>CM064905.1:16382897-17757897 GCA_030347415.2 Decapterus maruadsi | reverse complement strand
ATCTCTGCAGGTGTCACCAAAAAGTCAAGAATGTGAATATGAATAGAGTTGGTATTGATTTGGTATGCAGAGTCACCAAAACCTTGATAAGAATTTGAAGTTGAATATCTCACAATTTCTTACTGTCACTTTCACTGTTTGATCCTTTGGCAAAACGCACATTCACACAGAGTCATGTCCGCAAAAGCACCTTAGGTACAATATATCGTACACAAATCCATCACTCGGCCATTGCAGCTTAGAGATGGCTGATGACCCTGCAGCAGTGTGTGTGTATGTGTGTGTGTGTCTTGGCCAGCAGAGAGCATGCTCGCAGCACTGCCATGCAAAGCACAGCAGTAACGGCAGATCTTAGATACTGTACTTTAATGCACTGGTATGCATTCCCCCTCCGTCTAATCCCTACGGCTCAGCCCTCACTTACTCCACTCCACAATACATGTATATGATACCGATAACTAAATATATACATTATCTTCACATAGGTGATTTGCACTCAAACACCTCCTTTGCTCTAACACACTGCAGCAGCAGCAGCAGCAGTACTGTCAATCCAGGATATTTACAGGATTAGGGGATCGTGTAACAGTCGCCTCTATGTGTCAGAGCTCTATCGCTACACAGTAAATGAGTTTGGGTCTTTTTTCCAAGGAAATTTAAGCAAATTTCAATTCCAAATATCAAAAGCGACAGTAACTTGCAGTTTCACGAATTTAATGGGGTTACAAAATCTATTGCAGTAAACTACGTGGGTGAAATGGTTATAGCATTCAAATACGCACTAACACTTTTTGCCCTAACTTGCAATAAAACTGATTGAAATAAAAGACTCGGTTCACCGTAGCTCATACATTATTGCTCTTGCTCACAGACTTGGCTCAGTCATAACCAAACTTAATACTGAACATGGGAAATGAGTGAATTTTACTCTGCACTTGAGCTGAGTGGATCAGCACCGCAGGCTTCTTGGAATATTTACCAGACTTCTAGCTATTAGTTACCTGTTATCATAAATGCCCAAACAGTCGTGATAAACCAGTGATTATTTCAGCTGAGCCCATCATCTTTCTAGCCATCGCTCCCTTTGTGGCCAAGGTTAGTGGATTTCCGTCCCCTCCTGTTTCTCTCTGGTTGAAGGAGGCAAAGACTCAACGGGAGCCGATCGGGTGAATGGCCAAATCTTATTTCATGCTTGTTACACACGCGCATGCAGGAAAAAAAAACACACACACACAAACACAGTCATCCTTTCGTTAGCCGCAACAGGCTAATTGGGCTTATAGGCAGAGAGCAGCCTGGAGCGGGAGGAGGAGACAGGGGAGGGAGGGGTGGCAGCGGCGGGTCGAGGAGGTGAGGAGGAAGAAGAGGCTGTCATTATGAACACTGTGGATGGAGGAGATAAAGGTTAGTGTTATCGAATCCTGATGCCCCACATTCTTTTCCCCTTCTCTCGCGGAGGAGACGGAGATGGTACTGATACAGAGGTTGAGAGAGGGAGACAGAGAGGAGGAGGGGAAGGAAAGATGTGAGACACGAGAAAAAGAAAAGAGAGAAACCACTTAAAAAGACTAAAGAGATGAACTCGGACAGTGTGTGTGGAATATTTGTGTCTGAGTGTGAGCCATGGGTTAAATGTGTGTGCGTCGTTGTCTCATAACCAAGGTCAGTTTGCCTGAAGGCAGTTCATCCCAGTTGGCCTGACAAAACATTGATGCACAGGGACTCTCCTTTCTCGCCATTTTCCCATCATGCCGTCTGCCTGGCCTTTCCTCGTGCTGCTCTTCTGCTTCCATTCCTCCCTCCTTTGTCTTTTTTCCTCCTATTTCTTTGCCCTTTCAGATTTAAATCTTATTTTCTTTTGTTCAAGTCCCTTTCCACTCCCTTGTCCCATCACAGTCTCTCTTTCCAGAGAAGAAGAAGAAAAAAAGCTCTCCATGAAAACAGTAATCTCCCACTATAGAAACAAAATTCATTTGTCTGTCTCCCCCTGCTTCACTGAGACCTTTGTGCTTCAGGTTTCCCTCTTGCTCTATCTATTCCTCTATCTTCTGTGTATCCCATGTCTCCATAACCAGGGCAGAGACAGAGAGGCTCTCCATTATCTCATAAAGCAACACTCCTTCCAAACAAATACTTGAAATTCACAAAGCTTCGCTCTGAATTCACTGGAGGCAAAGGGTGGGAGGAAGTCTCGACAAGATGGAGCTGTCACTTCAAAAATCCATGTTTTTCTTTTAATGTTTTTGATCATTGGTGAATCGCTTGCTGTGCACACACTTGACTTAAACGACCCCATATCAAGTGAGGTCGCCTATAGAACAGCCTCTAAATAAATTACTGAACTGAAACTTCTGTTTATAACATTAACATCACATACAGTCCCATTTCTCCTCCCTTAACACGAGCATTTGGTTTCAAAGGAGAAGCCTAACCCCTTGACGATTAGGTGAGGAGATCTTACCCTAGGAAATAAAATGGGACACCACCGATGTATTCACCTATACATCATAGTTACGCCTTTCCTTAATAGGCAGGAACCGGAGATGGCGATCAATGCTTTTATCAGCACAAGATTGGGACTGTTGTAATGTTCTGTACATTGGTGTCAAACAATCTTCACTCTTCCGCTTCCAGTTGGTCCGGAACACTGCTGCACGCCTTTTAACTGGCACTTCACGCTACAATCACATCACTCCTGTCCTCCACTCCCGCCACTGACTTCCAGTTGAGTTCAGGGTTGTTTTAAACTCTTGACATTTGTTTTTAAAGCTCTCAATCTTATCTGGTGAAGTGCCTGAAAGTCTCCTCCTGGAAGTCTCCATGACTTGTATACGATGGGCCGATCAGGCTTTAACTGTGGCCACTTTTAAACGCTTTCACCCCAGAACTACGAGCCATCAACGACCTGCCGATTTTCAACATCTCAAAACGTTTTTATTTACAGTAAAATGACTTTTAACACAGAGTGATGCTGTGACATCTTCTTGTTTTACATGTTTTAATTTTGTTTTTGTTTGATGTTTCAATGTGTGTTTTATTCTTGCTGTGTTCTTAAGATTTAATTTTTATTTTCTATCTTCTGTAAAGCACTTTCATCATATTAGATTCTGGAAAGAGCTACATAAATAAACAACCTGTGGGTTTTCATTCAGGTTCAAAAACAACAGCCCTTGCAGTTGTGTTACTTATTGCGTGGGCTTTGATGATCTTTTTTCGTTTGATGAACCAATGACTCTTGACTCTTGAAGAAGAAATGCAGAAAACAGAAGACACCTTCGCTGCTTTTCATCTCGCACTACATTCGAAGTCTGCACCCGGCCTGGCTCTCCCTGGGTTGAAAAGGACTTCCCCTCGCTCTTAAAATAATTGGGAGCTCCTACCCTTATGAGAAGGTGCTAGGGTCAAAACCGAGTGAAGGTGGTTAAAATGGGACAGGGCCTTAATCTTTGATTCAATGCCATGTAATGTAACACAGGACATGGAAAATGCTGATCCCAGTCCTTTTTTTAAATCAATATCTGTACCTATGTCACATCATGTGACAGATAAGCACTTTGGAGACGTCATAAAAGTGAACCAGTGTGTTCAAATTGCCGCTGCTGATGGTTTTAACTGCAACTGTGACTTTCCTGCTGTGACACGTCAAAATATCTGCTGTGAGAAAGGCAGTCCATTGTTAAAATCTGGTTATGAGGAATAAATATGGTTTACTGGGAACTTCCTGTGCAAAATTGAATCAGAGTGCATCTCACTTTGTTAATATAACAACAGAGTCTGGGGCCGTGTCAATACAAGGGTTGAGCACTTACACTTTGTCACATTCCTCCTTTAAAAGTCCATATTCTTGATGACGTTAGTGAGTGAGTGTTGTGTAGGTTAAGCAGGGTAAGTGAGGATATAAAACGCGCTACTGCAGCTAATCTCTTTTATGACAGTAAGTGGCGATAATGCTGTGGTATGGTAGCAGAAAATGGGAGAAGACTATTTTGTTGTTTTTTTTCCTGCAAAACACAGAGGAGGGAGACGACTTTGTTTATATTCAGCATCGATCCTCCTCGTCTGAAAAATCATTACAGTGTGAAAAGACACACGTATTGCTGTATCAATAGTTATATTATCGAGGCACCCTCGTCATTAGTACTCAAGATTCAAACTCAAAATGAAAAGCGCTCGCCTGCACACCCACACAGGCAAACAACACACCAACCAAGGCACGTGCACGTGCACACGCAAAATCTTTTGCTGAGTGCGAAAGACAAAAGAATCAGGCTTTATTGTCTGAATAATTACTTTACACGCCACACTCACTCTGGAAGCAACCACAAGACACACAAGAAAACACAACATACTCTGGAACGATCTACACACACACACACACACAGAGTGGATTACACATCTCTCCCTGGTCGATACCAAACTCCGTCATGCTGCTTTTGCCACCAGGAAACAACATAGCGGAGGAGCAGTGTGTGTATGTGTGTGTATGTGTGTGTAGGATATTTTCTCCTCATGCTTTAAACTTGGGATGTTCCTACATTCACCCCATGTTTAAGTACAGCTCTGACATACACACAGCACATGCACACTCATTGGCGTATCTAACACACTTATCATGGAGACTATGATCCACAGTAATACAGCCTTGCGGCGCTCAGGCGTCTTTGGCACAATGTTGCTGCGATGCTGCCTGAAATAAAATGCAATTTACATTGTTTTGTGAAAGGTACACCCACTTTTTTCCTACATCTGTGTCTGATCACACATTTGTTTTTTTGTTGTTGTTATTGGGTTTTTTTTTTTTTCGTGACTTCCCTCTTTTTCTCTGCAGGAAAACAGTGAATTGGCCCTTTAAGGCTACAAGCAAGCTCCTGCCCTTCCTGAAGGAGTTCGAGTGATCTAAGAAGCCAGACAAGTGTATCTGAGCAAGTGATAGGAAACAGTTTGTCGGGACCAGAGGTCTCGCAAATCAGATGACACCACGGGGAAGTCCTCCTGCTGTGAAGGTGCTGGATTTGTATAGGAGCTAAAGAGGAACAGCATGCAACCAAGATGCCCCCCTGTGGAGGTATGAAGGACACGTCCAATTGGAGAACAACCCCGAGGGCAGACCTAGAACACAGGGATTACATTTCCCATCTGGCCTGGGAACACCTCATGATCATCCAAGAGGAGCTAGGGGACATGGCAGGGACGACGGCTGTCTGAGCTGTAGCTTCTTCTCTCACTGGAACTTCAACCAACATGGATGGCTACTTCTAACAACAATAACGATTCATTTCAGGCTCCTTAACATCTGCTGGAAAAGCCTGTTCCAAGATTTTGTCAAAATCAGAACAGAAGCGACACGAAAAAACAATCCATGACAGAAGCTTCATACTGATGATAGTCAGGTCCCTCTGTCTGTCGCTACAGCGTGACTGACTTAAGACCGGCAACATCTGAAGAGGAAGAAACTGAAACCGAACTGCTTCACGGCCAACGCACTGTGCTCAAACATGAAATTTTCTTTTTCACTCATTTATCTAATCAAAACCACCAAGTGTGCAAGTTGATTTTCACTTGTGTTGAAGTTTCGTTCTCCAACTGATTTTAAATTGTGATTCTGAGTCATTTCATTCACCTGTCGGGAGAAGAAATCTCTCTAACTCTTGGTCTCCCGGTCTCTCTCTCTTGGGCAGCTCTCATCTCATCTATCTATCTACTGTATGGAAATCCATGTGAAAAGTAACCTTGTGCGAAACGCTGACTAAAGTAGTATTAGACCTTAATCTGGGCATGTGTTATGCATGGATTGTGTTGTAACAGTCTTATTCATCACTAGGTTGATCCTTTTATATCCTCGCCAGTCAGATTGGCGTGTTCTCTGCAATGCTGAGGATATCACACAGAATATCTCCTCGTCAATCAGGCCTCATTATCCGTTCTAACAAATTCACTATCACACAGCCGGGGCTCCACTGGACCAGCTGCGGATGTTCACTGACAATATTTCGCCACAAATCACGGGGCAAAAATCTTCATTAGTGTACTATTTTCTGTATTTACATGGTGAGATACTGTGGTCAGATTTCATTATCAGGGACCTGGCTCTGCTCGGCAGAGCGACAGATGCTGCCAACACAGAGACAGCTTTGCAGCGCTAGCCTCCGCTTTCTGGCATGGACATATGTGGGTTGCCGGGGGCTGCGGCTGTCACAGGCTGTAGATCTTCTCAGAGCTAGCTGATGCGAGCGGATGGGGTCGATGTGATTGGTTGATAAGAACAGAGTTGGTTCGTGTGTGTGTGTGTGTGTGCATGTGTGAGTGTGAGAGAGTGAGAAAGACAAGCAGAGTGGTTAGTTGAGGATAGGTGTGCTTTTTTTGCATCATCAACATAAACCAACAGCGGCACCCAACGAAACCCACACGCACGCACACACGCACACGCACTTATCATCTCACATACACACACATATTTAAAACATGCACGTATCTTCCACACACATGCACAGGCACGATAACACAGTCTGAAAGCCAGCCATGAAAAATGTGAAGAAGAAAAAAACTGACTCGGAGAGACAGATGAAAGGAGAAATAAAGGAGGTGTGATTGCAGGGCTGACGAGAGAGGACAGAAGAATAAAGGATGAGAGAAGATGAAAGACAGAGAAAAGAGATAAGGCAAAAAAAATATGAGGAGCGAGGGATGGCGAGGGAGGCGAAGAGGGGAGAAGGAAGGGAACAGAGGAGAGCGCAGGGGGAAGAAGGGAGGGAAGAGAGGTTAGCTGGATAAGTGGGGCAGTGCTGCAGCGTGACACATCAGCATTCTGAGCACAGCGACACACAGCAGCGCAACCAACGCAGTGGCACCCACAATCTCTCTCTCTCTCTCTCTCTCTCTCACACACACACACACAGGATGCAGATACTGTATAAGACGCACGAACAAGCTTTAAACATGTACGGCACTGTCAGGAAGAGCATGCATCAAACACATTATCGCATAAACAAGAACAGAAACAAGCTTTAGGTGCTGCGATAAAAGCACAAATCGCCGGGTCGAGTTATCTATTTTAACACACACGCGCACACACACACACACACACCTGGGTGTTCCCTGAAATCAAGTAGCATCTCAGACTCCACCAAGAGCTGATGTGACTAAAGCAGCCTCTTGTTGCTCCATGAGTCTCACTCCACTCCGTCAATGCGCTGATCAGGATTCATTATCTGGATGTTTGATTGACACTGGTTGGTGGTCCAATTGGAATCACAATTCTTAAAAAAAAAAAAAAAAACTGTTTATTTACTGCTGAAATAAAGAGGTCGGGCAGCAATTGCCAAAAAAAAGGGGGAAAAAAGAAAGCAGAAATCCCATGGAAAAGGAAAAGAAAATCTGTCTGCATTCATTGGATAATCCATCAGTTCTGTGTGCTGTGTCTTTTTTTTTTCTTTTCTTTATTACGTGTCCAGCCAAGAATGACAGAATCTGGCGGTGGTAAAAATGTGTTTTTTAAAGCTCAACTAACAGTTGTAACAGGTGTTTTTTTTTCTTGTTTTTTCTTGTTTAGCTATCACTGGCTTCTGGTTTCCTGGGACCTTACACTAGAGCTCATTCAGAACAATAAAGACCGACTTATGTGACCAACCCCACCGGGACTATTAAGATATTAAGTCTAAATCAACATTAAATCACTGCATAGAAAACTGCAATAACTCCACAGACAGAGTATTATGGCAAAAAGCACAGACAAGTCCATCAGGCTTAGCTGAAGTTACAACGACGGGAATCCGATTTGTTTTGACTCCCTCCTGCCGCCAAAAACTCATGGGAGCCGAGGAGATGACAGGTTGCCATGAGTGCATCCAATAAATAAATACAAGTGGCAGGAATGGACACAGGTTACTGATCTGAGCAAGTGCTATGCGTGATTTCCTGACTTTTTGTCATCTCCCAGGTGTAATATGAAAATGACTGTGTCAAAAATACAACACACAACACAACACAACACGCCGTCACTGAGAGGAATATGTTGAAAGCTCAAACAGGCTATAATAAACCTGACCAAACATTAATAATGGTATCCAATAACAACTGAGTTTGAGGAAATCTTGAAAACATCCATAAAATGGCCAGAGGTGAAGCGGTTCAACAAAAAAAAAAAAAATGGAGTGAGTGTACTGTAAGTAGTAACGGCATCCAAGAGGTAGACAGGTGAGGTAAAGGTCAACACACATTCACTTCAGGGATCCATTTACTGACAGAATCTCAAACCCAGTAAGAAAGAGCCAAGTTGCAGGAACACGGATTAAGTGAAATGATCCAGAGAATCAAAGAGGGGGGTCATCTATGATTTGACTCCAACTACTGAAGGATCAGTGAGAGCCAGTGTCCGTGCTGCACTTTAGTACTTAAGTAGAAATGTTTGGCAGACAGCAGAGTATGTCTTAAATTCACTTTCCGTCACTCCAGGGACAGGATGTAAACGGCAAATATTGACTTCCATCATCTAGCATGAGGGAGGTTTTTCCACATTAAGTGTTTCTAAATAATTGAGAATGAACATTTTGTCATTAGCTGCAAAAATGGGTTTCTTTATTTCTATTTCAGTCCGGTTTGAATGAAATTGAATTTTTTTTTCCTTCCTAAATAAGTCCCCTCTTCTTGCAGGAGCTGATTATTATGGGAAAAGATAAATATTTGTGATGTGTGAAAGATTAGATTAGAAAAAAAGTTGTTTTAATCATAAAAAAGAAAATATGTTCTGGTATTTCTTAAAGATATTTGCCGGCTCCGCTTTTCATAAAGATATGACTAATCACCAGATCTTTTTCCACCCACTGCTAAGATCAGTAGCACACACATATTATACCAAGCACGATTCAGATCCTGCAGGAAATCTCATAATTCATATACATGAACTGTACATGTTTGATCACTGTTTGCGGCTCCCTGCCTTTATGACTCACTAACTAAGTAACTGAGTAACTAAGACTAAATGCAGACATGCCGAGATGAAAGCAGGGTGCAGCTGAGAAGCTTGAAGTTTAAAATTTGATAATGAGCTAGCCCTAAACTCAGCATCAACATCAGCATCAGCAGTGTGCTGCTGCATGTAACACAGTGTGATCTGTGAAGCAGATGTGAGTAATAGGGAGCCTCTAGTGGTCAGCAAGGGTAACCACAGCCCCAACCACTCACCCTCATGCTGTGATAAGAGCATGTTGATATGCTGCGAGTTTGATAATGAAATCCTCAGTACAAAAAAAAAAGAAAAATCAATCTCCTGAGTAGGCCTACATGTACTGCCACAGGATATCACTACCACGTAGATTGATTCAATTGTGGTGTTAAAGTAGGTGGTTTAACCCTCTCATCTGCTTCTACCTGATCCTACGACCTCTGACCTCTCTGTGGAAGGAAAACAGAGATAAAGGTCATTCTCATTCCAGGATCAATTAGGAAACTATTGATGCTCTCATGCTGCGTCGTCTACTGCAAAGGTGACTATTCAGGACATAATGACATAAAAGATCTCAAAATGTCAGTAAATGTATATGCGTGTCTGTTTTGTCATATGAACAGGGTTTTCATTTTATAAGATATGAGGGGGGTTGGGATTAGGGAGGGGGGCTTATGATTGCAATCAGTGAGGAAAATGGAGCGGCCTTTGATCAGAGTTAAAATAGAGTAGGCTATGCAGTCTGAAGCAGCAGGCATCCATTGTTCCTAAACATATACAGTATCTCAGCAGCGAAAATTAATCACTTGTGTGCAGTGTATGTGTATTATGTCATTGCTCAAAATAGTTTCCTGTGGAGAGAATAGAAAATCCTGATGAACCAAATCAAGGGGTAAAAAAATGAATATATTATTAATATTATTTTCTTTATATGGAGGCATACTGGGAAGTGCTCCAGATCGAGTCATGCTTCTGTTCAATGTTGTTGTTGGACGAAGAAATTAATGTATGACAATGATCCAGAAAAAAAAGGAGCATTAGTAATATTTATCACTCTCTCTTCTGGCCTTGGTCACTGAGGAGCCGCCATGACTTACAAGAGCTCGGGCATTTGTCCATGTGCGAGGTTGGAATCGCCTCACTCTCTTTCTTCCTCGATTCCTCTCTGGCACTGAAATTTGAAAGGCTGCACTGAGAATGTATGATTTTTATTTTTTATTTTTTTTTCAACCAATGGCCCTGCCTCACATTCTCAGTCTCACACATTCACGCAGGGCAGCTGCCCAACCGGTCCCTCAGTAGAAACTCTACAGTCAGTGCAGAGGTAATGGGACAGTGACAGACGCTAACAGTCCCTGTGCAGGTTTTCCCACTCAGGCCGCAGTGTCCAACTGGCGACCTTCCCAGCACAAGGCCATTTTGTCCACTTTGGTGCTAGTGCCACCCATGGAAAGAAGTTTTTTTTTATTTTTAAGATCAACTTGGAGGAGACGTAGAGGCTTCATTCTAGTTGCTCTTCTATCTACAAAAAAGAGAGGAGCGCCCAGAGAGGGCTGTATAAAGGAGCTGAGAGTCTAAATCTACTTTATCCTGCAGTATTAAAGGTACACTGAGTGTGTGTGTGTGCATGTGTGTGTGGTGTGTGTGTGTGTGTGTGTGTGTGTGTGTGTGTGTGTGTGTGTGTGTGTGTGTGTGTGTGTGTGCGTGCGTGTGTGTGTGTGTAGGGAAAGAAGATGACCTAGTTAGTTGTGTTCTCAGTCTCTTTAGAACTGTAACACCCACAGCACTTCTGCCTCAATTTAGACTTAATTAACAATAACACACATGCACATACACACTTTCTCTCTTCCTTCCTCTCTCTCTCTCTCTCCCACATACACACACACAAATGCAACTATATGCACGCACATAATTACTTGACACCTGAAAATACAGTAGAGATGTGGAACGTATTAAAGCTAAGACTCTCTATGTATGTATGCAAATGCTTAAGCAAGCATAAAAATATGACTGTACGGACTCATCATGCGCTCTCACACTGACAGATTGGTCAAACTGAACTTGAACTACTGTAGCAATAAAAGTTGTGAATTCCCAAACATGAGCCTTAAACAAAGAGATCTCTGATTCATCCTGCACAGTTTTTGCATTAATAATGTCAGATGTGGCGTCATCGTCTGCTGGCTCCACCGTAGCGCCACCCACCTGATTCTACCTCGATCTGCGCAAACAGAAGCTAGTGCAGAATTAGTGCCACAATGTGAGGCTCTCACCCTACAGTACTTTCAGACAGAAGATGATGTGAAATGCTGAACTGAGCTTGATCAGTGCACTTGAGAACTCAGTCAGCAACATCAGCCTGATGGTGAGCTGGAATCTCTGACGGCTGATACAACCCTGAATATTTTGGAGCAGTCACAGCCATTTTGAAATGTTTCCTCACACCGTTTTTGTTTGGTACATCTGAGAGATGAATAAAGGATATTAATTTCTGAACTGCCGCTGAGCATTTTATTTTTACTTCATCATAGTCTCCATTTTCATTATTTTGTACCTTTGTGTTTTTGTCTGAGTTTACATTTCCACTGCTTTTGTTGTAGGGCAATGGAGCATTTTTCATCTTCATTTTCTTTCTTATGTGAGGGCAAGAAAGAGAAGGTATTCCACTATTTGAAAATGAGTTGAGATGCTGTAGTCCAATCAGTCTTTCTTTTCAACACCCACATGAATGGATATTTGGATCCTGGCCAACCCATATAAACCTGAGTAAAGCAGCCCATCATCAAACAAATCCTGGCTCACTCCGCAGGCATGTTGTATGATGCGAGCATAATTAATGAAGCCATACGGCGAGACCTACATTTTCCTCCTTATTTGGTCTCGCTCATCTCTACTGGCTCCTTCTCTGTTGCCTCTCTTTTTTTTTCAACCTATCATTCCCCTACCTCTTCCCTTTCCCCCATCCTCCAGCCCCCAAGAGGAAGAGGCAGATGGCAGGTCAGGTGAAATAAGGTGAGGAGAAGACATGGGAGAGGAGTGGGAGGGGGGGGATAGGGGACCAGATGAGGGAAGCAGGTCACAAAAGTTGGGGTGGTGGGGTGGATGATGGAGGAGAAGAGGAAGCAAGAAGATGGTTGAGAGGAAAAAAGATGAGGGGGAGATGACGGTGGGGGAGCTGGAAGGATGGGCAGCAGGAAAGGGGGAGGGGATGTCAGCGCAAGAGAGGAGCTAGAGCTACGAAGTAAGAACTGGGGAGGATTGCAGAGATCGTGTTTGATATGATTCATTATGGGAATTACATGCGTGTGCACTGTGGGAGCATTAAGATACACAAAAAACCCATAGTAGATGTGGCTGTTGGGAACACGTGTTGAGGTGAAGACGTACCCAGCCCGCTGGCTCGCTATCTAGCAGTCTACACGCAGAGACACCCAGCACCGACAAGACATGGGCTGAACCTACTCATGCATGTGCACATGACTGTCAGCCTACTTATATATGCGTTCATTGGCATGTGAGCGCCTGCATTCCCATGCAAACACACCTACACACGTTTCTCTCATTATAAAGATCTGATGAAACAGAATATCAAGTGTACATACAATTTAAAGAAGGTTAAATACCAACAAACAAAAAAAATCATACAATTATAATGAAGCACAGGTCCTTTTAAACTGACACATACTTTACCGTCCACCTGAGGGTGACAGCCAGTTCTACAGCTGATAGAAACTCAATAAACTGACTGACAGATAAAAAAGTAATACACTGTACTATCATATCAGTTTATTTGATGATATTATTTTATTAGAACTTGTGTTCATATTAGAATAACATTTGAATAAAACAGCACTGTTGGAGAAGTAAAGGCCAGGAGATTGACTGGACAAAGAAGCACGGCATTATTGCTGATAATGAAATCTATTTTTCAAATATATTACAGCATTGTACTACAAAAATCTTTGTTATCTCAGCTCATAAGTAACATATTTCCTCTGTGTGATAACGGCCTTGCCTCAGCCCGCATACAGCAGTTCACAAGGTCAGCTGGGGACTAACGGGCCTGGCTGGTTTGTCAATACAGACCACCTATCGATTACACTCCCATCGATTTCTACATCATTGGGAATAGAGCAGCCAGGTTTCTCTGTGATGTGTCTGACAATACAACAAGACATGAACATCTGTCATTTACTGATCTGTTACTCAGCTTGTCCCGCCTGACACGCAGTAATCTCCCAAAGGTGAAATCACTGAGCGCATAAATTAATACAAATACATGGGAGCCATGTGAAGACAAACGCGTGTAATAATATACATGATCACTCACAGAAAATGGCTCACACCGAGATGTGACTGTGGATAAACACACTGCCTACTGCAGATCAGAAATAAACTACTGAATCCTCAAAACCACATTTCACACAAATATCATCTATTATCCACTCAACCATCACAGAGAGAGTAAAGCTCTGACCCCTAGAGGCAGCATCTCTGTGAGAGTCTGTGTTTGCTGCTATTAAGATGCTGTGGCTCTAAACAGTCTGTTATTTGATGGGTCCTCTTATAGAATCATCAAAGTGCCTTCATTTAATCAAAATACTCAAACTTTCAATCCAGGTGCACAATAATAAAAACTCCCTGCAGTTACACACACACACACACACACACACACACACACAGTAGTTGCAACTTCAAAGTATAAGACAAGAAAATCCAATCTCCTGAAAAACATATCAATTCAAAAACACAAAGATGAAGTGGGAGACGTTTCCTCCAACCCGCTTCCTGCCTTACAGTACCATTACTGTCCGTCTACAGTAATACATTAAGTAATGCTGTGGCCAGCCAGGAGTTAAAAGCTCATTTGGTGAAAGAGACAAAAAGTCGAGCGAGCCAACGCAGAAATCGATGGAGCTAATGTGATTTAATAAGAAGCTCTCTTTACTCCTGCGATGCCGGTGAGCCTTGATAGATATCTTATGCTGCAGCTTTGGCAATTTCATTTGGAACACATTCAGGGTCTTGTGGTGGCTTTAACAACAGTAATGGAGGACGGTTGTGTGTGTGTGTGTGTGTGTGTGTGTGTGGGGGGGGGGTGATACAGACAGAGAGAGAGAAAGAGGGGAAGTGAGAAAGAGAAGTGGGCTGATAGGTGAAATGAGAGGTGATCCGGGAGATGCACAAACAAAGCTGAACAACAAATTTGGAGGTAGTTCATAATATTACTTAGAGATGGAGGGGGCACACACACACACACACACATACACACGAATAGGGGTAACAGGGGACCTATCGGGCCAAGCTGCCAAGAGGGGTATTTCGTTTACGCTATTTTGAAAAAACAAAAATGGAATATAAAATTCACTTTTGAGGTGTTTTACCATCGGTATTACTGAAAATGTGACTTTTAATCACACACACACACACACACACACACTATAGGTTTGATGCTCCTCTTAAAAAGCCCATCCATTACAGAGAGGTCCATACAGCCAAATCTGGACATGTGTGGTGCCACAGCGATCTACAAATACTGTATTCACTTCTTCTCATGTATTGTACACACGATGGCAAGAGACGCACAACAACACACACACACACAGAGATGTGCGACTCCATGGGGTAATTAACTTACAATGGAGATAAACGAGGGATGCGCGTGGTGGTAGGTGGCAGAGAGAGAGAGAGGGGATGGAAGGATTGATGTACTGAGAGACTGTTAAACTGTCATGCGTTTTACACAGGGTAATGAAATCTCCCCATTGTCCCATTTTGCAGAGGGAAATGGAAAGCAGTGTGTGTGTGCGTACGTATTCGAGCACATGTCTTCGTCTCGGTGTGTGGGTGTGCGCGTCCCTGCATGTGTGTTGGTGTCAGACAGAGAGACTGTGTGTGGGCATGTGTAATGCATGTGCCAGTGAATGGAAATGTACTAGGTGTGTGTGCGTATGTGTGTGTGTGTGCAATGTCTGCAGTGAATTATTCAACAGTAGAGATGTTGCAATAATGGCAGAGTCAGCAGAAAAACTGCAGGGCCTCTGTCTGCCAAGAGCTGTGAGTGTATATGAGTGAGTGTGTGGGGAGGGAGATACAGGGGCGATCAGGGTACCAACAGGCCGGAGGAGGAAATGATGCGGGACGGGTAGAGGCAGGACAACCCAGTCAGCGGTAGGTCACAGGTAAATGATACGGGGGTCAACTACCTGTCTTTTCTGTGACCTCAGTGTTCCTAAGGATTCATTTGTTTTATAATTTCCATGTGATTTGCAGTTATGTTACAGCTCAAAGAGGTCTATATAATGATAGAATTATCTCATGCAAATTCACTAATTTACCTTTATAAAATGAAGAACTGTGGTATTAAGTCAAAAAAAAAAAACTGCAACTCCGCCACTAAATCTGGAATTGAAATGCAGCACATCTTCAGAAAACGCTATGGAAAGAGCTGAGAGGTGTAATGTATCACAAAATTAAAATAAGACTTATCTTACAATCTACAACAAGCATTCCTCTTTTTTGCAGTTGTTGGTTGTTGGAATAAAATAATGTTTTTAAAAATGGGTGCAGAAGCACTGCGGCAGCGACCAGGTAAGGCAGTATGGAAATCATGTGTGTGTTTGTGCGTACATGAAAGTGCAGGGAAGAAAACTGAGAAATTAGGGCAGAGAGGGGAGGGTGGGTTTAGAAAAAATAGAAAGCAAACTGAGACATAAACATACTGTCAAAGAGGAGGAGAACAAGACTGATAATGCAAGTGGAAGATAAAATAGATGCAGAGACAGTCAGAGACAAATGAGGCTGAAAATACATATCAAGCTGTTCCAACTTCAGACAGAAGGGACATTAACAATTAAAACCAAGCGATGCATAACAGGTACCATATAATTTGGTAATCAATTAGAATAATATTATTGAACATCCCCTGTTAATTGTGGCTTGTTTGTTATGTGGAGATGGATGCTTTTCCGTTTCATGCCAGTGAAGCAATTTTGACTTTTGACAATGTGGCGAGAGTGACACAGACCAACAGACATGGAGAGGTGTGTCTCCAGCTGTGGTTTTAATGGTGTGTGTGAGCAGAGCAGATGGAATCGTTAGCTCCCTGGGCCATCAGCCCAGTTCCTCTCTCAAGCATACATCATCAGTGACACACGCCCCTGAACTCACCTCAGCATTAGCTCTGGAATCACCTCTTCTAACGCTCACTTCACCCAAACATATAACTCAGTGTTATTTAACCAAGTGTCAACATTATTACCTGCTTTATGTGCTGGTGTGGTCACTTCCAGCTCACCACGATCTGACCTTTCCTAATGTTATTCTATGTGTAATAAAGCAGTAGTACTGCATTTCTACACACTGCTATACCATACAGTAGGTGGTTTTTTTTTTTTAACAGCATAACACACTCTAGTCTAGACAAATAACCTGTGGTGAAACATCTGCTTCTCCAACATGGACTTCATCTCTATCAGCGCCAGAGTATAATTGCTCTTGTTCCTCCTTGTTTCAGTGTAAATACAGTATGTCAGCATGATGGTAGCTCACCAACATCTGGCCAGTGAGGTGGATGATTTCAGAGAAAGTCCTGCTTTTAATGCGCAGATTATGTATCAAGATTAGCAGCACCCACACATCTGAGAGTCTTTCAGATGTGTGCGTTAATGGAAAAAATAAACACCCTCAGGGGCGCCCTTCAGCTTAGTGGGTAAAGCAGGAACCCAATATGCAATGGCTATAAGTCCTCGCTGCAGTTGGCTCCGGATCGAATCCCGACTCGGCTGGCCACTGCCTCCCCATTTCCTGTCTCTCTCGACTATCAATTAAATCACCTGGCTATTATTGGTAATTCATTGATACATGACATACTGACACAGAGCAACAAACACGGCACAATTTTATCAAATAAAAATAATCATATTGTATCGTATAATATGTAAATTCTGATACGTAGTTAAATATAGTGAAAGCGAAAGAGAAAATGGCAACATTTATCCCTGAAACACAAATGTTACATCACTTATCAAAATAAATGTAATGTGATGCATGACCTGATATAACTTTGACCCCACTAGTTCAAGATTCAGTAATTTTCTTTGCTCGGGCAGCATCAAACACCATTTTAATTCTTCCTCCATTGAACTGTTTTTGTCCCTAAACATGCAAATGTTCTGGTGGGAATCCACCAAGAAACAGGTCAGTGACCCTAGGTCTGAAAATCTTACTCCCTAAACTTCCCATTACTCACTTAGCATACTACACTCACTGCATGACCAATGAGTTACCACAAGTTGCATCATCGCCTGATAGCATTAGTGACACAGGCCTACAGTAGTGCCAGTCACCAGATAAACTAGTATTATAGTAGCACTTTGTTGGTTCAGTGCCACACGGATGTACAGTAAATAGATAAATAATAGATAATAAATAAAAAAGATAAATCAAGTGTATTGATGAGGCCATTCAGAGCAGTTTAATGGCTCCAGAGTCACTGACTAAGGACCCATTTTAGCTGTAGAGCAAAACAGCCAGGGAGAAAGAGGAAAGTGGGAGACGGGGAGAGGAGAGTAAAAGAATAGAAAATGACAGAAATGCAGCCAGAGAAATGAAGAGGGAGGGACGAAGGGGAAGAGGAGAGGGAGGGGAGCGTGTGAGCGAGGGAGAGAGGTGAGTAAAGCTCCTTTGTTTTCCTCAGAAACCCATGAGGGAAGTATTTGAAAAAGAGAGAGGGAGACAGAGAGAGAGGGAGAGGGAGAGAGAGACCGCGCTTTACACTGCACTGCGCCATGCTCCTTTCTCATATTATGAGTCTTTCTCCATCCTCTTTCAAGTCTCTTTTTCACATGAGCATACACACCCAGATGCTCGCAAGCACACACTCACACACGCTCAGTAGTGAGACGTAGCGATAGTTAGCCCCCTAACCATCTCGACAGTGGGACTGGCAGAATCAATTATGGATAGATTTCAAAGAGAAGAGTGCATATGTCTATGAATTATAGACTCACAGCCACACACTGCACACATCACACTGGAGCAATGGAGCAAAGCACAGCGCATGTTAGAGAAAGGCCTAGCATCGCGCTAAATAGATTGTGAGCACGCTGCAGAATGGCGCAGCATGCACAGTTGCTCCTGTGTAAAAAATGATAAAAGATAGACGGATGAAGCTGTCCCAGGTTACACTCTATACTGTACATATTTGTTGGCGTTTCTCACAATAATCCATATTGATCCGCATGCAAGAAACTGGAAAATCCTTAGCTGTGCCAGAGCCCAGTGCAGGTTGTGTGCTGATGCACTGCGATGTGCAGGGGGGGCAGCTTCTGCAACTGGTTAATGCACTTCCCTGAGGCTGAAACAATCATTGCGGTGATAGATGTTGCAACGCGCCTTGACAGGTTTCACGGAGGCAAGAAGAAACCCCCTGGAACACATGGAGGTCTTTTCACCGTCTCCTTCGTGCACTTTTGTGTTCTTTTCATTCTCTATGAAGGTGCATATGTAAAATCTGCTGCAGAGCTCCTCTAGTGTAAACTATACAGTACAAGACTCTTCCTTCACAGCAAAAGATGACACTTTTCCCCCCCTGACTGGCTGGCAGGAGACCCTCTCACGCAGACAAAATGGGTAAAGCCAACTTATCCTGCTTAACATTAAAAGCTGAATAAATAAACAGGAGGACTCGTCCCCCTCCTCTTCTTCAAATTGGCGCCAGTTGTGATGCAGCACTACGGCTCATCCCAGCTCGGCCTCAGCCAAGTAAAACCCAGACACAGGCACAGCTGTGCAATAGAAAGATATGCTAGTAAATTATACAACGCATAATTTCAGGCAAGCTATCCGAAATCCGCAATTCCAAGTGTGCTGACAACTCCTATAAAAGTAACTGTATTTCACAGGTTGCTATGACAACACTCCCCAGTAAGTGCAGCTAGTTAGTGACCTTTCTTTGTCTTCTCTCGATTGCCATTTTTATGTATGCAGATTATTTTGAAGCTAAACTACTCAATTAGTGCACTGGCTTTGTTCGCGATTGCATAAAAAGCAGAGATGCAGATGCTTCTTTCTTAATGTGTATTAATGTCATCATGAACGCCCTCTTGGGTATTACCCGCTGTGGCGTGCTTCCTTTATCATTTCAGCGCAGCACAGCGCGGCCCGGTTTGGCACTTCTCATCGCAGTGAGCTCATATTCTATGTCTCGAAACAGCTTTGCTCAGTGTATCTCGGCCATAAATAGTCCGGTTTGGCTCAGGTTGAGTCAATTGTGCACGGCAAATTCACAACAGATGATATTTATCTCATCTGGACCGAGGCTGTTGCATCACACAGTGAGCAGCAGAGACATATACGGTGTAATTTTAATCTTCAGACACCATTAAATCACTATAAAACACAATTCAGCTTTGTAAAATTTTCAAAACATTGCAGAAAAGACATGATTTTATCTCAAAGTGTCTGCTGATGGAAACCTTCAACATTATGGAGCAAAGTTTTACATTTGGTTGCTAAACAAAGAGGGTGAGAAGAGAGGATAGATAGAGTATCAGGGGATCTGATGGTTGACAGCATATTTAATTGGTAGCAAGGAGGCCAGACATGTCAACGCTGTAAACGTGATGAATGGTGAAGGGAGAAAGAGGAAGAAGAAGAGAGGAGGTCGAGTTGGGGAGGGGAGGGGTTTCACCTTTGCTTTGTGCTTTCATATTTTTCATCCTGTTACACGTCATTGAAACTGAGAAGTGACTGTAGCCCATCCAGACTTATACAGCTCTGCCACCACAGAAAATGAACGAGATACTGAACAGAACGCAGTGCTAAACAACCAACCTGACAAGTGTGATATTCTAGAGAAGATACAGATACAGTTTAAACGTGGTTGTGGTTTATTCTCATAAAACTTTTCCTTCAGAAAGTATGTCACAGGACCAAGGCCAACCCACTTTTGCATAGAGTCCCATTCAGAATATTACACCTACCTGTTCAGTCACATTAGCCTACTGTGTAGCATGTACAGGGGGCATCATTTTTCTCAGCACCCGTGTAAATACTTCCATGGGACTTGTCGATCAGGCTGATTACACAGGAGGGAAAAGGCAGCCCCATGCAACAGCAGCCTGTGATTCATGGCTTTCACTACGGCGCTGTACTCTGTACTTAGTCAGCTCAGCATGACAGCCAAATGTTCTCTTAACACAGTAACAAGAAATACTGTAGGCAGGAGAATTTTGTTTGAAAAGGCAGCTCATCATCTGAATTCTAGTTCATTTGGTTAATCTGGGTTAACAAGAGAAAATAAGGGCATTGAATGTAAGGGGTTTTTACATGACAACACTGTTAAATAAATATCTTATAGTGAGTGAATTACCATAATGTGGAACTGTAATACACTACGTAGCTACACATAATAATAATCACCAGCTGCTTGTGATTCATAAGATTCAAGATTGGTAAATTTTTGTCTTCATTATTTACTGGGCACAGTATATCTCAATGATATTACTTATTCAGTGTAATGTCAAAGGAGAACTAATTAAAAATCTATGCACAGAGATAATTTAATTATTAGCAGAGCTGCATAATGTGTCACACATAATGTATATGCACGCACACATGTGCAGAAGAAGAGTACATGTGCGTAACCAGTGACACACAATGCTCTCCTGGTTATAGATGCTTAAACACATCTTTGTGTTGGATCAACGAAACCCTCCACTGAGATTTTTTCCCACACTCACAGCAACAACACGACATTTCCTCTGCTGCTGTGTTTTTCCTCAGTATTTCAGTTCTTTGTGTGACACTCTTGTTTCTGTCCTTTTCTCTCAGTTATTTGCGTTTCAGTTTATGTACATGTGTGCTTTTCTGAAAGGTTTCCTGAGATTTCTACAAATGCATGACATCAGACTGGACAAACTGTGAGAATCTACAAGATAAAGGTAACCTATAATGGCTCAATAGTGCTCATTTCATAATGTTTTAAGTGGGTTTTTTCTGTCATTTGAAATTGTGTTTCTTTATCCTTTAAAGGACCTTTTGTACATTTTGTGCACTGACACCAACTTTAGCAGAAAACATAATTTATTTACTCACAGCTCTTGCTTTGCTTGTATTTCAATCACTTTCTTATCCTTACTTAAGTTAGCATGCTACCCAGCTAGCTCTGACCCAGTAGAATCATGGCATCACTTTCCAATACTGAGTCATTATAACATCCATACCCTGAGAGAGCAGTACTGCTACTATAGGAGGGTGTATACCTTCTTGTAAATACATTGTTGGTTGAAATTCTCGGAAAAGTAAGTAAATAACCTCTAATTCTAACATTGTTTATCTAGCAATAGCAGATGTTTAAAAAAGCTTAAACTGCTTGAGAGTATTATACCAACCGAAGCATTACATTTTGTTATTACACTAAAAGCAAATATCTGCCCTACTGTTCATCATTATAAATCAACAGTGGACAACCTGCCAGAATCGAATACTGTTTCTTAAGTGTATTGCATACACTAAATATCAAAATTACAGAATATTGCCAACTATCTCTAACCTTCAAAGATTCTTTTAAGTCGCTGTCTAGTTTTTAACTCAGAAATTAATAACTCTCCTGTCGACTGCCATCTTATCTGGGTCTATTGCGTTCTTCCCTGCTCAACATCGTCCTCTCACTGTGAACTGATATCACATCTCCCCTGCCTCCTCACCTACGAGAGCTGCTGGAGTTGAGGTTAAGCAACAGAAAATTTGTCTGTCTAAGACATATAACAGTTACCTGTGAAACTATAATAATTAGTATCATTTTTCACATTTTCCTACCATTAATATAAACACTTAAAACTGCACCATGCTCAATTATGTTACTTTTGCACACAGATTTAGGTTATTTCGATACCCAAACCTATAGCTTGCAGTATACTGTAGCTTGCAATAGCACAAATCACTAACTTGCCTCAGTGATTCTCTAGTATCCATACTGTAGAACAACATTATCCAGTTGCAGTTTTGCATAGGAAGAGCTTGAAAGACAACAGTTACATCCGTTTAAATAAAATCCATTGTATATTTGATTAGACCACTTAAAGATAACCAAGCCTTATAGAGTAGCCCAACTCTGAGCTGACGTTTGTGAAATTTTATTTACAGTACCAGAATCTCGTTAGAATTAACACAAAAAATAAAAAAATATTTCTATTTTGGAACATGCATTTTACGTATGCACAACATGACGGGGGATATGCTCTAAAATGGCACTTTTAATTTAAGAATGATTTAAATTGTTATATGATTGTTGTAAATTACAATAATAAGGGATAAGATGCCACCCACCCCTCCCTCCCTATCAATCACTCACGTTTTCCCATCCAGGTGCCTCCTTCCTCCCTTAAGCTTCTTTTCCCTCTGCTTTTTTGTTTTTGACATGAAGTCTACATCCTCAATTCTCTTTAGTCCGTTGCTCATATCTTTCTTTCTCCTCTCCCTCGTTCTCCGTGCCTTCTATCAAAGTAGACAGCACCTCGCGTTTTAATCGTTCTCTTGTATTTTTCTCACTCCTGCTGGTCTGAATTGATTAAAGTGTTCACATAGGTTTTCCCTTGACTCAACACCGCAACACACACACACATCACCCTTCCGTTGCCTTCACACTCCTGCTGACATCATGGCCAGCAGTGTTACTTTCAGTGTATCCATTAGCACCAACTGTGGCAGCACCATCTCTCACTCACTCACACAGAGACACACACAACCCCACGCACATACACACACAAACAGTAAACACAGACCACACCACCAGATGTTTAGAGACACACACACAAGCACAGACAACACCAACATTTCACAGCTTTAAACACCTGAAGAAATGAGGTAAAACTGAAGTAGTATATCACACAACATGGAGTAAGCAAAACAAATGGAAATGAGCAAGAATAATGCCAGCAAAAGCTGACAAATGTTTATCCATCCATCTTTTGCCCATATTATAGACCAAAATTTAAGCTGAATTTTCGTCTTTGGAAAGAAATGATTAAAATCATCTTTGTCTTGACATACTTGAGAAGACTCACCTACGTGACCACTATTTCTCACAGAAATAAAGGATGCCAAAAAAACGTTGAAGTTCAAGTTCATATAATTATTCTGAACCTGCCGTGGCCACTGATCATAAATTAACTGATGAAATTCCTAGAATTTATTTGTCTTTATTTTAACATAACATTACCACATTTTCATATTAAAGTCCCAATTTTCCATACATGTTCAAAAGCTTCTGTGGGACTGATAATGTACAAAATCAAAGATATCCAGGCTGCTTTATTTCCTCTAAACTTTCAAAAGAACATTTCCAGTTTATTGCGGAAAATGTGATTCTGCTGTTGAATCAACCATTCAATCAAGCTCTATAATTACCTCCTTATCAAATAGTACGGTCTATTACTGTTTAGAATTTGTTCATATGCTATCCCAACAAGCTCAGTTCAAGCACCGGTGGGAATGTATGTGACTCTGAACCACCATATAATTACTGTTCACCCTCATTATATTTGCTGTGTCAAGGCCTCAAAACCACAAGATCAAAACACACAGTGTGTGAAATGGAAAATAAACATATTATCATAGCTAAAGTGGAAGGGTCTTTTGTTTCCTTATTCCTTATAGGAATTGTTATTCATTAGTATCATATTCTACGTTCAAATATTGCCATGGTTCAATATTGTGCTCAATGCAACTGTAAAAAAAAAGGTAGATAATAAGGATTATCGGGCTATATTACACACTCATCCAGACTGGTTTACAATAAATGAGAAGCTAAACCTCACCATGACATGTGGCGTAGCTGTTCAATCACAACACTAAAGCAATAGCAAAAGATATGTCTGTTTCTTTGCCAGAGCTGCTTGTCCTTATTGCCTGAAGAGAGCCCAATGGTTTCATGCCCTTTAGAGTCCAGAGCTGAGTCGGGTCCCAGGATAGTCCTTGGCCATTATTGTTCCAGTCTGCAATGATTAGCCATTAGGCTCCTGTGCCGTGACATGCCATTGAGGCCTCACTTCCCCTGCTCGAATTTCAACCAGAGATGAATAGGAAGAAAAAGATGAGAAGAAGAAAGAGAAAAAAGGGTGGGAGGATTAGCGAAGAGAGGGAGAACTTTTCCTCCCCCTCTCTCCCAGGTCCCCAACTAACACTTGTCCAAACACAAAGCGTTTTATCCTCCACTGTGCCCTTCCTTAATATCACAAGCATCAAAACGTTCGAGCACTCTCAGTGTCTGTGATTGTGTGTGTGTGTGTGTCTCTGTGTGTGCGTGTGTGTCTCCTTCGTCTGTCTACGGGGTTATTGGACTTAGTGGCTCTCACGGAGCTGTTGATTTAGCATTATGTGTGTTAATGCAGGAGGCCAGGATGAGAGAAGTGCTGACTCCAATACACTTTAAATCCACCACATGCCAATAGATAGGATGACACCTGGACCTCTAGCTGGGATGCTCTGGTGAATAAATTAAGTAGCCCTCATCTCTACATCGATCTAAATGAACCTGCAGCGTGATCATGCGTGTGTGCGGTTATGCGCGCTAATGTGTACAGTGGAGGGCAGTGAAGTATGGGCAAGGGCGGACTGTAAATGTGGAAATATTTGTGTTCGAGAAAGTAAGGGATTTCTCTATATGTGCGTGTCTGTGTGTGTCTGTGTGTCTGCCCAGGCCACTTTTCTTTTTTTTTCATACATCGATTGTCAGGTTAGAGAGGCTCAATATATGTATGGCAGCTGTGATAGCATCTTTAAGGCAATTAGCCTTGGGCACAAGAGTAGATATGCATACACACACCTACGAACAAAATGCACAGGCACCCACCCAGCTTCAGATTAATACCTGCTTATACTGTAAAAGTGAGATAAACACTTAAATATATCCCCCCTGACTTTAGGGGATCTGGTGTTGTTAGCCCAAATGCTTCCAGTGGACTAACATAAGTCTAGAGTCTATGAATTTTTAAGTAATCAGAGAGGCAGAATGAGACGGGGGTTGAAGGACTCACAGAAGACAGACTGAAAAAAGAGAAATGTCATAGCTGATACAGCCGAGGCTGACATATCCTGACTTTCTTTTCTCCAGTGTGGATGGTGCTCCTAAAATGTTGAACGCTGCAACTCCCAAAATACAACTCAATCTCAGTTATTTTAAAAGAAAAAAAATGGAGTAAAAAGCACAGGGTACATCTTGCCAAGAAAAAACATGAGAAAAAAGTTGGTAGACGACGTGGTGGTCTCATCGCTGCAGCTGTAGTCACTGTGCACAAAAGGTATTCACAGGGACAGCTCCTCCACCTCTGACTCAGAATCAGCACCATGGAGAGCTCCACGGCATGCACTTTCTCATTGCTGAGATTTAAATAGAAAAGGCCTTGTTCAATAAGACTTACTTGACCTGAGCAGTTGAGGGCCCATCACTTGGGGGTGGTTGTAATTGTGGTTTTTATTACATTTCACTTCACATGACTGACGCATCGAAATTGGGTAAGTAGAGAGGGAAGAGCTTTTGAATTCAGACCCATCCTGGATGTGTACACACAGTCCCTGGACTATGTATTAGGGATCGACCGATTATCGGTATGGCCGATAATATCGGTCATTTTCTGCATTTTTACGATAATCGATATCGGCCGTTTTATTCACCGATAACCGATAAAATTAATTTATTGTAAAAGCCGCTCCTGATGCAGCGTCTCTCTGCCTGCAGTCAGCACTCTGGGCTGTGAAACAATGTCCCGCCCACAGCCCTCACTGATTGGCTTCATGGCTGCATGGCACATGTCAATCAACAGCCTCTGCATGCAGTGACACACAGACTAGGAGGAGAAGCAGAGAGCTCCGTCGCTCCGGTGAGCCAGCAGGGAAACGCGCGAACCTTCAATAAAATCCCTCTATGTTTAAGTTTTAAAAAAACACCACAGGTCGTGGTGGCTCACCGTCACCGCTACTTCATAACTCCACCGCCACCGCTTCGGAATTGGAGCCAGATGCACAATCTACCGGTCATTAATAAACACGTCGTGTCTCAACTCGCGAAGCGGCGGCCGGTTTATCAGTGGCTGAAATACGTCTGAGGTGATCACAGCCGCTAAGTTTAACACTGCGCGCTAACGTGTCCTTTTTTATTTATAATCAACTCCTCAAAAGTGCTCGTGCCTCTCGCTACACGCTGCTCTAATTGTCAATTCTAATTGTCAACAAGCACACAGCTGATCGATTGTTTGCGTTTTGGATGTAATGATGAATTGGTTGTAATGACGCCGTACGGCGCACATTCAGTTCGGCAACCCCCCCACGCGCCCCCGGTTGCTCCCCCGTTACACAGACCTCCTGCACCGAGTTGTGTACAGGTGTGTGTCTGTGTGTTGTTGTCTGTCCCACTGAGCTCTGGTGCGTCTGACAGGTGAAGGAAGCCTGTCTGTGGAAAGACGTCGCCAGATGTATAGCCTATGTTTTTTGTTTTTAAATTATGCAGCGCATGTCATGACAGCTGATTACATTATAAATGTTGGCTGTTGATTCCTTCCAGTGATAAGAAGAGCAGAATGAGATTAGTTAAAAAACTAAGAAAAGAAGTCAGGGTCACACATCACATTGGTAATATAACTGTGACCATTCCCCTGTCCTTTGCCTTTATACAATAAGATCATTCAACAACAACAACACAGACATGTGACGGTGATTTTCAGCCTCCTTTCATATTTAATATTTAATAGATGAGGGTTTAGAGTAATAGGCTACCTGACAGTAATGTTCTGAGTTCTGCTACTGGAAGGTCCCTGCACTTTGTTTTATTTTAAAATAATAAAACATAGTGCATTTCATCTAAGATTTGTGTTTGAGTTTGTGTTATTCCACAAAAAGTTGAGGTCTTTTTTCACAGTGTACACAAAACAAACCAACAGTACTGTATTCAGTGTAATCCCAGGCGTGTTACTCTACATTTTGACAACAAATTTTTCATTTTTACTGCAAATGAATATCGGTTCTAAATATCGGTTATCGGTTGCCCTTGATTATCAATAATCGGAATCGGTATCGGCCCATAAAAACCCATATCGGTCGATCCCTACTATGTATACGCTTGAACAAGCTTGTGAACTCCTGCAGAACTGTCTGGCAGCTGTTAAAGCTGTGACCTCTGAACTGAATGTGAAAGGGAACCTTTGGAAGAAACGCATTTGAAAATGTCATCTGTCACCTCCGCTCCCCGGGAGTTTTCTGACAGAGCGCTTGTTTCCTGGCCCGAAAACAGCGGTCCGACACCTAAAATGGGCAACTCCACTTCCTCCCTCGGTCGTTTGCGTTTCGCAACAAAGAAGAAGGTTGGAGTCGTCAGAATCATCCTATTCAGTACGTTTAGCTCACTTTTCATCTCTGCACAATGAGCCTAAATACATTCCTATAAATAGAAACCACCTCCCAAAGTTTCACTGTCTGAATGCAGGGAAAAGAAGAAAAAAAGGGAAAGAGTGAATGGTACCTGGAGCTAGAGACAGCAAATGATGAAAGAAAGTGAAGAAAAAATTAATAAAAAGGAAAACAAAAAGGTGTGATGAACAAATGCATTCCACCTTAAGTGGAAAACAAATCATTCTCTCATTTCATCTCTATACCTCTGGTTTTGCCATTTGCTTTGCCCATCTTTCCTCTCTCCTCTGTGCCAGTCAGTGACACTCTGAGCTGCTGCTCTGACTTCATGCTGAGCTGTTTGCACGAGTTACGCGTCTGTCTGCACACACAAACACGCGCTCTATCAGTGTGTGTGTGCGTTTGTCACAGGGGAAACAAACCTGATTTGCTGCTGGGGCGGTGAAAGACTAATAACAAGGCAGGCATTGTTAATACATGTGTATGTGCTGATGATGTCAATAGAAACGATGTAAGAGTAAGATGAAAATTGTGTGTACATGTGGGCATTTATGTGTGTCATGACAAAACCAATTGCTCCTCACTGTTTTTCCCGATGCGGTCCTCTGAGCCTCTGTGTGCGTGTGCAATGACGTAACACAACCTACATTTGCTTCCTTCCCATGTGTGTCTTTATTTGTGTGTATTTTTCAGCCTCCAAGAGATACTATTCAATGTGTCATCTCGGTGACTCACACGGATGGAATGTATGTGTGCGTGTTTGTGTATGTGTTTGTGCACACGTCTATCTCTAGACAGGTATTTATTCAAAACCTCTGTTGTGACGTTTGTCCATCCTACCGACTGCAAAAACACAAACACAAAAACAGACAAAAACTTCCCTTTAAGATTAATTGTTTGATTTTATAGTTCTGATTGAAATGAGGTCAGAGCTGGGGGTGAGGTATTTAGCTGTCATTGCTAAGGTCAGAGGTCATGAGACTGCATCATGTCAGTGAGCATCCTCAAAGCTACAGAAACACGTCATTTGGTCGCTTGCTCTCTATGTTTTGTCCTGAAAGAAATACATTGTGGCACACTGGTTCAATCAGTCATTTTCCATGTATACAGTATCTGTTTGTGTGTGTATGTGTGTGTGTGTGTCCTGAGGTGAGTCCACAGGCTGGCACTGACCTGCTGTCCTGACTGACTAAATAAGCACATGTCTAAGGACCTACTTACTCATGTTCCTCACAATAATATTTCTTACATTGAGTCCGTCACAATGCTTCAATTCTTGTATTGTTTCATAAACTATATCTGTAGCTCTATTCAGCTTTACTTCATGTGTACTGTTTGTGTCCCTCCTGCTGTCATTTCACGCCCACCATAAAAAGGCTAAAAACAAACTGATTATACACAATAGCACTGGGTCGAACAAACCAGGAATAAAACATGGTCTCACATTCACCACATGGCAACTCCACTAGGATGGTCATGTTTTTATGTATGTAAGTCATGTTTTGGAATGTGGTTTCCATCACATTACAGTACCCGCAAGAACTACTGTAGCTTTGTAGATCAATCTCTTCTTTTGTATTTTTCTTTTTTACTTTATGATTTCAATCAAAAGAGGACAAACGCACAAAAACTGGTGGATTAACGAGAGGCTAATTTAAACAATGTGTTACAGTAAAGGTTGGAGATGCCTGGTGTGTTAGTCTCTAGAAAGGGTCGAGCTTCAAAAACACAAGGTGCTATATTTCCCATAAATCCCAGCGGCTCCACAGTACGTTTCATGAGACTGTCTGTAATACCACTGAAAGCTCCAGCATATGGCACAGGCTTAGTGGCGTCATCATGACAAAAAAAAAAACATGTCAAATTAATCATGGGAATACATTAGTGCAATATGTGCTTTACAATACTGTCTAGAAGATACATTAACAACAGTAGCCTCTATTGAATGAGAACATTTGGTTATTAAGTCCAAATATTATATTAAAGGGATAGTTTACCCAAAATTCAAATTTCACTCATTATCTACTCACCCTCATGTCAACTAAGAGCTGTGAGAATTTTCAGAGTCCTCCGTTCCTTCTCTGAGTTACAGGGAGGTCCGTGCAGCAGTATTTGTCCATATAATGGTTGTCAATGGACACCAGGTTTCTTCGTCCAAAAAGACCCACCAAAAAACATCCAAATACCTCCATACTGCTCGTCTGTAATGTCCCTCTTGTGTTGAAGCCCCTACATGAGAAATTGTTCCGAAAAAATTAAATAAGTGTATATTTTTTCGGGGCTTCTCACAGCTCATAGTTGACATGAGGGTGAGTAGATAATGAGTGAAATTTGAATTCTGGGTGAACTATCCCTTTAATATATGCACAAAGTGTTGATGAAGGTTAGAATGTACAGTTAAAGGGTTAATAATCCAATCACAGGAGTTACAGTAAGTGCTGACTTGTTGATTTCAGTACATTCTGCTGTTGAATTTCAATCTGTCATTTCCTGTTGGTGACAAAAATCTTAGTGGAGAAAACTGAGAACGTCCTCAACATATGAGCTAGTAATGCTGCTGCAGATTTATTCAGGCTGCTGCACATTTCACTATAATACCCAGACACAGGGAGCTTGCATGTACTTATTATGGTTTGTATTGTGTGTGGACCGCTGTCACACGTAGTTGCGCACCACTATATGCGGGAGGCGACTTTAATGTCCCCAAAACAAAACTTATTCCTCCATCTGATTTCCCACACTTGCTTCCATGCGTGACGTCACACACACCCTCACACGGGCTTAGTCAGAGCGGCAAAAACCTAAATCCACACACACACACGCCCAGAGAGAAAGACACACACATTCACATATACACAGCAAGAGTGAGAGAGATTAGGAACCCCTATTCAAAAGAAGATTTTTTTTTTCTCTCATTCACCCATTCACACTGACACACACACGCACACACTTTGCACTCCTTCAAGTAATTGTATTGAAAACGACGAGTCAGCAGAGTAGTCTAAGCTGGCATGTGGGGTTATGTGGAGGCTGACGTGCACACGCACACCCACACACACACTTGCAGGCAATAGCAGCACTGCAGCTTCTTCTTTCACCATCTTACTCACTTTCTGTGACTAACTCCTCTCTCCTCTGCTGAATGGTCCTCTCTCACTCCGAGCGCAGACAGAGAGAGGAAGGTGTGGTCATCCCTCCCTCCTCCCTCTCTTGTTACCCTGGGGACTGAATCAAAAGCTGCACTATTCTACAAAGGGACTGTAATTCCTCTTTAAAGGAGAGATGACGGTGGGGAATTGTATATCTATGCTTTGGGAAAAAAACGCTTTTTTATTCACATCTGCAAACTACTGTACCCGAACATGGACTCCTATCTTTGCAGCTGATTTACATGCTTTCCCTGTTTACTGAGGGCAACATGTTAGTCAGTATTCTATTCCTCCATTTCATCCTCCATACCTTCTCTTCCTGTCATCCTTCTTTATAACCCTATAGCGTTATTATTCCTCCTCCTCCACATGTTAATGGATGGCATCGTAGAAAATGTATTTCATCCCTTTCTGAGAACATTTTCTCAGAGCAGACCTCACTGACAAAAGAAAGAAAGAACATAAAAAAGAGGTCTGACCAATAAACGTTCTGCAATTACACCTGTTTCCCTGACCTGTTGGCTCATTAAGCAACATAATATCCCCAGCAAAGTGGAAACAGAGCCAACACCAGCCGTCGGTGCTAATGACTGATGCTGCTGCTTTCTTAGACTATCCAACATGTAAATGAAGCATGAATACTTATAATGGCTAAAGTTGCTGTTTGTGCAACCAGAGAGAGAGGGAGGGAGTCACAAAACAACATATTGTCAGTTTGTTTCAATGGAGAGATTTGGGGGAAAAAAAGTGTATCTTACATAACTACAACAAGAGGAGAGACAGCTAGACAGTTTGTTGATTCCAATGGGAGATGAATATTCAGAAGAAATCACCCAATCAGTGCTGAATGTGCTCATTAGGGCTGTGTCTGTATCACTACGTCTCCATGGACTTATTCCCATTTTGCCGTAACTTATGTGTCGTGTCGGTCTCGTCTAGGTGCCAGAAGACGAAGGCGTCAGCATCGGAAACTTCCACCTCAGTAAATATGTACAGCAGATTTGCCCATTTGAAGCAGCAGAGCGGGTTTAATTATCCAACCCGAATCAAGGATTTCCAAGCATTCAGCTAATAGCGAGACCGATTCAAGACTTTATCGGAATGAGAATGTAATGCAATTTAAAAAGCAGGCACTTAAAGGGAAATTACAACCGTTTTCCCCTACAACCCCATTCTAGGTTGTAACCCTTCATTTGAACAGTGGAGTGCACAGAGACATGACTGGAGTGGTTAGAGGCCCTCGCTAATCACCACTTGATGAGAGTTCAAATCCCAAACCAATCTCTTCAAAATAAAGACAGAAAGTTGATTTATTGAGATGAATGTTTGTCACACACACACACACACACACACATACAGAGTCAGAGGGGAGATGAGGGGTGGGAGAGATAACGAGAAGAGGGTAAGAGGGTTAATGACTGTCTCCAACACAAGGCCAGCTAGATCGCTCTCTCTCTCTCACACACACACACACACACACACACAGGTCAGAGTGATGAAATTGCTCATGATAAATTGATGAGCCGGCTGATGCTACACCTCTTGTCCTGCTCCATCTCTTTATGTCACACAGGCCTCCCTGTCGGCGAGGGAGGGAAAGCGATGGAGGGAGGCGGTGACAGCAAGACAAAAGGAAGGATGAGAGTAAGTGAGGTGAGAAGAGAAAGAAAAGATGGGAGAGGGATAGAAATAGAGAGAGTGATTGTGTTTAAGCCAGCGGGGCAGCTTTTTGTCTTCCTAATGGAGCCATTACCTAAGGGTGTGTGACCCCTAAGGGTCAACCTCACACACACACAGGAGACAATATAGATTATGGTATAAGTAGCCCTGCCAAGAGCTGAAGGACAGGCGACGACACTGTGTAATCTGTGTTTTATTACAGTTTTTACTCGCTGATGTGTTCTGTCACTCTCTCTCTCCATTCCTCCTCCTTTCTTCTACTCCTCTCCTTTAGCCCGTCTCAATCACTCTTTTATATCTTGGGAAAGAAGAGGGAAAAAAGAGATTGTGATTACATTCCTGAAATAATGAAAAGACTGCGTGGGAAGGAGGAGAATTTAAATTTTTGCCTCAGCGCTAATTCTTCCTCTCTTCCTGTTGCTTTTCCTCTCCACCTGCCCGTCTCTTTTCTTTTACTCATCTACAATTGGCCACATTCCTCCACCCAGATCCCCCCCCCCGCCCCGCTCGTCCTCTTCCTCCACAACTCCGCTTCAATATCCTAATTCTCTTTCTCTCGTTTGCCAGCCATCCCCTCTTGCCGTCTCCCCCTCACTTTCCCTCTCCCTAATTTAAAGTGAAAGTGACCTTTTTGTGCAAATAGGTGCTGCAACAGTACACACACACACACACAGAGTAATGACACCCCCCAGAAAAGATGTCTGGGAGATACCCTCCGCTCTTTAGAAAGTACACCCTCATTATTATGCCACTGTGTGTGTGTGTTTGTGTGTCCATCACTACGGGACATGAAATGCAATTTCACATGTCCTTGGGAACATTCCAGTCGGCTTCAAGCAAATTACCTATTCAGCAGTATCACACGTTAAAAAAGGCGTGTGTGTGTGCATGTGTGTGTGTGTTTGTGTGTATGTGTCTCATGTCTAGTCCAATAACAACTCAATCTGAATGTTTATACAAATACTACAATAGACGGTGAAGTGAAACTGGAACATGAAGAAACACAAAAACAACCACATGTGCAAAGAATGTGTTTTGCAGCTAACTTGTAATGCCTTAGATGTAAAACGAGAACAAAGTATCTGAATCTGATTCAGCAGTGAATCACTCTGACACACACACACACACACAAAGCAGATGGACAGAAAACAGCCCGCGAGACTGTGTGTCTCTGTTATTATCAGCACTCTGAGCGGGTGCAGTTGTAGAAAACAAAAACCCCAGAGAGGAGGATCAATTACTCCGTGTACAAGACCAGCGAGATGTTTTCATATTAGACTGATGAAGTGTTGTGCCATCAGTGCTGCAATATAGGCAGAGAGGAGAAAGAGGGAGCGAAACGGAATAGGAGAAAGACAGATGCAGAGAGAAGAAGGAAGAGAGGGCGAAATATCGGATGTAGTTGGGAGTTGGAGGTGTGTGGAAAAGGAGTCTATTGTGTGTGTCTGTGTCACAGGAGATTTCAAGTGACTGAGAGTGAGCTGAGCTGAATTAAGTTGTAAATTGGGAAGGTTTGATTGTGCCCAGACTTGGTTATCACTCAGCTGCATCATCTCCAGCAGCCTGGTTCAGAAATACTGCAAGGAACAATGATGGAGACAGATTCTATATACCGTCAATATGAGAGACAGGCAGAGGAGGGATGGGATGGACAGGGGAGATGGACGTGGCCAGGGAACGGAGGAAGTGAGGGACTGAGGGAAAAGACGCAGTCAAAAAGAGGGGGGTAGAAAATGGAGGAATGCGAGGGGGAGCATCGGCACTGAGTGACTTCAATAGCCTCTCCTCCCTCTCTCAGCCCATCGCTGCCTCTCAATTAAATTCTAATCAATGGAAAAGCCTCATTATCCCCACTGCCCGCATTGCTGTGGAATTGATCTCTGTCCCCGTGGTACAGGCAGCCATACAATACAAAATTATAAAGCTTTGGTACGGAAGACCTGGAGTTAGTGCATGGTATCTCGTCTCTTATCTTGTCTCATCAGTGCGTGCCGAGGCATTGCGGAGAAATAAATGTAGCTGCAAATGAAATGTCAAAATGTGGGAAATTCACAGGTCAACAGCATCAACAGGTGAGACTTTCTTTCTGCAGCCTAACAATGCACCAGTTTTACTATTACAGCTAATTTCATCCCAGCTGACAATGAACCTGTGAGCACTGTCAGGTAGGAAGAAACTGAACCTGAAAGTGACGACAGCAATGTGTTGTCATAGTGATTCATGTGGTTTCTTATACGATCCTATAAAACTTTAAAAAGTCACTAAATCCCTCAGTTTTGGCCGACATGCCTCAGCTATATGCCGGGGCAGAGCCGCTAGCTGGTGCTGAGGGGGCGGGGCTAACAATGGCAGTTCGTGATGAAAGCTGCCTCCAAAAACATCATCAGCCCCCATCTCAGCCAATAGCAAAATTTGATTGTAATAGCTGGGTTTCAACCCATAGAGGGCAGTCACCCTTACAACAAAATACCGCAAATTGAATTATTTTGACTAAAATGTCAAGAGTTGGACCAGAATCAATCGACAAAACTACCAATTTGTTTTCAGCTGAAAAAAAGGTTTATTTACTCTTTAAATATATAGATTCATACATACTTTTCATAATTTTCAACAATGACAGAATTATTTTGTCAAATATCTGTCAGACTACTGGGGTTATTTTGTTTGGCATTTAAGAATAACATTCATCATTCTTCTGTTTTTCTTCTATTTCCTTCAAAGTACCACAACCACAGAAACTAAATAAACAAGCTATCTGAGGGGCCAAACATATAACAGAATATGTCATTACAATTAAGCTAGTGAAGGATAAATATATTAAATGTATTTATTTAATCAATTGAGTGGTGGTATGGTGTTAGAATAGAAAACATATGTATCTGAGTTTGTTTAATAATATAATTTATTGATGGACCGTTATATTTCTATAAATCTTTTACTCTATGTTTTATAACAGTGTTCCCTAAGAGCTACTTTTTAGATCTATGTAATTTTCTTATCCACTATATCCACCTTTGCTAGTCACCAACACACCTGCCTGTGGGAGTCGACATGACTTCAAGGTGATAAAATCCTTGAAATTGTGAGAGAGAAAAAAACTGTATTGAATATTTTATGAATGACTGATTTAGTTTAAACAAATTTTACAAATGCCTGAATTAATTTTATGCTGTTAAAGTTTCCTGTTGCAAATGGTTCCTGTCTGCAATAGAACAACAGTGTGGAAATGGTTCACTGTTTTTTTCACCTGAAAATCTAGTGATGACACTCTTCAAGAAAACCACATGTACACACATACAGAGAGATGAACACACACACAATGTACAATGTGTGTGACAGAGTTAAAGGAGAAAGAGAAGCATACTTTCAGACAGAGTCAAGGACAGAGGGGTCCAGGGGGAGGCCTGTTTAGAATGCACCTGCCGACGACCCCTCAGGATCAGACAGATGATTCGCCACAGGGTCAGGAACGCCCAACAGCTCACGCACACATGCACAGACACACACACACACACACAAAGAATATGTGAGTGCAAGCAAAACAAAAACCTTGAAAACAATTTATCATCTTTTAAGGCCCACACATAAACTCTCACTCTGTCTTTGAAACACACACACACGAAGAGAGTGAGTGTAAAATGCTGTAGCGGCATAAATGGGGAAAGAAAAGCACAAAGGGAAGGATGATGAGAAAGAGAGATCCCATCATAAATGTTCTAGGCTCTTTTTTGAATGTATTCATTTGTTCAGTTACAGTATGAGAGGAGAGGAGAGGAGGGGATGGGAGGGGAGGGGAGGAGAGGAGAGGAGAGGAGAGGAGAGGAGAGGAGAGGAGAGGAGAGGAGAGGAGAGGAGAGGAGAGGAGAGGAGAGGAGAGGAGAGGAGAGGACTGTGATCCCATTAGGCCAGTTTATCTCCACACCTCACTGCCTTCATTTAGGCATCACAATGCTGGCCGAGTAATTGCGCACTTCATGCGTGTGCGTGCGTGTGTGCGTGCATACACTATTATGTGAATTTGTTTTTTGCACATGCTACAGTTACACAGTTTCCAAACATCAGTCTCAGCATTTTGATTCCATCATTGTTTTTCTCTTCCTAGAATTTGCTTTGGTTGGAGAATACTGCAAAAGTTTCAGCAACTCCTTACAAACGCACTGGAGACCAGAGATCTATACTCTTGTTTTTATGTTCTTCTTTTCCTTTTATTGAGTTTTGAAGTAAATCATAAATGGCGTCTCATTGCAAATGTTTACTTATTTATGAGATCAAATGATAAAGAGATAATCGAGAAAACAATTTCTCTTACCACATTTGTGCTGGAGACTCTGCTCAGATTATTTGTCAGCTGACAGTGACAGGTACAAAGTTGCTAATTAATTGTTGAGAGAGTTGTCTGATTTCATCACACAGTTGTACTGTACCTGTGAATGAATGAATTGCTACGGGTGTGTAGTGTTGTGTAGTGTTGTTTTGACTTTGAGCTCTTTGATCTCTTTTATCAATGGACATTTGTCAGTTATATTAAAAACAATATTCAACACTACCACAAAGAGCAGAAAATGCAACACACACAACACATGGCCACTCTGGCAGGAGTCACATTTTTGTGGCACACACACACACACAGGCACAACTGAGATAAGACGCAGAGTCTGTCCTTGCAACTTCTTGCATTTACGCAAGTAGTTACACTATGTTCATTTCTGCAGAGGGAGATGTGATACAGCAGGCCTCAGTTCTATGCTATCTCCTAATGTGGTGTAATTGCCTTTACCCTTTAAATTGACCACATTCAGTAACTGATTTTTGACAAATATATATGAATTACTTAAGTTTAAGCTATAAGTACTTAAGTTTAGAATAAATAGGCTATTTTTGCTTCTTCTTCTTTCTTTTTTTTTTTTTTTACACATTTATAAGTATTAATAAATGTTCCTTTACTTCATGTGTGTGTTTTAAAATATTTTTTTTAAAATAATTATACACATATACAAAAAAAACAGAACAATATGTTAACTTCATTGACAATGATTTGTGGCCAAAAAATAAAAATTAAAACTCATTTAATATCTTCCAATAATGGTCCAGGGTTGAAATTTTGAATTTCCAAGTATCTAAATAAATAAATGCCCAAGAGGGTTATTATTTATCGGCATTTTTGGGAATAAATACACAGAGACACACCTATGCAGCACTAGTTACAGTACCTCTGTTTTCTTCACTAGTTAAGTTGCATTGATTGTTGGACCGAGGGGAGCCGAGTCAGCACGGATAAATGACCAACTGTATAGAATAAGAAACTGTTTTTACTGTTAAGCTTTAAGATGCTGCACACATTCACAGACACACACTTGCACAGAGGCAGCAGAATGCTAAACAAAGAGCTTCAGCCGGCCGTGGTCTGCAGTGACAGTGCCGCAAAGCCATCACTTATGTGTGTTCGCAGACAGTAATAAATGAAAGTCACTGTGCTTCTGGGAGACCATATAGTTAAATGAGGGAGCTTTTAGTCTTTATCAATAGCTAACTGTGCTTAACATTATGTGTGTGTCTTGGTGAGTGGTCGGTCGCATGTGGTGTGTGCCCTCAAATACTTGTGCTTTGCAGGGTCGCTGAGGGGACTGGAACCAAACCCAGATGACATTGGGTGAGAGCGGGGTACAACTTGGATCACGGGGAGATGAATAGTGTTCATATTTACACCTACATGCAATTCACAGTCGCCAAAACCCAGAGAGAAGCGGCACAGGGAGAATATGTAAAGGATATTACTTCCTGAGACAGTGCTAAGTGTACCACTCCGCCGCTTGTTCAAGTAAATGAGGAAGTAAATGATGTTTGGAAAATCTGTGCAGTCATTATGTGTGTGCGTTAGGAGGCGGATGATGTTTAGTAAAATAGCTAGGTTTGTGTTCTTTATCTGTGAGCAAGCATGTCTCTCTCTGTGACTGCATATTTCTCAGTGGATCTGCACTAACAATGCCCTCCAATCCTCGCCAAGGTTGGACTGAACAAAGATTTCAAACACACACACACACGCACACACATATTCAGACATACAAAGAAGCTCAATCTGCGCACAAACACGCAATATGTCACCTCATCACGACTCTTCATCAGCCGTTCCAAATGAGAAAAAAAAGTCAGCAGTGTCGATTTATTCAAACCGCAGTCTGTATTCATTCAGGAGTTTCAGTATTTGAGCACAGAAAGTCAGGGTCGGCCAGGCAGAGTGGGTTTACTGCAGTGAACAGAACAAAGGATCACTTCTCTCAAGGACAGCTTACCTAAGCTATCACAAAGTGGTGGTTTATCTGGAGACGGTGTTAGGAGGAAGTTCAGCCCGAGGACAAGGAGTTGGTTTGCTGGGAAGTTGTGCAAAAGCTGCACTTTAAAGGCGCACGTGTATCATCATATCAAAGGTTGTGAAGGCTTGTCACTCAAATTCTGGGTGACAAGCACACTGGATATCTTGAATCCAGTGTGCAAGGATGCCTGCAGTTACTCCCCATATATAACATTTTATAAAAACAACCTTTTCATGATGGGTACGAGTTCGTAAACCATCAAGAACTTTGGTGATGTAAAATGCATGAAAATTTCATCAAATCACATTATACAGTATATCAAGTGATTTGGCAAAACTTTGATTCAGTAGTTATACCATTCTTTGATTGTCTATAGTACAGCACCACAGACAGGAATTTTGAACTGAAGTTGAAGATGGTCCCCCTGCAGCTTTAATATGGGAAATGTTTGGTGTCAACCCATGCCCCGCAACACTGATTGTGCAATAAGTTCGAAGTTGGACCACATCCCGTATTTGTTTGCAGTGTCAGTGTGATCGCATGCTAACAGACATTCATCTATGTCAGAAAATGGAAAATCAAATGGATAGCTGTGCATAGAAACAGGAGGATAAATAAGGAGAGAAAGTCATGAGACAGATATTAAACTGTGTTTCAACTCTTGTCCAGTCTTGAATGTTCAATTGTTATAATTAATACAAAAGCCGTGCTAATAAGATCAAATTATTTGGGGTCCATATTGTTCTTGGGTCTGGTGTGGGCCAGCAAAATGGCAACTGCTCCATTTAAAGGAAAGAAAACGGTCCCATTAAATAAAGAATTGTAAGGCCTGGTTTATTTAAGCAACTGAAATACATTCATTTTAAAGAAAGATTAGCATAATGTTTAATTTTTAATCAAGATGGGCCTCTATTGACTGCTGGTATGAGACAACACATTCAAGCCTCATTGGTAGCAAACATTGCCACTGGGCAAAAATAATTTACTACGATATCACAGTACTTCCTGACAAAACTGGAGTCTTTTTTTTTTTAAGAAAAAAAAAAGAAAAGACCTCACACACAGAGAGGATGCTCAGGTAAATTACACTTCTGTGGCCCCATGGAAAGGTTACATTGCAGTGTCTTGAAAAAATATGGGGGTTGAGGCCAAGATACCTCCCTCACACCACAAATACTACAGGCTCTCTCAGTCCCTTTTCACATCCCTTTCTCATTTCTCTCTCTCGTGCTCTCTCTGTCTCTCTCTCAGGTGTTTCAGCAGGTAAAAACCCCATTTCCCTGTTCCCCTTAGGGAGTGCTGACCTAACTGTTGGTGCTCCCCGGAGCCCCGGCTAACTCCGCAGACCCATTTGTCAATGCTGACCCTGAAACACTCCCTCCGTCCATCCCCCTCCATCCGTCTTCCCTCCCTTCGCATTCTCTCTTCCTCTGGTACCTCTGCTATTTTTAAATCCTCCGCACATGTCTCACTGTATGCCCGTCCTCCCAAAAAGGCTATAAAAGCGCCAAAGGCTATATAAGATGGACAGAAAGGGGGAGGATAAGGGAGAAGGACAGAGAAAGAGACAGGGAGAGAGAAAGGGAGAAATAGATGAAGACTGAAGCTGATGCTGGAAAGACGCTGGGAAGTGGAACACCAAACTGGAACGTATAGCAAAAACGATGCGTCGTAAAAAGGGATGAACTTTTTTAACAGTTTCATATCATGCAGCGTGTAAATGAGTTTGCTATTAGAAATTCTTAAAGCTGTACCCATCGTGGAGGATTATCATCTGACTCTGCAGTTCCCCTCGGCTTTATGGAGCAATTTAACACTCTGCGGCTAATTATTTTGGTTTGTACAGCCCACAGCTTCATTATTTTCATTCAGTCGCATCAAAAATAATTTCCAATTGCCACAGCAGGCAGATGCATTCAGCTAAGAAGCCTACATAAGCCTCACTCACTCAAGCAGTGGACACAGTGGAAGATTTAGTTGTCAAAAAGGAGGAGTTGGTGGAGATCAAAACGGAGCTAAAAGGGAAGTAAACTTATGGGTAAATATTTATTCAGCATTGACTCAAACCAGGTTTAAACAAGCAACTATTTCCCCAACATGTTCAACATAACAAGGTGATGTCTTCTTCTACCCTCTATTAATGTTCCTGTAAAGCTTTTCTGAGTTTAGCTTGAATTATGTATCTACTTACATAATTCAAGCTAATAACACTATTTGTCCAGAGGGGAAAAGAACCAAAGATTAAAGCATATTCAATGGTATTACTTATTTAACTTTTGTAAAGCTGGTCTTGTCACCTTGAACACCAGGAGGACTGATCTGAGGGTCACACAGTGCTGGTAATAGCAGAGGTTGCGTACATTAATAGGATGCACACTGACTTTTCTCAGTAAAACCTTATCGCTAATAACCACACACTATCAACTTAATTAAAGGCTGCTTCTTTAAAAGCCCCATGGCCGCTCTCCGGTTTTCTACACACTTCTTATTCTATCTGTAAATGTCTCATTGGTGCACTCTCTTTTCCTTCCTTCTGTCATTCCTTCTTTTCTTTCTTCCCGCGCTGCTTTTTCAAGGTGAAAGCTGTTGAGTCACTCTTTCATTGTCCCCCATTCTCCTCCCCTTTATCTTTGAAGTGAACTGAAATCTACAACACTACGATCTAAAAGAGACAAGCTCACTGCACTAAGTCAGTTACATGATGTGACACGACACTTTAAGGACTACATATTAAGGACTCTGCAGTTAAAAAGAACCCAGAGTGCTGAGACAACTTGCAAATGACCTGAAAACTAAAAATAGTTCTCTCCAAAAAGTCATTCACTGCAGCATTTAAACTAGGAAGACAAAAATGTAGAGGGACGCATTCATAGTCAATGAGGCCTACATTCTAAGCTACTGCATAACAGTGTTTGCAGAATACTTGCAAATCATGTAGCTGTCACGCTGACTTAAAGCAAACTGCCCCCCACATTTCATATGGATGCATCATACCTTAACGTTACACATGAAATGCCAGTCTGAATCTCTTCCCCACGTTAGATGTGACAAGTTAAAACCCACAACAAGCCAAAGGGTGAATAAAAGCGTGAGCTGCAAGTATTAATATTTTGTTACTTTGAGTTCTAGAAAATGAAAAGTTTGAAGCACTTGTAGCTTCCAGTCCACTGTCACACAAGAGGACACTCGTCAGGCTCGACAAGACCTCTTAAGTTGTCTTTCATGTTAATGGATGCAGTGCGGCGTCCTTTTTTTTTTCAAAGCTGAAGTTTTAAGAGCAAAGTGCTGGCTGTACATTACGTTGACTGAGGAAGTGAAGGAGAAGTGAGGCAGACAGAGACAAATAAACTGAGTGTGCCAATAAAACATGAATAATGCCATTTTCCTGAGAGCCCCCCACGGTGCTCACAGCTTGTTCGCTGCTTGTCACACAGGGACGTTCTTACAAGTCATCCCTTTTTTTTTCTCTTCTCCATGCATCCATCCATCCATCCTTGCGCCCATCTACTGCGCTACTTCAGAACAATTAAGGTTGACTTCATGCTCCACGGGGCTTTCCATCATAATGGAGAGACGAGTGAAACAAGGAAGAGGCTCGTTGGAGGGATATTTAATTCATGTCACTCTCACTGCCCGCATCTCTCCATTCCCTGTCTTTTAGCACAGCTCACTGCCCCCAACATGGTGCAGTGCTGGGCTAGGCTACACTACGCTAACGCTAAGGGAGAGACTATGGTCCGTTTTAATGGAATTGTGTTGCTGTGAGAGAAGGGATGCAGGGAGCAGGCGAGAGAAGCAAGCCAGCCCTATTCTAACATGATTGTGCTCGTTCACTGCAGACACTGCGGAGTAATGTGGCCACAGCATTTCTGCATGACTGTGTGTGCTGTATGTATCACTGTGTGTATGTGTGGTTGTGTGTGTGCTCTTTAAAGTCAGAAATAGATGCAGGAGAAAGGGAAGGAATAGAGGGAAAGAGAAAAGGCATTAAAGGCAGGATAGTTGCATCAAACTCTCTGCTCCTGAAACCTAAAGCAGTGGAAGAATGGCATAGGACATAGCTTTGTTACATACTGTGTGTGCGTTGTGTGTGTATGTGCACACATGCATAGAGAGAAAAGGGAGCGCGGCGTGCAGCTGTTGCCAACTCCTTTCGACACGGCTTCGATATGGCGAGAAATCTCTCACAACAATCTTCAAACACTTAAGATCGAACAAGATGGAAAAAGAAGGAGAGAGGAGGGGGGCAGATAGACTTTCAAGATTAGATGAGAAAGGCGGATGAGGAGAGGAGATGAGGATAGAAAAAGAAAGCTACAGAGGAATGCAGGAAAACCTGCTTTCAAAAAATAAAACCCAGGAGCACTGTGAATATTCTGCTGTAAAAGAAAAATAAGATTTTAAATGGGACAGGCTGCACTATGTTACAAAACAGGAGAATTATTCATTTATCCTGCCCTGTAATTCTCCTCTTAATGTTGTGTTTGGCCTCCTTCATATTCCTGCTTATCAAAGATAACTTGAAGAAGGTGATTTTTCATTTTATAGTGGCTTTGTTTTCAGTGTGTTGTTCTGGTCTTCTCTGGATAAAACCTCAGCAAAATGTCTCCTGCTCGATCTCCCACCCGTTTCATGACCTTCCAACATCGAGCTTGAGGAGAGGGAGGTCCATTTTCTTGCTTGTCTAATTAGATCAAAATTAGAGCGACTGGCTACTGTCTGATCCCCAAGCATAGTGGATTATTATGCAAATCCCAAAGCTGTTCAAAGGGAAGACATTTTAGTATGGTTTTTAAAAATAATAATAAAACACAAGTTGAAACACAAGTGAGTGCACCAATAAACACAGTACAAAGAGACTACACTGCACCAAAGTAAGAGACACTACTGTAAGTGAAATGTGAGTGCGGTATATGAATGAACCTTTGTCTACTGTCTGTGTCAGCATAATCAAGCCTTTCCAGTTTAAATAACTAGGCACCTTATCAAAGAGTCCCAGGTTTCTCTCATTATTACTGATGTTGAGGTCTAAACCTCCTAACAGTCCATCTGACCTGATTTCCAATGCTGCCTCTTTGAATTCACATTGCTGTCAAGTTTGGGGAACTATCAAGGAGACTGTATTACAGTGGCCAATGAGGTCAAACATGCTGCAATGGCCCAAACACATCCATGAGGAGAAACAAGCTGTAAATTCAGAAACTATACTGATTCAAAAACCCATCGGACTACAAAAATACAAAACAGTATTTTAGGGCATTGCAGTGTGTTGCCCTTGTCACTGTACTATGAAAATAGTCTCATTTTCAGACACAAACCCAGCAGGTGAATTTATCAGCTGAAGCAACAAAAAAAAAGCTACAGGCCTACTTGTACTGTAGATGCAGTTATTTGTGAGTTTTACTATGGCTGCTAGTGCTACATAGCTACTGTAGTATTACTGTCAACAGCTGTTTCCCACAGTGTTGCATTTATAATTCAACAGGTCACTTATGCCCTCTGAGCAGAGATACCTCTCTTCAGGGCGGACTGGACACTCAGTGATTTGTAAATGATGAGAAGGGCAAACCAGATGGGTGCTAGCTGGTTAATATTAAATGGCAGAAAAGTCTTAATAGACAAGAGTTTATGTTTGTCTTGGTTTCTACCACAGGACACAGCTTTTGGTGAAGTTTAATCCTGACCAGTAAGTTAACAACTCTTTTTTGTAGTTTTGTTTCACTTCTCTGGTGGTAGTGATACAATTTCTTTTTTCTTTTTTTTTATAAATATTTTTGGGGGCTTTTTTACCTTTAATGGACAGGAAATGGGAGGCAGAGAGAGGCAGAATGTCATGGATAGGGCCACTCGACGCGGGTTTCGAACCGGGGCCACCCCATGATGCAATTTTTTTTTTAAATATTGTTTTCATTAACTAAGTGGATTTTTTTTTTTGATTTTTTTTTACAAAAAAATGTTTGTATTGCATTACCTTATCTAGATGTGAAAACAAAATGTCAAACTGTTGTTTGTGGAGATTGTCCTCAAGTCATATCAAGATGGCTGCACCTGCATGTCCATGTGGGTGTAACTTTTTAAACCCTAATTACTGGATAATTTTTGGTCAACTATCCAACGCAAGTTGTCAGTCCATTCTCCCCCATCTGAATGGCGTGATGGATAAAAACAATTAGAGCGATGCGTTTTGTGTTACAATACATATTCATGTTGACATAAATAAGTCATCAGATCAACATCCCCGAGGGCAAAGTTAGTTGATATTTATCTGTGTGTATCTCAGCAGCATGAGTGACAGTAGGTGGTAATAATACAGTCTGAAAACCAACCTCTCACTCACATCTCAGTCTTTCTCCTTCTACCGTAACTGTGATTGACAAGTCCTTCTGAAAGATGCTTCTAGTTAATAAGTAGCTGTCGCTCATAATGAAGCAGTTTGCAGCGTGCACCGGGAATTATGATCCACTGAGGTTCTGCAGTTTAAAAACTGAGTGTAGACAATTTAATCGGACAATTTCAACGTTTGGAAAATGAGGGAATGTGTCTTTGAAGGCTCCACGCTGATGCAATTGCCTCGTGACACAAAGATGAGGAATGAAAAGACTTTCACAGCCTGCAACTGCATGCATGTGTTATCTGTATATTAGTCAGGCTTAAGCTGAGACGACAAAATTCTCTCCTCCAAAGCTGTGATGGCTGTGTTATTCTCCATGTGCCTCTTCAGTCTCTCGGTCGCCAAGCTTACGTTATATTTATTGTAGGGTATTTCTCCTGGCTTATGGCGGCTGACAAGAGTCGAGTCAAGCAGATCAGAAATTCAATTTAGTGCTTAGACACTTGGGTTAATCAACAAGAACACAAAAAAGACGGATAGACGGACCCACCCCAAAAACGGCACGCATACACACACATTAGGCCGACAGTCGCTCATACAGAAAAAAGACAAACAGACAAGAGGATTATTCAGATGTTAGCCAGGCTGTCGTTTGTTTACCCTTGTAACGACACCACAGAATGACAATGCATACACGTACAAAGACCACTTGTACAACGATAATGGCACGAGCTCCAAACAAACATTCTGAATAGATGTTAATGTCGCAGCGCGGCACTGATGATCCCGGTTGATCAATTCCAGCACATTGCCGCCCCATCAAAAAAAGCTCACTGAGCACGGTCCGGGCAGCATTAGAGCATCTCTCGCAGCAGGAGCCGCTCCGGCAGAAAGACAACGGTGACAAAGACGACTAAGTAGCAGCAGAAGGATAAAATGGAGAAGACGAAGTACATAAGGAGATTAAAGACTAAAGTAAATGCCTACACGAGTATAACATCAAAATCAATTTATATTCCGGTTTAGCTATCACATAACTGAGTGTTAGGCCTCCCATCTCAAGCTTTGTCAATTAATTTAAGAGTTGCCTTGGATGCTGCAGTGTGGGTCATAACTTTTATTTTTACCAGGCCAGGGCTACCCATTCAGTGTGTTTTATTACAGGAAAAGGGCTTTTACAGCTGCTGACCTGACTGGTCAACCTGGCTAACAGCTGTCACTGTTAAAACGCACTCGTCTTTTGTGTGCGCCTGTGTACAGCATGCAAGGTTGTGCGTGTTTGTTGCTGCTCTCAACTCTTTATAAACTGTTGCTGTTCCTGAGGCTGATGCTGAGGCTCTCCTGAGGAGAAGAAGAGAGAGATGCTGTGAGAAAGAGAAGGAGAGCAGAAATGGGTGGGGGACACAGAGGTGGGAGGAGAGAGAGAAGAGCCTATCGAAGAGGAGAGGAGGAATAAGGGTAGAGCGAGAGACGGAGTGAGAGGTGGCCTCGTAGGCTCTGCGCAGTGCAAATATAAACTTTGTGCCATTTGGGAAAGAATAAGCGAGAAGAGGGAGATGAAGAGAGAGAGAAAGAAGAGGGAGATATAGTCATAGAAAGAACTAACAGGTCTGTTTCCTCTAGTCCCTCATATTCATTCAAATCGATTCCCTTTGAGAAGTGAGAGGCAATTTCTCATCCGCACGACAGCTGCATCTAGCTATCGGAATAATACATACAGAGATACAGCACGCACACACAAAAGTGTTTTCGTATTCACAGTCACACACAGGCACCGTCATATACACACACACAAACACCATACAAAGTAATACAAAATAGGGAGAGCTAACAAGTAAAGTGTTACCATGGGAATTTCACTGAGGACAGTCTTACTGAGTTAATAGGATATGTGACAGCACCCCAGTGATGTCATTATCGCAGTCTGGACCCACACATACACAGCTATAGATGCACAAATTGCCTTCGTAGGCAAGGTACAATATTGATAAAGTACACACATAAAAAAAGGCACATCCACACCTCATTTATTACGCACACACACTTGAATATTTCCTGCAGAGAGGTGCGCCCCAGCGTGGTGTGGCCTGTGTTTCAGCAGGCTGAAGATGCTCTAGTTAAATGACAGTGTGATTTAAGCCAAACAAAACCACACGTCTCCTCACACTAATTGGACAAACTCATAAATGATATAATAAAATGTTATTTCTACCCACTCTCTCCGTCTCTTTCGCTCCTTCCTTGCCTTCCACTCTGATTTGTTGTTTGACACGAGCAGGCAGCAACAAACATCAGAGTGAGCGTATGTGTGTGTGTGCCTGCGTGTGTGTATGTGTGTGTATAATTATACCGCCTGAGGGGAGACAACAACAGGGATGGATGAATAATGTCCTTTGATCACAATAACACCACACACACACAAACATTTGCATTGACTATATCAGTTTTGGCGGTTACATTGGATATGTGTAGTTAGTTGATATAACAAACTTTTTTTTGCAGCCACCGACCTCCATGACAGCTGCCATTTAACACGCATACACATTAACATGCTCAAGACATGAGCTATGTCTTTATCTATCAGTACACATAACCAGAGAAAAAAGTCCTTATCCTCGGATCTATTGACAAATCTCACAGATCAACAAATCACATAGATAGATTGGAGAGTCTTGACATGTGTTTATTGGATTGCAAGTCAGTGCTTCTTTGCTTAATGAGTTAAATGGAAACACTGAGTAACAGTGGCTGATGAAGGGGGGGTATAGCCATCTAAACTGTTTGTCCAATCACAGCGTGCGTTTCCAGCAGATGACCGTAAAGTCATTCTCAAGGATAAACGACGATTAAAATATCGAACATTTCCCCGGTCAAGTAATTCTCCCCAAAGTTTAACATCTTGGTACATTTACAGTAGGCTGTGTGCTCTGTCATCATCTTTTGTAGATATTGATGTTCGTATCGATTGGTTTCAAACACCTGAACGTTCGCCCACATCCGTGATTTGTTAAGGGGATTGGATTGAATCAGGTCTGAGGTTGTGCACACCGAGTACGAACAGCGAACGGCGCTCATCCTCCCACAAAGCCAGAGAAGCGAGCAGCTTTGTTATTTTTTAGTCATTTATTTTTTTAAGTACAGATCAGAAATTGACTGACACAGCTGTGTACACTGTGGTGTGCCGACAGAACTATTAAAACTTTTACACACACACCAGTGGCACAAACTAAAGGCAAATATCAGGAGCAATTGTTTTTCAGGAGGATCCACAGACATCATGAAGATAAGGACGGTTTTCCTGGCCTGGATTCCCTTTTGTCATTGTTTATTTTTATATCCAATCTACATCTCGGTCTTAGGCTTTGCTTTGAATACCAAAGCATGTGAAATGCACGCTCCACTAAGCACCATGCACAATATTCATTAATTTGTCGGAATTGCTGAATAATTAATCAGCCCATGCAAATGAGATGTCATTTTTTTAAGTCACTCAAGAGATAAATTCTGTGTTTGTGTGTCCACGTGCCGCGGCATTTACCATGACATCTCTGTGCAGGAGTGAAGGCATCGGGAATGCACTCCCTAGGTCCCTAACCTGACCAACCTAACCATTACAAGTGCACTTAACCCAAACACATACTTAACCAGTGTTGCTTACACCAAAGCTGAGTCTTCATTCCCAAATAACCATTTAAACCTGTGGGGTCCAACGCCCACCACACACACTATCACACCTACAGTGTTGCATCGCTGGGAAACATTAAAGATCATCTCAATATTTTTCTACCCTTTGAACACATTTTGTTTTATTCAAAAGCGTCTCCCATCGCTGCTGTTAACACATCCGGTGCATTCAGACCGTGATTAAATTCATGAGGTGGGCTCTGAAAACAGAGGGAAGGCCAAGGGGAAAAAAAGAAACATCAGAGAACATCAAACAGATCCGACTGGACGTGTCAACGGGCAGCTCCGAGTTAGAGACACTGACAAAGACTTGAGAAATACAGAGTGAGCAGTGTCCATGACCAACATGATCCAGTTGCCATTAGCGACCTCTGAGAAAGTCAATAACCATTTAGCATAAGAATAACATGAAGCTGATCAACAAGCCAGGCCAGACACCCACCCACGCAGCTACAGCCTGTGAGGGAATGAGAGAGAGCAGGCCTTGAAGAGTTGATGCAAGGGAGAAAGGTGAAAACAAAATTGACAAATTCACAAGTAAAAGATAAAAGGAACAACAGTGTAAGGTAAGAAACGTCAGCAATGAAGATGATACAAACTACGTTTTCTTCATATTCTTTCCCACCCAGTTTCAAGGAGCTGCCAGGGTGGCACCTCCAAGCTGAACTGCTTAGAATGCAGTAAGAGAAGACATTTCTTTCCTTAATCAATAATGTATTCTTTTCAATACAGGCAAGTGATGCATTATTCAACAAAGGCTGAGAGATGTATGTAAGGGGCTAACACGGGGAGGTCCTGCAACATTTATCTAATTAACAAGTAAAAATTAAAGATAACGAGAAGGATGCAGAGATGGGTGGAGGGACAACAAACAGAGAAAGAGAAAGAAAAGAGAAAGAAAGGAGAGAGAGAGAGAGAGAGAGAGAGAGAGAGAAAGATGCGCGTAAATAGCATCTTTTATTTTTTTCTTTTAAAAAAGGGGGAAGCTCTCACTATTCTCCAGAGGTTCACATGGAAACGGCTTTGACTGGAAGTCATCAGCACCAAGAGATTTAGGCTCCAAGTGACAGGCAAAGGAAACACACACACAAGGAGGAGAGAGAGAGAGAGTAAAAGTATATTCAGTGTATGCAAAGGCATTAAAGCATATATGCCGGGAAATTTCTTACACGTCTCTGTACACACAAGTATGAAGGCGTAATCGTGAATAGACAAACACACTGAGGGTCTTACAAGGCGTAATCATTGGAGGCGAGCTTCTCCTCATATTTCACATGAGGATTAGCGAAAATCTGCATGGAACAAGCGGCAGAAAGGCTCTGCTACTTACACTTCAGAGGGTAACCGTGTAAACCTTAACCTACAGAGGGTGAGGAGTTATATAAACTTTAAAAGGAGGGTAAAAAGCCTATGTAAACCCCACGAGGAGAGGATATGAGGCACTGGAAGAATCCTAATCCTTGTTTGGGATAGAAAAACACACACTATATCATTCACTTAACAGATTTAGCTGTGCCTTACAGTATATTTTGAGGGGCAGATATCATATACGTCATGCCATGATCCAGTGTCTAAGTGGTAGGGTCTCTAATCATAAGTTCTTAAACTTAAATGTGTTTATTGTTCTTTAGACATTTATGTAAAAATAGTTTTGCTTCAGTAAAACAATATACTGTAATATGTAGCAGCTAGTGCTTAAGTTTTAGTTATGTTAAAAATACGACAGAATTAGTCTACAGTCAGCATTTTTGATATATTTGGTGGTCACTTAAGTGTTTTTTATTATTTTGACTTTTTTTGTTTTGGAGTTTTGGCAGGATAACGGATAACCGGTTGCCAGAAATACAGCTCATAAATGACTTGTGGGACAGCAATACTTTACTCATATTACCTCATATTTCAAGATTTCACTCAAGCATTGCAGATGCAAATTTCAATTTCTGGCGGAATTTTTTAAGTGTTATAAACTTCATATTTCCTGTTATATATTCCCTATTATAAATTCTCTTACAGAATTGAAACCTCTTCAGATGACCTTTTGGATCAAAAGCTCTGGCACAGAGAACTGACGGTTTAAAATTACTATACACATTTGGTTCACAAGTGGCTCTGCAAAAATTTAGCAAACCCGAGAGGTTTGAAACGTTTCAACGGCATGAGGCAGCGGCTGTCTGAGTTATTCTGAGCACATGCGCATCAGTGTGCGGATGTGAAGCTCACAGACCGACAGGACGTGAGGCAAGAACTAAAAGGTGAGCGACAAAACAAAGATGAGACAAAGTGGTGGGTCGAGCTCTTTAAAGTGGATCATTTTCCCCTTCTCCGCTCCAGGAGGAAACACTCCTGCTGCAAGGAGCTCAATCGCTGCTGTTTCAGTGACACTTGCTGACGGGGAACGTGTGTGTGCGTGTGTGCGTGTGTGTAGATGCTGTGTGGCAGGTGCCAGTTAGGACATTCTGTAATTCCCCACCACTCAGCCTTCGCCTCTGGTCAAACTGAGGGATTATCCCTCACCCCTTCATTTCTCTGCTTCCCCTCTCCATGTCCTCTTTTCCAGCACTCACCTCCTCCCTCCTTTGTGTTCCCTCTCCTCCAACACTTACCCTTTTCTCTCTTCCATCTGGTACAGCGTCATCCTGCACTATTTGAACATTCACCATAAACAAACGTGATAACTACTGGGAGGTTCTCCACTGACCCCCACGCTAAAAAGTTTGTTTTTGTTTGTGGGGAAACGAGGTCGGATTTGGTGGGAAATGTGCTGCACCACTTAAGAGTGAGATTGCTTTGTGGCATGAGATAGGAAGTAGGGAGTTATCCTTCCACTGCGACTGCACTGGCAGGTCTTGCGGAAAAAGAAAGGTTTATAGAAAAAATAAATCATCTTGCGAGGAAAAGACCAACACGCAGTGGAGGCAGCGGGCTGTAGGAGGGAAGCTACAGCGTGCGGTGGTTACTTTGAAAAGAAAAGACCACAACTCATCTTGACCATTGTTGCATTTGTTCACTGTAATTTCACCAAGGTGCTGTGCTATAAACTGCTTGACAGTAGTCGCGTTTCCATTACAGATTTTCGCAAAATAAAAGCGATATTTCTGAAATTTCGAAAAAGTGCAATCGCTATTTGCGGGTGTTTCCATTGAAAGGTGTTTTGCGAATGAGCCGTAATGCGTCTTGCGTTTCTATGGCGACGGCACAGCGATCCCAGCTGCCTACAGCTGTTGCTGTTATTGTTTTTAACAAAAAACGAAAACAGCGCTTGATTGCTGGAAGGCAAAGCCCGTGTGGCGCTGCAGCGGCCACAAGGACGCACTCACACTAGGTCCAGTTGCTCTGTATGTGCTGAGGCCATGGATGTAGGCTATAATATAATACATCCATGGCTGAAGCATTCCCCTCCTCTGTCCCCGCTGGCCTGCACTCCACACCTCGAACCTGTGCAAGCACGGTTGCCTCCGACACACGTTGATATAGAGGGATTATTAGTTTATTTGTTTACCAACACGGCGGATGTGCGCTACCTGACTGCAGAAAGAACAGAGCCTTTTTAACAACAACGGTGATGAGGTGCCGACAGTATAGGCTAAAATACACTCAAATCATCTAGCGCAGGAGGGAAAGGGAGGGATGCAGCATCTCCTTCAACCATGCACGGAAAAGGGGAATGATAGGAAACGGAATTTATTGAGAAACAATGCCCAGGTCAGCAATGCATGACAAAAACATGTGGTTCATTTCCCCCTAAGTCACATAAACCAACACAATGTGGACACACAACTCATCTTGACCATTGTTTCCATTTTTTCAAACACGTTTGTAATTTCAAAAACCACCTCATGAGTGCTATTTGAGAGTTTTTTCGAAATGTAGGTGTTTCCATTACCAGTTTCTCATTTCGATATTTAGGTTTTGCGCATTTCAAGGGGTAATGGAAACGCACCTAGTGATACATTGATGCTTCAGAGATGCTATATGTAGCATCTTTAAGGCTAGTCTGTCTAACACACTGTCTGGTAAGCCTGCTTTGATCTTCTGGGCAAATGACACAGATAAGAATATCCCCATTGTGAATCTGATGAATTCCAAGAGCTAAGCACTGCCTAGTGAATCCACACTATCGTGCTCTTCATCTAGGCCTATTCACAGTTCAAAGTGACTGGCAGGCGAGGGGCTTGCCCTATTCAGATGCGAGAACCAATCCAGACTCTCGCTCCTTGTCTGAGGGAATCCTGGACAATGAATGGAGGCTTCCTAGATTATAGCTCAGCGCACCAGTCAGACTGCTCAAACACCCACTCGTTCCGTGTTTCTTCCTTTCTTCTCACCCTTCTGTATTTACTCGTCACTTCTTCTTCCCTCCCATCTGTTCTCCACCTGCATTCTTCCGACACTTCTTTGCAGATACTTACCTCATCCTCCTACCCTACTTTGCTTCCTCCACATCACCTCTTCCCACCAATGTGACCTGGGTTTCTCTATCTATAGGGCTCCACTTGCAGTGTCTATTACTGCCATTTTTCAAGCGGCAGCCAAACACATATAAACTGACAAGTTAGTGTGTGCTTCGTTTTCTTCATCCACCAGAGCCAGAACTTCACTCCAAATGAAAGTTACTCATCTCCATCTATTTATCCACTCATCCATTCAGTCTTTGTACTTCACCATCCATGCACCAGCAATCAACCAATCAACAAACATCGCTCATCCACACCCTGGTCCTTCATACACTCTCACATACCTTATCAGCCATGATCATGGACGACCCTCCATGGATGCCGAGGATGGGTATAAGCGTCTGCGAGGAAATAAAATCCAAAATCTGGGCAATGGCCTCCTGGTCGGTGCCATCCCCAAACACCACGCCATGGATTTTGGTCCCGGACATCAGGTCGCACATGTGAGTGATGATGCTTTTCGGGTCGGTCTCATTGACCAGCAGCGTGACCACGTTGACGTCGATGGGGTCCTCCTTGCTCCACAGCGCCCGGATGTCCCGGTCGGAGATGTAGCGAGTGCGTCCCAGGATCACGGCAATGTTCAGGACAGGCACTTTTTCCGAGGCACCGCCACCTCGCTGCTTTTGGGCCGCCGCTGGGTCCGTAATGAGGGTCACCACCACCAGGAGGGCCAAGGGGAGCAGCACACTATTACCACCACTGCTACAGCTGCTGCTCCTTCTGCTCCTCCTCTTACTCCTTTTGCTGCTGAGGGACATACTGCCAAACCACTTCATCCCCTGCATGGAGACAGGATGAGGGGAAAACAGAACAGATGAAGACGGATAGAAAGAGGAGAAGGAGATGGGAGGGAAAAGTGTGGAAAGATGATGGCAGAGACAGAAAGACAGGGGAGAAAAATTGTTAATACAAGCCCACACACTAAGGTAGCATCCTTCTTCTTTATTCCACTTTCCTGTAACGTTATTAAACACATAAACCTTGCGGGGAGGGAGGTGGCCTTGAGAGGAAGCTGCGGAGGGTGATAGAAAGAAAAGATGACTAACAAGTATCTACTTTATGGTCACGACAGCTAGGTGCAGATGATTCAGAAGCAAGCCATGCTATTCAGAAGAGGCGGGCAGACATTTATACAGTTTACAAGTGCAATATCTCAACACTCCACCTTCAGGATGGATTGACGCAGGAGGAAGCTGGAGTGACAGTCAGTGAATCTATACTGAACATTCAGATCCTTTTGATTGTATTTTACTTCCTGCCAGTTGGATGATTCAATTATATTTGCAATGATCTTTACAGGACAATGGGTAATTTGATGTTCCTATTATGGAGGTGAAACTAATCTCACAGTAGAGAAAAAAAACTACCTAAAAAATTCTAACTCAAAATACTTTGACTCAAAGGCTAGCAATATCAGCCTGTCTGTCGCCAGGTCGACTGTCGTGTGGGCTCAGACTTAATTATCTCAATATCTGCAGGATGGATTGGGGGAAACACAATGACAGCTTAATAGTTCCCAGGTGACATTTTCCTTTAGCACCACCATAAGGTTCACATTTTGTGTTTTTGAATGAAATGCCTCCACAGCTGTTGGATGATTGCCATACAATTTCACATTCATTTCCTCCCCTCAGGATCCCCTTGATGAGCTGTAATGTCCTCGGTGATCCATTAACTTTTCATCTGGCTCCATCAGCAGCTTTCTGTCCAGTAGTTTTGCTTACTACCAACTACCTTTTTCAAAACAGACGTCGATCAGCCCGCTGTCCTTTATACCAGTCGGTTAGATGGTGAACATATCTTTATATCTTCTATTTTGTTGTGAGGATGTTATTATGTCATTATGATGTCTAGTTCAAAGCATCACTGTGATTACGGCCTCACAGAGAGTACCTACTGTAGCAAAGCTGTAAACTTTAGGTCCAACGTGGACACACCACTCGCAGCCGCCCAACACGAATCAAATGATGACTCAAACCCTAAACCTACAGTACCCTTATAGATTCAGACAGTTTTTCTTACTCCTCCACTGAATGTATAAAACTTTCAAAAAGTGGTGCACCACATTTTCAGTTAAATTCCTAATGGAAGGGGCAATTTAACAATTTTGGGGTTGTTTATAAGAACATAAATCCACCCATCCAGAGACTCTGATGTGACCATGGAATAAAATAAAAATGAAAGAAAAACATGCTGATGCTTCCCCATGATGCTCTTTCTTGGTTCTTCACCTGTATTTACTCGATTCTTATATAAAGGATTCAATGCATAGAGTGGTGACACAGCTGTCAAATTCACAGAGTCCCTAGAGGAAAGTAAGAGACAAATTACATAAAGGCTAAAAAAGAACAGACTAATATAAACAAGAGGGCTATAAATAGCTGGGGATGCCAGATAGTGTTCTCTTTTCATTTTTGAAGTAGCACTGCAGGCCTCGGACAGGGAGGCAGAAGGTTGGGAGAGAAAAGGAGGGAGGAGAGGAGAAAGAGGTAGGGGGTTCCTCAGTTGAAAGAAAGGTTGGTGTGTGCGCATTTGAGATTGTGGCAGCAGGTAAAAGTGAGATCTACAGGTAAGAGAGTGACAGTGGTCATCCTGCAGCAAATAAAACACTGGAGTGAAGTGACATCATCATCTCGCAGGAGCTCCACCACCCCCTCTCCCCACAGAGATAACACTCACTGGCCTCGACACCCAGTGCTCAGAGAGCATGAAACAGCGAGTGAGCGCGAGCGCGTCTGTGTGTGTGTGTGTAGGTTTATCATCATGTGTAAGACACAGAGCAGGTGCGTTGAACAGTAGAGCGTGAGCAAAATCAGAAGGGCATGAAACATATGGTCACATAACGTGTCCATGCGCACTGTTGAAGATTTATGGATTCACCGACGATGGGGCCGCGCGTTTTCACGTCGGCGCGGAGCCCGTTGGCGCGTGATTGATTCCCCGGAGACGTCGTTCATCATGCCACTGTTGGAGGCAGAGCAAGATTGAAGCGCGGAGATCATGAGATCATAAGAAACTTGTCTCATTTACACGGCGTTCCCAGCCATTAACGTAATTGACAAAACAACACTGAACACAGCGGGATGCCCACATGTTGCTTAACTGATGTATTCTCAGAAACAGACACAAAAATAGCAGCAGATGTAATCGCAAACAAAAACATGGTGAATGACAATATGATGTCATATCCATCTTTTGCTAAACAATCTCCTCCATGTTGTTGCCTGTGCCACCTGCACCTTCTAATTGACATCCTGGGGAAAAAAAGTAATATGGCTGATCTGAAAACTACTTTACTTTATACTTTAAGTAGTGTAATTAAATTAATAGACTTTTTAAAAAAATATGTTCTAAGTTCTCTGTTAGTTCTCAAACCCTGTCTGTCTGAAATAAAGAGAGAAAGTTGTAGATTAGGTTATTTTCTTGAGGCTAGGATTTGTCATACCTGGTGGTTTTGCAGTGAAATTGAGACTCTAGTGGAAGACTCTATTGTGAGCTGAATAATGCATGTTGGCTCCCTGTGTCTTTAAACAAGCAGAGGACTGTGCCCCCCTCAGCCCCCTCCCTTTACCCAACTGAGCATAAATACTGTTAGAGCAGACCTGAGGATGAATCATCCAAATCTCAGTCCATTCACTGCAGAGAGAGCACCAACGCCTAATGGATTCCTATTGTCTCTATCAAGAAGTCAACATCTTCCTGATCCTGAAACTGCTGCAGGTTTCCATGATGGCAGCTAAATCCACAGGGTGGATATCCATTACAACCACATACTTTGTTTTTCATCTATAGAAAAAAAGCTATTACATAGTTTACGTGACTTTTTCACCCTGACAGTGTATAACAACTGTCATTTATAATCTTCGCCAGTGAACATTTCCAAACTGGTCCAGGGAATCAAACCAGCGTCTCTCCAGAGCGCAGCCTAGCTCACTAACCACTCAACCGTCGCTGCTCCCATTTTGACCCCTGAGGAGAAATCCAGTCTTTTAGCTGCATACATCTTTTAGCTACAGAACAGCACCCATGGTGATGGTGCCCATTCAAAGTCATGGCATAGAACACTTCAACAGGACGGGGTCTTCTTGTCAAGAGGGTTTCAACTCAAGGACTCCAGTTGAAGGACTGTCATAATTACTAGACATATCCCACTGCTGCTGCTGCTGCTGCTGCTGCTGCCATCGCTTATATATTATGTCTCAATATTAATATCACAGTATCACTGAGACCATCAAACTCTGTTAAAATGCATTTCATCAGCAGTTTCTGGAGTTAAAAAGTCAAGAAAATCTAAGCAGAGCCAGAGGAGCTGAATAAGAAATGCTCAGAATACTAAACAAACACCCTGTTACCTGAATGACTCCATATATTCTGTACACATACACTGTACACACAGGGGCTCAGGGAAATGTTTCTATAGGTACTGTAGCAAAGCCCTGTTTTTTTTTAGGGGGGGATACTGTACTGTATACTGTCCATACACTGAGTGATGGAAAGAGGCCAGATAATTTCAGGGCATGTGCCTTTAAACACACAAGCACATACACACAGTAGGTAGTGCAGTAATGATGCTTGGCAAAACCCGATTTATAAAAAAGAAAAAAGTCTGAAACTGGTACCAATTTGACGTATTATGGTATTTATAGTAACAGGCGAGTCCACTGTTGACGAGATTATCTCTCAGTTCCAAAGGGTGGTGTGGAAATGTGACTAACAAAAGAGAGTTTTTTTTTTCTCCCTCTCCTTGTCTCAACTCTGCAGCATCATTGAGGGATTTCAGGGAGAGAAGGATGGTGGAAGAAAATGCACCAAGGAGAAAAACTGTGGGAGAAAAGTAATATTTGAAAAAGAGATAGATTTTTTGTTTTTTTTTAAAGAGGGAGGAAGAAAGAAAGGAAGTGGGAGAAGGAAGAAAAGAGAGAGGGTGAGGGAAAGAGGGAGGGGAGAGAGTATCCCCCAGCCAAATCGGATTGGGGCAGTTTGTCGTCACACAAAGGCTACCGTTTCCTGGCACCACAACAGTAAATGATGTTTGGCAGGCACATCCATACTACTGGCTATCATTCACACAAACACACGCACACACAAGCTCGTATCATATTTCCTCACAAAAAGCACAAACTGCGCATGTATTATTCTAAAATCAGTCACTGTCTCAGTGATTAGTGAATAAGAAACTGAAATGAAACAAAGGTTTACTTATTTTTCTCATTTCTATATGAAACGCAGTGCGCGCACACATACACGCACTCTCACTCACTCACTCACTCCAGCGGTGAAATCTCTTGTTATACCATTACCACAATTCCCATAAGGCTTTGTCGCCACAAAGCCCACGTTTCTGGTCCACATACAACTAGGTTTCACATGCATCAATAATTCAGCCACATTATCTTTACATGATGATTAATATGATTGCATTTACTGCTGCCATCGCATTCCTTCTTCCTAAATGGCATTAAAATTAGATTCACATAGTGTGCACACTCTATGGGTATGATTTATTTACAAAGTCAGTTTGATACTGAGGATGATAAGTGTGTGTTTTACTATGTCACGGCCCAGAGGACACATATGTGCGTACATATAAATAAATATATGTACATACAGTACCTTCCATCCTTAATATTGTATGTATTTTCCATCTCTCACTGGCTCCGTCCATTACTCTGTATTCATTCATCGCCCATTCATCTACTCACTTATCTGTCCATCCTTCCTTTCGCCTTTCATATGCCTGTATCTCTCCTCCGCCTGTTCTTTCCCACTGCATTGAGCGCATAATGTTTCATTCATTTGAATTCACAGCCGCTCTTTGAGGACCATGCAGATTCAACAAAAAAAAAAACAGAACATAATCACAACAAGTGCAAACTACACATTTAGGTGTCTAGAGAAGTGAACACCTGGTGGGCAGCTACAGTGACAGGGAACCAGAAAGCAGCTTCTCAGTGAGTGATAAACCCCAGCCAGCCTTCGGTGGCGTGCAGAACTTGAAACATGGCTGCACATACACAGCACCTCCCCTCCATGGCCAAAGAGATGCTACAGCCCCATGTTTTGCTTACGTAATCCCATCTCCAAGCATCACTCTCAGGTCTGTGTCTCTGCAGAGTCCAAACACTCATTTCTTTCCTCACTTCTCTCATGGCCACACTGTGAGCTGCTCATCCTTTCAGCAGCCACATTGCTGGCTAAGCATTGTCTGACTTATTTGACTGTTTGTTTTGTTATTCCTGGCGTTTGGCCTCATTTGGGATCTTTTTATTTATGATAAAACTGCACCATTCTTCAGTGAAGCCACCGCCTTTTCATCCATCTAAGTTTCTTTCCCTCCGCTCTTCTTTTTTCCCATCCTTGTGCATAATCAAGTGGTTCCATCATTCATCTCTTCCAACCCTCTGCCAAATTATACAAACCCTAATTCAAAAATAACTTTCTTCTTTCTGCCTCCCTTTGTTCATCTGTCTAGTTCATCCATCCCAAACTATTTCCCCTCTCTGCCATCACTCCTCCTGGATCACTCCCCTTTTTTTCCATCTTCATGTTCTGAGTCCTACCATACCTTATTATTTCCAACAGTTTCCAATGGTTTTTGTTATGAATGCAAGTGTTATGCTTACTTGTCTGCTTACTTACTTATTTGATTAGTCTTATATAGTCAAAAAACATGACAGAAAACAGAAGCGTTCACATATTCTCAGCACCTGGGTCCAGAGTAGACTCTTTCCCAGGGAACTCTTCTCCTGTACAGGAAGTGATGCGTTTTACAGCAGCTGCTTTGGTTTGTTTGACATAGTCGATGTAAGACGTAATATTTAGCACAACCAGAAACAGACGCTTTGGCTGAAGAGATAAAGAAAAGCATGCCACCTACAGAAGCTCAACATTTGTCCCAGGACAAAATGTCCCAGTACCACCTACACTGTTTTGTGACACAGCTAATCTAAATGCTGCTCCAAAGCATGACAGCAAGTACTGTGGAGCTCCACAGTGGCTGCATTAATTAAAGGGGTACTCCACAGATTCTGCACTGTAAAACCTGTTTAATTACGGCTGAGAGTAAAACACAGTCTGCGCAAACGCATGCAAAGTTAATGACTTCAGTGGCTCTTACGCCCTTTTCTGAGAAATGAACCCTATGGCGATGTAATCTGGGGTGATTACACATTTGTAAAAACCTTGTGAATTGGCAGTTAGAGGTCTGAAATACTTTGAGTGTTAACCGAGCAAGGGGAGCGGAACTGAAGATGCTAAGGGGAGTCATTATGGGAAATGTAGGATGCAGTGTTTTTGAGGGCTGACCCAAGGACTAACCTTCACCCCTTGAAGGAACCCCTGACACGGAGGAACTACTCCCCATCTTTTGTTCTGACGCTCTTCTCCCTTGTCACCAGATTCCTCCATCCATTTTCTCCCAGCCATTCCCTCATTCACTCTCTCTCTCAGGCCCCAGCCATCTGCTCCGTGTGCCCTGACGTGTGCATGAGCGCCCATGAGAAGCCCAGTGGAAGTAATCGTCTGTTACCACTCAGGCTTCAACATGTTGTCTGCCCACTGCACATACCTCTTTAGCTCCCTACAAACCTAGTGTGTGTGTAAAGAAATGTGTGTGTGTGTGGGGGTGGGGGGGACAGACAAAGAAAGAAGTGAGATCACTAGTATTCCCTTATATAATAGAGGTGAACAGTGCTCTCTTTTTCTCTTTTTTCCTGCACCTGATGCCCAATACACACCTATGCCTCTGAGCCACACAGAAGGACGACATTCTGTACTACAGTGTCTCATCACTCCTTTATTTTCAGATCTTTCAGTGCTAATTGCATCAGTCACTTTCTGCTTCATTAACATGCACCAGGCCCATATCAGACCATTGTCTCTATTTCTGAATTTCACTCTCTGCTTCATTGGCGTGACATGTAACAAATACATTCACGCTGCCAAAGCATACAGGAGAAAGTGGTTACGCCACTTTATGATCCATTATGGTGTAATGTTAAAATTCAAGTTGTCAGTCGGAGCCATCAGATGTTGGTTTGGTGGGTTATTTGTTGTCTGGCTGTTTTGCTGTGGCAGCAAACGGCGGAGCTTCTCCTGAACCTGCTGAGTCTCAGTCTTCACCCAGTAAGAGAGGACTCCCATCTCTGAAGGCCAGAGTCAGAGGTGATTTCAGGTTTTGTTCAGCCATGAACGACGCAGATAAATCTGAAACCCGTCAGTGCTGCTTTGCAGGAGCCGCCTGTTCTACCTCAAGACAACTTGAAGTTTAACCCTTTACACGTCTTTTTTTAGAGGAAGCGTTCTCTGACTGAATAACTTCAGGGCCTGTGGTCAGCTTCATCTATATGTAAATAAAGGTGCTATTAAAAATCAATCTCATCCAAGTCTCTCTCCCTCTCACACAGTTTTCACTCCTCCATTCTTTCATCTTCTCACACTCGCTGCTTCTGTCTTTGCCCGTGCTACTGATGTATGATTGGATGGATGGATGGATGGATGGATGCACTAATACTTAATTAAATTTTTTTTTAAATCTATCTGTCCTAAACACACACAAAAAAAGTACAAGCAAACAACAAGGTAGGGTCCTGGATTCACAATTTACATGCGTAGAGGTAAATTATTTCCTTTTGCTGTCATAAAAATATGGATTGCTCTTCCTTGGGCTGAGGCTGACGCCTTTATAAAAGAGAGAGACAGAGAGAGTGAGAGAAAGAGAGAGAGAGTGAAAGAGAGAGAGAGAGAGCTTCTCTGTGATAGGAGAACTGCGCTTCATCAACGTGACTGAGTCCCGAGAACAAGAGAAAGGGAGACAGGGGGGAAGAGATATAAATTCAGTCTCCATTCGGTTCAATGGAGCCAACACAATACAAGTGCGACCCCTAGTGGTGCAGCGAGGGCCTGCCTCCTCCACTCGTGGCCAAGACGCTCCTTACATAGGCTACTTTAATTATTTTATTTATTTTAGAGCCGAGCCATTTGTTCACTTTCTGTCACGATTCTTGCATTAGCCTACATGGACACAAGGGTTTGGCCTGAAAATCGCATCGCACCATGAAACCATATAGGCGCTTTGTTGACAGAGAATCTCCCTGACGTGACGCTGCTGCTGCTGCTTCGTCCTGGTATGGGATGGAGAGGAGCTAGAAGTTGTGCCAACCACTGCCGCGACTCGAACCCTGCAACGTGTAAACCCAAACCTCTGGATATTATCACCAGAACTACCCGTATTTTTCATTTAGCTCTGCATTAGGCTCATCTTTTTTTGTGGGTAAAACCTAATTCGCACTGTTTGTGGCCATACCAGGTGATAACCGGAGATGCTGTGCAAGTGCCCAACTAATCTGCACATCTGTGTATGTCACCTGTGCGGCCAGTTTACTGATGCTTATGCGATTGTGTTACAAGGAATGCACGTGTTAAGGCTAGGCTGTCCTGTCCGGCTGAGAGATGTTGGATACAGATGCGCTTCGAGCCAGCCTGCGCTCCGCTCCGCTCACTGCGCCAGCCGCACGAGGAAATTATAACATTTGACGTACAAGAGCCGAGGGAGAATAATTTGTTTTTATGTGTTTGCTTGTTTGTTTGCATCACATAGTGCCTGCCTGGTGTCGTTTAAATCCCAGTTGACAGTGTTTTAGGGACAGCTGTGCTCTCTGTGGTGTGGGTGCCGCACTTTGGATAAAGGGACGCCTGTGGGTAAAAACCCGCACGACTGATGAGAGAGAGCTAGAGAGAGAGAGAAGGGGGAGGCAAGGGGTTGGCTGAGACGGCGCACGATCACCCCAATCCCCCCTCAAAAAAAATTCAGAGAGAAATAACAGACATGGCAAAGTACTTACAGCATCTCCCTTCCACAGAGCTCCAAAACAGTAGTCTGAGATGACATTGCAACAGTCCCCTCTCTCCTCTGAGAAACCATGCAGCCTCTGATGGTGATCACTCTCACAAACACTGCACAGGAGGAGGGGGGGAAAAATCAGCGAAATCTCTGGCAATGAATTATTCCCACCGTGTCCCCCCCTCAAAAAAAAATTAAAGAAAGAAAAATGCTGAATGAAATCCCACGTTTGAGCACTTCACAGGCGCGCAGCGGCGAATAAATCACTGTTGTTGTAATCCAATCTTCATTGTGTGTGCGCCTATACCGCGGATTCTCCACTGCAATATCTGCTGGCCCCGCGCATTGTGTGGGCTTAATACCAGCCTCTGTACGATCAGAGCTCCCGGTATCCTGTTATTCCTGTCCCGGGCGAGGAGTGGAGCGCAGCGGAGGGAAGAGGCAGGCGAGCAGCCGCCGGACGCACACATAGACGCACACGCACGTTGACTACTACAGCAGAGGCTCCGGCAGCCTGCAGACCGTGCTGGGACCCGCTCCCAACGTCTCTCTATCTCTCTTTCTCTCTGCTCTCTCTTCCCCGCTCTCTCTCTCCCTCTCTCTCTCTCTCTCTCGCCGTGCACGTGTGTATGTGTGTGCGTGACAGTGTACTGGTGTGCTGAATGTGCACGCGTGCGTGTGATTTGGCGTTTTGTCTATGTGTATGCCTGCGCGCTTCTGCAGAGGCAGGGGCAGCTGGATAGAAAGACGGACTGTCGGTCCGTCGGTCTGTCGCTCTCTCTCCCTCACTCTCTCTCTCTCCTGCGCTCTGCGCTAAAGCTCCTTCAGGATGGAAGCAGCTCACACTAATACACGCAGAGTTGGGCTAAATCGCACACACACATACACACACAAAAATGATTCAGGCAACAATTTCAACCTCCTCCTCGGGACATTTGACCATCTCCATTCACATTTTTTTGTCAAGAATAAGCCCCTCTCTGGCAACAGCTGCCTCCATTCATGCCTTTTGGGATGTTCATGCAGTCAATCCATCCGTAAAACTGGAGCACAACAGAGCAGATAAGGCTCCCCAAAAATAACACACACCAACTAGTGGTGCAAAAGCTAATACAATATTAATTGGAAATGGCAAATGAAAGTAATCAGCTCCACCTTCACCCACCACCACGGATTAGTTCAAAATCTGAGAAAACACACACACACACCCAGGGTTCCCCAATTCCGGTCCTCGAGGGAGACTGCCTTGCATGTTTTAGAAGTCACACCTGATTCAAATGAGTGGCTCGTCATCAAGCTCTGCAGTGGCCTGATAACGAGCCACTCATTTGAATCAGGTGTGTTGTGACAGGAAACTTCTAAAACATGCAAGGCAGTGGCCCTCGAGGACCGGAATTGGCCTACTCGCTGAAGTCCTGTTACAAATATAATACACCCGTTTAAGTGCGTTAGCCTGATCGGAATAAAAGCTTATCAGGAATTAACCAACTCACTAGGTAACCTATTCCTCCACACAGGCAGGTTCCGCAAAAGTTTAATTTCACTAACTCAGTTAGCCTACTTTTGGGGGAAGAAGGCTACTGTAGCCTAACTAGCAGGCCTAACTATAACTAGGCCTAATACTTTTTAAAAGTAACGTGCTTAACACTTAAAACCATCCGAGAAGTGAAAATGGTGTTTACGCAGAGAAATGAGCCCCAGTTCCTCATGAGCTGCAGAAGATTCCTCCCTCTCTCTCGTTCACCTGCACGAAGACACCACGCGTACTGAGCTTTTTACCTGTGCATTCCCATTGTGCTTTGTTGTTGAGTGTGAAAGTCTTCCTGCATTCGCCGTCTTCTGTTTTTTTCTGGCGGTTGGCAGATAGCTTTTCTCTTACTTTATGTTTCTTTCAGCTCCACGTACAGTAGTTACCCCAAGTGGCAACGCGCTTCCGCCCTGGAGACAGGTGACACCTCTGTTGCGTTCAACTGTTCCGTGAAAACTCCGTCATCCTGGGTTTCACCCGTGTCAAACCACTTTATTTCTCTTCATGGCTGTGTTTAAGCTGAGGGAGAAGCAGTAGGCCTATTAGAAATATTCGGACAACAGGGTCGACTTGATTCTTGCAGACACAGTGAACAGGCCCACAAAAGCCTACATCATAAAAATAAAAAAAGATCCGCCAGTGCAGACTCAAATAGTAGCCTACCTATGTGGTTAATCCTCTCAAACTGTCACATTTCACAATATTAAACACCTGTTTCCGCGGGCTCTATAGTAGGCTAAACTGGCCATGTCCATGTCAGTAGGCCTACTTAAAGTCCCCCGAATGAGGATAAACCATAGACTGTAGGCCTATATGGATAAACTGACCCCCCCTATAGAATACAAAGCACAAATTTTCAGCTGCAGTGAAAAAATAGGTTACTGTCATGAGAAATAATAAAGAGGATGGAAACATAGGCCTACGCTGTCTGAAGTTGCAGTAATTCTGGATTCCAATTTGTGTTTTAAGCAGCATTAAGAAGCCGTAAATCATAGCCTAAGTAGCCTATTTTCTTTGGATAACATGTAGGGTACCCCAGAGCTCATGGTTTTTAATACAGGTTATAAGTGGATATGCTCTGTTATAATCAGTGTAATAGTATATAAGTTAATTAGAAGGAGGAGCCTATCGTCCCACCTATTAGATGACATGGTGGGAGGGGTTTCAAGAAAATGTCAGGCCAAATGCCAGATGCCACTTTCACTCAACTTCCCCATCAGAGAAGGTCAGAACCTCCTATCTATCTATCTATCTATCTATCTATCTATCTATCTATCTATCTATCTATCTATCTATCTATCTATCTATCTATCTATCTATCTATCTATCTATCTATCTATCTATCTATCTATCTGCTGCATCTAGCAGCAGGTTCATCCTTAGTGGATCTCTACCTCCCCGTGACTTGAGAGCAGTCGAGTGAATTTCCACATCTCTCTGCTGTACAGCCTCTCTCCTCTCTCTCCCCCTCTCCTTCCCACACTCTTTCTCGATCAGAGGAGCAAGGAAGAGTGGAGAGAGCATCAGAGAGAAAAGGAGGGAGGGAGGGCGTGTTACACGCAGTAATACGGACTTCACAAATGGGTATATTGTCACAATTCACACCTGACTGAGCAAACGACTATCAAGCAACTGGAGAGGCACAGAGCAGGTTGTGTGTGTATGTGTGTGTGCGTGTGTGTAGGTGTGTGTGTGCGCACGCACGTTATCTTAGGTTAAAGAAATGTAGTTGTAGGATTTATAATGCAGCCATGAGGCACCATGCTGATGCTGGAGGATAGTAAACAAACAACTTTCTATCAACTGAGCCTGTTACTGAACTACAAGAGAGAACTCCAAGAACTGGCCACATAAATACCACAGCAAACCTGTAAGTAGCAACGATGTGCTCAAAACAATGTTACAGAATGCCACTGTGACATTAAAAATGCCATAAGGCCCAGACAGGTCATTATGGACTCGTTATTGGGAATCACAAACATATTGCAGTGTCTCCCTGCATGAGTATTACTATACAATCAAAGATCTGATTATTGTTAAGCGCCTTAAGGTGACTTAATGTGAATACTGAGTAGTTTATAGTGCATGCACGTTCCTCTAGGAAGACTCAAATATATTAAATTGGTGGATTAATAATACTACAATGATATAAAATGCTCTATCAAGTCCTACAAAGAGCAGTATGAATACAAAATGCCGATGCAATGTGAGTAGAAGGAAAGATGCAGCAAGGGACCATAAAGCCACAATCCCTCTCCCCATAGGAATATAATAACATAGTGACTTGGAGTGCTATGATATTCTCTGCTATGAATCTTTGGAGGTGTACTGTAGTCCTCATTGTGTAAACTTACCACAATACAATCCAGTCCCGCCTGCTCAGGAACTCCACTGTATCCTCTTTCAGTATTGATTTGACACATAAAGTATTGATTTGACACATAAATGGAGATGCGATAGCCTACATTTGACCAGTGTTTGCCATTTTCACTTATTTGTTAATGAGTAAACAACAGTCCACCAATCTCTGGGAGAACATGCACTCTTCTCTATGTTATTGTTTTTTGTTGTTGTTTTTATCATGTTGTGTGATGCTTGAACAAATTTCTTCTTTAAAGATAATGGTAATGGCTTTTCAGTTTCATATAACAGGGAGAGTGACAGGTAGTAGCCTACGTAAAAAGGCAAAGTCAAGAGTCAGAATTCCATCTTTGAGGAATACAGAGAGTTAAAGGTTAGAGGGGAGAACAGAATATTTATAGCATGATACAATCAGCATACCTTGTCGCTGCAGAGACAACGTGGTCTGGAAAAGCTACTCATGAATCCCTGGTAACGTCCACTGTAGGTGGAGCTGCACATGCTGATGTATGTACCTGATGTGAAGGTTCTCTCTCAGTCTGACTGCGTCACACTCTGCTGAAAACTGCTCCTGCACAAATCAGCGATTGGGGTTCACTGAAGCCAGAAGGACAATGTCAGATGGCACCCTGGTGCCTTCACATTGGACACTTTCCAGACAGTTTGGCTGCACCTTCTTGTGCATGAATGTCACAGTTAGGAATAGGGGCATGGCACATCCATATTGGAATCTGGTGCCTAATCTAAGTGCATTTGACGAAATGCCAAAAATGCTAATTCATGTCCCGAGATTCCAGCAGCAAGCTCCAGTAAGTTCATGCAATCCATTTTAAGAACTTGGGGCGTTTATACGCATTTTAACTACAGTACTGGATAAGAGTTCCTCTATCCTCTGGAACGTCCCTGTGATTGCCATGCTGCAATTTGTGGTGTTGCATGTTGCTAACTTGTCATACACAAGTTAAGCCACTTGTGCACAGCATCCACTCAAGCACCAGCAGTCACCACCCAACAAATAAACTCAGACTCCCCCTCTCCACGGTCGTTTCACAATGACAACATGAGCTCTACCCCCAGAGCTGTCGGCGTTTCAGTGTGTGTTATTTGGGCCGTATCTAGCTGAGTTATCTGAGTTGACCTGCAAATCCCCAGCCCTCAGTGCAGCAGTCGGCCATGGACAGTGTCCTCATGCAAGGTTCCTTTCAAAACAGGAATCTTCATGCACCATCAAGGAGAACCTAGCTCTATTTCCAGCGCTGATCATCATCATCAAGGCCTCCGTGATGACAGAATGTTGTGTTCCGACTCCAGCTATGAATGGACAAACCTGGATGATCAGAGCAGTGACTGAGTGGGACTTCTGTGAGATGGCTCGGGGACACCAGTGGTGGCAGACATGCTGGGCTGCCATGTGTGTGGGGGTGTGTTTCTGTATGTATGTGTGTGCGTGCGTCTGTGTGACATGCTGTGGGAGGGAAAGGAGGGGTGTTACCAGGTCACCAAACAGCTGTCTGGGAGACTGAATGGCCGCGAGGGGTGTGCGACACGCGCGCACACACACAAACGTGCGCATACACATACACACACACCCATGGAGGGTAACCCAACCACAAATATGAGACTGACAGATAGGGAACCAGATGCTACAGTATCTAGCATCCCCAAACGCACACATTCCCACACACATACCAGCGCAACGCAACATATGGAGGTCAATTTGTGTCTTTCTTTTCATTGAGAGTATAATTCAGCACTTCCTGTAGTTTTCCAGACGCGCTAATCTGATAATAGAAATCAATTCCTCATTTCTCTCACTCTCTGTCTATCGCACACAAACACGCACTGATCTGTACAGAACTCATCTATGCTTGTACAGTGCACTTGATGAAGAGCTTTCACTGAGGAAACGTCCTCAAAAACATAATATTCTTATAAAAAAACATGGGTCAATAGAATGGCAGACATGTGATGTGAATAATAGTATGTAGGCCAAGAATTAGTTCAAATAAAGCAAGAGATGTGCATGATAAAATGAGAAAAAACAGAGCAATTTGTTTTATGAATGACATAAAATGATGGTTAATTAGAGGGTAAATGGTTCCTCTGGTTGACAAAAGTGTTAAATTAACTTAACGTCCTCCTGAAGCGGTACACAGTACATTAGAAATGATCTCCTGAAACGGACTCTCAAAACAATCAGGTGCAGTCTTTCGGAGCTTATTCCGGAGTCTCATTGCCATGTACGAGATAACTGTTCTTATTCTTATTTTGTGCTGCGATGAGTAGAACACCATGTCAGGTTTTCAGCATCCGCCCACACCTTCCTCTGAGCATTTCCAGACTAAGTACCTATAAGCCTCATTAGCTAGCAATGGAAAGATATGATGAGATCAGAAATTATTCCACTTCCCTAAGCAGCATGACTTCATCCCTGATTGTTACTGCGCCACTGGTTTCATCTCGAAATACCACAAATCTTGACCTTTTCTTGCATCCTGCTATAGTTAATCTGTGACCTGCGAACATAAAGCCTTTTCATGCCATCAAGCAGTTACTATATGTTGTGTTTTTCCATTGAAAAGCTTTCACGTGCCTGTAAAGGGGCAGCTTTGGAGCGTTAAATTGTCTTTCCATTCCTTCGTCAGTTAATTCAGAAGTCTTGGTTAAGAACCACAGGATATTGTGACATAACATGTTACCCCAGCAGAGCTACGTGGAAATTTCTTATACTGTAATAGAGATGTGATGTTGGTTCATTTAAGAAGTGAATGCCTCCCAATTGGAGGAGGACTGTATAGCGTCTAGAGTCTAGCAGGTGTCTAGTGTTCAAAGTATACAGTATGAAGAGGACTTTTTCTTACAATTGGATGCCTCTGCTTCTGCCATGATAGTTTCACAATCTATCCCATTGACCCAGAATTACATGCTGTGTGCTGCTGTGGCTAAAAAAAATCTTTGTGTGGTCATATTGAAACTTTTAACTTTTAAACATTGACCATGAAGGAATTGTGAAGAATTATTAAGATGAGGTCATCATGACATCTGGAGTGGCGGCAACCTGAAGCAAAAGCCCAGACGGCACAGCAAAATCTCCAAGCAAACCAGCCAAAATGCACCTCACTGGTACAAGGTGACAATTATGTGTTACCCTCTGATACAGCAGCCACCACTATGAGTTATATCCTCCGCCCCAGAGGATATAGACAGTTAAGTTGAGTCTCATGACAGGTCAAGCGCCAGACAACTGGCTCTACGTCTACCTGACCCCACTGAATATAAGCTGCACCACAGATCAAAACGCCCACAGCAGTTCAGTCAAATTTAGCATTACTGAACATTCTTGGTAGAGTTATGAAGTTAAATCTGTGGAACTCGCTCCCACTATACATCTCTGCCAAGCTCAAAGCCTGTTGAAGAGGCACTTGTTCTCTCAGGCGTTCGCCTGCTGAATTTGTTGTCTTGTTGTTTTCTGGTTTTATTGTTAAGCGTCCTTGGGTGTCTTGAAAGGCGCTATATAAATCAAAATTATTATTATTATAATTATTAACCCACTGCTGCGTCTTCACCAGCAGACCTCCCTCCACTGAAAAACAGCCTCATCATCATGTGCCCCCCCCTCACCCCCTAGCAAATACACTTCTGTGCAGACACTTTTTAGCATTTCACAGCACCCACCCTTAACGCTGCAGATCATAAATTATTTAGACGGTGTCCCACAACTGAACACACAACCTACATACAATATACCAATAAGGGATGAAAAATGAAAATGCATAGACCACATAAAGGTGAAATTGCAGCGTGGAAGAAAAGGAAACAAAGCTAAAACAGACAATATTTATGGTCCATGTGGTGCACTTACTGTACGTATAACACCCTCTCAGAGCATTGCTGTGCTGTGCAACAGTGGATCCACATGGATGAAAAGGGGCATATTCATATAATCATAACAATAATGGGGCAATTGCAGTGACCATAACCTTGATTTCCCAAGGGAGCCTTAATGCAAGAGTCTTTCTGAGCAGGTAAATGGCTTCTGACTCTTTTTTCTCTCTCTCTCTTTTAATGTGACTCAGTCTGAAACTCATCACTTGGGGCTGAACAAAGACTTCCTTCAACAAGGGATCACTTGTAGTCGAATATTTCAGTGGCACATTCTAACATGTTGTTTCACCATATTTGTCTCTTGGGTGAAAGTGGAAGCTATAACATTGCAGGTTAGTTTTTCCTTTAAAAAAAAAAAGTGCAGGGTTATTCCTGGAGACTCGCACCTCAGTGTCCAGAGTCTCATACAGTATTTGATGATTGTAGCTTTGTTTTGAAAAATGATTAATTCCGGCCATAGATCAAACCAGTCTCAGAAATTGCTCAAATGAAGTACTGATACGCCCAGCGTGACCAAAATGGTATCTAAAAGTTTACAATTCAAGATTCTCTCTTGACTTAACACATCAGGTCATCTGTCTTCTGCCTTTTTCTGTATATTTTAATCTGTTGGCTGCAGAGTAAATGCTACATGCCTCCCACAGACTGGAAACAGACTCGGGTTCCTATAGATGGTCCCCTAAAGCTTTAAATCCACGAGAATTTATTTATAATATATAGATCTTTATTCTCTCTCCCCCATTCAATTGGAAGTCAGATCAGCCTTTCCAACTGAGGCTTACCTGCTGCCATGCTAGATGCAAAGTTTCTTTTGTACCGTTATAGCTGCTGTCCCGACAGACAAAGCTGTCATATCACCACCTGACAAAGCAACTTCTCACCTAGTCAAAGCAGGTGCTGAAGGAGGAAACTTTGTGAAGAACAGTATGACCAATCGTGTGGAGCATTTTGCTGAACAGCTGAAACGCAGATATCCAATTAAAGGCTGATAGCGGATGTTTCATGGCACCATGAAGATGGAAAACCTGGCTGGCTGACAGGTGACTGACTTGTTTGAACAGCAGATAAGTGCAGAGACATATGGAGATGGGGGGGAGTCTATCTACAAGACTGCCTTTTTAAACAGGCTTCAAAGAGAATATAAGCCAAAAAAGAGAGATGCTTTAATGGTCACAGGCAAAGTCAGGCTTTGACTGCAGCTTTGACTGGCTAATTTCAAACAGGGAAAGGCATAGCTGCACTGACAGCCTGAATCTGTCTTCTAACGTATATCAAAAGGTGCTACTGTGTGAAATGAACACAAAGCCTGGGAATGATTTTATTACAAATGGACAATAAATTAAAATTGAATGTGCAACTGTATCAACCAGACAAAGGCCTGAATAAATATTGGCATTTTAAAAGAAAAGCTGTTAGCAGGCACTGCTGCTTCTATCAGGGTAGGACGGACAGGAGGCTTTTTTATTTTTTCTGGGATCTGTCATCTTGACCTTTTACTTCTCACAGGAACATATTACAAGTGACATTGCTTCACTGACAAACACACACCCACACATGCACACTCTGACTTGACTCGCACGCACACACACTCAGAACTAGAGGTTGTGTTTTCAAATTTTATCTTGGTGAATATCATGTACAACTGCACCATCTACTGTTGCCTTGGATGAACTAATGAAGTCACATTCATGAGGTATCACTGTTCAGCAATAGACCATGTGATGATCTGAATGTGCAAATACTCTCTCATATTATTAAAAAAAATCCAAAAATATGATAAATTGAATGTTTGAGAGACATTAAATCACTCTCACCTAATAGCATTGCTTGTTTCATTTGAAATGCTTCTAATTCAATCTAACCATATAATTTGTGAAGTTACAATAACAAAACTCATTCAAAACATAAAATGTAAATAAAGAGTGACATAGAATGAAGCAATGAGACATTATCTGTATGTAAACAAAAAGATGTGAGTATAAATATAATCTATATGTACTGATAACAAGCCCAACTGAATCTACAATATTAAACAGCCAAGTTAAAAGTCAATGTAAGAGTTTTACAAAGTGAAAAAGCACTGACTAAGCACTGCACTGCGCTCTCACCCAGCACACACACTTATTTGACAACCAAACATTGCCATCTAGTGGTTGGGACACGTTTACCAAATAATAAAGTTGAATAATTTACCTAATGATCACATTTTTTTTGTAACATATGTTATCTTAACCTTTTCATGCATGAGTTATGAAAGATCAAGATTTTTTTTTTACTATGTGGTTTGATTATGAGACATGAGAAAAATAACTTGTTGGCCTATTTCTTCTTGCCATTTTTGAGGCCTCTTAATGGGAGACAATCCCATTTTCAATGTGAAACTGAGATGGTTCTAAAAGACAAAAGAAAAAATTGATGAGTCTACAGTGAAGATTTGATTTGGATACCCTGAAAACCTGCAGATACCAACCAGACCTACTGTATCAGTGTATCTCTGAGGTGTGTTTCTGTGTGTGCCTGTGCCCAGTCACTTCTGGTGAATTATGGTGGACATCCATCACGGTCAGTGCAGACACCAGTGAAGAGTTTGTCATATCTCACAACAGGAAGGCCAACTTACCGTCACTGCAGCTATGCATTTCACATCACTGTGAATGAAAATATAAAATGTAAAACCATGTGGACACAGTCTAAAGAAAATGCAAAACAGTAAAGCAATTGATCTATCTACTACATGTGGTTATATTTTCTTTACAGGGTTGGCCAGTGTGGAATTGCAGCTTGTGAACTCAGAAAGCTTAGAATTAACTGAAATTTCTGATAAAACAACATACTGCAAAAACAAGGACGTCTGTGAATGTGCAAATGGTAAGATTTTGTAGAAGTTGTCAACTTGCACTGCCTACTTTCTCAACATTGAAGTCATGATAGCCTACACAGTTCCCAAAACATCTTCCCCTACCTCTACATCTACATCCAAGAGTCCAGTAGTCCTTCCTTCTCTCTACAACATTACATCTTTACCCCTTTGCCATGAGCTGAATTCACAGAGCATCCGGCTACAGTTCTTAAGTTTTCTCTGCCACTGAATGTCTTTCCACGAGCCATGGTGATTGTTGCTTGACAAAAATGGTTAAGTTTACTGTAGGTAAGAGGTTACAACGTAGCATACTGTTCAAGCATTGCTACGCTGGCAGGGCCGATTTGGGGCTACAGTTAGAAGGAGGTGACTAGACAAGCTGGAACTAGGTTAGTACTGTATGCTAACTTCAGCAGGAAAGTTATGTCTTTCCACTGCAGGCAGTTTACTGCCTACATTAGAACAAGGTTTGATACTGAAGTTATTTCCTCTTGTCTGATAAGTGAGCAACTATTAATGCTAGCTATGTAGCAGCAGATCTATCAAAACATACAATGAGTTTTACTAGTGTTACTGTTGGAGGGTTAAAGTTGGAGTTAGGGTTAAGACAATTTTACTTGTCAACTTAAAGAAACACACAAAGAAATGAATAATCAATAAAAATGAAAGAAGAAATAAAGCAGACAACATGTGTCAGGAATAAAAAAATCTTGTATTTTTTAATTGACAGGGAAACATCCTTCAGGACAATGGTTGGTCATCACACAATAATCAGCAACGATACAATGTAGAGTCCGACTGTGTGCCGAGCCTTTAAACACCACCTCTGTCCCCTCCCTTCTCCCTCTGTTATGGGGAATAACGGAGGGCTTATTATTGCAGACACGTTGGCTCTCCTCTGACAAACAGAACACACCTCCTCCCCTCCTTGTAAGGCTTGGGGGTTTTGGGGGTGGGGGGTGTCTGGGCCAATCACTGAAGGGTTATAAAAAAAAAAAAGAAAGAAAAAAGAAAGAAAGAAAGAAAAAAAAGAAATCACAAGGCTTATGATTCATCAAAGTCAAGTTCTATCACAGTTTGAACTTCCTGGAGTCTGCTGTTGTGGTAAAACTTGTTGTGTCGGGAGAGTGATCAGCTTCAGCGTGAGGCTGGACCAGCTCAGAGTCAACCCAGAAAACACAACTAATTAATATCCTGATTTGTCCGTTACAGAGCATCAGGGTGGAGGCTACTCCTACATAAAATATACATCAGTTAATTAGTTTCACCATCACCAGAGTTCTACCATGTTTAGAGTATGTGAAAAAAGGTTCACCTCAACATTAAATAACATTGGTTCCAAACAAAATAGAACCAACTAGGTTTCCATATCTCTATAAAACTGTATAAAGAGGAGCTCAGTCCTCATACAGTAAATAACCACCCAGTATTGCATTGGACAATAAAGAATATGGTCATTTAATCAGTATTATCAGATACCAATTAATAAGAGCCCAGTGCAAGTAGGTAGTCAATCTACAAATGGAAACATCTGAAAATGCAAATATCAAAATCTCTAAAACATCCAGATGATTCTTTCCCAAAAGCTTCTTTTTTTTTCTTAAATCAGAACATGCAATAGTCAAAACTGTTTCCTCAAAAACAGGATTTAAATACTGAGATCCAAAGATCTGTAAATAGTAAGAACAATAATGCAGTCACTCTACCAAACTGTGTTGATTACTATGGCAATATGCTGTAGATCGGGGTTATCTGCACTAAGTCAAATAAGAATGAGACAGAAGAGGCCGTCTTCAGACTACTTCAAACCTCCCATTACTGACATTCTGTGCAGGAAGAGGACATGAAACAGGACAAAGCAGTTGCACAATAACAGTGTGTTCAAGCACATACTGTATAAAAAAGGACTTTAAACCAGGGAGGGACCAACTGCGCCATGTTCAGGAGGGAGGACATCTCAGAATCCAACATCAGATGAGCCTCTGCATGTCAGAGCTGGAAGAAGAGTGCGATCAAAGGATGAACTGACTGTGCGTTCATCAGCGGCAATGTTATCAATTTGTGATTTCCCTGCCCGAGAGCTTTTCATCATTTATCTAACTAACTCTGTTATTTTTGCCTAACTGACAGCACCAGCGCTGCGCTGTTGAATGTGCCAACCAATCACAGGGCTGCGCTGTAGCACACAAAGGTCAAAATGAAGCTAACACACAATTTCATATAATGTATATATATATATATTAATTTTCTTTTAGTTTGTCCTTTTCTGTCTATTTTATCTCAACTCGTTGCCCTCTACATGCATACTGCTTGGGAGATGAAGAGCTAATGAGAGAGTAGAAGGAGAATGATGATCAAAGGATGACGACAGTCTCTGCAGGTATCAGCAAACTCCGATGGCCTTATAATGCCAGTTTTAGGTGGATTTAAGACCAACTGTGTATCTGAGAAATAAACATAAATGTTGCCTGTCCAACCTTCAAAATACCGTTGAGACCCAGCAACACCTGAATGATAGATCATTTTAGATCATTTTTTCCTTATAAATATGAAGAACTAAGCCTGAAGTGATCATGGTACAGCATCAAAGCACTTTGGTTTTCACTCAGATTACCGAGGAGTTGTGCATTTTACATGCTGATCTTAAAAAAAACAAAACAACAATAACAAAAAAAAGAAAAAAAGAAAAAGACATAAAGACATCTTTCAAGCCAGCTGCCTTTGAAAGGAGAATCAGTACCAAGCAGCTTACATGCATGCTTCTTGTGTGTCTGTGCCAAACCAGATTGTGCACAAAACAGAGACAGGTACAGTATTGTGCTGTGCTGGAATAAAAGTATGGCTTTGGTAAAGAACAATAATCCACTGGAAGGAAAAATGCCTGCAATACTTTTGTCATTCACGCCTTAGGGGTTGCATGATGTCATCAGTGGATAGGTTCATTAACCATAACTCATATGTTCTTAATAAATATGATGTGTTGATATATGCTGATCGGATGTGTTTGATGTGTTAGGCTGTTTGGGATAAAAAAAAAAAAGAAAAGGTGATGAATGACTTATTGAGTCCTCAGCAGGGATGCATGTCACTCTTCTGCTTACAATAACATCATCGGCAGGTGGGCCTGAGCTTCTGGACACATCTACAGTACCAGCCACACCTGCACCACCACCGCCACACGCAGGGGGGCAAATAACCTATAGTAGCATGAACACTAGAGATAGAAACACTCTCAATTGTCATATAAAAATGGGTTTATATCATATATAGTAGTTCTACAGTATGTACGAACACAAGAGTGTGGTTGTTTTATATAGTGTCAATGTCACTATATTTTCCACAAGTATATATTATTATTGCACTCTGGCTACACATATTTAGTAAGTTAGTTAGTTTGGTTGTCTTTAGATGTACAGAAACGAAAGTGGTGTCAGAGCTGATTCAGCTTGAGAACAGCTGTAGAAGAGAGGCTCAGTGATGCCATGTCATGCTTGTTACAGTACATGAGTAGAAGACTGGGTTTTGTTCATGATGTATGTGGTCTCACAGGCAGCAGCTAACAGAGATATTACAGTAACTGCCTGTGAGTACTTACTTGAATGATTTATGTGGATCAATTTAAAACAAAGCAGTCGTCTTTTTCTGTGTTCGGTAAAATTGACTTTTGACTCTTTTTTTTTGTTTGATCTTTTGGAATAATGGTCAAATTTAGATTTAAATCTCTGCAGTAACAGCACCCGTTTTACTTTGAACCCTAAAACCTTGACACAAATTTAAAAGAACTGTACTCTCTGTAGAGACAAGGAGGAGAAATATCTCAAAATGAATTTGTCTCGCACCACTGAGCCCACTTCTTAAGACTGTTATTTGGACACCAGATACATAGAAGTCTGAGACAAAGCTACAGAAACACATGACACCCCTGTTCTCTCCTTTCTCTTTTCCAAAATAGAAAAATAAAATCCCACTCCTCATCCTCAGCTAGTCTGTCTGAGGAGGGTTCGTCTCCATCACTGCTCTCTCCGCTTTGAAAAGAAACATACATTCACAAGAGGACAACAGAGGAAAAACAAGCAACTTGAACTTCAAATTTGTGTGCAAAAAACATTTTAGATTTCTATAAAAATATGTGCATATGGATAGAGCTATTTTTAATCTCACCAAATACAGTATTTTCCTTTATTTACACTGCACAGATACACAGATAAATGTACACTACAGCTCTGCCCTGCTCCTCCTCTCTGTCGTTGCAGACGTAAGAATAACATGGCCGACTTCCATGACAACAGATTTGACGATACTCGCACATAGGAAAACACACACTCACTCACTCGAGCACGCACACACACACACACAAACACACACACAGGTACACTTCTGCTCTGATCAATGTGATCGAGGAGCAGAGGAGGGGCAAGTAGAACTTCTGTAGAAAACCTGAAGTTGCATATCCCACAATTCCCCCCACGCTTGCATTTCTCAAACCGCTTCCTGTAAAAGGTCAGAGGTTGTCAGCCAGACGCTGCTTCCTGATTGGCTCGCGTGGGTAGGGACAGTGTGTCAAAAAAACTTTGGCTACGGAGTTAGGTGGCTTTAGTCCTGGTGTGTTATTAGTATTAGTCTGCACACACCATGTACAGTGGGTACTGTTTGGCTGGTACAGCCTTGGTGGATCTGCTGTCCTTCACACTGGGTTCAGGGAAATGGATCCATTGTGTATTATTCTAGGGCAGGACCTTACCAGTGTCTCTGTGGAAAGAGTAATAAATGTCTTTTCAGTATTCTTCAAGACAAAAACAATAAAAAGTCCCCCTCCTTGTAAACTTCCGTCTCATTCCTCCCCCAGCACCGCTCTCAGACGAGGTCAGCCGAGGTCAGCCGAGGCTCCACTAACTCTAGCTTTAGAGATTTTGGACCATAAAATTGACTTCCTGAAGGCAAAGCTCGATGTTCACTGGGCGGTCCTCCGGTTCTTTGCGCTGAACCCCGCACCGCTTCCCAGTCTGTTGTCGAAAGGGGAAGAGCAGGTGGCGGTGTCAGTGTCTGACAGGCCGGCTGACAGGCCGCTCATGTATCTGGACTGTGGTTGGTCGAAGGTGAACTGGGGGAGGGAGATGCAGTCGCCCGCGAGAGAGGAGTGCCTCGCAGCCGGGGAGAGGGAGCGTGTCTGAGAGAAAGGCATAGTGTTCTGGACGAGAGGCGCATGAGGCTGGATGAAGATGTTCGGGCTGATGGGGATGTGTGGGTGCGTGGGCGTGGACGGGTGCAGCGGAGTGTGTGTCGGCGTAGATCCCCGCGAGGGAGTCAGCGCGTGAGTCGGCGAGTGCGCTTGCAGTGGCACGTGGATGGGTGTTAGCCTCGTGTGCATCGGGGAGTGCGTCTGTGTGTCCGCTGAGATGTCTTGGGTATGCGTGTTTAACTGGGTGTGTGGGGTCAAGTCATAGGACGGCGTCCTGCGTCTCAGCATCATGCTGCAGTCGGCCAGTTTTGGGGGCGAGGCCATTTGGGGGTGTTCCCTCTCTGAGGGCGGGTGGATGGATATACAGGGAGGGCTCATCTTCTTCTTCCTGTGGCCGCCCCCGACCGACTGCACCCGCACAGGAAATGCCTGTCCACTCTTTTCCCAGCGATGGGCCTCCTGCGGGAAGAGCTGGTTGTCGCCCGTGATGACGGCCTGTGGGAGGCAGACTTCGATGGAGTGGCGGCGCTGGTCGTCAGGGTTACCAACAGCCAATGATGACGGCTTATCCAGTAAGCCCTGGGTGTCAACACTAAAGCCTTTCCTAAAGTCACGGTCCTTCAGTCCTGCTGCGAGCAGACTGAGCGTGCTCCTCGAGGAGGAAGGCAGCAGTGGGGGAGGAGGAAGGGGGAAGTCGAGGGAGTGCGGGGAGGTGTAAGGGGAGAGGGAGTGGCTGCGGCCGGCCTTCCCTCTGCTCTCCTGCGCGCCTCCCTCCTCGTCCTTCCACCTGTGGCGGGCTGAGCTGGTGATGTGATACACCTCCTCGTCGGCCGGGTCGCAGAGGGAGGCGGCGGAGGGCGGTCTGGGTCTCCGCAGGCTGGGCGGGCGCAGGGGGAGGCGCGGGGAGGGAGGCGGTGGGAGAAGGAGTGTGGGGGAAGATGGCGGAGGAGGGAGGGCAGAGAGGGAAGGCAGCAGAGGGGGGAGAGAAGACGGAGAGGGCGGAGGGAGTTGGAATGCAGTCGGGGAGCAGGGCGGGAAGGCAGACGGGGAGGAGGGCGGGAGCGAGAAGGCTGAGGGGGAGGAGGGAGGGGGGGGAGGAAGGGGAGATGGGGAGGGTATGTGAGGAGAGAGGGGTGAGGGTGACAGGGGAGGCGGGATAGGGTTTGGCCTCTCCTGTTGCTCGCAACCCTGGGATTCCACTGAATCCAGTTTCACCGCCACCTGCAGCACGAGAAACAAAAACACACCATGACGACTTATTGTCAATACACCACCACCACAGCGAGACTCCAAACTATCACAACTTTAAATACCACCATCCTGTCGACTTTTTCCTCTCTGTGTATGATGTTTTTATTGCTACAGTAGAAATGATTGCTACTATGAACATTTCTGTCACACCTGCTGGTTTGTCAGGAAAAATGAATTTTTTTGTTGTTGTTGATGCTGGTGTTGCTGCTTAATGTTTCTTCTGTTTTGTTTGTGTTGAGTTTTTATGTCAGTTTGTGTGTGTATGCATGGATTTTCTTCTCTGTTTTTCTTTTTAGCTTGAGTTTTTTTTGGCTTTTCAGTTTATTGATAGGACAGTCCAGAGAGTGACAGGAAACAGGAGGCAGAGATGGGGGAATGACACGGACTCCGACGCGGGATTCGAACTGCAGCTCTCTGTCTTTGTCCAACTGAGCTAAACACCGCCCCTCTATTCAGCTTTTTTAATCACTGAATGTATTATCTGTATGTTGATAATCTAAATTCTTTTAATTTTTAGGGTGACTCTTGACATCCGTCCAGGGACAACAGATGCAAAATAGCCTTTTGGCTAATTCTGGCATGTTTACACCTTTTTCCCGAATGTTTTTATTAATGTGCAATGTCCCTGATCCTTAAACCTTTAAATAAATAAATAAAATAAATAAATGAACTAATGCTCAGAGTAATGACTAAATGTAAGTAATCTTTGTGTTAAGGTGTTAATAATGACCGGAGCTGCATCTTTCACTTGGCATGGCCTCAAATGAAAGGTTGCAGTAAATATAATGTGAATTTGTTTCTTTGTGTGTTTGTGTGTGTGTTGACAGCTCGTACCTGTCTGCGCAGGGCATGTGGGGAGGGGCTGGGTGTGGCCGTGGCGATGCGGGGCAGGGTGAGGGTGGGAGGCGACCGAGGGTGGACAGGAGAGACGTCTGGTACCTGCAGCAGAGCGCGACTCTCACATGGCTGGGAGTGGACCGACGTCACCGAGCCTGAGGTGAACGCAGAGGGTTTCAATCACACACATGACACACTCACACTTACACGCTGTAAATACGAACACATGCATTTTTGCACCCAAACACATGCATATTAAAGGCACATACACACCTACTGTATTGACAAGTTCCCATTACACTGGATCTAAAATCTCATCTCAAACATTATTGCTAACACTTTATTTTGATAGCATCTTTGGATGTGATAACAATTGAATTAAAAATGTTACTCAACCTTCTAATTGACTCCTGCACTTTATTTAGAAGTCTTCAAATCTGATATCAAAATAAAGTGTTTTCTGAATAGAGATCATTAGCACATTATTCTCTCATGAAAACAGAAATGTTGTCAGTAAAGTAGCAGCAGTGAACTGAATATCAGGGGCAGAGTCATACAGTTCAGTTTTCTGGATGTAGTTATTTGCATTAGATCCTGGTTACATTACAATTCCATGTGATTGTATGTACACAGTCATACCAGGAAGGTTTAAGGTCCTGAATAATAGTCTAATGCACACAATGCGAGTGTGACTGCAAAAAGACGAGGACTCCATCAATCTCGGTTTAAGTTGTGTAACCAGGGTCTTAGGCATTCTGCACACACAGGTCCAGAAGAGCTGAGTGTGCAGACGTAACAAAAGGAAAACATGTTCAAAAACATTTCAGCAAAGTCAGAGTTAGATCTTGAAGGGGAACTATGCAAGTCAGGTCACTTTTTCACTGTTTTGCTAACCCTCACCCCCCCCCTCACGGCCACATGCATTTATTTTCAATGAAGCCAACGAGAAGGCAATCTGATTCTTCAAACCAGAAGCAAAGCAAAGCAAACCAGAAGGCAATTATATGTTACAGTACATGTTGTGGTGCTGCTGAGACGAGAGCTGGGACACTGCAAGCACTCGATCCCCGGGCCGTAACAAGTCATTTTACCATCACATTTACTCCAAAGATGTTTGAGAAATTAATAAAATAATAATTTAAAGTTAATAAAAAGTAAAAATCTTGCATAGTTCCTCTTTAAACAAGTTAATTTAAGTCAGTCCTTCTGGTCCAAGCTGAAAAGCCATTCAATTATGAATCATCATATCACTTTTAAACTCAACATAGTGGTTATATTACGTTATAATTTCATGACTTTGCAGCTTGGTCTTGAAGTCAACTATCATTCTAGCTGAGTATTCAGCCATTCCGCAGCTGAGCGGATGAGCCTGTGACGTGTATCAGCTCATCCACTACAGTGAGTACCTTGGGACAGAGCTGGGCCTGTCCAGAGCCTGGCCACAACCTGCCATTAGAATCTGACTGCAGATAAAACAGTGCTTATCAGTGTTTCTTCTCAGCAACTTTAATCTGCTTCTACTGTGACTGTTTACAGGCGGCTGCATCAGGACAGACAAATAAGATAATAATAAAAGGATGCTATGTTTTTGTAATTTTGAGGTGTGCTGCTTCTTCCTAACGGATGTGAACCGTGAAACATCTAAAAAGCATAAGGGAGGAGAAGTGCCTTTTTTAAAAACCTTAACATTAACAAATACACTATACCAGGTGTATCCTACATCATAGTGTGTTACATCCTATTTGGCTGGTTCTTTGGTGTATGTTGTAGCAGCAGGCACATTGTCTGAATTTGATCGCACATTTCTGAGCTTCTCCACATTTTGCATCAGTCAAAGCTCCAGACTGGCTGTTGGTGGACGTGTCTGTAAAACCACCATACTGAACTAACAACCAATGATTTCTCCATCTTTCTCTCACAGCTGTTAACTTTCATCTCACACGGCGTAAAGAGGCTTTTGGAGCTGAAATCCATCTCCAAATCTTTATTCAGCAACCACAGCATGAAGTTAAGAGAACAGGATTAGCAGCTGTGCCTGTTAGAATAATCTCAGCGGCTGTTTAACACTAAGGTAAAACAAAGCACTGAAACTCCATGTTAATAAAGTGAAATTGTTATATCATGCTTAATATTTAAATCCTCAACAGGCACGCTACCTGAATGCTGGTGCTGGGGACTGAGATCCACTTCTTCCAAGGGGTAGGGGGCGCTGGCAGGCCGCACAGGTCGGAACATGTAGCTGTCATTAGGCAGGGAGTGCATCCTGGATACGGACATCTTCCTTGTTGACAGCAGGTCTTGGTCCTCACACTGGACCTCTTCCTCCTACAGGGGGAGACAGAGACCGTACAGCTCACACACACACCACTTAAAACTGCTCTGTTTTATTCAGTAACACTGCAACACACACTGTTTCAAAAATGAAAGGACATATTGAGAACCCAGAAGTTGATGCTCCTCCGTTCCTTTGCACCATGCCCTACACATCCAGTGCAGTTTCAGGATTATTGACCAACAAGCAAGGTGACACCCCTCCTACCTGTCCAGGTGAATGTGGACATGGCCCAACATAGGTTCCTCCCACTGAGCTGTTGTTGGAGGTTGTGCTTAATTTGCGCTGCCTCTCCAAGGCCATTTCCAAGGCGATCTCTGCATCCATCTCTGCGTCCTCTTTAGCCTCCTGCAAAGAATGCATACAATGATTTATAGTACATGCGACGGTGCATCCCATTTTAGTTCAACACAGAAAAAAACTGTCAGATAGACAGTAACTGTGACAGTAAACACTATATTCATTTCATAAATATCTCTGGGGACAGCCTGGCTACAAACAGTCACCAAGATACATTTTAGTTTCTAGTTAGTGAATACCTTGTTGCTTTCCTCTAGATGCTTCATCAAAACAGCCACCACCACATTGACCAGAACAAACTGGGCCATGAGCACAAAGGTGACAAAGTAAATTGGAGAGACCAAGGGCAGGTAGGTGAGACAGTGGCGGTCCTCTGGATGGCACTCCCTTAATGTGTCCTTCAGAGACACAGAGGGAGAAAGAGGGAGAGAAAGGGAATAAGAGGAACAGACGCACACATAAGCAGTTATTACAGGGTGTGTAAACTGATCAAATGCAGGTCAGAAGTTACATAATAAACTCTTTTACATCTTTTTATTTTCTCTTTATCTTTCTCTCAAGGGCTGCGAGTGAGCCAGAGCAGTCTATATTTCAATGCATTGACTGTACACTGTGCTTTTTAATGTATTTGACAAATAAACTAAACTAACTAACTAACTAAAACTTTACAGTGATGCAGACACACTTTATCATATCTGCTATATCAAAGGTTCCTGAATGGGAGGGATACAGACTTCACATCATTTACTTTAATCATAAATGATAAATCCAGTAAATAAGTTAATCCTCCCTTCACAGAAAGACAGACATTCATTTAATCTACTCTTATAGTACAGGTTAAATTGAGAAGGTGCGTGGTGTTGCTTGGAGTTGTCACTGCCCTCTGCTGGTGTCTACAGGTGTGTGACAGGACTGTATCAGTCACCACTGACACACATGACATGATGTGACCTCCAAAGAAATGTAACACTGTGTTAACACAATGTCAAATCTGATGAAAAAATCAGCAATGGATTATTCTGATTATTATTGTTTCCAAACACAGAGGGCCGTAAGAGTAGATTTTTCTTCTTTAATGAGATGTTGTGTTTATAAAGAATGTTAACTTAACGTGAATGGGAGCGTGGACTTTTGGACTTCACTCTATATTTTTTGGAGCAGTCTGAGGCGATTATGTCATAAACCACATTTTTTTAATAGAGTAAAAATTAAGATGTGACATTGCTCAGCGCTAAGCTTCTTTATTACTCTATAATTGGTTTTGGAGGTCATTGCTCTCTCTGTGGTTATGAGATAATCTAGTCATCACTTGTGTGTCACCAGTGTGTTCGAGCGTGTGTGTTCGTACTTTCATAATCCCATTCCAGTTGTCTCCGGTGGAAACTCGAAACAGAGTGAGGAAGGCCATCCCGAAATTCTCAAAAGTTGCGTGACGACTCAAGCCCTCACACGGGTTGTTGTCGTTACAATCTAATCAACACACAGAACATAGACATTAATTACACTGCTCTACAGACACGTCATTGAAGGTAAGAAGTGAGACTGTGCGTGATCATGCAGGTGTCAGTATGTGAGTTGGACAGTAAGCTGCATATAACACAGACACACTGCTGAGCTGTATGTGTGCTTACAACACCGGCGAGGAGAACAGACAGCTGTCTTCTGGAGGACAGGGAAAGTTTCAGGGTCAGTTTGACATAAAGCCCTCAGGAGCCTGTTTACACAATCCTAAAATCCAAGGGACAATATTTTCCTTTGCAAGGGGAAGCTAGAGACGAGCCAGACTGTCCTCAGAGAATGAAGCGACTTGTTTCTTATCCTGAGTATCAGCCAGCGGGAGACAATCGAAACAACTTAATGTCAACATGAGGCTCAGGGGAAACAAATAGGAGAAATTTCCATAAGAATACAGAGAATCAGATTATACTCTTATTGCTTTTTTCAAGCAAGATTGGAATACAAAGGAGAGTGTCACGAAGACAGGGACGATATATCTGTAAGAGACAAAAGAATAATAATACCATCGGATTTTCACAATATAAAAAGAACACAGAGGAAAAGTGGGGATAGATCAAAGAGAGACAGATCAGATCTGTTAAACAAGCTAGACGATACATAATAAAACTGACTGACTGAGTATTTGATTGTGTAACTAAAAATATCCATATCATCAGCAGTTCCTGAGGCAGAAATACTCTCTCCACATCTGAGTCATGAAGCAGTGGCAAAAGGATGGGGGTGGAAGTGGACTATTCTGGGCATTAAATTTCAACTGATCAATAACTTGATTTAGACTCAAATTGAAATATTTTCAAAAATCAGCCAGGCCCGAAATCCATGCAGTATTCCCAAACAGCTTGAATCCAACAGCAAACCTCGTTCCATCTCTTTTCTAATCTCCTCTTTATGACCTTCTCTTATCTCTTCAGCCTTCTGTGAATGCCAGAGGCAAACAGTTAAGACCCCCAGAGCGCCAACATACAGCATCACCCATGTCCTATGTCTCTCAGCGGAGTTTCAGATCTGACACTGTCTTTGTCTGAGGACAGAAAATTGTCAGGAGTCAGTTACACCAGTTACTCATGGTGCTCTCACCGATTCCAAAGAGTAGAAATATGTTTTTTCCTCTGATGTAAGTGGGGAGTGGAAGAAGCAAGTAGAAATCCACAATAACCCCCAAAGAAAATGCCCATGACTTTGGGAAGTTTATCGTATACTGAATTCACCTTTCCAACAAAAATCAAGTCCATCCCTGAGCCCAAAGGCAGGTTTTTGTCAAATTTGAAGAAATCAAGGTGTCACTGAGGTACAGTATTGTGTCAAAAAAGAATGGGATGGATGGACACACGGACAACCTGTCCTTATGTCTGCACCTGTGACAGACAGAGCCAGAAACCATACAAGTGGTTTATTACTTTTACTGTAAGCTGCTTCCTCTGTATCATCCGCCAGCTCACAAACAATCAGACACTGGCCCTGTGATGGAACAAGCCAGGCTCCTTTTATTGAAAACCTTTCATGGGAAATATAGAGTCTAAAAAGCAGCAAAGAGACGCGCTTTCTATCAGTGAGATGTCAGCAGCTTAATAAATAAATAAATGAGGTGAGCCAGAAAAAGGCCCAACATACTGTAACTTGCGCTAGTGACGAGGCAAAAACGGTCAGGAACACAATCATGGATGTAGAGTAATAGCAGCGCTTCCTGCTTTTGTACAATAATATTCTCCACCATGCCTGTATCAGCTTTGTAAGCCTTAGAACAGCATCTACACTGAATTCACTCAGCAGCTTTGAGACAATCAACAATCATAGCAATCACTTTGACTCCACCAGACTGGAATACAGACATCTCTCTGTGTTTTCCCAGCGCTCACAGCAGAGTCATATTAACATTCCACAAAACGCGAACCTCTTCATCACGGAGTTGTTTTCGTTTTGTCCCCTCCAGATGCCGTTTTGTTAATCCTCCCACCCTAACACATTGTTGCACTCTCGGAGAAAATGAGCCAGGGAGGGTGAGCTGGACTATTGAGGAATAAACGTGATCATGCAAATGTCATTTTCTCCTGTTTGAACCGTGCCTCCGGTGTGAGAATGATGAGGACAGAGAGGAAGGGAGAAGAGAGGGAGGATTTGACAGAGACTGTTCAGAGAGTGAAATATGCTATAAGTCGTGACTGTGGCAGTAATGAGTGTTTTTTTTCTTTTTCTTTTTACTGAAGCTTGTAGACTAGGGTGTATGTGTGTAAGTGTGTGTGTTTTGTCAGTAGTGCGACTGACCCAGTTTGCCAAAGAGCTCCACTCCCAGTGCAGCATAGATGAAGAAGAGCAGCATGAAGAGGAGGCCGAGATTTCCCACCTGGAAGCAAAAAGCATGTTAGATCCTCACACACACCAAACACTACAGAGTCAACATTACTTCTTAAAAGCTGCAGGGAAGAGAAGGTATAAAGATTTATCTCACTGTATTTAGAAGCATCATCTTTTTTTTTTTCAAATGTAAAGAACTTATTGACTAGACTTGCACCTAAGTAAACTGAACAGTACATACTGAAGGCTGAAGTTGTATTCAAAGCCTTCACATATTTGTGCTGCCCTGTACCTGACGTCAGTTTTATTTTCACACAGAAAACCTTATGAACTGCCTATAGGACATGAATTGAAATCGATGTAGTGAATACAGTACATACATAAATGGGATAGTTCTGTTTTGTGATTTTGTAAAGTTGTCATTGCACAGTAGATTCTGTTCAGCAGACTCTCAGTTAGGAGAGCTGACAAAGAGCACGGACAGACAGGCAGAGTAATGTGTTGGCGTGCACAATGCCATCAGAAAAATAACATGTCTCAGACCCTGTAAAAACAACCACCACAACTGTCCAATGTCTGTTTCAATCTGAATGTGGAGTATTGTCAGCACTGCGTCTTCCCATGTTAACAGTACTTTCCTTTCCTGGCATTACATTTTTAAACTGTTTTAGGCAGAAGTTAAAGCCCAGCCTGGTCAATCAGAAGGCAAATCAATACAGTCTGTTCTGTAGGGTAGCGCCATAGAATTATCCCTTTAAATAAAAGACATCTTCTCTGTGTTGTTTGACATTTTCTACAAAGTATGTCTGCATTAAAAAAGAGTGTTATTGACGGCAGCTTGAGCTTTCTACACAGTACACAGAGACTCAGGCAATGAACATACAGTCGATATATTTAGAATAATTATAATTAAAAAAAGGCAGTCATCGTGATGGATCCTGGGCAAATCCTGAGCAGTTCCTTCGACTGCATCTGCATCACAGCTTCAGAAAGCTCCCAGCATGCTGTCTTTTATCCTGCGCCGTCAAAACTGTGCTTGTGCACTCTGTGCCCTGAGTGTTATATCTGTACACTTGACATTTAGAAAATAGCAATGGACAATGGAGTCTGTCACTGCATGTGCATCATAATCGTTACTGATGCTACACTGTGCCAGGCAGCAGAAGGAGGAGAGAGAGAGACCTGAGGTACTCCCACAACATCTGTGGACACACTTTAAGAGAACATAAAGGAACATTGACCAACATCAACTAATTCTGACTTTGCTCAATAAGGGAAATCCAAAAGATTGTGTCATATGTGATGTGCTGAACTGTTTCATAGACATTAAACAACACATCAAATGGAGGGCACAGTCCAACTGTACAGAGGTATGGGGAAGAAATGTACAAAATTCGACGTTTTCGGGTCAGCGTACGAAAGCCCACGTTAAATATTCATCAACAGGCATAAATCTTTCAGAGCGATTTCTATTCCAGAGAAAACCCTCACACTGATCCTATATTCATAAAAAAACATAAATAAAAGGCAAATCAAAATAGCTCCATTGTGCCCAAGACCCTGCAGAGTCGGTGTTTACCTGTGGCAGCGCTTGCATGACAGTATCCAGCAGAGCTCTCATCCCTGTGGCCATCTTCAAAAGTTTTAGCACTGCACGGAGACACAAGAGCGGCCTTTAACATCGTCAACAGTCTTTATTTGCTGCAGAATTTACAATGGCACAGCACGATCCTACTGCAGTACTGCTCTGTGGGGAGACACTTAGATTTATATTTATATCTGTAAGCCGGGGGTGGAGGACCTGTGACGTGATTTTTAAAGCTGGAATTACAAGAATATACATGAAATAATATGTTAATAAAAAGTGACTCACTATATATACGATGATTCTGTCTGTAGCGATGACTCACGAACCAATACCTTGTTATTATGTACAAGATAAAACAACTATAGTGTGGTTAGTGTGTGTGTGCGTGTGTACCTCGTGCTATTCTGAGTACTCTCATGATTCTGATGATGGTTGGGTTTATGGGCAGTGCTGCGTTCATTTTCAGCTCCTCCAGGGTGATGCCCATGATAGACAATGCCACTATAGCTATATCCAGCTGATTCCACCTAAACACACACATAAACATTGTTTAAAAAAGAAATTACACACTAGTCTCTTAAAAACCTGTTATTTTTTTCTCCAAAACTGCTGCTGTGAGTCAGTTGAAAAGATGTACAGGAGCACAGGAAGGGAAGAAGTCATGCTTCCTAATCTCTGTGATAGGACAAACACAGCTTTACACCCTGAAACTGTCACCAACCAAACACCTGAACTCAGGGTACTGACATAATCAGCTAAGAACCTGTTGGATAAAGCTTTAACCATTTTACACATAATATCATTTAATGGACAGTAAGTATTACATTTTAACGCACAGCACGTTTAATCTAAACACCAACAACCATCCCATTTTGTTACCTGTCTTTGAAGAACCGGTGTATGCCAAATGCCACAAGTTTGAGCAGAGCCTCGATGACGAAGATGATGGTAAACACGTAGTTACAGTACTTCAGAACCTCCTCCAAATACTGAAACCACAGACCAACACAGACACATCATTATCATGAATACTGCTAAACAGATGTTGTTTTTTCATTTTCCATGACTATACTACATTTGTTTGATCTACATGTAACAACCAAGACAAGCACCAGTATTTAAGTTACAACTGACATTCTAAGGGGGAAACCAAAGTTATTAGGATAGTGGTATCTTTCTAATTAAATACATCAACACATCTTTTAAGAAAAAACTCTGTCAAAATCCACCTGAAGAACGTCCATGACTGAACCGTGTTAGTCTAATAAATTGACTTTTATTGCAAGTGCAGACAGAGCGTGGGTAAGAGTCAGCTTTCTCAAGGAGAATCTACAGAATCAGGAAGTAGGAGGATAAACAAGTATTTGTCCTGATGCTGTCTGAAGTTGTCAGGCATTGTTTTTTAATCTCTAAATGAGTGTTCCCTTGACAACAACTGTGTTGACTGGTCATGTTGTTTATAGAGACTGGAGGCGGACTGGGCTGCAGAGAGAGTTTAGAAAAACTCAAAACACTTCTAGTGTTACCTGACTGTACTTGTTTTGTTACTGTATGTCTGCTTTAAGCTAGTTTAGCTAAATTAAGCTAGCCTACACACCAGCCATCATTAGAAGACTGTAAGAATGTTCAAATGGAGGTTAAAGATATTTTGGCTTTAACTACAGTAGTAAACCATTACTCATGTAAAAACTATCGTACTATTTGACTCTCATGTTTGTGTCCTCACGTTACCTGTGGCTGATTATAGTGCTCAATGCTCATAGTAAAAACATTGATGCAGATGATGAAGGTGATGAAGAGGTCCAGGTAGTGGCTGGTGCACAGTGTGTGGATGGTGAGACGCACAGGAGAGTAGTCCGCATAGTAAGGCCTCTGCTTGGCCTCTGGAGCACACAAACACACACACAGAAAGACCAACACAAGGAGAGAGAAATATGCAAGAAACAGTTAGAACACAAAACTGACGCAGAGGGACAACTGTGAGTGACTGCTCTGAATTTTAAACATCACATATGTCCAGTGTTGTGCACAAGGACAAGGAGAAGCAAGGAGGGGGGCGGGGTGGGGTGAGAGGGCGACTACCACTGCCTTGATGCTGAGAAGACTTGTTTTATGCCTTCATTAAACCAGGATATGAAGTACGTCCCCCTGTGAGGACCCAGGCACTATTTTTGGCTGCATGTCACATCAGAGCGGCTCTTGAATTATCATTTCAAGGACCACTCTGCACTGAACTTATGACAAAAATGAGCCCTAACTATAACCCTGCTCACAGTGGTAGTAATGCCCCCCTTATTTGCACCCACACCCACCAACCCCCCTTGCTTCTTAAATGCTTTGCACAACACTGCCTGTGTAATATACTCACACAGAAGTGGACATGAGAGTCACAGATTTCTAACTACTGTAGGGAATCAAAGTGACCTGTTGGCTTTAGATGCAGACACTATACTTGGACAGCTCTCTGAGGAAACTATTACTATTACTAATGTGGTAACACGACACTAGGTGTAACTGAGAAAGACAAACAGATCTAATCCAACAGACAGATCCCTGACCTGTCACGTCACTGTATTGGACTAAAATACGTTCACATCCGTCTTTTTCTGAATCCAATTAAAATAGCAAGCAGGTGTAATTCTGGAATGAAATATGTCAGAGTTCTCCTTTAATTGAGGCATTTTTTTTTTTTTACAGATTGCCTCTCTAATAATTAAATTCTTGTCAGGGTGGAGAGGTGTCTGCGTGACATCAATTAAAATAAGCAGACTACAGACTATACTTTCTGATGGGTGTGCTGTTGCTGCTGCTGCTTTAAAGAGAGAAACTGTGAGCTACATCCCTGCCTCTGAATGATAAACAGACATGTACAGTAGGTGTGACCACAAACAAAGCAGAAATGAAACAATTCTGCTTTTGACCGTTTTTTCTACCAGGTTGTCCAGCTATGTTCTGACTGTGTACTCACATGTCCATGTTGATGATTTTGTGCGTATACGTGCAGCATGTCTATGTCACCCGCCCGCCCGCCCGCCCCTCTCTTCCACAATGTCCCAATGTTCACCATGCCCTGTCTGTCTGCTGCATGCTTACATGCCTTTGATGTTAACATCTACCGTTGAGAGGGGCTGCACAGGGTATGTTCAACAACACAACTTTTCATAATCATGACTATTAATGAGTTAAATCTTTCTGAATGAATATTATAATATTTATATTGGCTTAATCATTTATAGTCACAATGGTAACATTGCTTCGGGAAATTTCCAAGTTTAAGGAAATGACTGTGATGTTGAACAAACACTGAAGCCACTCTCTGTTAGAAGTTTTAACCCTGCAGATGAATCTCATTAGTCTAAAACTTTGGAATTTGTCTGAGTATGGACTGATCGTATGGCCAAACACCAGAGTTTCATTTTTTTTGAGAAAGCTGAATAGTTTACGTAACATTTGTCTGTAGTTTCAGCAGTTTTAGACCAGTGAGACATGTCACTAACACAAGATTCTGCTCACACCATTTACTGCCTTCTAGTGTAATTTTGTGATTGATGTGTTGGGTAGATGGATATAATTTTGTGTTGTGACCAAACTGCGGCTGCCAATCCAAACCATATGTTTCTACCAATTTCCTTTCTTCAGCTTGACATATCACCACAACGATGGAACAAGTCCTCATAAAAAAAACACTACTGTGAGGATTTGGACTTGGCTTTTGCAATAGGTGGTGTGTTTCTGATGTTTCTACTTCAGCGTGTGCTAATATTTTCTACAAGCTTTATCTACAATCTCCTTATCAAACCAACTTAACACCTTTGTCACAGTTCTGTTACCCAAGATAGTTGCAGGTATAGCAGCCAAAACGTCTGCTATGTTTCTGAGTCTGCCAGTCAAAGCAAGTTCATAGGAAATATCCTTCTTCTGTCCGTCTGTCGAGACGACTTGGAGTCAAAGTTGTGCATGCGCTCGGAGGGAAAGGGACGGGGCATTTGGTATTCTACTGATAACAATATATATATTTCCTGACAAACAAGGAGGAGAGCAGCAACCTCACTTAGAGTCTCATGCAGAAGGAATGGTCAGCGATGAAATTTGTAACTAAAGTCTAATTATCACACATATCAATAGTTACTTATTCTGTATTTAAAATGACATCAAAACAGGAGTTGTTAGAGTATAAAAAAATTAAAGGGGTGATTACTGAATATGTTATTGCTGCTATTAGCATTTGTACTCTACACTATTGGCAGTTCTATAGTTAAAGGAGTGAGCATACATTTTTTTAGTAGGTTTAAAACAAAAGTACTGTTGAGAGGTTGGTTATAATGGAACCGTATTGTAAGTTCTCCATGCAGTGTTAGGGGATGGTTGAGGGAGGGCTGCAGTCATGCACTTACATGCATCAGACTGGAATAGCCCACGCCTTCTGTCAGTGATCAGTCACTGTTTGCGTGAGCTAGTCAGTCCTTTAGTTTCTCCCTCTATTTTTTCTGGATGATCAATTCTAATTGGATGTCTCTGTTTTCTCTCTCTGTCATTCTCTTGCTCTTTTTGTCAGGCTCTGAAAGCAGGCAGTGCTCAGAAAAATAGACTACCGACCAGCCCCTCCATTCTCCTTACTCCTGCGCTTTTTCTCTATCATTTTGAGCCTCTTCTCCTCCCGTAAACGGGCCTCCTCCTCCTCCTGGTCCTGCCGGCACTTGTGGAAGTTCTCAACCACCACGCCGACAAACATGTTGAGGACGAAGAAGCTGACGATGAGCAGGAAGGAGATAAAGTAGAGCAGCATCCAAGGGTTGTGGTTTCTCACAGGCTGAGAAGAAGAGAGGAGAGAAGAGAGGAGAGAACAGAACATTATCTTCCTCAATAGCATTTACTGATGTGCATGGATGGATGCACAAGACACAAAGAAGCCTTACATATAAAAGTGAGTAAGAGTTTAACAAGATTATGTCACTAGAAGTGCAGCGCTTACGAGATTTCTCTTGATGATATCACAGATAAAAGACTTAATTCTTTGGGTTTAAGTGACTCAATTTATTGTGCTCTTGCAAATGTTACTAGCTAATATAATGTTACACTATTTCAGCACATTACACCACAGGCAGTCCTGGATCTGAGGACTTGAAGCGTGAGCTATAAACTCCTCATTTGAGTTTGCTCTTACTTAGAATCTGCAGGCACACCACTGCCATTTAACTTTATTAATATTATTATTATTCTTTTATGAAATGTTGATTCAATTGTTCACACCCACTCCTCCTGTCTCCTTTTCAATCTATACTCTAAATTGATCTAACAATGAGAATGGTGGGATGGCAGTTTCCGAGGCAGTTATTTTTATTTGTTGATTTCAGACGAGTCTGTACTGGAGGTTACAGTGACACTGTTCTCTGACATGCTTTTAAGTTCTGACATATTAAGTCTATTTCCACAACAGTTTTATTGGTGGATTACACACCAATTTAATAAAGTTAAGTCTACATGTAGTGTTTAATTTTGCTGGTGCTTTTATCTGAGAGGTTCACAATAAAATCAGCAGCATCAATCACAGATTTGACACATGGTGTTGTTGAGCATCCGAGGAGAGTGGATGCAGTTCCTTAGCGAGGATTAATATGGATTACAACACACATGGACCTAATGTAGCTGATACAGAGTCAATAAAAAAAGATTAGGCTCTGACTGCAGACCCGCAGGGCTCAGGACTGTATGTTCCTCGCATCATTACCTGTTGGTCCACACCCACTGCATCAAGGCCGTCATACATGATGTTGACCCAACCATCCTTACAAGACAGTACAAACAATGACATCAGGGCCTGGAGAGGAAACAGAGAGATGGAGGTCAACATAGGATATGTGGTTCAAATATAGCTGTGGGAGAGAGTAAGAATGGCACACTACTGTCCTGAGTAATGATACACTTGTTTTTAGCTCATTTAATTTGGATTGAAGACTGTATTATCATTATAGGTTGAGTCTGCTGGCCTGTACCTGGACCAGGTTGTCGAAATTGTACTTCCTTCGTATCCAGCGGTAATTAGCCTGCAGACAGTCTGACTTGTTGGTGACGTTTTTCGTGTCCAGACCTTCACAGTGGTAGAACTTCCCTTTGAATAGCTAGAGAGAGAGAGACAGAGACACACAGAGGCTGAGAAAGAGAGGTATGCTTGGCTATTAAGCTGCCATTTACACATTATCACAATCGTGCTGGAGCTTTCGGCTTTTTAAACATTCCTTTATTAATACCGGGAATAAAAGGAAGCTTCAGAGCACGTTCTTATCAGACATTTTTCCCCCACAGTGCTTGGCTAAAAGCTGGCCTGGGGTTTTGTTGTCCCTTCTTACACTTACCCTAATTGTCATTCTTTCAAAACTCACGCTCTTAAAGAACAAAGGCTTATTGTCTATTGGATACTCAAGACACCTCCAGTCGTCCCTCGAGCTGCAATCACATACAGAGCTGCTCAACACGACTGACATTTAAGCTGCAAAGGTTAAAATGCTTTGCTGTTATGCTAAGGAAAGGAAAATGACGAGGAATTCATCAGTGGAGCTTATGCGCTGGATCTTGATCTAGATATGATAAAATATGACTTCTTTGAGGCACGCCGCGCCGCAGCTCGTGTGTGTTACTGCGTGTGAATACAAATTACCTGCACCCCCAGGATTCCAAAGACAATGAAGAAGGCGCAGCAGATAAGGACGATGTTCCCGATGGGTCTAAGAGAGGTGATGAGAGTCTCCACAACCAGCTTCAGTCCTGGGGCTCGACTGATTACCCTAGAAAACACAAATGTAGACATACAGATATTATGAACAATGTAGACATACAGATGTTATTTGTGCCTGCAGACACACATGAAATGGATCGAAGCATGAAATACTGTAGGGTGGCTCCTGTATGTCTAATGTTTACATGCAAACATACAGTGCATGTGCACAAACAACAAACTGTTTAAAAAAAAAGCACCTACACTAGACACTAATATAAATACACTATTTACCTGAGGGGGCGTAGTGTTCGTAGCAGGCGGAGGACTCGGAGGATGCCCAGGATCCTGTTTCCGCCGGTGTAGGCCAGAGAGACAAGGATGTCGACCAGAGACACAAACACTAACACGCCATCCAGAACGTTCCAGCTGGACTGGAGGTAGCTCTGATCCCCGAAGAAGAAACCGAGAGCTACGACCTGGTGTAAAATATAAAAGCACAGAACACTGAGCCAGACTGAAACCCACATGGAATCACTCAAACGTTACCTGACCTGCGAATCAAAGCCATGGCTAAGTAATTATTGATCTAGAATTCAATTTATAAAACTCAGCTCAACATACTCCAAACTGCTCAGCACACACCAGTGGAATAAAAACCTTTACCTTGATGGCCATTTCAGCGAGGAAGATCACAGTGAAAACGTAGTTGGACACACTCAGAAACACTCGCTCCTACAGAAGAAAAGAAAGAAATGAATATATAAACAATACAGACACCATCTTTGAATGAAATAGTCAGTGCTTTGAGAGAGTTGTACTGTATTGTAGGTAATTTTTAGCCTTGATATTGTAAATCAGAGTGTCTGTTTGTGTGTGTGTGCGCATCTCACCGTGCTATGCTGCTGTATGTCAGGTCTTTCAAGAGCAATGGTGATGCAGTTGAGGAAGATGAAAACCAAAACCACGTGGTCGAACATTTTGTGATTGATCACAGCTTGGCACCACAAACGGATTCTAAACACACACACGCACAGACACACACACACAAACACAGAAGCATGTATAAAATCCACGGTCAATTAAAACTATTGATCAAACAATTAACAGCAAGAAAGCAGAGAGAGAAGAGAAATGAGAGGAGGGACTGAGTAAAATCATGAAAAAACGCAGGAGAGGAGAGATAAAAAGAGAACAGAAGCCAATGGATGACACAACCACAATGACTTATACTGAAATAGTGTGTGTGCGTGTTTGTGCGTGACTCACGGGCTTTCTGGAGAGAACAAATAAAGTGTCCAGTCTTCGTGCTCTTTGCACCACCGGGGCTTCATGTTACGGAGCTCTTTCTTAATCGAGTAGCACAGGGAACTCTGCAGGGGTGAAAGGTCACAGATCACCAACAATAGTAACGATAATAGATCAAACTTTCTTTGCATTTCATCATTAGAGAGGGAGAAAACTCTTCCAATACCATTCCACAGAAGAACCAAATGCAGTAATACACCGTAACTGCTGCATTAACTTTAAACTGTTTTGGTTAATTTTACCCATATTATTGCCATTATGCAAATTATTATCTAATATCTACCAGGTCTCAGGATTGATTAAACAAATAAATCATATAAATATACAAACCTTTTTCGTGCACCTGCAGCACAGCAGCAAGTGTTATCTGTAACGGTGTTGTATTTAACACACACAGTATTTAAGCATCTGCCGCTGATCCCACAGTGGATAATATGTATGCACATGTTTTATGGCTTCACCCTCAGAGAACTGAGTATGGGCGACAGTTGTTTGGGAGGAACGTACACGCCTCCTCCGCAATTACAAAATAAATGCATTAAATAAATTGAAGACTGTTCCACGGCGTTGCTGACGTCAGCTTCTCTGCATTTAAATCTTGCCTGCGCAGGGTTTGGGGGGTGACTGGACGATAACAGACAGACCTGCGAGTCCCTGACCTCAATAGAAAGTGTAGTGAAACTCATTAAAGTTTGTGATCCAACAACAATAACAACAACAACAGAAAAACACTTAGGTACACAACTTCTGTACTTTGGGATCCTAATTAAAAACAGCCCAGAGTCAAGCAGCCTACAGACACTGCTTATTTGGCAGGCTGTGTGTGTGTGTGTGTGTGTGTGTGTGTCCAAGTGTGAGTGAGTGTGGATGAAAAGAACCTATTGCTCAGATAAATTTTAGAGCTGAGATCCATAATCCTTGACATGTACGTACACACGCAAAAAAAATGCACACATCTCAGCTGTCCCTCCTGCTTCCATACGATCACACGCTGATGCATACTTTCGCACGTGCACATGCAAACACGCACACACCCCATGCACGCGTACACTGTTAGAGGGTCCGTGCTAAGCTTCCTATACTCAGTGTGCCCAGGGAGAGCCCTTTTGTTTCAGTGGATTTCATGGGTTTATAAACTCAATTTGGAGCCAATAAAACCATCAACGCTGCTGCGACAGAGGTCATCCAAAACCACCGGGGGAGTACACCCTCCAACACACACACACACACACACACACACACACAAACAAAAGCACAGCCTCAGTGACTGTACATACGCAAGTTGTTTTGTACCCGCTGAGAAAACAATTACCGCTCAAGCCAATCAATTACAGCATGACAATTAAGCATCCCTGCAGGCCTCGGAGTGTGAACACAAAACACACCCCATAATATCTCCAAGTAAGAGAGAGACAAAGGGCAAAGAAGACAAACGAAGCTGGATGAGCAGGGAAAGACAGGAAAAAAAGGTAGAAATTGAGCGCAATAGGTGGATATGTAAAGGTGAAGAATTTATATGAGAGCACAACAGTCAGCAGACCTGAGATAAGAAACCTATCGCCATGGGAAACCAGTGAGGTAAGGAGTCTAAAGCTTCTTTTATTTGATTTCCAAACACTGCAGAGACTGGCACCAGGTTACATCTCTGCACTGCTCATCCCCGATTCCACCCCCAGACCTCTCATACCTGCTGACGGCTCTCCACTCTACCCACCCTGTTCAAAACCAAATGTGATGCATTTTCAGCCGTTGTTGGATCAGATTACCACTAACAATTCCTCCGCTGCTGACACCTGACAACCTCTTTTAAAACTCCTCTTTTTTTAAGCCTCTTAACTGCCATCTTGATCTGCCTGACCAAACTCTGGCTTTTATCTGTTTGTACTTTTATTTGTGGCTTGTGCGACAATTATTTGCGTTATTGTTTCCAGATATTGTATGGTTTTCCCATTTACATCTGTATTTTTCAGCCCTGTGCTTTTGTTTGACTGTAATACAGTAATAAGTCTTATAATATAATATCTCTGTAACACACTTTGGTTTGATGTTTATAGCTTCACAATTTCCTGCTAAGGCCTTGTCTAAACAAAATTTGAAAAGCCGTGACTCATGGTAACTTACGTCATCATCCATGTCGTCTTCGGGCAAAGAGTCTTCCTTGGAATCAGAGTTCACGTTTGGGTCGTAAGTCAGGCTCCTCCCGTTACAGTCGCCATATTCTGCTATTATTGAAGGCAAGAGAGTAGACGCCTGCAGCAGCTCCAAGGATCCCGGCCGTAAACTGTTGTTTGCCCCGGCCTCCCCCTTGTCCTCCCCGCCGTCGTCCTCCTCTCCCCCCTCCCCGGACAACAGGCTCTCCCTCTCCCCGCTGGTGTCCCGCCGTTTGAGGCTCGGCGCCCTTCCCAGGCTGTTCCAGCTGGAGCGACGGCTTCCCCACGAGCTGCTGGACCCACGGGCGGGAAGAGGGGAGCGGTGACCGGGACTTGACAGGCCCTGGAGAGACAGAAAATAGTGGTGAGCATGGTGTGTAGCTTAAATCAACTTGCAAGACTTACAGTAGTTTCTAAATGTCAATCAGAATCATAATGCTCTATCAACTCTACAATGAAAATGTTGGTGTCAGTCTTTTGCAGTCGATGACAAAAAGCTTTTCTGTGAATATATTTTCCACAAGGCTCCATATTGTCTAGACAGGAATTAATTATACACAAGAACTTTCAGATAATGCAATACCACTAAATACAAAGTTCACTAATCATGTACAGTAGAAGTAGTTCTCTCCTCTAAGCAGCATTCAGAGAATCAATACTGCAAATCTGCCATGGCAGTAGCTTAATTGATTTCTGGGGCACCTGCAGGTTAAATCATTCAGGGAAAGGGATGTTCTGTCTACACTTCAGAGGAAGAGGAACAAAGTTTACTCCACTGCTGGACCAAGGAAATCCACTGCCAATAGGAGGAAGATTTAAATGGTCCACACCCCACCATATTCATCTAAATGTATTAATGACCATAAAGAGACCCATAAACAGAGGCTGTTTTTGCGTTTCAACACTCACGAGAGAACGCTGATCATAGGCTAAGGGCTCCAGGGAGGCGGAGCTTCCACGGCGAGACCCTCCGTGATCAGTTCCTGCCTCAGAAAGCCCCAGTCCCACCTCTCCATACTGAGGCACCCCCTCTCTGTACATGAGCTCCTCCCCGAGCATGGATTCAGGTCCCAGGGAGCTCTTAGGGGTGGGCATGGGTGTGGCAGCCGTTCGCATGATTATAGGAGGAGCCATTGAACCTCTAGGGTCAACATGACCATTAGCTGTCATCATCAGGGAGTACATTTTTAGCTCTGTGCAGGAGAAGAAGAGGAAAGAGTCATTTTTATGATCAGCATGTAATTAGTTAGTCATAAGAATGAATACATGAATGAAAGTCAACAAATAAACAAAATGAATCATGTATCATTTTCCCTACCGGTGTCTCTGAGCTGCTCCACCTTCTCATCCTCCTCAGAATTGTCAGATTTTTTCTCATCATCCGACTCAGACCGATTAGCATCACCCTGCACAACACACACACAAAACATTTTTGCTGTATTGTTTCCTCTGAGTGAAGCATCATACACAGGATGAGGTGTTTTCTTCTTTTTTAACTTAAACAAACTGAAGTGCACTGCTTTGAGGAAGAAGAATTGATAATAATTAGGTGGCCTTAATTAATCCTAAAACAATAATCTTTACTCACTCTCCTGAAATTAGTAAACTATACATAACTATGTACTGTACAGTGTTGACCAAATCAAAGTAGTATGAAAGCACAAAACAATATGAATCCTGACAGAACTGAACTGTGCCAGTGTCGTCGATACCTCATCTACAGAGTCTCAAGTGATGTGAAAGTCTCTCTCAAAAAGAAAAAACAAATCTTTGTGAGGTGCAGTCACAAAGCTTCAAATATGAAAAGTCACTTCATCTAAAAAAGAAAATAAAAGATTATTTTGTTCTATTCTTTGCAGCTTCAAAGTTGCATATTAAACAATGACAGGTGTAACGTGAAGAAAAGACACTGGAGTAAACACTGTATGAAAACAAAGAAAAAGAAAAAAATCAACAGTAGTCACACTCACCTCAGCCTGGAAACCCTCAACCAAGATGGCAACCAATAAGTTGAAGAGCACGTAGTTGCCAAAAGTCATGAGAGCTACGAAGTAGAGAGCCGCCCATGGAGAGGTAGAGGCCATGCCGTTATACAACACCACGTTCCAGTCCTCCTGGGTGAGAATCTGAAGATCGCATGAAACACAATGGCACAGACAGAGATTAAGCAGAAATAAGGTAGAGATGGAGGCAGAGAGATGAATAGAGACAGACACAAAGAAGGAGACGGGGAATGTGAGGCTCAGAGGCGTATAATAATCAAGAGAAAGTGAATGAAAGGTCCACGGATGTAAAGACATGGGGGACGCTGATGGAAAGGTAATGAAAGAAATGAGTGATATTAGCCTTTACACCGCTTTGGAGCTGTATGTACAGTATGTTATAAAACCCATTACTGAGTAACTTTTAATGCCATCCTGCCATAATACTCTAACTCCATATGCATTGATTTGCCACACATTGAGACTGAATCTACTGTATATGTGGGTGTGTGTATGCGTGTGCCTGTGTTTACATACAATGTGAGTGATGAAAGCATTTAAAACTAGGACGGCATTCATGATGCAGCATGAAAGCTCACTTCGTCACTGCCCACTCACTTAAAGGCCGTGGCAGGAAGGAAATTCACTGTGCTGTGTGTGTGCACGCACCTGCACGTGTGCTGCATAGATTTTTGTGTGTGTTGTAGCTACTCCACTAAAAAACTATGCTAAGTGAATAGCGAGCATTATTTCTCCACATGACAGGAAGTTCTGGATAAAATGCTTCTTCAGCTTCTTGTACACAAACACACACACACACAGTGAGACAGTCCGCAGCGTTCTGTGTTCTACCTTTCTGCTGACACATCCACTATAGAAAAGAGGACAATCTATCTGGAGCGATTGGACAATATCTCCACATGGGGAGAGCAGAAAATAGAAATTATAGTGAAGGGAAGAAGGTGGGTGTGCATAAGCAGAATTTCACATTTCACAGCATTTTATTAATGAGCAGAACTTGGCAGTTAAGTTTGGCACACGCACACGCACAAACACAAACACTGGTGTACACATCACCACACTGAGAGCTCAGTTTGACGTTGTGATTTTGGTCTATGTTGGGATAAAAATACAGGACCCACATGGCCCAGTGTGTGTTTTGGAACTGTACTGCACTAAGGAGGTGATGCTCTCACTATCACCCCCCTCCCCCTTCCCCCATCTTTCCTGACTCAATATGGTTTTAATAAGAAACAGTAAGGAGGATGCTGGAGCTCTCGTTCTGGAGGGGAGCTGGTTATAAATCTGTCTCGCTGCAGGAAACCTTTCCAGTTAAATTTGACAGCAACATTACCTGTCCGGGTTCATCTACTGCATGTCTGAATACAGTGCAGAGGCAGCACGCTGATATGAATATTCTTAAAAACAAAATATCTTCTGTGAGGCGGTGGTGTTTGTTTATAGAAGTGTTAAACATCCATGATTTACTGAGGAAGAACACACGAAGCTGATGGATTGCAAATAGACAAACCAGAGACATTACACAACAGACATTACAACAGACTGTATTGATGATGTGATGTGACAAAAACTAAGTCAACATTTCCATTAAAGGAATAGTTTGATATTTTGTGGAATTCACTTTTTTCTCTACTAAAGAGTTAGATGAAAAAATTGATCACTCTCACACTTTGGTATCAATGTTTTCATAACTCAGAAGGAGAGGCAATACATGTAATACCCAATATATCAGACTCTTCCTTTAAGTCAGAGTAACTTAAGTGTTGGAAAATGAATGAGACCATGAAAAAGCTGAGAGGGGAAAGTGTGAATAACAACCAGCAGACACTAAAAAATACAAAGCACAACATTTTAACTGTGATCCAAATTGGAAAACAGGAGCAATCTGTAAATTATGGATACAAGAAATACCTTACCTGGAAAACAGTGACGATGGCCCAGAGTAAAGAGTCAAAGTTCTTGCGGTCAGGGATTGTGTCACCATTCTCCATTTGAAGGCTGAATTTACAGCCAAACAGATGCATACCCAGTATACTGCAGAGGAATGAGGGAGTGCAGACATTAGAGTTGTAACGTACATATTTTGTATGTGATTAGATAGATACCACATAATGTCTTTTTTTCCTTAGGATAGACATGTGGGGAATGTTTTATGCTTTGATTCTATGTGTGAATACCTGAAGGTGAAGATGAAAAGCATTAACAGCATGCAGAAGGTGGCCACATTGTCCATGGTCTTCATCAGCACGACCAGTTGTCTCCTCAGGGCAGGCAGGAAGCGAACCAGCTTCAGAACCCGCAGGAGGCGAAATGTTCGCAGGACTGACAGTCCACCGTCAGACTGCCCTATTATTTCCCACACGCTGAGAAGCACAAACGAGTCGACCTTGTCTTAAAATGATATTGCATATTAAATAGTTGAGCATCTATTTAATCACCTCTATATACATCATTTATATGGTACCAAGAATATATTGTTGATAGAGTCTCTTATCTTTAGTATTTTTAATGAAATTTTACATTTAAACCTTCATACTGATGTTGGGAAACAGATGTAGTCGGTCCAATTCAATCTAAAATTTTATTGCATGACTAGAATTTATAACATACAAGCTGAGTTGTATTTATTGAGGTAACTGCCCCTTCAGTAATGTAAGTAGCACAACGGCACATTTCAAAAAAGACCTCTGATCCGATATGAGCTCTATCAAACTAAATGACAGCCACACACTGAACATCCACTCCCGACAGGATCAAGAATCTGCTGTGGCAGCAAAGCTGCTCCTGTGCGATCCATCATGACTGTGTCAATCCTAGCTCCCGCAAAGATGGATGCTGCAGTAGTGAACCTGACACTGGTAACTTAATGACTGACAAGTGGGAGAAGAAATAAGACCAGGGGGGTGGTGCTAAGGGGAAGCTCATCTGACACATGGGTCTTTGCAGGCAACGGTAGTTACTAGGAGCATGCATGGATTAATACAGTACAGTAGCTCCCATCGGTGTCATCCATGTTAAAGTGTTGTGTTTAAAGCTTGTTTGTGCATGTACTGTATGTGCAAAGGATTATGTTACCTGATGATAACAATGATGCTGTCGAAGATGTTGTATGGGTTCCTGATGTAGCCAAACAAGCCGAAAGCCAGCAGCATGAAGCCCATCTCCAAGACAAACATACTGGTAAAGACTATGTTACTGATCTCCAACACGTCAGTCAGCTCCTCGGGCTGAAGGGAGAGAAGAGAGAGGAGGAAGAAACAAAACAAAAGAAGGAAGAGGAAAGAAAACAGAGAAGAGAAAGTTAATATTTCCCTCCTATTATCCCAGAGCTGTAAAAACCCTTTTGGTCTTTGTGCCCTGAACTGAGACATTATCAATCAAGTTCAGAGCGGCAGTTGGGGCCAATCAATCACACGGGACCAACAGCACCCTTCTATTAGAGCTGATCCACTCCACTTACCTCACAGTCCAGTCAGTGATCCAGCAAAGATTTAACTGAGACCCCCCTCATAAAGCATGTAGTCAAGTCTTTTGAGGAAATCAATTTTGTGCTCTGGTAAATGCATCATGGAGGCACAACTTTCTGCAGTTTGGCTTGAGCTGAATCAGTGATCTAAATACTAATACATATATATGTGACGCACTCTACCTACCCTTTCCAAATGTATCATGCCAATAACCATATATGTGAGACATATACACTGTAGCCTGCTGCCTGCTTGAAAAAAGGACTGGGTTTTATATCATCTTCTTGAAAGTGTTGCTTCTTACCTTATATAATATTCTCATTTCCCTCCATATTCCATTACTCTACCATTATTCCTTGGTAACAAACTTTGTGGAGTCCAAAATTCACACTAATGAATAATTATGACCCGGGATGACTGAATCTTTCCGAACCATGAATTCTTTAGCTGTATTCTGCCTAACAGTTCAAAAAAGAAGAAAAAAAAAAACAACTTAATTCTCTGCTCTACTATTTAATTCTTATGTCACGCTAGGCAGACTAATTAAAACTAATTGCAAATCTTTTCATGTGGGAGATCAACAAGGAACAGGCCCAAAGCCCATTTTGTATCCTGGCCCATGGTGTATAAAAGTAAGCCGACCATATTCTGGACTAATAAACGCGCTGACATGATTAATGTATAAAATCCTGGACACGGTGCTACAGTACCATCACAGGGAGGAATGAGCTTCCACTCTGTGTTACTGTGCTCCATCAGCCTGCTGCAGAAACTGTGTTGGCTGTTATCTGTAGTCTGATACAGTAAACCTAGAAACATTTATTATATAAAAGTACATTACATAAAGTCTATACTATCCACTACATCTCTTGTTAAAAGTCAAAATGAAAATGTAATCATCCATATGTATGATCATATGATATAAAAAATTCCTTTAGTCTGCATAAAAGTCTTTTATAATTATCCATTCTGATTGAAAGCACTACTGTTCCAACCCACTCAGGACACTGAGGCTGGCTGCAGAGGATCCTCATGATGATCACTGATAGAGGGCGCCATACTACAAAGCACATTTCACCTCACCTCACACCAACTCAAAGAGAAACACACACAGACACAGACCTTCCTCTGAAGAGCAGTCCAAGTCGGTCCACTTGACCAATAGTTACTCACGATGTACATTTTTTTTATTTTATTAAGCTTAAAAAAAACAAACTAGGTTGAGTAATCAAAAGCATACAACATGGCAGCATGTTTACTATTTTCAGCCGATGAGCTTCGGAATGAATTGGGACAGTCATGAAGCAGATACACGTGCGCGAGTGTAAAAAAAGGACACAGATGTGATGTCAGGGGACTGAAGTGTAAACTGTGGTGTTCAGCAAATAAAGCCATGGGTTGAAAAGAAAGAAGAAAACACAAAAGGACTGAACACACATTATAGATACTAGCCATTTGCTGCCCTGGCTGTTTGTTCAAGTTGTGGTTCACTGACTAGTCAGGCGGCACATAAAAATTTTAGAGGCACTTCGAAGAAGCTTTAAAAGAGCACTCAGCCAGCTATTCTGTCTTGAACACAATACCCATATACAGACCCATATATAGGACTAAGTTAACATTAGACTAGTGGTATTTTCATGACCTCTATAGACCACTGCCTCCACACTACGGAAACAAAAGAGCACATGTGATAATTTAATGTCACGTATATTTGGTTAAAATAGTACAAAACAAAATAGAGGCCTGAAGAATAAGTGACGCAAAGACCTGGCACTGACTGATGTTGGGATGATACGGGAGCAACATTTAGGGTTACAGAGGCAGGTTCTGTTCAGGTGTGGGAGAATGTGGATGGGCAAAATGAACGGGAATGCTCCTCATATATGGATAAATCTGATCTAAGTGCCTTCGAGTTGCTACCTCACCACGTTTGTAGGAGGAGGTCTAGGTTGCCTTGATCATCAGAAACTAAGTGGTTCCAAAATCAGCTCCTAACCATATGGTCAATTACTTTATGTACCCTGGTCTGGTCCCCAATGAATATTAAAAACTAGAGCTTTAAGACACGGCTTTTACTGAACAATTGTCAAGTTTGATAGGCTAGATGATCAATCAATTAACTACTCTGCTTCTGCCCTGTTTGTGTGGGTGAAGCTCAGCATATGACCTTGCCCTAAAGAATATGAGGAAACAAAGTACAACAGAGAGTTGCACAGTCATTTATAAACACACACACACACTTCTCTGGCAGAGCTGAGAAAAGAACAACCTTGATTGTTAAGCAGGACACTGGTCTAAAAAAAAACAATATCCTGAAAGACACTATGATAATGTTAATAAAATTGTATATTTCAGCATATATTTGCACAGAGTACATCACAGAATAGATAGCGGAGTGTGGCTTCCCTTACGTCTATCTGCCCTTCAATTTTCTGGATCAAACTTTGTGAACGTATGACCCAAGGCTGTGCAGTATTGATTGTGAAGTTTTTTTTTGGACAAGTTATTCTCAATAAACAGATGAGTTGATATATCCATGTAACTAACATCATCAGTTATGAACAACGTGCCCGCTCAGGGCTTGTAGAGCTGCAGCTACAAAACCTGTGCAGGATCATGTGAAGTGTGGGAATATTTTAGACAGAGACCCATGCTTTGCAAATTGGAAATGGCCTCTCACAGCAGTTAAACCGCTATGCACAGTCACTTGAAGCCAAAGCATCCCAGAGCACTATGTTGACAGCGAGAGACAGCACCGTTTTGTTTACTTTTGCTCCCCAGCCAAGGCCTGATATATTAGGATTCTGAGCAGGCAGAACAAGTCATTTATGCACCACTGCTGTTATGGTCACATAATATTTCAGCATGCATCATCTAACATTGTGTATTTTCTGTTTCCTTTAACGACCATGTATGACTGAGAAAATGGCTTAACCTAACATTACGGACTGTTGTTACAGTCTGAATGTTTCCAAATATTTTCGTTGCTGAGGCAAAAATACATTTGCCAATGACTTTCTTAATCTCCTTGCATGTTAAAGTAAATCCATGCCGTACCCAATTGAAGTCTCAAGTCAAGTTCTTCGGTGAAAATACAAATTGTCCAGTCCAGAAAGGTTTGCTATGACACATGCTGATTAAATTAATACAAATAAATTATTACAGCCAGACTGCAATAAATCATCCTCTAATGGAGATTAGAATATTCAGTTTTCATTCAATCTGCCGGAGAGGATGTTGATTTATTTTAATGGTCATTTTGAAGCCTGGAATTTGTGTTGCTCTTTTTTTTATTTTTATTTTTATTTTTTTATTGTGAAATTGTGAAACAAATAACAAATTGTGAGACAAACAACAATATTTGTGTTGTTATGCATTCATGTATCTGTGGTATACACAACAAAAACTAATTAGATAATAGCCATGGGGGAGGGGGTAAAGAAGGAGAAAAGAAAAAAAAAAAAATAAAATAAAGTATAATAATAATAATAATAATAATATTAAGATCAACAACAATGTTATACCAATAATGATGATAAAAAATGATGATGGCAGCATGGAAAAAGAATGGAGGAGGGAGGGTCTAAAAAGCTATGAAATATAATTATTTATTAACCTTATTCTAATTTAAAGGGTGCCCTGGGGCCCTGCCAGGTCTTTATCAGAATTTGTGTTGCTCTTTAGCTCTTTGTCAAACCTAATTCATATGAATGGGATGGACAAAATATTAGATAGGGTTTATTGTGCTTATTTATTATTCTATCTACTTAGTTTTTATTGTTTTAGGTTTCAATTCTGGTTCTAGTTTTAGCTATACTTTATAAGTGAGTGTATATGTAAGATCCTTTGAATTTAAGGTATTTTTTGATGAGATATATGACAAATAGAGGCTATTATTGTTTATATCATTATTGTTAACCATCAATCCATGAAATGTAAGTGACATGAAAATTAGATAACTGAATAAAATATTTAATTTCTACTCACATAAGTAGCATATTTTGAACAAAATTAGGGGTATGATACGTTCAGCTTCAACAAAATAGCATCAAACTCACACATGCTTAATTATGGTCAATACTGTACCAAGCAATATTCTACTGTTAATCTGCCAGACTTCAAGCAAAGACACTTGGAGCCTTTCTTCTTGAGTCTGTTTGGCACACACAGATACTAGAGTGAGTGTTACAGTAAGTAAGTACAAACAGAAGCTGCCTGTTGGATCTCTCAACTAAACATAAATAATACATTATTACAATTACAGTAGAGTTTGCCTTCATTTTGCATTTCTTTGTTTTAGGTAATCTGGTAAATCTGAGTAGGTTTTCAGGCATGTCTAAGGATTTACAACTCGTCCTGTTATTCATGATTGATCAAGTTGGACTTATGTCAGACATTATTAAAATATCTGTATATCAACTAACAACGTCTCGTTGCATATCATGGCCCAGAGTCATGTTATTATGTTGTCAAGGCCAATTAGTGATGCTCTTTATGTAACTTTAATTGCAACGTCCTGAAGAGTGTGAGGTTAAAGGCAGTTTAATATCAGATGTAAGTGGCCAGACAATGTGGTTTGAATCAATTTACATAAATCATTTCACATGTGGGCTTTTACTTTCATGCAGACTCGATAACAACCATCTATTTTCAATCTGGAATCAGTGTAAGCCAAATCAGCGTAGCCAAAACAAGCATCAATCATCTGCCTCTTTTTCCCTCTGCACACTCGCACAGTCTACACTATACCTCCTACATTCATTCACCTCTTCACACACATGTACACTCATAGTCTCATAAAGTTTGGCTAGGTGTCACAGAAGAGGGATGATGAGTACTGAGGGGAGGAACAACTTACATAAGACTGTGTGTGTGTGAGTGTGTGTGTGTTATTGGCCCAATAAGGCCATGGCTCTCCCAGTAACTCCTTATGTTTATACCACAAAGATAGAAATACACACACATACACACACATATCCTCTGGAGAGGGTATTAGAGGAGAGGCAGGCAAATAGAGATGGGGAGAGGAGGGGAGAGGAGGGGATGGACTATGTGGAGGCACAAGAATCTTTTTAGGGTTTTATCCATCTGCTTTCCTGGTTTGAAGTGAAAATGGTTGTGTGTGTGTATGCATATAAAATATATTGACTTGGGTGTAAAAACTCCTCAAATGAATGCGACTGTGCAACCAAGATTTTGTCAGTGTGTGAGACGGCAGAGGAGGGGAATGGGAAGCGGTATTATTAGGCCGATACGTCCCAGATGTTGGCCACACAGGGTAAACTGGAAACCTAATCCCGGGGAGTGTGTGACAGTGCCTCGATGGCTATTTGTGTGTGTGTGAGAAAAAAGGGAAATAAGTACTTTGCTACTCCTCCTATTTCTTCCTTCAGTCTCCCCCCTGTCTACCCCACCTCCTCCACCCTGATATACCCTCATTTCCTCTCATTTAGACTCTCAGAGAGCCATTGAATGCCATTTTCACACACAATTACTATTTCTGACAATCAACACTCATCAAATTGCTTATTTTGACATTAAGGTCAGTCTTATCTTTCTTTGTTTTGAACCATTCGTGCTTAGAACTTTCATTCACGCTACACAGCACACATGTACAGTATGTATGTATCTATGTATTCTTACCTGCTCGTGGTACTCAATCCCCATGCTGAGAGTGTTGACGAGGATAGCGATCATGATCCCTCGGTTGAAGTATTTACTTTCCACGATCCTCTTCAGTTTTTCTCTGAAGTTCACCCAGGCCCGAACCGCTCCATTTTTGTACTCCACGACCCCCCGCTGCCTGCACCGACCTCTTCTACCCCTCAGATCCTGGATGAGTCGTTCAAAGTGAAGCAACCGAGGTGAAAATGCTGATTTAGTGATGTGTTGAAATTTGGATAAATATTGTTTTGTTGAGCAGTAGTCCTTCAAACAACTTGATTTAAATCATCATACTAATACTTATCAGTAGTCCTACATGCTGAATTTGGCCTCATTAATTCCAAGCCACTACCTCCACTACCTTTATCATCACTATTACTGCACCACCTTGCATTCTGACCTGGGGAAAGTCGTGTAGTCCGTCTACCTCTCCTCTTCCTCCCTCCAGGTCTCCCAGCTCCAGCTCTAAGGTCTCCAGGCTGCGGGCACAGAGAGGGCAGCTCAGCAGCTCCAGGAGCAGAGGGCTGGGCACCACGCCTGCCAGCTGGTACAGGAGCCTCTGGCGACCTGAAGGGGACAAATGAGTGGAGATGGTCAGCTACGGCAGAGGGGATTGTTCTTAGTGCTCTCCATGTGATGTTTTTGTCATGGTGATGGTTCGGCTTTATTGAGCAGGACCAACGTGTCACTGTGTGTAAATACAGCTTTGTGATCAAACACTGTTTACACTGGATCCAAGCCAGTGCACATTTTAAAATGCAGTTTTTGGAAAACAATGATTTCATAATTATATCTTAAACTAATGTTTACAAACAGAATCATATTAAAAGACATAACTGTACATTTTGTTGCCACGTAGCTAGCGTTAGCACTGAGGTAGGGCAGACCGTAATGTTTGTACTGGAAGGCAACAATCTGAAAATCATTCACTGCTGCTCATTAAATTCATTTCTGTGAGTGCAGCATAACTGAAGGCGACTTTTCTCTTCTCTCATCTGGACTATGTTGGCTTTAGTGGTTTCTCTGACTTGTGTCAAAGGAAAGACTTAATATTTTAAAACATATTGCTACAGTTACAAAAAACAGAGCACAACAGGACAAGAGAGGAAGAGGAATACATGAGTGAGACGCCATGGTTTAATGATGAAGCTGGAGGAATATAATGTCAGTGAAATTTTACATGCAGTGCTGAGGGGATGTCCTATTTCAGTACAGAGCCAAAACAAGTTTCTGCAGCGAGTGCTGTGAGCTCGCCCACACCACGAGATCCTGGCTGACTCCTTTCACCCTCTGTTCTCTGACTACATCCTCTTAAAATCACTATGGAGGAACTGCAGAGCACAGCTGAACACAGACAGAGGCAAAGCATGACTCCTGGAAACATCAGCGCCACAAAAAGCAGCTTCAAACAGGACATCACGCTGTTTACATCATTATGTAATACCTATAACTATAGAAATAGACGATACTAAAAACTTTAGAAAACAGTTTAGAGAGTTTATGTTTCATTGCCTATTATTTTGTGAATAAATCTCTCTGTTGATCTAAGCATTTGGATTCCAACTTTTAACAGCTTGTTTGCATGCTCACAAATTCTTTTAGCAAAAAAGATTTGTCTGGCATAAAGGTCAGTGAAATTGAGCCCAACCCCACATTATGTTATATTACATTACGTTAGATTAGATTAGATCTATGCTACAATTAGATTTGAGAGCTGCCAATTTGAAAAGTATTCCTCAGACCACTGGGAAAGCTTTCTGAGGGCTATTCAAACAAACGGGAATCAAACTCTTTGATTACGTTACGAGATTTAGCCAGGGCCGACTTATCTGACAGAGCTAAAAGCAAACATTTGGAGGACAAATCCAAAAATGACTGACAGCGGACTGGAGACGACATTCCCATGCATACATTTAAACTTTCAATCAGCCGCAAATTGAATCACGGTTGATGAGAGTCAATCTAAATCGTGTCATCTTTTACACACATCGATGACTGTGTGTATGAGTGTGTGCGCTGGCTGCTGTTGTCTCACCCTGATTAAAAGTCCTATGTAAGTGAGTTGTCTTTTTTATTGTTAACCAGGACTAAGTTCTATGTAAATACTGTAAGTATCAAAACACATGGGAATTTGCAGTTGCTGTAAAAAGAAGCTTCAAAATGTTCTGAACTTTTGTGACATCACAACTATATAGTCCTCAGCCACTCCCCTAACACGGCTCACATGGACTAATCGGTCAACTATTTTTTTTGTTTTAACTTTAATTAAAAACATTAATATTAGAGAGCAGTGGCTATAGTTTATTTGGGCTGACTGAGTTTTATTATGATGTAGTATTACGTTTCAATCTGTGTCTTACAAAGAGTCAGCCAATCAGGGGAGAAAAAAAACAACAAAAAACATCTTGTTCTGGCTCAAGCTCGAGAGAGAAGCATGAGAGAAGAGATGTAAAACTATTTGTACATGTTTTTGGAACTTCAAACCCCAGATGTACCTTCTCATGAACATCAAAACTTCAAATAAAACACCAGCAAATTGAAGAACAAGGCACGGAACAGACAGGTCTATTATAATGCTGCTGCTTTTTCATTTTCCTTTGCAACAAACACTGGTTCATGTTGTCTCCTCTGTGCCTGTTCTGTCATTTTCTCTCTCTGCCTCATGCTGTACCCTGAGCTAACCTTCCTTTTTGCTTTTCTCTCCCTCCGCTCTCTCAGTTTTTTCTCACTATTGATCTAATTTATTTTTCTGCCTGTCTCCCTCTCGTAGCCTCTCCTTTGAATCTTTCATACATTATACCTCTCTTCTACCTTACCTGTTTTGTTTATCTTGCTTTCCACTGGCTACTTTTCCTCCCACTGCTACTCCCCCCACGCCATGTTGATTCCCTTCAATCCTCCCGTTTATCCACCTCTCTGCGCTAATGATTGTAATACTTGAGACATGGATTTCCTGTCAGGGCTCTCTAAGTGCTGCTTGAGACAAACGCACACACGCAGCCACAGCAGACTTTACCACGGGCTACCTCAGGTCAAAAATCAGGAAGAGGACATGAGGTACTTGAAGGAAGAAATGTAGATGAAACCAGGAGACAAAAGTGAGAGTGATAACAAAAAATGAACTGGAGCCCAAGGGTAATGTGAAGCAGCTAGCTCAGAATCAGAGGGAAAATTAAAGTACAGAGAAACCCCGAAAAAAAAAGGAAATTATTTTAAAATGATTCTTCTACTAAAAGCAGACATGGGCCTTGTTCAAATATTTTCATTCATTCATTACAGATGTGTACAATGTGTATGTTGTCTTACTGTGTTGTCCCATGAGCTGGTAGAGCTTATTCAACGTCTCCGTGTGCTCAGACGCTGGGTGGTTTGGCGGATGCTGCTCAGGACTGGGCCGGCACTGCTGGGAGTGAGGTGGTGGCGTCTTACTGCTGTAGCTGCACACAAAAGACGGCAGGATGGTGGGATAATTCATCCCCCCATTCAGCCGCCCGAGCAACGCCCCCATGCCTTGGGTTACAACAGATGGGTTGCCACCGCCTCCGCCGCCACCATTGCCGTCGCTGTTATTTCCATTCGCGCTTCCTCTCCGCGCAGGAAGCGACCTCATCTCGAGCTCCTCGCCTCCCCCGGTGCCGCTCTCTCTGTCTATGTGCTCGGAGGTTCCCGCGCTGATGGTGTGCTGCCCCCCGTTGCTGAGGCGACAGTGCTGGTGCTGATGGTGCTGCAGGAGGTTGTGGATCGGCCTCAGCCACAATGCGCTGTTTGGGCCCGTGGCTCCGCAGCTGCGGCTGGAACCATGGCCATGTCCATTACCGCCACCATTACTGCCTCCACCGGTGCCATTAGGATTCACCTTTTTACGCCGTTTACTGGGCAGAATAGACGAGACATGATCATGCTGTTACTTCCAGCTCTGTGTTTTTGAGTGTTTACATCTGAATGCATCTCTATAAATAATTTACACAAGACGGTTCTGTGAGATACACAGTTACCAAAGCTGACTAAATTAAATGCTCATAATAAAACACATTTTACTTGCCCCACATGACCCATAAAGTGTTGCAAACAGACACAGGAGGACTTGCAAAGACCGAACTGCTGGGCAAAGCCATGATTAATTTAGCCAGGGGAAAATGGTTGATTATTGTTTCAATAAAGGGAAACCTCTCTTGATATTTTCATAATATTACAGAAAATCAATGAGCATGCGTGAAATGGGTCTAGTTGGTAATGTCAACGGCAGCGGGGTGCAGACATTAAGAGGGTGCTGCCAATTTCTGAATTGTTTTTGAACGACCCTGAGAATTATTGAATGATGATGTAAATTGGAAGAGAGATAAACATCTACTCCTGATTTGAATTTAAATTGAAGCCTTTGCATTCAGCTTGTTGTGAGTGCAGAAGTGGTTTTAGTGTCTAACCTGTGCCATCCAGAGTATATCCTCTGCAGCCTGCGTGTAAACTTGCGGTACAGGTGACTGATGTAGCGCAGCATCTCCTCGTAGCACGAGCCTGGTTCACTGTAGCTGGCCAGCGTGGAGTCGTTGGACATGTAGCGTGCACGCTGCTCCCTCATCAGGGCGTTCTCCCTTTGCTTTGTCTCGGAGAACTGGGTGGCGATGACCACGAGGCACAAGTTGATCATGAAGAAAGAGCCCACCTGATGGAGGGAGTGAAGAACAGCTCATGTGATAAAACTGCAGAATGCACTTTTCAAATGACACATAAGCAGTTGTGTAAACTGTCATCCCACTGGCCTACAGTACCTACTATACATGAGGAGCAAGAAATCATTAACCTTGACAGTAAAACTGAAAATTAACACTGGAGCAACTTCATCAATTAGCTAATCGATTTATTTAAGGAACAACTTACTTCACCCCCTTCAAGGTGTTGAAAGTGTAATTAGAGGCTGTGTTATGATAATTTATCTATTAAGAAGATGCAGCCTGTTTGACCAGATACTGAGGTCAGCAAACTCACTTAGAGAATATGAGTTTTGAAATATTCTCTGATGAAATTGCCTTAACAGGAAGCTAGAAACATCCATCTCATCTACTGTATCATGAAACGTCTACCTAACATCTTATCACTGCGTAACTGAAAGAGCAAGACGAGATTAGACAAGCACGCTCTCCATCTTTGTAAAGGATTTCTCTCTCTGACAATGTCATATATCCTCATTCCTGTCTAGCTCAGTGTCTATGTGAACCATTGTGTTCATCATTCCCTCCTCCAGCCATTTCTCTTTCTCACCCCATTTTCACTTTCCCCCACATTTTTTTTCCCTCCCTCTGAATGCATAATAAGCACTTTTACATCAAACGACAGGCGGGCAGGGAGCTCATACAGAATAGTAGAATACAGCCTAAGCTGGGATCTTTGTAAACCCACACAACAGCACGATAAGAGTGAAATTGTACAGGATAAGACATCTACAAGGTCCGACAGAAGGGAGTTCTGCTCTAAGCACAACTTAGCGCTTAATTTCAGCAGGGTTATTCTGGGTTTTCTAAAGTACAAATACACAAAAATGAGGAAAAGGATTGTAGAAATAAGTGGTTCAGGTACAACTGGGATCAGAGTAGTTGTCTTGGTAAATCCTAACTAGTTTTAATCAATTGAGTCTTGTAGGAGTGTGCTATCTTTACAAAGAGGGTACTTAAAGTATAATTACATACATGTCTAAATATTCTGATTCAATTTCACCTTTAATTAATGAGTGAAATTTACAGCTAGTTGATGCTCCAATAAAAAGCCAAGTTGTTTTAGAAAATGACAGCAGGTCAGGATTACACCAGAGACTAAACTGAGCTGGGTTTGGGCTCATTAAATGCTGGAATGGTTTTTGCTTGGACCGTGCTGGTCCACGTGGATCTGGCACAGATTTAGGAACCACTCCAACATCTAATGTGAATTCTCTAAAGATTTTTTTTACCCCCGCTATTTTGGGAAACACACTAAAATATCAGAAAAGGTAAACTCACTGAAAAATAAACAGAAGGTGGTACTTACAATAATGAGCAGTATAAAATATATAAAATTGTAGAAGGAGTGTGCATCCATGACATAGTACATGATATCGACCCATCCTTCTAGGGTGATGACCTGGTGGAAGAAGCAAAAAGACACAAAGAGAGACAAAACATTAGTGACTTGAACAATTTTGAGAACAAAGTTGCTAGTTCTCCAAAAAAAATGGGACAAAGCCACCCAATCATGCACTGAATTGTGCTCAGAGAGTATTCAAAGCACACAGCAGCCAAATGGACAACATTTCAGCTCTTTAATGACTGTTTCTCTGAAGAAAGTTTGTGGTGTCCCTCCAGCCTTTTATAAATATATGTTTTTCTGTGTGTGCGCACATCTCTTTCTGTGGCTGCGTGGATTGAAGCCAACACTGTGAGGACATGTTAGCATCGCAAGGACAGTTTGGCCAGTCCTCACAACTTCAAAGGACTGTTTGATGGCTGGGACTTGGTTTTTGGGTTCAAAAATAATTTTAGGTTACAGTTTGGCTACAGTTAGGTGTTCATTTGTGATGGTTAAAGATAAGGGGCAAGGTAATGCATGAGGTCCTTGAAACTGTGGCAAGACCAACATGTGTGTGAGTGTGTGTGAGTGTGTGCCTGCCAGGGGACTGACGCGGCTCTTTCATGTAGCCACAATGCTAATGAGCAGTTCAGATGCTGAGACATGAAAGCGGTGGCTCAGCTCAGCTCAAACCCATAATACGCTCACACCTCAACATCTACACCTCGGCTAGCATAACGCATTACAGCACAGACAGTCAGAGCACACACACACACACACACACACACACACACACACACACACACACACACACACACACACACACACACACATACACACCAATAGGGGTAACAGTGGACCTGTCGCTCAAACCTGCTAAGAGGGGTATTTCGTTTACGCTATGTTGAAAAAACAAAAATGGAATATAAAATTCACTTTTGAGGTGTTTTACCATCGGTATTACTGAAAATGTGACTTTTAACCATTTTTAAAGATACTGCCAAGAGGGGACTTAGAGCTCTGAGCGACATTTACCTATCAAAGAGGGGACCTCCACATACTGCAGTAGAGCTGTCTGTACCCATTCATTCACCTAATGACCCATTCATTGACCTAATGAGTCTTTGTTTACAACAATGACTTTCTCAGTTTCTTTTAAAAATGCATAATATAACTTTAGAGTTACCATTACTATTTTCAAAGTCTCTGTAATAGAAGTTTTATATAAAAACATATATATAAATAATAATGGCCACATTTAAGAGTAAATTATTCTTATTGAAATACATGCAATTCAGAAGTAACATGGCTGCATGCACTAATATCAAGTTCTGCAATATAAACAACAACATTTACTTTAAAACAGCTTTAATATAGATTAAGATAGATTAAGATAATTTGCTTGTCTGTCTTTACCCATCCATAAATGTGTTGCCTTTGTCATTCTTAGCAGTCCAAGAATGGACCTACTATCATCTCAGTTTTAGTTAAAATGCTCTAGACATTTGGTTTCAACCAATTATTAGGAAATAGGAATGCATTTTATTTATTGTTTTGCATTGGAGAAAAAAGGTCCACACTTGGTTTATGTAGAATGACAAAGGTCCACACTTGGCTGGTGTATAATGACACAAGTTCCCACTGAGATAGCACGGAGCGACATACACACCCACGCATGGGTGGATAAGCAGAAATTAGATAAATTGCTAAATTTTAATTTTTAATATAATCTAAATTTAACTCAAACATTTGTAACTATTACTATTAATACTGTTAATTACTACTAATCCACACAAAACACACTTAGGGTAAAGTAGCACTGGTAAAGTTGTGATTGTGTTTTGTTTTGTTTTTTAAACATGGGGTGTGCTGTGAAAACTCATGGGCAATCTATCATGACAGGGTTTCAATGTGTTCTCAATCTGTATTATGGGAATTATTAGTTGATTTACATTGTATAAAAAGGTCCACACTTGGTTTATATGGAGTGACAGGGGCCCACTGTTGGTTGGTGCACAATGACACAAGTTCCCACTTAGTTAGCATGGAGTGACATATACACTCCATCATGTATGAATAAGAAAGAAATAAGCAAAAGTGATAGTTTTTAAGAGATTTTTTTCATCAAAACTTAACACATACATTTCTAATAAAGTAGCACCAATAATGTTGTAATTATTTTTAAATGTACAGTGTACTACTGCAACACACTCTACAGTCTTTATTTTCCTTGACTGCATTGTTGTTGTAGGAAAAATACTTGAATTAAAACTAAGGGTTTTAGGTCATTTTAATGTATTTGCATCATGAATCTGTATTCATAAGGATGTATTTTATTTGCTGTTTTACATTACAGTAAAAGGTCCACACTTGGTCCATATGGAATGACAGGGGTCCACTGTTGGCTGGTACATAATGACACAGGTTCCCACTGAGATAGCACGGAGCGACATACACACTCCAGCATGGGTGGATAAGCAGAAATTAGATAAATGTATACGTTTTAAGATACATTTTAATCTAAATTAACAAACATTTGTAATTATTAATACACAACACAAACTCGCAAACACACAAAGTAGCACTGGTAAAGTTGTCCTTGTAGTTTTTTGTTAACATGGAGTGCACTGTGAAAACTCAATTGCAACCTATCATGATACTTAAGGGAATATTTCAGTTATTGACATTTATGGATCAACAATAAAACATGTATGGGAAAACAAAGGAGGAGCTTTAAATAACTCAACTAAGGATTCAGAGGATGGATTAACCTGATTACGGATAAACCTGCAGAGCCAGTCAAAGTGATCTATTTTCTGACTGCATTGTTGTCATGGGAAAACCTAAATAACTCAACTAAGGATTCAACATGGTGTGATGGCCTAGAGCTGTAGATGAGATGACTCTATAAGGGCCACATTGTCAGACTTCTACTTTTTAAAAGTGCATGGTTTCAATCAATTTGAATGTACTTGCATCCTAAATCTATATTAATAGGAATGCATTTTACTTATTGTTTTGCCTCGCAGAAGAAAATGTCCACTCTTGGTTTATATGAAATGACAGGGGTCCACCGTTGGCTGGTACAAAATGACACAAGTTCCCACTGAGTTAGCATGGAGTGACATACACACTCCATCATGGGTGAATAAAGAAGAAATAAGATAATTGAATGGCAGAAGAAAATGGTCTAATCTAAATACAATCTAATCTGTAGTGTTATTTCTTTTAGCAAAGTGGCAATGTTGACGTTAACTTTTTGAAATGTGGGAATACAATAAGGAAAGCAATACTGTACTATCATCCTAGAGGATTGATAAACTTCACAAAGAATAAGGAGATAAGTCTGCTAGTGGATTGAATAACCCCAAAAAATACCACTTTTGAACTACACTGTCTGTCCAAAAAAAAGTCACCATTTAATAGGTCAGAGCCTCCAATTGGATAATTACTGCATGTATGATTATGTTTCAGCTATGTTTCAACTTATTTAACCCTAACTGATGCAGTCTCATTTCCTAAACAACACATACGCCTGCTGTTACCGCATCTGCAGCAGCAGATCCACAGGTGCCGGGAGCTCATGGACACAGCCAGACAGAGAGAGAGAGAGACGGGCGGGCGGACGGACGGAGGGACAGGTAGACAGATAGAGAGGAGAGAGGAGCCACAGCCCTCACCTCCACTCTTCCTACAAGCAGGAAGGCTCTTCAAGTCTGTTTACTCGCTAGCGGTAGCGGTAGCATTAGCGATAGCCACCATCGGGCGGCACGTGTAGCTGCAGGCGGACTGTAAACACACAACTTCTGTACCCAATCTCAACGCTGTGCCAAACCGAACGCCCTCTACCGAATCGGTTCAATACAAATACATGTACCGTCACACCCCTAATGTTTATAGATCAAATTGGTGTCATATAATTGAAGGTTGTCAAAAGGTATTGTTACAAAGGACTGGCGAGTTGGGGAGCATACGTCAGTCCGACTACCCCAAAGTCCGACAGCTCATTTCTCCGACTACTCATTCTACAGCATTAAGGTTAGGTTTAGGGTAAGGAAAAGGGTTAGGGCTACTTAAGTCGGAGAAATGGGAGGTCGGACTAATGGACGCAAAAATAAAGAAATGTATGGTCGGACAAATGGGTAGTCGGACCGACGTGTGGTCGGAGAGATGGGTAGTCGGACAGACGCCACGCGCCCTGGCGAGTTTACATTAAGTGGAAGGCACACAATAAATCTACAAATAGTAGAATATCATTCTGATTCAGTAATTAATTTGTAACACATTTTGGTTGCTTCCTAATGATTTTTTTAATGTTTCAGTACCCAGCTAAAAAGCTATATTCCTTACTATCTATGTATATACCTTGTAGGCACTTGCAAGTGTGTATACACAGTGTTTTATAAATCTGAATGTTTTTTGTCACATCACATCCACCCCGACACTTTAGAGCACAGGTGTCAAAGTCAATTTTATGTGGCCCGCGTGTGCTTAATTATGTCCAATTATCTTTGGCCCGCATGATAATATTTATGGTCCGCCGGTATGTTGCACGTAGTACCACTAAAACTACAAATCCCACAATGCACTGCCAGTGCACGTCTGTAGGCTATCAGAGGCCCGCGAGCGCGAGTCCTGGTCCCACTTGTTCATCAGCACCAGCAACCTGATCCTCTGTTGTCAATTGAGCGGGCGATCGACGACGTCATTTTTTTTCTTGCCGTTATGAAACACAGCGCGAGTGCAGCCGAACAGTAGAGTTCCTCTGACAGCTCCTCTGTGGAGCTGCAGGTCAACACTGAGGAACGCTGGAGAACACAGTACCGGACTTTTTCTCTTCCCCCCTACTTTTTTCAGTAGCGTCGTTGTTACAGGTGATGCACACACAGACGTCCCTTTACGTTTTGTCGTCTGACCGTCTGTCACTCGACTGCGCTGCAGAACCATGGGTGTATTATATTATTATAGATCCATGTGCATAACTGTCACAAATGTCTAATTTCCTGCTGAGAAACGAATGACTGATATGACACGATGTAAGTCTGCACGTATCGTCAAGCCCCCATAAGTTAAGTTAAAAAAAAGAAAAAAAAGAATCGGTATTAATCAGTCAAAGTTCTTGATATTGGTTAATGGTTAATCATTTGCATCCCTAATTAGAAATGACTATGGAAAGCTGCAGATAGAGCCATTAGAAATGAATGCAACATTTTTTTTAATGCCTATTTAATGATTATTGTTGTTTTATAGGCTTATACAATAACTTGCAAGCTTTATTAGTTTTAGGTTGAATATGTGCCAAAAGGTCATTTCAATAAGTTCTCAATAAACAACCATGTGGCCCTCGGCTTGTGCCATTTTTTCAAATCTGGCCCTCGGCGTATTTGAGTTTGACACCCCTGCTTTAGAGAGCGTCTGTCCTGATGCCGTGTTTGCTTGTTCTGACCCGAAAACAAAATGTGTTGTTTGGGTCAGAAACATGCTCATTTACAAAGGAAAAAAAGCAAAATCGGTTAGCAGAATCATTAAGCAGGACCACACACGATCCCAAGGAAATGATCAAGTGGGAACCAGTTCTGAAGAGGAACCGGTTCTCAATTCCCACCCCTAGACTTCAGTCTATGATGTGGACACAAAAACAGTCCTCTCCATTGAAGTAGTGAAGTCATCAACACTCTTGTATTTCACAGATCCTAACTCTACCTATACTCTCCACTCTAAATGTGGAACTGGCTTCTGAGAAGTGAGTGAATGGGTTTTAAATCTGTGCCAGACGACTTGTGTCAGTCCTTGACTGTCTGCAGTGTGGGGGATGGTTTCTTGTAGCTGACGATGGTCGTTAGCAACTCTGAGGCGCAACCTGGAAAAGACTAACATCCTTCAGCCAAGATCTTATGTTCCAAATCAGACTAAGAGAGACATTGGAATTCCCTAGTCTTAGGTTGGCCATGTAAAGAATGGGTGTCCCAGCAATAATCTACCATGTCAAGTATTTGATGAGTTTTGTAAAGGTGTGTGATGCCTTGTGATAAATGTAATATTTGGATCTACCATTGTGTGCCAGTAGAAATATTGTCTGGGAACAACAGCTAAACATGGCAGCAGAAATTAATATTAATCAGATTGCCAGAGATACAGGTGATAAATCAGATGGATGGAATAACCCCAAAATACCCACTGTTGAGCTACTGCAAAATTTGTACTCTCCAAACTATAAGCTCTACTGGAGTTCATGTATACCTGTCTGAATGTTTTTGGTCCACAACAAAAATGAAAAGCTAAATTTATGGTTTATGGGGTTTTTTTTCTGTATATTATAGACTGTATCACGTAGTCATACACATCTATAGATGGAATTGGTGTACACATTGAAACCTAGTTTAAAGTTCTCAAAAGGTACAGGACTGGCACAGAATCAGAAAGTTTACATTAAGTGGGAAGTACACAATAAAAGTTGTATTCAGTTCACACTGGTACAGAAATAGGTCTGACTGACTGCTTTCAGGATGTGTGGATTGTACATTCAACAACCTTATTCATAGCATCTGAAGTGAAATATTAACTAATTTATTGAATTGAAGAAGATGGCAAAACGTGTTACCTAATTGTTTATTTTGTAAGTGACTCATTTGTTACACATTTTAGTTATTTTCTAATGATTCTTTTTTTGTTTCAGTACCCAGACACAAGTGTGTACATTCCTTACTATTTATGTATAAACTTGTGCATGTTGTAGGAAGCAAAGCAACTTCATTGCATTTACACACAGTTTTCTAAGTAGTGTTAAACATATGGGGTTTCGGTCTACAATGTGGACACAAAAAACATTCCTCTACATTGAAATAGTTAAGTCACCAGGACTCATGTATTTCACAGATCCTAACTTTAAGGTAGAGTTGTTGAACAGGGATCTGAGAAGTGAGTGAATGGAGTAAGGGGTTTGAATCTGTGCCAGATGACCTGTGTCAGTCCTTGAGTGTAGGCAGTGTGGGGGATGGTTTGTCGTAGCTGACGATGGTCGTTAGGCATTTTCAGGTTGGGCTCCAGAGTTTCTACCTTCTTTCAGCCAACATCTTATATCCAAATCAGACCGACTGAGACACAAGCATTCCCAGGTCCCAGGTTGTCCATGTGCTACCCACGAACCTATGGCCTTTGGTGACTCAACTTCTCTGGCAACTGTTAAGAGTGGGTGTACCAGCAATATTCCATTTTGTGTAAAGAATTGTCAGTTCTTTGATGAGTTTTGTGAAGGTGTGTAATGCCCTGTTATAATATTTTGTGACAGGGCCTTTATATGAGCTACCATTGTCTGCTAGTATGCTGTCTGGAAACAACACCTTAACATGGAATAAGAAATTAGGATTCATCACATTGTCAGAGATACAGGGAATAAGTCAGTGTATGGATGAAATAACCCCCAAAAGATCTACCATTCTCTGCCAGAAAACATTTCTAAGACCTTGGTCATTTCCAGGTTGGGCTTCAGAGTTGCTAATGACCATCATCAGCTACAAGACACCATCCCCCACGCTGCCGCCAAGGACTGACACAAATCGTCTAGCACAGATTCTCTCACTCCGTTCACTCACTTCTCACAGAAGCCAGTTCTACATTTCTACATTAGAGTTAGGATCATAAAGAGAAGTGCAAATGCAACTTCATTAGAAATGTTTGTATTAAGTCTTAATGAAAGTTTCCCCATTAGAGCTATCAATTTTTCTTATTTTGTCTCATTCATACATACTGGAGGGTGTATGTCGCTCCATGCTTGATTGAAATCACATGCTTTTCTCAGTGAAAACTTATCTTATCTTATCTTATCTACATAGACTGTAGCAATGTGTGTGGCAATAGTTTAATATAGGGACTTTGTGAGATTAATCCACCCTTGTATCCCTTGTATCTCTGACTAACTGATGATTCCCCATTCCCTCTGTATTTTCCCACAGATATCAAATTGTCATATATCAGTACCACTTTGATGGCAGTGTTTGGAAGATTACTTTGGAAATATAGTTGGTTACAATTACAAGTTACCCTGTTGAAAATGTAATAGTAGTGTAAGTTAAATATTTAAATTATTTCATCAAAGTAATGTAACTAATTACATTTGATTACATTTTAATTACTCTTCTTAATTTTGAATGAATGCTCTCAACTTTTAACAATTGTCACACTTTCAGTCCTAACGGTTAACCTTTCAGCAGTACTTAAGACAACATCAAGACAATATAATAATAGACTCCACAAGATACCTCTTTTTACTGTGAGAACAACTGTATTATACTTTACATTAGGCCTATAGACACATAAGGTCAGGGTATAGCTGTAACTCTTCAGATTCGACATTGACAGTTTAGATGTCAACAACATCTCCATGGCTGGCAAACACTCTTTGTACCACACCAGTGTTCCCCAATAGTATGATATTCACAACAACAAGCAATTAGCCTAATAACAGTACAGCAAGAGGCATACAGCTATGCATGGCATCCATACCATTAGTACAGATTTTTAAACCCATCTGCAAAATGTATTAAATTTAGATTTAAAATGTTTATTAAAACTGGAGTGTGGATGTCGCTCCGTGCTATCTAATGGCGTGTTTCCACTAGCACAGTACAACAATGTGGCCCTCATAAAGTGTCATCTACTGTATATGGGATATTAGGTGACCACAGAATAACATATGGCTCTGGGCCATCACACCATGTTGAATCCATAAATGTCAATAACTGAAATATTCCCTTAAGTATCATGACAGGTTGCCATTGAGTTTTCCCTTTTCCAGAGTTTGTGTTGTGTATTAACAATTACAAATGTTTGTATTAAATTTAGATTAAAATGTATCTTAAAACTTATACATTAATCTAATGTCTGCTTATCCACCCATGCTGGAGTGTGTATGTCACTCCGTGCTATCTCAGTGGGAACCTGTGTCATTATGTACCAGCCAACGGTGGACCCCTGTCATTTCATATAAACCAAGAGTGGACATTTTCTTCTGCGAGGCAAAACAATAAGTAAAATGCATTCCTATTAATATAGATTTAGGATGCAAGTACTTTCAAATTGATTGAAACCATGCGCTTTTAAAAAGTAGAAGTCTGTGGCCCTCATAGAGCGTCATCTACAGTAGGCTATATGGGATATTAGGTGACCACAGAATAACACTTTGTGGCTCTAGGCCATCACACCATGTTGAATCCTGAGTTGAGTTATTTAAAGTAGTTTTCTCATGACAAGAATGCAGTCAAGGAGTATGAAACTGCAGTAGATCAGAAAACTTGATAGACTGTAGAAAAGTGTGCTGCAGTAGTTTATCATATTACTTAGTCAGGTTAATCCATCCTCTAGTCTAGAAGAATTATCCCTTGTATCTCAGACAAGCTGATGACCCCTCAGCTCCTCCTTTATTTTCCCATACATGTTTTATTGTTGAACCATAAATATCAATAACTGAAATATTCCCTTAAGTATCATGACAGGTTGCCGTTGAGTTTTCCCTCCATGTTTAAAAAAAACTATAATGACAACTTTACCAGTGCTACTTTATGTGTGTTTGCGAGTTTGTGTTGTGTATTAATAATTACAAATGTTTGTATTAAATTTAGATTAAAATGTATCTTAAAACTTATACATTAATCTAATGTCTGCTTATCCACCCATGCTGGAGTGTGTATGTCGCTCCGTGCTATCTCAGTGGGAACCTGTGTCATTATGTACCAGCCAACAGTGGACCCCTGTCATTCCATATGGACCAAGTGTGGACCTTTTACTGTAATGTAAAACAGCAAATAAAATACATCCTTATGAATACAGATTCATGATGCAAGTACATTAAAATGACCTAAAACCCTTAGCTTTAATTCAAGTATTTTTCCTATAACAACAATGCAGTCAAGGAAAATAAAGACTGTAGAGATGTGTGTTGCAGTAGTACACCGTACATTTAAAAATAATTACAACATTATTGGTGCTACTTTATCAGAAATGTTTGTGTTAAGTTTTGATGAAAAAAATCTCTTAAGAACTATCACTTTTGCTTATTTCTTTCTTATTCATACATGATGGAGTGTGTATGTCACTCCATGCTAACTAAGTGGGAACTTATGTCATTATGCACCAACCAACAGTGGGCCCCTGTCATTCCATATGGACCAAGTGTGGACCTTTTTCTGTAATGTAAAACAGCAAATAAAATACATCCATATGAATACACATTTATGATGCGAGTACATTAAGATTACCATAAACCCTAAAACCCTCTATTAAAAGAATTGCTGACAGTAGAAATGTGTGTTGCAGTAGTACACCCTACATTTAAAAAATAATTACAACATTATTGGTGCTATTTTACTAGAAATGTTTGTGTTAAGTTTTGATGAAAAAAATCTCTTAAGAACTATCACTTTTATTTTTCTATAAAATGTTTATTTATTTATTTTCGATTTCTTTCTTATTCATACATGATGGAGTGTGTATGTCACTCCATGCTAACTAAGTGGGAACTTGTGTCATTGTGCACCAACCAACAGTGGGCCCCTGTCACTCCATATAAACCAAGTGTGGACCTTTTTCTGCAATGTAAATCAACTAATAATTCCCATTAATACAGATTGAGAACACATTGTAAAATTGAAACCCTGTGCTCAAAAAAACTGAACAAGCAACAATAGCAAGGTCAGTTATTGTTAATGTTTGATCAGAATTCAACAGAAATGATCTAAATGACTATCTTAATTCTAACATAGTTATGGATGTTAAATTGTTTCAATATTAACATTTCTATTATACCTAATACAGTAGTGAGTTTAAACTTAAGACATCCATGAAAACAGAACTGTTATATTTTGTTACAAAGAATAACAAATAATGTTTCAAGGTGGTGGTTTGTGCACTAAGGAGCCTGTTTGATAGCCTCTCTACAGTCTGAAAGGCTGCTGGGTCTGCAAGTCGTTCACACCTCGGTGGAGTGTAAGAAACGACGTGTGTGAATGAGCCATTAAAAACCCTGCTCCAGCCTGCCGGGGCACTGCTGAATATGGTATTTTACACACACACACACTCAGGTCCCCTCTTGGCAAAAGTTGAAAAAATTAACCAGAAGGGTTTTCACATGATTTTAACTTGATTTAAAGCATGTCAAACAGGGGACCTAAAAAATGTCCCCTGTTGGCTGCATGGTCCCCTGTTCGTGAATGTGTAACGACGCCGAGGTCCCCTCATAGATAGTAACAACAGTGCACACACACACACACACACACACACACACACACACACACACACACACACACACACAACAATGGCATGAGTACATACATGCATATACACACATTGAACAAAAACCCACCTGCCAACACATGCATGCAGACTTGTGTGTAAAGAATCACACACATATACCATAAAGAAACACCACACATTCACATCACACTCACGTGTACACCCTCAGACCAAGAGATGACTAATCTAATCCCCTCCTCACTGAAATATTCACTACATTAATACAAACACACCTCTAAACATGCATGTATTCATTCTAGTCAAACAACAATCAAAGCAATCATCTCACACAAACTCATTCTATACAATTAATAAGGCCTTGCAATGCTAATGCAATAAATAAATGTTTTTTTTAATGCTAATGCAATAAATAAATGTTTTTTTTAATCAAAAGAATAGAAAGAACCATTCATCAAGGACCGTGAGCTGTTGAGTAAATGTGACTGTCAGTCTTGATGTGTGTGTAAAACTGTCAATGACATGATTGTGAAGAAAAGGAAGAGAGTCCCTCCCTGTTGACATTGGTGATTTAAGAGCAGAGACGGAGGCCATAAGCTGAACAAATCACTCTCTGACCGCGAGGCTCGCCCTCATCCTCTGCTCCCGACCCAGCCTGAGGATCAGAGGAAGCTGTGGAAGCGTTGGGTCTTGTAATTCATGCTAATGACATGCGTGTGGAGCAGAGAGCACGCTCTCAGGTGTCAACGGTGAGTCACTCAGCCAACACATTGTTCTTGAACACTAAAGGACCGTCTGCCAGAGAACACGTGTGTCTGTGTGTGTGGGAGGTCAGTAGTCATTAACCAGGAGGCTGATAGAAACACCGGCCTATTAACCCTCAGATGCCTGTTGTCATTCCTTATCTCTCTACCCCTTCACATGACGTCCCTTTCTCTTTTCTTCTCCTCTCATCTTTTTATCATTTTGTCACTCTCAGTTAAAACCATACATTAGGACTGGGTTTGAGTGGTAATTTACATCCTTCTGAAGAATCAGTTGCTGTCACTTGCAGTACATGGGTCAATGATGTGATGCACCTCAATGTCAAATGGAGTAACTGGTATTTTTTCATAAAAATCTGATTATATGAGTGCCGTAGATCGTTTCGTCCATAGACCGACCCGACCGGTTTCACTAGCTTATGGCTAATCTAATATTTGTAGCTAATCTTTGCGCCGATGTCTTCATTTGCTGTTGTAGGTCACATGGAGACATCAGCAGAAACCAGAGACTTTTCCATATCCAGTTAAAAGCTCCTCGTAGGGGCTTTAAATCCACTGTAGTGGATAAAATATTTATCATTTAACATTCTTTTGTGGTTACACCATTTGACATTTTCAGGGGCATTCTGTCTTAGTTTTGTTAAAAAGGTTCAAAATTTAATGTCATCTCAAATGACATAAAGCCAACATGAATACAAAATGTACATTTTAACAAATTTAATGCATGCTTTTATGCATTTATTTATTTTCATTTATTAAAAAAAAAACATTTGTCACTGACTCACATAATGAAATTTAGCCCTGAAGTTAAGAAATAAAATGACAAACAATAAAATATCAAATGAAGCGAACGCTAAAAGGTCTACAAGGTCTACTGTAAGCTAAGTCTGTGAGAATGTTTTGAACTACAAGGTCTAAAACATAAACCCTGACCCTAAACAAACCTGGATATGCCAGACTCCATTGGCTCTCTCCAAAGACTAATACTAAAGATACCTCTAAGGTTAACAAAGGAATCAAGAAGGGAAGCTGCCAAAGTGTATTTAGTGTATTGCCAAATGCTAGTTGGGACCCAATTAAGCCACAGGCTTGGTTGCATTGGGTACCCAACATGACACGTTAACAGCTTGTACTCGGCAGAAGTCCCAGGGTAACCCTGAATTAAATCAATTTGGAGCCCAGGGCTGAAATGTTTTCAAAAGCCTGCATTGAAATGTATAATTCATGTTCTTTATATTTACAGATACTGAGGGAATAAAGCTGTAGACTGGGATAACAAGGCGAGCACCTCAGTTAACATCTAACATTCCTTCTATCTCTCTGTGTCTGATTCTGAATCGCCATTCCTCTTCTTATTCTGTATCATCTTCTACTGTTTTCATGTCAACAAATAATGTCATTAAATTGAATAATTAAAATGCAATAACATTTGATCTTATGATTTTTGAAAATGTAACCAAATATTATCACTTGCAGCATATCCAAATAACACTCTGAAAATGCTAGCTCTCCTTTTCTAAGCATGTAAACAAACTTATGGTCTGAACTCATCTTGTTACACATGTGTCTAAAATGCACCTTTGGCCTCTACCACACTGGCAGCTACAACAGAATCATAAAATAGTAAACTGAGTCAGAAATTAAATTTTACATGAAATTAAATTAAATTTAATCTAATCTAATCTAATTTTATGCATACAGTACATGACTTGAATATTTATCTCATTCACTGACTGTGAGCTGAGACCCTCCATACACAGACTGAAAAGTTTTGAGAACAGGGATTGGTAGTGTATGTCTGTTTGTGTGTGTGTGTGTGCGCGCGTGCGTGCGTGCAGTATTTCTGGGGTAATTTGTAGGTAAGACTCAGTACAGCTCTTTGAGAAAGTCATGTTGTGCAAGTCAAAGCCCATTACACACAGAGACAGATCTATCAGTGGGTCCTGGACAGATCTATTAGAAGGCCTGGAATTCAGATCACAACAGTGCAGACAGTATGAGCACAAAGACTGTGATAGGAAAAAAGCCCGTCACGGTCTCATGGGGAGCTGGGATCAGCAACAGAGGGAAAAGGAAAACATATTCTCAGAGCCAGCGTGTGGAGAGGAAGAGGCTTTCAGGTAAGGATACATGTCCTTTGACGGCTTAGGTAATTCCTGACAGGATGACTTGGGATATAAGCTGGCTAACTGAAAAGTGGGACAAAAAATGTCCACATTCGGCGTTCTGTGTTTTAACTTTTATGCTCACCTGGAATATGGCTATCCAGGCGTAGCCGATGTTGTCAAAGTTGACAGCTCCCTTGTGAGGGTTGAGGTTCCCTGGGCGACACACATTATAGTACTGGTTCCAGTTAACACAGCCATTGACGCTGGCCCCTCCCACCAAAGGGGCTAACCCAGCGGCCAGTGAACACTCCGCCCCGCCCTCGCTGTATGGCGGAACGTTGTGGCAGCGCAGCATCCCATTCTCGCGGGGGGCCGAGCAGATAAACGGGCTGTCTTCACCGTCCTCGGGCATGTAGTAAGGACTTAAGGACAAGTTGTAGATTCTAAAGAGAGAAAAAGAACAAGATCAGAAGTGTAAAACACAACTGTGGCCTCACAATTCATTACTATAAGACATTTCTTATGTATGACTCATTTTCTTTGGTTTTAATTGTAACTCAAAATGCAGCTGTGCAGGATCTTGAGCAGTATCTTATGTGTTTTATAATCCCTAGAAAGAAATCCCTAACATCTAATCCTTTTAATTTAATCCTTTGTTTTGTTGAAAACTGCCTAGTTGATAGTTTTCATCAATAAATTACAGTACAGGAACTACAGAGTCTGGATTAGTCTCATCCTACAGTGTTGTCGTTGAGTCACCAATTCTTGAGTCCAAGTCAGTCTCAAGTCCAGGTTCTGGTCTGAGTCCCCAGGAAGAGTCTTGGCATAATTTTATACAAATCTGAGCTGTATGGCCAAATTAATAAAGGAATGGATAAACAAACTGAATGCCATAGTAACATGTAGATAAAAGTTAAAGCATTCTTAGAGTCAAAATGAGTTTGCTGTATGTAACACAGAAAACAGATCCGTGTTGTGCGCAGATGATGCACAAACACTGTGATAGATGATGTTCCTTCTGTTAATACTGTTCTATGAGTCCATGAGTCCCTGTCCGAGTCCAAGTTGTTGATGGAAATTCTTGGAAAGTTGAGTCACGATTTTTGAACATTGTGACCCAATCTGACTTGAGTCTGAGTCACAGCTGCTCTAACCCAAAATGGAAGAGTATAATATATAATATAAAATATCTATCTATAGTCTCTCTTTCAATGTGTATTTTTGTATGAATCTCTGAAGGAGAAAGTAGAATATAGAAAAAAGGAACCCATCACTTCGTAACACAAGTCAGTCATGCTTCAATTGAAAGGTGAACACACCATCTATTTCATGATACTCGTTAAGGAAAACAGCACATAAGTCAAGAGATCAGTGAACAAGCCATCAGGCAGTAGCCATGGTGACAGCTGTTTGCCACTTATGGTAGACAGTGGCTAATGCTCCCTACAGTTTACCTGCTTATTTATATCCTCCCCCCTTATAGTGGAGGGCCCTCCACCACAGTGAGTGCCTTTCTGCAGAGTGACATTTGCTCTTCAAGTACAGGTGCAGAGGGACCGGTTTAGTAAAGGGTCTAACACTTGGTAAGTGTCTGCTGCTTTAATCCTACTGCTGTTACAGCCATTCCTGCTTTTTTTCCCTTGTAAGCTCTGGGTTTTATTTACCCTTAAATTTACATCCAGACTCTTCAATCTCACTGCTGCCTTCCTGAAATGAGTGCATCCTACAGTATGTGCATCCATATCTTGCCCAGTTGAACTGGTGACATATCCTAATAGTGCTTGTAGAAATTTATGTTGCTTCTCTCCAGGCACTTGTAGTATTCTGGAGATGGATCTTGTAAAATGATATCCAGAAGCAGCAACAGCACTTTAACACACAGTAGCACAGTTAAATAGGCGTATCATGGGAAGGCTTGGGGGGGGGGGGGGGGGGGGGGGGGGACTCTGACGTATATGATCAGCCATGTAGAGAATATTAGTTTTCTTTGCGATTTCTAAAATTAACTAAGATCTAAATGCGCGGTTATATGCATTCATGTGTATTAGCTTCAGTCAAGATTCATAATGTACCGGAGGAGTTCAACACAGCAGCCTGAGCTATGAAATATTAAGCCGCTGTTCTCTTTCTGTCTTTGTCTCTTTCTCTCTTACACACAGAACAGATTCAGCCATATTAGCACTAGTACAATTTGTACCATTACATCAAAAAAAGAGGAAAATAGTTCAACGATTTAAAGATTTCAATGTGACATCTCTGGCTTCATGAGGTTATGGACCTTGAAGTGGCTTTCTTTCCTCTTTGTCTCTTGTATAATTTCACTCCCCTTGGCTGAACTGATGACTCTGATCTTTTCTCTGTCTGTATTACTGTTTGTTTGCCTTATTTATGAGCGACAATATAGTCTCCACATTTCTCTCTCTCTCTTTCATCACTAGAAGATCTAAGACAAACCTGTGGAAATAGGTTTTTCTAATATTTTTCACAACATGTGCGGCGTGGAGGTAGCTGCAGCTTTCTCTCCAGGTCTCTTTAGAAGGTGTGAACACAGGCTGTCCTCTCCAGGCAACAGGTCTGTCTGCGCCAAACCTTTTCTACTCGCTGCTATCTCAGGTTGACAGAGCTTGTATCTTGTTAAGATTTCTCTCCGTTCCGGGTCAGTCTCAGCAGTCTGCCATTTTATACGGTCTGGCCTGAGCAGGATAAGTATGAAATTGATTTGGGGATTTTATCACATCCTTCCACAAAGTCTGAAGTGTTTCTTTCGGTTTAGAGCAATTTCCTGGGTTGTTATATTATTCTTTTCAATTACCCTGGGTGCTAATTCAATCTTTTTTTACTCTCGGAGGACTTTTCTGGAGTATTATTAATTTTGTTCAAGATATCCAGGCTTTATTTTATATGATTTTAAAGCTAATGCAAATCTGCAAAGAACAAGAATTTTATGACTCCCTCTTGGTTTTCTTGAACTACAGGAAAATTTATTATCAAAGCTATTATTACATCCTCATCTAATTATGCATCTGCATTTTCCTCTACATCTGTGAGTCCATACATCCAAAGAACTCATTGTTTAGATACAAGTTACAGTTTCAGCACTGTAGCTACGGGGAACAGCTGACGCTTACTGCCTGAGACAACTCAGCACAGGCTCCAACATGACGAAAGAGAGCGCAAAAGAAAGCAGCAGAGAGGAGGAGGAGAAGGAAGACGTAAAGGAAAGGAGAGAAGGAAACGGGTTAGAGTCCAGAAGAAAGATGATTGTTTGAATTAAATGAGTGAGGCATGTTGGAAGACTTCATACGTGCTCGCTGGAAGGACAGTCAGTCAGAAGGACAGTGGACTTTGGCAGTTTAATAGAGTTAATATTTGTCAGTGATCAGAAAATTGCTTCTTCCCACAAATCTGATGTAGATTTGACTGAGATCTTGCAGAGGCAATTTCCTGCGAGCCATTTGCTCTCCACCTTCAGCCACCGCAGGAAATGAGGAAATGCAAAATAGTATATCACAGAACCAAATTCCTTACGCTCTGACATCCTCTCCCAGGAAGCAGCGGTTGCGCAGAAGCCCCGCCCACAGCTGGACTCCCACAATGCCGAAGATGAAAAAGACAAAGAAGCAGAGGAGGAGGACATTTCCTAACATGGGCAGGGTGTCCAACAGCAGTGTCACCAAGATCCTCATACCTATGGAGCAGGACACAAAGATGTAATCATCAGTTATCATTTCGACATGTGCTACTGTACTGCACTGTACCACGTGAGCAACTGCATGTTGGAATTTGACATAAATGATAGACACAGCATGAGATTCTTCTAGCCCTTTGGTGACCATACACCCTGATAACCTCTATTGATCTTGTGAGCTTGGAACTAACAACTTCATGCCCACAGCCAATACACTTACAAATATAGTGAAAGTGACAGTTTGACATGATTTCATCCTCTGGGAGTTGAACTTGCAGCGTTCCCGTGGCTAGTATTATCTAACCACATGCGTTCAGCATCTATCTCCAGCTGTCAGATGGGCTCAGTGTCAGCAGAAGCAGGGATCCAGTCCCTGAGGTCCTCACAATGTGTTCTGTCCCCTTTCACATATATCACAGCCCTGTCACACTGACCACGCTCGCAGTACAGTAATATCGTTCTATGGCGGTGCCACGGTTTAATGCTAATTTTAGCGGCAACGAAGAGGCTCTCCTCGAGTCGCCAACATTCAATCTCCAGAGTGCTTGCGCTGTGTCATTGCATGAGAAAAGTCTCCATTGTTTCATGATTGGTCACATAATGGTTTATTTTAGGGGTCACATTCGTGCTAACCTCACCAGTGAAGCTAAATACTGTATATTATTTTCCAGTAAGAACTCTCGCTCAGTTGTGTGGAAAATTATAAATTATTTAGGCACATAAGTAAACATAGAAATCAATAATGTACATTCTTGACTGTCTTGTTCTTTGAATTAATAAAAGCTGCAGTTATTCATCTTGACGGAACATTGCAATCTGTTACTTAGTCTAAATGTGTTGTTAATTGCTTCATGAAATGACAAAAAGCAGCATTATTCTATATAATAACACTGTGTATTATATAATATAATTATTTACTTGCAATCTCAAATTTAGTCAACATTGAAAACAAAATATGAAGTTCTGAAAGGCTCCTCTTGTTCACAAATGTAGAAAAGGATCCTGATGTTGGAGCACTAACTGTTCCCGCTCAGAGGGAATGACTCATCAGTGTGTGTCTTTTGGTTTTGTTAATCCATGTCTGCGTCTTTGTGCGCCCATTAGCTGCAAAGATTTAGTTTGGGACATATTTTCTACACTTCATGCTTCGGCATAAAATCCACTGGGAACATCCATTGGACAGAAAAGTTAAATAGTAGTCTACTCTTATCATTCCTTATCATATCAATCCTCCCTTGAGACCTGACTGGATTATTCACAGTTCAGCTGCAGATCAAGAGTCAAGACTTGAAGTGGAATGGAAATAGCTGGAATGGTCAAAGTTGCATGGATAGTTCAGTAAAGTAATTGATCACCTATGGTTTTACACACCTGCCAACTGACTATTCTCTTCTTCACTCAAGAGAGAATGCAGTAAAATGGAGTAAACCTGAAACTCATAGAAATGGTACTCAATTCTCATCATAAAAGAGAACAGTACATCTGTGTGCATACTCCAGAGATGCACTATAGAGGCTCACTCACCCATGCACATCTGTGTTCTGTGTTTTGTGTGCGTGATTCCAGCACGTGGAAACATACATATGCAAACACACACAGATGCCTTACTATGCATGCATCTGTGTGCAGAGAAATCTACTGAGCAAACACAAGCATTTCACAGCACTGACATCTCCAGTGCAGAATAATGTTGTTGATTTTTTCAGAAACCATACGTTGGCTTTCACTGATTGGAACAAGAAAGACTACAAAAACACAAAGACTGACACCATGTTTACTCCCAGGGTAACGGTGCCCATTGGTAGGTTAAATCTTGACTATGAAAACATTTAAAAAGGAAAACCAAGGGAACCAAGATTCCACAGGTCACAGTGTCTCATACTGACACAGGATAAATATTATTTTAGCTGCTAAGATACGAGACTTGTTATTTTGTTGAGAAGAAATAAAAAGAGCAGAATCAAAATGGGTTTGCTTTGTTGAGCTGTTTCGAGAAGCAGCAGGATTTACAGACTGAGGGTTTCAACTATGAACCTGTGATAAAACCACAACGCAGATTCTTAGATTAGATATTGGAGTAATTACCCATGTCTCTGTGGCCAAAGAACCTGTGGCTGCAGCACAGAGATAAAGTAAATTACCAGGTCGTCCACAGTGAAGCTGTCGGGCAGGTAAAATACAGTATCTACTCTCCAGCTCCTTGCGCTGCTAAAAAGAATTGTGACATCATACGTAGCGGTGCTGTGCGTGCCGGTTCACACGTGTGAATGCGGTGTCAGTTGGCAGAGGGTTTGCAGAACCCCCTGCATGAAGTACTGTAAACATGAAATAAACAGAGAGCGCTGCTCGCTGTATCTAAGCTACAGCACAATAACAAATTTAACATCTGTTCAACGGTAGATATTTCCCTTCCACTTAGGCAGAAAGACAAACAGGCAGGACAGAGTGATGGTGTGTGACAGAGACATTAAGTAGAGAGAGAAAAACTTAAGCCTGGCTGTTAGCCTGGCTTGCTTGCACCCTTGAACACTCGATCTCTGATAAGTACTCAGCTGAAAAAGTAAACAAAAGGACAAAAAGAGAGGGAAAAAATGGAGAAAGTAAACTGGTTCTAACCATCCCTCAGGTCTCTCTAGTTGTGTACCTGTGAGTATCATGTGTGTGGGCTTCAGGGAGTGTTGGTGTCTGTCTCTGTCTACACTGACCTTGAGTTTCCAGCCCCGAGTAATACCTCTTTCATTGTCACCCTCATTGCTATTCTCTCCCTCCGTCTTGTCTCCGTCCACCTCCCCGTGTCAGACCCTTCAGGGAGTGACTGAAAACTTGTTACAATAATAAATGTTTCACTTCGTCTTCTCCGTGGCTGTAAACATTGTTTCTCAGGGCTGCTGTTAGCTTAGCAACAAGGTTAAGGTTAATGTTAAATTTTCCTTTATTTTCTTCCTTTTTCCCCCCCTGGTTCTCACAGAGATAGACTTCTAGTGGTGCCTGTGTGTGAGAGTGTTTGTGATGATAGCTTGAGAGAAACAGACAACCTGCCATGCTTTATGATTGTGTTTGGGTTATCTGCAGCGCCCAAGGCACACACATACACATAACACATAACGTCATCCTCTATGTGGGAGACTCTCAGGTCAACCTGTGTCACTTGCTAAAAACTGGTATATTCTGGGGAAGTGGGGTCATTATTCAAGCACACACACACACGCACACTTAACTGCAGCCAGACAGCAACCAGATGTCTATAACCCTGAGAACATATAGTGAAGTACTCATATGTGCCAATAACCTCTCATAGGTTCTCTCATGTAAGAAGAGTTTTTTTAATTACAATAAAACGAGGTTAACCACTATCAGCTTCACATCGGATTAAAAGAGTTTAGCAAAATAAATGTTTAAACCACCTCTGTCACGGAGGTGTATTGAATAAAATGGCTCCCGCTGCTGGCAGACAGAGTCTGAAAAACAGCTTGGCTGCTTGCCTAATGTATGCTGGTTAATAATCTGGTACATTGTTATGACACCCGTGTCTAGTGATCCTCTTTAGCTGTAGATTCATGGCCACTTGTGTCACAGAGCTTTTAGGAAAATGACAAACTATGTGCGAGTTCTCACTCTATGCTGGCACGGTGCAACCGCTGGAAGTGAGATGAAAGCAAACATGAAGTCCCGGATCATTGGTCAACTTACCGTTAAGTGGTGCGAATACAGATATCAAAATAAAACATACCAGCAAACAGGTTCACTTGTGGATAATAAGTGGCTAGAGTCATTTTAAAACTTGCAGAGACTTGCAGTATTTTACGGGAGAAGTGCATAACTTTCTGTAAAACACTTTTAATAATAATAACAATAATAAAAGAATATTATATCAAGTTAATATTAAAACACCTTTGCATATTCCTCTGTTGCAGTAAGACAGTAATGGGATATGAAAGACTGTTTACTGTGCAGCAGATGAATATTCATAGTTGCTCATGAAAGACAGTTCAAAGTAGATGCAAAAGCCTCCATACTACTGAGTTAACTGCAGTCACATCTCAGGTGCTGCTTAGTCACCAGCTGCTAACGTGTAAAACTGTCAGGATTCTGGGCCACAGGCAAAAGAGCAAATAATCACAGACAGGTAAAGTGGGTTTTTCATGTGCTCACCATCAATCAGGAAAGGTACTGTAGAACGCCGGGACAATCTCCAAAGGTATATCAAAAAAGAAAAGAAAAAATCACTGTGAAATATGAACTTACTTGGAACTCTGTTGATGGCTCGCAGTGGTCTGAGCACTCTGACGGTACGGATGGCAGACAGACTGGCGTTATGGCCGTCCAGAGAATACTCCATCACCCTGAAGACAGTTTCAGTCAGAGAGAGGCAGAGGGAAGTTTAATTATTGTACTGTGATTTATGTCAACAAAACAGAACACACACACAGAGTACACAACGAACCAAAGACAAGAAAACTGAGAACATCAAATTTATAACTATGCCTCTAACATTTGCAGCATATGCTGAGGCTGCTCAGCTAAATGTTGTGTTATATATCTCAACTCTGGAGTAAAGGTTAAGTGAATTTCTCTTTTTGCTTGTTTCCAACTTAGAACAAAAGATTTCTGTTGCTTGTTTTCTTTCTAAAAGACACAACTGGTGTGTGATGAAGCTTTAGAGATAGAAAACATAGTGCAATTATATAAATATACTGACATTATGTGTGTTGATTGCCTCTATGCTTGTTTACTTCAAGTTCAACATCGGGGTAACAGAGAAATTGAATTTTGCTATTATCAAGCTGCAGATGACAGAGAAAACTGAGCAATTTGCGGTGATGAGCCCACAAAACATTGCGGGATACGAACCCTGCCATGACAATGACGAAGTCGAGCTGGTTCCACTTGTCCCCAAGGTAACAGTTGGGGCCAAAAATTCCCAGGGCCACCATTTTGATGATCATTTCCACAGCGAAGAAAGCAAAGATACAGTCGTCCAATACCTGGTTATACAAACAAACACGCAGTTGGAATTAATGTTTGATACCAACAATAACAACAACAACAGGAAATCAACTTATTGCCAGAAGGAAAAGGTCACATTCTTGACCTTGATGAGTTTCCGTATCAATACAGTCACATCTTGAAAGAGAGTGTGGAGGTGCTGGTGGAGGGTGTCTGAATCAGAGTTCTTGTCTGCATTAGCTGGTTTCATCCCAGCGGGGAATAGCTCTGGCTTAGCATTGTTATGGCTGTGTCTCAATTAATTAGACATCTACCTTGGCAAAAAGAACGTCTGTATTGAAATATACAGTAATGAGCACATCTCACTGTGCCAAGAATCAACATTGCTCAACAGTAAGAGCACACTGAAGCGTGATGATGTTGATATAATGAGATAAGAAAAAGAAAATCAATCTAATTTTCATCTACATTTATTAACCACCTGCTTTTCCGAACTCCTCGCATCAACCTAAAAATTAAATTCAGAAGCAGTTCCTGGTACAAACAAAACTTTGACTTATAATCAGTAAATACATTATTATAAAAAGAATCATAATAAACAGAAATACAGTACAATCAATAAAATCAATGCATTCAAAAGCAAAGGAAACAGATACAGTTCAAACAATCACAACCATAAAAAGCAGTGAGCCATGTTGAGAGAAATAAAATGGAAGGTCAAACCAGGAAAAGCTCTGGGATAAAAGTATATTTTTTAGAAGAGACTCCAGGGCTTTGGGACCCGACTGGAAAATCCCTTTTATTTTCAGCCAGGGCTCTAGGAAAGACAAAGACCTTGGCGCGAATGTAAATGTAACCAGGACAGATGCCATGGAGAGCTTTGAAAGTAATCAATAGAAAAGTTAAAATCTTTACTAAAACATAGTCAGATCCAGTCTAGAGAGGCTTAAACAGGAGAAAGGCGATCATGTGCCTGGCAGCAGAGGACGATCAATGGATTTTTGGGTGACACGAGTAAAAAGACTGTGTGAAATGGCCTTTAAAAGTTGAAAAGGCTCAGATTTTAGAAATATTTCTAAGACGACGATGGTACAATTTTTTTGGTGTGCTGCTTGAAGCTGACATTACAGTGAAACCAGACACCAAGCGGTGACGTACGTGCATGGAGACAACCACAAGATAGAAGAGTTCAGGTGCAAAGGGGAGAGGTCACACCAACCTGCAGGATGCGGCACCACTCCGACTGGCAGGTGACGTCTTCGCAGGGCTGGAACATCCCCAGAGTCACACAGTTGAGCAGGATCACCAGCATGGACACGTGCTCGAACCACGTGCAAGAGAAGGTTAAGGCCAAAACACATGATGGGAATATGATTTGAAATGATCAACAATACAGAAGATCTTCTTAACACAAATGAAAAAAAAGCAAGTGAGAAAGACACTGCATATCACTGTTCAATCCAGTCTCCTTTTTAAACCATCTTAATGTGGCGTCCTCATCAGTATGGCTGGAGACTGGAGGTTGTTTTTTTTCTCCCCCACCACCACCACCTGTGGAGTGTGAACCGCAGGTGCATCCAGTGCAGACACAAGCAGGTGCGAGCTACATGCAGAGGCAGCACGGTCCAAACGGGCCTGTCCACGTGCAGCACGGTGTTGTCGCCACCTGTGTCGGTCAGTGAGTGGACACACAGGGAGCAGCTACAATCCTGTGATGCTGATCCTCATTTTGAACATCAGTGGTTTAACAGTGTCATCCAACTAAATGAGCTACAGAATAATCAGAGGAGGTCACCAGCTGAACAGGTAAATACGGTAGAACCCCCAAAAGACAAGACTGCTTTAACTAAAATGACTGTATGTTTCTATAAAACTCATTTTAGAAAAGATTGAGGATGAAGCAACTTAGGTCCATGGTAAGAGCATGTAAACAAATGTTTCACTAACAACACTGGAAGCGGATGTCAATAGGAAGTTTAGTGCGAGCCTAATGCACCTAATGGGTTCAATAATGATCCAGTGGGCCAGGCTGCTAATCTGATTACAGGCAGTTTCACAATTTCACAAATAAACATTTTAATGGATCTATGTCTACTGTATATCCTGTTGTAGTGCTGGCTAATACTGATTAATGGCAGCAGCAGGACTTGTGTGTCAACTTCTGTCCTTCCTTGCTTCCTTTCCTATCCTTTTTGGACTAACTGGCGAGATTGTCTTCCTTTATTTCAGTTTCTTCTGTTCTGTTCATCTGTCTATTGGAAAGAGTGCTACAGTACATAACAGTGTGGCCTCATTGGAATATTATGTATTGCATTGAAAATCATTTGATGTGGTTTAAATGCAGCAACATTGTGGAACCTAAATCTGCATCCTCATTTCTACTGACTAAATAAAAAAGCCAAAATCCAGTGATGAGACGCCCTATACCCAGCCCGACAAAGGGGTAAACTCATCATGAGGACAAACACGTGACGTGGCTGCACTCTTATTCCTAACAACTTCATAAATCCATCACTGACAGCGTGTTGCAGCACAATGCAAAACAATAATTCACATCACGCTACAGAAAAACAAGTAATAAAGTGTATATGGGTGGCGCATCAGAGGGCGTCTGCTGCTGAAGTCATTTCAGAGGATGTCCCATCATCATGAGAAAAATAAGACTGCACACAGCAAGTAAGTCAGTTAATGCAAAGAGAGGATGAAGGAGAGAGTGAGGCAGAAAATAGATGAAGGAAAATGACAAAAGAGAACAAGAGCAAATCATGTCTCCTCAACTCAGACAAGAAAAAAAACAAAAAACAAAAGATACTGATGCTGCTGTTTCTACTTTGGCTTTTGTCCCAGACACACGTGATTACACACACACACACAGCAAAGATCTGGTGTGCACTCTGATTTGTGTTATTGACATATTCCCAGGATGAGGTACTGTTCTAATTAAAGGGAGATACAGCAGAAACTAGTGACCACTGTCGTCTACATTACTCACACCACAGAGGCATACACACGCAGACTCACAAAATATACAGTACAGGCAAATGCAGGCACACACATACTGCTTGTATATTAAATTTAGCCGTATACACTCACACACACAGATGGGACGTTCTGCTGTGATCAGGAGTCTGTATCAGCAGAAAAGTTTGACCTTAAACTTTTTTTTCATCCAGTGTCTGTTCCAGTAAGTCTTTTAATTTCCTGTGAATCTAATTGTGTAATAACCATTTTCACTGATGAGCATTTCAAATTTTGACATTTTAACATCTGATCTTACAACAATTTCTGATGAGAGCATGAGATATCAGATCATTACCAACTCTCTGAGAAAAATTAACCTCCATTATGATGTGCTAGAGTTAATGGACACAAAACATGGGTTTCACGCTGGCACAGATAACTGCAGTTCAACATGTGAGTGATATATGGTTATATTCAAATTTGATTATGTTGATGCGCGTATGCATTTACTAAGAAGGCAGGCGCCACACAAAGATGTAATGGAGATGAATGCACAATGGAGTTCCCAGTGCTTCTCGGCTTCACTGTGGATTTTCATTCGATTTTTATAATATGGATCATATTGACTAACGATGAGTGAGGTTTTAATAGGACAATTTATAAACAACAGGGAAAAAAAACTGCCAGCTGAGTGATTTAAAATACTACAACAGAAATAAATGTTCCACAAAAAAGGCTCTGCTCTGCTCCCTGCGACACATCATCTGTATGCCGGCCCATTTGCAAGTCAAACAGAGGATTTCCTGAGCCCTGGCTGCCACTACTCACCTATGTCAGACTGCTTCATTAACCAAACCTGACGAATGTGCAACACACTCTGACAAAATGCCAAACGTCTTTATTCTCTCCACTGATTATCTGTTTCCTCTCTCCGCTCTGAGGATGGAGATGAAACACACGGATCTCTACATCAATAATGCACATCTGCTAATAATGATGTGGATCATATTTATCCAGGGCTTATAAAAGCAAACCACTTCATATCAATTTATATTTTGTTTTGTTGTTTTCAATCTAATGCATAGTGAGGGCTTTTGTTTTTGTATGATTTCTGGCAATACGCTAAACTCCCACCGTTGTACTTCATCATGAAACAGCTGGATATTCACGCTAGCGGAAGCACCGCTACTGTGCGAGGTGGAAAAAATGCAAACCCTTGCTGCTTATCCTCTGGAGACACATAAAAAAAAAAAAAAGAATGAGGGGGAAAAATAAACCATGGGCATGTGAGTATTGACCGTTTTGAAGGGTATGAGAAAAAAAAGGAAAAATGCAGCCGGCAGGGTGAGTGGTGGTGGTGTGGTGTTCTGAGGGGGCTCTCCGGGTCAGAGGTCATGTTCACACACACTCTGAGCCATTAAGGTTGTTTGGTTGTGTTGTATATACAGCCAGTCTACAAATGGGTTAGATATGTATTTAGAGATTAAATCAGTGTAAAACGTGTATTGCGATGTCCTCGGGGGAGCAGCGACAAAACACTTGTTAAGTCACAACGTGTTGTTGCGAGTTTTCTTTCAAAGACAAAAGCACATTTACTGTACAGTCACATGGGAAATGCCTCAGGCCAGTCTGTCGCTATATGCTTCACACACACAGACATAAACACACACATACTAAGTCGAGCGATGTGATGTCGATCCTTCCTTCACAGATGAAAGATTCAGTAATCTGCAGCAGAATTAAAATGAGAGATTTGAATATTCGCAGAATCTCTCTCTTTCTGCCACTCTCTGGCTCCTGTCGCTCTGTGCCTCCCTGTGCTCTGCTTTCTCTAATTCCTTTTTAATCTCAGCAGTCAACACCTCCTGAGCCCCCTTCTGTCTTCAGCTCTCCCACACACACACACACACACACACACACAGATGTATGCATCCATAGACATAAGCTGTAATGTATAAGTCCTAAAAGTCAATCCAGTCTGACATTGCAAGGCGAGAGCCGCGTACGACGAACCGGTTCGCAGTAAACAGGAAAACAACGACGATCCTGATGTTTTATAACAAATCTGTATGCCGTCTGCTACATACACACAAAATGGTGAAGTATGGGTTGTGTTTGCCCTGTGCTGCTATAGGCAAGATCAAACATCGTGTACAATGCTTGGCTTTTCTCCCCTGGCAGCGAGAAATCCAGCCCTGGCAACACACCGCTCCTGGCCTCACTTGTTAAGGTCGATTTATGCCTCTGCACTTTGAGCAAATCCAATTAGGCCTCTGTCGTGTCACACCGGATGTAGGCTATTGTGGGTATTCATAGGTCTAGCGCTGGGCGAGTCCGATATAACCATTTATCGCCCGTCCAGAGAATACGCCGCACCCAAAATCACAGGATCAAGACAAAGCAAATCCATGTTCAAAAACAAAACTGTACTCATTAACAATCAGTTGTTCTGACCCATTATGGTTTGGTTGTTTATACTCATGACTAATAGTGAGATCTAAGTTAAATACAGTAAAACCTAGAGCAGGATACACAGTATGATTATAGATTCACAAATGTGACATGTTGAACTTAAAAGTAGAAAAGCAACAAAGTCAAGGTCAAAACAGCACTTGTCCTGTGTAGTTTCCTACCAATAGGAAAAAAAAGGCACGATTGCACTAGTACTGTGTATTTGCTGTTAGGACTGGGAACACTGTTGTTCTTTACTTTACATTTCAGTGCCAGCAGGAACTTTGGTAATGATTATTTTAAAGACGTAAAACTGTTTTAAACAACATTAAGACATTTGTAACATGGATAACTTGAATTCATTTCTGTTTAGGATTATTTCTTCTTTATTTGAGAGGCAAAGGATTGTGTTTCCGACAGACAATTCATTGGACATTTAGCCTAATTTTCTGTCTTGCAAAAATTAAAGCACCTGATTGCCAAAACTTACATTTCTACTTGACTGGTTTATTTTCTCACTATCCCACCACCACCCCATAATGCTCTTTAGCTGATCTACTGGAGCAAAAGTATAATTATAATTATAGTATAATTATGAACTGTATTTGTTCAAGTATTGACATTCAGTATCATCCATACCAGATTGACAAGACACATGTCCACACACTAATTAAAACAGTTTGAGACGAAGGAGAGACAAACTGCAGCGTGGAGGACGGACAGCTCTCCGAAAAAAGACAGATATGAAACATCAATTACATTTGTTTGTCGCTGTACGGTATAATGGGTAATGAGTGACTCAGTGTTTGTCGCCGGCATCTGCTGTGCAAATATGCAACAATACAAGCCTTAAGCCTTCCAAGGTAAACAAGACACAAATACCACAATTCAATACGAGGCATTTGTACCAGACTCTTTGATAGCAAAGTCTCACACCTACAGCAACTGTGATAACACTTCCACACAGCCACTCAGTGAACATACACACACTTACAAATGCTACTTGTATGCACGTGTATACTCAGCATGTGTGCGTGTGTGTTGCGTTGCACACCTTTGCATGGTCCAAAGAGCTTCACTATCATTGGGCTCACTCACACACATATTTAGGCACAAGTGGCTGCTGATGCAAGGCAACAACAATTCCCCTACACAGGCTCTTAGGCATACATGGACGCACACAAGCATGAATACACTGGAGAGGTCTCTCTCTCTCACACTCACACACACACACAGTCAAGCCCACTCCAGTTGAGCTGTCAGGCCGGTGCCAGTGCATAATAGGCGGCTCCAGGGAGCGCAGAGGGGAGGAAGGAGGGTGCAGTCAACAGTAAGCAGCAGCCCTGACGCACTGCAACCAGAGGTCCATTTGTCTCCCGTCCCAGCAGTCCATCTACAGTCACTCACTTTGCTTTAACTAAATTAAGGCCGTATTACTGCAGTCCATTTACCTGCTTCCATCCCTTCCTTCCCCTGACTTCCTCCCTCCCTCCTTCTCTCCTCCAAGCTCCCATGGTTCTCAACGTGTCCATATGTGTTACAGAGGAGCCACCGTGTTAAGTCTGAGCTCACAAGCAGAACTTATCCCTCTGTGCTCCACGGCTTAGCTCTTTGTTCTACCATAAGCTACAATTTAAACTCGTCCCTCCTGGTAAAAGCTCTAAAACTTTCCTTTTCCTCCTTTTTTTTTTTTTTTTTGATGTGCTCATAGAAAACTGTCCTGATGTGATGCCATTGCTTTGCACTTTTGCATCGTTTATTCAGTTAAATCTTTAGCGCTAAAAATCAGGTAAATCAGGCAACAGGTCCAAGCAGCATCTTCTCCAAGATACCTAGCTTTAAAAATAAAAAAGTTTCTCTCTACAGACGTCATTTGTCACAGTTTGTGGTCACAATTTACAGAGTGTCGTCGCTACTGCCTTAAGCTTATTGCCTGTCGCTGTCTCGTGTCAAATTTCTCAGCCAAGCGCATGAATTTCAACCTGGTGTCTTTTTTGTGTTTGGCTAATTACACTGGATTTAGACCTAAAAGAGGCAATTAGTGTCAGTGTTTAGATTAAGATTGGTGACCGGTCACGGTCACGGCACTTGACTAAGCCATGGAAACAGATGGCCTGGTGGAAGCAAATCTATGCATCTGTACGAGCTAAGAGAGACAGAGAAAGAGACAGAATTTGTGAGCAGAACTTAAAACGCCTTCGTCAAGTGGTTTGTAGGGAAACCGAGCTCTCTGGCTAACTGCGTTGATAAATCAGAGAGAAGCGAGCGGGGGAAAAAAGACAAAGGAGAAGAAAGGCTGAGCTGATTGATCGTGAAACTGCACTAACGTCTTTAGGTAGAATTTACCGTATGTGAGAGAGCAGAAATGGGTCACACCGTTGCATGTAAACAGATTCTCCCAAGAGGTCCATTTGTGTGACATAAGCATTTATTATTTGCTTTTATGTTGTTCTGCCAATAACAGACGATTCCATCCATTTTATCTCTTGGCTCTGAGTCTATGCAGAGACCTGATTTCATTTTCAAATAGGAGATGCATTACGGCTGCTGTCATAGGTGGTTTCATTTCGAAACCATGCAGGAATATTGACCTCATCCCGCTGGAAACAAGGTTAACTCCCCCTTTTTTCCATGCTCCACCCCCCTCCTTAGCACCCTTTCCATCCCTCCCTACTCCCACTTTTCCTTGACTCTCACCTTCACCCCCCGTCCCTTCTTTCTTTCCCCTGCTGCCACCTCCATATCTCTACATTATCCACTCTCCATCTCTCCTCTTGGCCTTTCACCCTCCCCTCTTTATCTCTGCCTCCCCCTCCATGTACTTTTTCTTCCACCCTCTTTTGCAATCCACTTCTCTGCAGCCCCGTCCTCGTTTTTCATGCCACAGTCCATCTCGTTTTCATTAGAGGAGAGCAAACTCAATCCCATCAGATGTAATAATCTAATCACATACTCTAATCAGGTCGATCAGCATGGCGGCAGTGTGAGTTTGTGTATGTATCCGTGTTGCTTGTGATGTTGAGCATACCAATTTAAGCTGCAGTGTCATTTGTCCTTTCCATATCAGCTGTGTATGTTATTACTTTGTACCAGCTGGTGTCATAAAATCTGCCTGACAGTGTAATGCTCCCTGTCAAATGCCAAAATACTGCACACACACAAACCATGGGGAGGAGGTTGGTAGATGGTCGCGTGCACACACCCAGGATTTAAAAAGCAGGGACCACCCAGCAGCACGCAGCCGTCCACCAACATTGTTGGACATTGATATTTGGATGAATGTAGGTTGTGACCTCAGATCACTGGAACTCGGTCATTCAAATTCATGTCAGGAAAACATTAATGCCAACATCAATTTTGTACAATACTGTCGGCAGATGGTGCTGACACTTTGTTGGTTGCTAATTCGTGTTGTTAAGTAATTAAAATCCAATGTCTCCGATCCGTGGCATCTAGACATGGAATACCAATGGAATGTGATTTGCAGACATATAATAGTATAGACATCCTCGTCTAGTCCTAGGCCAATGCTGAGTTTTCACATCTACCCAATGTCCACAATCGAGCATCGGTCTGGTGTCAGTTCTTACAGTCCAGTGTCTTTCTGGCACTTGCTTTAAAGGTAAAGGAAAGAAAGTTTCTGATTTGATATTAAAAAGTCAACACATTCCACACTGACCTTTGTAAAGACCATGTTGTTCTCAGAAGGTCTGAGTTGCTTTCACAGAATGGTAAAAGCATTAATCCTGTTTTAGCTACTAGGACTGAAAATTGTACATGAATCGCAATCTTTCTTGGCAGAAACGTTCGGAATGAAGGTTTTGTGTAATTTACAATTAACAGTGTGCAAGTGTGGTCAATTTAAATGTTTACAATAATTTGATCAAAAAAACATTGACATAATGCGTTCTGACAAATGTAATAGATGCCATACAGAATAGACAGAAAGAATAATAAGAATACACTGAGGAAATGAAACAATTACAGCCACAATGATCAGTTCATGAAGAAATTAGTGGATAATCAGAGAACTTGAGTTGTAACTGCTTGAATTAATGTTTAACATCTCATTGGAAATGTGCTGCTTTTCTTTGTTACGAGTGATTTAGCTGACAAATCATCTTTAATTTTTGGACGTCTTCTGGTTTAAAAAACAAGACATATTTCACAATTTTACAGACCAAGCTATTATCTTTAGCTTGCTATGTCATCTATCCATCAAGAAAAGGATCAGCACATTGATCCATAATGAAAACAATTAGATGCTGAGTATATCAAGTTGGTAAAATTCACATTAATGAAAAACATGGATCCGACCAGATGTTGAGCAGCTTACTCATGCTGCCAATTACTCCATGACACTAATTTTAAACGACCAAATTAAAGATTTATGATATATCTCCAGTTTTAATTTGGCTTTTCAATAAATCTATTCATCTGTAAAAGCTTTCTCCTATTTCAGAGAAAGTCATTTATAATACTTACTGATATCATGTATAAAATATACTTATACAATATTATGCTGATGATTCAAATGTGTTTGTTTGTATTTGTAGTGTCTTGACACATTGACACTTGTAGACGCAATTTAAACACCTTTCAGTGATTTGTTGATGAAAAAGTCTCAGGGGAACTTATTACTACTACTTCAACCACCCAGCAGCTATGAATAGTCCTGCTGGATTCAGGGCTTCTCCAGCTGCTGGCATCACCCTAAAGACCATCATAGGCTGTTTGTCCTCCTTCCTTCACTCCATTCTCTGTTAATGAGCTCTGTTCCCCCTCCGCTGTCCTTTCCTCCTTTCTATCCTCTATCGCTCCCATCAAAACCCCAAAGCTGTGAAACCAAAACCTGCCATTCCTCCCCATCATGTTTCGTCCTTCTCTCCCTCTCCTCTCTCTGCAACTCTGCCGCTCTCTCCATCTCTGCTTCTCCTCCTCTACGCCTCCTAGTGATCTGTCTCAATCTGTCGATATGGCAGTGGAGTGCTTCCAATCCAGATTCCAAACCGTGTTTGATGGGGATGATTGTTCATTTATTTCACCATCTGCCACAGATAACAAGACATGCACACTCACACTACCATTACCTCAAACATAAAAAGCCCCCCCGACCCCCTGCTGTGATCCACTACTTTCAGGGTTTTGCCAGTAGGATGACTGGTTGCACAGCCGCATGCGACTCGTGTGTCGACTGCGTGAGCGTGTTCTCGGTGTGTATGTGTGAACTCCAGATTGGCTCGTCTCGGCGAAGTCCCCAAAGACGGCACGATTCAGAAACAGAAACTCATAAATCAGCCTGTCCCTGAACTCTCTCCTCTCCTCCTTGTCTCTTTATTTTTTCTTTCATCTCTCCTTCCCTGCATCCCTCCATCCCTCCTCCTCCAACGCCCCTGAGAGGAGGCTGAGGCAGCAGTGACGCATTTACACCAGGATTCCCTCTCTCCTTCTATTATGGTCTCTCCGCCGTGTGCTCTTTCATCTCCCACTTATTTCCACAGCTTTTTTTAAATCATCCACGCTTATGGCCATTTTTGTTGACGGTGAAATGTTTTCTGGGCAACTTTACATGAACTATAGATTTGATAGTTCCTTTTTCTGGTTCCCTCAGATGTCAATTTCAAAGTAGTGGAGGAAAAAAAATAAATCTGTGTTCACTGACAAAGAGCAGTCTTTTTCAGTCCATTGCAACAGAAACAGTTTAGACAAGTGTTTGTTCTCTGCTGCGCTGCAGTGTGCAGATGGTGTAGTGGACTGAAACAATCCTGACACGTAACACACCTGAACAAAAGGCATCCCAAGGTGAGACGTTCTTTCCTTTGGCATCTGTCCCATCATGTGCATGTGTGTAACATGGCGTGTCAAAGGGAGAAAAAAGAGAGAAGGGTATGAAAGAAAGAGAGGGAAAGATATAGAGAGCCCTAAATAGAGCAGCTGCATCTGGTGGGGCCTGGCCTTAAACCTGTACCTTCTCTCTCACACACACACACACACACACACACACACACACACACACACACACACACACACACACACACACACACACCGGAGGCTACCCAACATGCTTGAAATGGTTCAACCGTTCAACTCGACCTTGAGGTATTGGCTCCTCTGCATGCACCACACACAAGTTGGTATCACCCATTTCTTTCAACACTGCTGATGTTATTCTATATGTAGGTACATACTATTCTATGTAAAGACCCTGACTCTACCAACAACTCTGTCCTGCTGCTTTATGCACTCACAGGCTTATAAGAGGTTGACTTTTCCCGAATGAAACACATTTGAGACATATTTTTACTGATTTCCATGTGAAAAAGTAATGCTTGGTTGAAAAAGTATTGCTTTTAATGCAACTAATGTAGCTCACAATGAGTAAAATGCAGCCTGTAATGACATTCTCCTCCTGTAATAGGAGGCATTTCCTTCGGGCCCGTGTAAATGATATCTTTGGTGTGTGTTAATGGTGACAACATTCATACCGTGGAAGACGTAAACATCCTGACTGATTATAGCGATTAGGAGGGCCACTTTTATCATGTGTGGTTTTCTCTCCCCGTCTCTCTGACACAGTTTCGACAGGATTGTGGTTGCTAAGTAACCGACCACAGTCCAAGGATTCCGGCAAAGTGTCCACAGAGAGAAAAGAGGACAGGGAGGAGTGTTTTGTGTCTGCGTTTTGGCCACCGTGTTTACATCTCCCATGATTGTTTCCTCTGGGTTTTTTTCTTCATGCATAGCCTGTCCACTGTTCTTCCACTCTGCCAGCCTGCTCCTCTTCCTCCCCCTGGACGAGTCTCATGCTCCATATCGTCAAGGGAGAGGGGGAGAAAGATCGTCTCCCTCTCGTTTCCCTTTTCTTCTCTCCACTCCCTGCCTCCTCATGCCAACTACATGTCAGCGATACATGTCATATAATCCAAGTATAATGCATTACATGAGTTCTAATCTCGTCTCACGCACACAAAACACTGTAAGCTTCTCCCTAAATGTGTTCTTCTGTTAATCCTGTTTAAACTGTTCTGTTAAACTTCCAGAGAATCGTTCATCACTGTCACAGCGACACTGTGGGGACTGAATCTTTCTGATAATGCATTACACAAAGGGGGTCCAGCTCATAATGACTTGAAAAGGAGCTCCTGCACTTGTCCAGTTCATTTGCTGCATTGTGTCGGCGGTCTAGTCAAGTGTTTGTTTTGGAGCCTTATGGCTCTCAAGAGGACCACAGTGCTGACCCCACACTATTGTTTTTACTGCTTCAGTGTGTTTCATAGATCAGCCACACTGGCTGCTGTATGCGATGGAGCCAGTGGCTGCAAGGGGAGGAAAGAAGCGGAGAGCAGAACAAATCACAGAGATGAAGAAAAAAATCTTCTATCTAAAAATCTACATGTACTGTATCTATCTATCTATCTATCTATCTATCTATCTATCTATCTATCTATCTATCTATCTATCTATCTATCTATCTATCTATCTATCTATCTATCTATCTATCTATCTATCTATCTATCTATCTATCTATCTATCTATCTATCTATCTATCTATCTATCTATCTTTCTTCTATCTTTTTGCTCTTATTTCATTGATTAAATGTAAATTAATTTATAACCTTTATGATGATCCAAACAGCAGAACAGCAGAGTGATACATCCAACATACTGAGTGAGTTGGTTAGTTAGTTCTATGATAAACAAAAACCTGTCAAGGACATGATTATGTACTGCACTTTTTCTAACGAAGCCTTAGACATTCATTATTCTTATACAAGAGTAATATGGTACATTCTTAGTTTAAATGACCTGTATACACAAAGGTATGCCTACAATGGAGCTTTTACTACCATGACAAACATCTATGTATAACAAAACTTACAAATTACATCAGAAGACTAAAACTAAAACTGATTTCAACAGACTACATTTTAACTAAAAACAAACAAAACTAAATGATTAAAAGTTGACTTTAACTACATCCAGTCTTTGGTGAGTGACTAACCAAATTTAAATCAAAAGTTCTTGTCAAAATTAACACTGAACCAAATGCCGCTGTCTGACTGTTGCAGGCATGAAGTCATACAAACAGGAAGTTTTATTGTTTATGCTGCTGATATCAAAAGTGTAATACTATTAATGTTGGGCGCAGCTCCTCTGAGCTAAAAACATAATTGTATTCTTCTCAAAAGCCATTTTCTGTTTATCTAAATCAAATCATACAGCAAAATAGAAAGATGCTCAACAGGAGTCATGTGAGTTCAGTGGGAGATCCGAATACAGCTTTTGTTGTGATGATGGAATTAGTGTTCAGGATTTAAAATGTTAGTATTTCACAATCATTTCAATCAAAAAACAATGTATGGACAAATGTGAAGGGACCTGGAGAACATCAATGTGTAAAGAGACCATGTGCGAAATGTGTGGCCCTTTCTAGCCACTGTATCCAGAGGTAGAAAAAGTACTGCAGGGCGCACAAACAGATGAAACCAAACTCCTGTACAGTGCACACACCTAATGTTCCTAAAGCAATCAATGGCAACAATTGCACGGATCACGTCAGGAGGCGGCTGCATGAGTTTCAGTTCAAAATATTCTAACAAAGACCTGGATGTCAAAGTGACTTCCACAGACTGACGACGGAGAGTGATGCCAGAGCTGCTTCCTGGCTTTTATTATATCGTTCTGTCTAGAAGCTTACAGAAACATAAAGCAGTGGATTGCACAAGCCTCCCATCATGCATCTGCCCCGCATTACTGCTTCAAATGCAGTCGGGGAGATTTCAGACGGAGAACAGAGCGCTCACGTGTAATTCTAAGAATAAATAAAGAAGTTTATTTCATTTTCTCCCAGAAACAGAGCACATGCAGAAAACACGGAAAACAAATTATGGCTCCACCCACTGCGATGATGTGACGCTGGCTGTCAAATGAGCTTTAAACACACAAGCTCCATTACTGAAACCAAATAAAAAGGTCAAAGCTTGTTGGTTGTATTTCTATCTTCCACCAGATGGCCATATGCCCTGCCCTGCCTGGCAGCATATGGACATCTGGACACAAACCAAAACCATGGGATGCACACATACACACACACTCACACACACTCACGCATACACATACACACACACCTTTATGCAGATACATATGCTCACACGTGTATATGTAAATGAACATGGATATCGACATCTACACTTAATAATTATGCACTGCTCATTCACACACGAATGCACAACATGCGGTTCCATTAATAAATGCAAACAAACATTGCCAGGTGACCCAACCGCACAAAAACACACACACATACACAGCATCCAAATCAGCGCCCACGATCTGGGTGAAAATCTATATTGTATCCAAGAATAATCCTGTATGGCATCTGTGTGTTCACCTGTGTGTGTGTATCCTCTATGTGAACCTGTGTGTGTCTGAGTGTGTGTGGCTGTGTGAGGGGGGCATCTTGGCAGCTTTGTGTGCGAGCTCACCTGATTCACTTGCAGGCTACAGCCTCTAATGGCTGAACACATTACCATCACACTTAATTATTATATAACCCCCCCCCTCCATCTCCATCTCCATCTCCCAGGTTTTAATCTTACATCTATGTTGTGCATTAGTGCTGAAGATAATCACTGTGGAACATCACACTGTAGAACCAAATTAGCCTGAGTTACATGTTCAATGGCAATTAGCCGCTGCTTTTATGTAAAGGACAGAGTGTGACATGACGTGTGCTGTTCAAGATACTTAGATTTAAGAATCCTTGTCCTTCTACTCACTATTTCTTTTGTTTACTTTTCATACAATAACCATTTCTCACCAAATCTGGTAAATTGTTTCATCATGTACTTTTACAGTTGAACTGCAAGTTACATGAAGTCTACAAAGCATATTGTCTTCAGCATCCAAACTACTTCAGCAATGCAGAAAGACTTTTCTGTCAATATGGAGGAAACCAGTGTGTTGAAAAGCGCATGCTTGGACCGGAGCTGATCATATTATTTACTGTGACTTTTCATGACCTAAATGAACAGCATTTGGTCAACAGAGATCAGAGACTGAAGGGAAAACTGAGGATAGGCTACATCACTGCTGTTCGGGTCAGGAACCTTGCAAACATGTGGCCAAATGCTGCATGCTCTGCAGGCCACTGCCGTTTCTCCTTTTATTCCAGTTAAGCGCTGGTTCCGGTGCCTTTCAACAAGTCACCAGTATGAGGAGGTTTTATTTTTGTTTTGTTTTTTGCAACAGCTGCCACTTAAACACTGAAATCACTCACTGAATTTTGTACAAGCATAAACAAATTGACCAGTTTTCAATAACCTGATGTTGCACAAAAAATGAATAAATCAAATTCCAAGCAGACGTTTGGCTGAAATTGGTTTAAGTAAGTAAATACACAATTACTGGCAGCGATTAAAAAGTGCCAGAAACAGCCAGACTAATGTAGACTTCTGGCAGACTCTGAGAACAACAGTAAACACTGAGCAGGACTCTGCTCAGCCAATGAGAAGCAGCATTAGTTCATATAGTCATTCTTACTTCTGTGTGCACCGCAGCTGAGTCATAAGTGAAAATATCCCACACTCAGTCTGACACGACTGTGTGTCAGACCTTACCAGTGAAGCAAAACACAACCACAGATCACACCTGTGCATGCCTGCGCGTGGACCGTGAACGTGTGCACCTCACTTTCACTTCTGCTGTTACAGGGCTCAGGCATGATGAAGCCCCTTTTATCACAAGCACATTGAAAGGATTAATCCAGCAGCAGAAGAAATTTGGCATTGCTAAAAGATGACATTTGTCTCTTCCGTAAAACTTGTTCTGTTGGGCTCCTCTTTTTCATTTTGGGAACAGAAACGATCGGTCCCACGGTGGAGCTGAAGGACCCAGGAGGGGGAGGAAGGCAGAGTGGCAGAGAATAAAAACGCTGGATTAATAGAAAGACCAACTGGAAAACAAGAGAGACTGCAGAGAGATAAAAATGTGAAAAGGAAACTGCAAGAAAGGAACAAAGAAGAAATGCAAAGAGCTTCCAACACACAGTAGTGCATTTCTCACACACACACGCATACGCACACACACACACTCTGACCGTGGTTTGGCGCGCTCTACAAAATTTTCTGCTTATTGCCTCAGAGCTGTAAAATAACTCCTCTTCACTGCACTCATCCCGGCACAGCCAAGCATGCACAAACATAAACAAACAAACACACACACCTACACACGCACACAGACCGCCAAAATCTGAAAAAAGACAGATTGGCGAATGCGTCGTTTCAAGGCTCTCTTTCATTTAAAGCCTAGATTTGCGGCACCGAGACGTGACAACTTCCTTCCTATACGAGCTGGTTCCATATCGCCTCTACATCTGAGTGAGGGGGAGCGGGAGGAAGATGGACCGACTGCGTCACACACAAAATGGAGATCAGAGACAGTGAAGGGCAAAAAAAAAAGAGAGAGAGAGAGAAAGAGTAATTGAATTTGTTTCCATATTTTGAGGTCGTGTTACCATAGGAACCACATTTCCATAAAAGCACATCCTTCAGCACACACACACAAACAGTGTCTTCGCTCCTCCAATCCAGTGGGTGTGAGATTACAGAAAGGAAAAAAATGTTGATCACAGTCCGCGGGTAAGGGAGCCCAGGAGGAAACTGGAGCACACAGCTCATCCTGTAATTGTTATTTATTAGGTGCAATTAATGCAGTTAAAGAAAGAGTGCGCTCCAGTTTCCCCCTGGGCTCCATTGCCGGTGATTCTGATCTACAATGACCCGTCCTCAGAGAGTGCTGATGTACCGTCTGAGGTGCAAGATGGAGTGCGAGGTGATGAGTGCGCCTTCGTCTGTTTACTGTGCAAAAGAGATATTGCGTACGTGCTCATTGCCCCTCTCATGCTCCGTCTCCAATTCTGTATGATGGGAAAATTACATCAAACTAAACAGAACTGTCGTCACAAACAGGATATTAATTATTTACATTTAATAATCAGGGGATTTACTCATAAATCTACCCCTCCTTCCTTCATTTGTATTAATTTTCACAATATTGTTGAAGTTTGACATTATTGTAGGTGTAGATGTAGTTAAGTCTCTTTAGAATTAATGTTAAACCAAAGCAAAATCTAAACTATGTGCCTCTAACTGAACCAACTTTCTAATTGGGCCCTTTAAGTAAAGCACTTTTCATTAAAGGCAACTAAAACAATTGAATTTCTACTAGGTATACAGTCAATGCCAATAATCTCCTCTCACTTTAAACACCTTTGTATCTCAAATCTTTTGAATCTGGGTGTGTGATTACAGTGGCATTTAGACATTTGAATCACACCTAATATTGTTAATCGGATTTTAGAAATCCAGCAGAAGGACATGCCTGATGTGCTACTTTAAAGCTCAGTGTCTCTCACTCTGACCTCTGCTGTATCATCTCAGCTTCAACAATATTTTACTCTGAGCAGTGACTCAGTGTTTTCCAGGGTCAGGGAAAATAAATTATCTCATATCTCAGCTCCTGGCTCGGCTTCACTGGCACACAGTGGTCGGTAAACAATAGTAAAACTGTATTTACCGTAACCATGGCAACGGCTGACAACAAGGGATGCACCTGGGGCAGGTACCACGGGTTACCATAGTAACCACTCCATGGCGCCACGGGGAGAGTGGGGTTAACAGGAAGTACAGACGTTAATATTAACTAGTGTAAATAAAAGAGAGGAAAGTGTTGCTGTGTCTCTCCGTCAGCCTCCTGCTCTGCTCCTGCTCAGATGCAGAATGAACAATTTAAATGCCTCCTTACATCCACATCACAAACATCCCAATATATTCTGCATTAACAAACAGGCCATACGCCTAGTGAAAATTACCATGGAAACAGAGCTTACATGGACTGCAAGAATGAACAGAAAGCAGGAAAAGCCATTTCAGGATCATAGGCTAAAAAAAATGTTGTGTTTTGCATTTTCCAAATTAAGATACATGCGTATCCTTGCTATGGAAATGGGATACGCAGTGTTATTTATAAGCAGCATCTAAAGACATGAATAAGTGTGCATCCTAGACAAAGATTGGGAACAGCTGTGCATGGGAATATGATGCATTTTGAATCTGGACCTTGACAACCACCTGCTGTTAACAGCTTTGTTCTGATGTGATTTACTTAGTTCTGGTCATTTGAATAAGATGTGAGTTTTCCTTCATAACCAGAGCGGAAGGTGTGGATGAGAAAAAGCCATACTGTACATACAGATACAGGCCCTGTTTCCACGCATCATGATATGATGAGACTCAGTGTGGAGCAGAAATAAATAGTACCTACATATGAGCAGAACAGGATTCAGTCAAATGTCATGTTATGTATCCCGGGATAACCAGACCAGATGTTTGTGCTAAATATTGAGCAGTTGTGTTTCATGTGTGATTATTAGGTTTAAATACTAATTTTGATTTTGTCACCTACTGTTGTCCTGATCTGAATTTTCATTATTATCCAAGTGAAGTTAACATTTTTGTACCCAAATAGATGCCTTGCCTGCTCTGTCCATAAACATCTGACAGTTGTTTGAAGGATGCCAGATTAAAATTGCCCCCGCCTCTGTTTTTGCTTCCTCTCCTCCTCCCAGCTGTTGGTCCATCTCCAAAGCCTTTTCCATCCTTCTCTGCCTCTGTTCTTTGTGCCGTTCTGTGTTTCATCTTTACGCCGCTTCACCTGTCGCCCCCTCTCTCCCTCAGTCTTCCACTCCAGCGTCAGAGCTAAACGAAGTAGGTAGCGTTTCCTCCCGCGGGAAAAGAGTGCAGTGCAGCTTTGGTATGGCAAATAGAAAGTGACAATACATTCATTACTTATGCCCACATTCTCCCTTCCTCTCACTCCAGCTCTGACAAGCACACACACACACATACATGATACATGAACAATCTCTCATCAAGATCAAGAGGGAACTGTGGACCATTTTAACCAAGTTTCCAAATCACTCTCACAACAACATGTAAGTAGCGGCGCATGCGTTCTCCCTAACACAGAGAAATTTCAACACTGCAACAAATGGCGGGTCAAACACAGACCAGGACTGATGTCCTTCAGTCTGTTATTTAGTTTCACTATAGCGTAGCAGCCTGTATTTCGAATATCCAATATCTTAACATCTTAAAACGCCTCACTCTACTTTATACCGCGTTGTTTAACATGAGTGCTCATTGGCAGTAGTGATTAAAAGTATTCCTTATTCACTCCTGTGTTACGCAACCTGAATTTCTTGCTCTGGTGAAGTGCTATTGAGTTAATTGCATAACTAAATCTCTGCAAAATAAGATGTAGAAGAAACAACTTTTCCCTTAGATCTGCTGTCAGGACAGAACCACCCACTTAAAAGACATGCCTCTGTCTCTTTATATTGTTTTCAAGGTTACATCATTTTTTTTTTTTGCCTTTTCACACAATAATGTGAAGTAGTTTGCTGAAACACCAGACTGCACTGCTGCACCAAATCTGTCTAGCGCTCAGTACAGTCGGTGTGTGTGTGTGTGTGTGTGTGTGTGTTTGAGAGCGGAAGTGCACACACATCTGTTTCTGTTACATCCGTGCGCGCCTACACATGCATACATGCACGCCGTTTCATCTACAGAGGAGGACAGGCTAAGGGGCAGGTACGTGGAATTGATTTCTTGGCTGACTGCGTCTCAAGTTGCGGTTTCCATAGTAACAGATAAAGTATGTACACTAGTCTCTCTATCTGTGTGAATGAGCTATACCATAATACTCCAACCGGTGTGGGCGGACAGGCACTAACTGCAGGAGTTTTTTTCCCAAAGTGCAGCACTGTGCTCTGTCTGCATGCTCCCGACTTTGTAGCAGACAGGAGCGTCTCATTCCCACAGAAATATTTAGCACTGGATTCAAACAAAACAGGAAGTCTAGCTGCAGATGCTGATGGAACCAGCCTCTGTGTGCACATATATATATATTTTCCCCCATTACCTGACAGGAGATAGAGATGTCTGGTGTTTTTTTCTGACAACTGTGCTTATCTGAGATGGAAAAGACAAACAAGCATTTCAAATCTAACTCAGCAATCCAACTCTACCCTGAGAGACAACTGATTTTTTTTCCTAAGTAGAGTCCAACATCTCTTCACTGATATATCTGGTGCCTCATGTCAGTAAAATGTCTTCTTGTTACAGTGATTCTCACAAGTACATGATAGTGGATAATGGACCAGGAAGAATTCAATACCTGCTGGTGGCATACAATTACTTTTGGTTTTATCATGGGGTCTGTTGATAGTAATAAAAGGGACGGTAAAATATTTAAAAAAATGAGGGGGTGGGTCATACTCATTAACTTTGACTGAGTACTCATGTCTGTGATGCAGTAACAGCATGTAGTGGCTGGCTCGTTAATGAACTCCAAGTGTAGGTCAGAATACCAAGACTTCTCATCACCATTACTCTGCTGTTTGATGTAATTTCCTGTCACTGTGGGAGACGCTGCCAGTGAATCCACAGTGTAATAATTTTGTAATTACTTCATTAAATTGTTTGGCAAGGAAAAGGGGAAAAAAAATCAATAATAAGGATAAGTAATGCCAAAATAACATTAACTTCTGTATCATTCTACTCAGCTAAGGTGCCTCTTTCAGTGGTTATTAATTATATATAAACATTAGGAGACTCACTTTCTATATAAATGAAAAGAAGCGTTCCACCTTCATGAAGGTTTTACTGCTCACTCTGTTGTTGCTGCTGCTGCGTTGTTGATTGAGCTGTGTGATTATTGTTGTGTTGCTTCAGGATAAAGTAACAGACAAAGTCCATATTAATGTAGCTGTAGTTTCAGGTTAGTATATTGGTTCCAAATGTCAGTTATCATCTCCTTGACTCCTAACGAATGAACCCAGAGAATAAACAATACAAGGATTTTTTTTTTTTTTTTTAACCTTTATTTAACCAGGCGAAAAATCATTAAGAACAGGTTCTTATTTGCAATGATGGCCTGACAAAGGAGGATCCAAATAAATCTGCTGCAAAATGTAATGAAGTTAACTTTTCAGCGCTACTGTTGAGCTGAGAAAACAAACTATTAAAGTGAAGACTTGAATCTTTTCTGACACCAGAAAACTTTTCTGCTCTTACACTGGTGTCAGCGTAGAGATCTATGCAGCCTGGTGCAGAGCAGGATATTTCAGCCCTAACGGAAGTTAATTGAGCATAAAATCTCCCCCTAAGTAAAGTTGTGTTGACCGGAAGACTGAGACAAGTCTTGGACCAGTGCGTTGCAACATGCTGAGCAGAGAAGACATGGTTTTTTCAAACAGTGATTTGCTTTTCTGTCACCCTTTCTGTTTATCTTCTCATACACCTGTGATGGACCTCTACTGCAGCCTGACAGTCCTCAATCCGGCCTTTTTTGTTCATATTAGAAACACAAGCGTTATCCAACAACCAGGTACCAGGTTTTAGACAACGTTAAGAGGAACGTGCTGTTATTTTAGTTTTTCAACTTAACTCAATAGCTCATCAGTTAAAAAAACAAAGCAAAACTATGTGATGTGAACAGCTCTGTCCTCCTGCACACTGGATTTAGATCCTGGGTGGAGCTGCTCAGTAGGATAACATGCACCTGGGGCAGGCTGGGCCCAGGTCACCACTTGTTGCCTGTTTGGTCTGTTTGCTTATTCTTGGTTTTCTCATCCATCACACCATTCATACACACAACACAGCATTCATCTCTGACTTAAAAGACTAGAGATTCTTGTACGATGTTGATTTAATCTCAGTTACAAATAAATATTGGGTTTGATTTACTTTCAAACTTGTGTGGTCTCCCTCTTTGTCTTGTTCGCTGAGCCTGATCTATGACAAGATGAAACTAGTTCCACTCAGATACCAAAACAATACAAACATATTTTTCAAGGCCGAACTTTCAGTATGTCTCGGTACAAATTATTGTTGTTGTTTCTTTTCATTTAACTGTTACAAATATTCATGTTGTCATATACTGTAGGGACTCTGTAGCATTCAAATCATGAACTATTTGCTCAAACACTGAACCTGGGATATACATTCTGATATATACTCTATGCATATGTTATAGTATGTTTACATGAGTGTGGAGGAAATAAGCCCTGCACTGTTCACTCTACATATAGATGTGACTGGATGCCAGAACCTCAACCTCACAGTCATTGTTATTGCCCCATCCCCTGCCCATTGAGCCACTGTATAGAGCCACAGCGCAACAACAACACTGCTGCCATCCAATCAACTCCGCCCCCTCTTGTTTAACCCCGTCTCTTCCTCTTCTTTCAGTCTGATCTCTTTCAGCCTCCCTCTCCATCCACTAGCTCCTTCTCCTATCCACCCTTATCGCTCTCCTCCTGTCTGGGAGCTGTCACATGCTTGAGGAAGCCCGACAGAACACAGCGGCCCAGCCTGACAACCTCCTGCTGTACATGTGTGCATGCGCAAGTGTGTCTGTGTGTGTTTTGCTGTGTGTATTAAGAGAGAAATTATTATCAGGGTGTACAGTGGAGCATATCAGTATACAAGCGGCCCACTCCAGCCACAGGCTGCTAGTTTCTGGTCATATGGGAATACATTACAGAAACACAGATACAACCAAGTACACACACATCAATACCCTGTGCAAACATGTAAACACAAACATTTCCACAAGGTGTGTGTGTGTGTGTCTGCAGTTACAGTGCATATGTGCGTGTGTGGAGACATTAGTCCATTAGCTGGATCACACTTTTTACAAATAGAGCACAAAACCCAACTTTGATCCAGCTGAATACAACAGGATTAGCCCAAAGCCTTTCTGCACACAGACACTCACTTTGCTCCTCACACACACACTCACTCGTACTCGCCAGCACGCACGGACGAAAAACGGAAACGCTCATCATCCACGTAATTAGTGTCTTTTATCCAACCTGTACTAAAACAGTGGGCTCAGGGAACAGTGAACTCCGGGCTCTGTTTCTATGCAACAAATGCACGTTTCCTAAAGCGCAGCTCATCTCTCCCTCTCCCATAAAGATCTCTCCACAGTACAGTAGATGACCACGACTTTTCTCTTTACTTTTTAGATACAGAGTATTTTAGCACTAGTAGCTACTTCTTTCTCAGAGATACTTCAAATGCATAAATCATGAACTCACATTTCCATAACTTCTTGTCAGGCTCTTGAAAACCCCCATGACCCCACCCCTTTTTGGTTCTTCATGAATTTATTTTAATGAAACTGAATACATAATTTTTTAAACCCACTGTTTAATGTGTATTTGTCAAATATATAACAAGTTTTTCGGGGTTTACATTGCATATTTAAGTTTTCTTTCCTGTATCTCCACCACCGTGTCTGAATCAGATTATTGCAGCGACAGCAGGAAGGTCTGCTGCAAAGATTAACGTCAGACTCTAAGCACATCCTGTCATCAACAGCACCTTGCATATATTAAGACCTTCTCTTTCAGCTGATTAACTTTCTCTACAGCCATCTGAAGGTGGCAGGTACAGTATATGTTACATCAGCAGCCTCCCCTAACTGCCGTGCATTGTCAAAGTGCGATCAAGCATCTCACATCCTTATTTTTACCAAGTCCTGCTCCACCAGCACCAGGGCGTTACACTGCTCTGTTTTGCCCTCATATTTACTCCAGAAACTACAGTAAGTATCATTTTTAGAGAAATTCATGTCTATTTTTTCGACTTTACATTCGTCACAGTTCCCTATGTAAGATAACAGCTGTTTGCAGACAACATAAACAGTGGGTTGTTATCAACAGGAACATAAAGTAAGTGACAGCTGAAAAAAAATGTGTTCTTCTCACTTTCTACTGCCTCTCTCCATCTTCCAGCTCTCCTCCATCCCTTTCCCTGCTCACTCCTTCCTTCCCTCATTGCAGTGAAGTTAAAGGTCAGACCTGTCTCTTCCTCTGAGATAAATCAGCTCCCATCACATCACAGTGTGTGTACATCTTTATGCTAAACCACAACACACACACACACACACACACACACACACACACACAGACCCCCTGACAGGAGTGGCATTCACCGCAGAGTTGAATAAGAACAAGAAACATTGCAATGAACATGATTAAGAGAGTCATTTGCCATAACCTTCCAGGCTCACATGCTCATAGGTACACACAGAAACACACACACACACACACACACACAAACGCACAGCCCTACTTGTTTAAAGCTGTAACAAAACAAATGGTTGTATAGTTGTAATGTCACATTTATCTTTTCTGTCACAGGCACTTATTGCTGAATGAACTGTACTGTACTCTCTCTCCGTTGATCACTCTCTCCCTGCACAGTGAACAAAGGACACGGCGCGTTTTTACGACGCCAAAGCATATCTCTGTGCCCATTACTTTAAAAAGTTAGAATGAGCATTTATTTTCTGCTAGCGCTGGGGAATCGTTTAAACGCTACAGACTTGGCAGCGACCTAGCCGGTGGTGTCACGGCAATATACGACCTCTCCCTTAAAGAGAGAACACATTTAAAAAAAGGGTTAAAGAGACAGAGGATGGGGAGGGATGAACGGGGGGGGGGGGATGTCAGGAGGAGATATATGAACAGACGGACAGAGAGAGATGTGTGTATGGAGAGGTTTAATGTGGTTTTGATTGAATAATGGAAGGCAGCATGTTCTCCTCTCCGAGTTACTGAGCACTAGAGAAACCACATATGGCCTGCTGCTTCCACACTGCATTAGCAACTGTGTGTGAGTGTGTGTGCGTGTGTGTGCATAGGTGAGTGAGTGAGTGAGTGTGTGTGTGTGTACGTGCACACGATCTGGCCCTCGGCGTGTATTTTATGGTCAGAAGGAGATGAGGCACAGATTGATACTCTCTCCTGACGATGTTCATTCAACCTTCAAAACCCCATTACTTCTCTCTCTGGCTCATCTTGGTGACTCTTCCTCATCATCCTCGCCCAACCTCAACTCACACTGACTGTTATTCACCTGACTTCACTCCCTGCACTACTTCTCTCCTTCACCTCATTTCTGTCACATCTACTTTTTTTTTTTCAGCTTCTCCCTCTTACTCTCTGACCCTGATTTCCCATTCACTCCCTTCACCTCACGTATGAGTAAAAGCATCTCACTGACATCCCATAACATGAATGCCCCTAAATAAAAAATAAGACAGCTTTTGAACATTTTTACCTAATTTTCTATTAGTCATGCATGGTTTACCTCACAAAGCAATTTTCAGCAATGTGCAGTTCTCAGTGTTACTTTGTTTTCGTTTCCTGGTCTCTTTAGAAATTCTTTAATTTGGCTCTAAACATGCACAGAAAACTAATATGTGCTCATTACTGGAAGTTGAACTTTCCACTTCTGTTGAGTTGTGCTGTATGTGAGCTTGTACTGTAATTTACACCTATATACAAACAAGTTTCATTGCTAATATGATTTTTGTATGTTTGCCTCACTGTCTCAAAGTGGCTTAATGGGAATGACGTAATTGAGGTGAAGCCACATAAAACAAGCTGATTTTCAAATTAGTGTAAACAGTCATTTACAGTAAGCTAAGAAATTATTTACCTCATAGAAATGACTAAACTAGAGTGTGGGAGTTCACCACCGGTGGCACATGTTTCATTTCGTTTCCGTTCAGCAAGAAGATCCACTTACAACTTGAAAGCTAAGTTTGGAACTTGTTACATGGTAATGCAACAAGTCCATATACAGTGTACAATTATAGCTATTGTATGTTTAAAGTGTTCATGGGAAATGATCAACAACATGCACAAACACTGAAGCAGGCCTGCATGCTGTGTACCTCTGCTTTCTGTTTTAGAAACCTTTGGACATCCCTCTTCTCTGAATTCTTTGTTGCCAAAAGACGCCAGTTTAATGCTTAGAAGACTTGTTTTCCTCACAATTCATCTTTATTAAAGTATGTTTTACACCATTACACCATTAACTAAACTCTTTACAGAACCTAATGAGGATGAGAGAGGAAAATCAAGCCAATCCATTCCTATTTAACCCTATCAAAAATAGTCCATTTAAGTCAGTTCTAATTAAGGATTCGCCATAAACAAATTGTAGGTTGAGTGGTATTAGAGTAAATACGCAATCAGACAGAGTGTATCTTGGCCATTATGTCAGTGGTGGATGACACTTAGTGGACAAAACTCAATTTCTATTCAACGGCCAATTATCGGCCGAGATGATGATATGGCAGTAGGTGTGCAGAGATAGCAGCAGAGAACCAACTTTACAACCTGACGGTATTTCAGTTTGAACTGTCAGATTTAAAGGCCAGCTGGGAGACTCTTAAATGAGTCTACAAATATTATCTTACACTAGACTCCTCCTAATACTGTCTTTGCTCACCATCTTTCTCTGCGGCAGTGTTTCTCTAAATCCTTATATCTGTTCATCTCAGCATAAACCCTTCCTCCTGTACATGGTCCGCGTTTCTTTGCAACCGAACGGTATCAAATCCGGCTCTCTGCACTGCCCACTTCCTCTGCCTTGCAGTGTGTTTGTGTGTGCATTAGAAGTGACTTACAGAGGCCCTCATTACTCCTAATGAGAGGAGCTAAAAGGGGGCTGTCATTCCATTAACCTCATCAGCATTGTTCTCTCTTATTAAAACACACACGCACGCACGAAACAGAATCTCACATACACACGTGCTTGCATTTACAGAAATAATGATCTCCTCCTGTGTGGTCATCTGTGACTGATGGCGCTTAACTCTGACATGAGGGCAGAGGAACGACACTATCTGGAGGCATCACACTGTAGCTTCCACATTCCCTCCACCTGTTATAGGCTTATATTGAAGCTGTGCTGTTTACACTGGTGGACATATACCTTGTATTAAAATCCAATCTTCATCTTTTTTATGGCTGCAACGTAAAAAGCCTGAAGCTGAATGTCTCGTGAATTTATCCTCTACTAATTTCCCTGACTTTTATTTTTAAAGCTTCGGTTCTTGACACAAGTTTAAAATAACATTCTGTGGGTTTGACTCAAATCTGTCTGTGCAGCATGAGCTCGTACTGATTGATCCACATGCTGCATGGATAACTAGGGGTTAAGGACACTCCACAAAAATAGCAAAAAGGTTCCTCTCTCCTTTTGCTTTGATGACACTTGATGATTCAACATACAGAAATCCACTGAAAAAGAAGCGGATGAGAACTGACAGCAGCCTTAAGAGACCGGGACGCAATGCAGCCACACGACATGTCACGTTTTGAGTGACATGCGTGACTCACACTTCGCCCACCTTCGTGCATAAACCGCGAGCCGAAAGCAACAAGTTCCGAACTGGATCCCGACGCTGAAGCAGCCACGGGATGGAATTAGAAACAGCCAGTGGTAGAGACGTCACTGAAGTGCATACACAAGGGTTTGCAAACACAGGCACAAACATCTCCTGAAGCTCCTCAGGCTGTCCAGACTTTGCTGCTGCTCGACTGCCACTTTTTCCCCGTGACCGCAAACATATTTAAACGTTAAAAAAAAAAAAAAGCAAGTGCTCAACGTCATTACAATAAATGGCTTCAGTTCTGCAGTACTGACCCCTGGCAACACACAGCCAGGGCCCGAGGGGATAAAGTCAGGGCCTATTTTGGGCTTTTACTGTATGTTATCATGTGTGTGAACTACTCCAAGGCCTGAACTGTTTTCCTATTCTACTCTGCAGAGTAATTCTTTATCTTGAAGAGCTCCAAGGAGCTATTAGCTGTCTGTCTGGAGTTATCCATTGTTTATTGTTTCTCATGTCCTTCACCGCTTTTATTCCCAGTCTTGCCCCGCCCTTTTTATGGCTATCTGTAGCTTGATCTCACATTTGCTTGTGTGTTTATGTTTGTGTATGAGTTAGCTTTTGGCATTTTCATATTTCTGCATGCCTGGATGCTTCTATATTATCTGTGAGCACATGGTTGCAATATGAGGAGTGTGTCTGTGCGCGTGCACACGCGTAAAGTATGTGTATGTGTGCTCCCTAAAGGCATTGCTCCAGATGGCCTTAAAACAATGAACAACCTCTCTGACCCTCATTGTTTTCTCTGATTCAATTAGCAGCTGATCAAACCAAGCGGGAGAAGCCGTTCACCTCTAGAGGCTTAGTAAATCACCTCACTGACTGAACACATACACACATACACACTTGAAAGCATAGTTGCACAGACAAAACAAACGCATGGCATGCACACACAAAATCCACACCTGTATAAGATTCACTTTAAGACACACACACATACTAAAAGTTAACCGTTATTTTGAATTTCTAAATATTTCATAGCTGAGTATTTTGCACAGACAAAACAAATGCATGGCATGTAATCACAACATTGTTGTTTTGTTTGTGTTGTTGATTGTTGGTCAAAATCCACAAATATCTCAAAGTGTATAAAACCTATACAAGAAGTAATACAACATGACTTTCTGTGAATAGTCTTTCCTTTGACACTTACAGGAGTCTCCTCCTCTAACAAACAAATTCCTAGCTCTCCATCAGTTTCCCAGTTTTCTGCTGCTGCCACTCAGCCCAGTCCAAGCCCGTTCTCACCGTTAGCTTTACATTCCTTTAGGCTGCTACAATAAGCTACCTGTCACAGTGACTAACACACAAAGCTCGATCTGACAAAGGAATTTCGGACACAGTGGAAGTGTAATGCATCATGACTTAAAAGTAGTTCCCAAGGAGTTGCTGTTGGAGTCACTGAAGGGTTTTAATCAGAATTTCAATTATGAAAAAAACACTACCCATTATAATCTGCTTTTTCATGCAAAATGCAAACCCCATCAATGATCGCGAACCTGTGGCTCTAGTAATGACACAATAATGTAGATATGAAGTCACTGCTGAAATCCCAACTAAAGTCCAAGTCTTAAAATGAATGCGCTGAATACAGTACAAGTCATTGTGCACCTTTCAGCCAATCGAAGACCATTTCAACTGGCAGCATAATTGCGGTGTGGTTTTATTGATGGTGATGTCGGCCGGTCGGTCAGTCTGTCTCTATGGTCCAGACTAAACAATGTCTCAACAGCTGTTGGATGGATTATCATGAAATTCAGTCCAGACATTTACACTCCCCAGAAGATGAGTCCTACAGACTTTTCTTGTATTTCGTTGACACAAGTATGGAAAGCTGTTTGAGCGTTTACTCCATAATCAGTTTGAGGCTCACTTGTTGACTACTGTGATGAGCCGCTACAAGTTCTTTTCTCTAACCAGTTCATGAACAACAGTTTTCTGCAGTAGCTGAGTAGCAGTAGTAAGAGCCAAAACGCTCAGTTGACTTTTCTCTCCAATGGACTCCTGTCTTTTTTCCTCCCATTTACTCTTTGTCACATTTCTATTCTGTTTCCCCTTTTTCCACCTATGTGTTGTTTACTTTGCTGCTCTTAAACATTTGAAGCTCTTTCCTCTTGTCACTTTGCTCCCTCATTTTCTCCTTTGCTGTGTATCATCATCTTCTTAACTGTGTTTACATGGAGCCCTTAACTCCATTAATAATCCGAAATACAGCCCAATTAGAGTAAGAAATGCCTCATTTAACCACCTCCATCAAAATTAGATGCCCACTGGGAGATGTAAATTTAATTTCATTAACTTTTTATAACTGTGTGACAGACGACAATTTGTTATGTAACTCTTGTTCCCGTTACTTCCCATTTTAAGAACGTCATTTTTAGAGAAACTACACATGCTTCGTCACTTAAAAAGTCAAAGAGGTTTTCTTGGGTCGACACGTGAGTGTTGCGTCCTTTACAAGTGCACTTTGCCGCTGGTGGTCTTTTCAACAGCTGCCCAGGGGAACAATCTGGGCTTTCATGATGTTTACTCATTTCCTGGAAGGTCTGACTCACATGGGGTTCGACAGGTGATTCAACATCGCCTGTCACATTCACATAAAATTGCTGCTTTTAGAGAAAGAACAACTTAAAGTGGATGATGTTGACATGTTTAAGTATACATGTCGTTAGTTTTCTCTTTTCTTATACAGTAAATAAACAACGCATCAGTTTAGCTCCATGATGAGAGACTACAGCGCTCATCTTCTGCATTTACTTTTCATGTTTATGGTACTAAATGTGTTTCCTAGGTGGATTCTACTGCAGTGCTGCGACTTCAGCATGAACCGTTGCAGGCCTTTTGTCATACACCAAAGCAATCTTTCAATAAAAACGTTTTAGCTGAGATTATCTTGGTGTGTCACACTAGCAAGAGTCACAGACCACAGTTTCTTGATATCTTCTCAAGTGCAAATATGGTTCCTCTTCAACATGTTAGTCCAGTTGAAAACAGATGTTAGTTTGACTCATATGGAGGTTGATATGGATACATCGTCCTCCAACTCGAGTGTTAATTCTGATCATAAATCTGAGCCTGAGGTACGTACTGTAGCTTTACTTTGATCTATGATTATGTCTACTGTGCACCGAGCTATTTCTCTTCCCTGTATGAGCAATGAATCAGAGGGGCCCACTGATATTAAAACAAGTTATTATGCTTCAAAAATAACATGTTTCCATAACATGTAGACACGAGCCGTTTTTCCTGGATCATTTTTAAATCTGTCCCCGCATGCGCCTGTCTCGGTCCATCCTTACATCCCTTCTTCCAACGCGAGCCCCGGATGACAGCTTCCTCTTCAGATAAGTGCGCACTTCAAACGAGTACAGACACAAAGCTAGGTGGGCTAGGATGAGTGTAAAATTAGCAGCTATCCACGCTGAGCCGTTGATGCCACATCCCTCCTCCCACGGACGACATTGTTTTATCCCTCTCAATGGGTTCGTATCAAATGCTCCAACAGAGGCAGACACATTTAGAGGTGGAGGTCACTTTCTACAAGCACGAAAATTCCAGCATGCCGGGGTTACATCACTGCTCATTTCACAGGCCTTTGTGTTAAAAGTAAAACTCGTATTGTGTGACTCTGTCTTTTTTTCTCTACCCTCCCCGCCCGCTACCGTCACGGCCCAGATCTTTCTCCCACTCCCGAACGGCTTCATGCTTCAATGTTGCTTCACATTTCTCTCTGCTTACACAGGAAGCAGGATTGCCTTCAAACAATAACACTCTCAAATGTGTTAGCAGTGCGCATACATCCGCAGGATCCACTCCACCTGATAGTAATCATTCAGAAAAGATAAAAAAACAAAAAAAACACACTCGATGCTTGTAAGGATACACACACTCTCTCTTTTTCACACACACGCAGCATAGCTCACCATCAGATACCAAATTAGGAAATAATATGCAAGGTCGCACAAACATCATGTTCTGCTCAGTCAGGAAAAGAAAAACTACACACACATATACAGGAGGCTGGTGCTCCCAGGATACCAGACATATTTAGTTGTTATTCTAAACTGTTAAATCTGATACAGCCAGTTATTGGTTATTTATTAGTCGACTGCCGTCTGAACATCTGGTTTTATATCAGATCAGACTCCCAACTGTGCAGCAAGGTTGCTGATGCATCAATATATCAGACATTAACACTGATTTCAAGCTTAATCTCTTTTAAATTATGATACTCCAGGTCCCAGAGTGCTTACGTAGGAAGAGAGAGAAGAAAATCTGACTAATCTGGAGAATATCTAATTACATCAGCTGCAAGTCTCATTTTGGCATTTTACTTCCTCACAGCTGGTATCCAGTGTTGGTGCGGACTGCATCAGCAGGGACCGGGCTCTGTGACATTTGTTCACACCTGAATCCTCTCAGATCCTTAAAGAAACAGAGATAAGTCAAGCTTTAAGGAGATGTTTCCACCAACACGCATTTATCATCCATCAGTACCATCGTTTCACTGGAAAGACTGTCCTGAAACTAACGCTGCCTGATTCATGCATCATCTTTATCATTTCACAACCAGAGCCCAAAATGGAGGTGATGAGCAGAACAAAGCCTGTCGTGCATCATCATAAGGGAAAATGATCAGCTACATCAGAGAATAATGATCTGATAGTGACAGCGACAGAGAGCTGCAACAGGAGAGAGCAGGTGAGCGCTGGCTCCAGGAAACATGTGGGCAGCACTCCAGAGCCCGACACTGACAAAAAGCTTTTTTGCTTTCTCCCACTGAATTAACTTTTAAATAGTCTTTGAAACTCAGCTGAGTTCTGTGCGAGCTTCGCTTGTTTAAAGCGGTGAGGTTTTCCCCTCTGGGCGAACTGCAGCTGCCGCCTGTGGACTCATTTCTGCAGTTTGATTAAGTTGCACAACTTCAGTGTCTGTTAGTCCTAATAATTAGTTCACATTTGTATTTAAATACTTCTAATGTGCCAGGTTATTTCTTGTATCTGCTGCTGTCAAGAGAAATAAGTTGGTGAATATTGTTTATTCTGCTTGATTTCATACAGTAATTTATCAGCTTCTTGTAGCAGCTTAATATTTATGCAGGGTAATGATATGATATTATGATGATATTGTTTCACTTCCTCTCGCCATGTGAAAGTAGGTAGTAACACTCTTATTCTCGGGTTATTGTTAAGCTGCATCAGAATTGCCCCGGACAATGATCAAATACAGAGATTTCATGACACAAACTGCTGTTGCCTAAGACCGTGAGCTTATTACCGTATAATTAGATCTCCATCAGTTGAAAGAAAGCTGATCTGTAGCTCGGGGCAAACACACAAAACTCTCTTTGAGTGATCAAATCAGGATGAGACGTTTTGTCTTTTGAAATTTCTGACATGGTTTACCCCTAATTATCTCTCAGGCTGCAACGGTGATATTTCTATATTTGATTTGGAAACACTTGAAGTCCCTGCCCGGTGCATCTTCCAGTCTTCTGATAAAGGTGCGTGTCTGCTTTAGGACACTGAGGACAAGCCATTATGCTGCTGGGTCTCCATTTTGTTTACTTTTGGGGCTTTTAAAGATTTTTATCCGCATCAGCAGGCTGATGTAGTGGAGGACAACAGGCCAATATGGACTTCAGTGTCGCTGTCCTGGCTGAGCTGACAGATGACGCTCCTCTCAGACACACATACCAGCACCAGCTCCCCCGCGCCCCCCTTCACACATACCCACACAAACACACAGCGCCGCTCAGTTCCCGCTCTCTGATCTGTTCGTTAGCACAGTGTCTCGTTAGTCTGTGCGCCTGGCGCTCAGCAAGGAAGGGCCTGTCCAGCGTCCATCGCCATGCCGACACAAGGCCGCCAACCGGAACAAACCAGATCAGAGCTCGGTGCGTGGGAGGTCTGTCACACACACTCATGTTTGCACTTCTCTGCCTGCAGTGCGCAGTGGCATACGCACGCGCGCGCACACACACAAACACGCGCACATGAAAATCCTAACAGAATGCACACATACAGAGACACACATGGAGAAAGAAATGCCGACTAACACAGAAGCTCGTTACAACTGTCCTCTTCCTGCATTATGCATGAACACCCACATACACATACTAAACATACACATAGGAACGTGCACGCACACACAAACACACACAGTAAAGGACCAACTACCTGGCCTTTAATTGTATCTTTGTGTGTGCTTAAAGTGAAGGGGTGAATCGTTCTGCTCACTGGGTTAATTGCAGACTAAACTAACAACACAGTGTTTTTACACCAAGTTTGTCCAAGGAGCCTGTGGCGGGGAACAGATGATGCTGTTCATCAAGCTGTAGACATTCACCCCTGGAGGTCTATTGTTTCTATGTCGCATTTAACACTGTAACACAGTTAGAGCTTGAGAAATGCTCCGAGCAGCTCTCGCCACATCCCTTCAGCTCCAGCTACATCTACAGCTGTAGCAAGATAAGAAATGTACCATTTGATGGCCACGACCGCCAACCCCAGATCCAATGCATTACAGCACAGAGTCGGGCAGGTCTGCATCTCCTACAGGCCTCTGACTGTGTTTTTATAGCTGCTACAGTTTTGTGTCAGTGACCTCTGACACGCACATTTATCACAGAACAGAGTGGCAGCTGTGAGTACAAACACTGCTGCTAAAACAAGTTGTACACAATAATCTTTAGGTTTTACAGTGTGTGGATACAAACAGAAATTCTCATCCATGCTGTTGTTTTTATATGATTAGCAAAGCAACGCTAAGCAGGTTTTCAGCTTCAGGATTTTAGTGATGTGTTGCCAAAACTCCTATCTGACTCTCAGCCCTACCTTTGATATGCTGAATGGGCCAATTATATTAATAGGTGTTCTGCAGTTTAAGTGTATGAACATGACTTGGTGTGTAAATTTGTGTAGGAAGATAAAGAGGAGGGTAAACCAGCCACATGGTGCATTAATACCTTCACATATATCATAGCATATATCACATTAATGTGTGTTTTTAAATAACATTTGTGACTGTTTGATTTCTTCTTATATCCATATTTATATTTACAGTTACAGTAAATCAATATTATATATGTATAGGAAGGTGGAATTAGCTTTAATGCTTGTATATGGCTGTAATTTTTTGTCATTAATTGTGTTGAAGCAGGTTGATTGTTGGTGTTGTTCGCTGACGTACAGTATGACTCTCACCTCTCCAGACAACAGACCGTATGGAGCAGCAGCCTTAAACAGCCACTTCAGCTAAAATCTGTTCAACACACGACAGCCCTCATGCCGCTCAGCTGGGTCAGCTGCTTCCTGATGCCCTTTCATCTTGCGCAGAGTGTATGTGTGTGCGTGCGCGTGTGTCACAGAGACGGCTTTGTGCGCGCTGCAGTTTGAGTGTTTGAACTGTGATAATAGAGGTCCATTAGAAAGCAGACAGGGGGCCAACGAGAGCAGCGTTCCTTCATTACAGCCAAATGGACATTAAACCCCCCTCGCCCAACCTCCTCCCCCCAAATACACACACGCAGACACGCAAACACAGACACACAGCAGCGACTGAGAAAAGCTGGCTTCTTTCAATTAATGATGACTGTCTGTCTGAAGAAGATTAATCCATCTGCATTGATTCACTGCCCGTGTGTATGTGTGTGTGTGTGTGTGTGTGTGTGTGTGTGTGTGTGTGTGTGTGTGTGTGTGTGTGTAACCTCGATGACTTAAGACAAACAATGCCAAATTCGATCCAGTGAACAATAGATCAGAAGGAGGAGGACAGTTCATTGGGTTTGGGGTTAATCACGGGGACGTGAGGCAGTCTGATTCTGACTCTAGTTCAGAACAGACCCCACTCCCACACCGCTGCCTTTCAGCTCACCGACGCTACTGCAGGACCCACATCTCTCCTCCATGACACAATACAAGTCTGTAGAATCTGAATATCAACACTGAAACTGTCACGTCCACGTTAGAATCCAGCGCAGATTTGCTGCCTGCAGGATTTTGTGACAATTTGAATATCTAAAAAGAATGAAGAAAGAATGAGCATTTCTTTGGGAATAAAAAAAAAAGCCGCCTCTTCCTGTACTTGGATGAAAAGCATTTTCTTGCATGATTACATTGTAACTTCCTGTTGTTGTAAAATGGCAGTGAGAAATCCTCTGTTGGAATGAAGATCATTACAAGCTCTGACAGAATGACTGGAAATATTTATCTGATCTTAACTAACGATTATATTTAAACATGTACTGTAAGGAAGTCGCTTCTTTCCAAATACTTCACTGTGTCAGCAACAGATTTCTCATGATGATGGGCTGATTCAGGCCAGTGTAGAGAGATCAGTGGATCGTGGATTCTTCCTGCTAAACTGTGTCAGCGTTGTTTTGTGTACACTCTTTTCTGTTTTTTTCCTAATGTGCAGTAAAGAATGGTTTTTGAGGCGTGAAAGCCACTGCAGGTGCATGCACCTTGCGCTTCGGGCCGTTCTCAGGTGATTCGACTGAAAACTTCTGTTACTGTAGGTAACTTAACACGCCTCAGTTCAGGCAAGTGACAAAACAAACAGATGTGTCATCTTTTCCTGCCCCGTGCGTCTCTCTGTGAGTTCCCAGTTAGTTCAGTTTGGTGTGGATTACATCGTCCACTGCGTACGAAGTCACCCAAGAAAAAGAGATATGAGCAGGAATTCAGAGTTGAGCGTGAGGGCTGGGTCAACTCACTCTGCCCCGCTTGATTTTTCACACTACCCCTCTCTCCTTTTCTTTGTTTTATGCAGTGGGTTGTGTGCTGCATGGCTCCTCCGTTACCTCCAGCAGCGCCTCGTTCACAGCCGGATCTGGCTCAACAGTTCATCATGACCTGCATGACCTAGATTCAAATGACAATCTTGTCAATGTTTTTTTCTGTAAGTTTCTGCCAAAGCAGGCCTAAATGTTGATTTAAAAAAACTCCAATACATACAAGGTCTATTACCGTATTACACACGTGACACACACACAGGAATACACACATTCACCCTTGGTTTTCCCTCCCTCTCACTCTGTCCCACAAAACACACTCTCTTTGTATAAAATACTCATAAATAATATAGTTATTGACTCAGCACTCTAACATGGACACACACACAAACACAGAAAGCTCAACACCCCCCACCCCCGTTACTCCAATGTGCAGCAGTGCTGTCCTGTTGCCTAGTAACCAGGTAGAGTTTCTAGTAAGAGCCTCGTTGCAGAGAGAATCCCACCGTCCTAGTCTCCTCTCTCTAACTCTGTCACCCAGTCTCGCTCTCTCTCTCTCACACACACACACACACACACTCAAACGCCAACAGTCATTTTGTGCTGTTTAAAGTTGCTTTCATTAAACTCTGCACGCGCACTTTAAATTCACTCGGCACTTTTCTTCACCATCAACCTTCAATCACCACTCTGCCATAAAACTAGGTTGCAGTAACTCTTATTCTTCACTCTTGCTAACCCCCCCCTCTCCCTCTCTCTCTCTCCCACACACACACACACACACACCCCTACTCACTCACTCACACACTCATGCGAATCAGCCCATTTTGTATCCAAAGCAGAGGCACGTGCTGCAGAGCGGAAAGTGAGGAAGAGAGGCAGAGAGAAGAGGCTGCAGTTTCCAGGTCTCTAAGGAGATGCAGTTAAGTATCAGGCTTTATCCATTATACAGTGCTGCTGTTAAAGCAGCTCTTAGACCCACAAATACACACGCACGCACAAAGACGGCCACCCAACAAACACGTAGCCACACATTTGGCGGTGGAAGAAGCCTTAAAAAAAAACAAGGTCATGTTTACTCATTGAATTTAATTGAAAAACATAACATAAGCCTTTAATTAATTCCTAAATGAATAGCCTATATACACAAGCCTACATTGTGTAGGTATTAACCCTTTTGACATTTAAGAATTAACTACAGTTGATCTTTTCTCTCTGTGCTTCAGTGGATTCAGACGTAAAGACCTTCTTTGTTAGTGTTACAGCAGCGCTGAAGTCATATATGTGTTAAAATGTTGCAGTGATATGATCTGTATCTCTGTCTCTCTCTCACTCACACACACAGACAGTACCGTGCTGTCCGCATTGCCATGACAACCCACTGCTAGATTCTGATGGGTTTTCCAGATCTTTTATTTATTCATCCATCTCTGCATTACTCTTTCATACGACGACACACACACACAGATGTGCATCCTTACACATGTGTGCGTCCATGCATGCAATCCCACACACTTCCTCACGTACGCGCCCTCATTTACGAGCCGGTTTGATCATCGCAGTCGGTATTACAGAGAAAATAACAGCAACGACAAAAAAAAAAAAAAAACGGCTGCGTGAGTGATTTTGTTCAGACTGGTGGAAGCAATTTCTGTTGCCTTAAAAAAAATATTGTCGTATGAAACGAAACGCTGTCCATTCCAAGTCGGCCATGACAAATGTCTCTCTGCCTCTCGTTCCTGTGTGTGTTTCTGTCATTCCGACCATCTCTCAGACAGTAATGTGATCAGCAGCAAGGCGAGAGGCTGCTGGCTTATTCATGTGGAGCTTGACTGTGGGGAAACGGCTCAGAACAGCAGGAACACACACACACACACACACACACATACAGAGCAAACACACTCACCAAAAAACAAAACACACAAAAAAAAAAGCTCATTAGGAAGAGCAGCGCAGCAACTTAACAGTAAATGCAACAAGGCAACATGACCTAAAAACATAACTGAATACTAAGCACCCCCAGTGAAGGCAGGATGAAGGGAAGGAGCTCAAGATCCCAACCCCAGCATGATGCACCGTCCCTGGGGAGCGCTGCGCTGACCTCCCCTTCGCGACTCCTCCTACATAAAGAGAAACGCATTAGCGCCTTTTCAGGTTACTTCTTGCGCCTTGAGGACCCTCGCAGGTGTGTGTGTGTGCGTGCACTGAAGCAACGTGGTCTCTCTATATGTGTGGTACATCCCACTGTCTTAATTACACCTGCTGACTCTCTGTGTTTTCACCTCTTGCTTTACGACCACTGGCCTTGATAAAAAATCAACTTAAACTTAACTGAACTGCTCACCAGATTAACCCCTCGAACACCAGGATCCCACAACACCAACACGCATTAATAATTAGAGGAGCCGGGAGCCTGGGAGTCAGTCAGCGTCAGATGCTGAGACACCGAGACACACAGGAAGTGATGGGAGAGAGACAGATACAGCCTGATAATTTATTTCAGCATGTGGCCTCATTATCAAAAGAAGATCCCTGCAAGTGTGTGCATGCAAATGAAAGAAAGACACATATATAAAAATATGCATAACTGATCGCTGCCTCCAATACAGCAACATCTTTTTTAAAAATGCAATCGAGAGGCGTTGGTGAATGTGCAGTCAGGACTTGCAAAGGTTTTAGCAGCAGGGGAAAAAAATAGACAAAGGAATGAGAAGGGAAAGAAAGAGAAACAAAGAGAGAGAACACATTATTCAGCTGCAGCTTTTTTTGGAGAGAGACAGGACAAGGGAGGGGGAGGAGGGGTTTGGTTGAGGGAGTAGTTGTGTCTTGAGGACGAGACTGCAGCAACTATTAACCAGCAGAGAGAGAGGCAATAACAAGCACAACGCAGCCAGAGGGAGCGGAGGAGAGCTACGTGCTCATCACTCACACTTGTGATTGGCTGAACGCCACGTCCAACTGTCAGTCAACAGGGCCATGTGAACTTGCGCGCACACACGCGCACGCCATGCAGAATAGATTGGCTTTTAAATGACTGATTTCTGTCCTTTTACTTCTCTCCGTGTTCCTGCTCATCCAGCAGCTCTGCTCCTCCATCATCCCTCTCTCTCTCTCTCTCTCCGTCCTGATGCTTCACTTTATCCTGTTTATCCCTTTCATCCTCTTCTCCTCTCCTCGTTCTTGCCTCGACTTTTAACTTCCTGTCCCCTCCGTTTGACCTCCCTCGTCTGTTTTCTGTCCCAGAACACCATTTTGCTCCCTTCTCCCTCCATTTCTTTATTTTTTGTTTGGTGTTCCTCCATCCATCCATCTTCATTTCTCTTTCTCCTCTCCACTCATCATTCTTTTACATGCTTGTGTCAGCTTTGCCTGACACCTACCTACCACCTGCTGCACCCGTTCACTCACACACAGTCATTTACCATCTCTGCTCCTCGTCTGATGCGACTTTTAACAGAGAGAGGCTCCGTCACATTCTCAGTGTGGATTTCCTTTATGAGAGTGACAGAGCAGGTTTTGGGTGGTGGGTTGATCTGTGGAAACACAGAACGCACTTCCAAGACCGTCATCAACATGATGCGTAGCCATGGCAACAACTGCTTAAAAGCCCTCCCACACAAGAGCAGCACCAATCAGTGTGCCACTACCACTCCAGGGAACTTGACTGACAGTCCTCTGGCACACTGGGCAGATTGAAGTGAGGTGGTAGATGCGTCTCTTGTGGAAAAAAACTCCTTCAATCACTTCCTGTCTCCATCCACTGTTTTTTTTTCTTCGTTTTAGCATGATCTTAAAAACTGGATGAAACTGTCACCAAAGTTGTGATATACCACTGAAATGGCCGGCTGCCAACTGGGACTGTCTTAACCCATTAGGGCCCAGATCCTTCAGGTGAAGCCCGTCGCTGGCAGGGCTGAGGACGGAGCATCTGGCAGCACCGTGTGTCATGGAGGTGGCACATGTCTGTCTGATCCTCTCCCCAGGCCAGCTGTGCAGTTAGCGGTGACAAGGACTGCAGTGCAGAGGGGTTTGGACTTTCAAAGCTGATAGAAACAGAGAAGGGGAGAGGAGAGGAGGAGGGGGGTGGGGGGCGAGGGGGGATTTGGACTTCACGGCATCGCAAATTAAACCCCAGGATATGGGTGTCCTGTTTTTCTGTTTTCAGACAGCAGAGGGATGTTCAAGGACTCGACAGACAATAGTCTGCTTCTTAACAGATTGACCCTCTGACCCTAAACACCAGCTTCACTCAGATTGACCTCTAACCTTTGACCCCGCAGACTCAGTATGCTCTGATTAACTGCAATCTGGTTGGCTGCTGGAGCGTCTCTCTGACAAACGAAGTGCATCCCTGACGTATACATCCCATTGTGGTTCTTTTCCATGATACATCTACACATAAAGGGATACTTCAACATTTTGGCAAATTGGCCCATTGCCATAATCCCCATAGGTTTGTTACCTTTAATTGTCGGTGCAAGCTATTTTTAGAACGGCCGAGCTGAGCCGTCAGCTGCTCAGAGCTATGCTACAGAAGCTAATGGGATTTCTTAGTTTCCCTCATCAAATACATCAAATACACAATCCAACAACTCCAAAAGTTGTGACCTGCACATTCACCACGCTATGAGATAATAACGGAATGTTACGAGACAGAGTTGTTTTCAACACAAATGCAGAGACTACTTGCTGGACAACTGCCCCCTCGAAAATAACTCTCAACAATCGAAAATCGATTATGACCAATTCTATGTCTGCGAATAATCGATTATCTAAATATGGTAATCGGGACATCCTACTGCTATGCCTATACGGATTATGGCAATGGGCCAAATTTGCCAAAATATTGAACTATCCCTTTAAAGGGAAAGCCTTGTGCCATATCTTTTATATAATATACATATATATATTCAAAAAAACAAACAAACAGTGGGTTTACTGTAAGCCACTGTGAACAAAAGCGTCTGCTAAATCTAATGTAACACAAACCCACCCATGGCGATTGTGGCAAGTCTCAGTGATTCCGCCCGTAACCCTGGTGGCATTTTGCAGACACCAGCTATCATCTGGACGACAGCACAAACACACCAAATCTGAAACACACACACTCCCTCTCTCTGGAGTGTTGTGTGGAGTCAGACACTCAGAGCCTGGGGCAAGAGAGGGTCACTGCCTAAACAACATGGTGTGTGCGTGCGCTTGCGTGCGTGTGTGTGTACATGCACGTGAATGCACACAAACACACATGTAGAGTCGTATACACATATGGACTTCCCACCAACCTCCCCAGTTTACACCGTGAAGCCCAGTGTTATTAGTTCCAGGTAATTTTACGAAGCGGTCTGTAAACAGTGAGCCTGGGGATAAACAAAGATCCTACTGTACTGGGAGTAATCCTACAACACACACACCTTAACACCTTCTACACACACACACACACACACACACAAATGAGCCAACACAAAACCACACAAAATAGCTTTCACACACGTCGACATAAACGTTAATAAATACCCGGAGGGCCGACAAACAATACCACAGCGCAATGCACATTTGTTTACCTCGACTCTTTGTCCATTTAATATATTTCTGAACAGTAACAATAACCACAATGGGTTGGGCTCTTTTGATTGTTTTACAGCAATTACAGTATTCTTAAATGTTTAATGTTGTCTAAATACAAATGGTTATATGAGAACTTTGCCTGTATAAAAGTCTAAAAAGTGAATAATGATAATATTATAATGATAATATCTGAGCAAAGTGAGGAAAGTAGTACATTAAATAAATGTATACAAAAACATTATAATTACTTTCAGTATTGCAGTGCTTTGGTAAAATGACTGTATTTTCACATTTGAAATTGTTTTTTATTTTACAGCATTAATCTGCTAATTACAAGGCATATTTGATTTGCTGAGGTATGTGTGCTGCAAGCCAGAGCTGCACTGCATATGCTTTGTTGTGTTTGTCTTTATAACTGCAGCAGGTACAGTATGTGCTACTTCTTTCCTTTGATAGTATAAAGAAATAACTGTTTTCATAACAGCACTGTGTATTTCTTCTTTTTGTCATTCTGGTTGGCACGCTGAGCGTTTTTGCCATGAGAGTGCTCAGTTTCTCTGGCTCTGCTGTTGCTATGTCTGGTGCTGAAATGCAGTTACTGGGAAGTGTGACGCGTTACCGCTACACAACGGAGACGTACACGTATACACAAACACGAAGAGCGCTACACACAGCAACACATATTGCGAGGACTGCGCATGGCGAGCCAGTGCTTTATACGTCAGAGAGACAGGATCCCTCTGTCTCTGCAGTGATACACACCTCATGACCCCCAATCTGCTGTTATCATGAGCACAGGCCAAATATAATGAGTCATCAAACACACACACACACACACACACACACACACACACAGACAAACTGCTCAATATAAATACTGCAAGATGAGCGCCGAGTCTGGCAGAGATGCACACAAGCCTATCTGTGTGCATTTACACACACACACACATCCCTCTGGATGCCTATCTGAGTGGCATGAGGAAAGGACAACCTGCTGACATCAAGGCTGACTCTCTTTGTCCGTCACGCTGCAGAGATGAAGTCATAAATACAACGCACACATACACATACACACTGCAGACAAAGACAACAAAAAACGTCTGACATGATGTCTCACTGTTGCAGAGAGAGGAAGTGGACAATTCCACTACTTCCACTTCCACTTCAGAGTTGATTAGGGGTCATTTTATCACTGCTGCACTGCTTCTTACAGACCCCCCCCCAAACCGCCCTCTGCTCTCAGCAAACACTGAGGCCTGTCATAAAATTGAAATTGATATTTATCCGGGCTACATTTAAATGAGATCCTTCACACTGGGGACTTTGATTTGGACTGGTTGTCCGCCGTGTCGGACAGCTTTAGAATGGTTCTGATGAAACTCCACATCATCTCTGTTTGATTTGCTCTGTGACCAATGGTTCTCTAAAACATCGTCTGCTTAGATAGGAGTTAAACAACGTTTTAAAAAGCAATCAAATACCAAATGACTCTGATCCTCCAAACAAGCAAACACAAAACCTTGCGCCTTTTGTTGTTGTGTGTATGTGTGTCTCATTGCAGCCTCATCTGCATTCATTTATGAAGGAAGTGCAAGAGGCCCTCTCAACATGTTTAGAGTATAGGATGACTAATGGAGACAGATAGCATGATGAATCCACTCATCTGTAATGGATTAACCTTGTCTGGCCTCCGAATCTGATCTAATCAGGCTGAATCAGCTTGTTATTGTATCACACCATCGCGCCAGTCACTCCTAAACATTCAGCCGTGTGACAGTGAAGCAGCATCTGGAAAAGTCTATTCAAGTATAACTGCATGTAGAGCAGTCTCTACTGGACAGAGTCATTCTTCAGACCACACACCAGTACCTTTTTTTCTTTTTACATCACACAAAGTCTGAAACATCCAGGGAGTTTCCAATTGTCCTCGCAACAACTGTTTTTCTATTAATTTCAGTAGAGTTCTGCAATAACTGTAATAATCGATGAGTGAATTGTTTGATCGATAAAATGTACAAAAGTGATTCATGATTCAGGCTGCATAGTTAAAACACAAAAGAGACAGAATTTACTATACAGTATGAGACAAAAATATATAATTATAAAGCTGCAACCAAAAATTCTCTGATCGGTTGTTCTAAATTGTAAATATAATCTTGACCTGATTTTTCTAAATTGACAGATCAGCTTGTTTTAGTTCTGGTTTGAAACTTTCTTAAAATAAATGACCCATCACAGGAAAAACTGGGACATGATATTCATAGTTTTCATTCATGTTTTGTTACTGTCACAAGAATGAGATATATTTGAAAATCCCATCCTTATGTAAAGCATAACAATCCAACCCTAAAACATACAATGTGCACAGATGCCGATAAGAAAAGGTTGCTTTTCAGCAGCTGACAATCTCAGAGCTTTAAAGCACCAATAACACAAAGACTCACAAAGACTGCCTTGTTTAAAAGTGTGAAAATATTTTGACATCATCTCTACAATGAATCATCTTCGGTGGGTCATCGGTCTTTCTGTCTTGTTTTAAAATGAAAGCCAATACAAAAATCCATTGCAGATTCGTCTCATCATTGTATTCCGTGGCGGACGGCTCCGAGAGCAAAGCGGGAAATAAATGAGTGTGTTTAATAGCTTGGGGCTGTAATTGTAGCTTGAGTAACATAATGCATTTTCTGGGCATCCTGAGATGTTTATGTACAGACAAGAGCCGTCCAGCTGATCAGTGTTGATCAGCATAATAAACATGATGAATGAGAAAATGTTGTTGTGATGAAATACTGCTCTGGTAATTGTGAGCAACTGTCGACCCGACTCTCCTGTCACATGTGATTAGTGCTTTCCCCGATACAGACGAGAGATCCTGAAGCCAGCTCAACGGGACTGTGAAGACTTTGGGTTTCACATGATCCTGTTTTGTTTGATCAGCGGCTTGTTTGACCTCTCCTGTAGACAATCACTTTGTTTCTCTATCCTATCCAGACTCGCGCTCTAACCAGCATGTGCATGCCTTTGTGTGGTTGAGTGGCAGAGCATTTATGCTGTGAATAATATTTACATAGCCCACTGTGGACCACCAACCCTGCGCTGCTTACACGGTGGGTCCCGCGCACACACACATGCACACATTTGCAGACGCTGAAGAATGAAACTCGGAGAGCTGACCGGCTCTTGTGACATAACCTGGTTCAAGTGTTAAACAAGCAGGCATAGCGCTATGCCAAGCATCTGACACTCGGCACCTCATTCATTAGCCGTGTTATCTTGGAACGACCCGTCCCAACAGTCGCCACACAACAACACATCTCACAACATCGGCAGTCGGCTGGAAATCAGAGAGGTGATCAGTACGCGAGTAGCATAAAAGCGCACGTGCGGACCACAGAAGCATGTACCACTGCAGCATCATCCCCGCTACGGCCCTGTGAACAAAACACACATAATGTAACGCAACGTTAACATCTGTCATACAGCAGGCTTCCAAGCCATATGTCCTGTGTGTTTAAGTCTGCATGTCTAACTGGATAAAGGTGGATCGGTTTTAGAATTTACCTCCTCTCCTGTCTTCATCTGCGTGCTCTAATTTGCTCTTATTTCAAATAAAACCCCTGTACGGCTGGAGCTTCTTCCTTTATCTTTACAAAGGATTTACATATACGGCAGCAGGTATAATGTTAAAACCTTCTCCTCTTTGGAACAACACAAGATAAGGACACAACAATGCTTAAACCGAGACAGAAACAGGACAAACACCCATGATCTTGTGTCACCCTGCAGGAAAGCAAAACTAAGCTACTTAGAAACAGTGTGACATGGTTCATCCACCAGAGAGCACTGACAAGGTGATTTTTCCTCCACAATGTCCTGCACAGCCTCAGAGGGTTTAATACATTTTCTCAATGTTCATCATAATCTACTACTCTGGCATTTTCATATTCATTTTGGTTGATAATGAGACATTATTCTCTTTTAAAGCATTTGGATTTCAAGAATGGACTGAATTTATGAGGGCATGGAGAGAAAAGATATGACGGTCATGAGTGGCTACACACATGCACATGAATGATGTTTTCTCTCCCCGGTAACAGAGGAAGAACTACAGCACTGCAGCCACCGTGCTGTATCAACCAAATATGAACAACACAATTTTACAAAACTATAAAAGAACAATTAAAAAGTCAAAAAATACTGGGAATAAATTGTACTCCATTTTAAATTGGGTGCAGAGGCGTCATTCGGTTTTGCGTCTTTGCCTCGGACAGACGACTTATCATGACCATGATTTTTGTTCTAAAGTTGAACCACCATGGAAGCTTCAGTTATCTGTGCCAAGAGTTCAGAAGTTGGGGAACATTCCTGCCTGGGAAGCGATCAGAAGTTGGTGAGACTCTGAAGATGGGATTCCTCCATCATGCAAGCACTTGCCTCAGTCAGGTGGAAATTAACACCTTCGGCAACATGGGACATGGCTGCATCAATCCGTGTAGAGGACGCAAGCTTTAGGTACACAACACACTGTCAGCACCCAAATAGTTAACATGTGTTCCTGAGAGGGGAGAGCTTAACAAACTCCATGATATAGTCTGAGAACAGAATGGTAAAGAAATATGTCTATGTATGCTGATGCTGGTGAATGGTGGTCACATTTATTTACAAAAAGGTCAAAAAAACCTAAAAGATCCACATCAAAATTGACTTTGTGTTATTTGTAGGTTCATAAAAATATAGTGCTGATCTTCTTTTTAAATTCCAAAACAGTGATAGCGACTGCAGAAATCTAGCACTGCTCCGTCTACTGGTCCATCCAGCTCTTAAGTAGAACAAAATAGCAAAAAAATATTTTTTTTCTTTTTTTCCTTTCTGACTCTTGAGAGTCGGGTTAAAGAAAACACTAAATCACTGCAGAAAACCTAAAATGATGGAGGCAACTTGTCCTGTCACATGTTTCCTTTCCACCACTAACAGAATTCTTTATGTATTCTCTGATCTAGCGCGATTTCCCCGAGTCCTGTGTCAGCTCACTCAGGTGTGAGCTTGTTTAGGCTCCTGCCACATGCAATGTCTTGTGTAATGAGGCTCTTGTAGCTTTTGCGGCGCTATGAAACGACATCTTCCCTTTTCTAGCGCTGACAATCTTTTACGAGGGAAGGAGAAGAGAATAAATCATCACATGCGGCTTCGCGGCTACGTACTGATGAAACTACCAAACCATTTATCTACTTGTCTGTCTGTTTCCTCTGCAACTTAAAACACCTTGTCAAGAATCACTGACTTAAAGTTGCACTTCCATCTTCAGGCTGCTGCTGCCATAGACCTGCATAAATGCAACAATAACAACAACAACAACAACTACATGCATCACTAGGGCAAAATCAACTAATGCAGCCAGAGTCTGGGGGAGTCAGCTAGCATCAGCTACTACAGCTACAACCAAACAAAGGGAAGCTTTGAAGAGGAATAACGACTTTAGCTTGCGTTTTATAATTTCACTTGTATTTTTATCCTCTCAGTTCCCCGCAGATTTGATTCCAGGGTACAAAAAAAATGTACTTAGCAAATAAATATGACTCAGGACCTGATTCTCTTTTTACACCACCCACTTAACCGCATCAGGGATGAAAAAATATATAATATAATATAATATATAATAAGTTTTTTTTTTTTTTTTTTCATAGTGCTTGGATTTGGATGCACATGATGTTCTTTTTTGTCTATGCTCAAGTGTGTGAAAACATCCCACAGATGAAAATTATCCAGGCAGAATGTTCAGCTGAGGGGTAATAATAGATACTAAAACAGACGAGCAGCTGAAATCTGAGTTCTCTTGGACTATTTGACGTCTCCATGTTAAATTTAAACAACTGACTTTTAGCACAAAATGGCTGCCTGAAAATGACCTCAGAGATACAGAGCACTAAACTTGTACATTTACAACTCGTTAATGATGTTCATATCCAGGAAATGTGCATATTTGGAGTTGAATATATTGGAAGCAGGCAATTAAACAACGTGAACAGTACAGCATAACAAATCAGGAACTAAAGTTAACACTGAGCAGAAAACACCATCTAGGAACCAAAATAAAGGCAACATTGCTGTGTGGCCAAACCTACTTATATCAGCCTTAAAGCTGCTCGTTACTCAGACAGAGGCAAAGCTGCTTCTTTAAAATGCACCGACATGGTTTCCCTTGACCAACTGACCTCAAACCTCAAGCCAGTGCACGACAGAAAATAAGTAAAAGTGTATCTACTGAACTTCTACTGAACTTGAGCTCAAGACAGATGTAGCCACACCAGTTGTTCTTGTGTGTACAACCACACACATGATGATGTCACATGCTCGGAGAGCATCAGTCTGAACGAATGGAAAGCGAGTGTTTGGAGAAATGACCGGTCACGTCGTGTCTGCAGCTGCTGCTTGTTTGGTCTTGTAGAAATAAGCAAGTCACTTAATTTACATGACATTGACAAGAGGTGATGACATCATCAGCTCAGACATGTTGACAGCGTATGAATCACACACCGTCAATCAGGAGGTATAATGTAAGAGTGCCAGTACTCACACACAAAGGACTGAGGACATGTTTGGTCTTACCAGGGGGTCAGCCAGGGTTCGATTCCCAGCACATGAAAGGATATGGGTTACATACGACACGGAGACACCAGTTCCGAGGCCTTGTTGTTTGCTTTAAGCAGAAGAAGGCCATGGGGGCCAGGGCCGGGTACGGCTGCTGCTCCTCCTCCTCGGAGACGCAGTCCGGATCGCGGATAGGAGCCGTGATGCGAACTCCCAGCGTTCGTCCAACTTCCACTTCCAGCTCCAGTTCTTGCCCCTCGTGCTCCTGCACCTCAGGACTCCATTCACCTCCGCCTTCTCCACGGCCGCTGCAACCGCTCCCCCTCCTCCTCCTCCTCCTCCCCCTCCCTCTCCCCTCAGCCTCCTCCCTCTTGTCCTCGTCCTCATCGCGGCCTCCTCCGCCGGGGTCAGCGTCGTGACCCGGAGCGTCGCACCGATAGAGCGTCGGCACGGCAAGCCTCACCTCCTCCTGCACCTCCTCCTGCTGGTGCTCCTGCCCCTCCTGGCACTCTGCATACTGAAAGCGCGCTCTCCCCTCGCCATCAGTCATGATAGAGCATCAGGCAGAGCCACTCTGAAGGGAGGTCAGACACAAGGAGGTTAGAAAGAGGGGACAACGACGTGACAGGAAGAGAGGAGAACATTTGCAAAGCTGCAGAGAAACCATGACACCAGGAGAAGGCAGTGGAGGAGGAGGAGGAGAGCCATCAACTCAGCAAAGAGCCACTGGAGACTAATCACACAACTGAGCCAAATAAACACTCTGACTATTTCCTCCTTTGATCCCTCACCGGCAAAAGTACTCTTCTCCAATCAATCTACACACAGATTTTCAATGTTCGATCACTAACCTGGCTGCGCTTTTCATTTTCAACATTTCTGTCTGTCTGCCTCTCCCATACAGTACTTGAACAAAGCCTCTATCCCTATGACAGAAGATTAAATGATCACACAATACTGAGAGTCTGGGTGGAATATTTCAGCATTATGGTGTGGATATATGAGGGATGCAGTTAACTCACTACTTAGCAACACACAAAGGGGACAATTACTTCCTGATTTTGTGACACTAAATACTTAGAAACATAAACTGCATCCAATGAAAAAGAGAAAACACTTCATGCTTATACTAAAATATTATGGGAATAGTGAAAATTTGCTTCACTGTCACCCTCTCTCTTCCTGTTGCTATGTGATTGAACAGATGGACTGCTCTGTCTCTGGTTTACTGGAGCTTTTTAGCCCCCACCACACACACAGACACACATACACACACGCACACACACACTGGTGGGCAGGGAATGCGCAAAAAAGAAAAACAAAGAAATGCCACATTAATCCTGATGTTTGTAATGAGTAGAATAACGCCGATAACACAACAATGGTCATCATAACCCAATAGACTTTACTCTTTTGAGGGCTTTTTGTATTTAATGGGCTCTGTTTTCCGCTCGTTTGTCTTTGTATTAGAGAAAAGCGCATCTGACGCTGGAGGCAGTTGTCTGCTCTCCTGGAGGAATCATACAGCAGAGGAGGAAAATATAATGAAGCGTTTTCTTCAGAATAGCTGCTGAAAAGTACTTACACACGCATTTCTAATGAAAAGAGAATAAAGCCGCCTGAGGGAATGGAGCGTCCGTCACCTGTGTGTTAGTCGTTGTTATTAAAAAAAAGTGCACACAATAAACGTCAAAACATGACAGTGCAGAGAGAGAAACTTAATTCTTTCTTAAATACCTTATCGAGACGGAATCGGAAGTTCCCATAAGCATGATCCGTGACTTTCCGTGTTTCTAGCGCACCCAGCCTTTCTCAGCAACCCGGCGCGTTCCCTTCCTTTCCTTTCTTTCTTTCTTCCCTATCTTCTCTCTCCTCGACAAAAAATAATCTCCTTAGTTCTTTAGCGTTTTTCACAGATCAAAGGTAATCCGTTCAAAATGAAAAAAAGAATCACTGGAAGTAATCAAAGAATCACTTAGGAAGTGGTCTTGTTTTGCGCGCTGGGTGGTGAAACGGGAACATCTCTCCACATCCATGCCTCCATCTATCCGTCCATCCTCGCTGAGGTGTCGCTTACGCAGCGTGGAGCGGAGATGCGCGCGCGGCGGGAGGGTCGGACCGTGTGTGTGTGGGTTCGTTGAAGCTCGGTGAGATGATCTGACACGAGGAGAGAGAAAAGAGAAAAAAAAACTTGGCCCAGGACCCGGGAGCCCTGACACGTGACGTGATGTCCGGCTATGGAGACGTAGCGCGCAGTGGGAGACACACATACACGCGCGCAATGGAGAAAAAAAAGGCACGAAGATCCACGCAGGGCGCGCCGCGCACGCACCACAGTGTTTTCACGCATCACCATGCAGTCAGCAGCAGATAATGGAAACGGTATGAAAAATATATTAGCCTGCACAGTCCGTCAGAGTAACTACAGAAACACATCATCATATTAGTAGCCTACAGTTCTTAGTGCTGCATAAAAGGGGATTAGGGCACTTTCCACAATTTTCATATTTGAATTCACCATGATATTCTTCCAATTTATGACTGATCCTTAGGAGAAGGGGGGCTGAACCAGAATTAGTTGCTTCTATTTGTTTTTAAACTAAAAGATTGTAGGACTTTTTATGTAAATATCTGTCCAGATGTTCATTGTATATTGAGCTCACAATGCGTTTGGGATTTGGTTCTCAGCCTGAGATGCAGGTGAACGCAGGTGGCAAAAACTGAGCTGCAAATCAATTCTGAAACAGCGGCCACAGCTGGATTTGCAGGATGAGAGACTTCGTTGGCACCTAAGGACTTTGCCCTTCTCAAAAAATAATTTACTTTTGAGTCATTAGGTTCAGTAAAAACAAAAGGTCTGAAAGAGGTTTATTATTAGATACATTTTAACAGACCAGAGTTGGTTGATTTTTGGTAAAAATGCATCGAATTTAGCCCATAAAATCACTTTGGGTAATGGTTCCATGCAGGATTAGGTCCAGATGAGCCACTGGAAATTGAGGACACAGTGGGAAGCACTCCTGCCTCCCAGCCAGAAGGCACCGGGATTTGATTCCCAGTTTTGGGTCCTTTCTTGGTGGCGTTTGCATCTTCTCCCTGCTGAGTCGGGTACTCAGCTTCCTCCCCCAGTCCAAAAACATGCAAACTTGATTGGCAACTCTAAATTGCCTGTAGTGCATAAATCTCAATGTCTGCATGCATCGTTCTACTCTGTATGTGACCCTGCGATGGACTGGCGACCTGTCAGCTGATTGGCTCTGCACAGATACGTGGTATAGGCGATGGATAGCCTGGATACAGAATTATTTTCTGCAAAAGCCAGTGAGCCTTTTATCTTGATGAAAGAACATCTCATCTACCATCGACATTAAAAGAGGAGGAGTGTGTTAAACTGCACAATTTGATTGTTTTGAAGCCGCAAACACGACTACACTGCCTCAAATATTTATTTTTACACCTTCCATTGTAAAATGCACCCAGCATCTGAAAGGAAAATATCTTTTTGTTTCTCCTGCATAACGTGAAATTAAAGCCTGAGAATTGGGAAACAGAAAATTTGGCTTTTTAAAATCGCTTGTTTATTCATGCAATCATATTCAACATTATCTTCCACATTTTGTATGGTTTATTTGTCAGGGTTCAGTGCTTGTGTTCAATCGGGCGACTGTTCTTTCTGTGCCGCGTCAATGTCTTTATAGGCAATTTGATTTGACAATCAATTTAAACTCCCATGCTGCCTGTGCGATCGATCACAAATGCATACTTTATATTTAATGAAGAGTGTTTTAGTGTGATAAAGGGAGGGGAGGAAATGGAGGAGGAGAGAGAGGCAGGGAATCGGAGTGAAAGAAATGGAGGTTCATACCATGGTGGAGTTTAGCAGCTCCACAGCCAAGGCCCAGTCTGATGAACACCAGAGGAGGAACCTGCCGGAGACATGACAGTTATTGACATCAGGATGGCGGGTATGATGAGGAGTCAAAGCTTCCCTCTGGAATTGAATCCCTCTGCTTTTATTTTGATCTGACAGCTAATTGTTTGAAAATCTGACCAGTCAAACATAACATGGATAAATGACAAGCTGAATGTCATTCAGACACGTAGAGTTAGTGGGAATGCTTGAGTGCATAACAAAGGTTATGTCTGAAATCACTCACAAAATGAAAAATCCACTTTTGGAGATGCATGGTGTTATATATTGCTTGGTTAGTAACCATTGGTTGTGCAGTAAGTTTCGTAATGCCATGTGTGATACTATGTGTCCACGATATAGGGAGCAATAATTCTAACTATACATTCAGACAGTATGACAAAATGGCAAACTCTCCCTATAGTGGACTCGACAGGCAGCAGTAGGGAGGGGTTTCAGATGCAGAGACAGCCTGAGAAGTCCTCCATGTGTTCCTGGTGGATCGCTCACTCTGGCACAGCACACTGACACAGAGAAACCAATAAAACTGTTTTCACTACCAGTGCTGCGTTTGGTTCCCATTGGACACCAAGGGGCGGTGAGGGGGGAGGGGGAGGCCAGTGGAAGACTACAGCTAAACATCAATGCAGAAACTGTGAGAAATAAGCCTACAAGGTTAGTCATCTGAATTACTGTAGTCCTGAAAGCACTGGCTTGACTTCCATTTTTACTTTTAATAAATACGTTTTTTTGTTTGTTTTTTTAAATAAAACACCATGACACCAGTTGGATCATTTTAAATATCCTGTTGTGAAAACATAATTCTACACACCCACCGCTGCTGCAAAATTATGCAGAGATAATTAGCATCTATGGTCATGGAGGGATCTGTTGGACTGTGTGGTGTGTGTGTGCTCATATCTCATAATAGACAAGTAGAGGCCAGGAGGCCAATCTCCCAACAACCTGATGTAATCCTTTAATCTGTGTGTTTATGCATACAAAAGGATATAATCTACATATTCCTCATGATCCCGCTGTTCCCACTCTCACGACTGTACCACGCGAGGATTTGGAGCATTTATTCTCTTGTTGTCTATATCTGTTCATACAGTAGGGATTTATTAACACAATACAGACCTGCTCCCCAAGTCCCGTAACAATGATACTGACCCAAAAATGTGATTTAGGTTTTTATATGATGGGAGCAATGAAAAATAAATGATAAGATAAATGTGAGTTCGATTTAATTAAGAATAAATTCGACAAGTTTCGTACTAAACTCATTCACCTGGAGATTAGAAACGTCTGCACCGCCGACGAAGCAGCACTCAGACCCATTCAGTTTTTATGGCTGTGTCCTGCTGCAAACTATAAACAAGGATTTATACTATTTGCTTCTCCCAGCTAAAAACAAAGGCAAAATGTCAGCTGAGTCAGACCAGATATAAATAACTTCATGCCACCAATCCATACTCCCTAATTCTCCTAATTTGAAATGCCAGTAGTCAGTGTCTCCATCACCTTGCCAAGTGGATCAAAACCCTAAATCCATAAAAGCCCACATCACCAGAGCAGCAGTCATCCCCGAGCTGGCTAAGAAAACATTTCAAGTTTAGTTAGCCAAACTTCTAGCAGCTCAGCTCTTTGATCAGTCGAACATGTTACAATAAGATGTGTTGTAATCACGCTGCCAGGATTTCAGCCCTCTTTGAACGGCGCTGCCTTACAGCTATGTGGTGCGGTTCACAGATCACTCTGAAGCATCAGCTACGCTGGAACAAACTGACTGAGTCGATGCTGGGCACGAGGATGTGAGGTAGCCGCCAACGTTCTCGCTGCACAAGGCAAAAGCTGATCGTAATAATCGTCGGCCAAAAACGTTGATGTTCTCCTTCACGACCCTCTGCAGCGGCGCCACATTGCCGAAAGCCAATTACAGACTTGTTTGAAGCAGAGGGAGTGAATGGACAGCAGATACGCGCCTGGGATTCAATCAAAAATATGGTGAACTTTAATAATATTAAATCTGCAGCCGTTAGAAGCGAGGATACAGTGGATTAATTCAGTCACACGTCCCAGGGTTGTTCACAGCTTCTAAAGGAGCAACAGTTCTTTGTGGAATCCCTCTTTCCTGTAAAACAGGACAGACATTATCCTAAGTCAAATCCATCATAAAGACTTACTGCTCCTAAAAACCCTTGTGTGTTTTTGTGTGTGTGTGTGTGTGTGCCAAATCATTCTCAGCTGTGAGCAAAAGCGGCCAGTGTGCTGACAGACCGAGCTCCGCAGCACACACCCCTCTGACACCTGTCTGTCTCTCCCCCGTCTGCCAGAGTTGGAGCTCACATCCTCATTACAGTAGGCTTGGCCCAGGAATGGCTCCCATGAGGTTTTTTTTTTTCTTTCCCCCCCTCTTGCCAACGTTGGCTCCAGTTTCACTTTACACTCTCAGCTGTGTGAGCAAAAAGCCTGAAAGCCTGGTTTGAATTTGCCCAAGGCACCTCTTACCAAATGATCTTCCCCACCAGCCCTCAGCAGCATGTTCTGCCTCAGAGAAGAGCAGCATCCGATTTTGTCGGCTCGCTTCCCCTCTGCTGCACCGGAGCGTTGCGCCTGAGCTTGCAACTTTGCTGCTGCTTTGAAAACACTTGTATAAACAACACACACTTTGTTAGAAAATAACAGAGCGTGCTATACCTTGAGGGAATAAAAAACATCTCTCTTCACCCACTGTATTTAATTCATTTGGGCAGTACATATTGCCACCAGTCAATATCAATAGGAATGCTCATGCTTCCCACAGATAATCGATACTCCTCCGTCAGCCGGCACTCCCTGCCTTCCATTCCCCGGCTGTCCCGACCACTTCCCCATCCCCCCATCCCATCATAACCCATCCTCCCCACCACTCTTACTCCCACGCTTTCATCATCCAGCCTCGTCTTCCTGCTTTCCTCATCTCCTTCTCATCAGCGACCAGCGCTCGATCCCGCTAAGTGGGATTTCTGAAGTACATTTACAGAGAGAGGACAGTCACTGCACATGCACAAAGTGACGGGGTTTCATTTCTAATTACATAGAAATCTTAAAAGAGAGACACAGACATTGACAGATGGAATTTTACAGGATGAGAAATAAATCAAATCAGCCTTTCTTCATTTTCTCTTATATATAGCACACTACATCATTTAGTGGGGCAAATCCTCCTGTGCATTATGATATAAGGGGTATCGTGTTTGGTCGCAATGCCATTAATATGACTAAATTACATTACATAATGGTACAAAAGGGAAGTATAAGCAGCAAGAGCAATGGAGATGACAGAATACACCAGGGAACCCATAGTACCAACAAAAACCTCTCTGACAGAAACTGCAGAGAAAACCATGTCTAAGTCCTGCCCTCACTGTTTGATTGACAGGTGATCTCCAGAGAGGTGCAGGGCAGGAACACAATAAAGACATCAAACATGTCTCCGATGTAATTAACGACAACAACAACAAAGTCCAGGAATAGTTCATGAAGGCATCGGCATCATCTGTGTTTCTCTCCGCTCTGCCTCTCCTCGTCCTCTGATCGTTCTTAGCTCGATGCATCGTGATCCATTTTATCCTCATCCATTCCTCCCCTATCCCTGCTGCCCTCCCTCCCCTCGTCTCTGGGGACCAGAGCCTTCTCATCAGGCCTGGTGACGTATGTGAGGAGGGGGGAGACACTGCACTTCTTTCTGAGGGATTTCCCCAGCAACTCCATCCTGTATATGTGCAGACATGAGTGTGTGCCACGAGTGTATTGCACAAAAGCCACTGAAATATATATATTCTTGATGTATTATTCAAATGCAGCTAAGAAAATTAGGTAACACTTTCTATGAAGACTACATCTATAGTGCATTATGAGCGCATTCATAGTGAATTATAATGCTCATTATAATCAATCATAATGCATTATGACTGCATTCATAAACACATATAAAGCTTCATGATGCACTATATCAACAGTTATAAATATAGCTTATAATGACTTATAAATCCAAGTGTCTTATGAGTGCTCTTGACTGGTTAGAAACTACAGGCTGACTGATGAGGCTTATAATACATTACAACTACTCCTACCCCTCTATACACACACCTCAACAATCAATTGTTATAAGGACTCATAGGATGCCATAAGTATATATAGATGATCAATGTAAAGTGAGGTTCATGTAGATGCATCTATAATGCAGCATAGCTAATCATGATGTTTCATTGTTGGCGTTAAGTAAAGTGTAACTCATTTTCATGCATTATAGATGCATCTATATGAACCTCACTTTACTTAAAGCATACATTGATCATCTATATATACTTATGGCATCCTATGAGTCCTTATAACAATTGATTGTTGAGGTGTGTGTATAGAGGGGTATGAGTAGTTGTAATGTATTATAAGCCTCATCAGTCAGCCTGTAGTTTATAACCAGTCAAGAGCACTCATAAGACACTTGGATTTATAAGTCATTATAAGCTATATTTATAACTGTTGATATAGTGCATCATGAAGCTTTATATGTGTTTATGAATGCAGTCATAATGCATTATGATTGATTATAATGAGCATTATAATTCACTATGAATGCGCTCATAATGCACTATAGATGTAGTCTTCATAGAAAGTGTTACCGAAAAGTACATTGAGATACACAAGAATGCGAAAGAGAAACTGACCGAGGTACAGAGAGAATGAAAGAAAGAAAGAAAGAAATTTGGGGTGTTTTTCCTTTATTTTTTCCTTCATCTCTCATCCCTTCTGCATGCCAAAGTAATCATTCTAATTAGGTAATGGGGGAGAAAGAAGTATATGTACATTCATAAACACTACAGGAAACAATTACATAATCTCTCTCTCTCTCACACACACACACACACAGTATGGTGCTGTATCACAGACAGATTTAGAACAAAATCTGTCATGCCATCGTCCATTCAGCCATGAAGCTCTGTTGTACATGTTGACATGTGAAAGACACCTGTGAGTGACTGAGCGTGCGTGTGTGTTGCATAAAAGAGCATTAGATCTGCTCTCATCTGTAATCAGCCTGTGCACAAACACACACACACACACACACACATCATCTGTTGGCTCATCTGCATTCACTTGTGTGTTAATGTGTTATTCTTGATGTGTGTTAGGTTCTGCTTATGTCGATGATGTAATTACTACCTGTGATGCTCTATTTTTACAGAGGAGTAATGCAAACATTAAAATGGTACAGCACAGCTATACTGTAGACTCTTGCTACTCTTGTTACCCCTAATTTGCTGCTGAGCAATGCGCACATTCATATCAGTTGACTGAAGTTGATCCCAAAGAAAAACGCTTTGTCCCGGGTTTACGCTGCCTTTGTGAAATGAACTGATTTCACTCCAACAAAAGTTTTGTGGCTGCATTAGATCCCACTCACCTCGTCATTAAAACCCACCGAGAGATGGTCTGTCTAACGGCTTACAGGATGCAGCTGATTTTGTGGCGGTCCTTCCGATCTATTGTGGCTTTATTGCAGCTAATGAAATTTGAACTGAAGTTAAACTCAGTGATTCATCACAAAGAGGCGACATCCAGCGCTGACAGTTGTGAATCCAGAGGGAGTGTTGCAAGGGAATAATTTTGATTTGGTGAAATGATCCTTCTCCTCTGACAGATTTTACAAATTGGACAGATAACGTGATTGATTGATTGATGAACTGGTTGATTGAGGACATTGAGGACAGACATAGCTAACTCCCTAGAGTGGAAATCAGGTTTGTGCACTTTCACCAGAGTTCACAGCGATTAAAATATATAAATCAGAAGCATGCACATGCACAGGTTCATGAATTTGATGGCAGCAGCCAAAGCAAGTGCAGTGTAGAGATCTGCAGCACAACCAGAGGAATTGAGATTGTATTTGATATGTTGTATGATGCAAGCCTCAGCCTATGACTGGTCACTGTTAATATGAAACACGCTACATTTATCTGTATACGGTAGATTTTTTTTTCAGATATTTTCATTTTTATCTTAAAGCCTAACCAACTAATATGATGGCCACAAATGACCTTAAAATAGTCATTCTTTAAACACTGTGTTTATCTGTTTTATAACTCTTAAATAGATAAATAATTAAGACAGAAATAAAATTAGTCTCTCTTATGCAATCCTGACAGACCGGCTCTCTCCATCAATAAATTATTAGGTTGTTTTTTGGAACATCAAACTCCCGATGATTTTATCTGAGTATTTGAGTAGCAGTGAATCTGACATAAGTCTTCTTCTGAACATGTGGATGTGATTCCTGCCTGATGCATCTTCTATAGTGCGAGTCTGTTGTGTCTGCACCCTGTCTGCTTTCATCTGTTGAAAATAAAAAGAGTATACACATGCAGGAGTCGACCGCCCGCTGGCCTCTTGAAAAATATAACACTCATTTTCAATACAAAGACCTGCAGGTTTCCAGGGCGTTCTCACCCACACACACCCCTACTGGTAGACTTCAAACCAGCTCAGAGAGAGACAGGGAGGCTGAGACCAAAATGAGAGTGAAAGTGAATAGAGAGGGATAAAGGTATACAAAGAGAAGGAGTGATGGAGGGACAGAGGGACACAGGGGCGAAGAGGGAGAAAGGGCAACCAACACACAGACACGGGGAAAGTGAGAGGGGATGGTGTCATAGCAGCACTAATGACAGCAACATCTGGATTGTAATCTGCTGTTCTACGACAGCGGCTGGCAGCTGTTATTAACACATAGTAGGCTACATGAACAGTCACATACAGTAGTAAACAACCACCCTGCTAATACCAAAGCTACAGTAGGTGTGCCTCACATTGAGCACATTACATACATGCATCTATTCAAATTCTACAATCAAATTTGTGCAACTTCTTTTTTTCATTTCTCAAAATGTAGAATGGTGGACAGACGGGAAAAGGCGGAAAACTGTCAAAGTAAAAGGCATGAGGACATTAAAGGCTCGGTAGGCAGAAATCTAGAAAAAAGCCTTGAGTTGAGTCCACACGGTTCTCATCCTCTCCGCCAGTCCGTCACTTTCTTACGTTTTAATATTTTTCATGCGAGAAAGTGACGGTTTAGATTCCCAATCCGTGGTCAGTTTTTCCTAATAACGTCTGTAAGTATTGTTCCGACTTTTGTCGGAGGAGTGCAGAGCCACACACGAGCGGCAGCAGCGGCTCGTCACAGAGGCTGCAGCCGGGGAGCTGAGCTCATCGGCCGGGCAGCTTCTCTGTCCTCCTCCCTAACCAACCAACCAACTTGCCGAAGCTTCTTTCTTTTCCTTTTTTCAATGTTATCCTCCATAATGTTTGAGTCACGGGTGAGAAAAACCTTTTTGAACACATGAACGATAACATAGTATTTATATTTCGTGTAAAATAATACGAATAAGAGCTGCTGCTTTGTGATTGGTCAAAACCTACCGTCACGGGTAGATTCTTTGCAGGCTGAAAACAGAGCCTAGGGGAGACGCAGACGTCTGATCTTTTTTCACACCACTTCATTTACATTATCCTCAAGGTTATTGTGTAAGTTTTTGCCTAATACTGTCAAAAGAAAGCTGCCTACCTAGCCTTTAAAGTGAGATGATAAAAAAAAGAATTACATCTCAAAAGCTACAATTGAATGACTTTTGGAATTGGGTTTTGTTTATTTGTTTGGAAACAAAACCAAATGGGCAGTGTTCTTTTTTCCTACGTTTGTTTCTTTTTGATAAAAAATAACTGACAAAAAAACATTTAAAAAGGTACATATTATGGAAATATCACTTTTTGAAGACTCTTATATTTGGGTGTTTGGCTTGCTTTCTGGCCCCCAAAATGTGAGAATTGACAAGAAAATCTGTAATGTGGCTTCATAGGTTGAAAACCACATGGTTTTATGAGCTGTTCGCTCAGTTATCTTCCAGTGATGTAGGATTCAAATTTGCATAATACCACCTCTACCTGGGACCGGTAGAAGGGGCAGGGCAGGGCAAGCAGTGCTTCATTTGCATTTAAAGGGACAGGCACTGAAGCCAGCCGTTCTGAACAGGGCTGTTCTGAGAGTACGACAAGAGGCGTGATGTTTGATCCTTGGGGTATTTTTACCAAAGCGTGTAACAGATATGCCTATTAGACACCTGGGAACTATTTTAATTTGTGGAAAGGGGGCATAATATGTCTCCTTTAATAAATAATAAATTCAAGAACTTTTTTAATTTATTTTTTCATTTTCTATATGACTTTGTTACCAAGTACTACTTGGTAAGTGATTAACAGAGTCACATTTAAATGGCGTGTCTTCAGATTCAGTTTTAATGAATCCAGATCCAAATTTAAAAACCATGACTCTTGAGGCTTCCTCTCCTGCTTGATGACATCAGGATTAGATCTTATGCACGTTTGATGGTAAAATAATTAAACTGGGAGTCAGGGGAGTTCAGGGAACAGTTAATTTCCTGAATACCCATTTATTTAAATTCCATGAGCTTTCATTTAAAAAAAACAAAACAATCATCTGACTTCAAAATTAACAAGATTTCATAATTGGGAAATATCACTGACAGTATGACACAGTTACTAAAAGGAAGGTATAGTTTACTTCTTTCATGAACATTGCTTGATGATTGTTTTGTTCTTTCATGTTGAGTCACGGGGCACCTTTGACTCAAGATGACTGTTAGTCCTGTTTTCATAATCGAGTGCATTTAGGGCAGTTGAGTTACATAGTTTATTAAACCAGAGGTGATTGTGTTAACCTCATGTCACTATATGTGAAAATGTAGTTTGACTCAATGAGTGGGTGTAAACTTATGAGTGGGTATAAGGTTATAATATAGGCAGAATTCACCTGTTGGACACTAATGATCAAATCATGTTAATCTGTTTCATTCGCAAAAGCTGCGTCACACTGTTGATGTCATTTTTTTTTGCTCACTACCCACATGAAAATATTCCACCAAACAACACTACTTTGTGAAGGCAGAGTCTTGTCTGTGATAAAACATTTGAAGAAGAACTGTTGACTTTGTCACTCCAAAGACAGTAGTTAACACTTATAAACTAGAGATCTTGTTAGCATCATGGGATGACACCAGCTGCTATACTCTCTTCAGCATGTTGACGTTCCAACCCATTAGCGCTCAGCAGTCAGAACATCATGTAGAATTGTCACATGTCCACACCCATCTTTGAACTCTGCCTTTTGGTAACAAGACAAGATGTGCAGGTACTTTAGCTTTAGGTGCTTTCGCCCTCCTCCTCCATACTTCACTGACTATCATGAAGCCATCTGTCTTTTAAATCCATCACTATGTTTCTGCTCGACTTTCCACCTCAGTGAGTGCGTCTGAAACAGCTGTCAGATGAGTCTAAACTGTCTGTCACATTATGAGCGCCTGCAGAGAGACGCACATAAAGACTGTAAATAAGAGACAGAGTGTGAGCGGAGGAAAGACGCCCTGATACAGGTGAGACAGAGAAACAGAGAGACTGAGGTGGAGAAGAAAGAGGAATAGTAAAGAAAGAAAAAAAAAGATGAGCAGACAGACAGACAATCCGGAAGACGGACACTTCCACTGCTGAGTCACAAAGAGCTGTGAAGTCTCAAGTCACTACACTTCCAGAAATTTCTGCACAGTCCTGGCATACTCAGCTGTGTAACGGCATACGTGTGCGTGTGTGTGTGTGCGATGTTGCAGCTGTGCATTCCAATCAGAGAGATTTAACCCTCTCGCCCCCGCTGTAGGCCTGTCCCCACCCCTTCTTGTCCACATTATCCACTAATACCCTCTGCCTTCATACCATCTGGACCAGTCACAGCCACCAGCTAGCATGTGTGTGTGTATTTGTCTGTCTCCAGCCTCATGTCTCAGAAGCACAGAGAGAAGAATTAGCTGCTTTACGTTAAATCGTACCATCCACCTGAACTATGAAGATTACAATCACTAGACAATCCAGTTGCTGCCATATACTGCTTTATGATATAGGTGCATGCATATACAGCTGAAGGAATGAGGACGCTGAGTTAACTTACGCTAATGCACCGACGGTTGTTTTAGTCTACAGAGTTTTCTCGCCAACCACCAACCACCCACTGACTATGTTTAACTGGCTAAATCTGCTCCTGATGGCCGCAGCTTTTTACAATTTAGTGCAATTTGGTGTCCGTTTTGGGTCACACTATGACCCACAGGTGAAGAGTCATCGATCGAGAGGCCATTTCTCAATATAACTGGTAGCAGGAGCAGCAATTTCCAAAAAACAGAAAACCAAAATGTCACATACGGGAGCTCAAATCCCAGAAATCGTTCACCTTTCAGCTAACGCTTTCAGATTTATATCGAAAGAGTCAATCCAACAGTCGAAAAACAATGCCTTTAAAAATCTTTTGTCTGACCAACAGTTCAAAGAAATGCATTGTATAACTGGAGAATGATGAAAGGCAGCAAATGTTTACACTTTAGAAACTAGAAGAGATATTTTCGGCATTTTGCTTAAAAACAACTCACGATCAATTACCATCCATCAAAAATTAAAAACTTTATACAGAACTAGAAGTTGGAGGCTACAGTGCTCTAACAGGAAATGCTCCATCTCAACATCTTTGTGCCTCAGTTGCTTCACTCTCTCACAGGACTTTCAGCTTAGTTTCATCATCCCCCCTTTCTGTTCACAAAGAAACACACACACTCCCCCCCCCACACACACACAAATGGGAGGGCCTAAAACCCAGTAAATACGGTTTAATAGATGTGAGTGTGAAATCTTACGGCCCCGCTCCAATGTACCGAATGTGTATGTTCTGTGTGTGTACATGAGGGGTGTATGTGCGTTTGTGTACTCCCAAGGATCATGAGGTTAGAGGCGAAGACTCCTAACAAGGTCTGTGGCGGCATCGCCTCCACAGAGCTGGCTGACTGCTCTCACTAATGAGACTGTGAGAGAGAAAGAGACACACGCACGCACGCACACACACACACACACAGGACACAAGAATCACCATTTCTTCCGATCTTCCTCCAAACAACCCCACTCACTAATCCATTTCCCTGTTTGTAAGTGTGTCTGTCTGTGCGAGAGAGAGCGTGAGGCCAAAAGGTCCTGGTCCTATCAGCTTCTCGTGGTTAATCCTTCCACCTCTCGCTCTCGCTGCAGCACCTCAAGCTTCTCTCTCCCTCTCATTCTCCATCTTTTAGGGACAAAGCCGTGATCTTTTTTTTCTTTTCCCCTTCTTGTTTTGGCACATACATTGAACGACGTGTTTGCCTCTGTGTGTGTGTGTGTGTCATATGGATAGTGGTAGGATTAAAACATATGTTCATCAAAGCAGGATTACTGTCCAGTGCTGTGATCTAATCTGAATGCAGCGTTCGCAGGAGAACAACCTGCTGATACTGATCTTGCGCACACACAAACACACACAAACGCACACCCACAGTCCTGACCTATAGGGCCCGTGAGGTCGACTGTGCTGGGTCACTGGAGCGACGCATCATCCAATGATAATCACCTTCCCATGCAGCTGACCAATCAAAGCGCTGCCTCTTTGAAAACAGATGGCTCGGACTCTGTAATCTGACAGTATGATTTTGCCTCGAGCTTTGATATGTTGCCTTTCTTGAGTAATATTTGTGCCGGTCATCTCTGTTGCTCCGTTATTGTGTCGTGTCTGCATAAAATGTAGCTGATGCACGGGCACGTCAGAACTCTGGATGCTGTACTCAGGAATTTCATCGAATTAGGCCTATGCACCTTGAAAAACTAGTGCAAACCTGCTGAAGCAGGAAAACATGCCACAGTAAATATGAACTTGTAGGTCAATTTACGTTCATCTGAGCTTCACCTGGCCTCCCTTGGTTACCGTCGCTAAGCCTGTCAAGTTTTCCTTCATCATGCGGTATGCTAAGATGACGATGGCAGATTTACAACTTTGCTAACGATTTCTGAGAAGATTTTTTCATTTTATAGGTCGAAAGAAGCATCGCTCTCATTTCTAGCTGCTGACATTTCACTTAGCAACTTAAATAACAACTGCTGTTAGCATATTTTATTGGCTAGCTAAGTGCATTATGGTTATCTCCATAAGGGGTTGAAAACTCTGCGTTTGTGTGATCCAGTTTCAGAATTTCCCTGGTCCTAGTGAGCACGTTTGTCTATGACATCAAGTAACAAGTAAAATATGTGTCTCAGGACTAAACAGGGTCTAAACCCCATGTACTGTAGAGCTGGTTAGCCTTAGAAACTTAAGCCTGGGTCTGTGTGAGTGTGAACTGAACAGAGCAGCCAAGACTGCAAGTAGCATCCTGCAGAAATTGCTCTCACACTGTATTTGTCCCAGTCCTGAAGGAGGCTTTTCTAATATAAACTGTAACTACACACCGCTGTACAATTTGCTGTGTCCAAAAAATAAAATGTACAGAAAATGGTGTACTGTGTAATGGAATACTGTGCCAACGTATTTTCTCATTTTACTGATGAGCTCTCGGTATATCGCCTCTACCTACAGTAGAACTTCTTAATAAGTGACGGAGCGAGTGATCGAGCTCGGACAGAACCTAAAAAGTGACAAAAGCGAAGTTGCCTCACATATAGACTGCACTCATCTGGCATTTTTAACAGAGCAGAACAAAGCACCTCTGAGGTTCTGCATCTTGCTCAAGGACACTTGAAAGCACCAATCCTAATGGACAACACTCTACCAGCTGAGCCACAGCCGTCCCAGGCGTTGCAAAGTGACTCGGTAAGTGTGAGCTACACATGAAGAAACAAACAGGTCATAAATCTCCCCGGCACCAGCGCTGTTCTGTGTTATATCAATCCATGTCTGTCTGAAGGTTCCCACTGACTCTAAACTGACCAATCAGTTTTTCGGCCTTAAACATGGTGCATTCCTTTGAGCTGTAACCATTGCGCGTTTGTTTGTGTGTGTGTTTGTGTGTGTGTGGCGAGAGAAAAAGATCACTTGTCAGTTGATTTATGGGCTGCCGGGAAGCTGCACAGTGCAGCTGCTGTCATACCGCAGATCAAAGGGGATTCCTGGGCAGGCCGGGAGGAGGAGGGGAAGGTGGAAAGGAGGACATGTTGGAGCGGCTGACGCAGTAAGCAGAACTTAATGAAGCTCTCTGTACTGGTGTCAGCTGGGCTGAATCTCTTCAACTTCAGAAGATGCTGCTGCTCTGTGGGAGAGTGATGAGGTTAGACCCCTCGGACCCCACAGTCTTGAGCTGATCAGTTTGTGACCGCTACTTGCCCTCAGAGGCAGAAGTCAAAGAAGCCACTGCAGCTCAGAATTAAACCGACACTGAGAGGATTAGGTGGCCTCCAGACAGGAACAATAACAAAGGAAAAAAGTTGATTTTTTTTTCAGATAATGTACAAAATCCACGGTTCTGGTGAGACATATTGGGAGGGGAACACAACTATTGAGATTTGGCAGCAGTGAATCGATGATGTTACACAAGAAGAAATCATGCAATATCCCCACATCAATATTTTGTCCCACCCTACCATTTCTTGGATCAATATAAAAAAAATTGCAGAGCATATGAGGTGAATGATTTTTGTTGTTTAAGTGCCAGCAGAGATCACTTACAATATACAAAAGAGGATCTAACTGAACTGTTTCGTCCCGTCCTGAACTCAGACACTGCGACAGAACTGATCGTTGTTCTGTCTTCTTCACCTTGGACAGCAACCTTTTATGACTATGTTTGTTCTGAGGGATGAAGCAGTTTTTATGTTGGTGTTCATTTTACCCAGGGAAGTGATCAGACGTCAGTCAATGATGGATTTTAAGGTCGAGGAGATGCACACTTCATCTTGTAACATGCATTCCCTCTGCGCCATCTACTGCTGTCTATTCTAATCAGTCAAAATGGCGGACAGTTTTCAGATTTGTGTGTCATTGTTAAGAAATGTCATTATGGCCAGCTGTCATCATGGGACAAACAATCTATTGAACGTAACTTGGGTTCTGCAGCCTGTGTTGTTGAATTTCACTACAATAAACGCTCTTTTCTATCCCTGAATGGATTTCCAGCAGGTGAACTTACTGAACTTGAAGGTGAGAGCACCATTTGTGTGTCTGCATCCCATTGTTATTTTCCTTCCTGGGTATTATGTTTGCTGTCCCAGCCCATTATTCTCATGATGACCATTAATCATCTAATCTAATCGACAGAGTGATGCTGCTCTACCCTGCTGCTGTTCCTGCAGCCCTTGTAATCCAATTGGTGCGTCACTCGCTAATTCTGTGAAACAGCAGACGTCAATCCAGATGGCATTTAAAATCACCCAAGGACACCAGAGTTTACACATACACAGTAAATTATTTCAGCTGGGACATTTTATAGAATAGAAATTCTTTCTTGACACGGCTAAAATGCCTCTGGTTGAGGGATAAAAAGAGAAATAACCAGGTCTCTCCTGATCGATCTAAAATGGCAGCAGAGAGAGTGTGAACATTAATATCCGTTTTATTTCCCAGTTGTGCTACAGGTTGTAAAAGAGTACTTTTATTTATCACCATTTACACGCTGTTAGAGGTTTAACAAAACCGCAGTTTGATTCACTCTCATCTACAGTATGAGTCATGATTAACTTTGGCAACTTTTGGTGAGACACAGCAAAATGGCAATAACACTTAATATTAATCTGTGAAAGTTTGTTTAGACGCACATCTGTATCTCTATAAACTGTAAAATGCTGAAATAAGAAGGGTCAGTGTTTCAGTTTAATGTCCTGGTTCAGTTATGTATTTGAGTGTGGAGGTGGGATGACAACAAAGTAAAACGTACGGAGAGCCAACCTGTAAAAGTTCACGTTTCAGGAGACGAAGGACAAAAAAAAAAAGAAGAAAGAAACTATCTGGAGGAAAATAGGAAACTGCAGTTCCCAGTAAATCAGTCAGTCTGAGCTGTCACACACACACAGACGCTGCTCGTGGTCATTGTGAACATAAATCAGTGGACTGGTGCGTTGAGTGCCCTCAGCCAAAGACTAAAGAACCACTACAGCAGTCAATTGAGCTGAAGATTCATGTCGCTTTGCATCTAAATACATTTTGCTCATGAGGAACAAAGCTGAACTTTAAAACAACAACAACAACAAAAAAAACATCCTGCTGAGACAGCATTTAGATGACATTCACTGATCCTTTGACAAATGGTTTAGGGTTTCAAGGCAAACATTAAAAACACATTACCACAACACCAGTGTCCTGCTCATTATTACAAGTAATTATTAATAATACAAAATGCAAACAGTATTGTATTCAAGGTTTATACCGACAAACAGCTGCTGAGTAAACCACATTGTGTTCATTCGCTGGCAGACCATTTCACTGTGATAATTCATTTTTTAAAAAGTAGGAGCTGCTGGCTTCAGCTACACAGTATGTACTTCACAGAGAATGCCAGATTTCATGATTTAAAAGCTGGAGATATGTTCATTATATTAGATAAAATTAAACAGGCATTTTTACTTGTCATAACTGGAAAAGCACAGGAGTTACCCATAATATTATGGCTCTATTCAAGTGACTAAGTACAGTAAGGCACGTGAGCCAGCATGAACAAAAATGGGAACCTGACACTCAAGCATGTGTAGAATTAAAGTGGATTGAACAAGCATTCATTTTTATGATTAACACCTGTGGTTTTTCCAAATGTCCTCCACGAAAATAGCCTGTTGTGTTAACTTTAGCTACCTGCGAAATAGAAGTTACAATATCTTGTCCTGCATGGTGTAGTTCAAAATCCACAATACTGAGTGTAATCTATGTAATCACTTTTACTTTGTCAATAAAACCAAAGTTTACAAGGTTCTTCCCCAACACCATATTAAACAAAACAGCTTATCCTGCTGTTAATACATTATATTAATAACACAAATTGTTGTATTGTGATATGACACTATATTCTAATTCCAACAAATCTTTTGATGCTGCTTTAATCTTAAAACTAATCTGTGGAGCATAACCAGGTCAAAGAGGAGGACATGTGTCTAATCCTGGAAGACTATGACTGTGCTTGTGTTTTACAGGATCTGAATGAGCAGTTCAAAAAATATTGGAGAGATGTGTCACTGTCAAACTTGAGTCCTAAACAAGTCAGAGGAAGTGATGATGATGTGGACAAAACCAAACACAGGGATGAAACACCAAGGCAAGGAAAGTTTGAGCAGAAAACCTGAGTGCATGTGACCACTGATGATCTGGGAAAGAGGGAGGGCAAGAAAAGGATGAGGAGAGGGAGGAAGGGGGGAGGAGAGAGGAGAGACAGGCGGGTGCCAAGTGTCAGGAGGACTGTCGAGACAGAAGTGGGACTGTGGGATAATATGCGGTCAGCGAAACGAGGATGAGTCAGAGGAGGAGGGTATTGAGCAGAAGACTATGGGAGGTGAGGTTAAGGAAAGGGTAACAGGAAAGACAGACATGGTAAAATACTGTAGGTAGCTCCTGGCGTTCATTCAGATAGACAGGTGGTGCTTACTGCATTACATACAGCTGATTATATAGAGACCATCATGGAGTAGGTGACGCACTTAAACTTTGTTGCACTTTGAATTTCTGATCAATCCACTAGGAAAAACAACTACCATGTGACTCATATCTGATTAAACATACAAGTCCAGCAGTAGGAACAAGAAATTAAAGGTCAAATGCTCATTAGATGACATCAACTTAATCTAATAACCACAGCAACATCAAATTAGTCTCAGTCGTATAATGTGTGAGACAAATGAGGGAAACTGAAAATATGCAGATACAGAGACAGAGGCAGGACTGCAGGACAACTGACGGTCAGGTCCAATTACCAGGAAAAAAAACTCCTGCAGGCAAATGACGCTGTGGGTAGACGCTGGTCTCTGACAGGTGCCTGTGTGTGTGTCAGTGTGTCAGTGAGAGACTGAAACAGTATGCGTGTGTGTGTGAGTGGAGGAGAAACTAGGCTTCCATATTACTTAGGGTTTTTAATTTACTGCCCATGTTCTTTCTGTCTGGCACCAAACTGCCTGCACAATTTCCTGCGACATATAAATGTACTCTGTTAAATAAAGTGATTGTGATTCAGAGCACAGCACAGTGTGTGTTTCTCCAACAAGCAGAGGAGTTTATCAGTGCTGGAAACACAAAGATCCCACCCTGCCTGTGACAAATTGTGTTCATTTGATTTTTGCTCAGCCAGGTTCACATCGCAGCATTGCTCAGTGGAAAAACCTAGTGCAGGGGCTATCATGATATTTGTCTTAATGATAGCATTGTCTGGCTAATTGCTAACCCTGAGGCCTTTTCTGGAAAATGGAAAATGTATTATATTCCTGTTTAGAGTACAGTTGTATCTAGGCTTTACGGTGGCCCTGAAGTGCAAAACACAACGGCAAATCAGACAACAACAGCAAAACAGAAAACACAACACAAAGAAAGAAAACACAACGGCAAAAGAGAAAACCACACAAAAAGAGAAAACACAACAACATTAAGAGAAAACACAACAACATTAAGAGAAAACACAACAACATTAAGACTTAATTTCAAACTCAATACAGATAACAACATTAAGACAAAACAAACAACATTAAGACAAAACACAACGAAAAGAGAAAACACAACGAAAAATAAGACAAAACAAAACAAAAAATGAGTACAAACAATAACACTGATGACAAGTTACACTACTGAAGTGTCTTGACCAAAGACGGTTTGTGAAGATTGCAAACGTTCCGGTTTGCATTTGAAGAATCCTGAACGTGTCCCGACAGCAGCCCGAAACCAGGTTATGTTCAGAGTTTAATCATAAAACCGGCGATACAAGCGCCGCTGTTTCACTATTTAACTCATTTTCAGCTGGCGTCACCTTTACTTTGAAAGTCCATGGATCTGGACGGAGCGTTTGTACGGAGGAGAGATCAGCTGATCGCTGCTGTTTACTTCTCTCTGAGCGTCTCTACTGAGCTGTCTCCGCCTACAGATGTTCTCCTCAACCGTAGCCTAGACTATAGCGTATACTTTATTGTAGGCTGTACAGTCAGTCACTGCTGGCAGCAGGACAGACAAACAGATGATAATCGGCAAAGTTCATAATTTCACTTAACAAATTAATAAATAGGTTACAGTGGGGTTTTTTAGGTGCTGCAAGCAAATTTCATATCGTCTCTGTACAAAGACAACAAAGAGCTTTTTAAATGTGAAAACAGCGGAAACGTATTCAAGATTTGCGTGTGGGCAACACTGATAGGCCTATAACAGGCGATCACATTGGAATTAATTTATTCATGGCCACATTAAGTGAAATTATGAACTTTGCCGATTACTGTACAGCCTACAATAAAGTATACGCTATAGTCTAGGCTACGGTTGAGGAGAACATCTGTAGGCGGAGACAGCTCAGTAGAGACGCTCAGAGAGAAGTAAACAGCAGCGATCAGCTGATCTCTCCTCCGTACAAACGCTCCGTCCAGATCCATGGACTTTCAAAGTAAAGGTGACGCCAGCTGAAAATGAGTTAAATAGTGAAACAGCGGCGCTTGTATCGCCGGTTTTATGATTAAACTCTGAACATAACCTGGTCGGGACCAGGACCTGGTCGGGACCAGGACCTGGTCGGACCTGGTCGGACCTGGTCGGGACCAGGTTATGAGCTAAGCATAAGTTACCACCGGAGCCAAACCGGAGCCGGCTTAAACGAGAGCCACGTTTGCAATACAGCCGAGCCTGGCTGTAGGCTCAAACACAGCTCGCTAACGTCTGACGTCACTGTAAAAAGGGCCTATCAGAGACTAGACATGTCGCCCGATGGTACCTACCTTTTCCGTTTTGGTTAATTTCGTTGTGTTTTCTCTTAATGTTGTTGTGTTTTGTCTTAATTTCGTTGTGTTTTCTCTTAATGTTGTTGTGTTTTGTCTTAATTTCGTTGTGTTTTCTCTTAATGTCGTTGTGTTTTGTCTTAATGTTGTTGTGTTTTGTCTTAATGTTGTTGTGTTTTGTCTTAATGTCGTTGTGTTTTGTCTTAATGTTGTTGTGTTTTGTCTTAATGTTGTTGTGTTTTGTCTTAATGTTGTTGTGTTTTCTCTTAATTTCGTTGTGTTTTGTCTTAATGTTGTTGTGTTTTGTCTTAATTTCGTTGTGTTTTCTCTTAATGTTGTTGTGTTTTGTCTTAATTTCGTTGTGTTTTCTCTTAATGTTGTTGTGTTTTGTCTTAATTTCGTTGTGTTTTCTCTTAATGTTGTTGGGTTTTGTCTTAATGTTGTTGTGTTTTGTCTTAATGTTGTTGTGTTTTGTCTTAATGTTGTTGTGTTTTCTCTTAATGTTGTTGTGTTTTCTCTTAATGCTGTTGTGTTTTCTGTTAATGTTGTTGTGTTTTCTCTTTTTGTGTGGTTTTCTCTTTTGCCGTTGTGTTTTCTTTTTTCGTGTTGTTTTCTGTTTTGCTGTTGTTGTCTGATTTGCCGTTGTGTTTTGCACTTCAGGGCCACCGTAAGGCTTGTCACGATACTAATTTCAAACTCAATACAGATACCCGGGAAAACATGTGAAACTAAAAGTGACGTTGAAAAATTAGTACAAACAATAACACTGATGACAAGTTACTACTGAATGAACGTGTCACAGCAGCAAAACCTGGGCCATCCTATTTTGAGGTTGACTCAAACTATCCCACAATGCATTTCTCTCCAGATGGCAGCAGTGGAGAAAACATACATCAAGATAATTTCAATAACATTTTCTCTCTGCATGTTGTTTGTGTTATTCCTTCGTGTTTTAATTTAAGTCATTTGTAAATGCAATGGTGCGCAAGTAATCAGCCGAATGAGCTGCAGCTGTTGCGGTAGCTAGGCAACGGGAGCTGCGCTTTGGGTAGGTTCAGAAACGCAGTCAAGGGTCAAAGGTCAGGCGAAAATATGTATCGCTTTCTTGTGAAGCAGTCTTCTCACTTGTTCTGTGTTACTACATGATTAGCTTAGCTTAGTTTAGCTTGAATCAAAGAGTAAGCAGCTTGCCTTTAACCTTCTCTGATTTACATTCAATCAGTTCAAAGACCAAATAGTGAAAATGACCCACTGGGGTTTACAGGTGTTATGCGCCTAACTATTTCTTTGCATGGCACAGTGAATTCTGGATTCCTGAATTCCTTGTGGTGGATTTGGTTACTGGTTGGTTGTTAGCGATTTCCCCTGTTTCTTTCTGCAAAGTAAGCTATAAGCTAAGAGAGCTAATCAGGTATTAGCTTGAACATTAAACAGCAGCGGCCATCTTCTCACCTAGCATCAGCTACAGTAGCATCAGGCATGATGACAGTGAATCTTTTCATTAAATTCTCAAAAAGACAGAAAAATGTCAAACTACTGTTTGACTTGAAGGACTTCAATTGAGAATACCATATTTAGATATAGATTAAAAATGTTGTAAATATGTTCAATAAATTCAATATATGATATATATTAATTGTTAATTCCTAGAGGCCAATGAATTGTGTCTACACTTGACATGTGTGTCCTTGGTGTCCTATGCAGTACTTACAGCCCTGATGACATTGTAGAGTGCGGCCACTTTACTACATTATCAATGCAGTGCTTATAACTTACCTACAACAGCTAATGACAAGAAGGACGTTCAACATGTCACAATATTATAAATTCACACAGTCTCACCACAGGTCCCTTTACCCCAACACTGGACTGGACAGACAAGCTAACCAACCAGTAGAACTCACTGGTGCAGCAACAGGGAAAACGATGGCGTGCCTGCCTCAGACCATTAATACAGAACCTTCACTGAAAGCCCTATCCAGGCCTGAGGCACTGCTGCTGGGAGCTTTATCTCTTCTCCTGCTGTGAATGGAAAGCCTTTATAGCCTTATATTCGGCTCAGTAACTCAGTGATTACTAAACAGACCATTAGAATGAAGCAGAATGACAACTGATAGTGCTGGACGCCTCTGAAGACGCTTAATGAATGTGAGCGAGAAGGTGAGTCGAGCTCCGGGCTGAGCTAAACAAAGAGTGGAAGCATTTACAGTATCAGCAGGGTTTATCTGTCTCAATCTGGAGTAGCCTATAGTCTGCTCTGACACATTGCACCTTCAATCCCACACACATCCAGACCCACACCTGCGTACGTACAGCACCCATTCACACAAGAAATAACCTGTCACGTGTAAACACCACTCATGCACCAAAATACACAAGTAAATCCCCTGCCCCAGAGTGTTTTTCCCTTTATCCGCCATGTGTGTTTGTGTGCACTGTTATTCACTCAAAATGTATTTACTGTGAGAGCCCACGCTGTGACAATGGACCAGACAGATTGGCAGCAACACGTCACTGCACACGACCACAATGGAAAACAAATCTGTACCATTCAAAGGTCCCACTCCTGTGACACTATCGGTCTCTCTGACGTGATAAGCTCTGCTGAGCAGGATTCACAAAAGTGATGTATGGCTGCTGCATGCTGCCCACTGGTGCTGTGTGGACCCCATTGTGAGTGTCTAGAGGGGAAAAAAACTGAACATGTGCACTTATTTCAGCATGTTGTTATTCATATACAGGTATCTGGTCAGTGTTGGACTTTGATGATGATGGCTTTTATCATTTATCATTACTGTGTTAATGAAAGGGCACCTTGTCTACACACTGACTTCTCCTTAATCATTCTACAGCAATCAAAAAAGCACTTTGCTCTGACCTTTTAACCATTTCACGTGATTGACAATCAAAGGGAAATTTTTTATCAAATTGCTTAAAAGTAACTTTAAATTCACACAATCTCCATATTTTGTTCACCAGCTTATAATGCATGATCCACAGTAGATGACTGTTCAAATCAGCTTCTCCCCATGTGTTTCAGAGGCCTGGGGCATTTCTCCATAATCATGTGTGGATCTTCTCTCTTCCACTATCCAGACAGTTCAAGCCAATTAACCCAATCAGGGTAATTGGTGCCTGTTAATCACCCATGGGGTGAATGTAAATGGATGGATGGATGGATTGATGTATATCCCAATGATACAGTACAGGTTTAGATGCCATCTCTAAAAGTATGTTTTTTTGTGCAATGACACTGCCATAAGAGTGACATGTCACAGTCATGATGACCTGTCAATGTCATAACATTGTTATTAAGTGTCATTCAGTTGACCCTAACCCTACCCCTACAAACCCAGGTGTTATGACAATGACATAATGTTTATGACGTGTTCATAACTGTGACATGTCACTCTTATGATCAGACCTTCAAGTAAAGTGTTACCCATTTTTTAAAGTAATGCTTATTACTTAAAAGTAAAGTAATTGTTTATCCCTTAAATTCACACTTTATTTAATGGACTGAGGTTTTGTGACTACATGCGAGACTTGGCTACTTCTTTTTTCAGCAAAGTTTTAACAGCAAGTATTTTCTTCGTCATGCAGTATGGTTTCATAATGTTTTATTATTAGATTTTCTTACATCAAAGATTTGACTGTTTCCATCCGCGCAGGTTCTGCACAACCCTGTCTCTCCAACATTTAAACTGCAACAAAGAATAGCCTGCATGGTGAATGAAAGCTGGTTGGAAATGCATTCAGAGTTTCAGTCCCTCACTCTCTTAGTGTTTTCAAATGAATGAAGTTGCACATGCAATAATGGAAGTGGAGAGGATGATGCACATAGCGTGCTACTGTGACGCCAGAGACCACAGTTCACATCCAGAGTCACAACCATCTGTAGAGAGGTTAATGAAATAAAAGCAATTTGGTGAAGGGGGTTTTTGTGATTTTTTGTTATTATATATATATATATATATCTTAAGCCATTGTGAATCTTTTTTATATTGCAAACAACATTTCTCAACCTTTACTAAACAAGTGTCTGAATAATTAATGTAATACTCCTGTAAATGTTTTACTGAGACATTCAGTGCTGTGTTGTCACTTGTCAGTCACATAATTTCACCACATATTTCATTTTGTTAATGGAAAGCTTAGTATGGATGAAATTACTACAAAATCTACAAAACATACTTGCTCCAGCAGTTGTTTATAAAAGTGTTTTTTATGAGACAGAGTTTTCTGTTGTTGACTGAGACCAGCTTTTGTGTTCTCTGAACAAAAGTTAGCCCAATCAAACATTTTTCCCTGCATTCAGAAACCATCTTTATGCATCTACATCTCCAAATCCAACCTGTTGTGCATGATAGTGGTTAGAATACAAATATCTTACAGCCTCATGTGCTGCTGTGTCAGCGCTGCCACAGAAACCTGGATTAGACATTAAAAAAACAAGCGTCTGGGTGCAGGTATGTAACTGAGTACAGTTCACATCTATCATAGGCTTCTCATTGAATTAGCACCATGACACCCCGGGAGACTTGGCAGTAAATTGAAGCTTAAAAGTTGTGCATTGTGAGTCAGGATTTAAGGGATTTAAGGAGTGACGCTGAAGTCACCAGAGTTAGGGGTTGTTAATAGTTCTGACAGCTATCCCTGCTCTCACTGACAGGCCTCCCTGCCTACAGGCTTTTTATTTATGTTTCTTACACAGTGTCAAATAAAATCAATCACTCACTTATCCGCTCTCTCTCCCTCTCGTTCTGCCCCTCTCATGGAAGCACACACACAAAAATGCAAAAGAAACCTATAGGCCTGACTGCAAACACACACACGAGCAAGAGAAAGAGAGGTGGGTGATGTCATCAGGGTTTCTAGGCGACCTGTCACTGAACCCTGAGGCCCTGTTACAGTAGAGTTGGAAAGATGTGGTCACTCGGCTGTCAATAATAAATGAACTGTAACTAATGGTGTGTGTTGGTGTGTAAACAGGTTACATGCAGTTAAGTACGGAAAGGGTTGTGCACACTGTAGGTGTGTTCACAAGTGTGTGTCTGCGTGTGTACGGGAGTGTGTATGTCCATTTGAAAGACTTGGGGTAATTAAAGCAAGAGGTTTATGGTGTAAAACGGTCCTCGGCACAGTGGGACAGTAAAATCTCTCAGAAAGCGTTTACCTTGCGTGGACACATCACTCCCTAGATTACTTAAATCTCCCTAATGGAAGCCTGTGTGTGTGTGTGTGTGTGTGTGTGTGTGTGTGTGTGTGTGTGTGTGTGTGTGTGTGTGTGTGTGTGTGTGTGTGTATGCAGTTGGAATTGATAACGTATGTGAGTTTCCATCAGTCACATTGCTGTTGGCATTATGATGCTAAAGGAGCAGTCAGTGATCAAAGAGTCAATAAATAAGGTTTTTACTATCAAACTGCATCATATCAAAATACTGAAAGGTTGCTGGGGTTACTGATCGATAGTGACGTCAGTGACTCGGGATGATGATATTCATGTATTACCCTTACTTAAGACAATATTCTAAGTGTATTGACTTCAACGTGGTGATGTTTATACTATAAATCATCAGTCAAGTGAGAAGTTATACCACCCTCATGTCTGTTTGAAAACAGTGAAGCTCCACCTGGTTGTCAGATATCCTCACAGGGATGGCAAGAATATAACTGTACAAGGATAAAAAATACTGAACATAACTTGAATCTTTTTTTTCCCCACTTAAACATCTGGCACATGACATGTTTGCTTGTTTTGGTAAGCTGATTTAATTTCCCTTGGACGGAAACAGACTTGTAATTGTCTTCTTTTCTACTTCTTCCAGTCTGTGCGCTAAGCTAAGCTGACCAGCTGCTGGCTTTAGCCTCAAATTTACTGTACAGACACGACAAAATGTCAAACTGCTCTTTTAAGACACATGAACATCCCACTGCCACACACACTCTGTACTTAGAGGAGAAAACTGTGACAAAATCCTGAGACAAACAGATTTTCTGTGTTTTCCCTTTATGGAGCGGTGCTTCCTGTGAAACCATTTCACACACATTCTACTACCTGAATCTACTCTGAAGTGTGTTAAAAATACTGCTGCTCCTCAGAACAAAGATTTACTACAGATGCAGCAAAGAGCAGGTAAAGCATGGCAGCAGTGATACCCTCCGACAGTGTCATTACTAGTTAATCATGTTCTCCACTGTGGCATTAAGAAGCCTGAATGCTTTTTAAAAATATCCAACCCACAGAATTAATTGAAAAATTAGTCAGCTGATTGTTGTCCATGGCGATAACTTAATCAGATACTGCCCTATTAAAAAAAAAATCACTTGTTCTGCTGTGAGATATTCTGCCACACTGCTGGCCAAACCTTAACTCTGTCAGTGTCTTGTTGTCTATGTGCACATGTTGGGGTCGTGAGGAGAGGTCAGGCCTGGGCGTAGATTATTGATGAAGTGATCAGTCCCCACCATGGAGGAGGGGCCTCTCTATCCTTTACAACCCACTAAACCTTACTGGTGCATGACCACATGATAACCTGCCAGACAGCACGATTTGTTGCACAGAACCATCTGGCAGTGGCAGGGTTTCGCTGGAAATGGTTTGGGAAGGGGCAGGTGCTTTGAAAAAAAAGAAAAAAACACTTGTCAGGTGTTTGGATGAACCATTTGTGATATCTTATGGCGTAGCAGGAGAGCACAGGAGAGGAAACACGACACCACAGTAAATTGTAGTTTGAGAAGCTTTGAAAAACTATCCATGGTAGACCAGTCGGACTTTGAAGCCTGGAAAGATGGACTCTGCTTGCAAGAAATCCAGCTGCCAGCTGAAGTAAAGCTGCTTCTGTACTTCGACCCCGCTAGCGTAGGGACGTCTGCCATGCACTCTGTGTCTGTGCTCCACATACCGCACTTTGTTCAGCCTAAACTACAACGTGAAATCACATGAGCTTCATGTGGATGAAGGTCAGGATCCGACCGCTCAGAATGTCTGCAGTATTTGTGTCAATTTTTTTTATGTTTTTAATCTTCGCAGGCCATGCCTTATGGCTGTTGACCTGTCAGTAGTTGTATACATGGGCAGTTTTATGACATTACTCTTCTATATTTAACCATCAGGAGCCAGATTAGGACCAAACACAGGAGACAAGGAAATCTGGTCTTTGTTCTTCCTGCTGTCTGTGACAGCGATTACATAACCCTGCCCTCCCTTATATAAGTGTCATTAGTCAGCGGTAAATTTCAAACTGTGAAAAAGCAGTAGAAAAGCATTTGGCCTGCACTTCTGGTGGTGGCCTAGATTTACTGTGGTATCATAAATACTTCTGTTTCTGATGATACACAGCAATCTTGCAGCAGGGCAGCGTTAAGTCAGAAACAGCTTTTATATATTTATAGAGAGAATGTATCACATAGGGTAAAACAAACTTTGATATGACTGGGGAGCAAACTTCCAAAGAGCTGTATAGGCATGTAAAAAAAAGGCAGAAAGAGTCTGTTGTATAAGATGGTATGAAGATTGAAATGATTATCAAATAATGGCTATACTTTAATTAAACATATAAAACAGACAAACCACAAAGACGTCTCTTATATTTCTAATCTTCACCACTTGGATTAATACTGATCTAAATCACACTGATGATCATGTTAACTGCATGCTCTTTGAAGACTGAGGAAACTGAATCACCCCTCGTGTCAGTACGAGTCAGTAGCCACATCTCAGCATTGCTGAGGCTTCGAAACAACCAGCTGGTGCAGAGAACATTATGGCCAAAGCTTTGTGGCCGAGCCAATTTAAATTTACATGTCAACTTATTTAATTCTGCTCCCTGAAGTGCAATAACTCTATAAGATGGTTAACAATTACACTGAAAGCCACAGCACTGTCACCCTGGCAGGACTGCAGGTATACAGAGAGCTGTTCATTCAGACAAATGGAACATACAGTGATTAGATTTAGTCTTTTTCTTTTTTTTACTTGAACCATCTTTTTTTTTCAAAAATCAAATACAAATACACAGATTTCTTTACATAAAGTAAGTACTTGGGAGGATTTACCCAGTAAACAAGATGAGCTCTAGGCTTTAATCAATTCAAAACAAAACAAATGTATATGTCAATGTACACCATGCAAATCTTTCAACTTCAAACTATCTATATAAAAAACAGCCACTTGGCACACAGGCAGTTATGAATTCCCATCAGTAATAAGTTGAAACTGCATGTTCTAATTTTCAGGGAGAAAAAAAAAAAAGCATCTGTCACTGTAGCCTCAATAATCTGCTTTCTGCTCTCATTTTGCTCAGGTTTGGAAGTTCTTACACTCAATTCTCCAGCATAAATCCCTTCCAAGGGGCTGTCGCTGTGGGGCTTTGTGAATTTGTGAATCTTTCTCACGCTGTCAGTCTCTTCCTCTGTATATCTTAGAGAAATAAAAACTTTTCTGCTTGTACCATTCCCCTCCTGCACAGTCATGGATCACATTCATATCATCAGGACACTCAGTGTAGGTAACAGTGTTGGGAAGATTACTTTGGAAATGTAGTTGGTTACAATTACAAGTTACCCTGTTGAAAATGTAATTGTAGTGTAACTATTTCAATTACTTTCCCAAAGTAATGTAACTAATTACATTTGATTACATTTTAATTACTTTTCTTAGTTTTTAATGAATGCTCTCACATTTCAACTATTTTCACACTTTCAGACCTAACAGTTAACATAAAGACAATAGCTATAATAGGCTAATAGGCTCCAGAGATAGGCTACATCTTTTTACTGTGAGAACAGCTGTATACTTTACATTAGGCCTATAGACACATAAGGGTATAGCTGTAACTCTTCAGATCTGACATAGACAGTTTAGATGTCAACAACGTCTTAAAGGGATAGTTCACCCAAAATTCAAATTTCACTCATTATTTCACTCATGTCGACTCTGTGAGAATTTTCAAATACTGCTGCGTGGGCCCCCCGTAACTCAGAGAAGGAACGGAGGACTCTGAGAATTCTCACAGCTCTTAGTTGACATAAGGGTGAGGAGAGATGAGTGAAACTTGAATTTTGGGTGAACTACCCCCTTTAACCGCTCGCAAACACACTTTGCACCACACCAGTGTTCCCTAGTAGTATTATGATATTCACAGCAACAAGCAATTAGCCTACTAACAGTACAGCAGGAGGCACATCCATACCATTGGTGCAGATTTTTAAACCCATCTGCAAAATGTCCACAAATACTACAGCAGCATCTGTAACCCTTCAGCCAGCGGTCACATACGTAAACAGAGAGAGAGAGAGAGAGAGAGAGAGAGAGAGAGGGAGAGAGCGAGCATCAGCTGTCCCTCTGTCACTCAGCGTCGACATGGTCCGGGAAAATGAAACAAAACTCATCCGTCCAGTCACTTTGCCACCTTTTGGTGTGGGCCATGTCATGACTTGCTTACTTTGATAGGCTATTTCACTCAGACGACCGGCGGATCATCTGGTGCGCGCGCGGTAGCCTACCGTATAGTCCTTTTTTACTTCTCCATGCGCGGCACATCTTCACATTACGCGCTCTCTACGCAAGCGTATTATTATATAGGCCTACGTACAGTGTGGGATGACATCGAAATAAAGTAGCCTAGGGCAGTGCGCACCTCGTCTCTCATGTTGCCCACTGAGGAGAGGTGCAACAGTGCCGGTGGATCATCGCGGGTCAGACAATTGGCTCTTCCCTAACATCTAACTTGCGGCTTTGGACCCGAGTTTTTCCGATGATTTTTCAAATGTAACTAAAACTGTAATCATGGAAATTTATAAAAGAAACTGTAATTTAATTACACGTTTTCCCAGAGTAATGTAACGGATTACAATTACGTAGATTTTGTAATTAAATTACGTAACGACGTTACATGTAATTCGTTACTCCCCAACACTGGTAGGTAATGAACAAGGTTTTACTGCTGCACTTCATGGAGGCTGCTCTGGAAAATCGTACCAACAAGGAGAACATATTCTAAGATATAAAACATGTTTATGTCTTTACTGAAGCATCATGGCTCAGCTGAGGGGACACAGTGCCCGCTGGGGAACAGAACAGCCTAGACTCAAGCCTCTCATGACTTTGAGTCAAGAGGATGCAGAGGGAAACAATGGCAGAGGGCGAGAGGACGTCTGAGTGTGCAAGTGAGAGACAGAAGCTGTACCAGTGGTTTAAGACTCTCTCTTTATCCTTCACTAGAGCTTTACTGGGAGTTCATGCGTTAAGCGGAAATGGTATGAAAAAAAGAGAACATCTGCTTCCTCACTTCTCCGTTCAGTTTATGTCATTTTTCTTTCCTTCTTTCAAGCTGACCTCTGCTGATCCCTCGCTCAGCTGAACACACTGCCCTAAAAAAAATTACGCTCCAACAAAAAAAAAAAGGGAAACCTTGCTGACTTTGTCTGACAGAGGTTTAAGGATTTCTTAAAGTCTGTGTTAGTACAATGCGTAACACCGTCAAAGATGAAGGACAAAATCCACAATGCTCTGTGGGGAAAAAGTACATTTCAAAGTTTAGCCTAAGCGAATATGAGGCCTCAGCAAAATGAGAAATGGAAGTATTCAGATTAGTGTGGAAGTGCATGCGTGTGCGCGTGTGTGCGGGGATCGTCCTGAACTCTCTCAATTTATCAGCCCAAAACGTAATGGACAATTTATTGTTTTCCGTATTCAATTTAAATGGAAAGTGTTGTGGAAAATTTTTCTTCTGCACACACAACATAAATGCTTTGCAGAGGCAGACACAGAGAGAGAGGGAGAGGGCAAAGGTGAAATCAAGGATGGAGGACAGATAAGCCAATAGACACACACGCGCACATGCACACACACCAGATTAACACCTGATACAGGGTCAGTGGGAGAGGAGTGAGAGGGAGTATGCAGTGACAGAACTGAAATTACATCTAAGTGAATTATGACTCCTCATTTGTGTTAGTTATCATAATTTATGTTATCACTGGCAATGATGAATACAAAAACAATATATGCTGATTTGTACCTAGAGCAAGCAAAGCTCATTGAATAGTGCTAAATCGAACGGAGCTGAGCGATGGGGTGAAGGGGGGGAAGGATGGAGGGGACTCAGGGGACAGGCAATGATAGAGACAGCAGAGGGAAGGGTGTGATGCGGGAAAGAAGGGTGTGATGGAGGGAGGGCAGAAAGATGGAGTGATGGGGAGGGGGGAGGAGTGAACATTGTGTTGGTGTAAAGCTGAAGAAAAGAAAAGAACATTCACTTTGATTGGAAGTGGCAGCACGTTCAGGCAAGATAACAGTGTGTGTGTGTGTGTGTGTGTGTGAGAGAGAGTGAGAATATCTGCTCAGTGCTGTTATCAAGCACCAATCCCTTGCATTATGGGGTAAATCCTGCAAAAGGTTACTGTGCTATACTTCATTCTAGTGCGCTTGAGGTGGGAAAATCACAACAGTGAATTTGTGGAGCGAGCCTCGTCATAGACCTTAACATCACTGCATTTACATAAAATGGTACTAAAAGTTTATTATTACTGTTCCCGTGAAGAATTTACTGGAATATATACGCATACATTTCTTGGGGAAAATGATGCTTTAACACATTTGTTTACCACCAAGCTAGCTATCATTAACCCCTGTCATTCCTCCTTCCTGCGTTTATACTGTGTAGATCCTGCACATTGTTGTGTTTGCTGAACGAGCGAGGATGATGTTTTGAAAGCAAATAACCAGCTGCCGTATGAAATTTATACTGCATGCAATAATCATTTACAAGGTTGGGGAGGGGAAATAAAGAGTCGGTGTTGTTGACGGTGAAAACCTGTTTGTGTGGTTCATCGTGTCTGCAGCTCTGCTGCTCACGTGTTGGATGGAACGGATGAACAGACATGATGCTGCAAGACAAACATGCACACGTAGATTTATTGTTTTTGCTGATTCCAGATCTAATATTTACCCAAATCAATTCCTAATATACTGGATCATATACTATATTTACAGTGTTGTAGGGGATTTATATTCATCATCCACAACAGTGAAACCTCTGTACTGGATTATTTAACTATAGCGATTGCAAACGCTGTGATACCTAAACCAGCACTCACTCACAAAACACACACGTGACACCTACACAAACAGCACAGGTCATCTGACCAGATACATATTAGACTGCAGCCCTTCTACTGTAATTCCAGGAGAAGGTATACCCAAATCTGAAGCAGCAACTTCAATGATCTTCATTTGAATAATTGTCTGCTAATTCACAACCTATTGCACAGTGAGGTAATACTGTATATGGTGACTGGCAAAATTATGAAAGTACTGTGATATTTACAAATCAGCAGTCTTATGAACTTCATGAACTGGGTGTCTGTGGCAAGTTGCTGCTAATGCAAAATGAACATTTCTTCCTCCTGCAGCCTCACATAAAAGCATTTAACTGACAAAGGCTGACTTTTATTATGAAGTAGTTGCAGGAAATGCAATGCGCTTGTCAGTGAGCTTATCCTTCATCGTAAATGGTCATTTTCAGCATTTTCTTTGACAGCAGATCAGCTTGAAATACTGCACAGAGTAATGGAACGAGAACGAGCAGCTACTGTACTGTGAGCCGTTAGAGGAGAAGCTGCAGGCGACAGGCTGCGCACCTCCAACTTCTTAGGCAAGTAACTCCAGCTCCTTTCATTCTGTGCCCTGCAGACTCATGGGCTGCATGGCTTCAGATCAAGAGTGCACACAGAGTGATGGAATAGGGACAATTATTATTAATTAAAACAACAAGTTTGTATTGCTGCCCCTAATTCAGTCACCAGTAGTATTAAAGTAACAGCATTTATCAAATGTCTGAGTGTATATGCTTACTGGCACTGAAAAGCACTGCCATTTTCAAATGAATAAAAAGTGCCACCAACAGAGACTGTCTCGAGTGGGAATGGAACAACGTTGTGAATGACAACACACATCTGTGAGTAATGTTTAAGGCAAATACTGTTAGAGGAGTGCAGCCTCCACTTCTTGTGTCATTCACATTCCCATTGATATCACTTCTGGGAAAATAACGCTTAGCTGAAAGTAGTTAATGTGCTAACATGCTGGCTGAGCCATCCTCTAACACTTAGGTGTTTTGAATGACCCTCATTTTGGTCATGCTTAATTCATGAGGCACCATCACTGTGTCTGGATTAGACAGTAGCTGATGAATATGCATCAGGGCACTTCCTACACACACACACACATTGAGTGTTACTCAATAATTTCAGGTATTAGAAACTCTCCTGACACTAACTGCCCTATAGAGCGACTTTTCCAGACTGCATTTACCTGTTTTTTTTCTCTCCATTCGTGCTGGGTTGGTGTGTCTGTGAAAAACTCATCACAGGAAATGAGACACTTGCGTTTCTGGCAGCAGCAGCCAGAGCAGTTTCTGACTTTATTTTTGTGCCACGGGTCAGACACCAATGGGACATTCAGAAATCTTATTACCAATCATCAAAATATGTAACCAACTCTCATTTTATGCTTTTTTTTTGCTTCATTGTATCCCTGATGGCTTTTCATCTTTGCAATATATCTACTTACTTGTGGTGTACTTTGTGTAATGTCAGCTCAGCTTCATGTTTGTCTGCAAACTGTTTACAGAGGTTCCCACTTGATGCCTATATCCTTAAGATGGATTCAGACAGGTATTCACTTACGGCCCTTCTCATCCACTAAATGGGGGAAGTGAGCTGATGTAATAGGAGAAAAACAACACTGCATCATGTGCCAAAAAGTTAGATTTGCTTCAGTTTCAACTTGCAACGCAATGTGCTGGAGCCCAGCAAGGCGCTCTCATGGCCAGTCACATGTGTTTATTTTTGTGGACTCACTACACAGATGTGTGCCTAGTTTCAGACCTGTTCATTCAGAATTATTTAAACTTATGTGAAATTTATAACAATTGCTGTTAAATATTGGATAATGGCTAAAGGTCACTTTGACCTGCGTATACACTACCCAGTTCATCCTTGAGTTCAAGTGGACATTTGTGTAAAATTTGAATGTAAAACTGTAAAACTCGAGTTCCGTAGATATTTTACACAAAATCATGTCTTGAGAGGTCAGTGTGGCCTTTGATCAATTACCACCAAATTTTAAATCATTACATATTTGAGTCTAAATGGCCATTTGTGTGAAATTTGAAGAAGTTCTCAGTTTCTGAGATTCTGTGTTCACGATGCAAGGTTTTATGAGGTGACCACGCCCTTGACCTTTAACCCCTAATCTCACAAGTTCATCCTCAAGTCCTGATATATGTTTGAGCCAAATTTCAAGAAGAACAAGGTTGTTACAGGGATATTGTGTCCATTAGAACATGATATGGACAAAACTGCGGACATGATATCTTTGTAAAATCAATAATAAAGTCGTGAAATTCTGTCTGTGAGCAAAAACAGCTACTGATCTCTTTGTACATTCATTTCACCTATCAGACTTCCAATGCAATGCACACCCCCTTTGCAAGAACACAACCCCAACTATGGACAGCAGCTCCCTTAGGTGCACTCAACTGGAAAGGGCAACCCCTTGTGGCTGAAATGGTCACTTAACTTGTACAATGTTTACGTTTTCAGGCTGTTATGTACAGTAGCATCATTTCTAGTTTTTTTAAACAATAGCTCCTAATGTCATTGCAAATTCACACAGCTGCCACCATCACATAAATGTAAGCAGCTTGCCAAGAAGAGCAATCACAGCTTTGTGTCCAGTAAAAATGATCAAAATCAAAATATAAAACACTATATGGTTCTGTTGTACAAGACTTGGTTATTGTTCAGCTGGGCAGACAACAACAAGATTGCTGCCCTCAGATTCAAGTAGGTCAGTGTTTGACAAAAGATCTCTGCAAAGTACAGAACAGAAACACTGCAGCCCCAAAACTATCTTGTAATTTTGGTGCAGGTTGCCTGCAAAGTGACTCCTGTGACAATGTGAGTGGTTACGGTCAAAGAGAGGACACAGAGCAAGGGAGAGGGGGAGAGAGAGAGAGGATCCTAGCAGCCAGGCCAAGAACTTTAAAAAGAGGTTTAGATAGTGGAGTGACCCCTCCTCTTCCTTGTGCCATACTTGCTTTCCCTGCTTTTCTTTCCACTGCCCCCCCTTTCAGACCTTCCTTCCTTCACCTAGACACCTGCCTCAGAGAGAGAAATGTTTTTGATGATGGTTACCTTCACTGAAGAGGAGGAAACCCTGGTCATATAAAATATACAATATAGCATGGAGCTTTCACAGCTATCTAAACCCCCTTCAGATGTGGAGCTATGTTGAAAGCACTGCAGATAGGTCTGCTTCGCCCCATAAAGATACTGGGTAGTGAAGAGCATCATTAAACTGGCCAGGGCCAGCCCGGCTCAGGCAGTAAAAACAGAGGTAATATCATCTAACTGTCCTCTTTTAGTCAAACTGTGATACAGTTTGTTATCTGTGGGTGGAAGATCTGATCCTCCTTCTGGGAACAGCCCCTGTATAAAAATGTGACAAAGTCAACTTTTTTTATTGGTTTTTAATTGAAAACAATGAATAGTTCTGAGTAAATGTGACAAAGTCAACTTTTTTATTGGTTTTTAATTGAAAACAATGAATAGTGCTGAGTGTGATGCACTTTAAACTTACTTCAACTGAATTTTCCCATCTGGACTGAGAGCAAGACTACCACGACATAATCACCTTATTAAAGAGGCACTAAGCAGGATTTTTCCGGTGGCTATGCTACATTTTTACCTTAAAGGCTAGGTAGGCAGCTTTTTTTTGACAGTATTAGGCAAAAACTTACACAATAACCTTGAGGATAATGTAAATGAAGTGATGTGAAAAAAGATCAGACGTGTGCGTCTCCCCTAGGCTCTGTTTTCAGCCTGCAAAGAAATCTACCCGTGACGGTAGATTTTGACCAATCACAGAGCAGCAGCTCTTATTCGTATTATTTTACACGAAATATAAATACTTTGTTATCGTTCATGTGTTCAAAAAGGTTTTTCTTACCCGTGACTCGGACATTATGGAGGATAACATTGAAAAAAGGAAAAGAAAGAAGCTTCGGCAAGTTGGTTGGTTAGAGAGGAGGACAGAGAAGCTGCCCGGCCGATGAGCTCAGCTCCCAGGCTGCAGCCTCTGTGACGAGCCGCTGCTGCCGCTCGTGTGTGGCTCTGCACTCCTCCGACAAAAGTCGGAACAATACTTACAGACGTTATTAGGAAAAACTGACCACAGATTGGGAATCTAAACCGTCACTTTCTCGCATGAAAAAATATTAAAACGTAAGAAAGTGACGGACTGGCGGAGGGGATGAGAACCGTGTGGACTCAACTCAAGGCTTTTTTCTAGATTTCTGCCTACCGAGCCTTTAATTAAAAAGCTCCGGGGTAATTATGATGTGTGACTACATGACTTGCAACTTGTTACGAGTGAACCGAGGCACTCTGCCTTCCACCTGGTGTCTCATGGCTGAAAATCTGGCCGCCGCCCCGGTGTCCCAGCTCTCTTCTCTGCGCACAATGACACAAACACGCTCCATAACCAGCAATCTGTTGATCATGACAGACTAAGACTACACAAATACACGTTGTAACATTGTATGTCATATAACGTTATCCACCGCTCAATGGATTGATTTTTTTGCCAGCTTCATTAGAAACAAATGCACATGGCCAGGCGGAGGGTTAGCAAAACAGAGGGAAAGTGACCAGACTTGCATACAGTAGTTGTGCGAGCAAACAACAGCTAATTTACAGATCCAGTGACTCCAAATGATTGAATTAGTCTGTCATTTATCAGGGGGCATGTTGGTGGCAACCTGACAAATGTAAAGCATGTTGAATACTCTCTTCTTTTAGCACTGGTTTGGATTTCTATCCATTCCTGAGGAAAGCACCTGGCTTTTTAGGAAGTAAATATTTCACTAGCTTCACTGCCTGGTTGCTAACTTTGTAACACTCCTGTTTAGTGCCACTCAGGTATGAATTTATCATCTTTGAAAACGGCTGCCCGCTGTGGCTGGAAGAGTGGCGTAAGTAAACCAAAGAGTGAAGTTGAGAGAAACTAAAAGAAGTTCTGTAAAACTGGAAGGAACTGCAGAGTTGGGTTTATCGCTACAAATGACCCCGTTAAGTCTTTTAATACAATCACTTTAATGACAAATTGGAAAATTTCAAGTCCATCACATGACAGAAATTATTCTTGTAGTATGTATTAGCTAGCCTTTGACTATTTGGATAGTCATTTTATACTATTGAACACTTGTGTCATAAGTAATATACAGTATAACATAATGAGTTATGGCCAAATAATAAGGTCACAGAGATTACTCTTTGACAAAATTCTCATCACTTCATTATTGAATGCAAATGAAAATTTGATGGCGTGTATTCAAAAAGAATGTGAGGTCAGGTCACCATGACTTGAACTTTTGGAGTTTCAGTATAAGACCACCTCTGGAGCTCTAAGGAGAGTTTAAGAAGTAAACTGCAGGATTGGAGTGGGACCGTGTTTTCTGATTTTCAAGGTCGCTTCTCTCCTCCAAAAAGTCTTCCATTTGACCTAATTAACACTTAACTCTCAAAAGATGTTATGTTCATGTAATACATCATTATTCATAGCAAGCACATAATATCAACAGAAGATGGGCAGAGAGGTCAGCTAATTAAGTCAGGGGTGCATCTTGAAAGTCTGAGCTACAGCTGGTGGAAGGTTTCAAAACTCACACACACATACACAAAAACACTGATTAGTTCATCTTTGAAGCGACAGACTGATGGACAATCCGAAGTCTCAGGCCTTGGATGTCACTGGTAAAACATTTGCTGCTGTGTGGTAGGTCCTTGAGATGGTCCCCGCACTATGGAGACACTGAGCTGGGCATTTGTCATTATGTTATTATATCATTATGTTTGTAATTATGAGAAAGCCTGGATATCTTAAACAAAACCATATTTAATCACAGAGACCAAATGTAACGCACCAACAGGAAATCTGGTGACTAATTAAACCAACTTCACAACAGTCATTATTAATGACTTCATTAATGACTGTCTTAAAGTCAGCACAGAAGCTTTTACCTGGAAAGGCTGCCTCTTTGCTGAGCAATGTGCCTGACAGCATTAGCGCAACTCCTGTTCTGCTTTGTTTTGCCTTCCTGTGGCAGGATTTAACTTTTCATTAATGTTTGGATTACTAGGTCATAGCAACCCCACTGCTGGCTGCACAGCGAGATTCCACATCACAATCATACACATTCAAATCCAATCTTCTCATGTTGTTGAATGCATAAAACTGCACACGTCCTACCACAGCCAACACTGGGCACTCCCTCCTTTTAGCACATTAAACACACCAAGTGGACGCATGCGGTGTCACATGTGTAAACAACCCATAACTGCACCACAGACAAAAAGCCTAATCGGAAGCTGCCGTTGTGTGGGTTTGCCGGTTTTAACTGTGTCCATGATAATATTCCGTGTCATGATTACTGTTCAATATGGAGATGATGCCTCGAGGCTGTGCGCGACGATGCATCAGAGCCGCATCTTATCCGGTGACAGCGGCAATAGCACAGCATCGGGAGAGTATCACAGCAGTCAAGTGGATGATAAAACTCAGTTTTGCAGCATCTGTTAGTACAGTGAATTATCTATGTACTACTCTAGCTACAGGGGTAAATGAAGAAGTTATGCATATTTCTCTAACTAGGCCACAGGGGAGGTGGAGGAGGGAGAGGTGGGGGCAGCCAGTTGGGGTTGGTGGTTGTTTTTTTTTGTTTTGTTTTTTGTTTTTTGGGGGGGAGATGTAATGTGATTGCCAAGACAGACAGAATTCCCAGTTTGCCATGTGAGCTGAGGTTGGGTGCGTGGAAGGGAGAGAGAAGGGGAGAGAAAAGAGGATGGGGGTAGAGGAAAAACAGCAAGAGATGGACAAAAGTGAGCAACTGTATGTAGTGATATTCAGAGTAAAAACATCAATATTCACCCACAGTATAAAGCTGAACCGCAGGGTTGATTTGATTTCCCTGTCTCTCTGTCGGTGATACTGCAGAACAGGGAGGAGGACTTCTTCCTCTCTCTTCCTCTTTCATGTGTTCAGCTCTGTGGAACCCACAGATAACGCGCAAACGCAACGCGCATAAACACACACACAAACAGGCACAAATATACACACACGCTGTGGTTGTTGTCTGAGCATGGCAGCGCACTCGGAGGTGAGTGTGTGAAAGTGTTACGAATGTTTTCAGGTTACTCTGTAGTTCAAACGCTCGCACAGAAGAGAAGAAGAAGAGGAGGAGGAGGGTGGGGGGGAGTGGGGTGATTCTGTTGCTATGCAACCAGACTGTGCTGTTTGAGAGCATAACCATCCACTCTGCAATGAGTTAATGCATGCGTGCGCACACATGCATGCACCCACGCACATGCAGCAACTGTGGGAATCTGCACAGACAGACCAACAGTCCCATGGCTGATTCCCACCAGATGCATTAAAATATTTGACATGTGTATCAGCACATCATGTCAGAGGCTCTCTCCCCCTCTCTCTAATCCATGTGCATGCTGCTTTCAGCAGCACGTTTGCTGATTGGTGATCAGACATCCAGTGTCTTTTCATAGTGGTCAGAATAATGCCTCCCTCTCCTCTGTGACAGAATTCCCCTTCAGGGAGAAACGATTCGAGCAAACCATATTGTAAATTCAACGAGCGTCATTCTGCTCTCAAGTGACCCACCAGGACAAATCACACAAATGCATGAATAGCTCTTATTATGCATTTCTATATTGGCCTCACGTCCCAGGGTGTTTTACAGGCATAGCAATGGCATGCATTTACATGTTTCAAATAGTCACTGTCCCTGAGGAGATCATCTGAACATCCTTCACACATCAGCTCTTGTATATACTGGGCCCCTATGTACATGACCACAGCTAACCTGCTCATGAGGTCAATCATTAGTAAGCCGTTATGAAATAACTTACAGTAGCATCAAAGATTTAACATAACTGAATAAAAATCAATGTGCGTTTGTCAGCAGTGTTACCATATCCTATCCCAGGACTTTTTACACACTTTTTAACATTATCTGACACTTTGATGAGTAAAACTAAATGAAAACTTTATTGATCTAAATTTCCATCAGGTTCAATAAAGTACTGTATCTGGCTGTCTAAAACTTTTGTAAATGTATCAGATCCTGTGGGCCAGAGGGTTTCCAAACATTTTGTGAAATGCATGAGTTGAGCTGTGTGAGATATTATTTACACACTTAAAACTTTAACCCCACTTCTAGCAAGGTAAGTACAGGCTATTGATTAAGGAGGAAATTGAGAAAGCATTACAAAATCACATTTTATCAGTTAAATCACACTGGTTACTAAGAGAAAAACTCTTTCAATGTGTTGTGAAATCTCTCGTATAAATACGACATATTAAAAAAGATATTCAAAAAGCAGAAGAATAATGAATAGCAGACTAATATTTTTTATACTTAATCCTGGCAGGCCCTGGGGTTCCTTGAAAAGGTTATGTGAATGTCAATGGAATTTTAAAACACTTAAAATAAGTTTCTGGAGGTCTGACAGCAGACATACGTTTTCCTTTGTTAGTAATAATAAAAACTCTGACTTGAAGACAAAGAGTCTATGCTGTCGGTCATTTAATTTAACGACTACAGCACAAGGCATCAGGCTCACCATAAAAAGGAAGGTATTAGCTATCACAACAACACATCAAAGCATACAAAAATCCTAATATTTTGTTTACTCTCATAACTGCATGAGCTCTTGTTTGATCATTTGTGCTGCTTGGAGTGAGTCACGTGGAAGTCAGACTCCCTTTTTTCTTCTTCTTATCACAGCCCTTTATTAAACAATATTATGGACACGGCCATAGATACAGGCCCACGTAGGACATTATCTATTGTAAACCCTGTCTGTCAACTGTGTCCTCGGAAATGCTGTGTGTGTCCAGGGGGTATTTGTAGACAATGACAATGTAGGGACAGCAGATAAGTGAGTCATAATTTTACATTTAATCTCTTTACTAATTTGCTGAGCAGCAGGGTCTGATGCCAGTTATCGTGTGCAGCTTTATTGTTCCAGGGCCGGATCTGGCAGCGTCCTGCTTCACCAGCACTTGTATCTGCTGATTATGATCAGTTTGGATTTTTCCCTTCATTTATCCCCATCCTTTTCTGTTCATTATATGTGCCATATTTCCCCGGTCCATGTCTTTTCTTCCACTGCTTGGCCTGTACTCCCGAACCTCCTCCCCTTCAACCCCCACCACCCTCCTCACTCTCCTCAGCCCCACCATCCATCCCTCCCCTCCCCTCTAGTGTTGGTCTTCAAAGGAGCAGGCTGAAGTCTACAGCAGCTCTGCAGCTCTTGAAATATAGATTTTATTGCCTGTGGGACCCTGCCTTACTGCTCTGTACATTTCTAACACCAAAACACACAGTGATACAGCTGTATGTGTTGCAGCGCACATGGATTCCCTCACACTCACACACACACACACACACAAACATACATTTCAATTTCTCACAATGTAACAGACACTGAGCATTTTTTACTTCTCCATGTGTCCTTTTGTAATAAAGTTTATACTCTTGCGCTAACTTGATGTTATGACCTCCTAAACAACTTTTCTAATAACGCTCTCACCCCCTGAACTCTTATCTATATGGTCTCTTACTCTATCATTGGGGTAACTATGTCTGCTCTCTAGATGCTATGAACTATGGTCAACAGCCATGCTAGCATGCTAGCTGAACCACAGTCTTTGAGCTAAATGCAGCATACCGATTTCTTCAGAAGCTGATGCTGTTAAGTTAGTATTCTAACATTTAAACAGCTATGACTGACGAATGTCTTTAGCTTTGCTGGTAATTGGTCATTACTACAGGAAAACAAATTTTTTAAAAGGACCACGTGATAACCAAAGTTATAGAACTTCCAGTATGCAATATTTGATGAGAAAATTCAATTTGGACCAATATGTTGAAAGGCCAGATGCAAAAAAGTCAAATGGGCCAAAGTCAATATGTCTTGACTTGTCAACAAAACAACAAAATTGACCTTTTTGCTAATTAGGAGAGGCTATGTACGAAGTGAACACAAAAATACTGTAAAATCAATGGTCTGCACAAATTCAAGTAAACAAGATGATCTCTTTAAGCAGGAAAATTCCTCTCATTAACCAACTCAAAAAACCACAGATTTTCACTGTTTTAGGGAGGGGAATGTAATCAAGTTCTCCATCTAGATTTTAGTCTGGAACATGTACTCATATAAAGACTGAAAAGTAAAAACTGTGCCAACTCCTGAGAATTCTTCCCTCTCTTCAGGTTTTGAATTTTCTTTCTTTTTTTTAAGTATCTTTTGGGGCTTTTTGTCTTTAATTGATAGGACAATAGAGATGGACAGGAAATGGGAAGGCAGAGAGAGGGAATGACACGCAGCAAAGGGCAGACCGGGGGACTTGAATGGGGCCAGCTGCAGCGAGGACTACAGCCTTTCTGTATAAGGGCGCCTGCTCAACTCAGTGAGCTACACAACACCTCTTTACTTTTATTCCTGCCTTCATGTGTTTGTCTTTCCCTACTTCCTCGTCTTGTTCCTGTTACTCTAGAATCCATTTGACATGAGTTACCGTAAATATGAGCCAGATCACGAAAACATCTTGAGCACTTCTCAGTCTATTGGTTCATAATGGAACAGATAATCTTACCACAGAGATGCTTTTTGGGGAAATGGGCCAACATAACTCCATTGTAGCTGCTCTGCATTGGAAACAACTCTCGTGGGAGGGCTCTCCATCACTCTCTGTCTCTCTAGTTTTCAGCCACTCACCCTTTCCTTCCAGTCTTTCTCGTTCACTCTCTCATTCGAGCTCTTTCTTACATTTCCCATTATCCCATCTTTCATTATTGATTAGTTCAAAAACCTCTCAAATCCCAAAGAGTTGCCCTACCCAGGCTTGAGTATGTGTGCATGCATTTGTGTATGAGCGTTTGCTCTAGCCAAGTGGGACTCTGGGACCCACTTTGCTACATTGACATCAGCAGTTGCCGGGTGTGTTCATAACTATGGTGACCCTGTTGTCTGGGCGACGGCCATTATGTTGTCACGGAAGCACTCAGGCTAATGGAGAAGCCATATTAATGATGATGCTCTGTCTCCCCACCCTTTCTCTCTTCTTTTCCTCACACACACATACAGATATGCATACATTACTAATGGTCTTCCATACAAATGGCTTCTTCATTCCTCAGACGCCAGCGATAAATCGATGACACTTTTACCTGACCTCCTTTCTTTTATCTGTTTGCCGAAGTACACTCACAAGACACAACTGCACAGACGGAGACACAGCAGCTGTGTTTACCTGAGTCATTTCATCCATTGATTAAAGTTTTATTGAGGTCAATCATTCTCTGTAAGCAAAAGATGCACACATCCACTAGTTTAATAGACATGATCCGAGACAAACACAAACACACACGGGAAGACAGTCTGCACACAAACACGATGGGAATCATTATCAATCATATCATGATTTTCTCCCTGCCAGGGAAATGCTACCAGTGATGCATGCTAACAAGCTAACCACTGTCAGTAAAGAGCAACTGTGTTACAGTCAGCCTGTCTGTGTGTGTCTGGATGTGAGCCCAAGTTTTTGATCAGCAACTATTGTATCTGTGTGTGTATGCATGCCTAAATTTGATTGTGTGACTGTGGCTATGTGTGTGTGTTTCCATGGACAGCACTGGTCAGCTAGTCTTGGTAATGGATAATGAAAGTCAGACATGTTAGTAAGAGGAAATATTGCTGAGGTAGAGGAAGAATGACAAATGGATGGATGATGGATGATTGGAGTCAGCTAGTCAGCAAGTACACGGTGTCCCACAGTGAGTGTGATAGACAGGTTGGATATTAGTTGTAGCCGGGCTACAGCTTGACAACTGACCACATCCCACCGAAAATAAAAGAAAAAAACAAAAATTATTGTTGTCAAGCAGTTGGTTTCCACAAGAAGCTGAAGGTACATCCACGTTATAAGATGTGTGTTATTGGGACTTAATACAAATGTCATTTCTTTCTGTAGTTGGCATGCTAATTAGTTAGCTCACACCCCACAGTAGCTACTAGTTGGATTAATTAACTTGTATGGAACTTCTGCATATCTCAATCAAAGCAATATCCATTACCATGATGTAAACTAAGGATTTCACTAGATTGGAAAATTGCTCAAAAAATGTGTGATAATGTATGTACTGTATGCATTAATGTATAATATTAAAAAGTGATCTATTCATTTTACCATTGTATGCATTTTAGCTTCTGCCTCTACAACACATATGTCCGAATAGACATATTGCAATTGCAGTAAAATAGGTGTAATTATGACTTTGACAATTGGACAATGGTCCATTCAACCTGATACTAACTTAGTGCAAAGTAAGCAACTTCTACCAGACTTGAGAACAAACCAGAAATCCTGCATGAAACTTCTGTCTGAAACTGAAAGCCCAGTGATCCACTGCCTTTCTCTCAGACCTCAGTCAGTTAAAAAGAAAACGTGTCAAAGCCCTGACTGTGAAACTGCAGCACAGGCAAGTGACTCAAGTTTGAATTTGTGTAACCCATCCTCCATCTACAAATACTCCCCCAGGCTGTTACTGTAAATAAGGATCGGTCCTTAACAGCGTGCCTGGTTGAATCAGAGTTAAAAAATCCTACACCAGCCTCCGAGGTCCCAGAGTGGAGTGGAGGTAGAGGGGAGAGGGGAAATTACATAAGAAAGGCACTCAAGGCTCTATCATTCCCCATTAAATCTCAATGATATCAGGTGACTGGGGAAGCACCTGAAGTCATCTGAAACCATTCTTGTATTAGTTTAGCAGTGTATCTGGCAAGGATTATTGTCTTGGGGTGCAAGACCATCAGGACATGGTCTGTATTCACACATGCACCTGCTACTGTGTAATGTCCTTGTAACTCTTGGCTGTTTCGAGCCATCTGAAGCAACAATCTAAACAAATTATGTCCCCAAGATGCCACCTTAACTGCTATAGAGCATGTCTAACAGCTGGGATCACACAGCTGTGCGGCGGCTGTGGCTCAGGAGGTAGAGCGGGTCGACCATCAACCGGAAGGTCGGTGGTTCGATTCCGGCTCCCCCCGTCCGCATGTCGAAGTGTCCTTGGGCAAGACACTGAACCCACACTTGCCCTCCGATGTGCCATCGGATGTATGAATGTGTGTGAATGATTAGCCTCCAAAGCCTGTCTGCGAACAGAGCTGTATGAATGTGTGTGAAAGGGTGAATGCGACCATTACATTGTAAAGCGCTTTGAGTGGTCCAAGTGACTAGAAAAGCGCTATATAAGTGCAAGTCCATTTACCATTCCATTTACCATTTACAGCTGAAGACTTCCTTCTTCAATCTGTCCAGATATGAGAAAAGGATGCAAGCCCATCAAAAAGCCTCCATCTCTGTAAGCACAGGAGTTTTCTGACTAACAGCCCTATCATACGGAGCATTACTGTGAGCACAGCAGCATTCAGTCAGTGGTCATTTTGAGATCTGTTAGTATATGTATCAATCATCTTGATTGATTCTCTTCTATCTTCTTCCCTTGAGATTATTAGCTCTTAGAGGGAGAGCATAGTTTCTGAGTTGATGCAGTGTAAATAACATTAGTTGTTAAGAGCTTCCACGTCATTTCCCTTCTCATCACATTAAAATGTGCATATGAGGACACGCATATGCTTAAGGCATTTACAGTAAAGTGAAATTCAACTTCATGTGTTTAGGCTTAGTCATTTAAAATCTAAAGGCTAACACAAGGCTGACAAACACAGCCTTCTCTGAAAGTTTATGTCTCGGCTGTGGTCAGACGTGTGCTCAATTTCACCTGCAACCAGTGATGTCTCAGAGCACTGAAGCTAACTTTTACATCACTGTCTATGTTAAACCACAGAAGGCCACAAAAGCAAGATTTTTCAGCTGGTGGTTTATTTCTCTTCATTTAATTTCAGGTTAGTGCTCTTATTGTATTTTTTTTTTTTCAAATATTATTTTTCATCATGGCTGCTCCAGGTGTACCTCTGCTCAACCAGTACATTCAGCCTTGTTTCAGAAATGCCAGGTGTGCAAACAGATGTGGGAGGTTAGCAGGTGAAAATGCAGAATCTCTCTGACCTAGTCCCATTGATGGCAAATAATGAACTGAAATTACAGTAAACAAGGTTGGATGCTGAAGCTGAACTGTATATTTTTCTTTACAAAACTGTTGTGCTCTGCTGAGCTGCTGATAAAACAGCACAAGTTCTCATTGAAATGTTGCCCAAGAGGCAGAGAGGCTTACATAAAACCATAGTGTTCACTTACACCAGCGGATCTATGAGTGAACTTATTTTCTAAATAGTCTAACTTTCTAGATTAAAACCTCATTTAACCATTAAAGATACTCAGTGACGGTTGCTTTTGGTTATAAAAGAGTCTTATACTAATGTGAATGAATCTACATTACCCACACTTGTTTATGTGTCCACTTTCGATAAATATATATCATTTTATCTTTGAAGTTATTTTGATATTATTATTTAGTGGTCGACTCGCCCAGCACTTCCTCGGGATGACAGAGCGATTCACTGCAACTGACTAAGTGCATGCGCCGACAGAGACTAGCAGAGCAATTTGACAGAAGACGGAGATGGAGCGAAAAAGAAAAACAGAGTGAGAAGCTTCTCCACACCGGACACAGCCGAGGCAGGCAGAGCAGCTCAGTGTCACACTCCGCAGCTGGGTGTGAGACCGACTCTCCTTTCTCCTCTCACCCACACTTGAGCACCCATCCTGGGCTTTAAAGTCAGTCTGCTCCGCGCGGTACTCATCCACTGTCCTGCTAGAGGCTGTTCTTAAGGATTTAAAGTAATTTCCCTAAAATTGCTCACAAAAAAGTTTCTATGAAGCCCTTATGCGCAAGCCAGATAAGCGTCTTTATGACAATATGCGCTAGAGCTCATGGGAAATGCAATCTTTATCCCGGCAAATGAAAGTTCCTCGAATGGGCTTTAATTTAGGAAATAAATACCAAGTAGCAGTGCTGGTTAAATAAATAAAAATCAATGAGATTTAGTTGTGTACATTAAACACAAGTGATGACCAGAAACTACTGAACTACAAGAAAAGTGACATCCCTAGCCTCTGCAATTCACCAACCAGAGCCAATGGCATCATGACTTATTACTCCACCAGTGGGGAGCTCAGTAGACCAGGCTGACCTTAAAGACTCACTCCAGTGATGAATATCTAAATAACCTCCCTGCTGACTTCTTCAGATCCATCTCTCCTTTCACTCCATTCACGCTCTACAGCTGCTTGATTTTCTCCTCTCCCCCACCACTCACTTCTTACCAGTCCTTTAAACCAGCTGTCTCTTTCACCCAATAGCTTTCTCATTTTTTGTCCCCGTAACTTTCCCCTTGTACCACCTTGTTCCCTCCCCCTCCCCTCGATCCCTTCGCCTCCTCCTCAGTGAAGGACGGTGGAGGTTACAGAGCTGGGTGGTAGCCTGCGGCAGGGCAGGCTCTCAGAGAGGGGAAGATGAGGTTGATGCTGCCTGGAAATTTAGGTGTGCCTCTCTCACTGGTTGTGTGGTCACTTAGCCTTAAATAGCTGATTTTACAGTTACCGAAATGCATTTGGGGTTAGAAAACTAACAGGTTTTATCTGCTGATAAAGAAATGCTAATTGCAGATAGGTTTCCCATTTACACTTAAGGAAACATGCACAACAGATAGGTAGAAAACACACTGCTACAATTTCAGGATGGATACATGGACTTAGTAATTGAGAATACATTCAATGTTGCATATTTTTCCAAACCTTTTTTCCCCACTCTTGCAAACATTGACAGAGACAAGGGAAATGCTAACATGGTAGTAAGATATGAGCCCTCAGAAATTGCAATGTGTCTATAAACAATAAATTTGATTATTCATGCACTGATTAGACAAACACAATGTAACTTGTTAATTAGCAATGTTTAGAGAGAAAGAGAGAGAGAAAGAAAAGAAAACCAAGCTAGTTGCATCCCGTTTCTGTCTTCACACTAAACTCAGATAAGCTAATCTAAGCAAAACTACCTGCCTGCTGGCGATAGCTTTGTACTTAGAGAAGAGAGAAGAGACTGGAATTAATCTTCTCACTGAACTCTCGCTGTGAATCTGCTTGTTTCCTAAAATATTGGACTATGAGGCAAAAATTGTTGATAAAGGTCTGAATGAAGTGTGTTTTTAGTGGAGCACCTAATGTTCACTACAGCTGGAAAGAAGCCTTTAGCCTAAACTGGCCAACCTGATTCTGGACTGATGAAGCCAAGAGGACTCTGGGTCTGAGGCAGAGAGAGCGTGGGTGGGGGGAGAGGAGTAGTTTAAAAATATGATGAGGAGATTTGGTGCCTCTCCCAGAGGGAATAAAAGATTCAAACTGGGACAAAGACAGACCACACACACACACACCTACATATATGCACCACACTGATGCATGTACAGTATGTACACACACACACGCACGTCCTGCACACAGACCAAACTGTAGAATTCAGGCACAGCAGAAGCAGCCAAGGTTTGGCGGGCGAGGAGACAATTTAGACACGAAACTTCTGCAGACAGTTTATCCAGAAACAGAAGCAGAGTAAAAAAAAGAGAGGCTCGGCCTGAGGAGAAGACGGGAACAGCTCATTAAACTGAATGTGAGGCGCCACAGAAGACAGTTTGGAGGCTTTTTGTTAGACAGGCTGAATAGATCCACTGTTGCAAGTATCTACAGGTAGATCTCTTCATAAAGCGACTGAGAAGGCCTGCCTTGGGATATGAAGGCAGCTTTAATAAAGGAGCAATGACACATGATCTTTGTCCTTAGATTAGATTAGTTGGGTTTGGGCTGCATCTCTAATGCCAGTATGTTGGTCCTCAGTTGCAATGGTATGTTCAGAAAGTATTTCTGCTTATCCTTTCAATCCGCGCCTGCAGTGTCTCCTCCTGCCTTTCATTCTAGTTTTGCAGCTCATTTAGTAATTGCTTTCGCTATCAAGAAATCCGTCCATTACTTTTTCAATTTATTTTTTGCTAAATAAAATGTCAGAAAGCTGTGAAATATGCCTGAGGTGACCAGCAGTTGAAAAATTAAAAGAAATCCATATCCTTCCTTTCCATCCCAACACACAATTGTGTTATTTCTTCTTGTGCATCTTGTTCGGACAGCAGGTCAAGTGCCCAAGGGCTTCCTCTTAGGAACAAAGTCACTGAACCAGTGGTCATGGACCATTAGTCACAGACAGTTTGAGACATTAACCTCAATCAGCGCCTCTCACTTCACTGTTCTGTGTCTACAGCCATTTGAAAATTACATGAATATGGCTCACGGGATTGTGCTTGTCACACACAACATTTTGTGACAATTCGTTCATTAGCAAAGTCTGTCTAGTGTGCCTATGTCTCTTTAAGTAAAAAGATAGGAAAGTGGTGTTTCTCACGATACCTCTTAGTTTTCCTCCTGTTCTGGATGAATCACTCCCAGCAGCTTCCTGTGAAGGGCACTTCAGCCAGACATTTTCTGCAAGATGATGCAGCCTCCAGGCATGGAGATCGTTGTGTGCTCTGTGACATAGAGTTATATCCATAAAGAGATCCATAAGAAACATGTAGTTTCACTTTCAATCATGCACAGACCACTGAAAGGCACTTTATGCAGTAAAGTGTGTTCTCATGTTCAGCGAGGTCATAAACAGTCCCATTGTGTGTTATTGTCTCCCATTGTCGTTTCCAGACCAATCTGCATTGAAAAAACATCTAAGTGTACAGAGGTCTACTGTGTGGCCTTTTGTTTTGAAATGTACACACAATAAAAGTGGAACCTGAGCAAACTACTTATTAGGTAAAACAATCCAGAGAAAATCAGATCTCAGAAGGGCCAGAGGATGCCTTTGGACTGGCCACTTTACAGTGACTTTAAATGGGCCGCCAGTCGTGAGGCTGTCTGACTCTAAATCAGGCATTTGGAAAGATGGAGGAGGACCAGAGAGATGCAGCACAAAAGAGGGTCAGACAGATGAGAGGGTGAGGAGAGAGGGAGGGACAAGAGGGCACAGAGCAGGGGAGATAGAGCCACGAGAGGTGATAAAGGAAAAGAAACTGAAGAAGAGGAGGAGGAAAAAGAGACAAGGAGGCAGCTCTGGGTAGAGAGGGGTGAAGAAGAGGAGAAAATGGGCTGGACATTTGGGAGAGAGAGGAGGTGGATGCTGGCAAGAGGAGAAAAGGCAATAGGGAGATGATGAGAGTTGAAAACAGGACAGTGGAATTGCAGGAGGTGGAGAAACACAAATGCACAAATTTGGCAGGTGGAGAGGAAGGAGGGCCAATAAAGCGGTGGGATGAAGAGAGAGAGGAATGGTGTGGGGGGTTGCCGGGAATGACATGAAAAGTGAAAGGGTGCTAGTGGGAGACTGAGGGACTGGAGACAAATGTGCAGACTGAAAGGATGCAGTGGACTGGAGACAGTGAAAGAGGGAGAGAAGAGAAAGAAGTCAAAAACAGGACGACAGGAGTTGGATGAAGGGAGGGAAGAATCAATGAGGAAGGAGGGAAGGACGTTCAAGTGGAGAGAGGATAAACGAAGAAGAGAATCACTTACATTCACCACACAAAACAACAGTTTAATTGTTGCTAATTAGTTGAAAGTCTCTGATACCATGAGGAGAGCTAGCTGTGGCCGGTTTACTTATGCCAAATATTAGTTCCTTCACTACATAATGAGCGAGTTATCATGGGAGATTAGCAGAAAAAAAACAACACACGCTTGGAGGAGGGCGGAGGAGCAGAGTGGTGAAAGGATGGTGGATGGAAAGAGAGCTGCTGTTTGGGCACTAATAAAGGTCAGAGACTGAGGGGGGCACTGCTGCCTGACAGCACGACACACACGGGCAGAGTGGTGAGGGAGTGGGCAGACAGACAGAGGGGGAAATTACTGGTGTGTGTGACAGAGCTGATAGAAACAATTGATTTTCCTAACGTAAAACTAAAATATAACTAATTATCTGAACAAAAGCAAGCTAATGGATACGTAGCCAAATAATTACCCTGTACTGTACGCTATTTTGAGTGTAACGTCCTTTATAAAAGGCCACGCTCCTCACAGCAATACAGTGTTGTGGGGTACATCATATGTGGCCCACTATAATTATTGTTTGCCACAGCACAGCATGTCACTCAGACATGAGTAAATGCGGACAAACAGTGTTTTAAGTGAATCCTGGGCAGGAGCATAAACACAGGGTGGATTTTAAGAATAATCTGTGGGCTGAAACCTAATGAGAATTGTCCATGTTCACAATAAGTGCACGTACAGTAGTCATACATTCAAATTTCACATTCATATAGGCTACACACTGCACATTTATACATCCCACCCACTGAACACAGTGTGCTATAGGTTGCTTGTTGTGTGTACTGATTTCTGCACTGGCATGGAGCACTGTGTGTGCATGTGTTGGGCACAATTTTTTCAGTACACCCAGAACATGTTTCAGTGAAACAGACAGGCAACTGAAACCTCTGCACCGCGGCGCCGGCGCGTATTGGTATTTTAAGGAGGCCGTGGTTCACCTGACCTCATGACCTGCATTATGAACCTGTGTGTTTTGACATACAGTTCATGACATCTGGTGAACCAAGCAGCCACCTCAACGTACCAATAGCCTCATCTGAATGGGTGTCTGCCATTGCAATTGCTTCATCAAGTTCTTTGTTTCCCCAAGGAGCTGATTGTCCACTGTGCCACAATGAAACAACATTCACATGCACAGAAAAATATTCTAGGTGCCCTCACTCAGAAAACACACAGGGCTTCATGCCAGCATAACATGCATCCAGAAGTCAGTGCAAAGCAGCATGTATGAATATGGCAGGCTAAATATGTGTATAATTATGTGCACATGTATGTAATTGGGTTTCAAGTTCCCTCCCATGATAACAGCAAACAACACTGAAACTAAAGATTTAAGAACACAAAGAAAATATCTAATTCAATTTTGATAAATGACTTTGGACACTGTGAGAATGTTTACTTCGGGAGGTTCGGGAGAATATAAATATTATGCTAGTTTTTTCGGTTTGCTAATTGTTCAATCACATAACCCCTAAACTCACTCAGTTTTGCATTTAGTCTACTCTTTCCACGTCAGCAGAAACGTCGACTCAAACTGCTCAAAGTCTACTTACTGTGATGTGGAAGCCATGTTGACCATATTTCGTGGTTTTGATCAGCAGATGGGTCATGTAATTTGACGAATAATAAGAGATAACAGAGGACCACTTTGTTTTTTCCCTCCAAAACACACCCCTGATATCGTTGTACACTGCTGCGCAGAACTCTGTTTCTGGCACAGGTGAGGATAATTTGGCGCCGGGTGAACTGCAACCGGCCGCACAACGACGTGTTTGAATCAGCGTCACCATCTCGTGGACATCGGTGTAAATTCAGCAGGTCACGTCCGTTCGGTGTGGACCCAACGGGCTGCCGTAGGAAGGATCAAGCGTCGCCCCAGCAACGGACGGGGCTTGGGCTTGGCCAGAGGCTAACTAAGTAGCAGAAGGAAGCTAAATTAGTCGTAAAAGAAAAGGCTCGTTTATTTTTTTTAATGTTTACTAACAGGAGCTGTTATGGCCACTAGCAACCCGTCCGTGTTTCTTCTCACGGTGAACGGTCAAATTGAGGGCGCTAATGTGAGTGATTTCCTGTAGTTAGCCTAGCCTAGCAACTAATTTTTATTTAGCATCAGCAGCACTGCTGCTAGCATGTGTTTATTATCCGTATTAGTGCTTCATTTATTACACAAGTTAACGCTTTGTTTTGTGATGTATTTCAGTTTCCAGAGTATGACAGCCTGTATTGCAAATACTGTTTTGTATACGGACACGACTGGGCTCCCACTTCGGTGAGTAGCTCTTTGGATGTCTTGAAGGATGTTTCTTTTTACGATTGTGTCATATTGATGCATTATTTTCAAAGATCACTTCAAGACATATTTAAAAGTTTAAGTACCTTCCGTCTAAATCTGGTGTCCTGAATGTCAAGCACTGCGTATGGGTTTGCATGTAGAATCAATTCCCACAATCATACATGTATTTTTAAAACAAAGAACATAAATGAAATAGTGTTGGAACAATTAACGTTAGTGTGTTTGTTGTCTGTAAAGTAACCCTGATCGTAACTGAATAATTGCTGAAGTCAAATATCTCCTCAAAGGAAACTATTGGATGTTATGTCACTGTATATTTAATAACGTGCTGTTTTGGCATATTGGTTAGGTATTTTTTCATATTTAACTGGCCAAATAATACACGCATTTATCAATAATAATAAAAAATACATATAATGAATGGATTGTCTAACAACGGAAATAGGTGGTGTTGATCCAATTCACCTATTCAGAAATTATAGTGAATGTATTCAGGATGCAATAACATTGCTGCTTCTGTTCTTTAAAGAAGACCATGTTCATTAAACCTCATGTCAGAAAACATTTTATTCTTTCCAAAGACTTGAAAAATATTCATGTTTCATAATAGCTGTAAAAGAATGCATAGGGGAGTTCAAGTTGTGTCTTGTTATCATATTTATCGTGTATATCTTTTTTTCTGTTTAGGGGTTGGAAGAAGGCATCACTCAAATAACCTGTAAAGGCAGTCAGTCTTCACACAAATTAATATGGAACTTTCCTCTGGAAACAACATTCAAGAGTACAAATCCATCTGGATGTAAGCATTACTCACACATAGTTGGTTGCTGTTGTCACTGAGGGGGATTTGGGGGGGGGGGGGGGGGGGGGGGCGGGGTTAAAGAATTCATATCCTATATTTTATTAAGTATGAGTAATACTGAGTATTCACTTGTGATTTTCTCTTCATTTTTAGGGCCTCAGCTTGTGGTAAGTGTGTATGGTCCAGATGTCTTCGGCAACGATGTGGTTCGGGGTTACGGAGCAACACACATCCCCTTCATGCCCGGACAGTCAGTACAACCTCTTTAGTTCGTAGTTCCTCTACTTTCTAATAAATTGTGGTAGTATTGGTGCTTAAATTTTAGGTAACTAGGTCACTTCTCTTCCCATTCGATGTTATTCTGCTCAATCTAACTGAATGGTTTTTGTCTATTTTCTGTTGTTTTTTTATTCCCAGACATACACGAACAATCCCCATGTTTGTTCCTGAGCCCACATGGAGACTTCAGAAATTCACAAGGTGAGATGTGTGAACAGTCATGTGTTTAGTTTTGTCTCCCAGCAGCTGTAACGCACTGACTGATAAATTGTTCCTGCTGGGTGAAACAGCCTATCTCCGAGTGTTATCAAATATTTACTGCTCCTCTGTCGCGAGTCCCACTGAGGCTCAAGTCTTAGGGCTGTACTGTGAGAATACTCCACATCAGTATGTCTTGTTTCCCAGCTGTTATCAGTGCATGGAAAGACATTGCTATTCACAAGGTATTTACATTTTTTTTCAACTCCCAAAAACACAGTAGGCTATTAAAGATGCACTGATGCACTGGACCTTTGCAACAGCAACAATGCTCAGGCAGATTGTTTTTCCCACTTGGTAAGAGAAAATGTGACGAGTGTAAGGAGGTGGTGCTCCATTTTGCTCATGCACTCGCTAACTAGTTTTACTTTACATGTATGTTTATGTGTCTCTTGCTGCATAATAGAAACAGGGTGATATCGGATAGCAAGTGCATAACATTTACTGATGGGTTAAACCAGTTTTATCTACATGAAAAGTCTTTCAAAAAATCACCGAGATGGATACTGGAAACATCAATCCATACAATGTATATGGTATATTTGCAGTTGACTTGAAGGTGTTATGCCTCTCTGTAGTTCCTAACTTGGTTTCTCCTCTCTTGTCTAGCTGGCTGTTGGGACGACGGCCTGAGTACACAGACCCAAAAGTAGTGGCCCAGGGTGAAGGCAGAGAAGGTTTGTTGTACATTTGTGTTTGTAATTCTCCATTACAAAAAATAATAAGTAAGTACTTGGTAGATTACGAACGTCTCTGGTTACATTTAAAGGTGTTCAGCAAAGAAAATTTAATTTGATCCCACTATGGGTCTTAAAATTAGTGTAATCACTCTATCAGACGACGTAGCCCAAACTTTGTGCAAAATTCTATTTTGGAGTAGATCCGGGGTGAAAGTGGGGTGGGGGGGTTTTTGCATTAGATAATGCAGGCGCACAAACTATGCATCATGTTGCTCACAATGCATCAGCCAATGATATCAGGATCCGTCAATCAAACGTCTGAGAAAAACCAGGAGCCAACAGTTGGCTATGTATGTAGAAAATATTTTACGTTACTTAACCAATTTCCCAATATTACTGAGATGTATGCTTCAATTTCCATTTAGTTTAGTATGTTTTCATGTTAAAAACTCTTGATTTATTTTTTTTGCTTTGTGTACCCTGTACATTTTCCATTTCCAGTGACGCGGGTTCGTTCCCAGGGCTTCGTCACTGTCTCCTTTCACATCATGACTAAAGACATGAAGAAGCTGGGCTACGACACGGGGCCATCAAGCCTCACGAACACACCCTCTGCCACATCTGGCTGGTCGACAGAAGAGCAGCCATACAATATGCAATAACATCAGAGACTTTTGTTTCTCTCTCGAGACACAACTTGCAGCTGTTCTTCCCCCCCAATCAAGATGTTTGGTCACCACCAATAGAGAGCACAGCACGGTGCCACAACTGAAACACTCACATGCACGGTTTCCTCTTTTTTGTAAGTAAAAGGTGTAGAAATGAAATTTTATAGATTAGATGCATTCAAATTTAAGCCATTTTAAATGAGCTTGCTTGATGATATTTTTTACTTTTTTAAATAAATGGGAACTTTTTCACATTTAAATGTTTTGATTGTGTGTTTTTGAAGCATACATCATTGAGGTGCACTGAGGATTTACAGGTGAAAATCTCAGCCTGTTGATAATGCTTGGACATTAGGGTTAAAATCAAATACAAGGAGACAGACACTGGAGTTACAGAGCTGAAGTGATACACATTTTATTTTGAACCATTGCAGCTACAGTTGTCCTCATCCAACAGGGTGCGGCCTGCTGCATTTGTTTGTTTAGATGCCGTTAAAATACCACTGTGATTTTTTCCTACAAAACCCATTACACAGAATAATAAGGTATACAGAAGAACAGTATGTTACAATAGTACAAATGATAAATTATATTATACAGTTATAATGCCAACGGGTTGAGCACATATCCAATAAAAAAAAGCAGCCTGCTCCCAGTACTATGAGAAGGGTAAATAGACAGACATGGAAAAGAATAAAGGAGGCTGTTTATGCATATAAAGACAGACAGTCAATAAGGTCAGTTAGTCCTCTCGATAAAAGCATAGTGAATACATAGTAACACACAGAGGAGCTCGCTACACACAGGCCACATTTTCACTGCACCATAGCCACGACTGTGAAACTGCTGCAGGGATCAAGAAAAAGTGGTCAACTGCAGTGTCATCTGACAGTTTTGGAGTGCTGAATTTGTTCAAGACAGTAAAGGTTTTGTTTGTTTGTTTTCCAAATGCATCAATAAACACAACCTTTTCCACAATCGCTGGAGTAAAGTCAAAGGTCAGGCCGCAGTGAAATCATATCAACGTAGCGTAGAGTATCATAGTAGCTTTTCAATAAACAAGACTTTATTAGCAAATCTAACTTTGCAAAACACATCAAGCGTTAAGTCTTCTTTTTTTCCCCCACTTTTCCAGCTCCAATTTTTGCATATATTTAGTTAAGATTAAAAATGTTTGCTGGTCTGCAAGTTAATTGTCACATCCATTCATTCCAGACTCCAAGCATCATGACTGCCTTCAGTATCATCATCCAAAGTAAAAGGGGGAAAAAAATAATCATACACACAGTTGGGGCTGCCCCTCCTTTTGCCTGAGAGAAATGAAGGTCTGTCTTTTGTGGAAACATCGATGGTCCTGTGGTGTAGCTGTAATACCACAGCAGACCAGGAGGGGGCGCCAACTCACACTCAGGGGGGAAACGAAAATGAGAGAAACCCCTTCCACAGTAACAACATTGGCAGTGATATTAACAGAACTGAAAAACAGAGCGACCTAAAAGAAGAAGAAGGGTTTATACACCAGGCGCAATTCATCATCTTTAGCTGTATTTCATCAACCCACTTTTCTCAGCCGACAGAGGAGACAGAGATGCTTAGCTTGCCGTCAGTAAATGTGCCGATATTCAGCAAACAGTAACACTTTCTTTCACAAACTCCTGAACAAACCGTAAAATAGCTCTGAAATATTAAAAAAAAAAAAAAAAACATAATAATGGAGTCTCTGATATCATAAACTTCCATATACAGAAAAAAAAATGTCAGTGAAGTGTGACCCTACTGTTCAAACTACTCAAAGTATGACAACCTCAGAAATCACAGTCGCTATGACTTTGGTAACAGTTGTGCTTCTAAGAGAAGAGAATTACATAGCCTACCCATAGGGTGAAAAAAACTAGAATGACAGAACATAGACAAAAGAGAGAATGAAGATGATACATGGCTTAGCTAGTACACAGCTCCAAAACTCAGAAAGGCTTGGCTATGGACTTACAACTAATGAGTAAATAACAACAATAACAAAAAAAAAAGTAACCAACAAAATTAACAACTGCTTGTTTTCAAGACGTGTCTTGCGGTTGTTTGCTGCGGGCTCCCCTGCGCTATCAATAGACCAATCCAGGAGCAACACCGTGTGAGTGTGTGTGAGTTTACCAGATAATGTTCTTAGCCACGGTAAATCCACTCGCAGGTAAACTCTCTCTCATGATGCTGACTGCCTGACACGCCCTTTAAACCCAGAGCTCTTTTCACAACCTTCTTTGATGGATGGTCACACAAACGCACAACACATGCACCCACAAATACACACACACACTTAAGGCTGTAGATGCCTACATTACCCCATGTTTTCTCTCGCACTAACTTGAGCAAATTCTATGTCAGTTTTCCACTAAACTAAGTGACAAATGAAAACCTTGCTCATTAAAGTACACTTGGAAGCTAAACATGTCTCTCTCATACACGCGCACATGGACACGCACACACGACCCATCTCTTCCCTTTGACCCGTGGAACAAACTAAAACAGGAGAGGGGGGAAAAAAAAACAAACTATCCCACGATGCATCCGCCACATGTTCAGATAGCAAAATACTGATGCCATCACAGTTCATATCTTTTTTTTTCTCTTAACACGCACTGGGGGAGTGACACATACATCACCATGTGGCTGTTAGTATCTGAGCATTAACGCTGCGCATGAGCACACACAAACACAAATTTGCATTTTCGCATCTTTTCAACCACAATCCAATGAGAGGGGGGGGTTCATCTCTTTCTGATAAGATGTCCATGTTAATTCCCAGACCCCTGGAGCTCAAAGTTCATGTAGAGGGGTCAGGGGAAAAAAGGTCCAAGGTGACAGGAAGTGACCGGACGAGAGTTGTGACTGAGTGGTACCGAGTAGCCGAGGCAATATGTGCTGTCTCGGCTGTTTTTATAGCGGTTAGCCTCCCTCCCTAAGCTAAGGTGTAACGGTGAGCCCAACAGTCGCGGAAAAAAAAAAAAAGCCAAAAAATTGTGCAAAATCCCTGCTTAGTAACACACACACATACACACACAGCATAACAGAGTATAAACACATCTGACCATCTCTCATCCTTACTCCAGTGTGTGTAAGTAAAACCCACTGGAATATACACAGTGTAAAAGTACTGATATGTGCGCTCACACACGCACGCATACACACACACACACACACACGTACACATACACACCAGCTGACAGGGCTTATAAAAGATTAGCTCTAGTGAAAAGATAAGATCCTGGCGTTAGTACAGTCATACGCTCCTGTCACTTCACCGCAGGAGAAGAAAGGAGCCGTCCTAAAGGAAGAAGTGAGGGAGAGGAGGCGAGTGAGTGAGAGGAGGACAGGGACGGGGAGAGACCGGGTCCTGTCCTGCCTCTGTGGAGAAAAACTGTAAACACCACTGCTACTCTGTAAGTCTGAGGACAGATGCAAACTGTTTGTGGTCACCAACGTCATGGGCCGACCGGTATGGAACACACAGAACTAGGCAGCTTGTAGCATAGAGAGAAAGAAACGGTGGAAGAGTGGAGAGGGGGGAGTGTAGTAAGGTAGGAGGAGGCCAGGCTGGGACTACGACCTGGGGGGAGGAGTTGGTTATAAAAGGAATAAATTGGATGAAACATCTTCTTGTTCATTTCGTAGCCTCTTAAGGAGCCAAAGTGGAAGAGAGAGAGAGAGGAAGAGAGGAAGGAGGTGGAAACTCTGGGGCAAGTCGTCACCCCCGGTCGCTCTCTCACAACAGGAAGGGGTTGGTGGTCCCTGCGGGCTGGCTGCCGGCCTGGGGGGGCATGCTCATCAGGGGCTGAGGCATGGACATGGAGGCTGGGATACCGGCGCTCATCCCCACGCCTACGCCAGGTCCGACCCCCATCCCGGGCATCACGCGGCCCATGGGGGTCATCCCCGGCATGGGTACCATGGCGATGGGCTGAGCGGGCACGGACATGGGCTCGACCATGGTGCCGAAGCCGGCGGGCATGGGGCTGACCCGCATCTGGTTGAGGGTGGGGGGCGCGGGCTGACTCACTTGGAAAGGGTTGGCGTGGGCCGCTGCAGCTGGAGCAGGAGCACCTGGATGAAGACAGAAGAAGAGAGGAGATATGACTGAGCTCACCGTGTCAATAAGCTGTGGTACACTTAATAAAATCCATATAGGATTCAAAGTGACAAACAAGAATCTAGGTGGGGGATGGGCGTCTGAGTGACTGTGCCGTGCAATCGTTGTTTCCTGAAATACATTAAATATGACTCATCCCTCTTTCCGCTGAGTTCACAGCCAGTGTCGACAGAGTGTCGACAGGACACGGTGAATGATTCAGCATTAAACTGTGGAGATGGGTGTGTCTGCCTGTGTGTCCAGGCACGCACGTGTGTTTCCATGTCTTACCGAGTCTACTCCCCAGCTTGCCAATTGTTACCTAATCAGTTCATGTTACCTAGTGTAACCTGCTTACAAGTCTTGTCCGTACACCTACAGAAAGTTGAATGACCTGACCTCAAAGGGATAGTTCAACATTTTGGCAAATAGGGCCATTGCCATAATCCCTATAGTCATAGCAGTAGGTTTGTTACCTTTAATTGTGAAGCTAGTTTTAGAATGACGGAGCAGAGCCACGAGCTGCTCAAAGCTACGCTACAGAGGTTCATGGGATTTCTTGGTTTCCCTCATGAAATACACAATAATAATAAAATCTAACAACTCCAAAACGCTCTTGTGGAAAAGTTGTGACCAGCACATTCACCAAGACTTGTAAGCAGGTTAGCACTAGGTAACATGAACTTTCCTATGAACACATAACTGTTTTTCTAGTTACCGGTAAACATCAAAAAAGTATTGGCACCATTTAGCTCAGTGGGGTGAGCAGACGCTGCATATGCAGAGTCTATAGTCCTCACTGCAGCCGTCTCCGGATCGAAGCCCGACTTGGTCGGCCCTTTGCTGCATGTCATTTCCCCCTCTCTCTTTCCAGTCTTTCTCGACTATACTACCCATTAAAGGCAAAAAGCCCAGAGAATACTTTTTTTTTTTAACAAAGTAAACATTTTCTCATCTTCTGCCCACCTGCTGAAGCCAAGAATGGGTTGACGACTGGTGCTGGCTGGGCTGGTTTAGTCACAAGCGAGTCCAGATTGACCAGGGCGGCGTTGGGACCCAGGAAGGACTCGGGAGTCTTTCTAGTTGGGTTCGTAGTGAGAGAAGTGGATGTGGGCAGCGGGTCGAAGAGGTCCAGGCTGCCGCTGCTGGCGAGACTGCCTTGGGAGGGGACAGAGGATGCTACACCCCCATCACCTGGGGTACAGAAAACAATAGTGTGACATGGGCTTCTCCAATTGGGGGGGGGGGGGACATGATGACATCATGAATAACATTTTTGTTGATTAACATCTTTCTTCATTTCATTCTTCGGGTTGTGACACTTGTTACCGCCACCCCGTGACAACACAACCATGTGCATCCACCTGCACGTGAGCAATCCACATTCATATTTACCATGCAATACAAAATTGAATTGATACAATAAACTGATCGGAAGATTGTATTATGAGAGGACATCAGAGGCAGACAGCCTGGCTGGTATTTGCGGCAGCAGTCAGACGGTAGCGGAGACATTCATTAATGCACTCGCACACATCGACATCCAAAACCGAGCGTGCCAGCTGCCACGTACACACACACACACACCAGAGGAAATGTCAGAGATGGTCTCAACAGGAACTGAGAGGCAGCAGAGCAAAAAAATCATGATAAAATCAGCAGGCTGAGTGCGTATTAACGCCCCATAAATTCTGTAGATTTCAGCCATTGTTGATTCAAAGAGCAACATTTCTACAAGTCATTCTGCTTCCTTGAAGTTCTTGTCCTCTGCACACCATACTGTGATAAGGGGGCTTGAAGTTTTACAGAGCTAGTTTGTATGCCTGTGTTTGCATTCTTTCTCACCTTGTCCTTGACTATATCAGAAGTGTTTGTGTTGAGCTGGAGCAAAAAGTCTGACATCAATGTCACCCTCCCACACCCACAGACTGCCAAAACCACATGAGAAGAGCACGCAGACCTGTGCCAAGCTGTTGGCTTGAACTCTCTCATAAACCTCAGTGAATGGAAATGTGGATGGTTTTAATTCAGAAACAAAAGAAAAAAGTGGATCTGAGAGAGACTCCATCAACTGGATGGCACAGGTCTAATGCGTTTAGAAATAAACACATAAAAGCGGCATAGATTAGACCACAGTGATATGGGACCAGACCAGAGCAAGGAGTGACTTTTCCCACCAATCGATGTGATTACCACAACATATAATTACATTTTGTTGTGGAGAATTGTCAAACTTTTGAATTTTTCTTCTAAATATATCACTCCAGTGGTTCTAACACTGTCTTTGTTCAGGTCTGGTGACATTTACATACAAAGACAAGACATGTGTGTCTGTGCCCTGCAGGAACCATGTATCTGCAGACGGGCATGATGTCAGACAGAGGAGAAACAACACGGACTCTGTGTCATTAGAGAGACGAAGACAAGGGTGAGTACCAGTAGGGACAGAGGAGGAGGAGCGCAGGCTGTCAAACTCTGAGAAGTCCTCTTTGGACGTACCGTTGGATGCACTGAACAGGTCAAAGCTACCTGAAAAGGGGACAACGCACACACACGCACGCACACGGACGGAGGATGACATAAAAAGACAGCAGACACACACACAGAGACATATGGAACAGACAACACAAGGATGAATGAGTTGGGATATTTTGGTAAACTTACAAAGACAAATGAAAACAATCAAAATGTAGATGTTACTGTATGTGCCTCTTTTGATGCAGCTGTTGAGCCTTTCAGACACTAACCAACCACTGCTCAGATATCTTTTTCATTTCTTAAAATAAAAACACAAGGAGTGGCAACAGCTCTCAGATACTGAAAAATATAATTCCCAGATGAACTGGTCTGAAAGCTCTCTGAAGGTACAGTTGTGGTAGTTCCCAGGGACAGAGCTGGTATTTCCCCACTATGGTCACCTGGGTTAGATGTCTTAGGGCGGGTAGCTCCAGAGCTCCAGGGGTCAGAGGCAGGAGTGGAGTTTGTTGCCCAGGGATCACTGCTCTTCATGGGTGGGACAGAAGGAGGGGCTCCCCATGGGTCCACTGGGGCTGCTGGCTTAGGGGCGGAGCCTGAGGAGAGGAGGAGAGTTTCAGAGGTGTGGGAAGGGCCGGGGGCGTTGGATGGAACATGCAAAGCATATGAGGCAGGTAGGAGGGCCGGGGGAAGATTGCAGGAGGAAGATGTGAAAGGAAAAATAAAAAAACAAGCAAAGTAGTGACATGCAGGCTCCAATTACAGGTATCAACAGGTATCTCATCTAACATCATGTTAAACTAGTGCTCGACAACCGCCCCCCTCTGCCCTCTGGTGCAGTAATGCTGCTGAGCCAGTGGAGTGACATTCCTACTTAACAAAGAGTCACAGTGCTGAGAGCTGCAGGTGGAGGGCGCAGATGACAGACACACACACACTGACTCTTCACACAAATACTTCTTTCCAATGAGTGCGTTTATATGGACAGGAGTATCTTGGTTACGAGCAATATCCTCATAGTTGGGATACTGTGTTTACATGCTCACAGAAACCTGGTTATTAATATCCCTGTTTACATGATGAATGCCAGCGTCCTGGTTTCTGATCACTGCATCTTATTAGTGCAGGTGCCTGTGATGTTTATTTAACACAAACCGCGGCGATTTTGAAATCTGCTCTTGCGGGGTCGGTGCTGTTAAACACCGGTCGTGTTGCAAGTAAGGCTCGTTCATCTTATATTTAGCAACGGGGGAGAGAGTGACAACAGATGTCCTCACTTCTTGCCGCTGTCTGCCTGTCACTGCCATCGTGTTGGACGAGAGAGAGGTGGATGAAATTACACAGCCGTGAACAGTGATACAAGACTGTGTTAGTGGAGTTCCAAATGGAGGCCATCTTTTCTTCGACTGTGTGTTTTTTTTCATTGCTGAAACCTGCGGAAGCCGTGATAAAACCTATAAATGCCACAGTATCCTGTTTTCTTTTCCAAGGTCTCCTGGTAGCAAACTCGTGTTTTAGCAAAACCAGTATACTGGCGAATCAGGGTTTCTGAAATCAGGATATGATGTTTAACAAACACAAAAACAGGATACCAGGATACTCAAGTTCACGTAAACGCACTGAATGATAGTCAGTCTGACGATATCAAATGACATCATCATTTCCGGTGAGAGAGTGCATATACCGTAAGGCTGCCAGGGGTCTGCTGATGGAGCAGCAGCCCCAGCTCCAGCCCCAGCTCCAGCCACAGCTCCAGCCACGGCTCCGGCTCCAGCTCCAGCTCCAGCCCCTGCGCCCCAGGGGTCAGCACTGGCGCCAGGCTCCGGGACATCCATCAGATCCATCAAAGACGACTGTGGCTAGAAAAGGACCAAAAAACCGGTTAGAAAGACTGGAGACAGGAGACATTAAAGAGAGCAAGAGGGGAAGGAGGTAGAGGAATAGACACTGAGAGAATAGATGACGAAGACACACTGACATCGATGTGCCGAGGTAAAACATGAGCGTGGTCATGCGGCCCGGCTTCTTCATCACTTCAGCTGTGTTCGCCTCAAACTCCAGTCAGCCGCCCGTTCAGGCAGAATAATGGCGAATCAACTACGCAATCTGCTGCCAGTTAGAGGCTTCGTTACTGCCGCTGAAGGAACAGGGTCAGGCAGAGTACAGAGACTGGGAGAGAAAAGACTGTGTGTTCTACCTCTCTCTTCTTCTTGGGCAGTTTTGCCGAGCCTGGACCTTCTTTCTTGCTTTCCTCCAAGGCCATCTGTAATCTGAGGTCATCCCCTCTGCGAATGCGTTCCTCCTAAAGAGAGACAGTGCTATTAGGAAAGGCAGAACTTGAACAGCTTCTCCTATTCAGTCTTGATGGCATGATATTGTATGTAAACAATGAAATCCCATTTTATATTCATATTTATCGAAAACTTAAATTAATCCAAGAACATGGAAAGTAACTATTCCATCACATTTTTACACCTTGGTTTCAGTTACTGATCATATAAAGTAATATCAACTGACCCAAGATAATCGTCTGTGCAAAAGATGTATAAGATCAGTGGTATAATTAGTAGTAGTAGTACTTGCAAGCTGTTTGAGACCGTAAATAATTTGTCATCATATCCTGCCTCTAGAGTAATTACAGCTGCTTCAAGTGCACTATTTTTCAAATTTGAGCATTAATCTGACATCGGAAATGTTGATGCGAGTGTGGGAACCTTTTGCAAGTTGACTGATTTTGACAAACACAGATGCATCTAGCTAATATAAAACTGAAGTTGAAGTTTACAGGATGTCAGAAAGATGCTTATTTATGTTTGATTCAATATAAATGAACAAAACTGAACTGATAAATCCTCTAAATTCAGTACATAGTAAACATTCTAATATCGCACTACGCTGGTTTCCATGAATGCTTCTGCCAACTCCAGTGTTGGGTAATGTTGTGCTCTTCCGTGTCAGCACACGTGTTTCAACGCATTGGCGTCCGTGTGTGTACCTGCTCTGCAGCCTCCCGGCTCATGGCCAGAGCCAGTTGCAGCTGTAGCTCCTCCTCTCCGCTGGTCTGAGGTCTGGCCTGCTCCAGCTCGGAGCCCGCGTTGGGAGACGTGGCTGACAAAAACAGGGCATATGTTAGCATCGCTGCCACATGGGACTCCATCACACCTTTCATATGCACAAGAGTCATACTGAATAGTTGTGTCACTGGCACCGTTAGAACAAATACCAGCACGCATCTTCACACGGTGCTGCTGTTCAGTGGAGAAAGTCATGTTTGAAACGCGTTCATACAGCGCAGAAAACACTTGTGTGTAAATATATGCCTTAAATTAGCCTCCGGGGTACGACGGGGCCATTCAGCTTATTGGATTAGATCAGGCCATGTGGCAGCACAAAAAATACACAAGGCGCTGCACGTGGCAAACACACATACACATACACAGGACACTCGCTGGCCAGGAGGAAGGAATTACAATGCCAAAAGACACTCATTAAGGAAGCTTAGAGTGGATTATTTAATTCAGAATGTGGCCCTGTGTGTTTTTCTAAGGAAGCAGTAACTGTGTTGTTTGTGTGGGGAAACATGGTGTGGGTGGCGATGACAAAAAAAAACTAACATCACCCATCACCACATGAGCCATCACAATTCTTGACTTTTCTCTCTATATGCCGTCACTCTGTGGTAGTTCAGCTTGGTGTGCAGTGTTGGTGGTGTGTGAATGTGGTGGGTGGGTGATGTTGTTAGGACAGTAGAGACCTGATTCTTCTTTAGCTAAATATAAGATCTTGTGTTTCATTCATTATGAACTGTGTACATCCCCAAAAAAGAAGGAAAAAAAAATTAGAGTTGTGCTTGTGCAGGTCAGATCGTACCAGTGACAACACCCCTCACACGTGAACCGTTTCTCTCTTTCTCTGCCTCAGCCCAAAACAACATGGACCAGTCATGACATGTTCTGCTGCTGGTGGAGACACTCCCAAACACACACATATACGCAAACCACTTAAATGGTGATCTTGTATTTAATGTTAGATAACTCTGATAGCTCCTCTGAATGGTTAGAGCGGGATATGCAAAGGCCTTCATACGCAGACAAAACAACAAGATGAACACAAACATGGGGAAACATTGGTGGTTAGTTTCAGTATCCGACACGTTTAATTCTGAAACCTCACACTTTGACTAACATCCTCCTGCACAGGTTTTTTGAATTAACTCTGCAAAGTAAATATGCCACATCAAATGTTTCCATGAAGTAAATGAGGAAATGGTACGAACAATATAAAGCAGGACATTTCCTTTAACAGCCTTCTCTGAAACTGCTGAAGAAAAACTGTCAACTTAATGCTTACGATCTGGGGATAAACGCTTTCGAAGAGGTTATTTTGTGTCGATTACAAAAAAGCAGCGTCAAAAAGATAATCTATCTAGGGACTTCACCCTTTGACGTAGGCCCTCGTCTCCTCTCCCTCTTTGTCATGACCCATGTTTCCCTCGCCTCGGTCTCCAGGCTGCATTTCTCCAGGGAAAGTGACCAGAAGTACCAGGGCTAAAAGATGTGTTTGGTTAGCTGGTGGGGTTTCAGCCATGGCCTCTTCATCAGATACATGTCAGCCCTAAATAGATGCAGAACGCCACTGCACCAAAGACTTCACCTCACCCAGACGGACGGTGTATGACCCTGGAGAAAATGCTGTACTGATGTAGTTGTGTGAAAATCTGGACAACAGCCAGACATTCAAAAAAAAGAAAAAAAAAGCAGACAGGAGCCTCAGCGATTAACAAGGCAAACCACGAGCACCGTGCAACAGGTGGGAAATGTCTCTGCTGTGGTACCTTCTTCTATCAAGGGGAATATTTGCCTTGAATTCTCCTTAGATCTTTCCAAAAACGACGGTAAAGCAGGGTAGAGTACATGTATATATATATATCAGTTTTCAGTGACTAGGCCTAAAGAGAAACTAAACTGGCACACAATAACAAACAGCGCAACACTTAATAGTAACAAGTCAGAAAGATAAATAAACATAGTGCAATGCCAAGTAAAACACACCAGTTTCTTGCCCACTACTGTGGGAATGGACCATATATGGAAAATCACAATTTCTTGGCATAGCTCACAGACAGTTCTGCCTGGTAGCAGAAAAATGCATTTCTAAAAGCCTAATCTTCTGAATCATTTCCCTATCCCTCTGCTCTTTAATCCGGTTGTTTCTTATCTCACAACCTCCATTTTCACCGGTCCCATGTTTACGGGTCTGAGCTAAAATAGAAGTTAGTTACGACTCTCCAAACATGCAATTCAAGAGGTGAACACAGAGAGAGCTGAGTGTTTGAGAAAAGTAAAACGCGCTGATGACTGCTAGTGTCATCGGCTGCAGATTTATGTGGTGATAATAGCTCGCAGGATTTTTTTCTTTACCCCAGGGTGTCACTGTCAACCACTAACTACCACCACATTTGCAGACACATTTGTTTCTTGTCTCTCCCCATGAAGAGCTGAGTCGCTGTTAGAAACCTGGTGTGAGGATGGTCCCTCACATGCAATTAAGATGATCTCTTTGTTCATTTTCTAATTGTGAAAATGTGATTTTATTTCCTCAGACCTTCAGTAGGAGGACCTAAATGCTGCAGGTGAAGGCACTGGTCAGGATGGTGATGAAGATGAATGACAATAGATGAATATAAGTTGTGCATTTACACAGTAGAAACTGAGCAAGACTGTGAGCCCTTCACAGGACCACACATGCACACGTAAACACTGTCTACAAAACTGCTGATTTGGCAGCTCACACACACAAATACGAATGAATGAATGAATGAATATTTATTTTCGTGTCATGATGCCACCGTTGTGGCCCATCCCATATGGAATTAGAAGACACATTCACTGACTGGTATTACCCGCCACACAAGTGCGACGCATACGTAAATAAACAACTTAAGATTACTTTCAGTACTCATCTGTATATCGCTCTTTGCCTCATTTCACAGGCCTTTTCAAGAAATAAAGAAAATGCTAATATTTTCAACTGAAAAAGATGTTTAGTTTCTCAGCATCGTCCAACCACACAAATTTGTAATTTGGATCTACCTTACTAAACAGTTTTTAAACAGTATAACACAAAATGAATTTCAAATATTTAAGTCTAGGCTATATGCAAAGTTGCTGATTTGGGGTTCCGTATTGGTATTTTGAGCAGCATCTGCATTTTTAAAAGTAGAATCCTAAACTTCTGGCTCAACTTAGTGACCTCGTATAGTATAAGGGAGTGAGCTATTCTAACTGTAACAACAGCATTAAACTATTGGCTGGTAACTTAAGGAAAACCACAGCCAGAATAGATTTTGTGTTAATTAATGAAGCAAACTTCAGTAACTTTTAACACCGACAGTCACACTTGCATGGCCATTCATTCAACCCCCCCCCCATCTGGACAACAATACACGGAAAGTTCGACTGGAATCTGAAAAATCCCCCCCCCCTTTGGCAACGCCCACAGCCACTGCCCAGCCTCGTTCCTATTGGCCAGTCTCTCCTTCAGTTTTCTCGTCTGATGACTCAGCTGCTGGAGCTTCCGCTTGTGAGCCTCACACACTCAAACATAACATACAGACAGGAATGTAGGCCACGACATGAAAAGATGAACCTCCGCTCTGTGGAACATGTAAGATTCGAGGAGGATGAACACACATGCATTGCAACAGACACACACTCACACACCCATAGGCGTGCACGCATATGTAGTAATCCAACTGTGTACAAAGAAGTAAGGGTCAGAAGTGGAGAAGAAAAGAGGCCAAGGTTCATTCTTTCATTTGGACTTTTCCATTCTTTCCCTGTGTCTCCCTCTGAATTACTGTCTCCTCACTGTGATTTCTGTTTCTCTCACTCACTCCATCTTCCTCTCAGTTCATTTGAACTTTGTCTTTATGTCAAGCTCCCAAAAACTCATTCTAAAGGAGAAAGAATAACTGGGTGGTGGAGGAATGTTAACACAAAACCACATATCACACAGCATCTTAAGGACAGGTGTGATGTGCACACACACAATCTTTGTTGCTCCCTCTCCTTCGTCATTTGAAATGAGAATCGGTATCGACTGTCGGTACCGGAGAAGCGGTAGTGCCAGTCGATTGTTTTAAATCTCCAGACTGAAAAACAGCCGGCCGTCATTTAAAAAGAAATCACAGACTGTACTGAGAATCGGTACTGGAGCATATTGTAACGCTAGCACTTCTCATCACGGCGGTACGATACAATCAAGTCCTCCTTGTTGAATGAGAGCACATCTATAGAAGGACGAAGTCTCCTCTCCCTGCGCGCTGCGTCTCAATTTAATTAATAATTTGTTTTTTATTTGACACATAACTTTTTGATGGCTGCAGGAGTCCCCATGTTTCTCCTTCTTCTGCGTCAGTAAAAAGGGAAGGTTGACATTTTTTTCAGACAAGACGATAGTCTCATAAACTATTTGATTTTTTAAAATTGAAGGACTAATCAAATATTCAAAAATTATTGCCCATCCCTACTTTATACTGGCCATTTGTATCTCTTAATGGCCTTGCTGGCCATCACTGTCTCCAGCTCTGTCTCTAATGGACTGTATCAAATAAAAAGAGGACAATATCCAATGTTTGCCTGGGGTGTCTTTTTCCAGCAGGGGTGCTGTGCACATCAGGCAAAATTAAAAACTGTGCTGTACCATTTTGGGAAAATTACATTGCGGGCACAAGCCTCAGCACCCCATTAACATCCAAATGACTCTAAAGTGGTGACTCACTCGTTTGTGCCGGCAAAAACAAACATTTTTCCTTCATTAATTCTCCAGTTACGAGCATTACACAAGATAAATAAATTATGATCAACTTGAGACACAATGAAGCATAGATGTTTGTTTTGCAAATTATGTGCAATGTATGAGAGTCATTTGGGTGTTAATGGGCTGCTGACATAAGGTGCCTATTCGCAAAGCTTTAACACTCAGTTTCTCAAGAATAGTTGGGACCTATTCCCTACACATATCAGTGATTCAGCATGCCGTGTGTTTGATTAGATGTCCAACCTGTGTAATGAATGCAAAATGTGCAACAGTGTCTAGCATATCAACCGTATAACCATTCAGTTTGGCGTGAAACAACCCAACTTGTGTATATTTCTACTGACTTTTCAGTAAAGATAGATCACTCTACCTTGTATCTGAAGGCATGAACTTGTTCATTTTGTTTGTTTTGGGCGGTGAGATTATTTATCTCCGCAGCAGCACTCATAATTCAGCAGTGATATACTGAGATTCCTCTGTCATATGGATGACAGAGGTTGGGGGTGAACTCTGCTTCCTCTTCTCTGTGTGTGAGACAGAGAGCTGAGGAATGCAGCCCTACTGCGGGACTGCAAGCCAGAGACAGAACAGGGGGAGGGGCGGGTTTTCAGGATGTAGGCCAAAGTTGCACCAAGTGGGACACAATAATAATGGAGTATACTGTTAATACCATGTGTTGCCGAGACGTGAGCCCTGTGTGTCTGGGTATGTTAACCGCCAATGAGAAAACTATTAGCTAATACTCACAGCCATGGTAGGAGGCAGGTGAGCCCTCTGACCTGCCGTACTCTTCGCTGTAGGAAGTGGAGAGGTTGGGCTGAGATGAGCCTCGGCCAAAGCCCATCTGACTGCTCCCTGTGGACACCTGGGCCATGCGCTCTTTTGTCTTCAAAGCCTGAGACCTAGCAGGGACAAAAAAAAACATAATGGAATAAAATCAGTCATCTTTACTCAAATCAAGACTCTTATAATCTCTACTGTGACGTCCAAAGGGACTTTGAGATAATGAGATCAGGTCTAAGACCAAAACCACCCTGAGAATCTGGCTTTCAAATGTTTTCGATTCTAAAATACCACGGCAAAATCATTATGGGGGATTAAACATGCTGTCAAACAAATAATGAAGCATCCGTCTTAGGCCAGTTAGTCTAATTCTGGAAATGTGCAATGCCCTAAATTTGGTCAAAATCTCATCTGTGTCTGAGATGGTGTGTTATAAAAAAGACAAATGAATTAACAATTCAAGGAGACCCGAGTTCGAGACCAGAAAAGGTCAAATTGATCCCTTTTTTCTAAGTGCAGTTATTCAGCAATATCTTCAAGCACCGTCACAGAGAACAAACCAAGATGACAATTGATACTCAGAGTGGCATTTGCTTAGGACAGGTTTTTGGAGATTAAATATTAACTGTGGTCATTTTTAAGGTTGGTCTTTGTTTATTGTGCTTCCACACCTGTTTGGTTCTAAACAAAGTCCTGAAGTACCCCGGCTCCCTGGGGGATATAGCCACAGTACGATACTATCAAGGGGAAAACCCTCAGTAAAACCCCACTGATGTTGTGGTTGTCATGAGAATTTGTTAACAATGAGTGTTGATGATCGTCGGACCGATTATTAGTGGGTTTCTCTGTAGTTGTTTTAAATAGAGATAAAGGAACTACCATTTAAAACTGTCTAAGCTCGTTAAACTTGCCATTGTGCAGGAAATTGAGTCAGTGCTGATCATATAAACAGTCAATCAACATGATGAATAAGTAGACTCACAATACTATGCATAGGTTTTCTTCGGTTTAGTTTGATTTTGTTAACTTTTGTTATAAAGCTTCTGTCTGCTGTAACAAACTGTTCAACAGTTAAATCCTAACACGCTGCAGAGCACCTCTCCTGCACGGTTCCAGGCAGCTTGGCACAGCAGTCAAAGTGACCGTCATCGTGGATGGCTGCAGAGGATGCCATGGCTGGGTCTGGTACAGTTCAGGAGTGGTTTGATGACCTTTCTGACTTTCACCGCCACAGCTGCCTTCACCAACAATGTGCAATTCAAACTACTGATTCTGGCGATTTGGCAATTTGTTGGACGCCATTATAGAAGAGAAGGACAAATTCAAAGTCACAGTCTGGGGAGGACCATCTATCATCAGTCTATTATTGTCACATCCCCTCGTTTATGACTTGGTAAATTCAGATTTAAGCGCCGTCTTGTAGTTATGTCACACCCAATGGCCCTATGGTGTCAACAATAATGCTGAGTCACAATATTTCCTACCCATATCAGGGCTCCAGACTGTAAGTAAATTTTTTTATCTACTTGCGCATGTGCAACTAGTAAATTAGCTGTTTATTTTTGGGGTAAAATGTGAAAAGCGGCTCAAAGAATCTCATATCTGTCATTACAGGTGTCAGGCCTGTAAAGTCAATTTTTAGCTTGCGCTCCTTAAATTTTAGGTTAGGAGCCTCTGTGCACCCAATAAAAAAAGTTAGTCTGGCGGCACAGGCTGATTTCTAACCACCGTTTGTGTTCAATGTTTTTTTTTTTTTAATCTTACCTTTCTCCTTTTAGGCGGTCCTCATCTTTGAGCAGAACCACTAGCTGCTTGCTCTTCTCCCTGACATTGATGCCCTGGTCTTTGCCGTCCCTGTCGATGTACTGGAAGTCCTTCAGAGTCTGGATGGCGAAGATGTTCTCTTTGCATTGCAGCGCCACCCGCTCTGAGCCCGTCTTGATCAGGTAGTCGAGCAGGGTGAGCGCCTTGTAGACGTGACGCCAGTTCTTGCCGTGGTCGTTGAGTCGCTTCCAGATCATGCTCATGATTTCGCTGAAAGCCACCACGTTGTAGGTGAGGTCGGCGATCTCGGACATGAGAGAGGACGACGGGCCCCAGGGGTCGTTGGAAGTGGCCTCTCTCACTTTCTTCTCTGCATCCGAGTAGTTGTTCACCATGTTCTTCATCTGCCGGCGGATCGTGGAGCTCGGCATGGTGGCGGTGGAGTTGGGACAAACAGGAAGAAATATAATGTATACTCTCACACAGGAGAGGAATGAGAACACAAAGCTGTCTAAAAAAAGAGCAGCTAAAATGTACAGAGGATGACGATGTGTGTGTGCTTCAGGTGAAGCTTGTGTTATGTGTCCGTGTGTCTTGCGTCCTTTCTCACGGCACAGAACTGGAGTGCGTATGTGCGAGTCTCTTTTTGCTTTGTTTACAGGTGTGTGTTTTGTCTATGAGGCTTCTCCAGGCCAGTGTAGCGTTCCTGAGTCCTCCAACACAGTGTCTGTTAAAACCATCTCCACACAAATGGGGCTGGGTGCACACATGACCACGCCATCACCTAGGACAGAACAGACAAATAACACATTAGCTTTTCAGAGAGAGTGAAAAAAACATGGAGTGTGTGAAAAGAGAAAATATATCACACAACACCCAAACTAAAATAGCATAACACCAGCAGTACATCTTCATTCTGATCAGTTTCTGAGTCATTGTTTTCTAAATGTTCCTTTAGTTTAAAAAAATATTTTTTTAAAAACTAAGAGATAAACAGCTGAAGGGAATATCTATTATCCAAGAATATTTGATTAAATAAAAATAATTGATAAAACTGACAAACCATCCAGCAGAGTCACAGTTCTATCCTGCACCAAATGCTGCTTCACGGTGTCACCGCTAAATAAAGATGGTGAAGATAACTTGTATTTATAGGAACAGCTGTAGTGGCTTCCTTTCTGAAACTAGATAAAACAATACATTTCATAGTCTCACACTATATAAGCAATTTCCATGCAGGCGTAAAGAGTCTGCCTCCTTCGTATTATACAAGGCCAGGGTGGTGTGACCAAAACCTGTGCTTGCACTTTCGTAATCTCATTCCAGTTTACAGTAATTTGACTCAATTGCAAATTACAAGTCGGGGTGTTGAAAATGAATGGTGTCAAGGGCAGCCAGGTCTGCGTGGTCATGCTATTCCCAGGGAGTTCAGAAAGCCTTAAGTGGTAAAGCAGCTCACTGGGTGGGCTTAGAGGACAAGAAATGGCAGCAAACACAAAACACTCAGAAGCAAACACAAGATTACTTGGGACCAATCAGGATCCCTGCAATGAGAAAACATAAAAGTGATAATCAGACGCAGACAAAGACCTACACAAGTAGTGTCTCACAGGATAATAATGTCTTACTCAGAGATTTATACTGTTCCAAAAAGGGTCTTTAGTAATCTGCCTTAGATTATATGAGCAAATCCTCTGAGTCTCCAGTTTATTAGGTAGGGGAGAGCCGGGTCGATTGAGACACGGGACGATTGATACACAGCGATTTTCTCGAAAACTACACAAGCTTGAGCCGTCAGATTTTATCACTACCCTCAGCACTCATCACCTACCAATCCTGGGAAAGCTTGTGAAATTACGTCATGCCATTCAAAAGTTATTAGCGCGAACCGGTTTTTGACTACAGAAAGTAAAATATACACGCGGTTTAGTGTTTCATGCAATAATAATATGATCTAACAACAGATGAATTCGTACATAAACAGGTCCTAATGTATTAAATGTCATGGTTTTGAAGTTTAGTGACAAAACAGGTTTTAGGGTCCGTAGTCGCTGGAGGGACGATTGATACAGCTGTTTCAAATGCCCCTCACGCTGCCGTGCATATAACCGTACATGTAATTGTGGTCACAGTGCGCGATCAATATCTCCTATAAATCACTGAATTAATGGCTTAATTGTTTTGAATGAACAACAACCGATTTAAATGAACATGTATTTTTAATAAACACCACATATTTTTAATGAACAAAACGTGTTCATGACATGATGAATTAACAGATATTAGGCAAAGTGAGGAGAAAATGCCGAGGGTAAAATGACAATATGATCACTGTGTATCCATAAACATGACTTAGGACGGGAAATAAGTCAATGAAATGAAAATGCAGTCATCCAACAACTCGTACAAAAGAAGAAAGGTGAGTTTAATTGAAATGCGGATCCCTATAATGACGCACGGGACAAAAATATTTATTTAACCTATTTATATTGTGAGAAATGATGTGATATTTTGGCAGTGATGAGTCCACTAGTATGTTGTCTGATATGCTTCATAAAAACGGGAGTAATGTCCGTAGTTTCTGTTTAAAACATGCTGTTTCAATCGTCCCTCCTCTGTGTCTCAAACGACCCGCATAGGTGGGGCGTTTGAGACAAATGACAACTTGCGTTTAAAGTCATAAAACAGCGCGATCATCCCACATATGTGTTAAATTACACTTGTAACTAAGAGACTACACATGTGAGTTGTTGATCACATGCTAAAAATGTTTGTTTACATAACGTCATCTTTGAAAAAGACGTTAAAGTGAAAAGTGTATCAATCGACCCGGCGCTCCCCTACATTTGTACTTTAGAGCTTCGTACATCTTTTGTTTTTGATGACGCTGTTGCCAGAGATGGGTCAAGTAAGTTATCTCCATACATTCCGTACAAAACTTTAAATTATGTGGAAAAAAAAGATGATTTGTTTTGATACCAGTCCAGCAGTAGGGAAAGGCAGGACCTTTTATACAGAGAAGGTACACAAAGGTACACACAAGGTTCAAAGCTTTGCAAATTTAAATCTGTGAAGCATTTATTCTAGACCAATTTCGTAATGGGCCTTTATCTGCGCTCTTTCTGAGGATCGGTATTTTAACATTCAGCGTATTGCTTTCAGACACATCGGAGCAATGAGTGAGTAAAAATGTGTTTCCACCCTTCGGTGGGTGGCAGGGGAGATAAACCATTTCCAGTCTGATGATGACGAGGACTGACTAATGACTCCTCTGTCCTGTTTCTGACAGATCAGCAGCCCAGCTACTAATCACTTCCTGACTCTCTCACACACACACAGCTATGGAAAGTGTGTGGAGCAACTTCATTAAGTTAAGAAAACACAGACTTACCGTCAATGCATCTTCTATTTACCATGTAGTATTTTTATACTTGTATGGGCTGCATAGAAATACAATTTGATTTTGCTGACAGACCATATTGAAATACAGGCCACAGCAGGATCTCTTCCTTCCTTGATTATTTAGTCAGATAGTACACAGGCCGGTGCACTTTTAACTTATCATTCACTAACTGTCATGCAACACATTTGTTAGACAAACCAAACTTACCAAATGTATTTTAAAATGCTCTCTGAAATCAAGAGCAATTATGGTTTTCTGAGATTTTTCTGTGCACACTGTTCCTCAGACGTAGCATCAATGGAGACCCATGATGACTAATCCTATTCACTTGTGTGATCCCTGCACCAGGCGTGCATCAACATGCTCCTACATTAAGTACTTTCATGAACAGACTAAGAGTGGGGAAAGTGATTGGCTACCTGTTCAGTCAATAAAAGCAAGACACACCTTTCTTTTAATTCCTAAACTTGCTAAGTTTTCTGCATATTTGTGCACATGTATGCATCTGCTCCGTGGAGCTTCCTGCCTAGCAATGCCATGGAGAGAAAGACAGCTGGGGGGGACGAGGGTGAGGAAGTGAGGAGGAGTGAGAGTGTGTGTGAGGGGGTAAGAAAACAACTTGGCACATCCCGTAAATTCACTTCACGCCAGTGAAATGTGATTCCTGTGGAGCACCCCACCGCCACCACCACCTCCTCCTCAAAAACGTTCCCTTGTCACCTTCCTCCCTCATCCTGCATCCTCATGAATACTGCTCAGACCTAATGACACATCTGCTGCTATAATCACCTATTCACCCGAGGCAGACAGGAGGAAGAGAGGAGAGTCTGTCTTGTCCGCGCCGCCACCCCCCGTCACCCCCTCCCCACCCCGGAACAACCCCCACCGCAAGACGCCGCTGGCCCACCTTCTTTCAGTCCTTTTTTGCTTAGATCACTCAAGCCCCGAGGCCCAGAGGAGAATGCACACAGGACTTAAGTTTGTCTGCGTGTCTGTGTAGAAACACAAATTCATGTGTCAGTGCAAGTTCATTATGTCCGAATGACCGAGCCCATCATCCTTGTCAAACTGCCAGTATGCCGTGTAGAAGACAGAGTAGGCTAACCAACAAGAGTCCTGGGTCTGCTCTTTTCACATGAACGCACACACAACTAGGCTGCCCCCGTCCTTTCAGTCTCTCAATCCGAAACCTTAAGGTTGGGGGGACTTGACATTTTTGCCATGAGACAACAGAGATTTCCGTACGTGTTCATATGTTCTGATACCACCCACTGTTGATATTGTGTTTAAACTGAATTACATTTAACATTTCCTTCTTTACCAACTTACATCTTGTGCCTTTGTATCCCGATATCATCCAAGGTGGCTCTGCCGTGTATGGCTGTCTTCATATTTTTCTGTCAAAACCACAGAAATTCACGACCGTTGACGCTTAGGCTATATGGATGGACACGCTCACAGCACCGGCAGAAGATTGACAGTGCAACCGCAACTATACAGGAGGCATGCGTCTATCTGCTGTGGCCGCAAAGGATTAATCCAAAATTAGCCATCGACAATATAAAGCTTGATCATTTTCAATAATCTTTTATTTTGCAACCGGTGTGACGACTATCAAAAATGGCCTCTTACACCATAGTGAGTGCCTGAATGACCTACAAGTGAAATGCAATGCACCACAGACAGATAACACTTCATTTGAACTGGATAATATTCAACTGTAAATACAACTGATCAAATCACGGCCTGTCAGCACACACTCAGCAATACAAGAGTATACACACAGAGAGAGATACACTGATGGCAAATGAATGGAGGAAGACGCACAATCCTGGCTAGACAGTTATCACTGTGCCAGTGTAGACAAAGTGTAGAAGGGACTTAACTGATTTTTTTTTTTTTTTTAAATATACTTCATTACTCCAATTCAAGCTGTGGGTAGTTTGCAAGGCAATGCTATGATCAAAACATCCCTGTAGACTCTGGACAGTAATGGTCCTTTAAGGAAATAACTGAGCACCAACAGTGGACACAAGTGAACTGCCTGGTGCAACAACACAAATCAAACCTTCCTTGTATGCATAGCCAGTGCCTGTATGCACCTTGGCAAAGGCTGCGTAAACTGTGATTAGCATTAGCGGTTGAGAAGCAGTACACTGAGAACAGGTCTACCTTGCCAGGCCCACACAGCAAGAGTAAAGCTGATCTGGAGATAGAAGGCTTGCACAATCAGGTGCTTGTATGCTTGAATTTGTGTGACACTGCTTTTTTTATGGGTTAAGAAAGACAGATTGGAGGAGTGTTCAACAATGTGACATCAAGTAGCCCAGCCGGTTCTTGAACCATCCATTTACTCCTATGCCAGGTGATTCAACTGTAACCAGTAGCAACATGTACCAGAATCTAATCCTTAACAACTCGAGGATTAAGATCCCTACAAGCCAAACTAAAACGAGTCGTAATCAAGTCTAACCCACGGACAATCAACCCCCTTAACTCATGTTTTAAAAAGACCCCCCCCCCCCCCCCCCCCCCCCGCCCCCCTGTCCAAGTGGGATATGAGGAGCATTACGTCTTGAGCAGTGAGGGGAGGCCACCTTCTGATCGGCATGTCACCCCGCCTTTTGTCCTCCTCACACGCCGGGCAAGAGAGACAAAGCCAAGTCAGGGACGGGAGGAGTACGGTGATGATGCATCTGTCACCCACTGTGACTGACTGATCATCCTGACAATAGACAAAGCCCTACCCCTCTCTCAAGCCACGTTTATGAAGGCGCAGCGCTACTCTGGAAAAAAAAAAGTCTCTCCATATACCAACATACCCATTCAAACAAATAAACCCTACCGCTGTTCATTATCTTTCAGTCAACATTTACTGCTTGCCTAGAGCAGCGGGTTAGGCGATTGGAAACCGGGCGTGTAAACAGACAGCGCCCACACCACCGTTAAGGATGTCCCTATAAAAACCTTTAGAAAGTACATGGACGTCAAGTTTTTACCTTGATCAGTCTCAGCAGGGTGATTTTACTTTGCAGTCACCTCTATCACATTATCATGCACAGGTAGAGGAAATAAAAACCAATCACGTAGCTCAATGAACAAAACAAACAAAACAAAAAAAAATCACGGCGTTTCCTCGAACTGATGTGACTGATAGCACTTAAGCTAAAGTAGCTTTAGCTAAATCACAAATGTATATGCATATTTCCGATTAATTCCATCTAGTGACCTGTTTGAATTTTGAAATACCCTTGGGTGTAACGATACTGGAGACACAGGTTTGTGCACCGTCGCTTGAATTGCCACTTCGGGTGGAATAACTAAACCCATATGCTACTAAACCGCTAACGCTAGCAAGTTGGGAGCAAACTTGCGGCAAGTATTTGTCGTTAGCTGTAGCAAAAACACGCTAGCGAACCGAGCCGTGTTAACTTGCTTACGTTGGTGTAGTCGGTTACCACAGGTCGAAAAAGTATCAAGTCCGACACAACTTAGTTTCACTGTGTGTTCTGCACGACTGGGGTTTGCCATTACTTTTTGTTATCGCTTTGAAATCCAAACCACGGACTAGTCCTGCATTTCTCAAAACTTGAGCTTTGAAAAAAAAAGTTGGATCAAAGCTAACGGCGGTTGTGTTTGTATCGGCGGCTAGCAAACCCAGCCGCTCTGCCGGAGTCCGGTCTGAAAGCTACATTGTTCTTCATTCAGTTTCTGCATGCTAAAACAAGGGTCGTCATTTATTAGTCGTGTACCCCTTGGATACACAACCGCTCCGGTTCAGCTCCCAGATGTATTTTCAGCGCTAAGATAAGATAAATAGCATGCTAGGCTAGTTAGCGGTCCTTGGAGCTAACAGCCAGAGACGGGTGCTCGGTGGAGACATCACCACCGCGGCGAACTGGATTACAGGACACCCTGGGATAACAAAACAACTCGTCTTGGAAGCCGACGGCAACTTACCATATCTTTTAGTGCTGCGTCAGGCTCTACTTTTTAGTCCTGGGACATAAACCCATACACGAGTTACGCCAAATCCAAAAGGGAAAAAAAAACAAGATAGACTACTTTTTTTCGGCGTTCAAGGAGCTTGTTGCGCCTCCGCCTAGCTATACGTTGCTAATGCTAAGCCAAAGCTAAAGCCAAGCTACACGTATCTCCTCCTCCAGAACATGGCGGGCAGAGTGGGAGGGGGGAGGCTGGGAAGGGTGTGACCGACCAGGACGGCGTGACTGGTCGTGGGCATTGAGTGAGAAGATCCTCCGCAGAAAATCACCCCCCACCACGTCCTAATGATGCATTACCACCGGGGCAGGTCAGTTTCACAGTGCCAAACAAATTTAACACCATGACAATTCATGTATTTCAAGTTTTCACAGTAAACACATCAGCTAACTGGTGGGAGAACAGGACTGCAATTAGTGTCACTGCTGATTAACAATGTCTGCCTCAGGATTTAAAATCACAAGGGCTATTCTGTTGTAAAACATAGTGGTTGTCCCTTTTGTTTTTGCTGTTTTAGAGCCTAGACAGACCTGTCAGGTAAATCAGGTTTTTTCCCAGGTTCTATCAGTTATAGGAAATAAAATGCACAAACATACTACACACAAGCTTGAATGCCAATATTTGTTGATATCAAGGTTAGCTCAGTGTGTATGTGTGTGTTACAGGTGTGCCTCATGCATGCCACAAACATTGCAAAACAACATTCCATCACATCTGCAGGCTTTTCCACTGTGCAACCGTCTCTTCAATCAAGATTTTAGGGGAGGGGAATAGTCGTCACAAGTTTCAGACACTTGCAAAACACGCAGCCAGATCAGGTGCTATGAATAGAGATGAAAGGGTTCCCTGAAAAGTGTACAGTGAGCTAAGAATAGAAGTCCACATGCGTAGATGTTTTAGATGGCGAGCATGTTGCATAAAAATAGAAGCAAGGGATCAAAAACGTCATCGTTTTACATCTCTGCCAGCACACAGCCAAAAGTTGCCAAAACCTGAATTGCACTCTGCGGAGTGGCCAATGTGTTTTTCTGCATGATGGTTTTTGGCTTTCTATTCATGTGCTGTACATTTTATTCTGGTTAGTGGAACTAAACTCTCCCTGCTATGTTGGGAGCACAGGATAAGCCAGAGCAAGCCTAAGCCGAGCTGATTGAGAGAGAGAGAAAGAAAGAGAAGCTTGGACTTTCTGAAGCAAATAGACACAGTTTAAACCATATCAGCTACATTATCTTTGATTCTTAAACCATTTTAAAATCAGGATGCATGAAAAAGCAACTAAATTTCACCACACTTTATAGTGAAAGTAAGTAGAAAGTTAATAGGCTAGGGATATGATAGGTTGTCACCAACTTCCAGGAAATAGATGGTTACCTCGTTGTTACTCTTATTAAGTCAAGACCTTCACCAAATAGGATTCAATTCATTTGTAGCTAAATACTTTTTTTTTCTTACACCACGGTCTCCTTTTTGCACTGAGACTTTACTGTTATTCCTTACTTGTAAGTCACATTGAGGAATCTGCATAGCTGACTCATCACACAAGATCACATTTAAAGTAGAACACATTATAACAGTCAATATTTAGGTCTGATTTGATCCTCTTTAAAGGACAGGATTACACAACCAAGTGTGCTTGGCCAACAACACTAGCGATGACAACTGGAATTCCTCAAACAAGTGTGATAACAATGTCATCAGGGTTAACTCTGAATGTGAAGTTCAAGGGCGGGTCAGTCCTCAATATTTTTGCAAAGCACACATTCATTAATATTCAAAAAATGTGACCTTGGCATATTAAGCAGTTTACTAACTCATGTTATCAATTCATCCCAGTGAGGTTGTGCTTTCTTACCCTGTCTGCTTTAGTGTTATCACACTTGCTTCAGTTCTTTATCAGGTCCATTCGAGCCTGTGTAAACATGGACTGTGTTACTCGATTCAATACAAAAATACTTTAATTGTGTGTGATTGCTTTGCAGGGGAAACATGCCATTGGAAGCCTCCTGCATCAGATCAGGTCCTCCTCCTGCAGGTCCAGTTTTAGCCAGTAGAGGTCAGCAGTTGTTCATTTTTCATGTCTTGTAACGTGTCGGGTACTTTAGGAGGTCTGTCTAACTGAGCCCCTGCAGCTATGTGTGTCCTTTAATATGTGCCTAGCACTGGTGACCCTTGCTTTAAAAAGTCATTAGAGCTAATTAACATTAAACTCCACATCCCGCCTGCTTTCATGTAATTCCTCCCATTTACAAAGCTCATGTCCTCTTGGAGACAAATTTAGCCTGTAGATTTCCCTCAACCTCAAATCTAATACTGTTCCTATAGTCAAACAGAACAAAGCCACTTACACAGGTCTGGTTGACTAGCTAAACACAAAATGATCTAATTTTCAACCCCCTGGTCTTATTTTACAGTCATTTCTCTACAGCTCAACATGGTGACATCATTGTTTTCGGGCAGACGACAGCGTTTACTTTGAATCACTGTCACTAAAATATACAAATCAAGCCAGAAATCTTAGTGTCCTTATGGACTTGTGTAAATTTCAGCCACATTAGGACAATTAAAACTGCTACCCACTAACAAGCATGTAGACCTCACAGGTCATCGGGACAGGTTGAATGCATAAAGCAGCCATTAGTCTGTCTGGTCCCCATGTGTGGAGCAATCCTCCTGCTGAAACCATTCGCACAATGAACCAGGGATTAAATATTATCACAATATGCTGGATTTACTAATAAATTACAAATATAATATCTTGTTAATCCTGTGTCAACAGAGATTACAGCCCCACAACCCCACCACAGCTCTCATCTTTTTAATCTAAGTCCTTGACTTATTGCTTTAGCTGTGGATTGTTTTTAATGTATTTTATTATTACAAGACTTCCTAAAAAAAATGCTAATGCAACAAGCAATGACGTCAATGTGTGGTTTATCAACTGGAAGCAAAGGCAGATTCATGTTTAGTTGTACTAAAACCCCACGGTGAGGGTGCATCCCAAGGGAAGCTGCTGTGTCGTGGCTACTGTATAAGAGGTCATGATTAAAAGCTGTGGTTCATGTGTGTCCAGCTGAGATGCCAACAGAGGAGAGAATAAGTTTTTGTCTTAAACAGACAGTTTCCTGATTGATTTTATATGGAATCATGGTATATCTAATTTGTTCAAATTGGTTTTAAATCCCTGTCTGAGTGTTGCTATCTAAATACACTTGTGGAAACGTATTGCCAAATGCTGCATTACCAACCTAAAATTGGCAGAGAACTGAGCAGTGTTTGCGCAGGACATTTTCTGAAACCAATCTCGTTCCCCCTCAATTCCAATATGCATTAGTTTCAACAAATACTGTTACTGGTCACCACCATGTCCCAAGATGTCAACGCTCTCAGCCAAGTGTTTCACTGCACTTGCCATTTATCCTTCCCGTGTCTTGAAGGCTTATTTACCTCAGCTGGTCCAAACATTTTTCATTTTCTCATGAATTTGACAACGTGACAGACATTTATCCTCTACCGCTTCCTTTTAAATCTTGAATTATAAAGAATCATTATGGTCAAAATAACGGAAACACCGGAGAATATATTAGCGTTGTGATGTTCAGTCTCTGCCAGAGAATTGTTTTCCATATCTCATCCACATTATATAACTGTGCAGTGTTTATCACACACCAGCAATTCAGACATCCACCACAGTAAACCGCAGACACAATGGCAGAGTCACATGTGACTCATATTAATTTGAATAGCATTCAGCACCGTGTGTGTGTGTGAACAAACAGGGTCACATCAGGAACCTGACAGATGTGCAAAGAGGCCCGACAGTCGCTGCACGAACAAGCGGCGCATCAGTTTCGAAACCTACAAAGTTACGTAATGTAGAAGGGGAGGTGAAGGCCTGCAGGATTCAGTCTTTGGCCTGCAGTGACACACGTGGTTCCAGCCGGAGCCCGCAATCAGCAGAAAAGCAAGAAACGACAGAAAGCATGAAACAGGATCACGTATAAAACCTGCCACTCCTGCCAGCTTATTAGCTAAATCTTTTCATATATGCAAATTGCATTATGCTCGCTGGGGGCTGGTGTTGAGTCTACCTGAAAAAGGTGAGCAAGGAGAAAAAGTGCTCGGCAGCTTTAACAGTTGATATTTACCCTCTTTTTTTGGTCCAGACACCTGGAGGGAGTTCACTCAAGAGATTTTAACTTTTTAATTACCAATGTTTTTCAGTTTACAAATCTTATTTTAGTGGTAGACACAATTCTATCTTGAAATCTATAATTCATTTACATTCAGGGTGTCAGATTTGCCTCCATGTCAGCGGACATTAAGCGGTGATCCTTTGAACAAACTCTCCGATGGGATCACACTCACCGAAAAACAAACTGACGTGATCTGAGCCAACAGTTATAGAGAGGGGACATTAATAATATAGCGTTAGTCTTACTCTGCCACAAAGAACTATATCAACTCAAACAGACACCTTGCTGTGTAACTTAATGCCAAATGTAAGTTTTTATGTTTAATTCACTGGAAAGTACAAAAGCAATTTAGAATTTGAAACTTTTTTTGGACAAGATTTCTCACAGTTTTGCACCCACCATGGTTTCTGTTTCGCTGCCAACGCCTTCATCCTTGTGAAACTGCTGCAGACAGAGTTATAAAAAGCACACAGGCACGCACAATAATTGCACACAGCTAGTGAAATATGAATTCCTCATAATTCTTTATCAGTGGTGAAATATAACTTGAAAATCAAAACTCAAACATGTGACGTCTTAGCGTCAGAGGAAAAAGTTTCTCATAGATCTAATAAAACGTTTTACAGCTAATGTTGACGTCATCATACTCTGCCAATTGCCCTACTGTTCGATGTAAACAAGAGTGTGGAGGGAGAGAGGCGTAGACGGTTTCAAATCTGATTTCTTTGCAGTCAATCAGTGAAAGAAGAGGGCAAGAAGAAAGAGAGAGAGAAAAAGAAACAGGAAAAGAAAGTGTCACAGGGACGATGAGGAGAATGAGAGGAGGAAAAGAATAAGTGGACAGAGACAGCTGACTTTTTTCAGATCATGGCGGCAGGAAAAAAAGGAAAGATATATTCAGAGCAAACTTCGCCTCAGACTAAACAGATGAGGAGAGGCAATACAATGTTGTCATCGCCTTTGAAGGGAAGTTGAGAGACTTTGTGCCCACCTGCCTTTCCGCTGTTGCCCACTTGCTTCCGCTGATACACACACACACACACACACACACACACACACTTGTTCATCTCCTTCATACTCTCTGCATCAGTGCCCCTGACAACACGAAATGTTAGTGTCACTCAGGCAGAACAGCACTAGTATGCATAAGAGATGCACCTCTGTGTTGTGTGTAACATAATAATAGTTGTACTGAATTTGTTGAAAACTGGCAATGAAAAAAAAAAGGACACAATAGTTCGTGAAAAGACTCCACGCCATTATTAGAAAATGTGTCACTGATATAACGCTGTGATAAGAAAGCACTTGCTGTTGAAAACATCCGGTGCTGGCCTTTCCTGGAAGTGATGTAACTGCATCAGCTGAGTGGACACAACACAAGATAAGGATGTGAGCTGTCGTCAACAACTGTGGCTCAGCGGACAAAGAACAGAACCAGAATCGGGATGAACAGAAAATTCGATGGCAAAACGTTAAAGTATCGCCCACACAGTCTGAGGAGTGAGGCCGGCGGAGACTGATCGACAGGCTCATATTTTCAACATAAAACGCGCAAGGTCAAAAGTAAAGGGCCAGATTGTGCGCCGGCCCCTGAGCTGAAAGCCAGTTCCCCTTCCTTTCCTCCTCTTCCTCTTCTATTGTCCCATCATCACATATCCAGCCCTCCTCTCTTCCTCCCTCAATCCTTCTCATGGCTGAGTCAAAGCGAGCAGCTGACTGGGGATTTCCTGCACAGGTCATGCTATTGAAACCACAGTCTCTTCTATAAATGATGTCCTGCCGTACCGCTCTGACCACTTCTGTTCTCTTCGTTTCCTCGGAAGATTCTTCTCTCACCGCCTCAGCTGGTTTCTAGATGTGCTTGATAATGTGGTTAATTATCTGCTTGTCATATCTGGCTAAAACGTTGCGAAGTTTCTGGGCTGAATTCACACCAAACACACCACCAGGCAAACCACGTGTTTGCACTTGCTGCATGTCAGCATTTGGGATCTAACCCTAAACTGGACCAAGCTAGACTTAACTACATTTTAATCAAATGTACATGTTTTTTTAAGGTTTGGAGCTGCAGATTATTTGATGAAGAATAAAAAAACAAAAGTCAGGATTTTGAATGGCTACAAGACAGCTGTAACATTTCCCCTGAGAAATTCTGACAAGGCTAAGGGGCGACTGCTTTCTCACTCTGTGGCAGCTTATGGCCTCAGAGCATTTTGGAAAATTCAGACCTTATAAACAACCTGTCCTACAAAAAAAAGAAAGAAAAAGGAGCACATAGGTCGTTTGTTGAGCAGCTTTTGAGCCCTGCCGTGCGAGCTGTCTCTGGTCTGAATGCTGTAAATTGTTTCGTCCATGGTCCGACCCGACCACTGCCTCCCGGTTTCACTATTTAGAAATAGCTTATCTTCACACCGATGGCTTCATTTGCTGTTGCAGGTCACACATAGACATCGGCAGAAACTTTTCATATCCAGTTAAAAGTTCCTTGTAGGGGCTTTAAGTTGCTCTCAACAAAGTTGTGTGCTGCACTTATTTTGACCTGACCAAGTAATTTGTGTACCAACATCCTAACCATGACCATTACTATAATATACTGTCAGTATGCTTTTCTTATAAAATGGTGTATGACAACCATAGCCCAGCATGTATGCTACTGGAGGTGTGCTATTGCATGACCACTAATTGCAGCATTAGGGCAAATTCACAACATTCAGGGAAATAGACGACACAAAATCCTAATTGATGTTCCACGCAAGATGCAACCAGATTGCAGCAGATTCCTCTTGATGTGTTCTCAACTCTAACAGTTTCTCACTGCACTTCCGATACTTGCGACAGGAGGGAATATGAGACTATTATGTGCCATGGCTGCATTTCCGTTCTGTCACTCGCTGCCGTTAAAGGCAGTGAAGTCAAAGTTTGCAGAGGAAATGGTTTGGCGGCTGGATGTTTGTTAGTTCAAAGGAGATGAATCAGTCTAGCTGTTTGTAGTTTGCTTCATGTTGGTTTCCACTCTTAACAACCTCTGCGGGCATCAGCAACCCGCCCTGACCAATCAGTGTATGTGCATCTCCAAAGTCATCTTAGCCCTGATGTGATGCATACTTCATGAAGCATCTCCAGCGATCCACAGGCTGGCCACCACTGAAGTAACTGTTGGAGGTATTTTAGAGACACACATTAATCATCACGTGTAGATAAGTGATATAAAAATCTATCAATAATTATCTACATGTTGATTGTTGTTCTCAGGGGTAGAGTCAAAGGCACTGTAAATTATTAATCCGACATGTTCAAACGTGTTAGAGGATGGAAATTAAGAAAAGGGAAGTGAAGCTTCTGTTTTAGCTGCAGCAGCTTCTGACTAAATCTGAAATAGAAGTCATCATCTTGCCATGTGCCGACCTGACGCACCGGACAGTTTGTTTAACGCACAAATCTAGCACAACTTCATGCCTCATGAGTAGATAATGTATATATTCTCACATGTGAGTGAGTTCCTTTATTTTCTCACCATCTCCTGACCACCACCTTAAAGTTTCAGTTTTGACAGGGAGGAGCAGGGGCAAACGTGAGCTCACTTTTCTTTGCATGCGGAGGTGTGAAAACAACACTACAGAACAGTTTGCACAGTGAAAGAGGTGCAACGACAAACCACAGTGAATACAGAATCCACAGAAGCCACATTGAGTGTATGAGACGAATATATACACAGGAAGTGCCTCCCACTGCTTTGCCTCTCTCTCTCTCCCTCTCTCTCTCTCTCTCTCTCAGCATTACTCATGGCAGTGTGTTGCTGAGCAGCAGCCAGTCGTGTTTTTCCCCTCACCGAGCTCACTCTCTCGCTCTCATCCTCTGCTCTGACTCTCTCGTGCGCTCTTTGCCTCAGCGGACACACAGGACCTTTTCTCTTCTTCTCTGTTTTTCTCTTCTTTCATTGTATCATCTTCCTTCATCTGTTTTATTCATTTAAAAGAAATAGACATTTTCCCCTTTTTTTCTCCCCCACCCCCCCTACTCCCCGTGCCAGGGAGGTTAGTGGGGGTCCCTGAAGTGTGTGTTTGAGAGAGTGTGTGAGTGTGAGTGTTGGGGGGTTTCAGCATGGAAGCAGTGGCACTGTACACGTTTCGTGCCACTGAGGGCGATGAACTCAGTTTCAACAAGGGGGACTTGCTCAAGGTAAGACATCTATCTATCTATCTATCTATCTATCTATCTATCTATCTATCTATCTATCTATCTATCTATCTATCTATCTATCTATCTATCTATCTATCTATCTATCTATCTATCTATCTATCTATCTATCTATCTATCTATCTATCTATCTATCTATCTATCTATCTATCTATCTATCGTATCTATCTTTACACATTACTCATACTTGGACCAACAAATCAACCACCTCTCTCACCGCCTCTGCTGTGATAATTACAACAATTATAACTTTAGCGTACAGCTCTTGACACTCTGTATCTATGTGCTGCTGTTGTTCACTAAAGAAAGATCTGGATAAAAAAGAAAAAACTAACCACTGTATCAGTGGTGTGAACTTGTTTTGACTGTTACAAACACTGAACATTTTCCATTGAGAAAGAGATTCGATGCAGCTGGAACTTGAGAAGTACAGAGATGTGTTTTTATTTTATCTGAACAGTACTTGCTTTTTCTTACAAATGCTTTTTTACTTTTTTTAAATACAAAAAAATAGTTTGATTGATTGATTGATTGATTGATTGATTGATTGATTGATTGATTGATTGATTGATTGATTGATAATTTGGGGTAGCAGCTAGCTAGTTTACCTTAGCATAATAGAGCCAAGGGATACCAAATCAGAAATGGCAACATCTGTCAAACGAACATATTTAGAGCTCACCGATTAATGAGCCATATCTTGTTTGTTTAATTAATACAACAACCCAAATGCCCTTTTGCAGACATTTCACAGACATAATGCAACAGACTATATCTTGACTGGGAGTAGTAACTTCCTGGACTTTCTGTTTTGCCTTGCCCAGAAACTGGTCCTGGCCAAGTATGATACATAACCCCTTGTAAAATGGCAGATTCGTCATTATTGTGTTTTCACTTGCTAGCTGTCCCACCCTAGTTTTCACAGTGCAAGGCTAAGATGGCCACCTCAGGGCAGTAATGTCATATTTTGTGTCTTACTGTAACAGACCATCCCAAAATGAAAAGCTGTTCCGATTTCTTATTGGCAGTTTTTGTGTTTAGATGCTAATCAAATTATTTTAAGATGCTGCTTTTCAATGGCTAACAGGCAAAACCAGAGCAGAGATAGTTTCAACACGGCTAGAAGTTATTGTCGTAGAAAATCGTTCTTTTAAGACATCAGAGTAAGAGCTTCTTTCTTGACTTAGCACCTTATTCCAAAGTCATATAGAAGACACAGTGAAATAAATTACTCCTTTGGATTTAGCTTAAATGGACTACAATGCTGCTGGCAAAATTATTGTTTTTTCTATTTGTATTATTACTCTAGCATATATATATTGTATTGTCATCTATACTATCTCTATGGCCACTTGTACTAATTTGCCACCATTCTCCATGAGTTTTCCTATTTTGAGAAATGTAAGAAATCACTTCAGGATGATGAAGTAGGAAGATGGAACCATTTCACATCAGATATACAAAATAACCCATGAAATGTAATTGGTGACATCTAATAGGATAGTTATGCTATAAGGAGGAATTTATTTTTTGCATGCCATAGCCTGCAATATTATTCATCCCAGACTCAGTTCCAATATTGGACAACATATGAATAAAGCAGCTCCTCATTTCCTGTGTCTGCTAAATCTTTATTTATGCGTTTAATTCAGTATGATGGAGCCAGTGTGAGGTGGCATTTAGTTAATGTTGCCATCAGTGTGTGGTTATAGTGTACTATGTGATTTTTGTTATTGCATGCAGTTTTTTATGCCCAGATACAACTTGCTAAATTATTATTTTTGGCTTGTGATTTGAAAATCTTTTTTTTTCTTTTTCTATATAATCCATTTGTGATTCCTAATGTATTCAGCTGTAGAGTTTGATCAGAAGACTGAAAAAAATTCTCCTTGAGGGCTAAGTCAACAGCATCAAAGTCCCAATGACGAATTTATTTATTGTAACTAAAATGGGACTTGCACTTAAAACGCTGTTCACTTTATGTGCCATGTTTTCTTTCCTCCCACTGGGATAAACTGCTCTCTTGACTCAGCCAAACAGCTCTGGTTCACACTTAGGTCACACTTTTAAATAATTCTTCACTTTGCTCTTCCCCGCCTGCAGTACAGATGGCCTGAGCTTTACAAAAACACAACATTTCATATACTATCATGCAAAATGTCCATCATTTAAAAAGACTCCAAAATGACTGTCAGACACCTATTGTGCCAAATCCACTTTTCTATATAACCTGCTGTATTTTGCTCCCAGAGCTACTCTTGATCACATGGATGAAAGCGAATTGTTGTTGTTTTGGGTTTTTTGTTTTTGTTTTTTGAGAGTGTTATTCTTCATTGTTTCATTGTTTTGTGCCCTGTTGTGCAGTATAACCATGTGATAAATACATAATCAATCAGTCTGAGGCGAGCAGATAGTTGTGAAGAAATGATTTTAAAAAAAATAGATTCTCGGTTCAATAAAAAAGTAGCTGCTCTGACATTCTATTTCAAGCCAGAAGACAGCATGGACAAGGTTGACACATGGGACACAAAAGTGGGGCATTTATTTTGTTCCACAACCGAATGTGACAATTTGGGATCATGGCACAACTAAAATCATGTAATCATGTAGTAGAATGGGCGTTCTCATCACCAAATGATAAACATTTTGAAATTTTACTAAATAATTAAGTTTTTTTATCATTGGATTTCCTGTGCCAACAAAAAAGGACCTACAGTACAGTAAGCACAGTCTGAGCAAAGTGAGACACGAACATACAGATTAGATATTTACTGTATGTCTGCGAATATCTCATTCATCCAGCTCATCGTTATCTCTGGGCAACAAATTGAATCGAAGGCAACTGGACTCGTATTTGTCTGACTAGTCCACTAGTCTGACAAAGTGAGGACTAGACCAATGCGAACTGATGAAGCCCCTTGAATAAGAGGCGGAACATCTTCCTAGACAAAAAGTCCAGTTGCCTTCAATTCAATTTGTTGCCCAGAACTGTATGTCTAATTTCTATGTTTAATATTTTGTCATCCCATCATTTACATAATTATGTATTAATACGTTATAACATTATATACAGTATATAATATTGACCATAACATAATAGTATACGGTCCAGAAGGATGCAAGTCAGTCACAACTCCGATCTGAGGAGGCTGTTAATAAAAGAGCAAGAGCCACAGTTTCTAGTAACAATATAGTTATAAAGCATGGGAAGCTTGAGAACATATGAAAGGAGAGGAAGAAATTCTGAATAGGTTTGACTGATTGCAGACTCACTGCGTTCTCTCCAGTGATGAGCAACAAAAAAATAACAACCGGGGATTTAGAACGCTTCAGTGATCCAGGATTCGACAAAGCTTTAGGACTCGTATAACTTTTGATTATTGTTTTATGGTGGAGGGTGATGGTGAAGTGTCCTGTCTGCGGGAGGTCGAGAGGAAAAGGGAGAGGAAAAGCTGCTTTTATCGCAGAGTGAAGTGCTTCAGATGGATCTGTAATGAGGCTCCAGGGAAAGTGGAATTAAGATGCAAAATCAAAAAAAGACACCAAGAGGGGGAGGGGGTCATGAGATGTGGGGGAAATTTTGCTTTCGAAAAGTTAATGTGGGTTGCAGAGTCAGAGTGATGAATGAACAGTGGCTGTGGCTCGGTGGGTTGAGACAGTGACTGCAGTGCGGAGGGAGAGAAAACATCCAGTTGAGCGTATGTGGATGTGATATTCTTTCAATAGTGCAACATGACATTTAACCTACTTACAATACAACAAAGTGTTGTTTAAGTTGGACTTCTCTTTCAAGTCAGATATAACCTCAGTCTTCTTGGCCATCATTGAAACTGATCATTCTGAGGACAATAATTTAGCTCTGCGAGTGAATGTCATTCTACATCCTGCAACACATTTTAAAATGTCCATACAAATGTGCAGTGTAACCATTAGAAGAGCTGGTGCATGAAATAAAGTTCCTGAAGGCAGAGAAGGAAACGGGGCAGTGTCTTCTTGACATATGGGCAACACTGCCCAGAGAGTTCTCCATCCATGAATGCTTACTGGCAGGATGCATTTCATCTGTACCATTCTTTACTATATGCTGCACTTTGCTGTTTAGCTTCACTGATAAAATGCAGGGGCTATGTGTGGAAAAAAAAGTGATGACAAAGTGACCTAAGGTCTGCAGGGAGATAAAGAAAGAGGGTATATGAAATGTGTCTCTGCAGGCAGCCGAGCAGAGCAAACAAAACAACAGCTTAAAAAATCAACATGACAAGGAATGTCACAACAGGATTAGAATACTGAAAGAGATATAGCGCTGGAAAAAGAAACAGACCAGAACAAAGAAATGTGAAGTCAGAGTGGATAAAACAGCTACTGTACATATTAAAGAGGTGACAATGTGTCTTGCTCACAATTAAAGGCTGTCCTCCACTGCCCTTCACCACTTTGTTGTCTAGCTCGTCTAAAACAGGCTGTCAAAATAATATCAATGATGAAAATAGAAACGGTTTACCATGGCCCGTCGCTGCTCTATTCAAAATGAAGCTAAGGTTTGGAGAGAACAACAATCACCTGAGGGATGAGTTGGTCACTTGCTTCAATCATCTTCTGTCTGGAGAAAATGATTTGAAAACCAATGTACTTGCAAATATATCTGCGTCTTATTTGTTTCTGATGTACGTATACACAATGCAACTGCATGCAGGATGTAGAGGCAACCAGTGTTTTTCTTGGCTTACATGCATGCCCCTTCTTTGTTTATTAGTTTTTTATAAATCTGACCTAATGTGACTATGAAAACTGCCCCTGAGAGCCAATTTTTAGGTGTAAATTCATTACTGGTAGATTTTAATTGAATGCTTTCAGCAAAATTGTGAAGCTTTGGTTAAACAGTGGCCACTGCAGCCACTCATTCTGGCATGTGTCTTGTTTCCTGTGGCTTGCTACAGTATGGCTGCAACTAACGATCATTTTCATTATCGATTAATCTGTTGATTATTTAAACGATTAATCAATTAGTTGTTTGGTCAATAAAATGTTAGAAAATGTTGAAAAATATCAATCAGTGTTTCCCAAACCACAAAATGACGTCCTCAAATGTCTTGTTTTGTCCACAAACTGCTAATTGTTGCAGCTCTATAAGACAGCAGCGCATATAAATAGTCCTAAAGTCAGTGAACTTACTGCCATGTCAGTTTCAAAGTCTGTTATGAGCAGTAAAATCTCAGTGTGCTCAATTGAGAGGAGGTGAGTTTGAATGTGTATGAGCTTTGATTTGTCAGGGGAGGAATGTATTATTTTAACACAAAGCCCAATTTTAAATGGTCCGTGTGAACTGATCCTGCAGTGAGAAAACGCTTGAAAACACTTGAAATGAAGCTTATACCATGACATTATGATGAAATTTCTGGGTTAATGCAGAGCAGGCCAGATCTGTTGGCTGCCCCTCCAAGTGTGTTATCACAAAGGTCTTCGTGTGACATTTTGAACTTGCCAATAATATTATGTGCTTTGGAATTTGTGTGAATCACGAGTTCACACAAATATGGATAAAAGCCACTGTGGAGGATAATAGAAGAAGAGAAGCCTGGCGAGGAGACTGAAATAGTGGCCTAGCCTATAATAACATCATTATGGGCAGTATTACATCTATGTGTGTGTGTGTGTGTGTGTCTGTGTGTGCGTGCGTGCTAAATCCTAGATCACCAACATGGAGGATGATCCTAACTGGTACACAGCTGAGCTCCACAACAGAAAAGGCTTTGTGCCAAAAAACTACATCAACCTGCGACCACACGCGTAAGTACACAGTCACACGCGCACAGTGCATCTTCAGCTCGATCTGTAAAGCAGATGAATGCATTTCACACGTCCAGCACTAGTCCATCTAAACAGCTCATCAGTGAGCGTGTGCACCTCCGGGCGTTTTCTGCTCCGCTTTGGACATCTGCACTCTGGCATAAGGCAGCCTACCCATAGGGACACACTCACTGGCTGCCTTACGTAATCACGCAAAATACAGCCGTGGCTATGTGTGTGTGTGCCAGAGTGTGTTGTGTGTTTTCATAGTGAAGCTGCTGGTACACCCTGAATCTCCATCAGATGGTCATACACCAGCTGGGTTCTACTTTTCACTGTGACAAACACTAAACTGACAGCGCGGCCATTACAGCAGCTCTGGCTCATTAATGAACACTGATATACGTCCCACTTAAAAACTTGCATGTTGTCAGTTGGGAAATGTGTGTGTGAGTGTTCTTAGCTCATCCACATTTCTTCACAGCGTCATGAAATTGTAATTTAAAAAAAAAAAGAAAGAAAGAAAACTCGGAACGCTGACCCTTTCACCTGAACTGAGAGACCTGAACTCAATCTGAGTCATCAGATGAGGAGAACACATTCATGAAAGCAGAGCACCACTTACGCAAGCCTCCCATCAAAGCAAACTGCTCTACTAAGCAAAACTAATGAGAAAAAAAAAACAAAACATGAAAAATGACATTATTACTACCGCTCCACTGCTGACAACTGAAATCTGGCATTTTGGGATTTGTGTTGCGTGCATATTTAGCAGCATGTTTAAAAATACTTTCAGCGATGTGCTAATTTTATTCTTTTTGCTCACCCCGCTCTCAACCTCTCTTTTATCTGTCAGCACTGATCTGCGCTGTGCCTAAAATACAAACAACTGAACACACTCCCTCCTCAGGTTCATGTGCTAAATCGTATAGTGGCTGCTCATTAATCTGAACACAGATCGTAGTCATAAAGCAGTGGCATCGCTGACTGCCTCTTTTTTCTTTATGTTCTCTTCTCTCTGGCCTGCAGCTGGTTTGCAGGTCGTATATCTCGCGGCGTGGCAGAAAGCCGACTCAGACACAGGGAGTGTGGAGCATTTCTGGTCAGAGAGAGCGAGAGCGCTCCCGGAGAGTTCTCCATGTCTGTCAGGTAGGTGATGATTCATAATCAAATGTTTCGCACTCTGAACTTTTCCCCCCTAAAATTCACATAGGTTCCTACAACCAACTTTGATCCGTGTTTTTCCTTCTCCATTACATATCTATCCACTTATTAATGCAAAAAATGAATCCTGTTCCTCCACAGGGTTGATTAAAGTTTCATCCCACCTCATCTAATGCAATCACATTTAATTAGCAGATCTACGCATGTGTGAGCGTTGTGTTACGCCAGGAACACTGACTCACACTTAAAGGAGCTTCCTCTTGTGTCCAAACTGCTGGAAAAGGTTGTTGCCAAGCAGCTTACAGCAGTCTCAGAACCACAGAGGCTGTATGACTCCTTTCAGTCAGGTTTCCACTAACTACACCTAACAGAAACCGCTCTACTAAAAGTCACCAACATTATGTGTTCTCGTTTACAGCAGAGACTGTATTTTCTGCGCAGACTGAGAGCATATGGGGTGGACAAAAGCATCATGTTTTTATTTTACTAGGCAGTATTAGACAGCTTATTCTGATATGGGATGTTATCCTGGTATGGCAACCTCACTGCAAAACTAAAAACTAAACTCTCTCGTTTGGCACACACAGCCATGAAGGTGATAGGAAAAAAGCGACGTTCCAGTTTATTTATGAACAATCTGTTCTTAGGGGAGCCCAGGGGATAGTAAATGACCCTTCCCATATTCTTCATTTAGTATACGAGTCCCTCACTGCAGACTCAATCGTTTTAAGAATTAATTTGTTCGAACCTCCATCAAGCTCCTTAACAATGCTTGAGGCTGAAATTTGTGCAATAATTTGTACAGTGCTTTTATTACGGTGATCTTTTAGCATGTATTATTTATGAAGTGTATGTTATGGGATATCTGCAATACTGTTATTTAATTGTCAGTTATGAGGATGTATTGTTTGTCAAGGCATTTATGTCACAGCTGCATAGTCCAAAACAAATTTCCCTGAGCAGGACAATAAAGTATATTATATTGTATCGTGTGACGGCTACAGATAACTGTCCTCAATCAAATTCCACATTGTAAAATACTGTTGCTCACCTCTGGAGCATTTTACATGGTTTGCAAGGTCTACTGAACAAAAATTACTGGTTGTCCCTCAAACCTACTATTAGTCTTGAGGTGACTGTAGGCTGTGGCACCCAGATGCTCTCTCCTTATCCTTGTTATCCATTATTATCCTGTCTTGTGAAGCTATTGAAACTTTTTTTGGGGGGGTCAGGATTTGATTGGTGTGTCTGAATACACCCTTTTGAAATAATGTTATTCCATTGGAAGGTGCTACATACTCACATTTTTACTTACTTAATTAAACATACACTCTGTGCACACGACCCTTCCCCACAATGAGCCTTGTTTGTTAATTATTACATTTGGAATATGCATATGCATGAGTGTGTGTCTGTGTGTGTGTGCAGCGTTGATGGTGGCAGGGGATCAGAGGAGCAGTCAGAGGGAGAGGGTTTAGAGGATAAGGTGTGGGGTGGAGGGTAAGAGGGAGGATCTGCAACCCCTCTGGCCGGATGTGAGCTAATCTTGTCTGGCACACTGCGGCATCTGGAGCTGCTGATGGGGCCGATCGGTTGTTTTGTTGGGGGATGATGGTCAGGGATGCAGCTGAGGCTTGGTGTTGTTCTCCCAGGGGCTGTGAAGATATTGGAATCGGAGAGGCAGGGTGTGTATGTGTGCGTTTGCCCGGGCGGGAGATTATAGAGTCTGAAATTTGGCGTTAATATAGGCCAGGTCTGGAGCCGAGGGTCACTTACAACTGGGGCTGTGAGATGACTCATGTTAGGGGTTCAGAGTTCTATTTTTGGGGTGTTCTGTCTTTGTGTGTGACAGTTTGTGATAGTTTGTGATTTATGGGTATGATATTATGTGTTAAGTTGATTTTTCTTAGAGTTTTGAAAGGATCAATACAGGACAGGATGGAAGGAGAGGAGACGACAGGAGAGGAGAGGAGAGGAGAGAAAAACCAGGTTGACTGTGCATCAGCGGAATCAAAATGTAAAATTACAGCAGAGTGAGGGAGTGAAGGGAGGTGCAGTGTGTAAAACAGGATTGCCAAGAGGGGACTGAGGATTTTGATGCTACTTGTTTTCTTGGCTGTTTGTTGATGTCTCTCTGGCTGTTGTTGGTTGGATGGTGGGGGAGCTTTAAAATTGGGTCAGGTGTTTGTCTGAGCACGTGTATGTGTGTGTGTGGTCCTTGTGAACAGACAGCTCAACTGTCAGTGGAGACGTCCCGACAGGAGTAACCGTGGAGCTGCAGCTCAGCATTGTCCGGCTTTGACGTCACATCAGTCCGTGAAAATGGGATCTATGGACGGGTTCAGGGAAGGGTCTTTGTTTCTTGGTTTACTGGAAAACTGCAGGTGGAGTTTGGAACCAATATGGTTTACGAAAATTCATATGTGGCATTTTTAAATAGAATTTATAATTTATTTTTCAATAACATGAGTATTTGTTGATATCTTACAACTAAGGTTCAGTTTAACCTCCATCTAATCTGACTTTGTGATGTAGGGTTATTATTGCCAGCCTAAAGTCAAGATGCTCACCTGGATTGTGTTTTCACTATTCATTTACTTTTTCCAGACCTGTTTCCTTTTCCTATTAGCGAGTTGATCAGTGCCGGTCAAACTCAATATGACTGGTTTGCTCTCCGACCAATCAGAGACCTTGGGATTTTAGTGTCACCGAGTAATTTTTGCAGGTTTTTGAAATCGCCAAAGAAATTGGGACCTCAGTGTCCTTAGTGGTATATTGTGATATATTGTGATTGTGGACCTTCAGTCTGAGGGGTATGTGGTCTGGAGTAGAGACAGAGTAGAAGATGAACGTTTTTACAGCATGTTTATAGTAGAATCCTTTTGAAATGTAAGTGTAGAATAATATGTGGCAGGGGAATAACTTCACTTTGTGCCTAGTGAAACTGTCCCAATGGGTTATTTAGTAGCTTATTTTTGGAAAGTGGAACAAAGTGACGCCAACGTGGACTTTGATGGAGAGATGAAGAATATATTGTGCTTAGCTGGGCTTTCACAGTTTCTCTTTGACTCAACAGCAGATGCACCAAATGGATGTATTTCGTTTTTTCTGCGTCCTCCACAGTGGTACAGTATATCGATCTACTATTGAAAAAAGAAAAAAAGTTAAGAGAAAGAGCGGAGGCACAGTTTTAAATAAAGGCAGCGTGTCGTGTACCTGTGTGGTATTTCACAGATTCTTGCAGAGGAGATGTAACTGTCACTTTTTCTCTAATGGAAAAATCTCACTTCCTGATTCATTCTTTGCCACTCTCACTATCAATGTCAGCCCCCCACAACCTCAGGCCCGTCCAGCCTTGTGGAGGGGGGTTCTTTTTCCCGAGAAGTGCCCCCGCCCCCCCCCGCCGCGCGCGTGCACACACACACACACACACACACACACACACACACACACTATCCTTTACTGTTGCTCTCATTTACAACAACATTTTCACCATGTAATTCATTTTTATTAAAAAAAAAGTCTTTTCATAACAATAATCATAATGTTTAATGTAGTTAAATGTCTCTCTCTCACATTATACATGCACATACAAACAAACACATAGGTACCTACAAACTGAATGATGGTAAAGTAAACCCCTTTCTGGGGGATCCTCCCCCAGAAGATTTTTATGATTTTTTAAATGAAGCATTCTGGTTCTGAGAAGAATATAATGGGAAGCTACTGACTGACCGAGATTTCTATCTTTGTAATGACAAGAATGGCTGGACTGACACTGGTCTACTGGGGGGGGGGGGCTGTGGCTGGAGAGAAAAAACTAAACTTTTGTTTTTTCAATCTTTGGACCTGGACCAGCCTTTCAAGGCCAGTTTCCTCTGCTTCACCATGAGCCTCTTTAAGACCACACCACCACCACTTCTGCCCTGTTCGCATCTGTATGATGGCTGTAGCTACTGTCAGATATTAATACACATGCACGCACGCACGCACGCACGCACACACACACCTGTTGCTGTCTCCCTCTCCTCTGCTCTCTGGCCTGGCTGTTCTTTTGCATGGATCCTTTGGACTTAGGTTTGAGTTCTCACGGACCGGACGTTGTCAGTTCGGTCCGAAAATGTAGAGATTAATTCGGTCATGTCGCGCTCTTACTCTCTCTCTCTCTCTCTCTGGTCGGGTTCGGACCAACAGGGTCTGGGTTTCAAAACCCGCGGGTCAGACCGGGTTCGGTTTTTAACTTTCAGGCCCGTTCAGCTTGATGCCGGGAGCAGGACCTTAGAGCAGCATGTCAGTGCTGCTGACGCAACACACCGCACCGCCGGTTGCAGAGCGTCAACTCGTTCGCTCTGCTGTGCTATGATTGGCTAGAACTCACAGGCTTTGGGCTGTTTGCTTCAGCAGCAGTCCAGTCAACACGGGGACACGCATCCTACACCAATCAGAGTTATTAGAAAGCCTAATACACAATAAGCACCGCATTTGCTTTTCTTTGGGTGGGTGGTGGGGGGGTGGGCGGGGGTTTGAGGGGGTTCGAACGAACCCTCCGATCCCCCTTGGCTACGGGCCAGAACCTGCACCTTCACAGCTGAAAGTAACAACTGTTCTCACGCTTTATGCGTCATCAACACACATTCTAGGAAATCAGTTACAAAAGCATGTTTACAATTACATTAGATTGGATTTAATTATAATTACAACACAAAAGAGAGAGACTAATTTCATTTTGTCTTTTTCAGTTAGTTACCTTTTTTCTGTTAAAACAGTACAAGATGTTTCTTTTTCTTTCTCTCAAATTGTACAGGCAGGGCGTCACTTTCCACTAGATTGCTGCTCATCTAGTGTGCGCTCAAGCTCAACGTTGTTTCACCACAGCTACGTCCTGCTTCACACATCTTAATTGTGAGCAGAGGTCACCTGCATGCATGTCTAGCCTACACAAAGCTTGCAAACAGTCTGTGTGATGCGTGTAAATCTCTGTGTGTTCACTCCAGGTGTGTTTTCATGACGCTATAGCAGAGATATCTACTGTAAGAACATTGTTTTCTTGTGCCTTATCTAAATTGACATTTTCAGCCCCCAAAAAACAAACATCCTCCTGGCCACCATCTTGGACATGGCTCGACATCACTCATGTTCCAGTAGCTGATGGCTCATACAGTAGGCTAAGTGCAGGGATGGGCTGTTCGACCCCCTTGTCATCAGTCATCTCAGATTGTAGGCTACCTACATTAGTTTAGTTTACTTGGACAAATTAATGCATGAGGGGGGATATGCATCAAAGACTTGCATGACAGAGTCAAAAAGTGACTCACTGAGTTATGTAACACAATTTTGGAATAAATACGTGAGGCAGGGAGGAAATAGCTTCTTTTTTTTCAGGTGAATTTCTCCAAGTTGTGTTCTCGCTTAATGCATCCACAAATCACTGCTGCAAAGTTTTGACTATTTGGGAAGGATGCAATCAATAACATAACTCTAGGAAGCCCAGCAGCCAGTTAGCTTAGCTTAGCGCAAAGCCTCTTAATCTTATTAACATGTTATCTCATTTGTTACCCTGACACAGCCAGGCAAGATGTCTCCTCTCTCTAGTCTTTATGCTAAGCTAAGCTAACCGACTGCAGGCTGTAGCCTCACACAGACATGACAATTGTATCAATCTTCTCAGTTTAGCTCTTGGCAAGAAAAGCGAGTAAGCTAACTCTTCCTTTAAAGCTGTTTGCATATGATGAATAAATGGGCGCTGCGGGGATTTGGAAACATCCCTATAGTGAATTCATCCTTCTCAAAATGTGTAGCAACCATAGAAACCATAGAAAGCTGGTGCATTGGTCTTCTTAGGCTTACACCACATCTCAATGGCACATTTTAATACCACAGTTCAGTGACCAAATCACAGCTGAGAGAGGCTCGAGAGAGACAGAGACATAAATACCGAGAGAAATACAGAGGAGTGGGGGAAAATATACAGAGAGATGAAGAGAGACAGAGGGAAAGAGCAAGCAGCGGCAGCAGATAAAATAGGCAGGAGAGGGAAAAGCTTACAGTGGATGGGGTGGGGGGTGGATGGTGGGGGTCTGCTTTAAGTTCTTATTTCTCTATTTTCTCATACTGACAGTAGAGATGAAATAAAGCCAGTCAGTCCTCCTCTGGGAGACAAACCCTCCAGAAGGTCTCCTCCTTTCCTTTCTCCATCTCTCTTTTTTTATTCATTTTTTTCTCCAAACTTAATTCTATCTTTACTCTGGCCTTTTATCTCTGTCCCTCTATTCTCTGGATCAACTGCACAGGGAACAAAAAAGTTGAAAACATTCTGTTGCAACTCGAAAAAATATTTGGAGATTTACACTTATAGCCTGTGCACTTTTTTGATGAGAAATATGAGAGAACTGAGTGCTAGCACTTAGTTAGCTTGACTGGTTGTGTCCAAACTAGCCTGCTTTTAAAAATGACCATAATATATGTTATTAAAGAGTGCTTTTCAGGGAACTCAGAGTTGCTGGAGTTCTGGAGTTTGTACTGGAGGGTGGTGAGGGGATGGGAGAGCTTTAGCTTGAACTGTCATTGGGGTTGAGGAGGAGGAGTTTATTTACAGTGGAAGAAAGAGCCTTCTGGTTGTTGGAGCTGGTGTGAATGAGACAGATTTGATTTTGGTGGGAGCTAGTTGATCCAGAAAGGAGGAGAGGATGCTGTTGCAGTGGTTAACTAATTTGTCAGGATTGACAGTGGGGAAGGGGAAGTTGACAGAGTGTTGGAAAGGGAGGCTGAGAAGTCCTGGCGGGATATAGAAAGATATGGTTTGCTTGTCCTTTTACTTGGGGAGGGGGAGGGAAGGTGGATGTCCATGGTGATAGCCAGGAGATGTGGAGGTTGATGCTGGAAAGTTGTTGGATGGTGAGACTGGTGGAGCAGAATAGGTCCAGAGTGCGGCGTGGGGAGAGTGGGGAAGTTGATGTGTTGGGTGAAGTTGTGGAAGTCAGAAGCTTGTTTGCACTTGCAGTTGGTATTGTCGATGTCGTATGTCGTATGTTGTATAAGTCACGTGGTTGTCATTTTATGTTGGTATAAATAAAAAATTTTAAAAAAGGGAGAGAGAAAAAAAAGAAGGTATTGTCGATGTTGAAGTCGCCAAGAGGACGGAATAAAATCAGAAAAGTTGGAGAGAAATGATGGGTTGGGCTTTGGAGGGTGACAGATAGCTGCAATAACCAGGGGAGCAAGACAAGGAAGTTTAAGGGCAATATTTTCCAATGTATGTATGTATGTGTATGCAGAGGGGGTGGCTTGGTTGAGTGAAAATAGTTGGTGCCAGGTTTCAGTTATGCAGAGGAAGTCCAACTTGTTATCAGCGATGAATTCGTTTAGAATAAGTGCTTTATTGTTGAGTGAGCGATTGTTTAGTAGAGCCAGTTTGAGGAAATTATGCTGGTTGATTGGGTGTGAGGAGTGAGGGAGTGGGCAGAGGTTGGGATTTGGCTGTTTCCTATTTTTCATTGAAAGGTTTTTTTTTGTATAGTTGAGCCTGTTAGGATGGTGGGATCTGGCTGAGATCATAGGGGAATGGGGAGAATGGGGAGAGCATCCCTAGTAATGATGTGCGTAACGCAACTGTTAGGTTTCTTAAGTCCACAAAAAATGTGATTATTATGATCATTTTTGAGTAATTTCATTACCCTGGGCAAAGCCTTGTTGTTTACACCAGTTTCAAGACTCTGTGCTAAGCTAATTTAACAGGCTACGGGTTAGCTTCACATTCATCGATCATGTTTTTGTAACGAAACTCTCACCAAACTCTCTGCAAGAAACTTTATAGCCTATTTCCCAACTTGTTTAATCACTCCTTTTAAGAATATGAGTGCTAACTATCTTAAATCGCTACAGGCCAGTTCAGGTAATCTCTTGGAGACACTGCAAACCTGCTAGAACAAGTAGGCCTACTTCTTTTTTTTGTTTAAGTAAATTATCTCTGTGACGTCTTGACTTGAGGGTTTATGTCACATCACACAGCCAAAAAAACCTGTGGCTCTTTGGCCTCTGCCTGCTGAGAATTATCTACATGACTTATGATTATTGTATTTCCCTCTGAGCAGCTCTGGCTCTGAGACTCTATTATGTAACTACTCACATACAGGGATTCCTTTATTACAGTTAAAAGTTGCCTGTTGTCGCTGATATGGACCCAATCTCCTGAAATAACCAGCAGCTCTTAATCATAAATGCGTACCAATCTGTCCTAATTTTCAAGATTTTGTGGTGTGAATTCATTGTATGAGAGGGTTCAAAGTCACACAGACACTGTGTGTTTTCAAAAGCTAAAGACAATTTTTCTTTTCTCTATTTAAGTATAAATAATGTTTGTTTTCTCCCTGAGAGATAACTGACCTGGGAAGAGGAGAGGCTTCTTCTTACTTTACAGTGCTCATATCATTTCTGTGAGAGGCTCCTTATTGAGCCGTCAACACACTACACGACTAAATTGCCTACACCGAGCATCTTTTGTCATTCTTCCCCTCATTCGCTCCGTCTCAGCTCCCTAACTGTGCTCACACACACACACACACACACACACACACTTACTTCCTCCTCATTCATCCACTGTGGCAGGCGGGCCATGCTTCTTTAATGCTGCAGGAGGAGCTGAACCTCTCACTCTCTCACTGACATGCAAGCATCACATGCATGTGTACACACACACATGCAAGGGCATGATACACACATACTTCCACCCTTCTGGTCACTATGGTCACAGACAAGCTGTCAGCCATGAGACCTGTAAGACACGGACGGGCGGTCACGCCGTCACACCAACAGACGCACACCGTTGTGTCGACACATGATATAATCTGTGATTTGCAGTGAGCGTGCATACTGATAACTGCTTGACACCACCATCGGTTACTGACACACGCACATTGCGTGAAACTGACAGCTGGAGGTGTCAGTGTGTCTGTGTGAAGTATTGCAGACATCTGCAGCAGTTTAGAAACTGAACAGCATATTAGAGAAGGAGGGGCAGAAAGAGAGACGGCGCGATCAGGGAAGTGAGAATAAACTGGAGGAAGTCTAGAGTGAGAGAGATAGATGGATGACCTTCACTCATCTTGAATTGTGCTGGCACAGAGTAAAAGTTTTAAAAATAACTCGGCTACTCATCTACAGTATATCTCACCGTGTGTTCCATCTCGACATCTATTTCATTTTCCCTCCTTCAGTCTTTCTCACTCCTTGTTCTCTCTTAATCTCCCTCGCTCTCGTTTTTCTTTTACTTGGAAAAAGAGCATAATCTCTCAATCGCTGTGGGCCTTAATTACACTGGATCAGGGAGATGACAGGGCACTTGGAGAGTGTTCTTTGTGTGTGTGTGCACGGTGAAGTTGAGACAGATGTTGTCTGTGTTGTTAAAGCACACAGGTTCTCTCATGTCTCTGGGTAATAATTAATAAAACCTTCATCATCTGATATTCATCTACGTTATCTACTCCTCTTTTTCTTCCTCTTAAAAAACCTTTTTATTTCTTTCATAAACCCTTGCTGCTCATAGCTGGAGTGAATTATAGTTTTTAATTGATCAAAATTAGATATAAAAACCTCCTGAGCTGAGGAAAAATAAATACAGTATAGTTTCTAAAAAAAATATCATTAAGCCTCCATTGTTATTCTATAGCATTTGAATGGATTCTGATCAGCTGTGTGGAGATGAGCAACAGTCAACTGTCTCTTCTGTTGGTCATTTAACATGAACATGTGGACTTTAATTTGAAAAGCAAATTTTTCCCCCCAGATTCTTTTGATCTTTTTTCTTAAACACATACTCGTACCATTACACACTAATTGTATGGAGGTTTTTTCATGAAAGATCAGACATCAGACATCTTTCGACATATGCTGTCAGTTCAAAATAGCGGTAACCAGAGTTTCAGTGTCATGTGGGATTGTTTTCCCAAAGACCTGCTTTCATAATGTGAATATGAAAACCAGCTTATCACACCGTCCCAGACTTTAAAATGGTCATATCAGAGCATGGGGGTGCTGCTAACAACCGCATTTTAGCTAGTAGGAGACGGCATTTCATTTCGAGACGGGCCCGGTGTGACGTCCATAAGAAAAAGAAAATGCTAGATGAAGCAAGGTTGCAATTGCATAACACCTGCAGGAAATGTGAGCTGCTGTGGTGAACAGTCTCGCACAAGTTGAAATGTTTTGTTTCCCTTTTCCTTTCCTCTCAGTATTTGCTACGTTAATGCATGACATTATTGGTGAATCCCCTAGAGGGAAAGTCCTTGCTCTATCTACATCCTGTCCTTAATCTTTACTCGTCTCTTCACCTTCTTCGCTCTGTGGCTCCTTAAATCCTCACTTATTAAGTTTTTGGCATGCAGTGCACACACTGGCCCACGTCTTGTTGCCCCCAGACTAACAGCTGGTGGCAGTCACAGAGCCCCACCAGCAGGGTGCAGCAGAGGGTGCCGGACAGCAGTGGGGCTAATGGAGATCATTCACAGACGATCAGGATTTTGTGCTCAGTATGTGCAGGGCTAAGGCTGAATGGAGTACAGGCAACGTAGACACAATGGTGCTCGTAATTGCAATAGGGAGGGAAAAGTTAGACAGAAGTCAGATAATAGAGAGGAGTGAGAGCTCAGAGAAGAATACAAACCCAGAGGCAAAGCAAAATAAAAAAAAAGGGGGAGATAACACTGCTGCTCAGACAGAATGACTTAATTTTCAAAGAGTACAGAGGCTAGAACTGTGTCAATCCAAAAGTCAAAAAAAAGTATACGCCGATTTTCTCTTTTGCTTTTTCTCCACAATATGGCCTCATCATTTTTGGGACACCGACTGAGGGTGAGAGGAGAAAAATGAGGACATCCAGAGTGAAAGTGAGAAGGCAGAGAAAGAAGGGCAGGGTGGAGGTGTCGCTGAATGCCATCCAGTCATCAGGGAGTCGGTCCTGCTTGTTCGCAGAGCTCGGCGGCTGAATAGAGAAAAGAAATTCTGGGACGAAACAAGCCCATGCTCATTTACTTTCTCTGAGCTTGGAGCGGTGCCCATCAGACTAGATTCAGGAGGAGCTTGGTGAGCTTGAATGCCAAACTGTGTGTACGGAAAGATGGATATGTTTCAATAGAAAAACATCATGATGACATCAACACGGTTTCCAGCACCGCTTTATTATCTTTTTTTTTTTTTTACAAACAGGGGAAATTAGAATTTTACATCATTAAAGGCTGACACACACACCTACTCTGTGATGTGTTTAGAAATATGGGGGAGTTGTATTGACTTCCGCTGCATATTAGGTCCAGTTATATAACGGTGCGATCACGGTGAGATGTCCAGATTTCTAAAGATAAGCTGGCAAGTTACTTAGCAACCACCACGGAGCAGGATAGGGGAGCAAGTATGATTGCCAATGAACACTGGCCAAACTCTTTTAATCACAGCAACAAGGCACATTCTCCAACAGTGGCTATTTTTATTTGTGCCATTGGACTCATTTCATTGTATTTCACAGTGTTGTTAAGCTAATTGTTTCCCAATCAACGCGGAATTCATCAAAATCTCTGGTAGAATTTTTTCATATTGTGTGAAAAAATTGAAGTCATACACATTTTAAATCTTACTTTACTGGCATCATCTGCTTTGCACAGACTCCCCAAGAGCCACAGTGAGGCCCCTGGAAATGTCATCGCCTGCTATTTTAATTCCAAAATATGACTCACACATACTAAAAAAAGGCTCCACTGATAATCACCTCTATTCTTCACTAATTCTATTGATTTAGATTTTGCATAGACTTTCCATATTGTGGACTTGTCTTTATAAATCCTGCATCAGCTCAGCGGCCCGGTCTTGCTTTGTATTGTTTTCTTAGTGAACACTGGCCTAAACTAACAACAACACACACACAAAAACACCATTCAAAGCAAAAGAAAATAGGAAATAAAAGCTCCTGCAGTATTTTGGAGGAGAAAAATGAACAGTACAGCACTGAACGCAAGCCAGCCCTGACAGCTGACAGCTGTGAAGTTAAAGGGGCGGATGAGAGGACCAAAGGCCAAGAGTGTTGTTATCAACCCAAAGCTGTTCCACATTATTATTGTATGCAAAATGCAGTTTGTGATGTGATGTACTGCACCCAGGGGGGATCAGACGATGACAATGTTCTTTTAATCTTCACTATTGCTACCCATATGACAATACTTCTTTTTTTTTAAGTCTGACCAGGGCGCCATCGAACTCAGAGAGGAGTCAAACGCTTTTAGCAAAACCTTGATGAACCCACTAAAAAGATAAGGGAGCTCGTGTCCTTCTAAAGTTCTCTCTCTGTATTTGGTTTGCAGCTACGGGGACCATGTTCAGCATTTCAAGGTGCTGCAGGATCGCTGCGGTCAGTACTACGTGTGGGACGAGCTCTTCTCCTCTCTCAACGAGCTGGTGGAGTTCTACCATAGCAACAGCATCGCTAAGGAGAGGACCGTCTTTCTGAGAGACCCCGAGCAATTTGCCAGGGTGAGCATGTGAGCCCTTGTTTGTTGTTTTTGTTTTCTTTTGTGGGTTTTCTTAATGCCATTCAGCTGCCTGAAATCCTTACAACTTTTCCCCTCTGTTTACCATAGCAACTACAGCAAATGAGACCAATAACTAATTTTACAAAATAAGCAAACAACAAAATAGGATGACAATATCTATTAGTTAAATAACTTGTTGATCAAGCATCAGTAAACAAAGTGATTAGAGAAATTCAAACACTTTCAAATGTAACTGACTGATTCATATTGGGACCATAAATTATATCAAATCTTATTATCACCCAATTAATTTCTGATCATCTTTACAATTTTCAGTAACATATACGCAAACATATGAAACACCTAGCAATGTTTTGCTTTTCTTACTTATTCTCACTGTAAGTCAGCTGTAAGTGCTGCTGCTCCTATCTCTGAACTGCCTCTTTCTGTCTCACTTTGCAGGGACTCACCTAAGTCCTTATCTCTTGTTTGCACTGTCATTTTGCATCTACTCTCCAAACCTTTTAAAACGCGCCGCTCCTGTCGTCATCTGTCTCCATCTCTCTCCATTTCCCCTCTCCTATACATGCTGCCGGTGAAACTGCGGTTTGACAAATGGAATTTATTTATTTATTTCTTACCAATCTGTTGTAAAATCAGTATGTTAGGACAAATATAACAAGCTACCCAGGTGTTCATATTTCATTTCGTGGTGACTTGAAGGCATAACCAGTTTTTTTTAATGGAGCTGACAGCTACGGGAACAGCCCATATGTTGGCCAAATTTCTGGAGCTGAGACTGTTGCAGTGCGGTTTTGCTGTAGAGGTGCAGCTTGTAATGAAAGATCACAGGGCTGCCGCCGGTTAGGAGCAGAGCCAAATCAGTCATCTTAGGTCCCGAGCCAGAGGAAGTGAGCACTGCTGTGCTAAAGAAAACATATTTTAAAGGCAATTAGGAGATTTTTTTTATGTATTTATTTATTTTTTTACTTCAGACATGATTTAGGTGTTTCATATGAGCTATGGACAGAACATTACTTTTAGTTTGTTGAGATTAGTCCAGTTTCTCTCAGTAGGTCAGGCTGTCATGTCCGGCTCTCATGCTCTTGGATAATTAATAACCACATGGTGTATTAGAATATGTTATATAGATTACTATAAGTGCACAATAACGCTCTGGAAGGAGTCATCGAAGACAAGCATCACAACAACGACTAACTCCAACCCACCATGGGGGGAAGCTGCTGTTGTTGAACTCATTATGCAGACAAGATAACACCGCATGGTAACTATGCCTGGGAGTGTCAGGGAAGCGGCACCTGCGGGCAAACAGGCGAACCAGGCCGCTGGAGAGCAATTTGATGCACAGCGATCCTGACGTGGCGGCATGTTTGTATCACCGTTAACACCAGCCACGTGCTAATACTCATCACATCCTACTCACTGCTGTAGCTTGGCACCTGAGAATAGACCACCAGTTGTTTTAGAGAGGAGTTGTGAGAGAAGTGTTAGTGAGGTAAGAAAAAAAAAAAAAGCTGCCTAGTGGAGTGGAGAGCGTATTTGATTTCCAACGGGGAGGCTTAACTCTTATTTAAACGATAAGAAGTTCAACAAAGTGACCCGGGGTTCCCAGGAGTAGCCTACATCGCTCTCCGATAGACTGTGTGCCTTTGGTCTAACTCCTGTTTCCATGGCAATACCCACCCCCCACTCTCCTTTTTTTTTGATAATGTACAGCCCATACTGCTGAGTATTTAGTGATTTAGTGCAGCAGCATACTGAGCTGCAAAGCATGCTCTGTTTTTAGCAATTGCTAGCTCCAGTGCATGACGCCACACTGTTTACTGTTTTAGCTTCACTACATCTGTGTTCACTCACGCTAAAGTGCCTCTTTTGCTACTTCCAAACAATGTAATAATACATGATTTAAAATGCTCCTGAGACTTCTTTCAAGGGAAAGGACTGAAATGACTCTTTCAGTCTCTGCCTGGTGTCATCTGGGTTCAGTCTAGTCTGTGTTTTGCTTCTTTCCCCATTCTCTGAGCTTATACAGTATTTTAATTCAGTCAGACTCCCTGTAAAGCTAATCTCATTAATGTGTTGTTAAATAGTCACTAACACAACCTATTGAATCACATATTGATCAGCACTGACCTTGTAATTTGAATAGCAAATCAGATTTCTTAAAAAGAAAAGAGTACATGACTGTTTTGGGGATGTTAAACATCTGAGACTTGATGTGTTTGTCCTCAGTTGGAAAATCAGTGGCCATCCTGACGGTGTTTGGAAGCTGTTAATGTCCTTTAAAAGGCATCAGCCCAAAGCAACTCTAAAACAGATGAGAACAGCTTCCAGGTTTCTTTGCCCATCATGCTACCATCTGTTTCCCTCCTGCAGATGGGGATCTATTTGTGACCGCTGCTTTGAATCGTCTGGCTCACTTTGCTGCAAAACAGCTCACAGCTTTAAAGCTCACAACTCTGCATACTCTGCAAAAAGACACTATGTGGCCTCTAAGGTGCTGGAGATAACCAACCACAGCTGCTTTGTGGTTTTCTGAGGTAGTTGTAAAGGAAATGATATTAGTCTTATGAGACATTTATGGAAATGACACTTGTGCACACATCCCACTGTGTGGGTGGGATTTTTTCTTTTAGAAATTTGAACAATGTTTATTATTATTGATAATATAATGATAATAATCATAATCGTAATCATAATGATACATTTTATTTGATTATGTGCTTTTTCCAAACACTCAAAGCTGCTTTACAAAGACAAAATTATAAAATAGAACAAAGTTAAAATAAAATAGGTGGGGGGAAAAAAAAACTAAAACAGTAGTCATACATTAAAAGCTAATTCAAAAAGATGCGTAATGATCATGGATTTTTGACTTTTCCCATCATTCCGATGTGTTTTCCACTTCTTCCTTAATAAATATAAAGTAGAGACCTGGAAGTTTGAACCTCATATGGTTTAGAAAAACATTATCTTGAATAGTCTCATGCATTTTCAAGAACACAGGAAGTAAATAAGACAACAAATACAGAGATACAGCGTCAGTGAAGATGAATAGGATCATGACCACAAGCAACACTTGAAAATGTGATTGGTTGAAATGTGTTGAGTGGGTAAGCCTGCCTGAACCTCATGGTCTTCTAGACGACCCACATGTATTGATCTTTGTGACGTGTGAGCTTTACTTCAATAAGTCTGCTCTTTTTCCCCCTTCATCTACTTGCTGTTGTGTAACTGTAACGGAGTAGATTGAAGCTCACAAGCCAGCAGCGTTTGAGCTTTTCATCAACTTTTATGTTCTTAAACTTGATTTTATGACTAAGATGGTGTTGTGCTGTGACTTGAAATAGCACGGTTTTATCTGGTAGAGCAGCAGGCTTTCAGATGAAGATGACAGGTTTTTGATCCTAAAAATAGGCTTCTGATTCACACAGCAGCACCTCACAAATGTATTTCTTGTTGAGCAACATCTGGTCTCACAGGTAAACGGTCTCAGGGTGTTTGACAAACTTTTTCCACTGGTAGAACTGGAGCTTCCAGAATTTAAGGAGAAATAGCACAAAATTTAGGAGTGCCACTTATACAATGCATAATACCGTTGGTCATAAAGTTGGAATAATTTTATTTTAAGACACATTTCTCTTTTTACTCCTTTTATAATTGTGGGCTATTGAGAATAAATCACATTGTCACAATCATTTTATGAAGAGAGGTAAAAAAAAAAAATAATAATAAAAAGGTGCTGTGGTAGTAAATTGCATTTACAGATTTTCTTTTTTAATTTTTCCTGTTTAAAGCAAACAAAAACTGTCTCCCAATTCAACGGCCTATGAACTTGTTTCACCTCTTTGCCATTGTTCTAACATGCATATAGGATATAGCGAACTGAAATGAAACTGTTGCAACACAGTGCATGGCTCCAGGTGCTTAGCTATGACAACCCTTAGGTTTTTTGTCAAGGCTTTGTATGGTTTTATTAGTGAATCTTGTGATAGGTTGGACCATGAAGGATCTACCTGCTTGCATCCTTCATTGCCCAGAATGAAAAGGCTGCGTTCTGTATGTTGTAGTTGAAGTATGCATCCTCAGATAGACAAGCTTTAGTTGACCTTAATCATTATGTGTCTCACGTACACGCATAAACTTGTGCTCTTGGATATAAAATTTTGCAGCCCTGACTCCAAAAAACGTTCTCAGGATGTAATTAAATGGTTGCAGTCTGTAGCCCTATAGTTTCATGCATGTTGTAAATCACTGGGGAGTCAATACAGCTGGAGCAGGTGCAAGTCAGGAATTTAGCTCTAGGGCGTTATGAAGGTAGTTAAATGAAAGATAATAACGGCCATCCCATGGGAGTGAGATAAAGTGTATGACCTACATACTGTTACATTTTAAATCCGTTAATATGAGCAGCTACAGGAAAACATTTTCTCGTGTTCATAAAGATATTTACGTCGTTCTGCCACCAACACTGGGCTAGCACTGTAGCTTGGACGAGGTGTGGGTGTCCAGTGCTCAAATCGCTCATGTATAATTAACAATCATTCTGTGACCATTAAAATGATCCACTGGATCTATGGTCTGCCATGACTGATGAGCTCAAGCCAAATAATACTGACAGATGTAAGAATTATGAACAGTGGCTAAGGAGCTGAGAGAGATTTTGCATTATTTTCCAGTTTTATGGGCAATTGTTGTCTAATAAATCTGACTGAAGACGTTCATGCTCATTAATTTTATTGCTATTTTACACTTCAGATATTCGCTGTACTGATGTCAGACCCAGTTAGTCAGCTGGGTGGAAGTTTCTGAGTGAGTGAACAGACATTACCACTCATCTCTTTGGTCATGACTCTTCACATACCTTTGGATAATATTGTGAAATGGAGCTCTGCCAGTGATTTAATCAATGGCTGCCCTTTATGATAGCTTTAACATAGCTGCAGCTAATTGTCCAACAATCTGCAGATTATTTACTCTGTGCATTGATTAATAGTTTATCTGTAAACTGTGAGAGGACAGATTAAAAAATGAAGAGAAAAAAGAAAGAAAAGCTCCACAGAATACCCAAGAATTATCCTCTTGCTGTGTCTGTCAGTTTTCACGTGCAGTAATATATAACATTTTTTTGTCACTTTTAATTGAAAAACGACTGAAACTAATCAACAAATAAGCTGCCAATTAATTTCTTGTTCACTGATTAACTGACTAATCATTTCAGCTTGATTCCTCAGGCTGTTGCTGCTCTATTAACAAACTCTCAGTATGATGAGTCATTAAAGACTTCTCTGCACATTTTGGAAATCACATCAGGCTCCCAACAAATGAGTTACACAAAATAATCACAGCTCTGCTGTTCAGTCTAAGAGCTCAGACTGCGGCATCAGATGGGACGATACAACAAGCTTCCTTCTATTTAATTCTACTACATTTTATGTCAAATGTTTTCAGTGTCCTATGATGTGATAAATCCAAGATTAATTCTATATATGGAACAAAATCGACTCTGTGCCACATTATTATATTATCACTTCATTAACATGATTATTTAAGGTTCATCGTGACAGTACCGTACTTATTGTAGTGTTATTAATGTGGCCATAGGTCACCATGCTGTTCTGCATTAATGTTTAGACAGAGAGGCGCTTGCGTGCCAGTTGGGCTTTGTTTACATACTTGACTACAGATGAATATGTTTTCCAACTTTTACCCGTAATTCTCATGGGAATACGTGAAGTAACACTGAGGCAGCAGATGTGATGGAGAGATGGGAAAGCAACGCATCAAATCACAAAAGCAGCAATCACTGATTTTTCTTTAACAATCTTCTCTTAATTTTCTTATGGTACGTGCCTTGTTTTAAATCCTGACTGCGAACCATATTGACCACTACAAGGAAAGCACCAATGTAATAACTGATTCAACAATTATTAAAATGATTTGAGTCACCATTTGCAGGTCATATACACTAAGCGACCTTGTATCGCTTCAACATCAGCACACTCCCGTGTGACTTTTCCTGAACTGTTAGGTCACCATGCTGCTTCATCATGACCTGGAGATAAGGTCACACATGTCCCATAGCTGAGGGTGGCGTGCTGAAGGTGCTGTGTTTACCTACATGACTTTGTGGCCTTAGTCTTAATCTGTCTTTCCACATCACATCACAGCAGCTGAGTCATACCTTTATGTCTCGTAACTGTTTTAAATTATCTTAAGGGGTCAATTATTTTTTCTATGATCTAGCTTTTACACAATTAACAAACAAAAGCACAAGCAATTGCAACTCACTGTCAAAAACAGGTTACACTGAGAATCTTAAATGTAGACATTGTTTCATCTCATCTCAGTGTTCAGTCAAAGTGCTCCTCCTCCTTATTTCTACAAATGCCCTGTTTTAGTTGAATGAGGTAACCTGATCATATAAACAGCTCAAACACCTCACTGCATTGTCTTCTTAGAGACATGACAGATTACAGATGGCCATGGTGTACATGTGTCAGTCATGCTATCTAACCCCTGAAAAGCCCTTGGATCATGTTACTATGTTACCATGTCAACAAATATTGTCTAATCACAGCAATCTAGTGGCAGCTTGTCATTGGCTAAACACCAAGACAAAAGACCTAGGTGTATCTGAATTATCTGTTAGACTCCCTGATGAAGGCTTGATGCCGAAACGCGTCGTGATCATTTTAAACATGTCAATGTGACAATGCCAGATTAATTAAAGGCTTTTTTATTAACTCAAGAGAGTGCCTTGGAGTTGTTATTTGTTTTTCCAAATATTGTCTAATGTTGAGAGAGAACTTATTTTAACCAATATCATGATCTTTTCCTAAACTTACTGGGACTTATTGTTCATAACATTAAAGTTTAGTTTTTAAATATTTTCATTTTTTATAAAGTCACTGTTGGGCTTTGTCCTGGCACCCAATTGAGCCCCGACAAGCTCTTACACATACATGTATAACTCAGCCTTCTCTTTATTAAGGAGTCACATGCAGAGATGATGTCAGAGAGAAGACAGATGCATTAAACTTTTTCCAACCTTTTATATTATGCTGTTGTACCTATGATAACCCTAATAATATTATTCCTCTTCATTCAGCAGTACTCCTCCCTGCCTTTGTGTTCTAATAGTGTATGCTCTCTGTCAAGTATATATAGTATGGCAACACTATTAATTATTAACGGCATATGCTCGGTTCTTCAGTTGCCCATGTACCATCACTTGCTTTAAGCAGGGACGCTAAAAGCACAATAACACAAAGAGAAACGTCGCTCCCTTTAGACATTTCGATAATTAATTGAATTGAGCACAGAGAAGTCCTTTTAACTTCAAACCACATACTGTAAATGATTCATGCAAACATTGTCTTAGGCTGATTATTCCCGGTTTGACTCGTCTTTCTCGCTGTCTCTGACACCACCACATGATCACAGAGACAAAGCCTGTTGAGGACTGGTTTAATCTATGAATCGTGTTCCAGTGCTCTCTGTGTTGTCCCTCCCATTGTGCGATTAGTCTTTCCAAAGTAATTCCACATCAGCTCATTACATGGCCCCGGATCATTTCTTATCTCGCAACGGCAGGATGGGAAATAACTCTCCGTCTTTTCTCTTTTTTCATTCTCCGACCAGCGTATCCCCCTATATCCTTGTGTCTTGAAGCTTTTCCTTCAAACCCAAAGCTTGTGCAAAACTTTGCCCTCTTCTTGACACCTTGTCATTTCCAAGTGGAAACAGAGACAGTGTCACGGTTTCTCTTCTCTTTTTTTTCAATTTAAAAGCTCTGTGCGCGTGTGTATGTGGAGAGACAAATCTAGTACAAAGCTGCAGTCAATTGATGTTATGGAGTAATTTGTTCCACTGCCAGCTCTCGCTATGGGTTGGAACGGGCGCTGGAGAGGACGCTGATCACAGGGCAGCCGAGTGCAGCTGATAGAGAGGGACCATATTTCTCCTCCCAAACTACTATTCCTCACAGCAAACCATGAATGAATCGGTTCTTCCTGTGCTTTCTCTTTGCACGCTAGTGGTGGATTCATTCACAAAATCCACAGTTCAATTAGCATCATGGTGCTGGGTTTATGGGTCTCGGTTGTTTCCCTTATTTTCTATTTTTATTACACTCCAGAAATACCATAAGTCAGCATAAGACTGACATGTTTATATAGCTGTATTTTTAATCCAATTCCACACGGAAAGAACCTACTGTATAGGTTTTAATATAGGTTTGAATATATGTGACATACATAAAATTGTCAGTTTTCATACATACGCATGGTGCATATATGCACAGATAAACTGCATATATGCGCATTTATCCTCATGGGATATATATCGTCATATAAACTCATTGCACATACCAGCCTGCACAGAGGCCTGCACACACATGCTCACTCACACCCAAACACTCATGCAGAGTGAACATGCACGCACCCACAAACTGGAGGACTAGACTAGATCAGTGGAACAATAGAGGATAACACCGTGAGGATTTTATAGATTTGTGGGACTGATAGATTGTGTCTGTGTCTCTTGATCCTAATCCTACTGTCTGGTTTGTGTGGAGCGTATTTGTGTGTTTGCTAGTGTATATGTGTGTGTGCCTGCCTTTGCCCGGATGCCATTACGGCAGGCCTCGCTCTAAAACTTAGCACTCGGCGCCAAGTGAAGCCCAGAACTGCAACACGCAGATTCCCATCACACACACACACACACACATAAGGCATTCTTTCCCATCTCTCCGCTCTCCTCCCTGTTTATATCGCGTCCACGTAACATCTCTCTGTGGGAGTGCAACTGACAGCTAAGAGGTTAGTTAAGTTCAAGACACTCTCCTTAAAATAGCTGCTTTTATTCTGCTACTCTTAAACGCTTTTACTTCTCTAGTCAGCGGAGATCAGAGGGGGTCGGCTATCAGGGGAGCATAAAAAACACTACTTCTTGCGATCTCAAAGAAAACACAGGGAGACGGAGAAAGTGCATCGTCTGAGGGCTGAATTGAAAGCAGCACACCTTGCCTTGCAGTTGTTTTAGTAGGTGTGCATGCGTGCGTAGATGTGTACTCTCATCACGGCCTCACATCATCACACTTCTCTCAGTCTCCTATGATTTTCTGCACATAACCATTTTTGTTATTTATTCTGTTTAAAGCTCAGCGCTAATGAAGCCAAACTGGAGTCAATAATGAACAAAGTTTATGAGGACAGGAGCTGTGTGGTGAGATTGACATGTTTCATGAAGGTGTACATGATGAAATACGCAGCTTATTTACCAGCTTAAACCACAGCATGCAGCTGCAGACTGAAATAACTTACTGGTGTTCGGGCTGTGAAAACAAACTCCTGCAGCCCAGGTATAAGTTACATTTTATACCATCATGTCACCAGCTGTGGGGGTGGACAAGAAGTCATTTATAAATATGACATGACTGTCTCTTTTTTTAAAGACTACCTGTCCTCTGTCTGACTCGCACTGTCTTGTCTGTGTGTCGGTGTCACATATTCAAACACGTGTCCCTTTGAGTTTCTTTCTCCTTGTAATTCTGTCTGACGGCGTTTTTAGGCATCATTAATGTCCCTGAAGATACAAAATCTTACGGAAGGAAGGGTGTGTTTTGTTTTTTTGGGGGGTGGGTGGTCTGACTTGCAATAGCTTGAAGCTGGTTAGCAAAACTGAAGACAGTGAGGAGCAATTAGCCTGACTATAGGAGGTTTGTCAGGTTCTCACATTTGGATGAGAAAGCATATTATGTTGAGACTTTGATGATGAGTTGGATCTAAATCAGACAACTAACTGATACCTGTCTTTTTTTCTTCCCTATTGTATTTAAGTGTTACACTATACAGCTGTCATGTCATGTCAGGCCTCACACATGATCAGTTGGCGGAGGAGTGTTTAACTATCAATTAGCAGACAATTTTATAACTCATCACTGAGTATCTGTGCATAGTATCTTTAATGAGTGTGGGACTCATTAGATCTGATCTAAACTCTCTGGGGCATATGCTTCCATATAATGTTTTTAAAAGTTGTTTTTTTTGTTATATAGAAATGAGGCAACGAGAGTGATGCTTCAAAGAAAGAAAGAAAAATTCAATTTAAAAATGAATCAGTCGTATCATGGCTGTTCAATTGAAGAATACCTCAGAATACATTTCAGGAGCTGAGAAAAACAACTCTATTCACCACAGTGAATTTTTTAATCAAAGGGAATTTTTTACAAATCAATAGTAAACCATTTCCTTCAATGCAGACTGCTTTAAAAACACTGTTTGTAATTCATGTATTTATTCCATGTTGGAGGAAGTAGGCTTATGTATTAACAACTTATTTTGTATAAGAATAATACAGTCATATATGTGCGTACTGTATGTATTTTAGTACGGAAGGGAGAGAAATATTTTTCTCTTTGAAGAGAAATTCCAAATTCTTTAGACTGTAAAATGCATATAGCAGAAAAAATGTTTAAAGAAATGCAACAGTGGAACAAAGCAGGTATCTGTTTAGGCTACAGTGCAGCAAACAAACTACTTTTAAAGAAGTAAGTGAGGATATGTACTTTTTTTTATCATGTCATCCAGCCACCATGCGATTACATGTTAAACATGATGTAAACAGCTTAATTCACAATAAAACACCTGGATAAATCTGTAATTGCAGGTGTGCAGGCTGTCGCCACATGATTAGAACACTTTTAATGTGAAAGAGCGTGAGGAAATGTTCCAGTGAGCAGTATTCAGACTGGTGGATGCACTTACAGAAAGTTATTAACTCTCTTTTCTTTTGTCCCCTCCCATCCTGTCTTTCTCCTTCTCCTCCTCCGCAGCGCCCCCATCACGCACACGCTCTCTTCGACTTCAACCCCCACCACCCTTCACAGCTACGCTTCCTGCGCGGTGACGTCATCGAACTCATTGACTGCTCGGATTCGCTGCGCTGGCGGGGCCGTTGCCATGGGCACGTGGGCTACTTCCCGCCGGAGTACGTCCAGCCTATTTACCAGTGCCAATGACCAGACCCATCAGTCGAACCGAGGGCCATCTTGACCCCAAACCCCACCTCACACTGCTCCCCTGCTTGGCACTCGCCCACTCATTTCTGGAGCAGATGACTTAGGAGCTGCTGCTGAACTGTTCATATGTTACTGGCTCCTCTCATCTTTTTTCTGTGGCATCACATGCCAATCACAAGCCTCGCCCAATCAGCTGCTACAGGCTCATAAATTGTCTCCACCTGAACCCACAACTCCATGTCACTTAAATCATGTAAATAATAATAATAATAATAATAATATAATATAAAAAAAAAATCCAGATATGGACCTAAACACTGTGGAGAACTCACACACTTATACACAGACTAACTTGCACACACACTTCCTCCCAGGCATAATCGTTTATTACAGCTTATCAGCACTGGTGCAGGCGAAGTATAAGCAACACACACATACACACTAACCTGTTGGAAAAAAAACCTGTGGCCCATGGGAGCGTGCAGAGGAAGGGCAGGGGTTTCTCCGCTGCAGATGAGTCAGGATTTGCTCCAGTATTTTGCAGCCGTTCCCACGAGGAGATCCGGTGAGCTGAGCTGAGCAGAGAGACACAGAGTCATTGTGTTGTGAATATTTGGGCCAGACACTCAGTGGATACTGACACAGCAAATTCCTTTCTCTCTCTCTCTCTCTCTTTCGGTGGACTGGTGAGGTTTTGAGCGTCCGTGTGAAGAGATCTGTGTGGGTTCGAACACGTGTATATCTGCAAACTCTATGTGTGTGCTCAAAGGGATTGAATGTGTGGATGAGTATGCGAATGTTGGGTATTTGCGTGTGTTGATGCTGAGCGTGTGCGTGTGCATCCCTGTGGTGTGTGGACAATAGTAAAGGAGGTTGCTGTGCTCCAGTGACCAGTGAGATGCACACTGCCCAGATGCCACTTTGTTTTATAACAGGCTACATAGCTTACAATGTAATACGCTCCACTGAATTTATGGATCATTTGTTTGTTTCTATGTATTTATTCTTATTCATGTATAACCACAGAATATCCATATATTACAAGTAAAATAAAACATTGTATAAAGCCTTTGTTTCTGTTGCATCAAAGACTTTAAGAAAACCACATTTTATGTGCTCGACAGTGATAACTAAGGCCGGTCTTCCTTAACCTGTAATGACAAATAATTTCAATAAAGTGATACATTTACCTCTTTGAACTTGAACCTCAGAATTTCTGTTATGTATTTGTCTACTGAAATATAGCACAAGGAGCACGGGGTTCACACATAACCATGACATATTGCTTTATTTGTGTAGCTAACCATCTCATTGTGTGTGTCTTTTGTGACTTTTCACTTTTTCTAATAGACATGAATTAAGTGCACACAATGCCATTTAATGCAGTGTATATTGCAATTTCATGACATTTGACGTGGTATTTGACACAGAGAGGAGAATGAATCCCTGCATTTTGTCCACTACTGTAAAATCTGCCTGTTCATTACCAGAACTGGACCCATCACTGCATCTGAAAAGATTTTAAATCATCATGAAATGGGACAAAATTACTCAACAAATATTTTAATTATTCACTAATCCATCTTCATGTCACTTTTAGGTAAAATGTGTTTCTAGTTTCTCTGGATCTCTCTATTTTACATCATTGTGAAAAAATGTTTTTGTATTTAAGTCGCTTTTTCTTTCTTTTTCTTGACATTTTGTATGTAGATGAGTGGTTTTTTAAGCATTTCCAACTCAGGCCCACTTGAAAAATCTCAAAAATGCTTGCAGCCCACACTTGACCACTTAACAGTACAGAGGCCAAATGATGCCTTCTCAGAGCACTTTTTATTTCAGGGATAGGATAACGATCAGACATCCAGAACCTCGCTTTTTCTTTTTTGTGTGATAGGGAGAGACCACTTGTTTCACTCAATTCACCATCTGCCTCTTCCCTTTTAATCCCCCCTGTTGCTAACCAGCTATCCATTTTCATTCTCCAGTTTCTGCTACGGATGAATGCCACGCCATGAATCCTTGAGCGCATCATCAAACATTAGTAAAAATTGATTACAAAGCGAAAACGAATACAAAGTGTTCCAATGGCAAAGTGTTCAGCAACATAAAAGCTTTTATTATTGTCTCATTGTTCATCATATGATGGACTACAGTATGAGGAATAAAACTACCTTCATTTCTTTATTTCATTTCATTTTATAATAGTGGGCCAACAGTGGGCCACAACCCAAAGGTTGGGAACCATTGATATAGACAGAACTAATAATACAATTAAAAAATAATGGTAACACTTCAATTGATGCCTATCTCTATAACGCATTATAACTATACTTATAATGAGTTATAATGCAGTTATAGCACTGTATAACTATCATTATAAACACTCATAAATTATCATAAGACTTTATAACAATAAGCATAATAGAGCATTTTATAATGACTTATTAGGTCAAGTATTGTAATAGAGTTATAATGCTCTATAATGTGTTATGTGATCATTTATGAGTGTTTATAATGATAGTTATACACGTTTACAAGACAATTATAACACATTATAACTGTATTTATAATGCATTATCGATGTGGGTATTGTCAGCGAGTTACTAACAACTATAACGTATTATAATACCTGACCTTATAAGTCAGGTATTATAATGATAATAATAATAATAATAATAAACTTTATTTGTATGCACTTTTCTTAACAGAGTTACAAAGTGCATGAACAGGCAAATAAAAATACAGTAACAATATAATAGTGACAATGTAAAGAACAGTAGAAGACATCATTACACATTAGCATACAACAATAAAATAAGTCAATAAATATAAACAGAGTGCAACCTTTGGGATTTAAAAGGCCTTTTTATAAAAGTAGGTTTTTAAAAGAGATTTAAAAGTGAAAAGAGAGCTGGCAGATTTAATGTCCTCAGGGAGGTCGTTCCATAATTTAGGAGCATAGATGGCGAAATAAAAGGTATTAAGATAAAATACTTTATAGTGTGTTATGATTATTGTTATAAAGCATTATGATAATCTATGAGTATTTATCACATATATTATCATTATAAGTATGGTTATAATGCGGCCAGTTAACTGCGACTGAGCAGCACGTCAACTGATGAGAGAAAGGCAGATGCCAACACTCAATGTATGTGATCAAGAATGTAAGCACAGTGTGCTGACAGCTGGCTGCTGCTATGCCAGGAATGATACATCTCTCACTAAGATGTAATATTTAAAATGACGCAGGAAACAGAAAACATCCTAAAGTTCCCAACCACTGAATCATCTCCTTTTTTTTTCACTGTCACCCCCCAATAATCCACTATTTTCCCCTCTCCTGACAGAGTCACCTCTGGCTCATCAGTGACAGTTAGTCAATACACCACGGGCACTCAGAAGCAGAGAAGAAAAAGGAGTTAAAGGTGTTACCAGAAATAGTACTACTGTTTTCTGTTTCTTTTTTTTCTCTACACTGCAGAGTCACTTTGAAGTGTGTGCAGTAGATAAAGGGCTGCGGTATACATGTGACACAGACTGACACATTTATGACGGCATTTTTGTGTCATACACTAGAAGCGTGAGACAGCATAAGAATACTAAACATCTCTGACGCGCCGTCGCAATGCAAATGTCTCGGTTCAAAGCAGCCGATGAGAGAGGGGAAGTGATGCAGACAGAGACAAAGTGGTGAGACAGCAGTGAAATGAGACAGGATCGAGAGTGAGAAAAATGTGGAGGGGCGAGAGACGAGACAACGAAGAGGTAGCATACCGATGAGGGATGGAAAGGCAGGGTGAGGGAGCATGTGTCAACTGTGTGAATGAGAGACACAGTAAAAGAGCAAGGGCAGCTGTGACATCGGAGGCATTCACAAGCGTTGGAGGCAAATTCTACGAAACAGTTGAACCAGTCTGACTGACTGACGGCTGCAGGCTGTTTAAGGAGAAACACAACAAACGTGCTAAATGTAGAAAACTTCATCAATTTGACAACACATGCTCTACACAAAACTCACAACAAAACGGAATTGTTTCAGGTGACACAAAAAAACCTGGCTACCTGTTAGTGGTGTCTAAAATCAGGCTGAGTTTGTTTGGTTTGTCATACCGTCAATATCACATGAATCAGATATTATTGTAAATAGGCTACAGACTGTTAGCTTTAGTCAAGTCCGACACTTTTATGTGTCTTCTGAAACATGTCTTGGTGTCCTCTCCTATTTCTGTCTGAACGATCAGCTGTATTTACTTCTTCAACTGCATTGTAACTATTATTAAAACTGGATGAGCCGGTCCTTTAATTAGTTGATCAGAGGTGCAAACATAAAACCTGGAACTTTTCACCAGTTTGCGTGGATGTTGTGTTACTTCATCAGTAACCGCATTCCTATTGTTTCTCTTTTCCCTGTTAGCCTGTGGACACACAACGCACCCTGTGCAACCACCACAAAATTAATAATTTATGTCCATGTAGACATACTGACTAATGAATACCTCACAGTGAGTAGCATGCCACAGTGCATCCATACTGCATGTCAACCTTCACGCATCAGTGCGATCTATTTTTCTCCCTCCATCTTGTGGAGCAGCAAACTGTCAATATATATATATATTTTTTTACAACAAAGCCGACAAGAAATTATCATACACAGTGTTACCATACTTGTAGTCTTAGACTGTCATAGACGAGAGCTTACAGGTTAACGGGGCGCATTTGTGTCACGGTGCCAGAGACGAGAGCTGGGTGGAAGGTAGAGAGCCTCCATTCTCCCTGTAACAAGTTACAAATCATTTATTTAACCATCACAATTACTCTTAAGCTGTTAAATTACGGTACAAATGTAGCAGAGTTAAGGTGAAAATCTGGCATAGTTCCTCTTTAAACATGTCAGCCTAAAGGCTTAGTGTTTGATCTGGCTGCTGTGCTTCTGTCCTTGTCTTGGATTAATTCATTAGCATTATCAAAGCAGGTGATTTAGTTGGAACTCCAACCTGACATGATCCTCAATTATTATGGAACATCAAACCAGTTTCAAAGCTATTGTCTTGATGTTCAGAGTCATGGTGACCTACATAGCAGAGACTGAACTTTACTGATTTTCCCACATTGTGTTCAATATTTTTTGACATCTGAACTCGATCTCCTCATTTTATGATAGCTTTAATTTAAAAATAATTATGTTATTAACTTTGAACCTAGCTCGGGCTCTCCCATTCCAGAAACATGACAGGACAGGTAAAACATCACCAAGCAGGTTTAAATGTGTGAGCATTAACCACTGATGGTTATTGTCCGATGATTGATGTGTGTGATGATGTGTATGACCGCAACTGGCAGGGTAATAACCGACTGCAGTTTTTGATATAGGAGGAGGACTGGGTTCATTTCAGGTCTCTGGTCAAACCATACACTTAAATGTTAAACATACAAAAAAATGTCTTTTGTGTGCAGGCACACAGACACACACACTATAGTAGGGGGGCCTATGTATTTCCGTAATTTTGGAATGTTAATTTTTGGAGACTGGTTGGAATGTCTTCTTGGGTGGATAAACTTTGAGAAAAAATATGTCTCCATTTTTTCTAACTATTTTTTTTATATTTTTCTCTCAAATGTGATATTTTGACACTTATTTGCACTATTAAATATGATTACAATCGTTAAAATCACAATTTTCTTGAACTAAAATTAACACAATGTACTCTTTTTAGTTGTGATTATATTTAATAATATTTGACAGATGTCATTACAAACAATTATTTTAATAAAGACCACAATAGGTATTGATTTTGCTGAAAAAAGAACAAAATATCAAGTCAGTAATTTTTTACCTTTGCAAAGTTTCAAAGTTGTTTCAACATACCTATTAATATATCAATCCAGACCTAAATATTGTCAATTGTCAATATAGAAATAAACAAACAAACAAAAAACAAGACATAATGCTGCCAACAAAATATTCCATGACAGAACGGATTTCAGTAACTTTGTTTAAATGGAAGGATCACCATTGGCAGACATTTGCACAAACCTCTTCATCTGCTCCTCACAGGCACACCTGCAAGAACAATGTGACACGCAAAAGGTTTTCTTGCAGCCACATTTGATGATATGTATGATGGTGGCTGGGGCTGAGGATCCTATGTTGTGACTGGCACCAGTTTACCTCCCTCTGCCTCCCATCCATACTTGTTGCCGGTGGTAACTGTGGTCAAGGTGTGAGGTCCTGATTCCATACCATTGTCTGGCAATGGCTCGATGTAAGACTCCTTGTGTTGGTGGCAGTCTCTCAGCTTCTAACTGTTCTTTGAGAATAATCTCCACTTGAGATCACAGACATTTACCAGTGTGGTACCACTACCATGCTCATACAACTGACAGACAAATGCTTCAATACTTCTTTCTCTGCCAGTACTCAACTTTTCTGCAGTCCCCAGGGCAGCAAATGCTGACACCACCATAATCCTGCTCAGCCTGGATTCTGCCCAGAGAGGGGCACCAAAAATCTGCATTGAGTCCCCAGACACAGATGTGTGTGTTCTTGTAGTTCAATGGTGCCATCAGTTGTGCAAGGACACTTCATTACTGGTGTGGGGAACAAGGAACAGATCCTCTCTGCAGCCTTACCAGGGTCCCATGCCTTCTCTGATGCCTTGAATTGCTGGCAAAGGAGAGCTGACCTGTTGGCAAGCACTTAACATACTGTATATCCAAGGGAGGTGGTATCAGCATTTGCTGCCCTGGGGACTGCAGAAAAGTTGAGTACTGGCATAGAAAGAAGTATTGAATCATTTGTCTGTCAGCTGTATGAGCATGGTACCACACTGGTAAATGTCTGTGATCTCAAGTGGAGATTATTCTCAAAGAAACAGTTAGAAGCTGAGAGACTGCCACCAACACAAGGAGCCTTACATCGAGCCATTGCCAGACAATGGTATGGAATCAGGACCTCACACCTCACCCACAGTTACCACCGGCAACAAATATGGATGGGAGGCAGAGGGAGGTAAACTGGTGCCAGTCACAACACAAGATCCTCAGCCCCAGCCACCATCATACACCTTATCAAATGTGGCTGCAAGAAAACCATTTGCATGTCACATGGTTCATGCAGGTCTCAAAATCTGAACTGCACCAAGATGTGCCTGTGTTGACCAGATGAAGAGGTTTGTGCAAATGTCTGCCAAGGAAATTTGATGGGCATTGATGAAGATGAGGATGATGGTGATCCTTCCATTTAAAACAAAGTTACTGAAATCCGTTCTGTCATCGAAAATTTTGTTGGCAGCATCAAGACTGTAGCCTATTGTGTTTTTTTTTTTGTTTGTTTGTATATTTCTATATTGACAATTGGTCTTCAGGTCTGGATTGATCAAAGTTTAATCACCAAGAAGACATTCCAACCATTAATTTTTTCATTTTCTATACTGCTTATCCTGCACTAGGGTCACGGGTGAGCTGGGGCGGGCTCAGCTGAATTCGGACGAGAGGCAGGTACACCCTGGACAGCCATCGCCCGTCTATCGCAGGGCTAACATATATAGACAGACAACCATTCACACTCTCATTCACACCTGTGGGCAATTTAGAGTCGCCAATTAACCTAACCTGCATGTCTTTGGACTGTGGGAGGAAGCCGGAGTACCCGGAGAGAACCCACGCATGCACGGGGAGAACATGCAAACTCCACAGCCCCAGCCGACCGGCAGGTTTGAACCCAGGACCCTCTTGCTGTGGTGGTGCAGTGCTAACCACTCTCCAAAAATTAACATTCCAAAATTACAGAAATACATTGGCCCCCCCTACTAGTGATGAAAACAATGTACAGGACCTATGTAACTTACTGTGTAGTCTATGAGATGAGAAATAGCCCATTTTGAAATTGAAAAGCAATGAAAACAGTTCCTGTCAACTCTGTCAACAACTTGTTATTTCAAAAATAGGCTATGGCAAATAAATGTTTATTCTAACATCTGAGTGATGGATAATAAAGAACCAGGATTATTTTCCTTGTACAGATTTGAGCATTTTACATTAGAAAATCAGTACTGGTATGTCACAATTCGTATTATTTTACAAAAAAGGAGCCTAAAAGACATTATTATAGGTATAAGTAGTAGTATTTTATGATATTGAATCTATTTTGTGCATTACTTTGTAGTATTTATGTGGTTTTACAGGATTATATTCTTATGTCCATAAGGAAAGGTAGGAATTTCGTCCAAAATACATCTGTATTTGACCTACAATTATTATGACTAAATCCAAAGGGAAAAAATTGGAGACACTTTTATTTGTCTTGCTAGGAACCCCAAGAATCAAGATATAACAGTCTCCAAAAATTAACAACAAAAAACTACGGCTATTGATACTGGCTACGTTGGCCCCCCTACTACTAGGAGGGAGGCAGAGACAGCGATAGAGTTAATGGAGGGGGGGTTGTTGGAAAGCCCTACAGGTCACGTGGCAAAGGTGTGGGTGTTTTTCATACTGGGGTGGGTGTGTTTAAGTCACACCTGTTGGGCGGTGCCGCCGCTGCGTTGTCACTCAAACTCACGTTATCTCTCAGACCGGCTCTACTTCACTCGGCGGTAGGATGACAGCGGCTGGGTGTTAATGCACCATGTCCGGTCACAGGAATTTCAAGGTTGACCTCAAGCAGCGGACCACATCATGTACTGTACCACGTCACGAGGAAAAGTGCTGAGCTGGTTTAACCGCAGAGGAGTCTTCACAGCACTTTGATGCAGTTGTCTTCACCCAGAGCCTGGATAAGTTCAGGAGGAGAAGTGTCCCGTGAGATTTGTTGGCTTCCTAAAGTTTTGTTGTTCTTTCTTCTTCAGTGTTTTGGGCTCTAGACATGGCTCTGTCCCAGATACAGTGCCTCGACGATAACCATGTGAACCCGCGGACGCACGAGTCCAAACCGGAGTTTTTATACTGTGAGGACCAGCGGCTCGCGCTGGAGGCTCTCCTCCGGGATGGTCGCGAGGCGTTTTTCAAGTACCTGCAGGACCGCGGCCTACGGGGTTTCCTGTCGGACCCGGAGCTGGACGCCCTTGTTGGGGAGTTGGAACCCTATGACCCGGGCTCTGAGCTGTTCTCGGGGAATGCGGGGGACGACGACCCCGCACTGTCACTGCATTACTGGCCTGACCTCTCGGACACATCTGTACCCCAAATGGACCTGGGCTGGCCGGACTGCGATGCTTATCGGGGGGTGACGCGCACCACAGTTTACACGCAGCCTCCCCTTGACGGTGGGGCGCACATCAAAGAGGTTGTTAGAAAAATGATTGCGCAGGCGCAAAAGGTATGTTGGACCAGTGATTCTGGGCACTCACTTTACAATTATTGGGCTATATATAGTACATTTTACTCTAAAGCATTCAAAACACTTAAAGCATTTAAAGACACTCCAAATGTCAAAATTTTTACCAAGGTGTTCTTGGGGTCTCGGTCCAAGTCTGGCCCATATACTGGAAGATTTTTACAGTGTGCTCCAAAATTGGTCCAGATATGGGTTAGGGTCTGTAGTGTATGTGGGCCAGATTTGGGCAGTGTAACTGGGCTAGGAGAAAACAAACATGCGGGCCAGATTTGTTTTTCTATCTGGGACTAAAAATGACCAATAATAAGGCAGCTACAGTCAAGTCAGTTGAGGTTGTTTTTCCCTTTATTTACTGGCCTTATTATGAAATATTTGGCTCTGATGTGTTGCATCAAAGCAGTCCGTCCTATCATCCTGTCATAATGTAAAAGCCATGCAACTCTTGCTCAAGTTGCATGGCTGGATAAATGTCTAAATATTGGTTCTCAATGAGTAAAAGAATCCCACCGGCCTCTGAAATGCTCTAATGACTGTTGACTTTCAGGGATTTATCAGCTGCTTATTTCTGTGATCTAATGTATTCATTCTAAAGATTACCTGTAATGTTGACACTAGCACTAGGCAGTCATGGCTCTGGGAGAGTATGAGGTCAGAGTACAGGCTGCAATCAAGAGTAAAGTGCAACTTGTTTTATCAGGGACTGAAAGAAAGAAGCACCACACGCTGTCTCTGCAACACAGGAGCGTTATGCTGGATATTTGCATGAGTATGTGTGTGACTGGCACAGTGCATGTGAATGTGTGCTTGTCTGAGTTCGTGCAGCTGACTCATCTTAGGGCACAAGTTTATGACTTGTTTTATTTCAGGGAAGCTTTTCTCAGTGGCATGCGTTTTTTCACTGGAACATCCTATGGGCGTTTTTCTTGGAGAGATTCCAACAGGGAAAACAGATATGGGTGATATAAGAGGAGAGCTTGGGAATTACCAAAGCCCTTAATTATTGCCTCAGAGTTTCCTTTTGTACAGGGGAAATCTTGTGACTCAAACATATGGAACTTGAATCTTATAATATGCCAAAAGAGGGTAAACACTTACGTGATAATGTTTGCATATAGGACTTGACAGTGACGTCAGCATTGTGGCTCTGACAGCTGTGTGCACGTACTGATACATTTGCATGCAGAAACTACAGTATGCATTCACATCTGTATTTTCCATTGTGAGGGAACTAATTTTGTGTGTCCATGTGTGTGTGTCCAGGTGATAGCAGTGGTGATGGACGTCTTCACTGACGTAGACATCTTTAGAGATTTGCTAGATGCAGGTTTCAAGAAGAGGGTGTCTGTCTACATCCTGCTGGAACACACAACACTACCTCATTTCCTGTCCATGTGTCAGAGGGCCAACATGCACACTGGACACCTCAAGGTGAGTCAGCATCTCCCCCTCCATCAGTTTGGCCCCAACAAGATGATTAAGTAAGTCAGAAAATGAAAAGCCTTCATCCAGTTGAGTCAAAATGTTGTCAGTTTTTAATGGATTGTCTTATACTTTTCCATTGCACAAGTGAAAATTGTCACCTTCTAAGGACTGAGTCATACTGACCAACGAGTATCACCATTTTTGGGTTCCACCTGATATAAGATTTCCAAAAATTTACATTCAGTTCCTTAAAGGGATAGTCCAACATTTTGGCAAATTGGCCCGCTGACTATACAACGCTCTTGTGGACAAGTTGTGACCTGCACATTCACCATGCTATGGGATAATAAGGGAATGTTACAAGACAGAGTTGTTTTAGAGGCAAATACAGAGACTGCTTACTGAAAAACTGTCCATGACGGTAACGTGCATCAGCAGTTTTGCATGAATTTACCTCTAAAACAACTCTGTCTCGTAATGTTCCGTTATTATCTCATATTGTGGTGAATGTGCAGGTCACAACATGTGCACAAGAGCGTTTTGGAGTTGTTGGATTGTGTATTTGACGTGATCATTTGATGAGGGAAACCAAGAAATCCCATGAGCCTCCATAGCATAGCTCTGAGCAGCCTGCTGCTCTGCTCTGCCCTTCTAAAAATAGCTTGCACCGACAATTAAAGGTAACAAACCTACTCCCAAGACTATAGGGATGGCAATGGGTGAATTTGACAAAATGTTGAAGTATCCCTTTAAGGTATAAATAGTTATCTCTCCTTCATCAAGTCATCAAGAGCCAATATTTGATCTTTAGCTACTAGGGAGAATTCCAGGATATAAGGAAATGCAGAGAGATTAGTTTTAAAATACACGCTTTTGTGCAAAAGAGAATAATTTCGATCTCAAACTGAAATACACAATAAATAAACAGATGAGAAAGAGTACAATGAGTACAAATCATTTTGTGAAAGAAAGATATGCAATTGACGCATGGGTAAGTGAAAGCACATGCAGATGGCATGTGCTTTCACTTACCCATGCATCTTTCTCTCTCTCTATCTCTCTCTCAAACACACACACACACACACACACACATATACACAAGGATTCAAACAACAAGCAAACCCTGACAGCTGGCCTGGCACTCTACCATAGATGAACCTTTTACCTCATGTGTACCTTGAATGTTCTTCGCCATAACTGGCCATTTATAATGAAGAACACTTTGTATTACAGATCAGAGTTTTGAGTTTTAAGTGTCGAGTTGGAACAAGTGAAAATACAACCGTGTTTTGGTTAAATCAATTATTAAGACATAAATCTTTTTATTAAGGTGCCAAACCAGCAAACATAATTATCTGTCTCAAGTCAGCCAATACAAATATCTCTGGAGAGATGTCATTATCTCCCTATGATACATAATGGTTAGCAGCATCTCACAGTTTTTACCTTTTTAATTGCTTGCCTCAATGCTTGTCCTCCTTCCTCTCAGGAGAAAGTTTAGAAAATGGTACATCCATTAGACGCTCCCAAGGTGTTAAACTAATTATGTTCAAAATGATACTTTGTGTTGAGTATACACTGCTTAACAGGCAGAATTGTGAATTGATAAACATATTTCAGCACAAGTTATCTGTACATTGTGTGTGCAAACGTGCACATGGTGAAGTGCATTGTTGAGATATAAAGGAACAGATACAGGCACAGATTATTGTAACACACAAACATGCAAACACAAAGACAATCTCCCCTCTGTCATTTTAATGCCTTGGAATAACTAAAGCGAAACACCAAGATGGTAACAGCCTGACAGACATTCAGTACCATCTGGATAAGAATTGGATTATAAGCACAACAGCAGAAAGTCCCACATGTCTTAAGTGGCAGTTTGTTCTTTATACATACAGTATAAACATATTGTTTATATGACAAGTGAGTGAGGCAGTAAAGCAAGTTTGTTTCACTGAGAATCTGCCAGAATCAAGTGCAAACCTGTCCACAGTGAAGCAGCTGCACAGTTCCAACTTACCCTCAAGTTACTAGATATACATTAAACACATATTTCATAGCAGAAAATATAGCCCATGCAATGACTTTTTTAAATGGTTTTTGCAAGAATGGATCTGTTATAACTGGAAGGTTTTTTGATATAGGCTACTGTAAAACTTACACATGACACACCTGACGCACATCAGATCAGAGCCCATTAACTGTGACAGCTGGTTGATGTTTATTCCTTAGCTGTGTGGCTGACAGAGTTCTGTGTCAAGAAGCAGACTCAGTGTTAAATGGCGCTCGGTGAGGTGTGTTTGACAGCTGACGTAGGTAGAGCGTACTTGGTCACAGCAACGTCATACTGTACTCTGTACGTAAGCAGCAGCGTCTGAAGCAGATCTGGGGGGTTTTTCCAAAGAGAAGCGTATACAGCCATCTACAGTATAACAAGTGGTTCTCCGGCATGATGGAAGCTTATACTACATTATATCCCAGGAAATTTGGTAGCCAAATGATAGCTGTACTGAGCAGTTAACATGAAATTTCCCCAAGTAAAAGGTCGGTCATAGAGCTACTTTGCCTGCTGAGTGACAGGTGGACTGTCAGGAAGCAGAGAGGACAAGTGTGACAGTTAGACAGCATAGATAGTATCAGGGGGGTTTATGCAGGCAAATAGGCGCCTGGTTTTGGATATTTAACACTATTATTACAGTGACCCTTCCACCTGATAGCCTGTGGACTTAAGAGATGAATATTTTCACAAAATCCACATTATCTCCATTAATGACACTATGTACTCATTAGCTGGTTGTATTTCCACATGAAATCCTTTCATGACAACTTAAGTGCTCGTCATCCACAGGTTGGAGGTGGACACACATACACAAAAGCAATTTGCTGATTTTATCTAATCAGGTAGCTAAAGGAATGTTCTGAGGGAAAGAGAAAGCCAAGGGAGGGGCAAAAACAAGTGTTTCTTCAAGAAAGAAAGTCATGATCTGATTTATTGAGATAACTGGTTATATCATGTCTTAACTACAAAGTCAACATCAAAGTTCAGGGCATGTCCGATCCAAGAGAACTGGCATGAGGTTGCATCTCTCTGAGGCCCTAAAGGCCAGGCTGAACCTGTGCTTCACCCAAATGAGACGGTCTAAGTCTAAACCTAAAACATCAAAAAATAGTAGGTGTCCCCGGGGCAAATCAGTGAGTCAGATAAGTCCAAGGATATGTCCAAGAGATAGACCTCAGACAGCTGACTGGGTAATGGCAACTACAGCCACATAACAAAATTCAACCATCCGAGTTGTTAACTGTCAACATAACCAGGCGCCAAGAACAAACAAGAGTTTCCTGGTTCCCTGATGGCTACCACTGTCACTACCACTGACAACGACAAACAAGAACTAATACCTTGAAACACTTTAATCACATCATTTCCAGCTGGTTTAAGATCATTTAACAAATTTGGACATGGCTTGTGTGACACTGAACACTGACAATAGACACGTCATGTCACAATGTCTGCGTATTTCTGATGCACATGGAAGAGCTTTTTAATAGGACACATTTGTGGCCCGTAATGACACATTTCATTAAGAAATACAACAATTGAACTGAGATGTAGCTTTTGAATTCTTGATGCTTATTCCTCACATGTATTGACTTCCATACTCACTTCTGGGTTGTCCTAAAGAAATAAGGAAGTAACAAAGAAACATCAAGACATTTAACAAACTCTTTAATCTTGAGCGACCTTTCATGACTGGTCTCTTATCTAAAACAGTGTAAAAGTTTTTTTATGAGCACAACAGTGTACACCAACACCCACTTGGCTCAGCCACTCAATGAATATATTGCTTTATAGCTATAGTTTCACACCTGAAAACCAATCACAATATGCTGTGTTTACATGTGCACAATGCAGAAAAGTACGTAAATAAATAAACAAATGAATATGGGTATGCAATGTGCAACACACATAGGGCTTAGTGAACAAATTCTATAGAAGATATAGGATTAAATATTATACTTATATTCTCATTTCTGTGATTGTACTGTAGCATTGAGCAGCCATTAAGGTCTATGGAAATAGTTGCAAAAGTAACCAGCATTTATCAGCCGTTCAGTTTTGTTTGCCTTCATGACACAGAACTGACCCCTGTGGGACACCAGAGTTTATTCTTTAGATATTTCTGACACTATAGTCTATTTTCCGGGCTAGTAGGTAAAACAAACAAGTTCCAACAAAGCCCAAAAAGTTGGTTAAGATGATCAAGAATAGCGACATAGCTGGGATCAAGATACTGAAACCATGGCATGTTGTGGGTTGTGTAAGATTTAATCACAGCCTTACCCTTCATGTGGTATGTGTAGTTCAGCAGTTTCAAAATGTCAAGCAGTTTGCTGGCAGTAAAGTGGGAAATTGCTGTTGCTACTTTCTTTGTATATGTGTAGGGATTGAATTAATATCTTAAAAACCTGTTCGTAACAATGATGCAGATAAAAGTACCATAAAGCAGTTGTCCTAAATGGTAGTTTTTGCACCTTTTTTATAACATGCAGGCTGATCATCAAACACTGAAGTGTTCAAAGCAAAATAAGATCACATCATCTTTGTTCTTTCAATACTTGACACCAGGAGTTATGAATCTTTGTTGTGGCTGTAATTCCAAGTAATCTTTCTCCTTCTTCTCTTAAATAAAATGGCACAAAGTCATGATGAAGATGGATTAACTGCTGTATGTTGTGCAGCCTTACATTACAAAGATGGCAGATGATGAGGGATGATGAATATCTTTTTGTGTGTGTGTTACAGCACCTTCGCGTTCGCTGTGCTGAAGGCGGAGGCTTCTTCACTCGGTCGTGCGCCAGGGTCAAAGGAAAACTGGGGCACAGATTTATGTTCATAGATGGAGACAAAGCAATGTCTGGGTCGTACAGGTAAGTGTGCTTTTGTGTGTGCACACTGGTGTGCGTGTACGTGCGTGTGTTTGTGTCTGTGCATGAGGGTGTGAAAGGGAGATAAACTGACTGAAAGAAAAACAGATTATCTCTTTGTGCTCCACCTCTCTTTGGTCCAATGAACATTGGATATGAATAAAGAATGCATTGTGTCCATCATCTGGCATTCCCGACAAACTAGATAAACTGGTTGGGCGCATATCCAGTGTTCAAGAAAGATCAATGTGTGTATAGTACCGTTTCTACTTACTGTAAGTGGCACATGACATTTATTTTGGGCTCTGTACTTCAGGTTCATTTCACACTGTAAACATCCGCATCACACACACACACACACACATACAGACATAGATGTGTCACCTGACAAACTGTACGTTCCCTAATTGTTCAGTTATTGCTGTTTACTTGGACACAGTATATTTTCGGGGTCTCATTTTGTTTGCTTTGTCTTGCGTAGTTTCACTTGGATGTCCTCGAGGCTGGACAGGAACCTCATCACCGTGATTACAGGCCAGGCAGTGGAGGCCTTCGACCGGCTGTTTCGCTTCCTTTTTGCGAGCTCAAGCTCCGTGGACCTCCGGCAGATCGCCACTGAGACAGAACCTGAGCAGGAGCCTCTCCCGCTGGTCGTTCCTGCCCTGCCTTCTGCTGCTCTTGCTAGGAAACTGTACAGCCCCAAATATTCTCTGGTTGTTTCTGGCAATCCCAGCTCGATTACTTCTTCTGGCCAAAACAGCCTCAAAGATTCAGTGAACGCCAAGGACCTGAACACCAAGAGGAGGAGGAAGAGGAGGGAAGACAGTATACAGGAGGCTCCTCCCCTCCATCCTGGACTTGTTGGTTTAGAAAAGGCAAACTTGATCCCATACCTGCCCACCTGGCCAGAGCCTGACCCCCCCAGTGATGTAATTGGTTTCATTAACATTCGGGATGCCAGCAGACCAACTCAGGTCCATCTGCAGCGATCTGAGATGTTTGAAATAAGTCAAGCGATCCGGTTCAGCAGTCCATTCAGCATGCCCGAGGAAACCCTGCCAGAGGTTGCCCAACCCAGACAGTTTACTGCTAAACACCAGGAGGTGAACAAACCCCAGACAACACAAAGTGGGAAACAAGCGGGAGAGTCTGTGGTGGACAAAGTTCAGTCAACACAATGCACTGAAGATCCTGGTGACAAGTCTAAACCTGACTTGACCTGCCATTCAGACACACCCACCAACCAAGATGGAGACCACAACACCACACCTCGCCTCAGTGCAACCACACCTCGTCTGTCCAGCGATGGGACATCCACTCCTAACGATACTCCAAAAGAAACAAAGACTAGTATAAATGCACATGCACAGTGTGATGATGAGTACAGGACTCTGCAGTTGAGCATCCTCACTGACTCAAACTCAAACTCGGAACAACACACAAAAACAAAGACAGAGCTGTCACAGATAGACGCAAATACACAGGATGTTCATATTCAGCCACAAAGCTCCTCTGAAGTGACTCCCACTGACCACAGCCACACTTCCTCTGTTAGCGCCACCTCCCCCTCTGTAAGAAATAATAATAATAATAACAATTTCGATTTAAATAGCGCCTTTCAAGACACCCAAGGAAGGACCAATAAGCACATCCCTGTTCCTGCAGAGGACTCAAGGACAGCGAACATTTCCACGAATGAGCCTCTGGCCTGCATATCCTCTTCTTTGACCTCAACTCCTCCCATCCCTAAACCTCGAACTGTCCAGCTGGTTTTCAAAGAGGACAGCACCAGCAACGGCATGACGCTGCCTAAGATCAGTGTTGTCAGGAGTCCTGAGAGACACGCCAGCCCGGAGCCACTAGTGGTCAACAGTAAGCCAAATGTGGCAAATTTGGTGCACACACCACAAGAAAAAGAGCTGGAGATGGTCCCACAAGCACAAAACGGCAGTGGAAATAAAAGAGAAGCTGAAAAACACAGCGAGGACACAGAAAATCCTGAAGAAGCTCCACAGGAAACGCAGAATGTGACTTCCCCTGAGATAAAGCATGAGGAAACAGTTAGACTGCAAGATGACAGAGCGGAAGTGCAATCAGCCTCTGAAACCAAACCACAGGCCCAATCAGATCTTTTGATTTCTGATGCAGCAAAGGCAGACAGTGTGAATACTCAAGAAATAATTCTGAAACGAGTTGAGCCAAAGAGTTTGACGTCAACAGATTGCAAAATAAACCCAAAGACAGAAACAGACAGTGAAGCCACGGCACAGAAAGACACTGAGGCCCCAGAAAAAACCCTCACAAGTTGTGAGTTTTCTGAAGTGCCAAATGAAAAAAGTGAGAATGTGATACAAGGCAAAACAAACCATGTGAGAGCTCATGAACCCCAGAGAATATCATATTGTGAGGAGAATCCAGCTGATTCAAATGTGTTGGAATCTGTGGACTCTCCCTCACCCTCTCCTGCTTCTGCCGTAAATAACAGTGAGACGGATATGACAAAGCAGGACACACACACACGGGAAAGCACACACACACCTGAGAGACCCCTGCGCTTGCACGTCTACGACACACACGTACCAGACCTGCGTTCGGCGACACACGCACGAGAACTGCGTCCCGTCAACGCCCCAGCACGCAGCCCAGCCCTAGACAGATTTCATTCATGCGTGTCCATCCCAGACTTACAGCCCCACGCGTCGCTTGGTCCAGATTTCCGAATGCTTACACCCACCAGTGACGGGTCAAGGGAGGACTCCACTCCCACTTCCACCACTTCCGAGGAGTTTTATGAATGTAGTGACACTCCCTTCCATGACCCAGCTTTTCACACCAATGGGATGCAGGTGGATAATGAAAACATGACACTAACAAATACCCCAAATGCTACAACCAGCACCACCACTACCACTAGGCCTGCATGTATCGGTAATACCACTAGTGATGAAACACTACACAGACTTTCCACTTCTTCCTCCTCACCTGAGAGAGTGGAAACAGGAGAGGAGACAGAAGACACAAATGGGAGAGAAGAGAATGACAAGGGGAAGAAACTGATTTTAGCAGAGAGGAAGACAGAGCGATACTCCAACGTGGTGAAGAGGAGAGGCGGACCCAGTGGAGTGGAGATACGAGACAGACCACAGTCAACAAAAGACATCAGCAAACAGAAGGTATGAACAGTCCTCATCTTCATATTCAAAATGTTTTTTAATCTAACAAAAAATAGTACAAACCGTTTTACATAATCACAATTAATTCTGTTTGTCAGTTTTCTAAACACTAGTGACATAAGAGGTAAGCACAGAGGTGTAAGCTACATTTCGTCAAAAAGTTACGAAAGTAGTAAAGGTTTAAAATCGTTTTTACGTTTTATGTTTATTAATATTAACATGTTATTTGTTGAGTTGATTCAGGTTGTTTTTGAACAGGACATTTATTTCTCCATCTGTTTTTCAATACACTCCACCATCACGAAAATAAGATACTTCAAAAATATTTCAAGTTTAAAGAGTTGACATGAGAAGACCGATAAAAACCGGTTTAAAATGGGCCCTGTTTTCATATGTTTTCCTGTTGTGAGTGATGGATAACACTTTTTTTGAGGTGGCTCCAGTATTGAGCGGGGCAGGCAGCCTGCAGCCCAGCTAACGCTCTTATATGGGGCAAGTGGCTCCCGTCAAAATAAACTAGCATTTTTTCAAACTGACAGGCTCAGATAGTTGCAATGAGTGTCCGACAACACACTAGAGAGGAGAAATTAACGTTCAGGGTTTTTCTGAACAAAATTTGGGTTGAGGCTCCATCTGTTTTTGCAGCTGTATACACTCCCGATTTTAGGATAAAACTCTGATCATGGAGATCTAGCCGGGTTAAAATAGCCACCCAAACAGGAGAGCCCGGCTAAGCAGCAGCCCTCCGTCTCCGTCTCCTCTTCCTCTCCACGCTCTGTGCCGGTGGGGCAAAAGCGCCGCTAATTAGGCAGATTTACAATGAGTGTCTGACAACATACCAGACCCTTTCTTGATTGAAACTCTGTACGGTATGGAAGCTCAGCGGCGCTGTTTGCCCCACCGGCACAGAGCGTGGAGAGAAAGAGGAGACGGAGACGGAGGGCTGCAGCTAGCGAGCCGGGCTCTAGGAAACTATGGGTGGCTATTTTAACCCGAATCTCCATGACTGAGAGTTTTATTGGACCGATACACACACTGTGGCTCTGTAAACCGGATATGAAGCTAGCTTAACATAATGACCGGAAACAGTTAATCTGGTGTACAGAGCATCAACAGGAAACAAAATCACAACTTTTGTAGCTCGCTGATGATTAACATGTTTTCAGAGTTTTATTTTTCAGTGAGTTACCCAGTGAGTTGTACCAGGCTGTTTTTTTGCAGTATTTTCCTTTGCATGACAATTGCCATGTTTCCATCCACCTATTTTATGCACAAAAAACCCAAGTGGAAACACCAAATATGCATATCGAAATTTTTTGTGCATAGAGTAGGTGGAAAATTTTCTGTATCCATACAGATAAATGCGCTTTAGTGCTATTAAAACGGTTAAGCGAACAAGTGATGACGTGTACCTACGTTCCCATGTATAGGGACGGCGACGACGTGCCGGTATTGTGGCCATCTGGGCAGCCATTGCTATAGCAACAGTTTGCCTTCTCCGACGTCTCTGAACTGCTCCTAACATGGCCAAGTAAGCAGACATGGCTGTTATTATAACTCCTCCAAGACCACATGTCTGGAATATTATTTCTTCATTACTCTCCATTATCTTCTCTCTTTTGCCACCTTGTTTTCCCTTAGCCACGGCTTTCCCGTTTGTTTACCTTTTTGTCATCGTGCTTATGACATCATCGCGTGCGCCGTCTTCTTTCTCCTGCAGATTGGCAGCGGAATCGAGAATTAGCACATAACTGTGGCAGACGTAAATGCGTACAAATGTGCATTTCCGCTTACCGCAGTAAAAAAAAAATTGCTTAGGATTTGGGATACAAATTGGATGGAAACATGACTAATGACTCCCTGCTGATGCATACATAATTAACATATTTGTCATTTTACACTCATGTTTGGAGGTGCTGGTAGGTGGTTTATATTACCTTACCACAAAGTCAAACTCACTATTTTCCCATTTTCAGTGATTGGGCAAAACTATCAATCTACCTATCTGTCTGTCTATGAAGTGCAATGTACAAGCTCCTGTCTGTGTCTAGGTCCTGTGAGTATGCACCAGCAGAGCATCACTAAGTCGAAACACACGACACTGGTTCATTATTGAACAATGTGACTGTGTGTGAATTAAAGTGACATACTTTTAATGAAGCGGCACGCATGCTCGCACTGGTGAAATATTAATGAGTCTGTAAAAGATTTATAGTCCCACGTCCAACTTGCTCACTGTTGCCCTGAGTCTACACTTTTCATCTAACAATAGTGTGTTGAAGTCAGTGAGGTGTTGAGGTGGCATGTTTTAACTCAGGTCAGTCATATAATATTTACACAAGTGACAGTAAAACAGAGCTCTCATTTGCACCCAGGAACCTCTCTTTTCCATTTGCAGCAAAGCTGTTATATCACTCAGCAATTCTTCTGAGAGTTGTCAAATTGTCAGTATATTGCAAGCACACATATTGTAAACCCTAAATCTTCTCTTCTCTTCCATCCTCATGTCAAGAGAGGAGCATCCTCCCCTTCTCGGCTGTCCAGATCCGTCTCAGCCACCCAGCCAGTAGGAGCTCAGGCTCAGGAAAACCACCGGCCAAACCAAGCAGAAAGCAAGGAATCTCAGGACGGTTCCCAGGTCTTGATAAACGCCGCACCTCCTCGCAAAGCTCCCTCCAGGCCGCCCCCTCCGATGGCAGCGGGCGCTGTCAAGTCTGCATCTGTGCAAAAGCAGGGCGAGGTATCCCAGCAGGAGGAGAGCAAGTCACAAACTGGACAGTCACAGAACAAACATCCTAGCCAAAAACCTCTGACCTCCACTCTCAGCACAATGTCAACCACGGATTTCAAGAATCAGGCGGTAGAGCAGGAAGAGGGAAAGACTCCATTCAACTTCACCTTTGGCAGGTTGTACACGCTTAGAGACCTGAAGGACAAGATGAGCAGGCTGCCAGCGAGGAGTAAGAAAAGCAAGACCAGCTCTCCAGGACAAGGACGCAAGAGCACAAGCTAGTCCTGTCATGTCTTTCCAAAGCAGGCCTGCCCTTATTTTTGGTACACTCACCCTCAAGAAACGCTTCATAAGGTCCTGACCTGACCCAGAGTCTGCACTCCCTGGTAACACAGAGTGGACTCTAGTTTAGGGTCTAAACTATGACCCATTACTTGTCTGGTTGACCTGCTGCTGTCTCATCTAATGGAGGGTGATGAGTACAAGTTGATTTCTACATCAGGATGAAACCACCCATGTGCATTATGTTAATCTTTACTGAACCAAAGCAAGTTTGACTGGATAAGAGTTTGTCTTCCTCTATGTTTCTTTTTGAACAGACTCATACTCAGATGCCTTCATCTTAAACCTTCCAACATTCTTCTCATGTTGAATACCAAACTGCCCGACTGACTGAACTCTGAGCTTTGTTCTTTTGGAGGTCGTAGCCTTTGACGTTACCAAGGGCTATGATGTCTGGAGTTGAAACACAGGTGCCTCTTTGAAATGATTTGTGATGCTACCAGTGCCTCCAAATTTCTCATTGTTTTTTCACCTATCTGGCATCAGTTATCGAAAACTGAATACAGATTTATTGCAAAACTTTTGTAAATCTCCAGGATCGACCAAGAATGTGTAAAGCACATCCAAATGTTTGGCTTTTCCACCGGTGCTGCTCATTGCACATTGAATAGGCTGTTTTATTCTTCTGTCATTCAACTGTAATGTGACAAAGATGAACTGTTGTTCTACATTAACCACTCTGTACAGTATTTCATCAGCCCTGGGACTTACCTCAGCAAATGTGAACGTTGTGCATCTGTGTTTACAGTAAACTGTTTGAGCGACTGAGTGTAAATATCTATAGATTACTGCAATTTGCATGACACTGAACAATATGTAAAACTACTGACAGTAACAGGCTGCCTCTCCCCACATGGTGTTCTCCACCACTGCTTCACATCCTGTGTGGACCAATAGGTACAATTCAAATGTCTTCTATTGTGACAAATAAACCCTGACAGATAAAAAAGTTGATTGTTTTATATGGGTCGAATGGGAGTATTTGACCCACATCTGTTTCGTAAGTTTGTCATCTTTTGTGTATGCAAAAAGTGTTTACGATGCCAATTTGAATAATGAAACTGTTAATGTGACATGTTGTCTGATTGACTTTGACATCTCAGACCTTTATTTTGGCCATTTTGTATTTTTCCATTATGGGCTGTACATTGAAAGGCTCAAGCAGACAAGTTATTGATTTTTTTCTTTGTTTACACAAAATCCTATTTACATTTAAAATGCTTTTAGCCCAGAAGATAAAGTCACAGCAACTGCGGCCAGAGGAAAGTGAGAGTTATTTGCAGAGACGAGCAGTCAACACTGCGCAGGACAGACGGGTTTGTGACAGCAGATTGCAATGACAATGAGGTTTTTTTTTTGAAGGAAACATGGAGAGTTGCTGTTTGCAGGACAAATAAACTCATCAGTAACATCAAAGATGTCTATATGATTCATGTGTTGTCTAGCAGTAAAATGTGTATTTACAATGTGAAAGATGACACGTTGCCATGGGAGATGGACATTATTGTGCAGACTTACTGAATGCTTGTTTGTGTCTTTATTATTAAACCAGCACTGTTTGTTACAGCGGGTGGTTACAACTGTCTCAGAAACATGTTGAAACATGTTTTGACCAAAGTAGAATGAATTAGCTTTTTTTTCATAAAATAAAGATTATAGAGCTGAAAACTGAGCACCAAACAGGATGACGTTTTTATCCTTCCCTTTATAATAAAGGTTCATATATAAGAAACAGTAAACATCCGCCTTCATTCCTGTCACAGGAACAGAGCTGCAGTACATCCATGCAGGTTGCAGGATGTCACCAGTTTTCAACAATAAATAGAGAACGTTCTTGTGGACATTTTGAGGCTGGGATGTGATGAGTCATAGTTGATTGTAACAGTAAAAGAACATTTAGTACATGTAAAATGACAGGTATGATTTGTTATAAGTTGTCTGTTCTGACTGAGGTACACCAATCAGCTACTACATCAAAACCAATAATTGTTTTTGTTGATATAAGATTGATTGGTAGATCCATGTTCTGTTTTAAGACTTTATTTTTAATGAATTGTAATTTGATTTGTAGTTTCCATGATTTTGTCCAGCTTCACTTGTCTTATAAACTCAGATAAGTTTATAAGACAAGTGATACTGTATCCAATGGTTGATTGACTGACTCAACTCACCTGAATTTGCATACAAGAGGAAAAGTAAACAGAAGGGGAAGATCTCTTTATACTGTAGCAGACAACACACACACTTTCAGGCTGCTAATTATTCCTCATGTGGCTTCTCTCCACACGTGAGGAGTAAAGTTCATCTGAATCCTGAAATGAAACTGCACAGATATCATTGAGATGTGAACACATCATAGTCATAAACGCTGCCACAAATGTGACTTTAGAATTAGAAACATTATTTTCATTAATCAGTTTTGTTGATCTTTATTTCGTGTTTTGCATTTCCCCCCCCAAAAAAACCTGAAACAAATTATACGGAAACTATGGAAGTTTCTAAAGTTTATTTCATGAACTGAAGGGTTAATATGATTTTGTTTACCCGTCCAGACAGTGAGCCGATGTCACAATGTAAGAACCACAACATTAACAAAAATGCATCGCCATATAGACATGAGATGAAATATGCTTTATGAATAGTTTTCTAGGTCACGCATCCAGATTTAGAATGAGTCAGACGCAGTCAAACACACACACACACTCGTATCACACAAGAAGGATGTGGAGGGGGGGGGGGGGGGTGATTGAGATGCAGAAAGCAGAGAGATAGAAAAAGAGAGGGAAACAGACAATCCCTCCTTATCTGAAGTGACTGAGAGGCAAAAAGAAACTGAATAAAGCAGGAGGCGGGGAATGATGGAGGGTCGGAAATACACATAAGAGACACAGGAACATGAAGTCTGCAAAATAAAACTGTCGACTTCAGCACGGCCCGTAGCTAACAGAGTCCGCTGAGCAAGTCTCTGACTCTCTGTGGGCCAATTCTGATATTTCCATTTAAAGACTTGAAGTAAACCCATGAGATATTTAGCTTAGATTCAGGCTGTTAGTCCAGTTGTGGAACACATTACCATTTTACAGCCTTGTGTGTTGTTTTTTAGCAAATAGGAATACAGTGTGCGTTTGTTGGACCTTTTTTCAGCTGTGGATAAAAATTCAATGAGATATACAGTGAGTATGTAAAGACTGACAATATGAGGGATTGACTCATGTTGATGATAATTAAGGAACATGACAGTTCATTATTTTTAGGTTTGGTCTTTGATATTTGACAGTGACAGAAATATAGAATATGGACAACTTTATATTGTTGTGTGCTGTTTACAAAGCAGACAAAACAAGAGGAAGATAAAGAATACATTTCATTAATTACAGAATAAAGACAAACTCGCTGTGTTTTCTTGTCTGGTGGTTGTGTTTATTGCTTACTGTTATCTCTGCCTGCAACCACTAAATTCAAAAACTGTGCAAGAAGGAGCATAGATGGTATTTAGATGGGATGGGCAGCCACCACAAAAAAAACAGAGTCAACTGTGATGTGAATGTGAAGCAGACATGGGGAACCTGTTCTGTCAAACCTGTACTGTCAACGTTAACTAGGACTCAACACACTGCAACACTCCATTAGATATCCTACTCATGTCGAACCTCATGCAAATCTCTCTACTGGTAAAACACCATCTCACACACATGTGCGCACACACACACACACACACACACACACACTCTTGCCTTCATGAAAGAGGAAGGTCTCGTGATGACTGTTTTGTCATTGGGGATGATTGGACACCATGATAGCAGTGGCTCATACTCAGAATAGCACATACACAATCAAACACACTACAATTTAAATAGAAACTGCCCTCTCTCCCTCAGACCATCTATATGGAGATGAGAGACCGGGTTACCAGGCAGAGATACACACACACACACTAAAGTGTCACATAGGGCTCATCATAACATCATCCACTCTTGAATCCTCCAAGCTCATCATAAATGATAATGCCAGACTACCACTCAGCCCTGGGGGTCTCCATACAGACATGGATGACACAATGGGCTCTCTCTTTTTCTCTTCCAGTGTGTCTCTCTCTCTCATGTGCACACACGCACACACACACACACACGTGCGCGCACACAAAGCGGTGACTCAGCCCTCTTTTGGGTCTCTGCTGCGTGGACTGCCCTTTGGGTCCTTCAGCTGCCGAGCAATTCGCACACTCATACACACACACACACACACGAACACACAGGCATTGGTGTGTGTGTTTAGGAAGGTGTAGGTGGACTACAATTTTAGCCAAGGCGTCCTCTGATGTCAACAACTTCCGACACATGACATGAGTCATTCTCTAATTGGTGTATTTTTGTGCCAACTCGGCCCTCTGGGTAATGAAGTGCCCCATTGACCTGTTTGGACTTGATTAAAAACACACACACACGTGTCAGTTCCATTGTCTTTATGTGACACTGGGTGTTGATGGAAGATAAAGACATTCAGTTTCATTGTCAGCCCTTCATAGTGTTTTTAATTTGTTGCCTGTAGAGAAGCAACAGCTGGAGAAAGGTCAGTCCTATGGCCTCTGAGCATGAGCACATAGGTGTGATCCATAGAGGCTTCGCTATGAGGAAGTGACGGGAAACAAACATGCAAATTTAGTATGTGAAAGTTATGATAATGAATTCAAGATGGAGAAAAAAATTACAGTGTAAAGCCGATGGTTACTACGCAATCAGACCCACTGCATACCTCTCGATGCCATAGATATGGAATTCTCCAAATGGTTGGAAGAGTGGCTGGTGGTGGCATATGAAAATTCAAATCAATGTTTTTAATAACATGATTATTTTCTTTTTGGGGGGGGGGGGGCTTTAATGGACAGTGCAGTTGTAGAGAGACAGGAAATGAGGAGACAGAGAGAGGGGGAACAAAATGCAGCCTCTGTATATGGGGCACCTGCACAACCCACAGAGCTATACGCTCCCCGAATTTACACATTTAATTTACACATCCAGACAACTGAAGCAGAAACAGCTTTGGATGTTGATCCAAATGTTGTTGATGGTATTTTGAAGGTCTGTGCCCTCTCAGGGATCATGTTGCGAGAGAAAATGTAAGACTTTATGACCGCTGAAGCAACGTTAACATTGGAAAACCAAGACATAGAAACGTATGGTGGCAGTGGCAGTTTGCAGAGGTCGCCTGGTTACACAGCTGTACAGTTTCTTCACCTGGCTGCAGCTGGAGCCGTGGTCTGTCTGCTTTCCTAAGGAAACAAAGCGCACACTGGACTCAAATGCTGACTGCACAGACTTTATGCAGCACAACTCTCTCACGGTCTCATTTACTCTGGGGGGCCGTGCAGCTTATAATACCAGCTGACAGAGTGTCCAATACGCTCAGACAGAAAATAGATACGTGGCACGGGATCAGCCCCCCGATTAGAGCTTAAAACAATATAGGCTGCACTCTGCTGTAGTCAATGAAAAGGATTGTCACCCAGCTGCACCTCACCCAGGTGAATCATATGCCTGGATGCAAAGAGGGGAAGGCGTGAGATGCAATTTACATACTTCGCAGGTCATTCAGGTGTGCGGGCTTGTTGAGAAGGTTACAGCTCTGCGTCAAACTGGTTGCTTGACATTTAACGTCATATATTATACATGATAATTGTACTTTACAAATGGAGGAAAATCCCATGACATATTTCATCAGGGTGGAAATATTTGTAGTGTGTAGGTTAGTTCTTGAAGAGAATATTTTTGAACTTACTCATTTTATATCCAAACCTCCGTTAGCATTGCGAAATCACGTTAAGATTACATATCACATTAAAGGTGTGTGCATCGTGTGAAAAGCTTTTGAATTTTAAATAGAAAACAGAAGACAAAGGGTGCTGGACAGCTAGCAGCTCTGTTGGGCTGTGTTTAGCCTGTAGCGGTGCTGCGTCAGTACAGTAATAAGCTAATGGACAGTGCTAACATGGTGTTTTGAGGTAAAGCCAACTGTAAATCTAAAATCTTATTTGCTTCTTTTTTATTTTTTATAATGTTTATTCGTCACATGGCATGGAAGAAAAGAGTGTCAGCCAACAGGAGCCACTGTAGTTTGTTTTTATGACAGTGAAATCTAAATGACTCATAATTGACAGGTGTGTTTGAAAAAGAACAAAGCAATGATACTGAATTAAGCCTTTGACTTCCTCCAGCACCACTCACGTTTCTCAGTCAGTTGCAAAATGCAAACAATCATTTATCAGCTGATTTTTTTTTTTTTTTTTTTACAGAGATCCATTTACCCCCCAGGATGATGGAACCACTGGCTAATGTCACACTGACACTTTGTACAGCGGCAGCACCGTGTTTTTTTGAAGGATGGACAGCAAATCTGTCGAAAAACTCGCTTGAGGATAACTGGCACATTTGGGAAGGCACTTGAGGTTTTCTTTGTTGTTTTGCATTATTGAAAAGTCTGATGTTGTAAGATGATATTTCAATCTCACTCTCACAACAACAGTGACATTCTGAGCTCGACAAGCTGCCAGCCACAGAGACAAAGGGACAAGAGAGACAGACAAAGAACATGATCTTGGATCTGTTCAGGCAGAGCAGGCAGGGGGGGAAAAAAAAACAGCTTAAGGTCATATGCACACCACTCTGGTCCACTCCTACCTCTGGCATGCAACTGATTGTTGGAGTGGCATTTAATTAATCCTGCCAGAAAAGGTTAAGAAAAAGAAGAGGGAAGAGAGGGAATAAAATTAAAGAGCGAGAGACTCTGAGAGAGAGACTCCGCTCCAAAACAATTTCAGTGAAGCTCAGCTCCAGTCTGCAGATGCTGAATCCAGTCTATTCAATCACTTATTTGGCCAGATTTCTGCACATTTTCAGCCAAAAGATGAAAGCTGGTGATTTCAGACTTGTTATATTTCTTTTTCTTTTTTCTTTTTTTTTTTTTGGTGGGGCAATGCTTCACAATAAATTTCAGCACTCCTATCCGGGCTCTCTGCTTTAAGACGGGTAAGATGTTACCTTAAATCAAGCTGGTGAGAGTAACTACGAGTCCCCTCCCCTCCTGAGCAAAGTATTCAACCCCCACAGAGAGATACAGACTTGAACAGACTTGAAATACAGTTGTGAAAAAAATAAATAAGTTCCTGCTCAGTGAATAAAAGGAGGATCCATCTTAACATCTGCATCCTTTGTATGTGATTGAGATGCGTGGACCGTTTCCAAGAAGGGCTTTTTCAAATGCATGTTCTTCACTATAAGGACCAAAATTAATGTAAGTAAATAAATGTAAAAATACAGAAATACCCTTTTGCATTACCAAAATGTGTTATTATTATTATTATTATTATGATAATTTATTAATTTAAATATTTATATCTACTTATGTCTTTTTTGGTCCTCCATACTTCACACAGGTTCAGAGGAGTAAGAAAGTCAGAAATCTTTTTACCATGCCATACCACAAGACATCAGTTACACTATATCTACAGTGGCTGATGAGGTCATTGATTTCTTCATCATCGTCTGAGCTCTGTCTTTGCAAAGCCGTCGCTCAGGAGCTCATCACCCGCTGGAGTTCAACGATTCTCTGGGTTTTCATCTTCTCATTCATGCTGAGCACAAGTCCACCATGGGAGCTACACCAGAGGACATTTAAACCCGGTTGTCGAGACAAAATTAATGATGATGTTATATTGTTATGACAGTAATTTGCGTGGTGATATATGACCTCTTCTGGGGGGATTGGTGCTTTAAATATTCAGCTTCTGTCTATTGTGAAAATGAGACTTTTAGGGGGACTGTCAAGAAGGCGATAAATGTGCCAGAGATGGGAGCAACAGGGGAGCACAGGATATAACACACACAGGTCAAAGATGACTTAATGCCAGTGGGAAATGTGTTTAACACTTTAAAAGTTGACAATACTGTATTGTGCTTATGTTTATGAGACACAGTTGGCTTAGAGGTGACCTTCATGGTGACTCATGTTTGTGGCTGTCAGGAGTCAGAGGCAATGAGCGCAGAGCAACTGAGCTGAGACAAAGACAGGACACACAACAATGATCTGTGGCTTCCTGTGGAACAACACTTCTGCAGCCTTTCTAACAACCACTCACACACACGGCAATTGTTCTTATTCTAGCAGCCTGGTGGCAAAAACTATTACTACTTAGACTCTATTGCCATCTTCCGGCTATTGAGTTTCATGAACTCTTACACCTGTGATGTACAGACAGGTGTGTATGAGTGGAGAATACTTCCATATGCTTCCACTTCCACTTTAGTAGCAGTTAACATCCAGTTGTGCGCTGTGTGGCAGATCTAAAAATGCTGAGCAGGAACTAGTTCTGCCCTTTTTTTCCTTTTTTTTACCATGATGGAAAGAGAAAAAGATCAAAGTGACTTTGAAAGCAGGTTCTTTGTTCAGCAGTTGGAGCTTCAGTCATTAAAACAGCTCAACCGGCTCTTGTTTCGAAAGGAACAGTGAGGAAAGCATCGGTAAGCAAGGTCAAAAATAGTGGTTGATGCATTTGATGACTGAGATGCTCATGATTTAGTATCATACGTAAAGAAAAACAGAAGCTGATGGTTTCTAGTGCATAAATTCCTTGTTACAAAGATGAATTGCACAGTAGAGAGGTCCGTGGTGCAAAAGCCATCACCTACAGTGATGGGATTGATCTCTCTGAACGACAAGACCTTCACCATCATCATACAGATCCCAGCCCAACTGAACGTCAATGGGAGATACTGGACTGATGATGAGTCAGACAGTGCTCTCCACCATCACTATCACAACATGAGGGAACATCTTCTGGAGAAATGTTCTTCATAGCTCCAGTAGAGTCCAGGCACTTGTAGAATCAGATCCAAAAGATCCATAAAGCACTAAACCTAGTCTGGTCACAAGCTGTATTAGGAGTGATTCCAGTCACAGCCTCTGTCTCCCTCTAATGGAAGAACAGGTGAGGTGCATTACGTCGACTGCACTCTCACACATGTTCTGCTCAGCAGGATCGTCTCATCTTTAAATTGACTGAATTTAATGGTTGGTTCGTATTAAAGTGCCATACACTCTCTAAGCGCTTTTTCAGAACCACGCACCTGCATAGTTATGAGATTTTTCAATTACACATGGCAGGAGAGTGAAGTGCATGTAATTATGCAGATACACCCTGGAGCTTCAGTTCAAGTTCAAATCAAAAATTAAAAAGGACTGACCCAGACATGGGTGCTGGACAGGCTGGCTTGAGACTCCAGAGTTTCAGTGAGCAGTATTGAGATGGGCACAGAGATGACGGGAAGGTAGCAGTAACTCATGACTACTTTTTACCAAAAAAGAAAAGAATCTAGGCCTTCTTTTGGACCATGGTGCCACATGTGGCAAGCAATGAAAACAATAGCCAGAGCCTAATGTCACATGTAAAGTTTAGCATAAAGGTTTATTGAAATCCATTTCAAACCGATTCATGTGCCTGAAAAATTGAATACCTGCCACAAATTCAAACATAGGAAAAAAGATTAAGACACAAAATTGAACAAATTGAACTTAAAGAGACAATGAGGAGTTTGTATTTGGTTATAAAAAAAAAGTCTCACATTAATGTGGATGAATCTACGCTACCCACACTTGTTAATGGCTCCATTTTCAATAAATATATCGTTTTGTCTCTATCTCTTATGTTGTTATTTTAATTAATGGTGGAAATGCTGGGCGAGCCGACCAGCGTTTCATTAGTTAATTCATTTAAACACAATGTTCAGAAACAAACTCCCAGACGTATTGCAATGGTGTATGAAGGGCAAGTAGTGCATCTTCTGTGAGAACTGGACCGGAGAGAATATTATTGGGCTTTTTATAGCAATACGCGATACCAGTCATGGAGCACCGTGTGTTTTTTCAGTCGGGACTCAACTAAATGTCCACATTGACTGGGCAATAAGTGGCTGGTTGGTTTACTTTGTCCACTTTTCCACAGATATTGTCACCAGAGTCTGCATCACTTGCATCAGTGTCATCTGACATCATGTCCACATCACATTATCCATTTTGGATGAAAACACTCACATCCAACACACTGTATCAAGGATCTGTCCAAATGGGAAAAATAAATGTGAAACAAAGGTTTATGCTTATTAGCTTGTAGATTAGGCCTACCTGCAGGAAAAGTTGAAGTGGAAGGGGAATTGAGTAAAATATAAAGTGTTTACACATTCACACATTTCACCAGTCACACAATACTGTCTGGCTAACCTATTATACTCTGTGATCCTAAAAAGTATGCATGCAGCCCCCAATTTACCACTACACCCACTCCTGAACATTCACCTGCTCCAGAACATTACCACCTCCAAGCATCCCCCACCACTGCTTTGACTATGAATTAATTAGAAAATGAGCCGTAATTTCTTTAGAAAGCCCTGGGTGCAGTGGTCACAGATTGAACTGATGAAGACTGGAAGAACATGGCCTGATCTGATGGATGTTAAGCAGCAGATGGTATAGGATCAGAGTTTGGCATCATCAGCATGAATCCTTGGACCCAACCGACCTTATGTCAACAGTCCATGCTACTGCTCTGCTGCTGGTGGTGAGATGGTCTCTTCATACCAATCAGTCATAGTTTGGAAATCACTAGTGCATCACTTTACGACCACATTTTACCACCTTCTAATGGCTTCTTCTAGCATGATAATGCTCCATGTCATAAAGCAAAAATCAACAACTGCTTTCATGGTCATTGGATTCGGATCTGGTGACCTGAATCTGGTAGGACACATTGGGGATGTGGCAAAATGGGAGATTAGCAGCATGAAAGTGCAGCTCATAAATCTGCAGAAATGGTGTAACACAGTCTGGAGTGTGGAGAAAAATCTCAGATGAATGTTTCAACATCTTGAGGAATCAATGCCACAAAGAAGTGAGGCTGAGCAGAGAAATGAGGAAATATTCCACAATCTTTTCTGACAAAGGTTGACAAAGCAAATGTCTTACTATCAGCATAGCAGTTATGAATTTATGTCTGATTTAAAGTTCACTTGTAGTTGGCTAAAGTTATTGTAGCCTATAGTTATGTTTATTATAAGATAGCCAGAATCTCTTTGTTTTAGCTTTAAGGATTTCCATATCATTAATAACCACTCTAATTAGACATCAATGCAGACTAATTGAACTGGTCAGAGAGAAGGACAAAACATGTTTTCTATATGAATATGTTTATTTATTGGACTTAAAAAAAGGAAATCTACAAATGACAATTAAATAAAAGGAAATGCTAAATACCTGGTGGTCGACAGCCATTTCATTGAGATTAATAACAACCGTAGATGGATATTAAACCTTTAAATCAAGTTAAACCTCTCTTCAAAAAGCTTCACATATCATACAGAATTTAGCATAAAATAGATAATCATTGTATTCCCTTTGTGTTTGTATTGTAGGCCTACCCTCCAAATCAGAGCCTGGAATTTGTTTTTCTCAATGTGTGTGTGTATCTATGCATCACCTATCTGCTGTCTCGGGTAATGACTAAGGCACTTTCTAGATAAACATTTCCCCCCCTATTTTCACTTCAAAGTGAAAAGCTGCAAATACGTGGCACACAACTTTACAGAACAGTATTTTGTTTTCGTTACTAGCACAGACAGCATAACACATTCAAGCAACACCACATGAATCCCCTGATCTACTGCACTAAGAGCCGGTTTATATCACTACATGAAACAACAAAACAACAAATAAAACATTCATCACCTATCTGTAAATCATGTCATTATTTCAGGCTTTTGATAAGTGTGAATATAATAGCAAGACACAAATGTCCAGAGAGATTTTTTTTGAGTTAAACAGTGTACATGGTACAGAGAAAAATCACATGTTCATATTCTTGGAGGAACATCAGCCGGCTTCCTTGTAAATTTTAGTTCATACTCTGTGACATAACTTTCATAAACCATTCATAAATTGCCATGGCACACATGGCAAAGCCAAATACTAACATTTGTGCTTAAAGAAAAAAGAAGCTGCTGTTATATCAAAGTAGCGCAGTGGAATACAACAATTTAACAGTATAGTACCATTAGTTAACAGTAGTGTTACAACACCTCTAACACCAAGATGTTGACATTGATTATTATTTGCAGCTGTTTCTATGCAAGTATCGAATAAATTTCTCTTATGATCAGGAACAATGAGCTGGGTGTTGGTTTTTTATTTCTGATGATCTGAATGAAGGATGTAAATGTCCCCTACAGCTGAATATGTCCCAGATCCATTCATGACAATTGTTACTGTAAAAATAAAAAGCAGAAAGAATGTGGCTTTCTGAAGAGGTTGCAATGTGTAACAACTATATTCCAGGATGAAACTGCTGCTCCATGTTGGTCATTGAGTAGTAGGAGTGGTCCAGCAGAGGGACCCCTCACTCCAGATAACCACAGCAGCCATGACAAGGCATTTGCATAGCTTATCTCTACCCTTATGAGATGTTCTTAATACATTTAACAGTGCATGCGGGCAGCTGCACTTTCACGAGTGCAGCCTGCAGAACATGATAATGCATTCAAAGCACCTGGGTAACTTCACTGAGGACACAGTAATGGTAGAAGGTACAGCATGTTGCGCATCAGTTGAAGTTATGACGCTAAATGTAAATGTTAGAACCAGAATGTAAAATCAAGTAATAGGCAAAAAAACGGCACTGCAGTGAAAATGGACACCCAAATTTACAGATGTTAACTCAGGTCAACTTCAAGTACATCGCAGCTTTTTAAAGGGACTGTACAAAATGAGCGAGGAGAGAAGGGGAGAGGTGGTTTCGAGCAGTTGTGAATGTTTTTGATTTTGCTTGCTTGACTTTGCTTTTTCTGACTGAACCCCATTCATCTCCTGTGAGATTTAGTGTAGAATTGTATTTCAAAAACTTGATGTGTTGGACAACAGTCCTGTCTTTGTATCTGGGCTTCATTTTCCTCAACACAACCAGTCAGTTTTAGGAGATTCTGTGGATCCATGTACATTAATTTAGAATCAAAGATCTAAATGTGTTGCTGGGCCACATTCAATTATTTTTTGTAATCTGAAGTTTTGTTCTTGCACAATATGTTAAATGTCTAAATCAGTGCTGTAGATAACAGCTGGCTAGATTTGTCTTCCTACATCACAACATTGGTATAAATTGTGACTTCATCCTACTTATTGTAATGACAGGTTTTCATCTGTGTCCACTGAGCAGGCTGAATATAACTTGTAGTTAAATGAATAGCCACATCTAAGAGGATTTGAATGTGGAAAATGACTCTAAATGCTAATCTGAATTGACAGTTGGGTTGACTTAAGTTTGGGAAAGTTGAAAAACTTTGTCCATATTGCCAATGTGTTGTATAAATCTAACCAAAGGAAGTAAAAGGGGCCCTCCAAAAAAAGTAAGAAAATATCACTAAAGATAGTGGAACAGGACATTCACCCCTTCAACACCTCAATTTTAATACAGTCCCTAAAAAAAACAACCTTCTCATTGCATCACATGAAAAATATAATATGCTCCTTTCAGTAGAAGCCACTCACTCACGGTTCCTTCACAAGTTCCAGGAAAAGCAGCAGGAATATAATGTGCACTATCAGTCATTGCACTGACTGTGTTGCACTCAGGATGACAGCGATGTATTCATCAAAACCTGGAAAAGCTGATTATCAGCATTTCTTTGAACCCCATTAGTCTGTCAACATTCGACTTTTCAGCATAAGAGGTGATTCTGTTTGCTGCATCAGCATTCACACAGTACGATCTCTATAATACCCTGTTGACATTCTGTACTTTTCCCCTCATAATTATAGAATAGCATTTGTTTTTAAGGTCAGGGAAGACAGCTCACTCTCAAAGTGATGATTTTCAGCTGATGCATACCTGTGGGGAGGGGGAGGGTACAAGTTCTGGTGGCGGTCAGCGTGACCTGAAGTGAAAGTGTGAGAAAGACAGAGAGTGGAGGGGTGGGGGGTGATGATAATGCTAACATTTGCACACTCCTCTGCTCCAGTGCACTAATGCTCATCACCACAGCACCAACAGCCGGCGAAAAGGCCACGGCAGCGGAGCAGAGCACTTGACTCCCTTCAGCTCACATTGATCGCACGCCTCTCAATATGCAGCGCTGACTGACTGCGTGTGAAACCCTGTTCACTCCACTTCAGCGTGCTTCAGCCAATCTATGTGTTTGAAAGTCACTTAAAAGCTTTCATATGAATTTTTTCTACGTTTCTTTTTTGCTCTACTGAGCACTTTTTTGCAGATGTAAAGCTTAATATTAAGGACACATTAGGTGCTGATGGCTCATTAACCAACGTACGAGAGAGAGGGTGCAATCTCAAGATGGCAAGAGGAGCAGGGATCATATGCACAGTAGCAGACCATGCCCCTCCCCCTCACTAAGTGCTGCAGAGATGCAAGAGAATGAGTGTGCATATGAGGATCTGTGCATAAGAGGAGGGGGGATGGGGGAAAAGAAAAGTGAGAGTGTGTGTATTTGTGCACGGGTGGAGAGTGGCTCCTACGTTTTGATGATGATGGCTGCAGATCAAGCAGAGTAAGAGACCGGACGGTGCAGGATGATGATTGACCGTAGGTGGAGGTGTATGCTCAGCTGGCCAGGTTTCTGCCTTCATGCATTAGCAGCTGAATGAAGTTTGCGCACACAAGAAAGGAAACGAGGGGGTTAAATTTACTAGGCGCTCACGCTTAGTATGTCTAGATCTGTTATTGTTTGAGTATTTTTTTCTCTTTTTTTCTGATAAAAACTAAGCAAAGATTAAAGATTTGTCAACATCAAATCCCCAGGGGATTTATATCTCCCCAGTAAGAAAGCTCCTTTTTACCAAGCCGAGGGTGGGGGGGTGATGCTGTTGCCCAGGAGGGAGATTGACAGCCCTGGGGTCGCACAGTGGGACAAGGGGCGTGGTTTCTCCAGGAGTGTCCCAGGACAGGAAAATGTGCTTCTCTTCGCGTGTGTCATGCTTATGAGGTCCGACAGCAGCGTGCACAATGCACCGTGCTGCTGTGTGTGCTCCTCATGCACAATCTCACACATACACACATGAATGCACACACATACATAAAGCTCTCCCTCTTATGCGTGCACACACATACACACACCAACAACACACACACACACACACACACACTCACAACTCACAATCCCTCTCTCTTTCTCTAAGCTGGGACCAGCCAGCAGCAAGAACAACCATCAACCATCCATGGCTTTGACCCTGAATCAAACATTGAGAGGACAAGTTGTTTATGTAGAAAAATAGAGGAATTTCCAGAGGCTGATAAAATGTCTTTGGCACTTCTGAAAACACAGCATACATAAAAGGAATCAACACTGAGTATAAAAGGCCAAACTCCAAAGCTCTGCAACCAGAAAAAAATATTAAGATAATCCAGGTTCATCCACATATGAGTCTGGCCAGTCCTGGGTGGATTTGAGCCTGAACGGGCCCATATTCCACCATCTCTCCGTCCACGGTGATCATGCCCTGTGGGGAGATGGGCTCCAGTCGCAGGGCTTTCACCTTCTCGTACACCAGGTGGGGGCAGCCGCACGCCAAGTGGGCGCCCTTCTCCATGGCGAGGAAAAGGCGGAGGAGGGCGGGACGTGAGATTCCCGCTGTCACGTAGAAGAGATGAATTAGTCCGTCGTCTGCGATTGCACCAGGGACTGTCCACAGGTCCTCAGCAAGATGGGACTGGTAGATGGCCAACACCAAGACAAAGTCCTCCTCCTTGACTACAGTCCAGCTCTCTGGGACCGGCTGGTCTAGGCTCGGAAGAAGAGAGTCCACCAGTGCTGTGGCCTTACCATCACTCTGGGTCTCAGGTCTCTTGGTAGTGGCAGGGTTGTTGGAGGATTTGGTGATGGTGTTGTGGTTGGAGTTTGTGCTGTTGTGGTTGTGACGAGTCTTCTGATGCGGAGAGGGGTTGGGGATGAGCCGACAGGAAAGGGAGGAGCAGAGCGAAGGGTGCTGCGGTGTAGGAGGAGGGTGGTTGGCCTTGATGCTCCCTTTTTGAGGCTTCAGCACCTCCTTGACAGGCAGATACGCTAACCTGCCCTGATAGACTCTGAGGGAGGCCAGGCGCACCAGGGTGCCCATCAGGAAGCGGATGGCTCCGACGTGGCGGTACTTCTCGCTCTCGATGTCAACATCTGCCACGAAGCCCCAGGCCAGGGAGAGGAAGGAGAAGAGGCGCTGCTGGGAAGCTAAATGGATCGACACCAGGTCCATGGAGCCGACCAGACCTTTACACAGCATGAAGCCACAGCTCAGTAGCAGCTCCTCGTTCCATGCCGGAGGCGACCTGAGGGATTGTTACCCAAATAGTCAGAAGGAATCATAGCATGGCAGAACATGACAGCATATGGTCATGAACAGAAAATATATTTATTCATATATATGTATTCAAATATATGTATTCAAAATAATACACTAGTTGTGATACAGTTTGAGAGACTCTACACTGACCTCAACAAGAGTAAAGAGTCTGCAGCCATGCTAGCAGCTGTGTGAGGCTACTGCTGCACAGCTGTGCTTGAGCTTAATGCTGACATCACCATGTTAACAACTCACATTTACTGCTAACATAATGATGTTGTAATTGTAGGTAGCCTGCAGTGTTTATGTTATCCTTGCCATCTGAGTCTAATATGTTAGCTTCCTAAGGTTTGCTAATTAGCGCTAAACAAAATGAAGAGCTGAGGCTAATGGGAAGGTAATTTTGCAGGTGTTTGGTAATTAACTAGGCCCTACAAATTGAAATGCTGACCTGATGGTGACACTAGATAGAAAGTTCAAAAATTGTATGAGCAGTAGCCTAATGTCTCAACCAAATTTACTATGTGCCCAAAAATTGTTCTAATATTTAATTTTGACTACACAATGATAACCACATTAGTAATTTAGGAGCTGTAAGCACAAATGATAAAAATAACAATGACCTTTTTTGTAAGCTCCCACTTGTGTGGAAAAGACTGCACAAACTAAACTAAAATCGACCCATCTCCATCGAGTGAAAAACTGTTAAATGCTTTGTTAAGGTTTATTTTGAAAAAAAATCCATTTGCAAATAGATCTTGGATAAAGGTGTCGCTGTGCAAGGAGGAGGTTTTCACAGTCTTTGCATCGAAGAGTATAGACTTCTGGCTGATCTAATCCAAGACCAACCCACTGTATCTCATCCAATGAAATAACTGAATTGACTGTATTCAGAGACAAACTAGAATCCCACCCTTTCCCCTAGTCTCAGACACTGTGGTGGTTTTTAGAAATGTCATTGCCGTTTTGACCTTCAGAGCCACTGTACATTAAATAGACAGATAACAACCCTGGAGGGACAAATACATTCCTGTTTGTTGCTTCGTTGTTGTGCCAACAACCAACCAGCAGATGGTGATGACATAAAGTTAGTGGTGCATGTGTGCTGGGTTGACTGGTTCCACGGCTGCACTCGGGACTATAATCATTCATAATGTGCCAGTTTCTAAACCCATTACATCATTCCTTTGAGAATTATCTGCAGCCTAAAATGACCTCCTGCTGCACAGCAAAGCAGTTCCAGCTCCTCTGTCTCTCCTCCCTCCTGAGGAATGATGTGCCCAGTCAGCCTTTGGCATAATTACACAGAAAGGAGATAAATTGTTCTTTTTTTAGGCTGAGCAGGGCTCTTCTTTGGTCTGTCTTTGCCCTGTTAGTCCATGCATTTAAATGACTCATTAATGGACTGACTCACTGTGAGTAGTGGTGGATGGAGGCGGCCAGGGCATTGCCTGAGCCACCTGGTAGAATACCCAGAGGGATCTGAATGGCCTCCTGCCAGTCCTCTCGCTCCATCAGACCATTTATCACCTAAAATGAGGAGGAAGAAATAAAAAAAACAAAAAAAACAATCAACCCCGGTCCTAAATGGAAAAGCAGCATCTGTGTGCAACCACAAAAATGTACTGATAGCAATGCCAAGGCACCTGAAACCACCTTGGCTGAAGATTCATACATTCATACCACAGTACAGCACAAAACAGGAGAGCATCAACAGCAGCAGCAGCGAATACATACAAATTAAATTTTTATCCAGTTTTTGCTCTATTCTGAAAAGTGCTAAGAATAGAATCAGGGTTTGTGTTTACATACACATCATCAGTCAGTGCCAGTCTGTACTGTAACTGATTAAGATTGGTGTCACCATGAAAGAGAAACAGATCGCACCTCAAACAGCAGCCCATCTCCGGACATGATAACCAGAGCATCCCACTGTGTCAGGTCTGCCTTCCTCACCAGCTCCCGTGCGTGGTTCTCGTGCTCTGAAGGACACGAGAGATGAGAGAGAAAAACAAACAAACAGTAAAAATGTGGCAAAGTGTTGGACAAGCTGACAAGGGCAAGGGCAAGAGAAAGAGACACGCTCCCTTCATCGCCACCCTCCGGGGTAGGATCAGGGAGATTAGGCAGAAAAGAGATTCAATTTCCCCCTATCAGGCCAGACATATCACATTAGCCCATCCAGTGGCTACTCAAGAGCTCCAAGGCAGCTTATCTGGCCTGCAAACATCTGTGACCGACAAATATCTGCATGTGTGCATGTGCACTCAGTCCTCTGTATGAGTATGCGTGCGTGCGTGTGTGCGTGAGTGCGTAAATGTTGGTTAATGCGCCGGCAGAGGACTGAGCTATTTGTTCAGCCTAGTTTTATTGGCAGCAGCCTTGAGTGGGTCCTTCTGCGGGGGGTCTCTGTGGGCTCATTCTGCCAGCATTAAAGTCTACAGTCCTAGCAGCCGAGACTCCCCAGTGTAACACTGTGTGCAAGTGTGCGTGGAGGAAAAAGATGGCAGAGAGAGAGATAAAAGGAGGCAGGCAGACAGCAAAGAAGTCAGTGATTATTGATGCACTGCCATCCTGAAGGAAATATTTTTCCACTCCCGGCCGAGATATCGATTGAGGGGCTCATCTGAAATAAAAACAACCACGCTCTCCTTTCCTTTCACTTTCCTCAACCTCCACCTGCTCCTGTCCGTCATCCTTTCACTCTCCGGGGCTTCTCTCCCTCTCCCCTCTCTCCCAGTGGTGCTGCTGTTTGTTTGCCATGTGCCGGGCAGGCTGGAGGCAGTGATGCAGTGCTGTGTTGACAGACACAGGCAGAGGGAGTAACTGCACCGCACAGCTGACTCAGCACTTTGAGCCTGCCAGGTCTCCGACTGATGCTTTACTTCCCAGTCACTTTCTTATTCTGGGGGTCACAGCTGATGTATATGAACTCACGGTAAACCTGAAGAAATGAAGCGACTTGTGGTTTTCCTAAAATCTGTTAGTGGTATGTGATGACTCTGTGAATACACATTTACAAATCATGGGTAAATTCCAGTTGTTTTACTCAAAATGTAGCACTTCCCTCCTCAAGTCACACCGTGCTGCCTTTCTTCTGGGGTTAACCAGGGTGGAGATAAAGCTTGGTACACTGGATGCTTCATACAGTATGTAAAAGGTACATGCTGACACAAGAGGCGCCTCTACTGGAACTTGTCCTTCCTTGGGCAAAGGCTATGTGATACATTCATCAAGGAGCTGCGCCCTTGGCAAATGTTGTGCCAGTTAATCCACTCATAGCCACATCTGGCTGGCTACTGCATCCAGCCACCCAAGGCCCTCAGCGACCCATAACCCCCACCTCCGTTCCTATCCATTCTGCTCCATTCCTCTTTTGGCCCGAGTCGACATAAGTAATTACTCTGTCTTTTTTCATCAGCATCCAGCTGCTGACCTTTCTTTAAGTCCCGGGAGTCGGCACAAAGAGCTTGCATGCACATCAGCCCTCTTTCTCAAGAAAACAAACACACAAACCACCAACAGCTTCCCTCCTTTTCCTCTCCCTTCGTTGTCACATTCCGTCTCGCTGGTGTGCTACCGAGCTAGAGACAAGTTACTATTTAATTTCTTACACGTCAAAATGTTGATTCTGTCAAATACAGTTGAGTCTGGAAGTCAGGGTGACAATTAGAGCTCAGAGGGTAAATGATGCACTGTGCAACGAACCTTTGGCATTAAAGTCCGTCTCTGTTTCCCTACAGCTCCTTGGTATTCAGAGAAAGGTCAACAAGAGTTCAGAGCCTCTGATGACACTGTTTAAGGTCACACAAAGCCACAAGAAACTCATACAGAATGTGGAGTGGTTGCAGTGACTTGCATGAGAATTTAATGTGTATCAGTGTTCATGTGCCTGAGCACCTAGCGTGTGTCTGTGAGCCTGCGTGTGCGCATGTTTGCTGGGAACACGCTGCCTCCGAATGCATAATAAATACTGATAGAACAATTGCTGCAGAGATGACAGTCATACTGTAGTTAGGCCCATTTAAGTCTTGTGTGTGCGACATACTTGTTCTTACAGTGATCGCCCCTCTGGATGGATTACTGTACGGGTATAACCAGGCATAGGTCAAGGGGCCCGCTGACCCACAGGACTCATGGGCCGTATGAAGTGACCTTTAATAATTCATGCTGGGACCATTCAATTGATTTAAAACAGAAGCAAAACAACCACAAATGACATCACTGAGTCATTTTGTATGTATTACACTCAGAGTTCTGGTTCAGTTGCAGCGGTCAGAAGTTTCATTTCATTAAAAAATTGTGGGATATTTTACAGCTGTATTCTGCCTTCTCTCCCCAAACTTGACAAATAAAATCTGCCCTATAAAAGTTTCCCTCCTGAAAAAAAGCCTACTTTCATAATCACCCTGCCAGGAGAAATGTGTACAGATAAAGGGCATTTTACCAAAAAGGAGCTCTTGAACATCAGGGCAGGAAAACAAAACGTGAACATCTGAGTTCCACCAAGGTAACACAACAGAAAAAGTCTGTCCGAGTGGCATTAGCCTTGGACTTTTTCTCTCTCTGTCTATGAGGAGCATCTCTCTTCTGATATCTTGACTATCACAGAGTAACATGTTATGAAAAATAAATGACAAATCATTTAAATAAAATAATAGCTCATAACAACAGCTCAGAGATGGCTGTGTGTGAAGCCTCTCAATTAAATCTAATTTTAGTGAGTCTCTGGTCAGACTCTGGTCTTCACAAGATGAATGTCTGACATTCATATCTGATGTTTGCAAGTTCCGCTCCCACATCTCCACTAATGGTCTGAAGTGAAATAAATTAACGGACCCCAAAAAACTGAATACTCTATCATGTGGTGTGTTACAACCTGTATTAATTACACACATGGATTATAGGATTGTTATATGAAATCCCAGATTAGTTTATGAATTAGTACAGATCCCAGTGCTTTACCTACTGACAGAGCCAGAGCACTAATAGCTCCCTAATATACAGTATGCTCATCATTTGGCTGATTGCAAATTAAAACATGAACTTGTGTTGTCGTTTTTGTCTAAAACATCTAACAACAACAATGCTGAGCAAAGTCTGCAGATGTTTTTTGTGCAAATAAAACTGTCATTTAGATATAATAATATGCCCACAATCTGAGCTAGAAGCTTTAATTTGTAGAGTTTGGTTATTTGTTAAAGGGAAAATAATTCTCAACACAGGCGACAGCGGGCAAAATAAAACCTCCCATTAGTAATCCTGTCAAATGCCTTCCTGAAATCGATAAAACAGACAAATGTGTGTTCACTCTCCACAGTTACGAGTAGCCTACACGTCACCCATACAAGCTCTGTCCTTTCCTAATCTCTTTGCTTAACTCAAACATGAGGAATTTATCAAACAGCTACAACCTGTCACTTTGGTAACTTACAATTCATATAATTTCACTTTTGGAAATTTAAAGCAATTTCAGAAGTTATTTTCAGTTTCACTTATTGCAATGTATTACTATGAATTATTTGTACATGTTTGTATTCTTTTTGTTTTGCATGTCTCTAAGCAGTGTAGGAGGATGGGATCAGGGTGCTCATGGGGCTGACAGCTTCATCATTGGTCCATGATTGGGTCCACGGTGGGGTTGAGGGTTTAATCCCCTCACTGCCATTGCATGTCAGGGTGACGTTATGAGGAGTGTTACATAAATGTGTGAAGGTCTGCGTGTGTACAAATGTTACTAACCTGTGATCACGAGTGTGTAGGGAACACCGGCCTCAGTAAGCATGCCCTGAACATGGCCGCTGAAGAGCTGCAGAGCCTGGCCCCGCCCACTGTGAGGGTTCGCCAGAATCATGACCCGGCAAGGTCGACGCACCTCCGAATACACCACACCTAGACATACAGACAGAGTGGGGTGGGGGGTAGAGTGAAGAGAAGGATAGAGATGAAACAAGAATAGAATGTAGATGTTCTCATGCATGATCAAATATGTCAAAGAATGTATAAGGACAACCTCGTCCCTCAGGGTCTGTGGCACAGGAATGCACGAAGGAAAAAAAAGAGCAGGAAACTTAAAGTCATAGGCTACGACTTGACTGAGACTGACAGAGCTTAATGGTAATGTGACATGCTGCTTTCTTCCTAGAGAGAGCCTGCAGATGCTTCTCGGTCGAGATCGTACAGATTATTAATAGCAGTTTTGTGCCGTTGTCATGCCCATGAGGAGATCTTCTTGTTGCCTGTGTTTCTCAAGGAAAGACAGAGAAATGGAGGGACTGTACTTCTACTACACTTCATTGATACATCACTTTGCTCTCTTGCAAGGATGAAAATTTGCTTACTTACCCAGTTCACACCGGCCTTTGTGGCGGTATGGTTTTAATACAGGAACCTAAGCTAGTTGACTGGATGGAAGATAAAAGACAAAACAAAAAAAGGAACAAGTATTGCACTATTATGTGAATATATCAACTTTTTATGACATTTCTGACACAGAGTTGGCCGAAATCAGAAGAACAACACTGTCATATTTGAGGTAAGGTACAGCCAGTTGCCAGTTAGCTTAGCACAGCATAGCCTGGCTCTGTTTTCATTTTGTTGGTGTTACACCGACAGCATCAAGCTCATAAATTAAAACACCCCTTTTTTTAAGACAATAACTAAAATGAAATGAAAATCTATTCTTTTCCCTGGGTTAGTTTGTTTCTGTCATTTCCTGGAGTCATTAGTGGTTGTCTGGTAGTAATCAAGTAAAATCGCAAACTGAGGTTTTTACACTTGGGTTTTTGCACAACAACTTATCAAGTAGTAAGCTTCAGACACCAAGACACTTGCATTATGAATTGTTTCCTCTTTCAGCTTTTACGCTAAGCTAAATTAACTTCCTACAATGGGCCTTAATGAATTACTTGTTCCATCTCATAAATGTCCCATTCTTTTATTTATCCATTCATGTGGGACGATCCAGTTTGACCACTTCACTGAAATACACTTGATGGCTGCCACTACAAGATTTTGGGAGAATTCAGAGAAAAGCTTCCACCTCTGGAGGAACATTTTGCAGCGGATGCTTTGACCTTTAAAGCAGACACAGACTCACCATATCAAGTGAATCTGACAGGACAAGGGGAGAAAAAATCGTTCCATTTTGGGATGCAAGGGACAGTTTGAATTTCCACCATAATTATTTGTCTGCAGTTGATGCTGACTTTGGTAACATAAGAATCAGAAGCACACAATGTGATGGATTTGTTAAGTCCACTACCTCTTGCATATAATTAATAAACAACTCAAGACAGCAACAGTAAGCTGGCAGGTGTGTTATTTTGACTTGGTAACTATGAAGACTCTGTCTAAGCTGCTTCAGTGTTTTTCTTCTTGACATTTCCGAGTCTCACTTTCCAGTAGTGTGACCTGTGGTGTACTGTTGCTGTTGCTGCCTTTGTCATCCTCATCTGACCTATGATGGGTATAAAAATATCTTAGAGACAGAGATGTGGACCCACCAGGAAGAGTGAGGTGAGAGTGGGATAACACACAGGCACATACCAAACCCTGCCTCCATTCATCCACACAGGGTTTCCATTGTTGTTTACTTGTATTACAGCACAATGTGGCTCTCACACAAAGGTCCTCTCTACACTTCCAGAATATAGTGGAAACTGTCTTTTGACAGTGAAATGGCTTTTAAAAGTCTTTTTTCCCCCTTGATCCTTAAACAAATCCTACCTTTGCACTGGAATTCATAGCACATAAAACACAGAGGCCGATAGGGTGGAGAAATTGCAATTGTCTTCTTCAATAGAGCCACACCTCTGAACTACTGTCCAGATCTCAGGTTTTCCCAGCAATTCAAAAAGACTAATGAATAATTGAGTGAAACGACCGTTCAGCCTAATTATCATGCAGCTAATTCACTCGGAAACAAGTAGGAATCATCCAATTATTGGCCATGGTTATCAGCAAAATTAAGTATTTTCCATTTCTTTTTAAACCCACACACATAAATACATTTTAAAATGTGCTACTTTGTCTCAAAGGAGGGTGCCTAGGCTGTATAGTGACAGAGCAGCTCTGATTAGTGAGCTTCGCTGCAGATCGAGGGTGAGACAGCACATGTCGCTGTAGTTATAATGAACATCATCCTCTATATTGTGGTTGCAGCAACACCACACTTTGATAAATAAGTCTTTTGATCCAACACACACCAAGAAAGACAGAGAGAGAGAGGCAGAGAGAGAAGCCATCGCTAACTGCTGAGCCAGCTCATCAGACCAGCATCAACAACTGCTGAATTAAGGACAGTCACTGCAAGGAGCAGAGAGCTCAGTGCTGAGTAGAGCCGGTGGAAGTTTGTTAGTCACTGTGATGAAGGGAAAGGAAACACAATCTGGGATTCGACAGAGGAGACATTAACTACAACAGTAACAGAAACTTCAGTCACTGAAAAACAGGGTTCCCCAATTCCGGTCCTCGAGCGCCACGGCCTTGCATGTTTTAGAAGTTTCCTGCTACAACACACCTGATTCAAATGAGTGGCTCGTCATCAAGCTCTGCAGTGGCCTGATAACGAGCCACTCATTTGAATCAGGTGTGTTGTAGCAGGAAACTTTTAAACATGCAAGGCAGTGGCGCTCGAGGACCGGAATTGGCGAACCCTGCTTAAAAAAGTCTGTGAGCAAACATCTTAGTGCATTACTAATTAAAAAAGGGATTAGGGAGGTTATTTCACATTGTGATGGTAAAAAATAATGTATGACCTAAAAAGAGCATCTTTAGTAAGTCAAACCTAATTTTCATCACTCTAATGTAAATATTAGCTGATCATGAAGCGCTTATGTCGATTAAGTTATCAATTAATTCAGTTCACCTACAACTATAACAACTGCAGCTTAATATCACAGCCCTGCAATAAACTTTGCCTTAATGAAGTGACTGATCGATTGTTTCTGGTACTCTATGTGGTAGACAAAAGCATCTCTCAGCTAAAAGTGGCACAAACTATATCATTCAATTCAATTACATTTATCACAACATAACCTCCATGAAGATTGGATTTACAGCAGAACTGGTTTAGCAGAGTATATGGTACCTAATACAGTGCCCAATAAACTTAATAATTGTTACATTCAGATTTAGAGCACAGGACTGATACTTCTTATCAGTATTTTTCAGCATCAATTACATGCTTGATTTATTGTCATAATTCTTGGTGATGCCATAAAACAGTTAATACAGGCTGCAGTCAGGATTTGTTATCTTTTCCCCTTCTAACCAAAAAGATAAAACGCACTGACCCAAGTCCTGTCTCTGAAAATGGCCTCTTCCTGGAGATTCCTCCTGGGTTGTGTTTGTGTGTGCGCCTGTGTGTGTGTGTGTGTGTGTGTGTGCCTGTGTGTGTTTGTGTGCACACACGTAGCCTGTGACAGGAAGATAGATGCAGGGTGTGAGCGTGTATGTGAGATCTGTCTGTGATGTGAAGTCAAAAATACCTGTGGGCACAAGCTCCCCATCACACCGGCAAGCAAACTTTCAGCTGCGATGTGTGCATTTCACAGTTGCGAGTGGGTAAACACACACACACACATACACAGGCAGAGGCAGAGAGGCAACAGGCAGACGGGATGTGACAATATGTCATTGGTAACAAGTGAGGAGCTGAGAGAGCACACGACACGTTACATCTCGTTTGCCACAGAAAAATACTTAATAAGGATGTGATGTGCTTCCAGTATGGCATACTGTGGCACAGGTGGGATTTGCTAAAACATAAAAACCATTCAAGAAACTCTTGGAGCAGAAACAAACGCGTGGGCAATTCAGTGAAAGCAGTCTTAGTGAAACTGACACTATATCCAGTCTGGACTGACGTGTCTGTAAACAAGCTGAATTCCAGGGTCGGGTGAGTGTTTGCTGGAGAGGAGGGGAGAAGGTCTGCAGAGTACAAACACCACTGCCCACTGAGGCATCACCAGGCTGGGTGGGGGGCGCTGACAGGCCATCACAGCCGTGTGTCACAGAGCGGGAGACAAAGGCTCCAGAGATCTGGACGGGGCGAGAGGTCGTCTGGTGACGCATTCAGCCCTCGGCTCCTTCCCTCCCTCGCTGGAGAAGTAATGAAACCTGGCATACATTTGCAAATTTTTCGAGGATTTTTCATTCTGAGTCAGAATATAAGTTTTTTGGAAAAATCAATACAGCGTACAAAGCCTGTGCTGCATGCTTTGAATCAAAAGAATAAAAAAAAAGCGTATGAATGTTAAATCTGTAACGGGCCTCCTACCAGCTGTTTGAATAGCAGAGGATATAGCCGATAGCAACGGAGGCAGCCACTAGTAGGAAAAGTCAAAGCAAGTAACCATCAACTCATCCCTTTGCATGCAAACGCACTTGTGAAGCTTCTAAGCAAGGAAAATACTTGGGCAGACCATTAATGTAAGCAGGACTGTATCATAGTGTACTCACTACATTATTCACGGCTCATTCTTCCCAATGAACTTGCAGTTAGAATAAAAAACCTGCGAGACAATTGGTGTCATAGATGTCAACACGCAGTTATGACCTCATCATTAACTATACCATCACATGTGAAATCAAATTTCATGTTCATCCACTTTACACCTTAGTGAAAGTGTGTCACAGTCGTGGCTCTCTGTCTAAATACCAATCTTGTGCTAATCCAACCTCTCTTTCTGCAATGCCAGACGAGATGACATGCAATTAACTTAGGGGGTAAACACTCAAATATATGAAGGATTAGTGAATCACACTGACTTTCATATACCCTCTGCAACAAGGCAGAGAAAAGCAGCTGTTCTGAAATATTAGCGCAACATTACTCATTTAAAAGACATAATATATTCTGCTAAATACTGTATTATTGGCTGGCCTGGATCCTGGAATGCTAAAACAAGCTTATAAATTAATGATGTGATCACATCATCGCTGTGTTCAAAAGAAGGGAAGAAGATCTGAAAGGGGAGACTAAAAAACTGGAAGATGGCTGAGCGATGATTAGTATGTGTGGTCTGAGAAGCTGGGGGCTCTTTGATGAGTCCAGGGAGAGGACGGTGACTGGGTGTTGAGGTGGGAGCAGAGAAGAGGAGGGGGAGGAGGAGGGGGGTGTTACCTCTTAGGTTACCATCTGCCTGCACTGCCTGCCCAGCATGCAGGGCCGAAACCCAAAGTCCTGCTGGCTGCAGAACAGAGGGAGGGATGTTCCTCATCTTCATCACACAGAGCCCAGTCTCTCTCTGTGTTTGCAGTGTACACCTGGGGGCTGCTACCAGGACGGTGACCTCATTCCACATCTTGCCACTATAACTCTCGCCTCCATCTTTGGTGACCAACATCCCAAATTAGTCACTGCCGAGTCAAATATCTGCTCCATCTTTGAACTGCTGTAGCTGGAGGATGGAGCTGCAGTGAAGGCTATCTGACCTTATATGGTGGACTCTACATTGGCACCTTAATGATAAACGCAATCACTTTGGGACCCAAATCATCATCAGAAAGTAGCCTATCACCACCTCCTCCCAGATGAATGATAGGGGTAATAAGCTGCATAAACACTTCTCATACCATATTCATGGTAATTACTGTCTCAGTGTGGATGGAGCCTGAAGAAGCTAATGAGACTGGAAGACAAAGGAACCTGAGGACAGTCTGCATTTTAAACAGAGCGAGACATGATGAGACCTAATTAGACATAGCTTGCTGCAGAGCAGGATGAAAAACAGCCTTTGTTTTGATATGATTTTTTTCCCACCCATCAACAATATCGTAATTATAATGGGAAATTGCTGAGCAGGAATAATGAAGGGTGAGCAGCAGTGAACACTCACTGGTGACAGAGGATCAGTAGGAAATCTAATCATTTAAGTGATAAGTTTCCTCTGTGTGTGTGTGTGTGTGTTTCAGACCCAGAGCATTGGCTGGAATGAGGCAGCTGTTAATTGCTGCTGGCAGGGATCACCTCTCTCAGCAGGTGGAGCAGGTTAGAGAGAGGCAGACTGAATGTGCCAAACCTGTTTTGGGTTAAAGGAAGTTGTAACCGTGGTCGATCATGTGGGGCTTAAGTCAGGGCAGCCTAGATTAGCCTACTTTCAAGTGCCCCCCTACTTCAGGGGACTTTTGTCAGGGATAATTTCATCCTATCCCGTGGTATCATTCGTCTCCTCATCAAAAATAACCCTCTCTGTGTGTAGGCTACTGCTATAGGCTGTAGGTTTATATAGCTATGAAGTTGTATTAAAACGAAACCCGCAGACTTCAAAGTGATGTGACCCATGGCCCCCCCGGTGCTCACCGTCTCTGCGGGGCGCCTGCAGCAGCGAGGCATCTCTGATGGCATGAGCCCACCTCTCAGCCTCCTGGAGGTTGGCGAGCGGGTCCTGGACCAGCGCGACCCGAAAGCACTGCTCCACTCTCTGCCGGGCCACTCCGGCGCTCATCCAGCGCCTCTTGAACGGGTAGAAATAGGCTGTGAAGTAGGCTCCCACATCCGCGCTGTCCGGCCCTCGGTACGCCCGGCAGCCGATACAGTCGGTCAAGTTAAAAACCACCTTAGTCCGGCCGGGGGACGAGGAGATCCTCTGGATGGTCAAGGCGCTCTCCGTCAAGCTCACCGAGTACCGGACCCTGTCGTTGAGCGTGTCGGTGAACTCCCCGTACAGCGCGCCCACCACCCCGTTTCGCTGGCGGGATGGATCTGGTTCAGAGGCGTCTCTCTCCATCCCGGACGGAGAGTGCCGACGCGTCCCGCAGGCCGGTGTGCGGATGGCGGTGGTGCGGTGTAGACTCGGATCCTACTACCAGCCTGCTGTGGGACCCTTTGGAGTGCGATAACAGCAGCTTTCCTAGTTCAGAGTCTCTCCCTAGTGACTGAAAGGGGAATGGCAATGATGGAGCAGTGAGCAGAGCGCAGCTGTGCCGATACCAAACACTCCTCCTGAGGAATTAATACTTTCTGTCCTGCCTGAGAGCCACATGCTCCTGGTGCAGGCAGGTGGGACCAAACCTAACTAGTTTCATCACAAGTCACTAATTGAAATCATGTAGGCAAGTGGCCTATCTAAACGCCCACATTAGCCCAACATCCAGATTTTTCCTAATTAAAAATTCCGTTGAAAATCCAGTCGAGACGCTTCATCTTATCACCAAATGCATTTGGAGACTGAGTAACAATATGAAAACAAAGATCCTCCAGGCTACGGTAGTTATCAAATGCTACTGACAGGGCGCCATAACAATATCTAACTAATAATATGAAATAACATTCAAGAGCCATTCTGAATGTTTAATTATTTTTCCATACTCACGCGTCAGTTGAGTTTAACTTTTCACATCTATTCTCCTAACATTAATTGTTAAGTTAAGTCTTTGTTAACCAAAGACGTTTATTACACTTTGTTTGCTATTATACATAGAAAAAATTTAAACTTTTACCGCACCCACTCAGGAGTGACGTATTCTGTGACGTTTCCGACGCATAAAAAGGTCTTCACGCGATATTTCCTGTCTTGTTCCACTCTGGAAGGGAAGAGTCGGGCGGACAGTGGAGACAGTCTTGACACCAACATGGGTCTTTTACGTCTTGAGATACTTTTCTGTCCCGATGTGAAGTCTGCTGCAGACAACCCACCGTGAACAGGTAACTGTTAATGATTTAACGAGGCTTCAGTGTGTGTGGAGGTCAGGAAGTGGAAGTAAATGAACTGTGCTAGGAGGCTAGCTCTTAGCCGGGTTAACACGTGCATGGAGAGCATGCTGTGCAGAAGCTGAACTAAGTTAAACTGAATTGAATAGGACGAAATGACATGGATATGTTGGAGAATATGAAATAATTTAGTAGTTATTGAAGTGATGTGACTAAATGTAAATTGTGTTGTACCGGTACATGTATTTTTAAAGAATGGCCGACAGCAACGTGGCCTGTCTTAACGTTAGCTCACAGGCTAAGTTAATATCCTGATCTGGTTCATAGAATTCATATGTTCTGATTTTGTTACAGGAACCATGGGATGATTTTGGATTGAGGCAAAGAACGTCTCTGATTGAGGCTCATGTTCCTGATGGTAAAGGCTGGCGGAAAGCATATCGTCGTAACGAAAGGTAAATTTGACTGAATGTTGTGCTGGCTGCTGTTCCTCACTCTGCAGTGCATGTGATGAGTTTGTTATCCCTGTCTGAAAAAACAAGTGTGGAAATCAATGGTATCTGACATACTGCAGACTGGCATGTAAATATGTATGTGGTTGATGAATAAGTCTAATGAGATGTGTTTTTGCAGCTATACGGCGCTGATCCTGATCTGCAGTGATCACATGTTGAAAGACGACATGTAGCGAAAAGGTTGGTACCCCTTTTTTGATTTCAGTGACCTGGCTTCCATTATTTCAGTGATGAAAACTGCTACATAGGAAGTGCCGTCTGATGCGATAACTGACGATGGAAAAGCTGTTCTGAGAAATGTATTCACATCTTTTGGTTTAAATGCCCATTATCTGAGCACAATGATTGAGATATGCGGTTTACCCTTACAGATGTAAAGGCAGGAGGTCATGAGGAGTCACGTGGGTCCTGAGAAGACACGAATCAGGTAAATCTTAATGATTGATACTTGATTATTATCTAGCCGGTGATGAGACATGTTATCCCTGTCTGAACTACAGTGTGGAGTTATGGTAACCTGAGGCTGTTCTGGATGTGTATATATGAGTGACTTTTTTATTGCAATTACAGATGTAATTTCTTTTCCCTTCTAACTTTCAGGTGAAGTTGGTGGGGAAATGTTCTCAACACCAGCGTGTGACTTTTCCTGACGTCTTGATGCCAAAGGAGAATATAAAATGCAGATTTGTTTCTATGTAAACTGGAAAGCATGTTTATTAAAACTAAGATGTACAAAATTAAATTACAATGGCACATTCAAGTATTCAGCATGTTCAGACAGTAACATTATCCAAGTGAAAATGCCCAGCACACTCTGGTCAGTCTGTATTGAAAGTTGTTCTATAGGATTTCTTCTTTAAATTTTCTAGAAATATCTGCTCTTCTTGAAGGAATTCACGTTCCTGTGGGAAGAGAAAGGATTGTTACCTGGGATGGAAACATTGAACTTAATGTTATAAGACTGTCATTGAAAAGCTGTCTGTAAAAAAAAAAAAAAAGCTTTATTTACAATAAAAGCCTTTGTAGTAACAGCCTACAAGTTCATTTGATGTGGCACGGAATTGTTTTAACTGTTCTTCAGATGCATTACTTCGTTAGTGCATTTCATTAGTGCAGGCATATACCCCAGGGGTGTCACTTATTTTTAGTTTAGGGGGCACAGAGCACAATTTAAACTCAGTGGGCCGGACCAGTAAAATAATGGCACGATAACCTAGATAAAAAGAACTTTGATGTTTTTTCCCTGTAGTACACTATGAAGATGTCTACAGTCAATGAGCTTTCCTTTGACTGCACATTATGAACAACCTTAAAATAAAATTTCTTGATAAATATATTATGCATCTTATGCATGTTTTTTTCACACTTGGCAAATGCATCCCAAAGGCCACATGTTATACTGTACACCAAAGATTGACACAGTTACCACTACTTACCTTTTCTGCAGTGTACTTCCATAGAGTCAGACTGGCCTGAAGTGCCATGGACTGAGTATTAGCAAGAGAAGTAGGAGGGGGAATGTGGAGGTTCGATGCCAGCTCAGGCCTCGGTAATACTGCAGTCGAGTCTGAAGATGCAAAAGAAAAAAAGATAAAAGCTTGCTACATTGCCCACATAAAATGGTTCTGACCTTTAAAGTGGTGTAAGAACTGAGTGAAGGTACCTGGTAAAATGGGTGGTATCATTTGTGGTATAGAGGTGACGTGAGGGTCCAGCCTCAGCCTTTCTGTCTCCTTCTGCAGATGATTGAACTGCATTCGTTCCTGTGACAAAAGCAGCACTTAGCTACAACTACGCAGCTGGTGTACAGTCTGTGCTGTTCATATTATCACATACCTGAAGGATTCGCTGTTCCTGCTGTCTCAGTCGCTCTGTTTGGATATGAATATTTCTGAGCCTGGCTTCGTGCTCAGCCTCCACGCGTTTCGCCTCCTGGAGAGCTCGTTCTCCTTCCTCATGCTTGTCTGCGGCGAGCTATGAAGAGTCAGTGTAGTCAAATGTCAAACATCATTCGTCAAACATTTTCTCTGCTGCTAGTTGAGCTCTGAGTCTGACTTTACCTTGCTGAAGGCTTCCACCTCCTGGGCTCGTGATTTGAGTCTCAGTGCTGTGCTGCTCATTCTTTCCTTCTCTCTCTCTAGGTCTTCTCTTAGTTTCTCCAAAGTTTCTCTCTCCTGTGCCACGACTATCTCCTTCTGTTTTACCTCCCCAGTTCGAAGCTTTAGGTCGGCTTGTTCCTGCAAAAGAAAAGGAGCGATTTATACTTGTGTAATGACGTTTGAATAATTAGCCTTTTCGAATAATAAGAGCAGCAGGTAAAAGATGAGTCACCTCTCTTCTCCCCACTGTGAAGCTCACCTGTGCCAGACTGATGATGGAGCCCTCTCTCTTCTCCAAGAGGCTGCTGACCTCTCGCTCGGCTCTCACATGCCTCTGCTTCTCCTGGGCGTGGAAGTGGGCCCACTCAGCCGCCAGCTTCCTCCTCTCCTCTGCACAGTGCTGCATCACTGATTTCTGCTCATCCAGTAATGCGCTCTGGTGGACACGGAGACAGGAAGGATAGAGGTCAGACGGAGACGCACAGAATCAGAATAAAGCTCTTGATCGGTTGTCTGCAAGGATGTGGATGTTCGTTGGCTGCAACCTTGGCTCTTTCCAGCTCCTCTCTCTCCATGTTGATCTGCATGCTGAGGGAACGGCGCTCCTCTTCCAGGCCTCTTTGGGTGGACTCCGCCTTGGCCTGCTCTGCTGTCATCTTCCAGCGCTCCTGGGAAAAACAAGACCAAAACGGCAAACTCAGTTTTAGAGGTATCAGTTTTACTTTGAGGTGTTTCTCTAGTTGCTGTGTCATAGCAAAAAGTCTATAATTAAGGTCTGTCTTTTCCCTGACCTTCTCAAGCTGTCGCTGCTGCTCATTGAGTTGAGTGTCCATCCTGGAAATGATTTCCTTCAGGTAAGCCCTCTCCTCCACCATGGCTTTCTGCTGCTGAGCCAGACGGTCCTGCATCACTGAAAAGTAGAATCAGAAGATGACCTTAACCCACTTGCAATTTGATACAACTAATGCCTTTAGAAAACTTGCGTCTTGACCCATTTGTACACTAGTGTGTCCATGCCGTACTTCGAAGCTGCTCATCTCTGTGCCGTGCCCCCTGCTCCAGGCCATGGGCCGTGTGTTCATGTGTGCTCTCCACCCGAGACGAAAGCTCCCCCAGCCGAGAGGAGAACTGCTCCATCTGCTCGATCACCACCGTAAGAGACCTGGACAAAGACACCAGGATCATAAGGAGATGATGAGTATTCAAAAGAACTGCTGAAATCCTGACCAAGATTGCCTGCTTATTGTTTGTGCAATAAGAAGTCACATTTCCAGGTACGGTACAATGTTGCAGTAGAATAAAAAATTTAATCAATCATATCACATTAACTTTTGACATGGCAATAACAGCACTGAAACAAGTAACAGATAAAAAACATATGTTTGATATAACGTAACTGAAAATGTGACTGCCCTTTGATAATGACTCACCTGGTCTGAGATGTTGCACTTGTTACTGCATCGATCTCCTCATCCTTTAACCTCTTCAGTCGGTGGACCTGGTCCTCATGGTCTTTCTTCATCTCTAAAATAGATTTCCTTAATGGCAAAATACGGTAAACTTAATTTATTTGACAAAATGATCACATGCTAAAATATACAGCATGTGCATTCTGTGGCTCACTGATTCATCTAGATCCTTCTTGAATAAAATTCAAAGCAGGTCTTTTGACAATGGCCCTAGTTCCAGATTTGAAGCGATTCTGGGTATTATAAAGACAATTCAGTGAATCTCTTCAGTCAGATCCCTAGTGCTTAGAGACATGGAACAATTATTTTTGTTTCATCCTGCTTTTATTATTTTGAATGTTTATTACCTTAAAGGGATAGTTCAACAGTTTTAGGAGTAGGTTCACCACGCTATGAAATAAAAACAAAACGTTGATGCGCGTTCCTGTCGGGGGCAGTTTTTTGGCAAGCACTCTCCGTATTTGCTCTGAGCACCGACAATGCACTGACAATTAAAGGTAACAAACCTACTCCTAAGGCTATAGAGATTATGGCAATGGGCCAATTTGCCAAAATGTTGAACTGTCTCTTTAATTGACCTTTGCTCAACAGATGTGCTGTTACGACAATGATGGGGCTTTCATTGCTAATGTCATTACTCTAAGTAAAAGTATCTTCTGTTTACCTCTGAAGATCTCTGAGCCTCTCCACCTCCCGGTCCCTGTCCTGCTGGGCCTGAGCCAGTTTGCGCTGGTACTGAGCCTGTAGCTCTGAGTGTTCCTTCTCGGCAGATCGTGTTACTGTGGTCAGGCGTTCCATTAGCTCCTCGTATTCCTGCCGTGATCGCGTCTCCCTCTGGGATGCTGATTCCTCGAGCAGCTTCACACGAGCCCTGGATGTCCACAGGAATACATAAGATTGTGTATTCAGCATTGGCACAGACATAAGTCACTCAAAGTGCAGGAAATTATGCATTATGTATGTTGAACACATTCTGTATAAGTAGAACTACTTGTGTGTGTTCTCCATGAGCTCCACATCCTGTTTATGCCGCTGCTGGACGCTTTCCAGCAGAAGTTGACTCTGGTCTCGCTCCAGCTGAAGAGTCTTCACCTGGACAATAAAATATGTACATTTCAAGCCGAATAAGTACACGGAGGCGAAGCTAAAGCAGTATGGAAGATTCCAAAATTCCTTCCTATATGCACAGTAGCAATACATTAGCAATGTTTGTCCTGTCCATTACCACATAAGCATCCACATACCAGTCCCTCCAGCTGGATGATACGAGCCTGTAAAGCTTGATAATCTCCAGGTTGATCTTTCAGCCTGGGTAGGACTGTTGTATCCCCAACAGCTCCTAGACCCAACAACTGAGACTGCATCATCTGCAAAGAGGAGATCGAGAACAAACAGGTGAAGCACGTGCTGTCATATTTTTAATAAATCTGTAAGTAGTTTAATAGGCTCTTACCTGCTGCTGAAGCAGCAACTGCTGCAGACTGTCTGCTGACAATGACACCTGTACAGAAAATATGGATAGAATTAAAGACTTTGATAGATGATGCCCCAAGTCATGAAAGTCTTTTTACAGAGAAGCATTGATACCTGTTGCTGGGCAGCATTTGATGTGTTTTGCATGTTGTTTTGTTGAACTATTTAGAGAGAAAACAAACATTAGTAAAAAAACAAAAATCATGCAGATTGCTAAAATTGGCTAAACATGCTTCTATATCTAAAATGTTGTTTCCCTAGGTTTACCTACACCCCATTGTGCCAGGCAGTGTAGTAGACATAAGGTTAGGAAACAGCAGCTGTTGGTTGGTTTCGTCCGAAGCCTTACTGGGCCCTCTGAGCACCCTGGATCCCTGACTGGATTGAGGCTGAGGGTGGGACTGGCTAACACTAGCAGCAGTGACTGGCAGGGGACGAGTAAGCTGAGAAGGGTAGTCTGGGGGATGACACGAACTCAGAGTTTGTCCAAGGTCTACTTTAGTGGTTGGTGATGAGGATGGGAGTGTGGAGGAGAGGTAAGACTGGGTGGTGAATGTGTAGTCATTATGACTAGGGGGAGACTTTGGTGGAGTTGAGGGGTAAGTGGGAATGGTTTCTGTGCATGATGAAGAAAATGAGTTCATCATTAACATGACATGATACAAGATAAGTATTAGACATGACTTCTGCCACTGCCACTTTTGTGAAAATGCTGACAAATGAACAGGGTTATACTCTGAAAAACCTGATTTGTTTTTGCAATTCTAATTTATATATTTTTTAATAAAGTGGAACCAAATATAGTTATTTGGGTGAATTGTGAATACCTTGCTCTGTCCTTTCCTCTCTGACAGGAGTATGATGAGCAGCAGGGCTGGGCTGTCCAAGACTAGAGTTACTGCACACAGACACACACAAAAAGTGAATGAGAACAAAAGGCAAAAAAAATCACTTTCATGAATATACTGGATTAATACAACAAACATGTTACCTAGAGTCTTTGACAGATGTTGAGGTGCTCTCTCGGCCCCTGGGAGTCTTTGAAGTGTCTTGTTTACTGAAAACAAAAGCAGGTAGTGATCATCATTCAGCTCTGTGAAACTAAAGGTTTACCTGTCTCTGTGTTGTATTGTGTGGCTTCCACAGTACCTAACAACTGACTCCAGGTCCACTTCTTCTCCAAGGCCTAAGGAATCTTCCTGCTTGGACTTCTTTGCCTCTGACTTTGAAGCGGACTGAGCCTTCCTCCTGCTCAGTGCTCCTGCTAACCAGTCATCCTCGTCCTCCTCCGATTCTTTTTTCTGGGCCGTGGAAACCTCTGGCTTGGTTTGCTTGGCAATATTAACAGTTGGGGCTGGGGTCTCCGCTGCCGTTTTCGCAGTAGATGCAGCATGGCTCCCAGTCAGCGAGGGCTTTCTCTCCAATAAGGGAGAGGATGGAACCTGTGGAGACTCTGCTGAAGTCTTGGTCTCTTTGGTCTCATCGTCTAGGAACACACTATCATCATTGGTCTTGAGGCCTAACCAGTCAGCTGATTTGCGCTGTCGAGCGGAGGTGGGGGTTGTGGGTTTAGGTTTCTTTTCTGGGGTAGAGGCACTGACATCCTCTGTGGAAAATCTGAAAAGAAGATAATCCTATATATTTTGTGCCTGTTCATCATGGCAGAGATGGGGGAAAATCTACAACACACCAACACTGGGCTGTATGTACACACCTGACAGACTGTCTGCGGGACTGTCGCCCTTCAGGTGTGGATCCCAGAGTGGGCTGGTAGGACCCAAATGTGAGATCGTCTTCTAAAAGTGGTTCTGGTAAACGTCAACAAAATTAGCTTTAATTATTTCATTATTTTAAAACAGTACTATCTCACAGCTCATGGAGATCCATCACCTTTCACAATGGTGGTCTTCTCCTGCTGCTGATGCTTCTCTTGAGGCAGAGGCTGGTCCTTCCTCTCACCTGTGGGTGGTCGCTCCAGAAGACGAGGTGAAGTCAAACTCTCCAATATCTCGTCCAGTCTCGTACGAGCCCTCTGAGGGGGCTCATTCCTGAGATGAAACACACACAGGAAGTGGGGAGAGATATAAGCTCCAATGTCTGTCATGTGAGGATACAAGGCAAGGAAGGGAGACTTGGCCAATCGTTGCAAACACAAGCAATATGAGGTCAAAGCAAAGGTGGTGCTTTGCGAAACATAAATCATATGAGAAAGAACAAAATCAGAGCCTGAGCAAAAGTTTGTTTCTAGCCACACCCCATTGCACCAAGGCAGTAATTATTTATTATTCGAGTGCTATAAATAAGGACAACAAACACAATGAGACAGTGAAAGTGGAAAAAGAGATGTTACCTTTCCTTGTTGGACCAAAGCGGAGAATCTTTTTGCTTGGGATTGTTTTGATCACTGTCAAATCCGAGGGCATCCATCAGGTCATCCTTACCATCATCAAATGTGAGATCAACTGGTGACTTTGCTGTTTTAGCTGATGCACAAAGAACATACAAGCACACATTCAGCCTTTGATGATTACGTGGAAAGATAGGAAGTTTGGAAATCATCAGGCTCACTTGTTTTGCTCTTTAAGACAGGAGATGCTGAAGGTGACTGCACAGATTGTTCAGGTTTGGTCCGCTGCACGCTAGTTTTAGATTCAGGCTTTGTTTCATCTGGCAGCAAGTCACCAAGTAGGTCATCCAGAGGGTCATCAAGATCTGCAAAGAAAACAGTTTGCTTATTGGGTTTGTCATAATACTAAAAACATCTGTTAAGAAAACACTGGGAGTACAACAAAGGATCTCAGATGTTACAGGCAAACCTAAAAACTGCAGTTCAAGTAAATAAGTTTGGATATGGAAAAAAAAAATCTTCTGTTCAAACTAAAAGACACCCACTTATACTACTCAGCTACAGCTAAAGGGCCAAACACATACATTGTACCTTTACTGTACAGTGTCTGATCAAGACCTTCATCATCACCAGAGTCTGAATTAATGCAACAATTTGAGAAAAACAAAGCAAACCTATCAGTAAACGACTTGAACAGCTTGGTCTGTCTTGGTCTCTCAAGAGGAGCACTCACCAGAGAAGGTGAACTTCTTGTAGTTGCGTGATGTGGGCTTAGAGGGTGCAGAAGGTGCAGAGTTTGGCTTCCTCCCTCCTGCGCTGGGCTCATCTGAGTAAAGCGGGGGAGTTACAGCTTGCTCTGGTTGCTGCTATTAATGTACACTTCAAAGTCGGTAACAATGTGAGGGGCTAATAATGAGAGAATAATTTATGCAAGTACGCTATGCTCTGAATTACCTGCTCCCTCTGGTTTTCCATTATTTTCTTTTTTTGGCCCTTCATTACCAAAGGCCTTTGTTTGCGCAGGAGCAGAACTGGGCTTTTTCTTTGATGCAAAAAGGTCAGCGTCCATATCATCCATGTCCTGTCAGAGGATAGGGAGTAAAACACTAGGCAGTGCAGGTGAACTTGTGACCATGGAAAGACAAACGTTTATGATAATTTACCTTCATGTCCTTCAGTATGTCATTGGGATCTGCAGCTGAGACATCCGAGTCCTTGAAAAGGAGGGAAAGTAAGAAAAATGGCATTGTAAAAAGGGCAGCGTAATGTGCTTAAATGAAAGAGACTGTGAGTACTTTTTTTTTTAATGTGTCCCTTTTTTATTCATCTCTGTCTATATACTGTACCTCAGAGCCACCACCATCCTTCTTTACTTGCTCTGCTAGCATGCTGAAGATGTTATCAGTAGCAGATGAGCTGGAAAAGAAAAACCAATGTAACACATAAAGAGGAACAGTAATCATTTATATCTGGTGTAATGATACTGACACTACCTCCAACTTACCGATTCAAGGGTCCAGCTCGAGATGCTCTCCCTCTTGCTGAATGTTCTATTAACGCATATTATACCACGTGAAATCTCCACAATGATAACACAATAATAATAATAAGTAATAGATTTAAACCTGCAGAATTGTGCTCACTTACTTGTATCATCGAATAAGCTGTCAAGCACACTGTCGTCTATGAATGAACCTTGGGAAAACCATGAGGGAGTACACTTTAACACCATGAACTGTGACCTGTACACTTAAAGTTGTCTTATTCTTGTACTTGTACACAATGTGTAGTATTTTGTTGTATTGCTGTCATTCTTGATTGTAACTGTATTTATTACTTATATAATTTGTTTTTGCCGTATCTGTACGCTCTCTACGGGCAACATTTCTGTATTGTTTCTTCACCCTGGTTTAATGGACGATCGAGAATAAACTGTGGGAATTAAAGCATAGAGTGTCTTTCTCCAATTGCAAAGCCCTCTGAGACAAGACTGTGATTAATGGTGATAAAAAAAACCTTGAATTGATGTAAAATTAATTCGTGCAAGTGTAAATAATCCAGTAAGAAAACATGTGGCGTACAACATTCAAAGAAATCCGGAGGGACTCACTCTTGGCTGATTTATCCTTCGCTTTTGTGGCCTGTAAATGACAACAAAAGATACTAAGTTTCATTACAACTGAAATGAATGGACCACCCAACTTCTGCTTTAAAAGCAAATCGACTGTATGTGAATTACACATACAAACACACACAAATTACTTGAAATCACAAATTACTTGAAAACTTGTGCTGAGCTTTTCCGATATTCTTTCCAACTGCGATTATTCATGGAAATATGAACAGTGGCTCCAGTTTGACTCACCATGCTGAATCTTTTCTGGTAACGATAAGTGTGTGACTAGTTAGCTAGCAAGCTAGCGCTAGCTAAATCTGATTACGCGTCTCCGGTCTCCATTGGTAACCACGCTGCTACTACACCGGTGAGCGGTCCTGAGGACACAAAACGCTGCTGTCAGGAGTCAACATGGCTACAGTCTACTTTCGTGCTTTTACAGTTAGTTTTGCGACAGACAGGACATTTAGCATTTTAAATCCAGTTAACTAGAAGAAAAGCAGAATTGAATCCCATCGCTACATCACATCACATCTATTTAAGGTTACACGTCAGCCATATTACACACCGGAGCCGCTTCAGTCCTCCAACACAAAATTTACAATTTACTTATAACATTAAATACAGCTAAATATAAAGTTAGTTCGTTTCTAAGCGATTTACTGCAGCACCCGCATAACCGTACCAACCGGCAAAACGCACACTTCCTGTTTACAGTTCGCAGTGCACTGTGGGTATAGTAGTTTTTTTTTAAAGAATACTCTTCGGGGAGCCCATCTTTCTGAAATAGGCTAGGAATTTTATTTTGTTGTGAACTGTGTTAAATGATCGAAATGGTTGACTTGGACTTTCCTTGACATCTTTCCCTGGTTGATTACTTGATGTAAAATTTGCCAAACTGGTACCACCAGGTGGCATCAGAGCTAGCCTAGCTAAAACAAATCAGTGACAAAACTGAGAAGCTGAATAATTTATCTCCTGTAGCCTATGTTTAATTTAGTGAGGTCTAAGCCTGATGTTGCACTTTTAATCAACCCAATGACAACTAGGTAAATGGCCCTGTAAGTAAGCACAGCGTTTGAAATTTGGCATGTAACACTATTTCTTTGCAGTTTCAGATCCAACTCCACAGGCTTTTCAGGTAGGCTATTCAGGGGTGGTAGATTTACATGGCAGTATCACATTAATTTCAAAGCAGAGATTTGTTCCACAACTGTAATGTCCAAGTGGACCATCTCCATTCAAAACATTTGGCCTGTACATCCAGAAATGTTCAATTTCATGGTGCATTGGTGTAGCAATAGGGAGCTGGTGAGGGGGGTCTTGGTCTCCATGCATCCTCTGTCAAGAATGATGTGTGCCGACAGTTGTCTGCACATATTAAAAACAATGGTAATATCTGAATCCACATAGTGTAACATTCATCCCCGTATGATGTGTTGTCATTCAGCAATTCAGTTAATTTGGAAACAGTTTTGCAGTGCCAGTCATTTCAATATTGTTGTGCAAACTTACAGACAGCAGAATGTGACCTGTATGGACAGCAAACTTCATTGACAAAGTTAGACTCTGTAAAATATTTACTTTGAAGAAATAATTTATTCATCAACTGACAATAATTCTACAAGATGGAAGCAGGTGACATCATTGACCATTCATAGTGAAATTAAAACTAACACAAATGTTATTATAAGATCTGTGCTGTTTGGGGTGGCGTTTAGTTCACTGGGTAGAGCTGCCGCGCCATGTTGAGGCTCAATCCTCGGTGCAGGTGGCCCCGGTTCGAGTCCTGCGTCGGACGGCCCTTTCCTGCGCGTCATTCTCCCACTCTCTGCCTCCCCATTTCCTGTCTCTCTCTCGACTGCACCATCAATTAAAGGCAATAAAAGCCCAAAAAACATACTTAAAAAAAAGAACAGTGTAGTTTATGTCAATTAGGTATCAATAAACTGGATTCATTGTGTAAATGAGGGACGATTTTGGATAACACTGAGAGGCACACAAATGCATTTCATTACATCAATTAGATGATGAAGACAACATAAACCCACTCACAGACCCACCATGTACAGTACAATGTGTGTCTTCAATCCCTATTTCAGAGGAAATCAGGTCACTTATGAGATCTTAAGAGAAGCTACTTTTTAAGCTACATTCAGTCACTGCTCATGATTTTCTAATACAAACATCTTACACCAATCATTACATCTGTCTAAAAAAGATACAAAAATCAAAGAAATTATAGTGGGTGTTTTCATGTTGAGGCACAGAACATGTTTTTATCACTTTAACCCTGATCATACAGTATATTGACATTTAAAGTCAAAGCAGATGACAGTTCAAGTAATGTAATGAATGAATAAAGTTGTTGTTCACGTGTCAGGTTTCATCTTCCCAGTTGGGAGCTCACAGGAACTTTGTCGTTTCCTGCGAGCATCTGCATGACAGATAGGGAAATCCATAATCAAAACAGGCCTCTTTGTTTTTTTAGCCCACTTTTCATAATTTTTTTCTCGTCTTGGCGTGGGCTGTTAAGTGCAGATGAATCAAAACCAGATAAAGGAGGAGAAAGACAACACCAGATTAGAGGAAATCTCTCCTGTCGCATCTGGGGAAACAAGACTTGAAAGCAGAGGCCACTGGGAAAAAAAAAAACCCCAGACAAAATAAATATTTTTAAGTGAATACACATCTGCTCATTCATCCTTTGGTTTATCTTAGATGAAATAAAACAGCCCACCTGGTGCACTTGGGATGATAATGGTCCACTCGGGTCTTAGTTCACACCTATGGGAGGGAGAGCACAAGAGAGGTGAAAGCTGGCATGCAAAGTTTATATAGAGAAATAATTCTAATAAATCACTCTTGACTCAGCTGAATGTATACTTCATACATGTGATTCAGTTAATAAGTCTATAAGATAAGACCTCTGTGCCTGTGACCTAAATGACAACTCCATACAGCTGTCGGGAACAATTGTCAGTTCATTATGGTGAGGTCTTTCACGTGATGCATTAAATGGTGTGGTTGTAGGGAGCTAATGTATTTATAATAACCCTCCAAAGAGATGATGGATTGTTCTACCTCTGAATCATTTAGTATTAGCAGTGTAGCAGAGGAAGACTTAAAAGCTAAATGTGGGGCAGGCATCTTATGCATCTGTGCCTCTAACATGCTCCACTGCTCCACTTTCTCCTCTTGTCTGGACTGGAGCCCCTTCTGTAAACCCCTCTAACACACACACAAACACAAACATGCACACACAAGACAACCGTCTCACTGGTTGTCTCCTGTAATGCTTATGCATTAGTTTACTTTGAAATTACATCTTTATTCAATGTAGGTTGACACAATGCTATTTTCATGTCTGCATTTTGTTGAATCATTTTTTAAAAAGCAGTTTAATTGAATTTAGCATTGACCCAAAAGTTTGGCAGTGCTGAATGCATGCGAAGGCTCATGGTGAAGTTTAAGGTTAGAGGTTAAAAGTGCTTACTGGAGCACTGATGATGTCAGCACTCAGCAGGGTCATCACCTCAGCCAAGTGGCACTTGAGACGATGGGATGATTGTATTTAGTCCAACTTGGATGTAAGCGTCATTCCCTTTGTCACCCCACCCCATTTTTTTTTGTCAAGGCTTTTGAATTTTAGGAAAAATAAGCAATGTGACAAGAGTTTGTGATACTGTCCTATTATCCACAAATTCATACCACCTTTATTGTTTGGAGTTTTAAAAAAAAAAAGTGAAAAGCTAACGTTGTGTAGCCGATGTCATATCTGGCCCTCTGTGTTGTGTTTTCTCATGGTCTAAGTGGGATTCGAACCCTGGTCTCCTGCATGACAGGTGATGATGCTAACTGCTTTGCCAAGAAGTTGATAATCACTTGACAAGTTGGTTAGCACGACCTTTATGAGTGGAGTGAGTGCACATCCGTTACAGTTGCACTATAAACAAACACAACCGTTGGATGGGTTAACATTAACTGACTTCCCCAACAACACTGTTCCTATAAAAATCAACCTCTGAGTTGTGTGATTAAGTATTCTTTGTCTTTGTTGAAAAAAATCTGTTTATTACAGTAACCAAAGATCCCATTTCAATCCTCTCACAGAAAACATTTTAAAAATTATTGAATGAAAATATGAGGCAACTGGAAGTGGAAAAATGTTTTTGGTCTAATTTCTATAGCAGTGATCCATTATTGTCTCAGTTATCTTGAGATGTGATGGCTACATAGTATATATAACAAAAAGCAGCATCACTCAAAGACCTCAAATTCAAGTCAATACTGGCTCATTATAATTTTAAACTTCATTCAGTTTTTGTTGGTCAGCTGTCTTAAATATTCCCTACTGGCAGTAAAATTGTTACTGATACTGTACTAAATGTGATTTCTAATTCTCAGAGCTGTGTTACCCAGAGAGTTGTAGGCCTACTCATGTGGCCCAATACTTTGAACCTGACCGACACACACTGATTATCTTGGTCTCTGCTGCGTTAAAGGCTAATAATAAATCAGTGGAGTATGCCTTTAATGCCCCAGTGGCCATTTACTACATTTGCTTAGTCTGTTTTTATTGACATGATTTGTTTGTATTTCCTTACCCTGTGATGCTCACTGTCATTTTTGGCTTTCTGCTGCTCCGTTGCTCTTCATGTATGGCACATCTTTCTCAACAGCCTCTTTCTGCCTGTGATGGGTCAGACAGAGCCATAAAATACTGAATATCAAACTCCACATATACAGAACATACAGTAAATTTACTGAAAAAAACAAAACATTTGGAAACAATCCAGTATCTAGTGAAGAATCAAGAGGGTTTTACAGTTTATTACCGTATAATTGTGGCTGTTGCCATGCTCCATGGTGCTGCAACCACGTGGCATTGTTTGCCATTGCTGTGTGAGTGGCAAAGCAGTGCCGGGGGGCTCTGAAGATTGCACTTTGAGTCAATTAGCAGCCATGGACTCAAGAGCCCTGATGCTTCCCCCTCCCTTCATCTCTCCATTAAAAAAAGGCTGGAATACACTGTTGTTATGTAGCAAGCCACTTAAATTTACACATTGTTGCTCAAGGCAAACCTTAGAATAATCACTGGGGTGATTTCAAATCAATGATGCAGATAAGTTTCTCCCTGCCTCCCTCACTCTCCCACACATGAAACATGCTGTCTGTGTTACTCATGTGTTTGCTTGGCGTATTTTATGAAATGTAGCCTACTTTATGAAATACTTACTGCTTTTCTCACAAGCCTCAAGTTGAATTTGTCTTTTTTTGTCAGGCACTGGAAAACATGATCTGAATCTAAATCCAAACAAACGTCTCCCCCTCCATTTCCATAACTGAACACAGACACGTTTTCCAGTAACCACTATCCCGCAGTGGCTGGTAAACATCAAAAGACAGCACATGATCGATACTCACGGTCTGATTTTGTTGGAGAACCTCTGCCGCAGGATGAGAGCGATGGTGGTGAGGACCATCAGAGTGGTGCACATGGTCCTACCCCAGGGATCTCCTGTCTTGACTGGTTTTTGGTTCAGAGCAGTGAGACTTCTCCCATTGAAAGGCTTGAATGGTAAAAGGCAGAGATTGTGGTGTAACAATCGGACTATTCTCGTCTTTCCTCTTGGCTTTCTCGTGATTGGGGAGATTAGCTCAGCGGATTAGCTGGGATCAAGGAAAGAGAGGGGGTGTATGTCTCTCTGGCAGGTCTAGGAGGTAAACAAAGCATGCTGTGTGTTTCTATTCTGAAAACCACCCCACCTCACCACCACAACACGCCAAATCAACCTTGATAGTGTCTTTTTTGTTGAACAAGGGGAGCATTTTGTACAAGGGCCTATTGAAATTGGCTTTGAGTGGTACTTTGGCAGCTTTATTGCATCAGTGTACAGTCCGGATTACCAGTGACCAATCAAATTACCGTCTATCTGGATAATACTTAGGCTATTCACTGTAATTGTCTTCAAACTTACTTTGGGAAATCTTGAGCTGTTGTTATAGTTACCGTGGGACTGCTTTTAAATACACCAGCCCTTCTAATGACATCCCTGCAATCCAAGTGCAGCGTGCCTACAATGTATTATGAAAAGACAGAACACAGTGGGGTATATGAGGGTATAAATAGGGACTTTTAGCAGCTGAGCCACTTATAGTTAGCACTGCTGACTCAAGCTGAGAAGAAAGGAGCAGTAGGCCAAATGAAAAACAGGAAAGGTCTAATTTTGTCTCCATGTCTGCGCGTGAAAGTGCAGGGGAATCAGATTAAAGCAGAGACAAGTTCAAAAGGACTCAATGATGTTGCTGTGAGGTCACATGGGTTTCTTGGTGATTTTATTTCAAAAAATTATGTTGAATACAGATATAAAGGTTAGTGAGTTATACATCTTCAATCATCACAATGAACTATTAAAAATGTAAAAATGTCTTGGTCTTCTAAATGTTTTGTAAGGTTGACACAAGTTGATACACACCGATAAAGGGAAATATCAGAAAAAAAACATGACAATATTGCTCACAATAATTAAAAAGAATGGTATTTACATGGCAGTTTCTTGATATACACATTCAGTAGAAGGCACATCCAAGTCAAATGTGACCTCTTGTTCACTGTTGGATATATATTTGCATTGCTCTCTCTCTTTTTAATCAATTGGTCCTTTACAAGAGTATAAAAACCGAGGAGAGCATTTAATTGTCTTTCTCCCTGTCTTTCTTGCTCTCTTACACACACACTTTCACACACATTTTTAGCAATAAAACGGGACAGTACCTGTTCTTATTGGTGTTTATAATAGAGTGTACGTTCCATAGTCCATCCATTATAACCTTAGATGAAAACAAACGAACTGTATCCCACATTAGTCAGTTGATTCTTCTCTCTTATGAGGCTCTCGCCAAAAAAAAAAAAAAAAGTCTCAGTGTGTGCATGGTCCAATACAACCAGACTAAAAGCTTCACCCGTTTGAGGTTGAGATCTTAGTCCAGCCCACTTCCTCATAGACAGATGTGATACCACAGTAGACCGTAGCCAAGAGCTTGGTCCACGCAGCAGCCACCTCTGGTGTCACAACCTCTGGAAACTCTTCTCCCAGGACTTCCAGTATCACACCGCTCAGGATCTAGCCAAGACACAAACAAGTGCATGAATCAAGACACCGTAAAGTTCCATTGAACAAATAGTTAACAGGGAAAATATGCTCAACTGATTTTGTACAGAGATCTCAATGAGAAGATTAATACCACTGTATCTGTACAGTAAATATATAAAGCTACAGCAAGGGGAGGGGCCATCTTGGCTCTGTCCAAAACTAACATAATTTGCCTAGCAGCAAAAGTCATGTTGTGATTCCATTTTATTTCTTGGCTTGGACCAGCTGTCAGGCAATACAGACTCAAAGAAGTCACTGCATCCGGCCAAAAAAGGAGTCCATACAGTAGATAGTCATTCGGTACTGAGTTATAGTTCACCTGTATTATGGAAGCGTTCAGAGTCCAGAACACAATGTAGCCTAGTTATATAAAAAAGGTAAGAAAATAGACAGGCTTGAGTTGTAATAATACTCATGTACTGAGTTGCCTTGAGGTCAATCAAGCATCCACCAAGTCTCTCCCACAGGATGTGGATGATCAAAACAGACTTAACACACTGATGATTCAGCTTGTGAAATACTGGCAAGGGGTAAGACTCAAATGGGATACTTATGTTTTTTCTGTTGCTGTTGGATGTGTAAAAGTCATGTAAACTCAGTTTGATAAATGGATATAGTTCATGAAGATTTGTTGCTGGGAATTTGTTTCGCTTTTCAGTCAAGTCAAAATTCTTCCCATATGACTGTGGTTTTTATCCACAATACATCACAATTGGCAATTTTTCCCAGTCTGTAATGCCTTTTGGTGGCCTGTTTCTTTAATAAAACATTATGGATCGAATGTGGTATGATTTGTGTGTGTTTGCCTATGTTTCAACTCACAGTGAGCTTGCTGACATCACAGAAGTTAGTTTTATGTTTTGGAGTCTGTTTTCTTGGTTAAAAATCCCTGAATCTCCCTTAAAGTCCTATAAATACCATTATGTAGACATTTTTTTATATCACAATAATCCACGTGTGTGCTTTTTCTTTCTTTCACTCATGCACACTTTACCTTGAAGTACACAGGCTCCACCTTGTGTCGGAGTGCGTGGGCCTTGCCCAGCAGCTTCAGGACTGAGGCCACCTTTTCTGAGTTGTCGAGGCTCTCCACCAGCGTATTGATGGCATTCATGACTCTGTGAGCGTGCTTCCTAAGCTGGGCACTCCGCTCCAGCTCCTCCGGCTCCTCGATGAACTTGAACTGGCTGAAGTACTGCTTGGACGAGGGGAAGTTCACAAACAGCCTGTAGATATGAGTATGAGCAGCTGCTGTGAAGCTCTGCTAATCTCATCGCCCTTCAATCCACACCAGCTCCATCCTGCAAACCTATGTTTTTTTTTTTCAGCTGGCAAGATACCATGAGTAAACATCAGCTCTGACATGAGACTACTGCATATTTTCCCTTTAAATGTTTGCTTTAAACTACTATGTGGGAACTGTGAAGAACAGTGTGTTTTTCTGAAATATTTCAGAAAAACACATTGTTCTTCACAGGAATTTATGAAGTTTAAACATGCTGCTGCTAAGAAAAAAAAAGTTAAATAAGAAGTAATTAACAACAGCTATTAAATCATTATAGGCTATGAAATTATGATTGCATACTGTTCCGAGTCTGCATGTGTTGTTACGACTGTGATGAGTTTTTCAGTTGTTCAGGTCTTCTTTTTCTATATTATCATTATACTGTATATAGGAGATTACATAATGCACACATGGTGCAAAAGAAAAAATCACATATCACATTAATGGAAATACTGTACATTTTGCAGCATCAGATAAGATCATGTTAAACAGATGTTGATAGTGCCTGGGAGGAATTCTGTTTCATAACTGCATCAGCTTTAGCTTTAATAAATGTATGCATGTACTGTGTGTGTGAGAGCCTATGCTGTATGTTGGTAAAACGTTGGTCCAATCTCCTCCGTGTAACCGTGAACGGTAACTTATTTAATCACGGTTCCAAGGAAGCTTGAATTGTGTGTTAATTATTATGTAGGCCTAACCAGTGTTAGCATGAATTATATCATGTAGCAGAAATATGGCCTCTAGGTGCACCTATTCTTCCTTGTTACTATATGTTGTTCCCCCATGTGAGCCTGTTGACTCCGGCATCTGACTGTAGTTCCTGTTCTTCCTCAGAAAAGAACCCAGGATCCTGCATGGTTTCACAATGTCTAATAAAAGGTGAAATGTGCTAATTAGAAAGGGTGAGATGAAAAAAAAAGACTGTCACTGTCTGCTCAGGCTACCTTGAGCAAACCAGATACCGTCTGTTTACTTCATGGTTAAGGATTTATTATGACTGCAAAGATGATTCAAAGAATATTTCATTTCATATTTCTTGTGTCAATTTAATTGAATATTATATTGAACACATTTTTGTCCATTTTCTAGGTCTACATTTTAATATCTCACAACATCTCACCTGACTTGCGCTGTATTCTCTCTAACAACAAATAGTTCAAAGACATTTTCTTTTAATTTTATTCCTGTTTGAACCTCAGAGGTATCATGGAGAATTAGCAAAGAGGAACCTACGATCTCACCCCCTCCCACTGTCTGGGAAGAGAGCCAATGCATCTGGTTGCTGGCTATCTATTCCTGATATCCCTTCTCCCTCTGTATCTGCTACAACACATAAAGGAAGCACATTTTTTCTGCCAGACCTGAAGCATATGGCCAAATATTAGAGTTTCACTTGTAAATTTAAATGTCTGAAAAAGGGAGGAGGTTGTGTCCTAATCTCTCAGCTCTGGGTGGAGGGCCTGTACAAGTGGGAGAGCAAAATGTTCAAAATTTCCCTGCAAACTAATGACGAACCGTGGTGTTTAATCTTTCCCTCTTGTAATTGCATGACCTGTGATTGCATATAAATAGCCTCATTAGTATTTTATATGGTCGTTGGATCCTTAATCCCTCCTTATCTGTTCTGCAGGACTAAATGAAGAGCAGAATCCAAAGAAAGTTTCTAATTTCATAAACGTACTGCTTTAATTTACTACTACTACTACTATCTTATCAGTGACAAGACAGTTAGTTGGGTGTTTTGAAGTAAATGCTAAGGCAGCAGAGTGACTAACAGCACCTACTCCTACAATCAAAAGAAGAATTTATCATGGTCATGCTTATCAATCAATCCTCATTCCTCAAATTCCTAAAGGTCATAGGTCCTTTGTGAAGGAACATGGAGTTAGAAAAGAGGTGAATTGAGTGATTTTTTTTTTTTTTTTACAAAATGTCCACTCTCAAAAGATTCTTCTCTTTTTTGATTTAGTAATCTGTAAAAAAAAAAAAAGATTATATAGCTACTGCTGGTGACTGTACATGTATATTATCCCCTGTGCCGTTGCTAACCTCCCTTTCAACTTTCACCTCATGCAATCATGAAGGATTATAAAGGCATGCTGTGTCATGCAGTGAATCTCGTCGCACATGAAAGATTGACAAAGCTTTCACACCAACAGTTGCCAAATCCCTGCAGATGTTTGAGTTTTGCAGCAGTTTCAGTGTAAATATTGAAGAACTGACGATAGTCACAGACCGCAGGAATCCTCCAACGAGACTGCACGCTGATCCTAATTAGAGACGACAGGCTGTTGAAGGAAATTTGCTAAAAATCACACAGACTGGGTGGCGATAAGAACTCTTGTCATCCCTTGTTTCCTGAGAAAAGAGGGACCCTCTAAATGTCTGACTGCTGCTGATGGAGTCATGCTGCTGTAGGTTGCCTGGTTCTCTGTACAGGCATTCAAAACATGACCTGCTCGGTAAGGGAGGGAGCCCTTTCAGAGCCAAAGATGCCTGAGTGATGGATTATAATGTTTATTCTTTGCCTCTACTGTTTGAAGAATAGGTTGAAGAAAAGGCTGGAGGTAAGAATATCACAAGCAGAAATATCACTGGTTGTGGAAATAATATAGGAAACTCTCAAAGTCAGTGGGATTTAAGTTCAGCATCGACTGCATTTTGAGGGAGTATAACTCCTCCAGTCTGTGAGTGACAGGAGAGCATCAGTCAGCCCTGTGGCTCTAGCAGGTGCAGGCACATTACTGAGGGGATGAAGAGACTAAACGCTGTTTTAACCTCATGAGAAACTAATTAAAGTTTCAGGGATAAGGAGGAAGATGATGAGAAGTCTTTGGAATAGAAGTGGTGATACTATGCATACGGATCAAGCAGCATTTAAGTGAATACACAACCACAATTGGGGATGAGTGTCAAAGTGGCTCAAATTAGTGTCCATCGCCTTTCCAGCTTTATTTTTCTGCTAGAATCGTGTACATTTTCTAAATATTTTACAAACTCTGTCCTTGACTTGCGTTTAAAAATAATCAAACATGAAACAGGAGACTAAAACTACATGGAAAGAAATACCTGACGAGTATGGCCACTCCAACGTCATCGCAGTTCTGGTAGACTTTAGTCCAGGAGTCGTGGATCATCACCCGCTCCTTGTCAGTCAGAGGGCTTGGTTTCTCCTGGTGGTCCACCTCTCCCTCTCCCTGCATCCTCTCCATCTGGGAACACAGTAGTGCAGAGCTGAGCACGTGCAGAAGGCAGGGCTGATGAGAGTACCCCTCCCCCAAAATAAACACTATATCTACCTATATTCTACCTTTTTCTTCTTCTTGATGAGAGAGAAAGAAAATCAGTTCCCCTGTTCGCCTTCTCCCAGTGAGAATCTTTGCTCTTCCACCACTGAGTGTCGGCTGAGCGAGTGTGAGTGAAGGAACAGGCTGAAAAAAAAACACACACAAGAAACACACGCAGCGAACGAGGAGGAGCCTCTGTACTCTCTATTTTACACTCTCTCTTCCTCCTCTCTCTCTCCCCCTCTCTCTGTTTCTTTTCTCCCTCTCCCCACCTCACCTTGTCAAGTGGTGTTTGATGAAAGGCTGATGAGATAGGAAACAAACCATCATAAGTAATGAATGCAATGTGCGAGCAGAGATGCAATGTGAGATTAGGGCGTTAAAATAAGATAAGGAACACAGTCTGACCTCTCACTCGAGAGTCACCATTCCAGACTAGATTAACCTGCGATGATATTGAATTTCTCACAAAGCCCTGTGAACGTAAATGTTGAAAACTCCTTTTTCCTGACTATAAATTAAACAGCATGACGTCCATCAAAAAAAATGTTTTTTTGATGTGTTCTGAGCTCTTAACAAGATACAGAGTACATCAGTCCTTTTTTCATTATTTCACCCTTTTCATTATGCACTCACCCTTGGGAGACCCTCACGGCTCTCATCCGCTGCACTCTTTCAAGCACATGCATTTTCCACCTTTGTTGTGGCAGGGGTTATCAGAGGGTCGTCCTATCTCGCTTGTGTTGTCACAGCTGAAAACTTGAGAATGTTCTTGTTCAAGTTTCATAGTGGGTTGGGTGAATGAGGCCAATTAGTCAGGAATCTGTGGGTTAACACTCAAAGGAAAGCACACATAGGAGCAGTGACAAGACAGATATTGATGTTGCAACAAAAGCTACAACCGAGGAGACAGTTACTTCCTTACCGTGGAGGTACAATGTACAGTAGGTGCCAACAACGTCGACACCCATGTTAAGCATTAACAGAGTTATGCCATTGACAATAAGTTGGCGTAAGTCGGCTTACTGTGCTTAAAATGGACACATCTCATATATCTGGGAAAGTTGTGTGTCTGATATCGCCGCACAATAACCCTTTCAAGTGGCATTATTGCACCCTCAACAGCTGCAAGACTGTAATTATTGGTTGTCAGTGGTAAATATTATTCAAGTTCACCTCTGCCTCTCACAAGATAAAAACAAACATGAGCTACAAGTTCACGTATCAGCTTTTCATACCACAGGTTTGGGATGATTAAACTGGTTGGTCAAGGCTGTAGAGGATCAGGTGATCAAGGAAACTTAGTCAATGATTGTAGATCAACATGCTCTGCTCTTACTGCTTTTTATGTTTTGACAGCAGTGGCTGGGTAGATTTAATAGTGCTGCTTTATGATTTATTGCTGCTGTACACGCCCACCAAAGCTGAGACTCCAGTGCATGTGAATTATATTAGGATACGCCTTTCACCCACTCTACCCAGAAAAAAAACAGATCCCAATGTATCACATTGGTACAACATCCAAAGGCATAACTCATACAAGCAGATACCAGGTTAATAACCAATGACACCTAGTGGATACTGGGAGTAACATCACTTCTTAGGTGCTGCCAGAAATACTATTTTTGAAAGCCATTTATAAATATTTTATGACACCATATGTCAGCTACAACAGGTGTTTTTTCATGATGACCTAATACATCATTTAGGCTGATTAAATGTCATAAATACACCAATATATGACAATCATTTCACCAGTGATCCTGCTATTTGAGATGAGAGAAGCATAAATATTAGATTAGGCCTACATAAAACTAGGCTACATTATTTGACATGAATGTAATTTCTCTCTCCACTATACTGGAATGGCGTCTGCTTTTAAGGATATTTCAGTCCCAAATGTATTAGGTGCCAATTGGATTTAAAAAAGATACCAAGCTCATGATTTCTAATTAAAATAGGATTTACAGCATGTGTTAACCTGTATAAAGTATGAAACCTCTAGTCTTTATTGAGCAACAACAACTAAATAAAGCTGAAAAGTAGCCAAGTACTGTTAGCCTACCTACTCAAATAGGCCTATGCTGTAGTCCACTTCCACTTATTTCTCACTGCTTGCAATAAAACTTAACTTAAGTTAGCCTACTTCTTTGAAAATGCAGTTAAAAAAAACAAAACAATAGAACATACCAGTTACTGAAGCTTGAAACACCCAATAGCATGCAAAGTAGCCCATTAGATAAGAAAACAATACCACCTGAAGTGCCGCATAGTTCTGCATTTACCATTCTGGATGAAAAGCATGATGATAATTGACTACTATTTTGGATACTTTTACTTAAATAAATACTTTGAATGCAGACATTTTACATGTACTTTTACACTGTCTTATCTACTTGTACTCAATTCAAACAGATTCTGAAAACAAAGCCACTCAAGCGCAATGGTAACACAATCAAAACAGGTACTCAAAAGCGCAGCCGCCACGTTCGAACCTAAGCAGCTTCCGTAGCTCAGAGTGTGGACAGTGGAGAGGCTGCTGTGCTACCTGGGTGACAGGTATCCGTGCATTGTCGGCGAAGAACTGGGTTATTTACAAGACTAACGACCATAATTAATGCTCACATTGTAGCTATGTTGTAGGCAAGTTAGTGACGAACATTGAAGATCGTCTCGTGAAATTAGCTCACCCAGCAGCAGCAGCCCAGTGTGAGAGTGGTGGTGGCTAACTGGTTAGCTAGCGTCACCGCCAAGAGCAGATAATCGGGAACAGACGCAGCGGTCAGCAGATAAAAAAAAGGAGCAGCCGCTGTCGGACACTGTGAAATAAACCACCGGGAGAAAAAACCACAATGAATGTCGCCAAGAGTGGATATCGCGTCTTTTCTGCTAACTCTTCCGTAGCATGCACAGAACTAGCCAAGAAGATAACGGAGTAAGTATTATTGCGGCCATGCACTTTTCACCACCGCTGCTACCAATGATTGATGATTAATCTAAAGGCTGCTGAGCTCTTCCTCTACACGAGGCCAATCCTGAAGACGTTAACCTCGTCAATGTTAACTATGTTAATTTCTATTGAGGATCGATGACTTGAGTGTGTGTGTGTGTGTTTTTTTTAATGGATTATCATTGTCTACTAAGGGCAGACATAAACAGAGAAGTATTATAGTGTTGGTGTTGAATAAATGATGCAGTCCTCATGCTGGTTTGTGTGTGTGTGTGCGAGTCAGTCAGAATCATCTTGTGATCACTATACTTCACTTTTTTTTTTGCACTAAAGCTGTAAATGTGTATGTGTACTTTTGCTTCTCAGGAGACTGGGAGTTGAACTGGGGAAGTCTGTGGTGTTTCAGGAATCCAACAGAGGTGAGTCGAGTTTCATGGCATCGTTCAAAAATGCAGTAATGTAATTATTAGAAAGTAAACCCTTCAGGTTATATAAGTTGTGCAAATAACATTTTGTGCGAGTCAGCATGACAATAGTGGTCCATTGTGATTACTGTAAATTAAACTGTATGTAATGTGAATCAGTGATGTTATGACTTACACCCACATCTGTTTGTGATGATTAGTTTCATAAATCCTTGAGGAGTTATTGGCCTAATGGGCTAATGGATATTTGCATATTGCATGAATATTTATTATTGATGACTGTGGCAAAATGAATGTGATGCACCTTGTTCATTATAAGAAAATTAGTTGCACTCTAGTTGATTATCTAATCGTGAAAGCCTTATCAACATGAGTATTTAAGAGTATTGACTATAAGTTATTACCAAAATTACTAAGAAAAGAAACTAGATAGAAACTATTGACATTTAAAAAGAAATGTTTCTTAAGTCACTGTCTGATTTTGTGTTTTCCTTTGTTCAGAGACTAGAGTGGATGTAAAAGAATCTGTTCGTGGACAAACCATCTTCATCATCCAGACAATACCAAGGTGAGTGTAGAAAGACATGAGATTTGCACTGCATTAGGGATACCATAGATGATCACAAACCTTTTAAAATGGAATGATTTAATGATGTACTCACTGGTGTTTTTTTTGCTACAAACAGGGATGTCAACACGGCCATCATGGAGCTGCTGGTTATGGCTTATGCCCTCAAGACCTCATGCGCCAAAAACATCATTGGAGTAATTCCATACTTCCCCTACAGCAAGCAGTGCAAGATGAGAAAGAGGGGCTCGATAGTGTGCAAGTTGCTAGCTTCAATGCTAGCCAAAGCAGGTAAATGCAACAGAGTGCATCTTAAGTTTGTTAAAAGAAATCTCTTTACTCCTATCCATCTCTGGTGTTGAGTTTGTAGTGCACAGATAAAAACTATTTTTATGGGTTAAAGTAAAATACCATGCTATTCAACTGTTTTTTACTTTGAAGGATTAACACACATCATCACCATGGACTTGCATCAGAAGGAGATCCAAGGGTTCTTCAGCTTTCCAGTGGACAACTTGCGTGCCTCCCCTTTTTTGATTCAGTACATCCAGGAGGAGGTGGTTATCCCATTCACATATTTATTATGCATCTACTCAATGAGTCAATCAATCAGATACTAACATTGCTGTGTGTTTTCCTTTTTCCTCTTAGATTCCCGATTACCGAAATGCAATTATTGTGGCAAAATCCCCAGCCGCAGCTAAGAGGTAAATGATTGATAACAGAATCCATCTTCTGTTTTTATACAATTGTAATTTTCTCACTAAAATAACAAACACTACATCATACCAAAACTCACACAGTATGTAATTTGCTGTTTCCCCTGTTCTCTTCATCTAGGGCTCAGTCCTATGCAGAGCGCCTGCGTTTGGGTCTGGCTGTGATTCACGGCGAGGCTCAGTGTTCAGAGTCTGACATGGCTGATGGGAGACACTCACCACCATGTGTACGCAACACCACAGGACACACAGGGCTGGAGCTACCTTGTAAGAACACTCATCTTTGTAAAGTGCTGTTTGGTGTTTCAGCTTTTCTTTGCAGATTTCTAGGTCCATTACTTGATAGATTTTACTTCTACAGATTCCAGTTTATCGTTTCTCATGGATAGGTTTCTGTTTTTTTATTTTATTTGTCACACCATGGTTGAATTCAGATTTCTTGTATAGTGTAATTCTTCAGTGCTTTGAAGTTTAATATCTCAACACTTCGGTGCATTCATGATATAACTCCAGTGTACAATCTAATGCAGTCTGACTTGGGCAAACCTATTTGGAGATGAATCTGCCGTTTCTCTCTCATACCATCAACCATACTCCAAGGAATTGATTTTTGTCTTACTGCATGTTTTAATTCCACAGATACACTACTTCTACTCATTCTGCATCTTCAGCAAGCTGCAACTCATAACTTACAAAGAGTGACGTGCTTCATAATAATAATATTAATAATAATAATAATAATCACAGGCCATGCCTGTTTCTTGGCAGAAACCTTGATTTAAAGGTACCATAGAGTGACATTTCCATGAGATCTGTGAAGCTGGTCAAGTTGCTATATAAATACAGTGAAAACATCAAAATGCTCAATCCACAGAGAAATGCACACAGCCTGTATTCAGAAACAGAGCCTTAAAACGAGGCATCAGTAATTTAATGATTGTCTCCTAGCACCCACACCCACTGTCTAACCTGTTCTGGGCAGCACAGGTCATTCTGTCATTGAACTAACAAGTTACAAGACAGAGAAATGGTGAGGAAATATTACACAGTTGTTAAATGGCTGGAGGTTGATACAGCATATCATTGCGAAGCCTTCCCATGGATAAAAATAGAGCAGTGGGTCAAGTTTATGTTCATGCTTACTTGGCACCACCGCTTTAACCAAACCAAACGTAAGGCAGTGGGCTATAATCCATTACCTGTGGTTGGCCTGGCTGTGCATCACCCCTAAAACAGTCGGAGAGACTTATGCTAGAACTCCAAAGAGGCCTGAGAAAAACAAAACTAAAACTACAATACAATATTTTTTGCACTTTAAACCACAAATCTATCTTCATATGGCCACTTCATATATACTGTATGTATAATGTACATACACATACACATATACACATTCTGTATATATGTATGTTTTTAAAGAAATACTAATTAAACTGTGGCATATAGTATTAAACATAATTGCAGTGCAAATTTTTGGTAAGGCCATGCACAGTAAATAGTTCACTTTGACGAGATATCAAATGATTGTGTCATTGGCAAATGACTCCAAAGTATTTACGTCCTGTGTTCACTCTATTATTTGGTTATAAGAAAAACAATCTTACTTGTGTTTAATTCTTATCCTTGACTTAAAAAATCCTCCTTGGGGACACAAGGCCAATCAACAAATGCCTTCAACTCTTGAGAAAACTTGTTTTATACTTTAACACAATAAGTTTAATCTGTTGATGTGACTTTTTTTCCAAGTTCTTTCAACCTAGCGAGAGGATTTTCCAAGTCTTGGCATCATGTGTTTGTCATGTCAAATACTTGTGCATTTGTGTTAACGTGGTGTTTATTTGTTGGCAATAGCAGGCAAACAACAAGCCCCGTTCCCTGGCATAGAGCTCCCAAGTACGGCCGTAAACTTAACTTACATCTGACTATGAAATGATTCCTCCTCAAATGGTTTCTCAATTCATGCATGTGTAGATGAAGGGTTTGTGTTGCATCTTGTGAAAATACAGTCTGGATTCAGGAGGGAGGAGTTTGTGGAAATTGCACAGACTGATTGTTAGTGCCTACTACACAATTTTGCATTGACAAAACTTTTTTTCAGGCCAATCAGCTACAGTGCTCCATACTATATGCTATTTGCATGGCATGTTTGATTTGAAGTAAGCAGCATTTATGTTAAACTGCACCTTTCAAAGATTCCAGACAGCTAGTTCTACAAGATGGCCAAAACCCTCTTTGTTTTGTTGTGTTCTGATTTTGAAATCCACAAATCAAACCAAAATCATGCCAAACATGTTTTTTCTTTTTTCTTTCTTATATATCTGGACTCATCTTGCCAATCAACACATGATGCACCCATATTAAACCTGCTCTCAAAAACCTGATTAACATTTGGTCATAACTGCATGTGATGGTAACAATGACGCATGCTTTTGAAACCTTACATCTAGCGGAGGGACGGAGAAACGTTATGAGTGGAAGGATTGGTGTTGGTTAAACTACTGAATTCACGCAGCAAGAATCAAAGTTTGAGTTTACTATACCTCAGTGGTAAAAGAGAATCACCAGTAATGACGTTTAGTGCTCTGCTGTCATCTTTATGGTAGACGTTCTCTAAATGCAGTGCTAACCTGTTGTTACAAATTTGCCAATGAAATCCATCAACATCTTGAACTTAAATTACCTTCAAAGATATCTGACCAAACATTTCTCAGGTAGCTTGTTGCAGTATCTCAGCAAGCTGTGAAGACAACATCATTTTTAAGAAGTGTGTGTACTGCTAACAACGTGGCTTTTGCTGTTTTAGAAGTCTGAATGTGACACTGCCAGGTTTTCTGATGCTGTGGGACTCACGGTATTCAGCAAAGTGTTCTGCAAGGCATGCTCCTCCTTTCTCTGCTTCTTTATACTTTTCCCTTCACAATCGGCTTCGCTGGCTGATTGTTTACCAGTTGATTGTTTCCTTATACCCTTTGAATGACCACATTTACATGCACACTAATACTCAAAATGCCTCCATTTAAATTGGGTTATAGAACAAAAGCTTCAGATCACATCCAAGGTTAATTTTCGATTTTACTGTAGTTGCAGGTTATGTTATTATTAAGTCTGTCACAAGGGGGAGCACTTTTGCAGTTTAATGACTGTCTTTATTTTTTCTTGTGACAGTCTATCCACCTGCATAGTGTTGTTCTAACAACAGGATATTTGATGTTTGACAAAGTCAGTTGGAGCTGCTCACAGCCTTCGGGGTGGAGTGAATTGCATTAAACAGATCTATGGACCCCATATTGTGATGATTGACAGCATCATGTCTCAGACCTGTACACAATGGCGAATGAAGCTGCTGTGATATGAATAATTAATCCTATATTCTCTCCAAAACAATGCAGCTAATGCATCCCCTGAGACTGGCATGTGAGTTGTATTCTGATTATTGTGCGCATGTAAAAGTAGCCGCTGGCAGCAGTGATGTTCGACTGAGGACTGATCCCAGAACATTGGCAAGTGTGTATGAAGAAACCCTCATCATTGCTTGTCAGCCACTGTTGTCCTGTGTGAAATAAGACTGTCTGGTGCATACTGGTTCATGCAGACTGCTGCCATGGGCCTGCCACAGCCCAGGCCTGAGGCTGTGTGTGCGGGCAGTTGTACATTACCTTCTTCTGATTGGGTATCCTGGGCAGAAAACCCTGTCATTTGATTTTTTTGCATGGCATGTGCTTTACTAAGTTTAGCATTTCTGTTTTAATCCCGTAGGGGTAGGTGGGGTAGAATGGGGGAAATTACTCAAAGCTAATTACCGGCTTTTGATTTGCTATTTTAAATTCAGCACAACATTGTTTTGCTCTAACAGAATTTATACGATGACGTCATTCAATACAACCCCATGATTTCGGGTGGTGAAGATTTGTCTAAATTGCGAAACATTTTCTCAACCCATTTTACCCAATCTACTGAGATTTCCTTTTGTTTAGAAATGAAATGTACCAGACATAAACAGCCTTGATGTACTCTAACAGGTAACATGCTCTGCTTTCCTTTTCAGTGATGATGGCCAAGGAGAAACCTCCCATTACTGTTGTCGGAGACGTGGGAGGGAGAATTGCCATTATTGTGGTAAGATGTTGCCAAGACGTCGCCGAAGCACAATGTGTGCTGTTTCTGTCGGTTAGATTGTTGAGCTGTCATTCTCAGCTGCTCTGCCATCTCGTAATTATTACTCTTCTGTTATTCTAGTTTACATGTACAGCATTTCAAGTGGGTTTCCTCCATAACTATCATATTAAAGTGTAATGGATGAATAACTAACCAAACAAAAGCCCCCTTTCCCTCCCATTAGTTTTTCATAACAAAGAGAAAGAGTAGGATCATATTCAGTAGCCTATCCAGCAAGGTAGAAAAATCAAAATTAAATTGATACCAATGTGACCCTTGAATATTCAGGTGAACTTAAATCACATGACACAGACATTATGGAGATGAAGAGGGGGGATGTTGTTAAATCTTGGGTGCTGATTGTATTTTCCTTTTTTCTGTGTTCTTCCAGGATGACATTATAGATGATGTGGGTGACTTCGTTGCAGCTGCAGAGATCCTGAAAGAGAGAGGAGCATATAAAATTTATATCATGGCCACACATGGTTTACTGTCTGCAGATGCTCCACGCCTCATAGAGGAATCTGCAATTGATGAGGTGAGGATACTAGTCGTGTGTTTGATGGAAACTCTGTGTCATACCTGCTCTGAGAGATGTCGATAAGAAGCTATAGTCAAGGGGAAGTGACAAAGGATGAGAAACCAAAGAAAATGTATTCAAAACCAGCAAAAATGGGCTTGTTCTTCATGAAGAACAGATAAGTAAACATTAAGTGTGATACTTTCTGGTATTGAAGGGTTGCAGAGCTGAATTGTTAAAAATGAAATATCGCATTGAACAGCTGGATTTCTGTTTCAGTTTACAATTTTCAGTTCCTCTTGAGTCTTCTTCAGCAAACAAATAATTCCAGATTAGTTCAAATGTACAATTCATTTTAAGTAATTGATATATTCTAGTTATGATTGTTTGCTTTAGAACATATCCATATATAAATAATGTCACTTGCACACTCAGTTTTATTTTATCATATACGCTGGCATTGCTTATCTTAATCTACTTAATCTACCATCATCAATAGATCAGGTTAGAATAATATTCCCTAATAATAGTATAATGTGTACACATGAAGTTCTGGAAACAATGCTGCTGTAGCCACTGAAAATGAACAGGTAACCCATGTGAATGAAGTGGAAACCAAAAATCACAAAGACCGCAATGCATTTTTAAGTGTAACTGCCTTTTTAAATTCAAATAGAAACCGCCTCATCAAGTCTAAGCCCATTCTCTGTGTTTACTGTGTCTGCAGGTGGTGGTGACTAACACAGTCCCCCATGAAGTGCAGAAGCTGCAATGTCCCAAAATCAAGACTGTGGATGTCAGCATGATTCTGGCTGAGGCTATCCGCCGCATCCACAATGGAGAGTCCATGGCATACTTGTTCCGCAACATCACTGTGGACGACTAGAAAGTGTCAGACAGAGAGGGCTGAGGTGGGTCTGGTAGTGACTGAAGGCTGGTGCACTTCTTCCCAGGCCTGTAAAAACTTGCTTATGCCATGTTTAATGTCTTGTGTATGTCAGGATCAGATGCATCCTAAATAATTTAAAGAAACTGAAATTGAAGAATATACCCAAAGTTATTTATCTTCTTATCAAAAGGTGTGAAAATGTATTTCTTTTGTTTCGGTTGAGAAATGCATCATGTCCTTATTACATAAGGATGATAAAATAGCAAACCAGTGACTTGGAGCTTTGATGCATTCAGTCGTATATTAAAGCCGTGGTTTAACCTGCTGCTCTCATTGATGATCCAAAGTGAACAAAAGATGCTTTGTATTTAAAAAGACATTTTGTCATGCACTGCAGTAGAGTAACAGGTCTGTTTCCAGTAACAGGACTGTACTTTTAAAGGAGCTATATGTTAGTTTTTGCAGTCGCAACATAGCCGACTATGCTGTTTACTTAACCATTTTGAGAAAAGTCAGCATCAACCCTCTTGACACTCCAAGAGCTTACCTCAGTGGAGGAAAGTAATCCACTTGTTATCTATTCTATTTCAATCACTTCCAGTCTTCTACTGAAGTTTGCATGCTAACAAGCTGGTTAGCCCGGAAAGCCTCATCACCTTTGGATGCCTATAGGTACTGTAGCATGCAGGCTGCCTTGAAGAAGTAGCACTGCACAGAAGGTGTGTTATAACCTCTTGTATTGTACACACAGCCGTAGCTGAAGCTTGGTATGCCACCACTGACTGAACCCGCTGAGAAACCACATGTGGTAGTAGAAGAAAAACCTAACATATAGCCCCTTTAAACCATTTCCCAATGCTTTTGCTGACTCTCGTGATCAGGGCTGCTTGGCACTGTGATATTTCAGACCATAGGTAAGACTGGTCAAACTCCTGCTCACTGGTGCCCGGACTATATTTTTATGCACCTTTTTTTGCACCATTTTTGAGAATGTTTGGGAGGATGTCCTGTGTGGCATATGAAGACTTTTATCATCTGCAGAACTAAATAAGCCATCACCTTTTATTGGTGGTCAGTTCAACTTCATTTAAATAACTCACTCTTGTTAAATCTGTCCTACTGTAAACTGGCTTACACTTCTTAATACAGCTGAAAATAAAACCTGCTTCTGAGATCCCTGCTCCTCCCTCAGTGCGATTGAGGAGAGAGGAACTTGTGTGTTAAGGAAATAATTTAAAAGATTTACATCACAAATGAAATTCACTTCCATTATACTGTGGTGGCAACAGAAGTTAAAAAGTGAATGGCAGAAAGTAGGAAGTACATTTATTTGTGATTGTGAAGGGAACCAACTGACCCTTTAATATGCTATATTTCTGTGCTTATTTTAACGGTTTGATGGTATCTGTTATCTGACAGTGGCAACTCACAGCATGTGAGTTACACAACTAGCTAAAAGCAGTACCAGGCAGGTTTTCTACATGTTGTAGCCATTTTGCTACAAATGGCAGAGAGTCTACATTATTGTTTTTCAGAAACCAGAAGAAACTGACAGGAACCTGCTCTGGTTTTGTACGTTTTTGTATTTGTCACAGTAATAGTATCTGGTGATGTAATTGAAAGTCTGGATGGGTTTGAAAAGTCTGCTGGGTTTTGTGCTTTTGACATTACGTTAAAACAATAGTCACCCAACCTGTGGTTGCATATTTTGACACGAGAGAGTGTGTTCTCTGTCTCCTGCGAGTCCACACAGGCTCATTGTTTTCCTCTTAAACCTGAATTTTGAACACGGTTCATTTGGATAGTGCCGATCCTTCACACTTTAAAGCTACCGAATCATTAGACTTTGAATCGATCAAGGCTTTCAGGTGCATCACCTTCCCGTCACAACTTTGACAAGATCCAATATGCTGAGCTATTTAAGTTGTTTTTCTTTTTGAATGCAGTACTAAAGTGAATGAAAGCCTGTGTGTATGTGTGTGTGTGTGTGTGTGGAAGAATTGTGCACTAAAAAACTGAAAAATTGTCAGCAGCAGTTTACAGTAAATTAAAACACATGAACAGCAAATGGTCTGGATATTCGTCTCCCAATTATTGTGGCATCTCCCTGACCGTGTGCACCTTTCTGTGGCAAGTGAATTTCAGAGTGAAGCTCAAGGGGAAATTAGCTTAGTCTGATTGATCCTTTTGCTCAGGGAAATAAACTGAATACGCCAATGCACATTGAATTTGTGTTTGCGTTCTTGCAAGAACAACAACAAAAAAAGAGCTTGTTGCGAATGTCTTCCATACTGTTGTACTGCCTGCCTTTGCATTATACCTTTAGTTTTGTTATGGTTACTCCTGTCATGGTTCTGTGTGCCATTGGCACAACGTTGGACCTTGTTTGTTTCAAACACTGAAGCAATACCAACTCAGATTTTACATGTCATTAACATATTCTCCCGACTTATCTGCGCTGTCAAGGACGTGTACTTCAAACACCTTCTTTTTTCGTTGTCAGTGTCTGTGAAAATAAAACAGTTTCTTCTTGTGCCTTGTCTCTGTGGGAAAGTCAATCGTCATCAGGTTTTAGGTCTTAATATTTCCTCTGTGTATTCTAACTCCTTGTATGGTCTGTATTACCCCTGAAATATTTCACCTGAAGTTGACCACAAACACTTTTTTATGTAGTTTATAATATGTGATTGTATTCCTTAACAAAACAAAACAATTCAAGTAATGACATTATAACGTAGAAAGGTTTCAGTGCACAATAAAATGAATTATTGATTAAAATAAATAAATAAAAGAAAAATTTAGATGCATTTAAGATACCTTAAACGTTGCATGAGGCATTCCAGTCACAGGGTTCTTTACAACAGGTACTGTAGCCTGTCTTATGCCACAGAAACACTTACGCTGTGATAGTCAGAGATCCTGCACTTGTTCAAGACTTCTCAGGCAACAATCCAACACTGAGGAGCTTTGACCAAGTCAAGGAGCAGAGACGAGCTCAAACCCTCATGTGCGGTAGGAGATTTAAGCATTTACAAAATGATGAACTGCAATTAAACTTAAAGTGTGGATACAAAGTTGTTGAAATGGTTCAAATATCAAGGCCTACCCAAATCTATACTCAGCTGTGCCCTGAATGAAAAGTTTGTAGTTCGCACCTGAGTCTGCCTCTGTGTCTCCGTCCATGTGCCAAAAAGACAAGTTAGTATGTAGCTGTGGACTAGCTAAGGGCAGCTGTGAGTTTAAACAGGATGCAAAGAGGAACCAGACATTTGATAGTCACAGGTCACTTCCTTGTCTGATTCTGGGGAAACAATGCACCTTGTCTCTGAACGTTTTTGGAAAGAGGAAGCAAACCTTTTTTCTCTCCCTCCCTTGGCCCATGTGGCCTTTCAACAGTTAGCATTTATCAAAACTTTATAGAGAGTTTAGAGAATACAAGAAAAATACAAGAAACTGATTAACTTATTTTAATGATGTGTCGAGTATGGCTGATGGGAAGTGTTTTTCTTGCTTGCATGTGTGGAGGAAAATGTTCGTTCAGCGTAGATCAAAACCTTATGAGTGTCTCTAAGTCACTCACTCATCACACCTTCTCGTCTAGGTCTTTGTTTCATTGATACAATTAGCTTTTCCTCTTACTCTTGTTAAGTTGTATGCTAATTCCATCAGAACCTTGAGATGCAAATGCCTTTGTTTCCCATGCAACCCTCTGTGTACCACCCCCCCCCCCCCCCTCCTTCAACTGTATATCTGTTCCCTTGCCCTTCATTCTGGGTCAGTCTATTGCCGCAGACATGCTCTGTGACAGTAGGCTCACCGTTTTCCGGATTACTATTAAATTCACCACACCACAGCAAACTTCGGGATCTGAACTCGTGATTTTTCCACAACAAATGGTGCCGTGACCCGGATGGCAACATACTTCCAAGGAGACTCCTTCTTCCAGACCAAAGACAGACCAGTAACTGACAATCCAAATTCTAGAGGTAAAGGATCCTTTTGAAAACCTGATTAATGTTGCTGTGTGATGTTGGACGGTCTGTGGAGTTGGAATCCCAAAGAAGTTGACGCCATCCCAATTTAATGTAAGTCTGCTGTGTGGTCGTGAAAAGCAAGGTTTAAACTGTTTGGTATAGGGTGAGTAGAGGTTACTCCCTAAAAAATTTGATAAAGATTAGAGGTTGTTCCATATGGTTTGGGTTGGATGAGTCGATGCTTTCCCTGTTGAATGTCTAGGGATGTTTGAACTTCATTACCTCCAGACCTGGTTTTGAGGTTGCTTGCTTCTGCCTAGCCTTTAGAATTGACTCGCTCTCCTATTGGTGAAAACATTCCAGGGACGGGAATACTCACAAAATGCATGCTAAAATGTCTAAGTACCTGTGAATACTTAGGGAAACTCGAATTTCATTTCCTACAACACAAAGGGTTTGAGATTACTTGTTTCGACCTAGCCTTAGAATCTGACTTGCTCTTCTAGTGGTCAAACTATTCCTGGGAAAGAAAGACGAATTCCGGGTTGGAAAATAAAATGGGCCTATGTATATATTGTTTTGTGTTAATACTCCATATGTTAGTTAATCCCAGAATTCCCTTTTTGTTTTGTTTGTTTGTACAGTACCTTTATCAATCCTTGTCTGATTAGCTTGTTGAAGGAATCAGAAAGTGTAGTGTTGTTCAAGGAATTGAAAAGCTATTGTTCATAGAAAGTATGGTTTAATTTTACCTTAGGATGGATCCTACACAATGGCACTTTTGTTCGAACCCGATTAAAAAAAAAAACTTGAAAGATAGACTAAACTCTCAGATAGAATAAATACTTCTTTTCTCTCAAACTTCTACTCCATGTAAGACGTCGTCATCCAGAATCTCAATAAGCTTCACTTACGATCACAACAAGAAGCTGGAAACTCAATTGGCGGGAAGAAAAGTTTTTTTTTTTTGTTTCTTTTGTTTGTTTGTTGTTTGTTTTTTTTCCTCTCTTCATTATAGTCTAGCTATTTGCAATAAAAAAATTAAAAAAACACAACGCAGAGTAAATTAAATGCAAACTAACTAGGACTAACTAGGAAACTAACACAAAGTAAAAGAAACGTGAATTTAAATAAAAAAAAAAAAAAGGAGAGAGAAAAAGAGAGAATAGTGACTACTGGGTAAGTCTTCCGGAAGCACCAAAACAAGCTTGTTGTTCTTGTGTCTTTGTACCTGTACATTTTGTGTTGTCCTTAACTACAGTTCAATTAACTTTTAGCTTCAAACTTTTAGCTTCTTAACTGTCAATGTATCAAAATGTTAATGGTTGTTTTAAGCATCTCTCTACACAGGCAGAGTGAGGAAAATGGCAGAGGATTCCTGATAGACTTTAAACCATGGACAAAGCCACTCTACAAGACTTTGGGACTCAATATTTGTGAGAAAATGGCTGATTCAGAACAAACCAAAATTGAAACCTGACTATGACATCTCCTTTGAGCAACCAAATGGAAGTGTTAAATTATCAACTAAACTGGTAATTTTACAGTTTCATTTGTCAACTTGCAGAATTTCGTCATTGAAAGTTTCTATTGAAACACTTAGTGCTGTGGGGGTTGTAAGAATACCTTTGTCTATACTTAAATTTTGAGCCTATTGCAACGTCTATTGTAACCTTTCTAGAAACATCAAATTTCACACCTTCTCACTCCTTTTGTTAGCACCACACCCATTAATCTACCAGGAAAAGATTCAGTATGTTAATTAAATACCACCTTTTTGTACTCAGAAAATGTTGTTGGAGTCTAATAGAGAAAACACAATAACCACAATAGCGAGACAAAATATCCATGGTCCCAATTCAGTTGGACTTCTTTTCTTTTAATGATCTTTGAGTAAGACCAAAGTAATGGCAAAGTGGTGCTTTCTCCCCATCACTTTTAACTATCAAACATAGTATTGGGTGTTGTCCTTGATACTTGCTGGCTCCAGTCACTGACTTTTCCATTATTTTCTTGTACTCTGAAAGTAACTGAGAGAGTTAGTGTACCTCAACCCTACCTTATGTCATCTTGAATTGACTCTTTAATTTCATATCTATCCTTTCAGAACCAGCCTCTGTTTCTTTCTATAATATTGGATCCAGTCAACAGAGAACTTCCACCCTCTCTTGAGATTGTAGTAGAAATCAACAAGATTCCGTCCCAGGTCTCTTTCACAGTTTTGGCCTCCTTTGCCTTATTGCTCTATTTCCAGGGCAATGATGGCAACTCCCATAACTGGATGGACATCATCTCATTTTCTTCTAAACCTCATCCTGACCTCTTAGAAATTTCTTTCTCACTATACTTTCCTCAACATGTATACTAGTGGCTCTGCTCATAAAAAGGAATGTCATATAAAGGATACGCAATTTACCTTGTTATCACTTGTTTGAAGTGCCACCCTGCCATCCTCAAACTCCGCCCAAGTAGATGAGAACGTGTCGTCAAATCCAACGTAAACTACAATATGATTGACATCGATTTCAGACATGTTTTAGAAAATTTACAGGATGTCTTTCACTATGGGCAAACTGAAAATCAACCACCTCTTCAGGAACACCCATTGACTGACACCAGTAAACTTCACCATGCTGCACTTTGGCTGACCATGCAACCATAAGTGCTGACAGTCTCTATGTCTTAGTTGTTTGTTTTGTCATTGTTTTGCTGTTGTCTCCATGACTTTGTTGCTCCTTATGATGTTGTTCTTTCCAAAAGACGGCTAACAGGAAAAATGTAAGTCATGGCTTTCTCATGGATGTAAATATGTAAATACTCGTGGATCCAGGATGACGGCCGCGTTGTGGATCTTAAAACTTTTTTCTTCAAACAGACTATTAGTAATCTATGAAAGAACCCACACTAACGTCCCACAAGAGGACTGGATCTCTGTATCTGTGACATTTAAGGGTGGGTCCAAAACCAAGACCTTCCCCACATTCATCATTGAACAGCTGGTCTCCCATTTGATCCTGTGAATCCCTCCTCTACATTGCATTGGATTGAAATCTTGCAATGCTGACTCCCCTGCACCTAGAACGTCCTTCTCTTCTGAAGAACAACGCAGGCCCCAGAGGCCCAGAAGAAGATGAGACACCCCATCCAGGACCCCTACAGCTACCACACGTGTTGAGGATTAACGCATTACCATGGTCCTGAAGAACCTGCAAAACCTTGTCGCTGAAAAAGCATAGGAGTAGTGCAGGCCTCTGGCCCAGAAAACAGATGAAGGACCCCTTCAACCAGAACATCTAAGGATCTGCACAGGCACCGGAGTCCCAGAAGAAGATGCACACACAACAGTTAAAAATATACCTCAGTGGATTACACACACTTCGTTCACAACTCCCTTTTTCCAACTAGCAAAATTAGTAGCTGACAACAGCCCCAATCCCAATAACTATTAAGTACGTGGAGTCTGTGGACTCATTCCACATAGTGCAGAAGAAGGACTCCCACTGATTGCCTCCTTACCAAGTGTGATAATTGCCACATACTACACTGGAACTCCACCTATGAACACTACCACAATTCAGAACCATGAACTGTCCCCAACATCAAGCCAACCATCAAGTAATACCCCTCATCCCCTCAACCTGTGTGTCAGAGGCAAGGGACATATCCACATGGTGACATCAAAATGTGACATGGTGTACCCAACATCAAAGGAACCATGTCAACCTACCAACAGAGTACTCTTCAGCAGGATTCATGGATGGATAGACATTTTGCAACGACGGTTGAACACTGCTCCATGTTATTTCCAAAAGATGTTTACTTGATTTGCAACAGTTGTTTGGGTCACATGGTCTCAAGTATGAGAGTATTTTCAACATCACCTGTAGTACATATTAAGACACACTCACAAACACTTGGTCCGCTTATGAACCGGATAAGAGACCTTTCTCATACCATGTCACTGCTTTCACAAAATGACCAAACACCTCAATGGGCATTATCACTTACCACATAACCGGGAAACCACTGGTTTATTTTGGTTGGTTTAAGGATAAACTAGAGTCATTGGGTTCCTTAATTTTGAATTTGTAGCTACTACTTAGTTGATAATCCATTGTTTTATCAACCCCCAATGTCGTGTCTGAAATCCAATTTAAAACCCTTACACTGAAGAACCACTACGATCACCTTCTACTTCAACTCCAAACATGTTTAGATATCTTCTTGCTTTCTCTTAGACTTGACTTCGTTTAAAAAAAAAAAAAAAAAAAAAAAAAGGATGGATTGTGGAGGAAAATGTTCGTTCAGCGTAGATCAAAACCTTATGAGTGTCTCTAAGTCACTCACTCATCACACCTTCTCGTCTAGGTCTTTGTTTCATTGATACAATTAGCTTTTCCTCTTACTCTTGTTAAGTTGTATGCTAATTCCATCAGAACCTTGAGATGCAAATGCCTTTGTTTCCCATGCAACCCTCTGTGTACCACCCCCCCCCCCCCCTCCTTCAACTGTATATCTGTTCCCTTGCCCTTCATTCTGGGTCAGTCTATTGCCGCAGACATGCTCTGTGACAGTAGGCTCACCGTTTTCCGGATTACTATTAAATTCACCACACCACAGCAAACTTCGGGATCTGAACTCGTGATTTTTCCACAACACATGTCAGTTTAGGTCACAATTATGTTATTGTAATTTGTAGGGATTAACTTCTCAAAAACCTGTGGCCTCTCCTTTTGCATGACGTCACAGTACTGTTGCAGCTAAAGGAGACAGACATATGCTCTTACCTTTTGATTTAATCCTTTAGGATTTTTGTAGATACCTTGAAATAAAAATAATCTTTCTGACTTACCTCCAGCAACAGCTGGGGGACATGAGTGACCAGAGGAGCTGGAGTGAATGAATATAATTTAAGAGGGGAAAAATAGTATTTGTTGACCTTTTATTTGGCTAAAATTCAATATGGATCCTTTTTGTTAGCTGCTTCCTCTGTCATGCTTAATGGCTGATAAAAATGTAGGGTGGGTGGATGTGAACTTTTCATGGGTGTCTGAAGTGGGGTATGACAGGAAAGGCTTGAGAGCCATTGACCTTACAGATTCTTCAGTGGCGACACGTAATGACCACCAGGTGGCAATACAATACAATATAGTGGAGAACTCAAAAAATTATTGTGCGTGTGTTAGACCGATGCAACAAGTCAATAGTTTACTTTGGTGAGTGATATTGATACTGAGTTGATTATAAGCCAGTGAGCTTTACATATATGAGAGTAAATACCAACCATATCAGTCTTATTCAGTTTTTATTTTTCTTATTTTATTTCATTGATGAAAAAAGAAGTCAACTTAAAATACCTCAGTTTTGTAATTTTGTTGCAGAATTGCAATAGCAGCTTCTCAGAGTGTCTGCCTGCTGCACTTTTTTTTTTTTTTTTTTTAAATATAAAGTAGACAACTTTTAAAAATAACCACATTCTTAAACCTCAAGTCCTAAAATCGTAAAACAAAAGAAGCACCACTTACTCAAACCAGCACTGTTGGTTTAACCTAAATGATTTAAGAAAGATGTTATCAGTTTGTCAACACAATACAAGTTGGAGTGGAATTGAGTGTTGAATCTTATCAGGTGTGAAAGTCATACATTATGACTAAAACAAGATAGTATACAAAGCTTTCCAAATATGTATACAGCTAATGCACATTCTCAGTGAAGAATGTGCAACTAAATGAAGTAGATGTAATTTAGACACATTAGGATACATTGTGTGTTTAAACTCCATTAAAAAACAACTTTAAAGTCTTTCCTCAGACTTTTTTCTCAGTGTTTTCTGTCAGCCCATGTTAGTTTTATTTCACTGTGATTGTGATGTTCCACATCACTGCCATTAAAAATGGAATACCTCTGTTCTAGCCCCACTCAAGCCACCTTTTTGTATGTTGTCACATGAAGAAACATCCAACCAATGAAAGTCAGTAATTAATGTATAATGTGATTTTATTTGAGGTCATGTTGAGTAGAAAACATTCCACCACTAACTAGTTATCAAATAAAGAAAACTCCCAAGATTTTATGAAACACTAAAGTCATGTATTTCAAAATAAAGGTTTACACATGCATAAAGACGTAAATCAGCATTTTAGAGCTGCAGAACAAGATTTCACTACATCATAATATTTATCAAAAATATAAACAACTTCCAGATGAAGTTCTTTTGTTGTTCACTTGAGCCACAATGCCATCATACAAAGACACAAACAGACTTTCGCATGAATACCCATCACACAGTTATTGCACTTTTTAAAACACCAGCTACACCAAACCCCGAAATGAAATGCTCATGTACAGCGATTTGAGTTTATGATACATGTTGCTGCCAATTCATTTAGTCAGTCATTTTTGACATTTCAGACTAATGACTTGTCTCTCATGCAGCATTTCACTTTCCCACCATTAAAGCAGTCCAGCCACATTCTTTCAGGCTGTCGAGGTGGTGTTTGTGTTCATTGTAGCACCTCTGTGCCTCCAGTGCTGCTGCGGTTCTAGATGCGATGCTGGACTGATGAGTGGACATAGTTTATGAACTGGGAGTTTCTTAAGGGTCTTAACACATTGAACACTGTCTCTTGTTTTGTTTCTTTGCAATCAGCAACCCCGCCTCCTAACCCACCTACAGAGTTCTTTCACTGTATGTTGTGCAGCTTCCTCCTCTTCCATCCTCTCTGTCTCTTTTTGTGTTGTTGCCCTCTGACATCACTATGAGATGAGGCAACTGTTGGTCTTGTTCATCGGAGGTCGTTTGTGGTTCTCCTTGGGAAAGGTTTCCCGTCTCCGGCACAGTGCTGGACTGAGCCGACTGGGCACGTTGGCCTGCAGGAGCAGCTCCTTGAAGGCTTCCAGCACGTTGATGTTGTTCTTGGCTGAGGACTCCATGAAGCTGTGGTTCCAGTCCAGCTCCAGTGTGGACAGCACATCATTGTTGGACACTTGCCGCTCGTTGTGGCGGTCAATCTTGTTGCCTATCACCACAATAGGTGTGTACTTGTCTTCTTTGACCTCCAGGATCTCCTCCCGCAGACTCTTGACTGCCTCGAGGGATTCAGGGTCGTCCACGGCGTAGACCAGGGCGAAGGCATCGCTGTTCTGGATGGAGAGCTTGCGCATGGCTGGGAAGGAGTAGCTGCCACTGGTGTCTATGATGTTGATGGTGACTTTGATGCCCCCCACCTCGTACTCCTTCCTGTGGAGCTCCTCCACTGTGCGCCGGTGCTTGGGCTCAAAGGTGTCTTTGAGGAAACGTTGGATGAGGGCCGTCTTCCCAACTCCAGCTGCTCCCAGAAACACCAGACGCACGTCTGTCTTCTCCTTGACTTTGAAAGACATGTTGGATAGCTGTTGCTCTTCTCCTGCGAAGCTGATAAACTCACTTCAGCTGTTTATCCTCTCCTCCTCTTCTTGTCTTGTCTTGAAAATGGTTTTGTTTGCAGCGATGGAGCAGGATCGAGCTGTTTTTGAAAAGGATGATGATAGTAGCAGATGCATGTGAGTGTGCCTGTTCGGCTGCACGCTGTATTTATGTTCACACACAGTACCTGCCCCCTCCTGCTCTCCACTGAAGCAGCCAATCAGAGAAAATGATGCAAATCAAGTAGGCTAAGAGGGGGAAAAAATTGGTGACAGAGGTGATTTCACCTTTAAGTTGTCTGTGTGCAGTGCAGAAGAACATTTGCAGCAGTGGTAGGTTACTGACTGGTGCAATGAGCATCAACACTTTTATTTTTCAGACCACTGAAGGAACTACAGTGAAAGCTGTAATCAAACAAGCAACTGATGAGCTCATGCTGTGACTGAACCACAAAAACGCAGGCTCAGAGATTATAAGACAGGAGAAGAAAAGTTTTCCCTTTTACCGGACCATTCAGCTAAGTTTCTCATCTAAAGAAAATGTATATATTTTTTTATTTTTAAAGATTGGAGACGCATCATAAAAAACTGAAACAAGAGTAATGTTGAACATTTTAATGAATGTTTAAACATTCATATGCATGAGTTATGTATTAGATTCATTTATTAAATGTGAAATTAGGTATTTTGCAAAAAAATCTGCAAGGATGATATTGATATTAACTTTGTATGGCATAAATTCAAGTAATAAAGCCAACTCTTGTCTTGGAGGAAGTAATTGAATATATGATCTGGGTGAATGCTCCAATAAAAATAAATATTCACTTTCCTCAAATGACAAAGTTTTTCCACTGTAGCATGTTACAGGCTCAAATTTGAATGCCCTACAAAGCGTACATACTAAATAGAACAGACAAAACAAGTTTATGAAATTTATATCAAGTACAGCTACGATTGAAATGAATTTTTTTTAAAGCATTTTAACATCGACACACAAGCTCAGTGAATTTAGTTTGAGTGATGTAAATGCTCTTGCAGTCACTGTGGTCATCATCATTAAAAGGTCACATATTCAGACCAGTTCTCAGTGGACCACACACAGGGACAACTTGCCAATAATTTGTTGTTGTTGTCTAACAATGAAATGTCATTTGATCCCAGAAAGACTGTTCGGTTGAACATGAACCATCTCCCTCTCCACCAGGGGAGACTCATCACAGTCACTTGAGATTGTTCAGGCTTATAGCACTACACTCTGCGAAAAGGAAAATGCATAAAATCTCATGCACAAAATTGCATGCGTGCAGGCTTATCTCTAGTTACTTCCTCATTTCTGTGCGGATTTAGTCCCCATTTCTCTGGTGTTTGCTGGTTTTATTTGCACTTGTGCCGCCGCATGATGACAAAGCCATTGTCTGAAACTCGTCTCACATGTCAAAGGCTGAGGAGGCTGGCAGAGACGTTCTGTTCCTGCACTCAACAAGCGAGTCACAGTTTTGCACAGGTTTGACGCAACTGTCGTCATTACAGAGTGTAAATCACAACCTGGTTTAACCTAATATAAAGTGCATGTTTAGACTAATCCTCTTTTGCGTTGAAATTATGTAACCCTTGTAATAAAAGAAGAAAAAAAAGTGTTTGCTCAGTAGCATTGTTTTCCCAGTGGTGCAGTGATTCAAATGTCAACTGAGTGGGAAGCTGAATGGTCTGCATTCAGATCAGACAAAGCCAAATAAAATAATATTACAGTTATCATTATCATGCTCGGATCGCTCACATGCTCCCTGAGCCCAGACTTTGTCACTTGTTGCTATGATACCACAGCATCCATTACCTGAGAGCTCAAGTGGATGTACGAGTAGAAATGTGCTCCTAATTAGTGCTGTCATTCATTACTGAGTCTAACTGTTGATGCTGGAGGATGGTAACGGTGAGTGATGGGGTATATTGCCTAATTATTTCATTGGTCCATCTACATTTTATTGTAGCTGCCAGAAAAGCTGTTCTTAGACCTCAGGTACATAATTTGAAAATTGAATTGTAGAGTGTGTCGGGTTCCTCTTGACCTGTTCAGGTTTCATTCAACCACATTTGGGCCAAGATTGCACATTTTATCTGATTTACTCTGTGTCATGATTGTTATTCTTTTAAATCTGATATTCCGCTGAGTAAACCTCACAATATAAGCACATCTTCTGATGTTGCTGCGGTGTGCTGCTCTTTCTAAACTCTAAGCAATGGACTCAGGGATGATAACTCTAGACTTCCTGACCTCTGTCGTGACCGAGGCCTTCATCCTTCCCTCTCTGGAGACAAAACTAGCCTGAAACTAAAGCTCAAGGCCCCTGAGCAATTCAGCTCCATCACTCAGGTTCTCCACTTCATTAAACACAGCCTCAAGACAGTATCAGCAAGGGAACCCATATTTCATTTTCTCTCAACTGCCCATTCTTATCCGTATAGTCTCTTTACAGGTCAGGGCATTCTAAAGGATAACGTGAAAATCCAAAGAATGAAAACATTAAGAAGAAGTATTGGTGTAAAAAGAAAGTGAAATTAATATGATCTTTTAAAGCATTCAATTTTATTTTATTTTTTTACATACAACAGTGACTGTTGCCTTATTAAATTGTTGTAGCAAATATGTTACAATTAGCTATAGCATTTATCAGACATTTCAGCAAATTTTCCTTAAAGCAGATATCAGCGATCCGGTCGTTTTAAAAAACACAAGTTACGAGTTTCCTTGAACACACCATGAGTTAGCAGCCCCCGCCCTCGTCATGGATCTATTGGTCCTCTCCCTACGTCACCACATTCACGCGCACCCCTTGGCTGCACACACAGCCCTTCATGCCGTTCTCTCTCCTCATTGGATAACGCTTGTATCCCACAAGGAAAGTTTTCTCCTCAGTTTACAGCAGAGCAGAGTGACGGTGAGACTCGTGTTTTGGCTGAAACACTCCATGTAAGTGATTGCTGACGGAAAATAGGAGGATTTAGGACTTATATTAACAAAAACATTCCGCTGATATCTGCTTTAATTTGCAGTTGTGTGTCTGTCGATGTGATGAAAGTGATAAATATGGAGTGTTATTTTTTTTTACAACCTGGACCTTATATCTGGCATAAAATACAGTCGTTTACTCAGCGTATATCCATGTAGTGGGAGTGATCGGGGCACAGAGAATGCAGCCTCTAAATAACGCATTATCTGCCGCAAAATTGGTTCTGTTATCGTCATCTGGGGTCTGTAGAAATCTAACAAATATTCAGCCACACACATACAGAGACTGGTTTCAAACAGGTTTCAAAGCAATAATGTGTTGGCATGCCTGCAGAGAGAGAAAGAGCCATGTATATTTTGGATGTGTGGTTTGTTTCTGTGTATTTAATCAGCTGGGTGTGCTAATACAATTGTGTCAATCACGCGATGTCAAGGAGAACGTTAGCTTTGTGATGCATGGTTGTTTTAGTGCAGTCGATATGTATTCAGGTTAAAAGGCCAAAGGTCCAGGAACAGTCAGTTTACACTGCATGCAGGAACTTATAATACAAAACAAATACTTCCTGATAATTATACTAATAAGGGAGGGTATAAGTCTTGCATGAATTCTGTTCCTTTCTTTTCCTGTGGCATGAATACACACAGGTGTAGTTTCAGCTGTTACAGGTACAGAGGCTGACCCAGAAACCCCACAGCATGCTGTAAAGTCATTTGTTTTTTTACAGCTCAGCTAAGTGGGCAATTTAAGGTCCCTGCTCTCCAGTGGAGGGGATGATGGGAGTCTGACACAGGATCTGTGGACACTGTGTTTGCCTATGGAATGAAGACAGAGTCAATTGCCGCAGTTGCCCATTAATGCCATTAAATTGGTGTGAATCGAGCAGAACAGGATTGTTCCTATTCTTTTCATAAACGAAACAGTATAATTTGATTAGGTCAAGAAGCCAGAACTGTTTCCTACATTAGCTGCAGGATAAATTGGCTTGACTTTGATGGACTGTCTCATTATTTTTGGGGCCATGAACTGTGAGAATAACTTTGCCTGGCATAGATACAGATACAACAGGTCTGATGCGGCTCCATCATTTGTCTCACACAAGAAACAGCTTGACACATGCATAATGATCTGGGCCAGAGAGCGATCTGACGATGCATTTTTGGATGGAGACTGTAACTGTGTGAATTATTCAAAAAATAAAGGGCCAGAACTTCCACGACCGACTGCCGCTGCTTCACGGGCGTTCCACAAGCATTGAATCAAATTGGATTTGTATTATTTAATGATTTGAGGCCTTAATTCATTGCTGTACAGCACCTGTGATAAGGGAGACAGCTTGATATTGCTTTGTACTGAGCTTCTCAGTAAGGAAAATGAGCAAATGGGAACGACTGGCAATTAATATAAAGTTTTCTTATTCACCTTTTCCTTGTTATCAAATGTTTTTTTAAATTCTTCATCAAACACATTTCTTTCTGTAAATACAGACACCATCCTACATGTATGTCAAGGAGCCCTCTCAAATGCCCTGTGACACCCGCCTGCTAATTTTGCATTGTTTGTCTTAATCCGCCCTTTTCATTCGGTGGCTTGGTGACTTCAGACAGAGCGCACATGCAGACTGCTGTCACGACTGTGTATTCAAACCTCCTCCCTCCCAAGTTTGGCGGCTACAGGTCCTTTGACATTGTCCTTTGGCACAGGAACATCGTGTCCTGGATAATGAGCGGTATGGTGATGGTGGAGGTGGAGGTGGTGGTGGGGGCAGGAACAACAGAGGTTTGCCAGCGGCGACCGGTCTCATTACACCTCGCTGCACTAGAAGGTGTTCTCTGTGTTTGAGGAGGCTTTATGTTATTATGAGCTATTAGGCTGTACCTGTGTGTGTCCATAGTGGATTTTAAAAGGAGGTATTTAAAAAAGAAACGCCTGACGTCTCAGTCATTTTTCAGTTCATGTTTTACCATGGATATTGCTTTGTGTTTTTATATTATTGTATTATATAAGCATACATATTCTTAGAAGAGACTATAACTAAATCTTTTGTTTCTTTTTCATTATCAATAGTAGCTTTTTTTCTGTGTCAGGGTTAGAGACGAAAGTGTCTTGATAGTTGTCCAGAAATCACATGTCTTATACGCAGTTGCATGTATTCAACACATTCAGAACATCCTGTAATGAAACTAAAAACATTTTGGACTGGGCCTCCTAGGACTTTGTTATGCAACCTAGCTGTGACACTGAACAGGGGGTTAGGGAGGGAGCAGCTGGGTAAGAAAGATCCAGGAGTAGTATTTATTTTCGGATTTGGGTGAAATGACAAGTACGTATGAAGATAAGTGCCCTTTTTTTTTTTTCGAAAGACCTTTCAATAAACTGAACACACAATGTACAATCATCGGGGTATATTCGCACATTCTTTTGTTCAAACTGGTCGCTTCTCACCATTTCAGTTACTGGTCCCATGAAACTATTTTAAAATGAGAAGATGTGCACTTCTCACATCCTCAAAGAGCATTTCAGACATCATGCTCCTTGGTGCTCATTACTGTAAGGCTACGAGTCCCTGAGCCTGTCCTCATTTGTTGTCTAAAGCATCAGGGACAGGGACTTTTTTAATGTGAGCAGTGCTTTGTTGGTTTCTAGCAGGAGAATCAATGACCCAATGCATTCTTTTGGTTCCCATGGTAAAAAAAAGGTTATGTATTGAGCAACTGTGATATTTAACTGATATAAGGGCTGGTTCACTGACCTTAACATCAACTTTTGTAATTCTGCCTCTATTACAGTACTTGTAATCAATTGACTTCTGGTGCAGCCAATCAGATCTCACCATCTCAATGAAGTCCTATTAAATCAGTTATGATGTCCCAGCGAATACTTAAATATCTGTTCTCTCTGCTGCCAAAAACCGCCATTCAGTGCATTTTAAGAGAGTAAAAGTTCTCCTCGCACTGTGTCTCATTAATGGTATTATGAGGCCACTGTCTGATCATTATCCTCTCTCAGAGGTTTTGAATCCCAGCATGCTGTGCTGCAGGAAATCACTTCCACTTCCCTTGAGCGGCAGTCGGCGGGTTAAGAGCACTCCTCTCGCTCTATACAGCTACTCTAACAGATTCCTGCTTCTCAACTCTGGCCTCTTTCTCAGCATCTCGAGCCAGTGGTTCAGGCTTTTCTATTGGTTGTTTTATCTTTATTTGCATTCTTATAAAGATGGTCTTTGTTGACCTAGATTCATATTGTATTTGACCTTTTATTTCAGTTTGGTCTCCATGTTGTTCTGGCTGGTGTGACTTAATGCATTCATCATTCAGCTTGACTTTCTTTTGTCAGAACTGACTCTTCTGTTTCAGTTGTTGGATGTTTCTATGTTTTAGCCATTTTGTTTATTATATTAGATACAATTACTGTATATTTTTGTATATTTACATGTCTCTACTGATTAACTTACTGTTCTTGTTCTTGAGTTCAGTTATAATTGTGCTCATGTTTTAAATGCATGGAAATTGAACAAGTTGAAATAAATGTTATTTCTATTTAGCCATGCACTGTTATCTCTCTCCAGTGATTGGACATTACTATGTGGTTATTAAGTTTTGGAGACAGAGGGCAGGAAATATAATTTCCTAGAATTGTAATTTTATTCTATCAGAGTGACTCCAGGATGAAAATGTGCAATTAGCTTTATTCCCTTAATAGATTTTGTTCCCCTTCCGGATGTTTCCTCACATCATGAAATTTGTGAAACATTTTGCTCTCTGTTTGCTCCTTTTTATTGTTTTTTAAACCGGACACAATTTTACAGTTTGTATCTTTTACACATTTTCTGCCAGAGTCTAATTAAGAAAATTAACATTTAACCTTTTTTATAATGAATACAGGAATTGCCAACAGAGTGTTATTCTTTTATCTTCGTGAAGGCCAAACAAGCTTTCTTATTTCTGTCTGGAAATTATTATAGAGAAATAAAAGGAAAAATAGAAATAGTCTGATAAATAAAATGATTAATTTTCCATAAACATATTAGTTAGCCATAATTAGTATATCTGAAGGCAATGTGACCAGATCTGTACCACACTGTACTTAACGCATATTTTAACACTATTAATAAATATGTTTTCAGTCATTGTTCAAAACTTATTTATAGAAAATTGAGTAAAAAATTGTATAGAAAGAGTATAGAAAAATGTGTAGGCTGCAGTTAAGCATTCATGAATGGTTTAATCTTCTGTAGAACATAAAACCGTGAATCATTTTTCAAGTCACTGTATTAGTAAAAAGAGATCTCATAGTTTGTTCTTATAAGCGAGTCCATGTGTAGCGGGTCCCAGCTCGGGCTCCGCTAGCAGATATATAGATAACCCTGGAAGGACTGGAAACACAGTAGAAAAATAAGACAACAGGGACAGCGACTGCTCATTCTCCAAGTCCATAGGATTATATTTATTTTCACATTCACATGTAAAACTTCAACTGCAATAATGAATCATTTCTGTCAATTTATCTGTATTAAAGCAGTGGAATCTAAACCACATTTAACTGACATCTCATGTCTGTTTTCACATATTACTTATGAAATAAACTTGTATTAAACCAAAAATAAACGTTACATTTTCCCTTAATCATGTCAACTGTTTATCATTTCCTCTATTATCAACCATGTAGTTACTTCTCATTCACACACACATTCTCTCATCAAAAGAATAATGTCTGTACATAAAGTACATATTCTAAGTATTTACTTAATATGACAGAATGAATATTTAATGCAGGTTAACTATCACATATTTTTACTGAATAAACACAGGCCTAAATAATAAACATGGCTTAAACGTATTTAACTCATAGCTTTAACCTGTAAACTTGTGAACCATCAATTGTTTACATGACGACGTGCTCGGCTCTAACCAGGCTGCAGCCGGAGCTGGTCTTAACACATTAGCTTTAGCTATATGAATACACACTCAATAATAATACTTTTCATACACAATAACTCACACATGCCCGTTTCAGAATAATGCAACACACATGCACACACTCGTATTTCCACACGCACAATGTTACCCACAAATGCCGAGGAGCCGAAAGAAAATACATAAACGTAAACATTTCACTATGGCGACGGGCGCCATGTTAGCCACCACAATAACGTTAGCCTCATACCGTGGCACTTTCGTTGTTCACACACTTAACGAGCTTCTAGCTTCTTTATCACACATCACCGGGGGTTCATATTATCTTATAAACATCTGAAGTCGGAGAAAAAGTTATTAACCAACCTGGAAACACAGTAGAAAAATAAGACAACAGGGACAGCGACTGCTCATTCTCCAAGTCCATAGGATTATGAGCTTCACTTCCGCATTGCGCTGTAACCAGTCCCAGTGGCGCCGCCGGCAAGTGCTGCCACCCAGTGTCCATTTATCGCAACTGCAAGTCATTGTGTGTTTCTCTTTCTCATTGTTACTTCACAGAATAAAATAATATAATAAAATAATAGCACTGGCCATAAACCAAAGTGACTTCAGAGTAAATAATAATCACAATAATAATCTCAACAAAAATACTTTTGTGAGTATCACATCCACCCCGACAAACAAAAATGGCTCCCGACATTTGACACAACCAAAAAAAAATTCTCCCCTTTTTTTTCCTTTTAATAAACTTGTGTGTTGAATGGCATGTAGCATATGTAAGGCATGTACATTTGTGGCGTGTAAGGGGCAGGTGAGATGAACTGTCTGGTCATGTGTGGCATGAAAGGTAGGGGGGGTATCTGTGAGGAGACAGAATCTACATGGGTTTGTATTGAAGGTTGGCCCAGTGACTCATAAGTGAAAGTTGGTCTTGGTCTCCTCTCCCTGGCTGACCTCCTCACCTCTCTGTGTTCATCTTCTGCAGGCAAAGTCCTTGTACAGGGCGAATCCGCTCTTTCCACCTGTATTTGTTCATCTTGGTCATTTTGCTCATCCTCTTCAGGCTGAGGTAGGTGTATGACATCATGTTCATTTGTCTGTGATTCATCACCCACTAATTCCACTTCTTTTTCGTTTACAGGGGTTTGTTCGTGCTCTCTTACAGGTAAGTTTGTCTCATCCGTGTGTGTATTGTCTCTTTCAGGTAGGTTTGTCTCATCCGTGTTTGTGTCGTCTCTTTCAGGTAGGTTTGTCTCATCCGTGTTTGTATTGTCACTTTCAGGTCGGTTTGTCACATCCGTGTTTGTATCGTCTCTTTCAGGTAGATTTGTCACATCCGGTAAGTATGCATCCACAGGTTCGGTTTCTCTCCTTGGTACTGCATTTGAATGTTCCTTGTGGGTCATGGACGGTTTCTTCGGGGTCCGAACAGGAACTGCTGCAGGAGGAAATGGCTGTGATACCAACATTTGCCCTCTTCCTGAGGCTGTTGATCCTCCATGTCCAGACTGATCACTTTCCATCCTGACGACAGGTGTTCTCAACCAATAACCTCCCGTCTCCTCATCCTCATCATCAGTGTCTGACATCACATCGTTGTCAGTCGGCCTTGCCCTCTGTTGAGGTTGTTTTTGTCTCTGAGGGGGAGTTAAAGCAGGATCAGCTGACTGCGCTGGGCTCTCAACAGGTAAGTCATTGACTAGAAGTAGCAAATTTCTGTGTATGGTTCTGTTCCTCGCACTTGGGTCTCCCTCAGGATGAATGACATATACAGGATTATCAGAGATCTGCTCTTTCACCACATAAACCTTCTTTTCCCAGTAGGAACGAAGTTTACCGGGTCCACCTCGCTCACCCATGTTTCGAACCAGCACTCGATCTCCTGATTTGAGGACCACTCCCCTCGCTTTTTGGTCATAGTAGGACTTGTTCTTTGCACTTGATGACAAGCTGGATTTATTCGCTATCTTGTACGCTTCTGTCATCCTTTTTGACCATTTCTCCACATATCCTTTGTGTGTCACTGATCCGGTGCTTTCCAACAATCCAAACAAAAGATCCACAGGAAGACGGGGGTGTTGTCCATAGAGCAGGTAATGAGGTGAGTAGCCCGTGGACTCGTGACGCGTACAGTTGTATGCGTGTATCATTTGTGGCAAATGTTCCTTCCATCTCTCCTTTTCTCTGTCTGTCAGTGTCCGTAACATTTGAAGCAATGTGCGGTTGAACCGCTCAGCAGGGTTACACTGTGGATGGTACGGAGACGTCCGCGAGTGTCCGACCCCTGACAGCCGTCCGAGGGTGCGGAAAAGGTCGTTTTCGAACTCACGTCCTTGGTCATGATGGAGACGATTTGGATAACCAAGACGAGGTATGTAGTCGTTGTATATTCGTTCAGCTGCAGTTTGTCCTGATTTGTTTTTGGTCGGGTAAGCTTGAGCAAATCTGGTAAAATGGTCGATTACTACCAGAATGTACTCAAAGCCTCCTTTGCTCTTCTCCAGGTGTAAATAGTCTATACAAACCAGATCAAGAGGGGAAGACGAGGTCAGGCCACCCATTGGCGCACGCACATGTGTGGTGGGTTTTTTTTGTTTTATGCAGCTGCATTTTCTTGTGACATAATCCTCTATACATTTCTTCATGTACGGCCAATAGAAACGTTCTCTGGCGAGGTGGAGCACACGTTCTGTCCCAACGTGTCCCATGTTGTCATGGAGATGTTTCAGGGCAATTGACCGGTACTTGACAGGTAACACCAACTGTTTTCTTTCTGTGGTCCGGCGGTACAGGACTCCCTTCTCCAGATGTAGTTGACTCCACTCATGAAGCAGCTTGCGAGTGAGCCCACCCACTGACCTTCTGACCTCATCAGTGAGAACGCTATTGGTCTCTTTCAGTCTTGTTATTTCTCCTATTTCAGGGTCATCCCGTTGGGCTTTTGCTAGCTCTTCGAGGCTTATTTCAGGCAAAAGTGGATGAGGCTGTGGTATTACATCAGCAGAGGAGGTGTAAAGCGCAGCTATCCATGCAACGTCCTTCTTCAGGGCTGCTCTGCCTCCTTCCCACGTTGCATGCAGCACGTCCTGAGACAGCTCCTCAGTGCATGTGGTGACATAGTGGTCAATATCGAGTGGGATGCGTGAGAGTGTATCGGCATCGATATTGTTTTTTCCAGGTCTGTATTTTATGTTGAAGCGGAACTCTGACAATTCTCCAACCCAGCGATGTCCAACTGCGTTGAGTTTTGCAGTGCTCATGACGTAGGTGAGTGGGTTATTATCAGTGTAGATGGTAAAGTGTGGAGCGTAGAAGAGATAATCTCTGAATTTCTCGCACACTGCCCACTTCAGAGCCAGGAACTCGAGTTTTCCGCTGTGGAGCCTGTAGTTCCTTTCCGCTGGCGTCAGAGTTCTTGATCCATATCCGATCACTCGCATTTTCCCACCTTGCTGCTGATAGAGAATTGCACCGAGCCCTTTCTCCGACGCATCGGTGTGCAGGACGAATGGTTCCTCGAAGTTGGGATATGCGAGGACTGGGGGGTTGGTCAGCATACTGATTAGCCTTTCCAGAGTGCTTTGATGTTCCGCCTTCCACTCAATGGGGGTTTTGGACGGGAGCTGGGGACCCTTGGACTTGGTGTGACGTGGAAGGGGTTGGGGCATTGAGGACTTCACTTGGAGTAGCTCATACAGCGGTTTCGCTATTTTTGCAAAATCCTGTACATAGGAGCGATAATAGCTCAGGAAACCGAGGACCTGGCGGAGCTCACCAACTGTTTTGGGCGGTTTGTTTTTTAAAGCCAGCACCGCGTTGATGTCTTTGGGGTCAACTCGAACTCCTTCGGCCGACACCAAGCGTCCAACATAGCGAACCTCCTTCTGAAACATCTCGCACTTCTCTGCTCGTAGCTTCACCCCATGGTGCTGCAGTGCTACCAGGACCCTGCGAATCACCTCCACATGGTCGCTGAAAGATCTGGAATAGCAGAGCAGGTCGTCCAAGTACGGGATGCAACACTCGTCTCGCAGGGAGCCCAACATCTCCTCCATGCTCCTCTGAAAAGCAGCGGGTGCATTAGAGAGTCCGAATGGGATTCTTGTCCACTCGTAAAGCCCCCAGGGTGTGATGAAGGCGGTGAGATGGCGAGACCCTTCTGCCACAAACCCCTGGTGGTAAGCTTTACCTTGATCAAGTATGCTGAACACTGAATATCCACCCAGCGTGTCTGTCAAATCTTGTATTCGCGGCAGTGGATGCCTGTCAGGTACTGTTTTTTGATTTAGGAGGCGATAATCTATACAAAGACGTAGCGTGCCGTCCTTCTTCCTTACACACACCACAGGAGCAGAGTAGGAAGATTTAGATTTCACTATCCATCCCTTTATGATAAGATCTTGAATGTACTCCTTTACCTCTTTAAACAGTGGTTTGGGAATGGACGTGTACGCTCTCTGCACAGGGACGTCGTCTTTCAGGTTGATCACCATCTGCAGATTTGGGATACAGCCGATGTCGTCTCCATCTCTCGCGAAAGCGTTCGATTCCTCATACAGCATCCTCCTAGCAGCCTCCTGCTGTTCTTCCTCCAGGTGGTCGATGTTTACAGGTGGGTGCCACAGGGGTGAATCTGCGCTGCTGACATGAGTGGTGGTGACCTCACTGACAATTGCTGCAGGCTGTGATTTGTCCAGGATATCTGCCTCCACAACATTTTCAATGTGCTGCAGGATCCCTAGCGCTGTTTTACGTGGTAATGTAATGTCATGGTTAGTGTTGTTGCCAATAGGAATGGTGACATAGGGTTTGTTTGGGTTCTGGATCTGTAACAAACCTGGCCCTACATCCCACTGTCCAGACGACAGACAGTCTTCATCTGTTTCAAACAACACTAACTGGGTAGCGACATCCATGTTTGAAGGGACCCGACACTTCACCCATGACACTTGACCAGCTGGTAGTATGATGTCTTTGGCCCCTGTTCTCACACGCCCCTGCTGCATCACTAACTTTGATGTCTGCACAAAGTTAACGAGGGCTTCAGCTGTTTCGCTAGGGACAGATATGGCGTTGCTAAGAAGGCTAACAAGTACTGGCATTAGCTTCTCTGGTTGGCCACAAATTAACACTTCCAAAACATTAAAGCCTATTAATGGTCTGTCCATGGGGTAGCTGCTGATGAGAAATGGGACACTAATGGACAGATTGGGGTCCAAATTCCCTGGTAAGTTCACTGTGATATTAACCCACCCATCATATGGAACGAGACCACCATTTGCTGCAGTGACTCTCAGTTCTTCCTCCCCTAAGATCTCGGAAACTGGGCGAGTGCTGAGGTCAGGTAAGTATTCTTCTTTCCAGGCACGGCTGACTATACTGACTTGTGACCCGGAGTCAAGCAGTGAGGTGACAGGTAAGCCATTTAGATAGCTCTGAACTAGGGCCTTTTTACCAATGAAACTAGCAACAGCTCTGGCTTTAGCTACACGTGGTAGTTGAGGAGGGGGCTGTGCTACTTGTGTGCAGTGACTTTGTGTGCTTAACATTACTGGGGTCAGGGGTGAGGAGGGGCATGTCTTCTCATTCTTGGCCTCGCTTACTGGTTGGGACTTACTTTCAGACTCGGTCACTAGATGTCCCCCTCCAGTGGCCGGTTGAAGTTTCCCTGCCTCCTTGGCCGTTTCAGGCAGCCCGCTGCACGATGTCCATCATCCCCACATGTGAAACAATGTTTACAATCCTGTCTGTCTTGTTCCACACAGCTTGGACAGCCATAGGGTTTTCCACGTTTGGACTGTGTCCTATTCTGGTTGTACTGACGCCCATTGTTTGTTGGCTGCTGTTCATTTTGTTTTTGCATGGTCATAACAAGTCTGGTGAGTTCCTCTACCTTGGTCGTGAGGTCTCTCAGGGGATCTGGTTTTGGTTGGTTTGATTTGGACTCTACACTCTCTGACTTTGGGTTAGGTCTCTTTACCCCATCAGGTTCAAGTTGTGCACTGTGTGTGTTTGTTACCGTCTGTCTGCGTGAAGAGCCAAGTCTTTTCATCCTCTCATTTTCTTCACTGGTGATTTTCATCACCTGACGAAGGATCATCTCATCTGTGACGCCGCTGCTTGACAACAAAGGTTTGAGTTCTCTGCGTATGTCAGTGTGTTTGTGTCCAAAGCCTTGGTATACTGTATGCAGGAAAACATCTTGTACTGTAGCAGCAGAGTATTTAATGTCTGTGTCAGCCAATTTTGATGTGAATAGGATGCGCTGTTTTAAACCCATCACACGGTAGAGGAATTGTTGTGGTGTCTCGTTCTCTTCTTGTTTCGTGCACATCAACTCTTGGAATAACTCTGTGCTGTTCTTTTCTCTTAGGTGAGTTTGGAGAAAACCCTTGAGTTCAGCCACCGTTATGTCGTCTTTATTTATCAACATCTCCTTGAATATGCCTGGTCTTATGATTTTGAGCACACCACGAACAATCTCTGAATCGGAGAATCCCTCCCTGATTCCATCCTCAATCTGCTTGCAGACGTTATTGTAGGTGATGTCAGATGATTGATCACCAACCTGACCTCCTTGAACCTTGAATTCTCTCCTGGGCAGGTAGCTGAGTTCCCTCGAAGACACCATCCCTTCACGAGCTGACTGGAAGGCAGGTTCACTTGGCGGATTGCTGCTCGGCTGCCTGGGCAGGACAGAGGGCAGGGGCATTTGTGTCTGTGGCAGTGTAGCATGTGTGGGTATACACTGTATGAGTCTCTTGCTCAGTTCTTCATAACTAGCGAGCGCTTTAAGCAAATCAGTGTTCGCTGTGTCAGGTGCATTTAACACTGTAGCTTTAACTGAGCCTAGATCTGGTGCAACAATGTCACTAGGCGATTCAGTGCTGACTGAAATGGGTGTGGGGTGACTCTGAAGGTGAGTGTCTGTGGTGACTTTGGGAGATGTTTCAACAATGACAGAACCATCAGATGAACCAACAATGTCTACAACTTTTTCACCACTTGGCACAGCATTTACCTCAGAATCATCTTTTACATTTAGCAGTGGCATATCATTGTCACGATGTTTCACTATTTCATCAATAATGTCTTTTAGCATCAGCAACTGGACCATTCCCTGATCTTCTGTTTCAAGTAACTGCTTGTTGTACATGAACGAGTGAATGTGGTCGTAATACACCTCCTGATCTCCATCCTTAAGCTCTGTCTGTTGCACATCCAGTGCTGGATCCACCGCTCTGGCGACCCGAAGAAGCTCTTCAGTTGACAAGGTGAGTAAGGCCTTCCTGATGTCCCACACCAGGCTTCTCCTCCCACCATCCGACATGATGACTCCTCGTTTCCCTCACGGCTGGCAACACCGTCTGATGATGGCACAGTCGACTCTGGATCACAGACCTTCACTCGTCCACGGCTGCAGTCCCCACGGCTGGATAGGGCTGTTGGTCGGCGCCTGGATGATGCGGCCCTCTCTCCTAGTTGCTGATCAGCGTTGTCATCGACATCACTTGGCTTCCGGTCCAGTAGATGGCACCGAAGAATCCCGGACGAGCCCCCAAGAATCTGTAGCGGGTCCCAGCTCGGGCTCCGCTAGCAGATATATAGATAACCCTGGAAGGACTGGAAACACAGTAGAAAAATAAGACAACAGGGACAGCGACTGCTCATTCTCCAAGTCCATAGGATTATATTTATTTTCACATTCACATGTAAAACTTCAACTGCAATAATGAATCATTTCTGTCAATTTATCTGTATTAAAGCAGTGGAATCTAAACCACATTTAACTGACATCTCATGTCTGTTTTCACATATTACTTATGAAATAAACTTGTATTAAACCAAAAATAAACGTTACATTTTCCCTTAATCATGTCAACTGTTTATCATTTCCTCTATTATCAACCATGTAGTTACTTCTCATTCACACACACATTCTCTCATCAAAAGAATAATGTCTGTACATAAAGTACATATTCTAAGTATTTACTTAATATGACAGAATGAATATTTAATGCAGGTTAACTATCACATATTTTTACTGAATAAACACAGGCCTAAATAATAAACATGGCTTAAACGTATTTAACTCATAGCTTTAACCTGTAAACTTGTGAACCATCAATTGTTTACATGACGACGTGCTCGGCTCTAACCAGGCTGCAGCCGGAGCTGGTCTTAACACATTAGCTTTAGCTATATGAATACACACTCAATAATAATACTTTTCATACACAATAACTCACACATGCCCGTTTCAGAATAATGCAACACACATGCACACACTCGTATTTCCACACGCACAATGTTACCCACAAATGCCGAGGAGCCGAAAGAAAATACATAAACGTAAACATTTCACTATGGCGACGGGCGCCATGTTAGCCACCACAATAACGTTAGCCTCATACCGTGGCACTTTCGTTGTTCACACACTTAACGAGCTTCTAGCTTCTTTATCACACATCACCGGGGGTTCATATTATCTTATAAACATCTGAAGTCGGAGAAAAAGTTATTAACCAACCTGGAAACACAGTAGAAAAATAAGACAACAGGGACAGCGACTGCTCATTCTCCAAGTCCATAGGATTATGAGCTTCACTTCCGCATTGCGCTGTAACCAGTCCCAGTGGCGCCGCCGGCAAGTGCTGCCACCCAGTGTCCATTTATCGCAACTGCAAGTCATTGTGTGTTTCTCTTTCTCATTGTTACTTCACAGAATAAAATAATATAATAAAATAATAGCACTGGCCATAAACCAAAGTGACTTCAGAGTAAATAATAATCACAATAATAATCTCAACAAAAATACTTTTGTGAGTATCACACATGCACTCTACACACCTTACTGTTTAGTATTGTTGTTGACTGTTGTGAAGACTCAGGGAAGCAATGCAAGGTCACAACACAATAGGTCTATATTGCTTCCTTTCAGAGAGTGAACATGGATGTTTTTATGTTAGATGAAGATGTTTCAAATGAATTAATAATAATTTGATAAATTAAATTGACCTTCATACCTGTCAGGAAAATTCTAATGATGGGAGTTAATTCCCTGTGTTGGTACTGTATGTAGTTCATGAGGATGTTGGTAAACATCTTGGCGTAGTGTGTTAGGAGGCCAAGGCCGACTCTTTCAATGTCTTTTTCTTGTATTTGTATTGTTTATGCTGAGCGTATGCTGGCCTATTTCCCATCTGGTCTTTCTTTCATGTACTCAGGATGAAGACTTGTATGACCTTGGGTGTCTTTTTTTCCTGCTAAATCTATTTCTTGTGGTCTGAACAGGCAGGAGTGGTTGTGTTGTTGTGTAAATATCCCATCTAGTTTGGTCCGCCGTCTCACTGCAGAAGCAAGGTCACTCAATCACTGTAAACATTTTGTTGCGCAAATCCACTGTGGCCACAGTGAGGTAGTAATGCTGACAGCTTGGTGGTTCAAAGAGGTGTTTTTTTGCAGAATGTAAAAATGTATCATCGTAGTTGAGTCCCAGCTGCTGATCAGCCCCAGGGGGAGAAAATACGGCGGGGTTTTCGTCAGCCAACTGAAATATCCTGTAAAGTAAAGTCTGGGTTATTGGGTGTTTTACCACACTGTTCTCACAAATTTGAAAAGAGTTGTAGAAATCCACTCATCCATTAACATCTTATGCAACAAGCCACCTTGGGGGTATGTTGAGTAATAAATCCCAAGGAGATCTACCAAGAAATACTGCACATTTCCAAGAGTCTGTTTTCCACCTCCAGGCATATTCTGCCCAGTGCAAGATAAACATATCCTCTCATCTATTGTTTCTGAAGGCCCCAGGTTTGCAATGTGCCTCTCATGACTTTAGTCAAGGTGAACGAATTCTTCAAGCACCGGAGATAACTTCAGGCAGTCAACAACCTTGGTAAAATTTGCATCAGTGTGACTGAAGTGTAGGAACCCACAGCCAAGACTGATATTTTTCCCTTTACTGTACCATTTTTTTTGAAGTGTGAATTATTAAAATGAATCATAAATTATTCACCATTTTTGTTAAACCAGTTTTTTAATAGTTTAGTTTACTTGGGGAAGCAAAACAGATGATAAACTCACTGCTCTTTAATTAGTGTTGTTTATTGAGGAAATATTATTGATTATAACAAGGTCAGTGACTTACAAATTGGAAATCAACACTTGAAATCAGGATCTGTGTGCAGCTGTGTCTTAATGCCTCTCCAGCTGAGCCACTGAGTTCTACACAAAGCAAATCCTAATTTATGCAACCGGAATAAGATCTTTAAAGTTACAGTTACTAAGTTGACAAAAGTTAAAGCGATCTGGTCGTTTTGGCTAATGCTGCGTTCCAGGCAGGCTTTTGAAACCGTAAGTTATGGCTTCAAGTCACGACTTACGACTTTGTAGCGTTCCAGGCAACCCGTAACTTGTGTTTTTCCGACCTGTTGCCTGTGAAAGTATAACGGTATCCCACAAGGAAAGTTTTCTCCTCAGTTTACAGCAGAGCAGAGTGACTGAGAGACCCGTGTTTTGGCCGAAACACTATGTACAGTAAGTGATTGCTGACGGAAAATAGGACTATTTAGGACTTACATTAACAAAACATTCTGCTGACTTCTGCTAGTAAAGTCCGCAATATCCCTTTAAAGAATACAGTGTCAATGTAAAACTGAAACAAACAAATATGCAACTGCAAATAGATATACACACACAGACACTGATATGAAAAGCTTCCTGGCAAACATAAATATTACATAATAAAGATAATCAACTCTACAATGAAATGGTATAAGTGTCATCATAATAAATTGACTTTCTTGAATTATTATGCATGTACTTATGTGTTGCTCTAACTATTTTCTATATACATTGACACTTTATAGGCACAATAACTGAGCAGAGGTTTTAGTGTTTGTACACAGAGCCGACTGCATTAAGTCATGACATGCTCCTCCTCAACAGTCAGTGGGTTCATCTGTGCTGAAGTCTCACCTGATTCCCCCGTGCAGGCAGAAATGTTGGGCTGCCATCTGTAGACTGCAAATATACACTGAAGCGCACCCACCCACCCACACACACACACACACACACACACACACACACACACACACACACACACACACACACACACACACACACACACACACACACACATACAGACACGCACGCATACACTACACCCCATCTCCATATTGGAAGTGTGAAAACTCTCGGATGTCATGAAGGCATAGTGACTGGTTTCTGTGTTTGGGTTCTAAGGCACATGACCTGAGGCTTTGTTTGACTGTGTAATGCAGCGAGATAATGGATAGTAATGTGACCAGCCGATGTCCACCAATAAGATGAGTGACGACTCTAGTGGACCGAGCACATCTGGTTTTTATCTGAAGGTGTCACTTGGTGCAACGCAGTGCTTTTATTAATTAACATAGGCTAAATGGTTTGATCTGTCACCACCATCCCTTATGTCGCTGTCACTCTAAAAATTTCCCATCTCTGTCATTACTCTGTTGTTAATTGCAGCTTTGCAACGGATGCTAATTTATTTAAGTGTGAAAATCTCAATTGGCTCACTTCCTTTTTCAGGAGATGACATTTTATCGTGGTTCCTGTGGCTAATGCCACTGCGTTGATTGAGCACTCAGTGCAGCAGACAGAAAAAATGAGTACAACTCATCTACAAAGAGACATCCTATGAAGCCTATGAAGCTGTGGATCATAAAGACATATTCATTTGGATGATGAATGTGCTGTTACTATGGTAACAATTTTGTTGTTGCCTTTGCTTCATTGAGTCACTGAGGAAAAATATTCACTACATTAGATACATTTGCACAGATACAGAAACACATTTACAGTATCACCATCACACACACTCAACAATAAGAATACATCAAAAGACGCATGTTTCGAAATGACATTTTTGTGCACCTGCAGCACTGGCCAAGGAAGCCAGACAATATAGCCTAAACTAAAATTAATAATATGATAATATTACTCTTTTCTGTATCATCGTTACATGAGCCAAAGAACGCAATAATGTTGTTCGTAGAAGATTTCAACAGCTTGAGGCTGTGTTGTGTTTTGCCTTTGCCAGCGCTGTTTCATCTTCTATTTCATCACAGACCTGTTAAGCATCTAAACAGTAAACACAGTAATGTATGTAGGCTACAGTATGTAATGTGCATTGTGACACAGATGGAGGAATGTCAGGGTATCAGAACAAGGAGGAGGGGCCTGTTACATAAAATAATTGGAGGGTTATATAACAGTACAGTGTTTGATGTCAGATTTTATTTTAATGGTGCTCCTGTGCATTTCGACTTCCCACTTCCACATCTAAATTGTCAGTGTGACTCACAAAATTGTCCCATTAATCTCTGTCAGGTTCATTGTAGACAGTACCTGAAGTGAGACGGTGAGGTTTTCACTTGAAAGGGTTTACATTAATGGGAAAGTTGCATTAGGAGACACAGAAAAATAATTCAGACACCAGAGTATTTCCATTGTGCGTCAGTATCGTGTGTGTTGTGAGTGTGCCAGTGTCTCAGTTGTGTGTCTGCATCGAATAAATAAAAAATACTTAAGCTTGACTTTAAAAGTTTGTACAATCTCAGGGTTTTATGAATCTGTCTTGTTATTCACGGCACAGAGAGAAGAGAACAGTGGGCACTTCTTTTGCTTGCTTTAGAAGGTAGAAATTTGTTTTTCTTGTGACTGTACTTACCCTTAATGTTTATATTGGTCACAAATGAAGCATGTTCCACAATATTTGAATACTTACATTAAAAACAACAGAACTTCGGTGTACCATCTTTTGAGCTAAGGGAATGACAAAATTCTGCAGGAAAGACATGAAACATATAACTAATATAATAACTACCTGTAACTGCTCATCTGAAACACTGTGGTCACATGTCTCTGCCCACTGTGTCTGTCATATTCTGTCTTCTTCATGTATTGTATTGCAGGTTACCGCCCCACTGAAGAAAGCAGATAAGTGTCTTATTCTGAGAATCCATTATGCGCTCACGTGAGAACAAGGTTAAGGAGGAGCTTTGAACTCAGGTCTGAGTTCAGTCAGTCCTGTGACCATTACCGTGTCATTATCTGTTCCTGGGCAAGCTGCACCGTGCACATTGGTGAAATTATACCTGGTTAACATAAGCTTATTGTGAATCTTTTTTTTTTTTTGTACAGATATGAGCAAATTACATCTGGACTGTTAAGGATCTGATGCATTTGTGATAATGAGGAATGAGGCTCATAACAAAATACTTTATAGGTTTTACTGCAGCAATCATTTTGTCCTCACTGGTTAGATTATCTGCCACATTTTTTTAACCACGGCATCCAGGATTTGCGTCACTGTCTCTACTTGGACACCTATAAACAGACAGTGTTTATAGACTGAGCTGTCAGAGGCAACGTGAAGTTCCTCCCACACGGCAGGTCTCTGTGTGCAGGTGTTTTAGTACCTTCACTTCACTGTGAGCCCTGCACAAGATTTCAAACAGGTGACATTTACTCATCTACTCTTATGATCAAGTGTAATTAATTTTTTTAAAATCACATGTTAAGACAAACATTCTGCAACCAAAAAATAAATATGTGTTAAAGATATTTATATACACAGACGAACCTCTCTGTTTAATGCTTCCCCAGCTCCATGAATTGGTACTGTATGAATAAACTCTCAGGTCCTTTTTCATTTTTCCTGGAACTCAGTGCATCCTCAATGTAGAGCTATTACACGCTGCTATCATTAAAGGCAAATGCAGCTGAATAATACGAAGAAGTTTTGAGTTCATCCTCCCTGGCTGATTAAGAACTGGATTACTCCTCCAATCAGAGTGCCTTTCAAAGCCAAGCATATCTAATAGCTGCTCCTTCCAGAGACATGCATTCAATCGTCTGCACAAAAAGAAAAAAGAACAAGCAAAGCTAATATACTCTCTTTATGCTGGCCTTTGGTAGTTCACCATAGCAACAGTATTTTATCTAGGAAGAGCATCAAATCAATCTTCTTGTTTTAGCAGACCCAAAAGTTGTGCTTCAGCAAAGCTTGGAAACGCCTGGACTCCGGAGGATGCACAGTTTACTCTGCTGCAAAGCTATTACTACTACAGTAATGTATGGGTGGAAGAATCTCTTTGCAATTGATACCTACTCAAGGCTCTTGTAATTGCCAACATGCTTCGTAAACACACATGCAAATAAAGCGGGTCAAATTCTGAGCTTGAAATTAGGTCATCTATATACACCTTTTTTTTTATTTTTAACAAAACAAAATGATGGATGAATATTATTTGTTTACGAACACAAACTGACTATTATTTTTTGTGAACCAAATGTCCTGTTCTTTGTCAGTTGAACATATTTTCAGGTCATTTACTGAAACAACTAAAACTGTAATTTTGCTTCAGAAAGGTACAGTATGGTTATACTATCGAGGTAATTGGTAGACGTTTTAGGAAATGTGCTTTTGTTGTTTTCTTAAAAAGCCTTACATGAGAAGATTGATACCATATTTACATCAATACGGCAAACTACTGGCAGCTGCTTGTCATCTTAACTGAGCTTGGCGTACTCTGACCAACACAACAAGGACAGACAGTCAGACACACACACACATGCATGCATGAGAACAGTTGCCTTTGTTACTTTTACTCTCTTCAGTTTGAGTCATGTAATTGTTTGTTTATCCTAATAACTTTGTTTCAGTTTGTGTAGCAGCCTCTTAATAAACCACATGTGAAAAAGATAATTGTGCAGCTGCAGCACACTACCTGCACATGTTTGAACTTGCTTTCTGGTTTGACTTGTGGATGATAGATCTTCCTCAGTGGTTGTAGAGACCTGTTTCATCTTACGAGCCGAGTTCTACCAACTTCACTTGTGCAGACAAAGAAACAAACACAGGCATAATCTTGCTGAAATGCACAAACTGCAACAAGCCAGTTGTTAAGGTTTATGCACCCACCCACCTAAGAAAAAAGTATGTTATTTGAAACCTGCACCACCAAATGAAGCATTTCTCAACCAGGAAGCAGTAAATCTATACCACACTGTACCTGTCAAACCTGCTTACACACAACACTTTTGTGGTCTGCATACCTCCACACCTCTGCAGCAACACGTGCAGTGAAGTGCAGTGATGAGTTCACGGATTTCTAAACTTGTTAAACTAAACAACCTTTGCAGCCACCTGTCCACACCCACACTGTAGAAGAGCAGATACAAATACTCAACACTTTCATTGTGAGTGAATGAATGAATGGTTATGAATAGTTCATTTGGGTCATACAATACAAAGAGTTGACCATTCGTATGGATAAACAACTAACAACACATCATAATACATGATTACATTCATTCATCTGATACAGTAAAATTCACTCCGTGCCCAAAAAAAGGAATTGGCTGAAGCCCAAGGTTTATTTTTGCCTATACAATCCATAAGATGCATATTTACAAAGCAAACTTTACAAAAATAGAATTTTCAACATACAATATTGTTTGCAACAAGAGTATAGCTGAGTTTTAGCACAGTGTCCTTTTAATGTGAGAGGAAAATACACATAACTCAAAAACTATTACAAAATCTTGTCTTTTCTCTTGGAGAAATTAAACCAAATGAATAGTTACCATGGAAACCAATGTTAAATTAGATGATTTTAAGTTTTGCCTTATGTGCAGTGACATTTCCAAAGGTATCGACAGCACTTACTTTGTGGAAGGATAGACTTATGCAGTGTTGTCAGGTGTCTGATTATATATGTGACCATTTTTAGACACAAGGTAATAGTTGCTGACAATGAAGCTGACAAATACAAGTAGTGAAAGTATAGGTACCTTTAAGTGGTCAGACTAGAGTTGTTCAGTACATCTATCTACAAATATCATGTGCCTGTAGAGTATTATTTTAACCACTTTATTGTACTTTTTCAGAAAATATACATCATCATGCATTTCAGGCTCACATTTACAGCATACAATGTAATAGACATAAATCAGTATTTATTTTCCCCTTACAGCTACCTTTGCATGACTCACCGGGAAATAGCAATCCAAAAAGATAGCCAGAGAAATTTCAAAACAGAAGTATTGTATTTCCAAATAAAGGTTTGTCAAAGTCTAAGTTAGTTAAGATGGTGAATCGGCATGCTTCTGTGTGAAAGCATGCCCTCGTCTTTCAGGCATACACACCATGCACAGGTCTCCAACATACAGTAAATGCTGTGCTGCCATCAAGTGGAGGAGTTTGCTTTCAAGGTCTGTGACATCCAGTCAAGGCTGAGAGTGCAATCAGTGCAGTTACATGCTTTACGATAAAACCTGACCTGGTCTGGCCTTGTAATATTGATTTTTTGTTGTTGTCTCTTTTTATTATAATCAAACTTTTCCAAATTACATCTAGAAAAAAACTGAATTCTACTCCCCCCCACCTCTAGGTCATACATTTCACCATCATGATTCCTACTGTAACACACAACCACTGCAGTCTGACCATGCTTCCTGATGAAGCCATAGTAAACTGATGAATGGAGAGATATTTCCTACCAGAGGGTATCCATAGTGAGCAGTTATAAAGCAAGCTGCTGTTTCCTTTCTCCACACGTAGTACACTCAAGACATTGTACCGGCCATATTGGTCCTCTACAACCTGTGTGTCAGCAGCGTCTGTTAAGTTAACTTCCCCCTGGAACCAGTGGATGGTGCCGTTAGGATAAGATCCGTTGAACCAGCACATGGCGTGAGACTCATTAGTGTAGAAACCAGAACCCTCAAGGCAATCTGTGATAGGTTAGAGAAGACAGTGAGGGAAAAACTAATTCATGATATACAGCTATACATTAATACTGTAGGTAGCCCACCTTGTACTGTAAGAAAAGATGAGGTATCACCCACTCCCAGGTTGGAGCGTAGCTTGCAGAGATATTTTCCTTCGTCGCGCGGCATCACGTTGATGAGAGTCAGAGAGAGACTGTACTGGGAAGTCCCTGCTGATGAGCTCTCACATGAAACCCCAGGCACAATTTGGTCTTTTCCATATTGACACACAGTTTCCTTCTTTGCCAGCCAGGACAAAGTTGGAACATCCATCCGGCGCTCTGAGGTGGTGTTACATGTGAGTGTGACATTTGTTCCACACTGTGCCACCTCATGGGGTATGGACTGCAGGCCCACATCACCGCCTGAATTAGAGACAGAGACAGAGACAACTGCATAACACAGGCTGATGAATGATTGGCATGAGGAACATTTTATTTGAACACTCCAATGATATATTCTCTTTAATATTCTTTATAATATTGATAATACTGCATCCAGTCATATCCTCGCTGAAGTCTGACACTGACAAAAGCTCAACTTTTATGTTACCAAGGCAACTGTCAGCGATATCAATGAAAGTACAATAACATGCAAAGTACATCTTCCCAGATTTGTTCATGACCTGTAGACTCGTTGCTCACAAACACTATAAATACACTCCCAATACTAAAGGTACTGTACTTGGTACATACTGATGCTTATTGAAGAACAATAATGCTTGAATATTACAGTACTGTTGGAGTGAGATTTTGATACCCCAGCGATAAAGCTATTCTTCTCGCATTCCTTTGTTTTCCCTCAGATTCCACCATGTTCCCCCATGTGGACATCCCATTTATTTTCCTCCAAATCTTCCATCTCAAAAAAATATATACACTTTTTCTATCCTCCAAAGAGACTGAAAGTGGACATAACTATACATTTGACATGTTTACTACATTTTAATGGCATTTTTGGGCATATGCCATGCAACCTTTGCAGAAGTATAAGTCACATGGACTTAAAGAGAGGCTACTGGACAGATAAATAAGGTAATAGTAGCCTTTATGACATATTGCTAAGACTTGTGCAACAAATGTCCCTTACTTTAACGTCCCTGTGTTGACAGGTTTCTAGTATGTATGCCCGAGATTTTCATTTTGTTTTCCTTTTCATGCACAGAACAAAGCCTCACCTGCAATCAGCCGGACTGTTGAAGTGAACCAGATGATGGACACCCAGCCCAAAACCTGTTGTCTCCTCACACCAGAGGACAAACTCACCACTTTGACCTGCATTTAAATCACATTTTTCCACATTGCACAGACCAGATAAAAGACAAACACAGAGAGCTACTGAACATGAGGTCGGTCAACTTTGTCTATACTCACCATGTTATTATCCTGAATATACAGCTAATGTTTTTCCTCCAGCACAAGATATCTGTAGGTCTCAACTCCACTTCTTTAAACCTGAGAACTTATTGAATGGAGGAACATTCAGTGAGTTGCTGTTAGCGTTTTAAAAGGAAGTGCAAGTATGGTGTCGATTTTGACTTCACTCACAACATGAGTGGACATGCCCAGGAATGACTGTGCTGAAGCACCAGTAAAATCGAAAGGAAAGGAAACTTTCTTTGTTATGTTTTGCATGCTTTATGCTCAGTTGTGAATGAACGCATCGTTCTTTTTCTTTTTTTTCCTAACCCTGGAGGGACAACTTGATTTATTTATCTATTTGTTTGTTTATTATTTATTTATTGATCTAAGATTTACCACATTAGCCATTATTCTCACCTCTATACTATACACTTAAGATTTAAAGACAGTTTGTAAACACATCAGAAAGGCTTTCTTGGTCAGTGTTGCAGCTGCAACTCCAAGTAATAGTAATCATGATGCAATATGCAAATATTACCTCTGTGGCTGATATATTAATATATAGCATTACTAGATGTCGGTACAGATTCATTGATGTGTAAACAGCATTTACCAGTGTCCATGGTGAAGGTGAGGCTGGTTTTGACTACTTTATTTGATATATTGCTTATAGTACATGTAGTTCAAATTGGACAGCCCATTGAGAGAAGCAGGCATCTGAGGGGGTCCAACATGAAACACAAAGCTCATACAGTCATGACAACATACATAGAAGCTCTCAAATACCCATCCACCCAAAACCGGAAAGGTCATGAGAATGTCAATGGAACATGAAGGAGAAAAACAAGTTCCTTTATGTAGGTTTCTATTCATTTTGTGGTGATTTCTCTTTTCACTGTGTAGCTACTTCTGCGCTATTGTTTGTGAAATATTGGCGGTTTACGTGGTGAATGAATGTGGGGGCAGAACTAACAGACACTCCATGCTTTTTGTAAGAGAAAAAGGTCAGAAATAGCAGTCATTTTATACATTCACCATATTTATGTGAAATCCCCAGCTGAAAAGTCACAAGTATGCAGTGAAGTAAAATGCAAGGCTTTGGTCTTTTTACTACAGTAAAATGCTGAAACAGGATGTTGTAATGATGAGCTACTGTACATGCATTGGGCTTCTGAAATACTCAAACCACTAGTTTCTGAAGGAAACCTAAAAAGTGGGACCTTACTTCAGGGCAGTGCTAGGAAATGCTTCAGATTGATGTCAGAGCAGCTTTAGCTAGGCTGCAATATCCAGGATCAACTGTTGTTTGGTTAAGAGGGTTGTTTTATTTGTTTTATTTGTCAGTGATGAGACTTTAAAACGGAAAGATTGATTTTGTTTGTTTTTTTGTGTGTGAATTTTTTTAGCTGTCACAGTGTGATCAGGAATGTAGCTGTAATGCAAAAAATAAATAAATAGGCTACTAAGATCCTGCTGTTACTGTACACTGTTTGTGTGTGTGAGTCAGGGGTTTCAGGTCCCATGAAAAGACATCTTATTGGGTCGCTGAAAATTTTTGAGGCTGATTAACACAAAATTATACATTTTAATTATATTTTTGACAATATATTTGTGAAAAGAACAACATGACAGGTTCTTGGTAGGAACTTCTCTGAATACAGTGGAATTCACTATTGTGAACTAGGATGGTTGAGAAATGTTTCCAAAACAAAAAACAAATGAAGTTGGTGTACAAGTACATTGTAAATAAAATATATTTGTGATAATAAGTTGATAATCTAGTGTCATTTTATTTTTGTCAGTACTATTATCATTTTATGAGGGGCCTCTCTGGGCCCCTAGAATCCTTCTCCTTATTCCCACCTTTTCAGTGACAGATACTGTACTACAGTAGCACCGATTTGTTATGTCCAAGAAATCTGGTTGTGTCGATTAGTTATTGTCTTGTCTCGTGGCTTCATGTTTTTTTTGTTTTTTTTTAAATTTCACTCTCCATCTCGTTTCAGGTATTTTCTGCTTCTTCTCCCTGATTGTTTCCACCTGTTCCCCCATTAGCCTGTGTGTTATGAAGTCTGCATTTCCCTTTGTTCTGTGCCACTTCATCTTCATCTTTGAATCAGAGAACCAGTGCTACCTCCATACTCTTTGTCTTGTTAGGTTTTGTACTGTTTTGATTGTCTAGCCTTTTGTTTGTCATTATTTTTCCCCTTGAAAGATTGTTTTTTGTTTGTATGTTTGTTTTTTTTGTTTCTTAGAATTAGTTTCCTCTATTGAGTGATTTTCTTTTTGCAATCATGACATACTGAACTTCATATTCCTTTCAGCTGTTCATGATGTCAAAGATAAAGTAGATAGTCTTAAACTGGCAGACAGAATACTCATCCAGACATCCTCAAAGTGATCCAGTTTCAACAGATACAGCAGGTTAGCATGAAATGACAAGTCCTCACAGCAAACTATATTACCATTTATATCTTTGAGCGAAGAATTGCATTTTTTTTTCTAAACCAAAACTTCTACATCTAAATGTCATTAGGAAAATAAATTGCAATCACATCAATAGAGAAACCCCTTTTGAATATCTGGCCAGAAAACGGTAGAGGTTCCACAGATCTACATCCGAATAGCTATTACATTAAAGGGACAACGAGGAGTTTTGGAAAAGCGAAGTGTTTTCACGCTGCCTCCGCGCACACCGTAGAATTCCTCCACTGGCGCAAGACGGACTTACGTTTTCATTCATCAAGGATTAAAGTCAGAGGTTCAGTTAACAGATCTACATCTGAATAGCTATTATATTAATGTATAAAAATATAATGATGCAGATATACAGCAGGCTACACTGTTACCTAGAGTTCACCTTGTAATGAGATCACACCAGCAACCAGAACTCATGAATCAGACCAAACCCATCTTCCAACTCCGTCTTAACTAGGAACAGGCATGTAAACACTCGCCAAAGTACTCAAATCCACCTGTGTGGTAGTCTCTGCTTCAGTTTCTACACACACACATATACACACACACTTACAAGGTGAAAACAATTGCAGCCCTGTTGCCATGTCTTGTAAATATCAGGGCATGTGGTTGACTCATGTACAGTATGGGGAAACCATTTCTGATTGTTTGCCTGTGGAAACACAAACTTGGCAGCTAAACTGGCAACAGGCAGAGCCAGGCAGGCCCGAAGGTACATTATTTAGCCTTGACACTTATTGAGAAACAACATGAAAAAAGTATCCTGCAGTGTTTACACACGGACGGTCACTGATGGTAAGAGGCAGCTGGGAGATCAGGCAGCAAGCCAGGCGGAGCAGAAATGAGGTGTGCATAAGGGGAGAATGCTGAGGACACCTGGTGGACAGGTGAAGAATGACCACGTCAGGAAAAGAAGGAAAACACAGAAACAACTCAGGACGAGGGACGAAGGGCTAGGAGCAGACTGACAGACCACAATCATGACAAACAACAGGTGGCAGGGGCGTTGCTAACCATTAAGCTCTACTGGGGCACAGGCCCACCACCACCACCACCACACTCCTACAACAATAAGCTACTTACATAAATCGCTGAAACCCCTTAATCTACATTACAAATCAAAAATAATACCTGTAATTTTCAGGGCAAGTGATATTACAAAGTTTGCTTATTTTTTTAAGCATTTATTGTAAGTGTGCGCCTATATCACCTTTGTACTGGGGCACAGCTCATTTATACTGGGGCTTGTGCCCCAGTAAAAGGGGTCTGGTGACACCCCAGGGTGGAAGGAGTCATGTTCAGCCTTGTTAGTGTTCAGTGTGGAGTTATGACCAAGTATGAAGTGTGGAACACAGGGGAGACAGAAAACTGATCTGTTCTGAAGCTCCGGGGAAACTTTTCTTTGATCTCTCAGGATCAAATCTGAACATAAGAACTATTTCAGTCTGCTTGCACTGGTCTGCCAACTGAAAGAAATAAGAATAAAAAGTGAAACAGATTTCCACTGCATGACACAGCACAAAGGCTGAACAAACACCAGGCAGTCTCACAAAGCTTTATGCTGCTTTTCATTTTATTTGAGTTCTTCTCAAAAGTTCTGAGCAACAGTAAGTTTGGAAAACCTGAGAATAGTAGTTCACATTAATTCAGAGTTTTCTGCTCTTTTGTACCTCCATATTTGAATTTGATACAGTATAATCCTGAAAACACTGCTGCACACAGCAAGGAGGTGTTTCATCTGTTTCCCTGTTTGCGTCTTTGAGATCAAACGCTGCAGGATGGCAGGTAAATACAGTTCAAAGAGTTCAGACATGTGTAGTAGCTGTAGATAAACCATTATCTTCCTCACAAACCACTCTGGGGCAGAGGATCCAAACCCTCAGGGCTAACTCTCCATCTTAATTGGATATAAAGCCCCTGCTTCTCTCATCACTTGCCACCTTGCCTGTGGTGACATTAACTTGCAAACAGCGGTGTGGTGCAGGGATGCACTGAAATCTCTGCTAAGGCTGCAGAAAGAAATCATTTACTTCTCATCCAAAACCTGTGAATAGCTATGTTACACTTTGAATAAATAACAGATTTAGAAATGTGTGAAATGTTTCATGCATTTATAGCAGGATATGTCTAACAAGAAATGCATGTGTGTTCACATAGCTATTCAAGGGTATTGGATCCAATTTTTATAGAAAGTAACTTCCTGTGCAAGACTGGTGTGGTTTTAAACCTCACTGCTAATATTCTAGATATTATGATCACTGACAAAAACAGTGGCAGGTTTCCCTTTCAGAAGTTGGTTAAGCATTGAGAACAGTTTGAAATAAGAACATAATGGATATGGCATCATAAGTTTTACAATAATGATAGCCTAATTAGTCAACATTCTTCTTTAACAAAATAGATGCAGTTAATGTCACTCAAAGAATATGTGTTTATCTATACCATTTCTGTGCATTAGGTTATTATTCAGTATCTATTTTAGTAGATACAGTAATATGAAAGTGTAAAAGGTATTTCACATATGTACAGTGTGTCTGCAAAGAAGGAGGACTGTGGTCTGAAGACAGTCGTTTCTTTCTGAACATGAACACCCATTTAGACCATAATGGATCTCATCTTGATGGAATTGTTCAAGTGGACATTATACTTTCAGCACCAATAGAACATGGACATTCATGCAATGTAGAGCAGGGAGAGAGCTCCTGGCCTTGGAGAGAGGGACATAGGGAATTAAAATAATGTTGTCGTTAGAGCATTTATGGTTAGAGTCATTTAACATCCAAAAATCAGTGTTGTGGGGCTTGCATTTAAAAGGATGCTGTTTTTTCTATGCTGACATGTGCTGAATGATGAGGTTTGACAGCTGCCCAGAGGTATGAAAGTCAGTGTCAAAGGTGTACACTAACACAGACTCTGAGTTTGTCTAATTCTTTTCACTTTGGTTTTGATTGTTTCATAAAGCGTGGTCATTTGGATAAATGTACTGTAGTAGCTTTTGAAATGTCACTGAATGACTTTGCCCTATTGTAATGTTTTTTTTTTCTTTTTTAAAACAAATACAGTCATTGTAACCAATAAGGCTGCAGCAGGACTAAGCCACTGTGCTCCCATTTTCACCTGTCCAGCCTAACTGGCAACTTTCACCTGGCAGGTCACCGCCCCATTACGTCACTTCCTCCCACGAGGTTTTCCACTTTTACATGAAACCGCTGAGTTACCAAAGATACTTTGGAGTTACTGGACTTAGTGAAATATTACAAACATAGACGCAACCAGAGTCGCGGACAGTCTTACAGGGAGTTTGCGTTTCTAGCAGAGGTATGTGATGTTGTAAAACCTCAAATCGAACATGCATTGTTTTGGCTTGTATTAGGCCTATAGCAAAACTAACTGGATCGGAAATGTAGGATAGGGGGTCAAGAGTATGTCAACTGAATCCATAGCCACTGGATACGTTTCTTCAATGCCTCATAGTTTCTGACGGCTGAGCTAAACCGATTGAAACCGATAGGAGATTGGTTAATTTCTCGCCGCAGTGTGGCGCTGTTCTTGCCATTGTTTAGTATGTGGATCAGTGGCGGAGTATTGGAGTTTGGGACAATCTGCTCACCAGCTTTAATTGTTGCAGCTTTTGAGACCAAGCATATGGTGATATACATGTTATGATTGACAGTAAAAAGTCACAACATACATTTTTGTATGATTAGTCAAGTCAAGTGACATGAGAATGAAGGCAGGACAGTCAGATCACAGGGAAATGCCTACTGTAAGTAGTGCTGTAGGCCTATATTATTTACTATTTTAAAAATATGAAATCATAGATTTGGGTTATGAAGATGTATTTTAATTTTGAAATAAGCACCAAGAGTGGTTTCTTCTTCAACAACACCCTACTATTGATATTTTCATCCGTCTCTCAGTTTCCTTAGATCTTTTCTGTATTTTTTTTTTTACCTTACCTTTATATTTTACCTTGCATATTTAGTCTCATTAAAATAATATTCCAACCACTGAAAGTTGAATTGGTTTACCGTTCATTTCGTTTATAAATGTATGAAAGGGTGTTCTGTCGTTTCCTCCTCAAAGGTTTTAATCACCTTTTCTCTCAGTTTTTAAGTGACTGTCTATACTGAGGATGCGTCTCCTTCTTTGAAGATGCTGTTGTTATTTGTCTTTCAGCTTATGAGTGAAGTTCGGCAAAGAAAGTAAGTTGCTGTATGTGGGCTGTGGCGCTGTGAACTGCCTTCGCTGAGGCTTCAGTCCCTGAGTTTTCTCCCACATTCCTGGCAGAGAAAAGCTAGTAAAAACACTTGATGTTCCAAATTCTCAGTATGATTAGGTTTTATTTCTACTCTGATCATACAGCTACAAGCTTAATGCATTTGAATTTTTATCCATTTTTGTAACGCACAAGCCTGCTTTTGCCGCCTCTGCTTCTCCCAAGTGCATATTCTTTGCTCAGTGCAAATATAAAGGCATTACTCCTAAGAGTTCTTTGTCCTTGGGCGTCTGCTTCTGTGGGTCCAAACCAAACAGTGGGAGGGAGAGAGAAACTGCAGAGGAAGTAGATACTCCAGAGACAAATAGACAGATGGAGAGATTAAGACATTGGGATAGTGAGGCAGTATAAGTGAAATGACAAATCCTAAGGACAATGCAGTTGTGGAGAGGTCAAGATGAAGCAAGAGAGGAGCTGATAATAAGAATAATATGTAAAAAAGTTATTCAGCATTGCAGGTATAGGCATGAAAAGGATGGAAGCAAATAAAAAGGAGGAAATAGAGAAATAATGGGAAAACATCCCAGAGGGTGCTGGTGGGGGTGATCACAAGAGTGTGGCAGCAGATCCAGCAAACAAAGACCAATACCTGAGAGTGTTTTGCTTATTTATGCAGCCAATGCTAGATACGGCTTTCAAATAAAAGGAGCATGTTGTCAGTTTGTTTGGCACAGACGTGTGTGTATAATCTTTTTTTCTGTCACTCAGAGCTCTTTCTGAGGATTTCGGAGCTTTGTAATGAAGCCCTGTGGTCAGTAAAATGGGGACCAGTCATGTTGTCATTTTACAAGTGACTGTGATCTGACCACTTACACATTTTTAAGTCTCTGCCTGAGCTTGTAATGTCAGCCGTGTCAGTCTCGCTGGGCTGCGGGCCAAGAGTCAATATAGCTGCAACTGGCATGAGCCAAGGCCCAGGATCGGAAGAGTGAACACAGCTGCCATGGCAACGGAGGATGCTGCCGCTTGTTTTCGATTAAGGCAACACTGGCTGTTGCCCTGGTCAAGTCACATTTCTTTGTCTTTCTTTCCATGTATTTCTTACAACAAGATGGGGGAAAAGATCAACAGTTAAAACCACAACAGCTGTGCCATATTTCAGATAGTCAATAAATAAGGGTTTCACTTCTTGAAGAATAAATAAGTGGCAGAACATTTTCCTTTCTAAAGCAAATGCACTGAGATTTCTGACTCTCTCTCCTACGACTGAGATGTATGATTTCTACTTATAAATTCATAGAATTTATATCCTCATGTTTTTTTTATTGAGATCATATACCTGCATGTGTCACCTGCTATGTCATTTTCCTTTTGAAAATAAGTCAAAACGGCCAAACTCATTTACAGTGGTTTATACATGTTATAAAAAACATTGTTTATAAAATGGAGTAATGTTGACCTTGAATCCAGCATAGATCACTGTCTCACACAGGTGTTGTCCATGTTGTTCCGTCTTCAGTCCGCTGGATGTCGCTGCAGAGCCTCTGTCTGCGCCTCAGAGCTGTCCGTGGTGCTGAAGTCTGTCTCGACACCTCAAAGGGAACGGGCTTCGACATGATGGTGTTTGAACATGGAGCCAGAGGTGAAAACTTTTCCGTGTCGGTGTCAGGACCATGTAGCGATCTGTTAATCTGCCATTAGGTCAGATTTGCACTGTCTCACTTCTTCATGTCATGATGAATAATTCACAGTCATGGAAATGACTTCTAGAAACCTCTTTTCTCCACTAACACTGCGTGGCAATATTGATCAATGGCATTAATCAATGAACCTGTTTCCATTATATTATTAGTTTGTGAGCTGATTTTTCTTTACCTCACTGACCGTGTCCCCGTAGTGGCCTGTTCTCTGGCTGCACTTCACAATAAAACAACTCTCATATTCCAATGTGGATCAATAGAGGGCGCTGTCAGTGAACGCGCCACCGCTGAAGAGCTGCACATAGACCTAATGAGAAGAGAGAGACAGTCAGTGCTCCAATCCACTCGGAAGGTTTAAACAACGCAGCACTCCTGTCCACGCAGTTACCTGTGGGCTATAAGCGACACAATGAGAGCTGGTTAAAGGACAGACTCCAGTTTTTCTTTCTTCCTCTTCGCTCCTCTGCAGAATCGGGCTCCCCACGCCGCCACTGCAGGACGCGCCGGCGCTGGTTCCAGCTGAAGTTGTTCACAGCTCCGCACGGGCACACGAGTCGGGCTTGGAAGTTGCTCCCGCCGTGAGAGCATCATCCAGTCCTCGGGACTCTGTCTGAAAGTTATGCTTTTGACGCCGGTTGTCGCACAGACTTGCACAGTGACAAGGGGACCCGGCGCTTTCTGCGTGCGTGGAAAATGATCTCATCCGGCAACGACCTTTCCATCAGGGTGAGGAGAGGTCTTCTCACTTTCAAACCGTTCAGGTAAGAACATGCTCCCTCGATCTAATGCAAATCTCACTTAAAATGAGGACAGCAGACTCTTAGTTCCTTAAATGTCATATTTTTCATTAAGTATGTTTATTATCACTGCCACATAATGACAAATTGAAAGGAAAAAGCAAAAACAAGCAAGACTGTCACTGTGTAAAGATTTCTGTAGAGCATTAGAGATTCAGTCTCCACATCAATACTGTGGTGGAACCAATCTTCCAAGCACACAAGAAGACACAATTGTTGTACAGGCTGCAACAATTGCTTATGCAGCTAAAAGTTTCACCAGAGCAGCTGGAGAAGCAGGGAAAGCAAATCAAGCAGCTGCAAACTCATTAAAAGTTTTACGTTTGACCTGATAGGTTGCACACAAGCTCAAGGACTCATTAGCATTAAGGAATTAGTCATCACAAGGCTGGCGATGGTGTCCATGCCAGCAGAGGCACACTGAAAAAAAAAGTCTTTTGGATCTACATAAAAAAAACATGTACATCGGTTCCACATATTAAAGTTATGTTTACCAAACATGATATATTCATGTTCTGTACATCAAATTATTATTTGTTAAACCAACATGATTTTCTTATATAAATCAAAAATATTTATTTTATGTTCTATATATTAGATTGTATTATGCTAAACTGACTTATTTTTTTTATGTTAAATGAATGTGTTTCTTTAATGTGTGTTATATGTAATTATCATTAGTTGGATCAACATGATTTTTTCATGTGAAGCTAACCTAACCTTAACAGGTAAATCAGATACTATTAAGTTCGGTACACTTTAAAGATTTAAATTACTTTTATAAGCTGATTTGTAAGTTAAGAATTTCATTTCTACACCTTTACTAAACATTTACTAAAGCACATGTGGACAACCAACTTATCTTCAATTATAAATTCCAAACAATGCATAATAAACATGCATAACTACTAAAAATACAACCTGCTAGGTAATCTAGTAATATGCACATCACATATTAACTCAGTGGAAAAATAAACACTAATTTAATTGAAAATTACCATTTATATTTATTTAACATTTCAAGCAATAGAATACTGCAGAAAACATCTTTGAGGACGTACAGTTTTTACAATTGCAGAGTAAAAAAAAAAAAGGTGTCGGCATGAAATGAGTGTATCAGTGTTCATAGTAAAGAAAAACTCACCCCAAACCCTAAAAATGAGGGTTGTAATGCATTTCAGTTTTATAAAAAAATATAATTTTGTGTGTGGGCTCCACCCAAATAAATCAAACAATTGTCAGAGGTAGACAAAATAATGCATACAGTATTACCTCACTATCCATGGAGTCAGAAATGTGTTTGTGCATGTGGAACAGAGACACGGAGGGACATTATGCACACCAATGGGCTCTATGCACAGCTCCACCACTTCCTCAATTTAAGGCAGGTCCCTCATTTCCTGTCTTACATTATTGGACAAACTGATTAATCCAGGTGTGTCTGAGTAGTCACAATGGTCTGACACACCTGGATCAATCAGTTCATGTCCAATAATGTAAGACAGGAATGAGGGACCTGCCTTAAATTCAGGAAGTGGTGGAGCTGCATAGAATCAGCAGAACCTTTAGCTACAGTCACCAAACATATTAAAACTTACCTAAACACACCAACACAAAGAATTTTCACTTCACAATTTAAAAAAAAAAAAAGGGGGGGGGGGGGGGCATGTCCAAGGAATCAAACTGGAGGGCCTGGATAGCCAATTCACTGACAAAGTCTGTTTTTCAGGACTTGACTTTTGGACAGTGCATTGCCTTCAAGCTCCATGACCGTCTTCTGCAGCACTTCAAATGTGTACTTGAGTTCAGCAGGATAGTTTAAGTTCGAAGAATAAATGAGTCCAACCTCCAGGAATCCATTGAGGAAAACACCATGGGTATATGTCTTGAAACTCAGAGATGGCAGTGAAAAACCAGAGGACAGTGGCATTGTACTTGAGTCCCAGATTGTGATGCAGGATTTGGACAATGTTCCCTTAGCTGCTGCCATCTTTGGATTCATCAGCTGCCTGTACAATGCACAAAAAAATAAAACAAGTGGGATTATACTACATGCCACGTGCATACAGGGAATACTGCATTTGTACTGTGTAATTTATTAAGATATCAAATCTTTATTAATGGCACTTTTCATACACAAAACACAAAGTGCCTTACATTGGCTCAAAACCACACAGAAACACACTTTGATATAGAATAGTAGAATAGAAAAGAATAGTTCACCCCAGAATGAAATTTCACTCATTATCTACTCACCCTCATGTCGACTAAGGGCTGGGAGAAGTTTCAGCATCCTCCGTGGCTTCTCTGAGTTACAGGGGGTCTCGATGTAGCAGTGCATGTCCATATAACGGTTGCAACTGTCTGTCTGTAACAAAAAGAAACACCAAAAAACATCCAAATACCTCCATGCTGCTCGTCTGTAATGTCCATCTTGTATTGAAGCCCTGAATTGCAAAATTGTCCCGCTATACTTCAAGCTTCAAGCTCCTCTTCCTGGTCTGTCTAAAGGGGTGTTCACACCAAACGCCGTTGTCGCGCTTACATGTAAAGTCAATGCAGACTTTGAAGTTGTTCGACGACGACGCGCTCGCGTCAACGCGGGAGTTGAAAATATTGAACTTTGCGGCGACATCGCGTGACGCAGTGCCGCGACAGCCAATCAGCGTTGAGATCCTCACCGACGGGCTCCGTACGGAAGTGCTTGTGTTTCCTTGGCAGTTTAATCAGAGCGAGTCTATTGACAATAAAAGTTATCTGGATTAGTTTAGTTTATTATTCAGATCCCCATCAGCTGCAGCAAAGCCACAGCTCTTCAGTGTTGCTTTTCCGGTGCTGTTACAAACGTTTCTGGTTTGAATGTTCGGACGTGAAGGCACATGCTGTTTTCAACCAGCGGGGGCTGTGAGCCGGCCACGCCGTCCCCAAGCACTCACAAGCGGTCAGTCACACAGCAGTGTCACGCAGCGATGAGCCCGCCCAAACAACAACATTTCTCCCACTATTTCATTCTCTCGTCGACCATGGCTGAAAACCACCGTAGCTTCACTGATCCTGTCCCCGTAGATGGGACAGGAACAGCGGTGCAGGTCTTTGGCTGCAGCGGAGGAGACAGCTCCGTGATAGCGGTCTCGGCTGCGGGGATGCCGGCGCTGTGAGCCCCGGCCACCCCGCAGCCAATCACTCAAAAGCGGTCAGTCACACAGCAGTGTCACGGAGCTGTCTCCGCTGCAGCCAAAGACCTGCACCGGTGTTCCTGTCCCATCTCCAGGGTCAGGAACAGTGAAGCAATGGTAGTTATTCCAGCCATGGTCGACGAGAGAATGAAATAGTGGGAGAGATGTTGTTGTTTGGGCGGGATCATCGCGCGACGAGGCGTTTTTTACATTTTGGACCAGCGACAAAACTGGAGCGTCTAGCGCGACGCGATTTCATATGACGCGCGACAAAGTCGCGTCCATCGCGTTTGGTGTGAACACCCCTTAAGTCTCGCGACATTTGCACGGACCAGGATGAGGAGCTTCTGCTGCAAACAAGCTTGAAATATCGACTTATTCAATTTTTTCGGGACAATTTCTCATGTCGGGGCTTCAATACCAGGCGGACATTACAGGCGAGCAGCATGGAGGTATGTGGATGTTTTCTAGTGTGTTTTTTGTGACGAAGACTGCCGGTGTCCATTTGCAACCATTACATGGACATGCACTGCTACATCGAGACCCCCTGTAACTCTGGGGTGAACTACTCCTAATAGTAAAAAAGGCTAATAGTAATACTCACCACTACTACAGAAGCCTTTGACATAGCAGCACCCAGTATGTTGAATATTCCGCAGCACATTCACTAGAGAAAGCGACACAGATGGAAGTTCAGTTCACACACATTGAACAGAAATACAGCAAATCTTTATCATCATTTACCATTAGTGCCATTTCTTTCTTGTACTGAGAGATTGATTATTAGGCACATCTCTCCAAAATAGTTTAAACAAAAAATGAACATTAGAATCTTAAGGGCAGTAGGACTTGCAGTAGTTATCTTTACTCACAATTGAATATTTAAAAAAGCAACTGAATAGTAATACTCACCACTACTACACAGAGCCTTTGGCGCATGCACCAAGAGATGTGTGGGCCTTGGCTGGAGGATATTATCTACAAAGTAAAAAAAAAAAAAAAAATCAATCATGTGTGTGTAGGTAACATCAACTCAAGGCAGGACATAGACATAAAAGACCCAACGTATAGGCTAAAATTAGTTGTTAAACCCGAGCAAAAACGACAAAAAAATTAAAATCGAGAAGTCACCGGCTGTAGTCTACTAATTTTAATGTAAACAAAGTTGTTGTTAAAAATAAAGTTACCGTCACTCCCCCTTTCCTTTCTCATGCGGCAAACGATGAGTACGCACAAACGACAACGACGACGCCCTCCCACCCCACACACAGACCCACTTACCTCCAACGTGGAGGCGGCTGCACACGAGACCTCAGCATGACAGAGTAAGCAGCCACGTTTAGCTAAAGCCAATGCCAGAGTTACCCATCCCCCACACTAATTAACCTCCCAGTGCCGGTTTGAAAAGAGAATTTTCCCATACAAACTAGTTGCCGTGCACACATTACCTTACCAGAAATAAAAACTAGGCTAATGAAAAGACTTAGGGTCAGCACACATGACTACTGCCATCAGCAGAACAGAGAATGACCAGACAAACGTTAGCAGTTAGCCCCAAGACTAACTCGGTTTTACTCGACGTTGCGGGGCAAATAAAAAGCTTAACCTTTTCAAAACTTGATTAAAAACACTCCACTTCTATCTCTGGCCCATATTCAGTACGTTTTTATTACCTTCATCTGCCTTCATCGTGTCCAGAGCCGACCGAATCCACAGCTAACATCACAGCGAGGGAGAAAATGGCGGAGCCTGCAGGTCCTCAACAACCGTCTTCTGGATTGAAAAAAAAAGTCCTGAAAAGACCGCCCTCTAGAGGCGGGCTTTTCAGCTTACTTCCGCCTGATAAAACATAACTTTTTCATGTCGTCTTGAAATGACAGAGACGTGTAGGTTTAACATTGCTCAGTATTGAAATACTTTTTAAAGATTTAATCATGTTTTAGAGAGGAATTTAAAACAATTATGTAGCATATACAAAATGCATACTTGTAAATTGAACAACCCCCTTTCTTCCATTTTTTCAGTGCAGTCGGTCTTTCAGGCGTAAGCTTCCCTGGTGTTTTACAGCTTTCTGAGTGAATGCAACCGGAGCGCATGCTCTGCCAGAGCCTCCAGACCTGATTTAACATGCCAGTGAGCAACTCAACATGCTCATACTGCACTTGAGTGGCTGGCACAGGGAGAGGAAGTCTCACCTTTCTCACACAACAAATCCCAGTTTGTCACCATTAGTAGGCTACCGCACCATAGTAATACATCACTATTACTCTGTCAGGCTCGAGCTGAGTGACTGCCGCCCCGTCTGCTGTCAGTCCTCAGCCTTTAAACATTCAAGAAAGCAGAAGTGTGACAATCTGTTCCACTCCCGAGAAGCTTGTTTCCAAACATTTCCAAACATATTCTCTGTGTTGTGCCTGCAGTTTGTTTAAGAGCTTGAGAGCTGGAGAAATGTTTGCTGTGTGTGGACTGTTCTCTCCAAAGCGCAGCCATTCACCTGTAATTTAATGATTTTATTTTGGATGTTTTGCTCACTGAGCACAGCGTGATGCAGAAAAGCCGCCCATGTTATGGTTCATCGATGATGACACAGCCAAGCGGCTACACAATTCTTTTCTGTGGGTTGATTAGTAGGGCCTACAGTATGAACTGAAAGACATTTTGATAGCAGAATGGCAAAAATCCTGAATATTTCTAATTACAGTAACTGACACACCCACATGTATACAACTGTGTGTCAGCCTGACCTCAGAGGTTGCCGTGATGATTTTACCTACTTGGTCTTTACTGAGTGAGATTCAGTTGAAGTTGGCTTACAACTTAATCCTAACTTACTATAGTATAGAGTTACCTTTGCATGTGTGTTTCACAGAGACTTCATGTGAATGTATGGCAGAAAGGGGTCAGACATATCAATGAAATAGTTGATAAACTGCAAACATATCGGAGAGGCCCCTACTTAAAGGGATACTCCACCCGAAATCAATAATTCACCAATTTTCTACCCACCATCATGCCAAAGAACTGTCTGGCTGGCAACAGACTTTCATGGTGGCAGAGAGATCTCACTTTCAAATCGTCTAAGACACACACTATGAAACATCCAAATGCTTCCATACTGCTCGTCCGTGTCCTGAAGCTGCAACATGAAAAAGTTGTTGGGAAAAAAAATTATTTTCGATCTCTGTTTTTAGCCTTGTTATAGTAGTAGCTCCCAGTGGCTACGCGAGATTTGCTGCGAGATGTTCTCCTGTGTTTACATCATACATCCAATGGTCAACGATGTATGAACAGCAGAGCCGCTGTTTATAACCAAATTATTATTATGAAGTTTCTTCAGTGCAAATGAGCATAGAGCCATTTTTGCATATTTTATTTAATTATTATCACCACCATTAATGTTATTGAATGATGAAATGACTGGATGAAGTTTATGTTTTAATTTAACTGTTGATGTGGTCATCCTCCCGGGAAATGTTGACATAAACGGGAGTGAGTGGCAGTGGCAGGTGTCTCAGATGAGACAGGGGAGAGCCATAATGTTTTTTCAGACCACTCTCTTTAAAAAAAAAAAAAAATGCTATGATTAATCTTAAGTTTTAAATTGTGGACACTGTGAACCATAAAACTCTCCCCGTCTCCCTCCTCCCGCTTGCGTGACCCGAGGCCTCACGCAGGTCCGCGGAAAAGCCACACTCCAGTCTGATGGATGGCAATGTAGCTCTGGAAATGCTGGTTGGGTGTCTTCACCCACGTCTGTGGAAAGGTGAAGGCTTCAGAGGGGAGGGGCTGAGACTTTTGACGTGTATTTTCATAATGCAGTTTTTCCAGAATGCCCGACCCAACCCTAACTGTAGAAGACAAAATTAGGGGTTGTAAGTTCCTTTACAGTAAGTTCCTGCAGTATGAACATTCCAATCACTCAAAGATGAGTGAAGATGATGTCAGTACTTGATTGTAGGTGTTTAGTATGGAACACCTGAACACGCACTTGATGTGACGTCAACTGTTGTTGCCACTTATTGTGTGTATGTGTATTTTCAAAATGCAGTTTTTCCAGAATGCCCAGCCCAACCGTAATTAGGGGCTATAAGTTCCTATATAGTAAGTTCCTGCAGTATGAACATTCCAAGACATGATATTCCTGTACTTGATTGTAGGTGTTTAGTATGGAACACCTGAACACACGCTTGATGTGACGTCAACTTTGAATGTTTGTAATGCTGTGAAATCTTCACTTCTGCCGTCTTGTCCTTGTTTGCTTTTTACTCTTTCGGTTCTTTATATTCTTTTCTTTCTGGCTCACAAGCTCTAACCCAGTCTCTTTCCCTGTTGTCACTTATTTATCCTCTTGTCTCTTGTCCCTCTCATGCAGGATCTTTGTGGTGGGCATCGGCTTCTTCAGCCTGTGCTTCCTAATGACCTCTCTCGGGGGCCAGTTCTCGGCCAAGCGACTCGGAGATTCCCCCTTCACCGTGCGAACAGAAGGTAAGTCCGCAGAAGTACGTCAGTGCTGCTCGGTAGCCTGTGACTGCAGTGGCTGTGCCCTGCACTGGTAATGAACAGGCTGGAAGCACGCTGAGAGCTCTGTGGGGCTTCCTTGATTGCCGCCAGCGGGCTGACAGACCTGCTCACTTTGCTCATCACGAGTGCGTCAGGGGGTGCTGTCGCCTGCAGATGCTCCTCTCCTCTCATCTACACCCCCATCTTTTTTTTTTTACACCTACTTTCATCTCTGCTCAGTGCTCACATGACCTTGCTCTGACCCACATTTACTAATTTTTAACAGAGTACTAGTTGCCAAAACGTGTGGAGGCTCGGCCATGATTTAATGTTGTCAATGGTGCATCTTTATAAGTTGGTTATAATAACCCTGTATAGACATATTCAGTCAAAACACCTGGTTAGAACACCCACATGTTTTTCCAATTACTGAAATTTCAGCAAGTGAAGTCCATTGAGTAACACTGAATGGTCCAAAGATTAGTGGTAAACAAGTCCACAGAAGACAGAAAAACATAAAAAAGTAATCGAAAACCATTTCACAGATTAAGAAATTGGTTAATTTTAAAAACCAAGCCTTTTTTTAAGGCCTTTTCTCGAAAATTGCATATCCATAATAAAATGAGTATATCTCTGCAACAATCTCTGTAATTCTCAGTATATCTGTTACTGGTGAAGAGTAAATGAAGATGACACAGAAAAAATTAAATAAAATTCATATTCGCCTAAAAAAAAAAATCATATTTTTGACATGTCCTTGCTATTGAAGCTCAAACTCTCTATAAAATCATTGTACAACATATGAACATTGTCTGTGCAGAGGTTGATTCTGATTAATTGAAGCAGGACAAAATTATTGAGATTTTTCTACAAAATATTCAGACGAACTTTCCAAAATGTCCATTTTTGGCACAGCTTGGAACCACCTGCCACTATAAACCATTGTTTAATCTTTAGTTTCACACAATTTGCTTAAACTAACTGAAAATGAATCAATTGTGACCAATAGGAACTCCAATCCAGGCCCTCTCTAGCTGGATCTGTGTCTGCTGTGTAAAACTGCACCATGTGGGCAGAGACGTTCCAGCCTCTATCTCTGCAGCGGATTGGTCGATTCGAGTCATTGACGGCTCATTCGAACCAATAGAGCATAGAGAATGAAGCTAGACCCCATAGATCATAGATAGATACACGCTGCTGCCCATTGGAACGGAATATCGCCGCCGGCGCCATCTTGAGAAGGGGGTGTCTAACTTTTACTTACTGTAGCCTACTGTAGTCTACAGAGGCAGCGGTCTATCACTGAATTTTCAACCGATTTTCAAGCCGTTTGTTTTAATATAAATACTACAATTCAGGTACATAACTCACGTTAGCAGTTAGGGTTAATGTAAGTGCCATTAAACTTATTTAATATGACCTAGCATAATTATATAGGTAGCCTACAGTGGTTTACACTCACTCACCGGCCTCATCACCATGGCAACCACAAACTCACAACTACCACAGCCGGGGGAAACAGCTGATAAGCCACAAAATAACAAACTATTAATATATTAACTACCGGTATATGCACTAAATGTAACACATATCCCACCCTATGATAAGTTACAGTACGTTAGTTTAATTTATGTCAGATAACTTACCTACATCAAATTCAACAAGTTCATAACAGTTATATAATATAAAACAATGAATTAGGCTTCTTGAGAAAAGTTATTCCTCGTTCCTTCCTAGAAAAGTCTCGTTTCTTTCATGGGAACATCCGTACACGGCACAAAAGTTTGGCATTTTGCCAGATTCACAGCTGTCAAACCCGGTCTGACCGGGCTGACTGTTGACTGCTTGGCAGGAGGAACTGCTCCTCAAGATGGCGGCCGTGACACATTCCAGACAAGCCCGAATGCGGCATCTACGTGTATATATCTTGGTTTTTGTAGCTCCACATTAACCAATTTCTTAATCTGTGAAATAGTTGCAGCAAAGGAAGTAAACTGAGGTTTAAAAGCTTCATTTACTGCAAGCAATTCCTACAAGTCTTCTGTAATAACACAGCAGTGTTGGTTCAAACTGTGTTACGCCCTCTGATTCCTGATTAAGACCACACTGTCGTGTGTTTTGCTATCGGTATGGTCAGAAACAGCAGGTAACACAGGAGGACAGACTAGCTGGGCCCGGGTTCATCCTACAGTGAGATAATGACCCCAAACATTAGAAAAGAGGAAGCAGACAGTGGCTTCACATGATGGAAGAGCAGCACAGTCTCTAGACTTAAACCCTGTGGAGCTGGTTTGGGATGAACTGGACAAGGCGAAAAGCAAAGCAGCTTTTTAATTAACAGAAAAAAAGTCAACTGAGAAATTGTGCTAAACTGGAAAAACTGAAGCTTTTGACTACTAGTGTAGGCGATTGAGCAGCCGTAACAAATTTATCATATAGCGGAGGTATTCCCCCACTGGGAATCTCATTTAATCAGATATAAATCATTTAGAATGAGGATTAATCTGGCAGATTTAAGTCACTTTAATGCAGTTAATAATAAATCTGTGCTTCAGATGTTGGTTGTCATGTGATCAAGGGAGATTACTGCGTCTGTTTCTTATAGGTGAAGCTGTTTTGGTGTCTCTTTAATAATCAGCTGATTCACATGGTGATGCTGTGGTTAGCATTGTTACCTCTTAGCAAGAGGCCATTCCTGTGTTGGTTCCTCTAACAGTCTAAAGACACACAGGAGGTGGATTGGAGGATTGACTATGCCGGTACATATTAAATTTGTGTGCGTATTTGTTCGTCCCCACATGTTGGCTCTGTGATAAACTGGTGAAATGTGTCATCTGGGATTGGCTCCAGTCCCCCTGCAACCCAGATAAGCAGTATTGACAATGGATTGATAGACAACTTCAGACAAATCCTATTTAGAAAAATGTCAGTTCAGAAATCGAAGTATTGACCAAATCAAAGTAATGCTGGAAAGAAATCAACTTTTTTTTTTTTACCAGAAGCACCATCCCTAAGAGAAACTTATCTTTCTCACCACGTTGTCTGTGTTTGCACAATGTGCCTCTGCATATCAACCACTACTGCACAATCTATGTGGGAGTCAGTGCTGGCAATTGGACTATTGTCTCCCACCTTTTTATCGCTGCCTGACACAATGTTGACACTGTGTGTCGTCCTTTGCGACTCACACCAGCTGGCAAAGGAGAAAGCAATGCGTCAATCTGTCCCAACCCATCCAAGAGCACCAATTGTTTGTAGTTTATACTTAATAAATTATTATTACTTAAATATATAAATATTACTAAATATTACACCGATCTCAATTTATTTCTACTCAATAGAGGCAACAATAATTGTTTCATCCTTGTTGAATCATGCTTTCTATGCCAATCAGTAAGCAGCATGACACCCTGTGGTTGTCTGTTTTGTTTTTGTGAGATGTAAAGATACTGATGAGTGCAATGAGTGTACTCGGTTATTAAAAACATTAATATTAAATCGTATTTGGAGCACGTCCTTGGGAATTCAGTGTAACTCTGAAATTGTAGTGATGGAGGAAATGTTGTGGTAAGGTGCATCAGGTGTCATCATGAGAGACGATTTCAAGGATCTCACCCATTTGTGGAATAATAAAGCTGGTTCAGAGTACAGGGGAGAGGAAGAGGGGGAATAGAAGACAGGAGAGCTGTCTGATTAATTAACCGCTCACAGGCTGCAGTCAAGGGAGGGCATCCAGCCTCTAGCTCATTAAACCCTGCCTTACCGCCAAACAGGGAGAGTCAGGCTATGTAAATTCTTGTCCACTGTGTGCTTGTGTACATGTGCATGTTTGGGAATGAGGATTAACAGCACAGCATAATGAATGAGCCTGGGTGAATTGTTCAGTGAAGCAGCAGCCTGATAGTGCTTAGCACACACACCTAGCCAGCTAATTCTGCTGGACACTGTGTGGAGCCATAGGAGATAACTGCGAGCATCCACCTTAACCAGTGTTGTCCCCCTCTATACTGACTCATGTGTGACATGCATCCATGCAAAAAATGTAGAAATCACATAAAAGCAGCAGAGGCATCCTAAAACTTGCAGTATTTTCAATCTGAAATGTAAAATCAAATGCTCAGGCAGCACTGACAGGAACCACTACTCTTTCCATTAGTCACCTTGTGAATGGGAGCAACTACCTGAGAGCAAATGCAGTCAGACAAAATGTGTAATAATTGTCCTGCTACTTTCAGTTTCTCTCCCTTCTTTCCTGTTTCCCTCCAGGTGTTCCCATCATTTTCTCTTCTTAGTTGTCCTCTTTCTCACTCAGTAGTTTTTGTATTATTTTAGTTGTAATACTAAGACCCACTGACGCACTCCAAGCTTCTTCCTGTGCTTTTCAGTCAAAAATAGGCTCCATTTTCTGCAGAGTTTTAGATTCTTGTGTACTGTATATAATGTGATATTGTACCCCTTGACACTCGAGTGCTAGAGACCCAGAATAACTGAGTTGCATTTGGATAGCAAGCTATATCCTGATTTAATGTGCATGCATTTTCTTCATTACTTCCCTTTGAAGGTACAAGAAACTAATGATGTGGAAAAGAAGGGAGAGGGGGGACAGAGGGGGACTATTTCTCAGGGAGTGAGGAGCATGAAAGGCGGAGGCGTTTGATCCTAGATATCTTAAAGGCTCCAGAGGTGTACCGTAGCTTTCTAATAAGCTGTTTGAAGACCACCTTCACAGGGTGTCCTTTTACCACAGGGGTCTTAGTGCAGCCTCGTCACAAAGGGAGAGATAGACCAAGGATGCTTTCAGGTTTTAGCCTGGTCAGAGTAAGACTAAATGGTTCAGATGTTAAGGTGTTCTCTATTCCTACCTGCAGGAAATTATGTTTAGCAGACTCTAGTATCTCTCAGCTAGAGCAGACATTTTCCTTAAATCTTCATGCATAGTGCTGTATTAGAACCCTCATTTGGCCCCTTTTGTATTTGCTGTTCTAGATACAAGTTGGCAAGAAGTATTTGATACTTTTTATTTAGTATTTTCAATTTATTTTAAAACAAGTTGACAACAAGATGTCAATGACAATTTTAAAAAACCACAACACAAAAAACTATCACATTGTTAGGTATTGTTTATCCCAGAATATTTCCCACAGTCATACATACACTCCCCCAAAAAGTTTGAATTTTTGGGCATGACCATATATGGGAGTGGTATGCGTTCATGTTTCAGCAAGAAATATCTGATGCTTGAGCTGCTCTTGAATGAATGATAAAGCTACTACTGTACTTAAAGGGATAGTTCAACTTTTTGGCAAATTGGCCCATTGTCCTAATCCCCATTAGTTACAACAGTAGGTTTGTTACCTTTATTTGATGGTGCATGCTATTTTTAGAACGGCGGAGCAGAGCGACGAGCCGCTCAGAGCTACGCTACGAAGGCTAATGAGATTTTTTTGTTTCACTCATCAAACTCATCAAATACACAATCCAACAACTCCAAAACACCCTTGTGGACAAGTTGTGACCTGCACATTGACCACGCTATTAGATAGCAATGGAACATTACGAGACAGAGCCGTTTTTGAGGTAAATGCAGAGACTGCCTGCCGAAAAACTGCTCTCGACAGGAATGCACATCAATGGTTTTGCATGAATTTGCCTGGGCCTCGTAACGTTTTGTTATTATCTTATAGCGTGGTGAATGTGCAGGTCACCACAATTAAAGGTAACAAACTGCTATGACTATAAGGATTATTGCAATGGGCCAATGTGTCAAAATGTTGAGCTATCCCTTTAAATTGTAGTGTCTGCAATATTTAATAGTGTATGGGTTAAATCAAAATGAAAATCTAGCTGTTCCACACAGTTTTAATCCATCACTGAGTCAGATCATCAGGTGTGCAAGGAGCATCGTGTGCAGAATGCAGTTCTCTGCGATGGTTTCATACTGTACACACAAACATAGCTTTTTATTTTATTTCATGGCTCAGCAATCTTCACGACGTGATGCATGAAAATTAGGCTTTCCTGACATCGCTCATAGTATGGGTGTGGCATTTGCAGGTCTATCAAAAGCTGTGAACTGGAGTACTTGGTTTGAATGAAAAATGGGATAAGTAATCTGCTTGAAATAGAAGTGCTCTCCTCCACTGTGTGTAGATGTTATGAATAAAATAAAACTGACCTTTGCTGCTGATGGAACTTCACCAGTAGTTAAGAATAACTGGAAATGAATGTGCGGCGGACTGGCTGGCGCTATGCCTGACAAAGGAGAGGTGTGAATAAAAGATGAATGCTCATTGTTCACCCTTTTGCAAGCTCCTGTCACCTGCTGCAAAGACCGATGATTTGCTTTGCTTTCTGTGTGTAGAAGTGCTGGTGGAGACCTGCAGTATTGGATGATTAAATTGTCTCCTGGGGTAAGCAGTTTGAAATGAACCACTACAGTTTTGATTGCAACTGTGTCTGTAAATTAGGCGCTGTAACATTATTACCTCCTGTATCTGAGCGTGGCCGCGATGCATGCATGCACTCACTGCACTCATACATGCAGAACACACAGAAACACAGAAGAAGATTGTTTTCAAAGTGACAAATGCACAAGCAATACTGCAAATGGTTTAATGAAAAACTCTTATGCAGTAAGACAGGTTGTGCAATTTCAGCCTCATTTGGAGCATGTATTTTGTTGATCGGGCAATGGTTGGCTCTGTAGGAGGTTCTGAAAACTGGGTCAGGAAGTACAGTTCCACACATGGTTTAGGTAGTGATTTCTATTCTTGTTGTTTCCTGTTTGCACTCAATGTGTTTCATGCAATCCATCCACTATCCATTTTTTTCTTGAGAAGTCAGGTGCCCTGCTGGACCCCAGGCCAATTAAGGGTTTGGACAGGTTGCTAGTCCAGTTTGTATACATTTTCATTGTATTTTGAATGTTTGACTTTGGAGAATAGAAAAAAAAATGCATATAACACACGCATACAATGACAGTATGACTTAGCTCTGTGGGGAATTGAGAAAACTATGTTGGTTTACATCTGCGTAGTGTGGGGAAGAAGCTTAGGAAAGACACAGATTCAGGTTTTAATTGAAGCCACTGAAAGCCACGTTTCAGATAAAATAGATAAATAAATAAATAAATAGTGCAGCTAGTTTTCCCTTTTCCAGGCTGTCGGGCACAATAAGACGCCAGAGCTGCACAGTGGATAAGTCACAGAGGTTTTCTGCTCTAATAGCTCCTGGCAGTTCCCCCAAAGGTGACAAAAAGAGAAAGAAAAACTCAATCTCAATCAGCCTTTTCTGTAATGAATATTTGGATTTGAAGTGAGGAGATGGGCAGCGGTGCATGTGCGAGTGTAAAAGAGATCAGAGCAGGAGGGAATGTGTGAATAGATCCTGGTGACAGGTGAGTCAGTGAGGTCTGACCCCAGGCTCCCTCCCTTAAGAACACTACCCAGCCGGCATGCATATCAGGGATGACAGCATTTATTTATTTAGCTTTCGATGGCCCCAGTGCAGAGCAGAAAGAACTGCTGCATATAAATCAAACATGACACTCAGCTACAATCAATAGTTTTGTTGGTGCATAAATTACAGAATGTCAAAACACTGTATTTCCATTTTAGTAAGCTAAAGAATAAGGTGCTTTACTCTATCTTTCTCTAGACTCTGTTGGTGTTTACAATGATGTCAAGATGTCTTAACATCCACCAATGCTAAGGACAAAGGAAGAATTGAGATGAAATTGCTTTATAAATTATTCACTGACAAACTGAAAAAAGTACTGTAGTTCATAATTCAGCTACGTACATATACAGTACCTTCCATACAATACCTTTTCACATACAGTACTTGTGATGCTCAGCACCTGCATTACTGTTTTTCTTTTAATATCATGAACCTTCAGGAGCGTCATTTTGAAATATGTGATATCACATTGGCAGTGACAGCTCTCTGAAGCACATCATTTCTTTGGAGCATGTGTTATTGCAATGAAGCCCTGGTACTGTGGGCTTCTCTCAAAGAGGGTCTTTGTGTTACTCTTGGTGTGGGGTCTTCATGTTCTTGATAAAATGGTCATTTTGGTGCACTTCTTTTACCCGACCTCCTTGCACCAACTGAATGCATGTGGTTCTCCTCGATGCCTATACCTTCTCGGTCTCCTACTGCAGCTTTTGTGATTTTACTCACTGGAAGGTTGTTGGACAGATGTCTAAATGAGTAGATGTGCAGTTTCTTGTGTAGTTGGTGGTTGTGGAATCTAAGTGAATATCCTCAAGCACTGCAACTTAATGTAATTCTGAGGTTTGTGGGGTAAGAATTTCCACTCAGAGCTTTTGTATCTCTGTTGCACTTTCAGAGGCAATTATTCTGCTGTCACAAAACATTTACCTCACAGTGAGGAGGATTAATTAGTACTTTACAGATTCAGATGTTACATACAAAATTATCAATGCTCAGTTTGTTAAAAAATTATGCGTTCTGACAGATGTGAATTTATCAAAAGTAGGGCTGGACAATTAATCGAATTTTAATCATGATTTCTATTTGGGAACCAAACAATCTCAGAATGTTTCTAATCGAAGAAAACCGATTATCTCGTCATTTTTCGAGACTATTAAGATTTTATTCTGAAAGACACACACATGTGCGATTTCAACCTGCTCTGCCCTCACTCTGTCAATATTGTGAACAAGGCAACTTGTGTGTGGCTGAATTTAAAAATCAGCACGAGTGAAGATGACAGAGGGAGGGCAGCGCTGTTTGGTCAACAACAAAGGTAGAACAAATAACATAGACAAGACTGAGACACGTTTTTCTGCCACCGTTCAATCGGGCAATTGGACGGTGGCAAATGGTTCGTTCTCTATGCATAATTGTATGAATAGTCGCAATTTCCATATTGACCAAAATGTTTGTGATGATGAATTTTGCTGTTATCGTCCAGCTCTCATCAAAAGTCTGCAAGGTTCACATTAGCTTCACATCAACCACCAATGACAATAGAGCTCTGTTTACATGTTAGTACCTCAACAGTAATGGTCCACTATCACTAATGCTGACAGAGCCAATTTAGCCTAATCATTACTTTTACTTTACTTTTACGCTTGCTTACATACAGTGCAGTACAACAACTTTAATTACTTTTGCTGATAGCGTTATTTGCCGATAACTTTTCTGGCAAGTGCCACTGCATTGTCCTTATTTAAAGAAAAGCTTAATTAAAGCAACACCCCAAATTACCCATTCTCGGCAGGTGTTAAAGGAACAAATTATTATGTGCACATTTGGTTAAAGTGATTTCACTTTGTGCAGAGATTACATCCTGTAAATCATCTGATTATTAGAGGAGCCAGTGGTAGAATTAGCCCGGTGTAGTGATACATCATGCTCCGAGCTTCCTCTGAGATGATGTCGAGCAGCGTCTAAATCCACACACTGCGTGATCTGATCCAGGCTCTGCCATTGTTTTAAAGCCTTCCAGATGGCTGCATGTTTGAAGTCAGCAACAGTGAGACATCACACAAAGAGTGTGGATTGTATGATTGCTGTTTTTGTGAAGCTTAAAGATGCTTAAAGTCCAATATTGGAAAAGAGGGTCAGCTTTTGTTCACACATTGTACTCGAGTCATTGTATAAATGATTTCAGCTGGAAAATTGCCATGTCCAGAGCCAGGCACCAGGCCCTCCTTGCAGATCTCTGCTAAATTATTGAATATCACTATTTAAACATCCAAATTATAGCCTTCAACTGTAGCACCCTGTGGCTTTGGCGTTGATGTCGATCTGAGAGTTCACTTATGAGAAGCCATATCTAAATGAACCATCAACAGACCAATCAATAAAAACACCATCGCCACCTCTCCCTGTTTGGCTTCAGACACTCATAGCTGCTCACATCCTGGACATATAAACAGATAATTGGCTCAGATCAAGGGTCTGTGGATACGCCTCAAGGATGAGCTTTATATGCCAGCAGACGTTCAGTGGGGGAACTTTTGAAGCTTAAGAAAATACTAATCTGTCAGTCGTTTAAAACGCTTTGGCTGCAGTGGCTCAGTAAAACAGGGTGAGAACATAAAAGCAAGACTTGAAGAGAGAGATTTTTATTTAACCAGAAGGACCTGGCTAAGATACAGGTGCAGGCAATTATAGAAAAGTCTGTATCAAAAATAGACAAGGAACCGAACAGGTTTGGTAAAAGTGTATGAACGTCAATGATAAGAGCAGTCCTCAAAAACAAAATTAAATCCAGGAGGCAAAGGCATTAAAGGGCCAACGAGGAGTTTCTATTCGGTTATAAAACAGTCTCACGTTATTGTGGATGAATCTACGCTACCCACACTTGTTAATGGCTCCATTTTCGATCAATATATCGTTTTGTCTCTATCATTATTTTGTTATTATTAGTGGTGGCGGAAATGCTGGTCGAGCCGACCAGCACTTATTACTTTCGGTTTCGCGGACGCAAATGAGAATAACGGCGATTGGGGCGGCGTTATGGTCGGAACTACGACGGTAACTGAACCTCTTTGAACCTCTGACTTTAATCCTTGATGAATGAAAACATGAGTCCGTCTTGCGCCGGTGGAGGAATTCTACGGTGCGCGCGGAGGCAGCGTGAAAACACTTCGCTTCTCCAAAACTCCTCGTTGTCCCTTTAAGGCCGGGAGAATAGGCAGAGAAAAGACCTGCTGATGTCACATTTACATCATTGGAAGGACATTACACAAAATAGACACCTTCTGCAGTTGTCTGTGTCCAGGCTTAATCTGAATGTGTCACACTCACAGACATTAAAACAATAGAGCTACTGTAGATATATTTTTAAGCATTGTGGCAGCTGCATGTGGAGAAGGTGGCACTTAATTGACATTTTCTGTCAAATATGAATAAGGAATTAAATTACAATGACAGGAAATCCCACAGTGCCATAACCAGCAAACTCTATGGACAGAGCTGACAGGTGATACCTGCATGTGAACACCACCACCAGCTCAGTGTCGTTAACCACGATGTTCACCACACACATCCAGTGTGTTCCTGGCCTAGACTGGGATGGCACAATATATAGACAGTCTGGTGGAGAACTACAGGTAGAGGGAAAGTTCATGCAGTATTTTTAGGGAGCTGATGAGAGAATTAGGAGCAGATGTAAAGATGTGACTCTATACGACAACTGACTACCTACATGTAGTGAACAGGGAGGGAAAAGATTGTCGCAGTGCATCGTCTTGGAGGCAAAGAAACATGTTAACACAGTTAAAATAGTGTGTGAGCAACATTGGCTGTATTCAGTGATAATTTCTTCCCTCACATCAAGTAGAAATTTTAGTAGCCTCCTGAGTCGCAACTGTTTTCTGCTTGGCCATGCACACACAGACACAGTGAGTCTCCACAGGGAGCTGTTTATAGCTGGCTGCCCACTATTTCACGGTGGACACAGCAGGCTACAGTATAAATGGTGATCTAATTGGAATTTGTTCATAACATCGATTGTACTGTGGCACTTCCGAAATGGAGTCATTAAATGAGATTAGCGGCTGCTAAATCGGCCCTTGATTAACCAGCAGATGATGAACGACACAGAGGAGGGTGTGCATTAGTACATAGATACCATCAGTGTCTGGTAAACCTCTGTCCACATGTTGGACTGTCCACTTGAAAAAAAACAAACAAACACATGAGCCCCACTGTGTCCCAGGAGGAAGGACGAAGCAAGAGTAAAAGCCAGTCTGATGAACAGTTGATTGTAAACACATATAAGGCTCAGTTCTAAAAATGTAGTGTGTAGGAAGGGTGTTTGGTCGCACAGTAATGGTGATTTACGAGCACAATGTGTGGAAGGAACATTACTGTGAAGAAATGTGAGTTCTTCTTCCCACACTTTAGCCCAGAGGCTTTGTTTAGATTTACTGCAGAGAGTGCACAGCAGCTGAGACAGGCTCATCTGAACTTAGCTCCTCTTCCTCATCAGCTCTTTTCTCTTTCCACAGAAAAAAAAATTCCTGATAAATAAATGCACATTAAAGTGGTAACATTATTGTTTGTTAGACATTTTTCAATCATTTCTGGTTCCGACTTGCATGCAACAGGTTTTGGACAGTTTGGACTGCGTAGTGAAAATGTTACCCTGCAGAGCTTTACTCCTTAATGGAGTGGAAATTCATTTAGTCTGTGTGGCTTTCTGTCTGTGGAAGGAGAACATGTTGTCTAACTGCTGAATTATTCAAAGGGAGACGTCTTTAGGCCAGTTTGACTGAAGATATTATGGAAATTACTGGAACTGTACTAAGACAAATAAGACAATATGTACATGCAATAAAGGAAAGAGATTTGGTAAAATTATCTAACACTGTTCACTTAAGCTGAATTCTACCTCTGCAATTTTCTTTTTGTAATTCTTTCTCCGGCTGCTGAGTGCTTCTCTTCCTTCTTTTATATCATATCAACAAATATACACACAGACCTCTCTCTCTTGCTCTCTCCTTATTTTATTTACTGGTGATTTAATACAATTTTTCCTCTGTGAAAGGTGACTCTCGCCTGGGCAGTGATAAATGAACTCTGGCAGGGGAAGTAAGCCTGCACACATTGCAGTTTCTAAAGCCTAATGCAATTGATGAGTGAACACTGAGAGGTGAGGCTTTATTTTCGCTCACTCTGTCACTAAGAACGATACAAAGCTGCCATTGGTTTCTACTGTTTGTCTCAGGAGTTCGGACCACAGGTTCACTCCCCAAATCCCCAGAGTGGAATTACAGTATCTGTCATCATTCATTGAATTTACTTGATCAAAAATGACTTGAGACCTTCTGCCTGAGGCAACAAGCTAATTGTGTTTCTCAGCATCAAAGGCGAGTTTGGTGATTGTTAATTCTGGTGCCAGTTACGGGTTAATAATTACACACCGAGCAGTGTTTGGAGTTTAGTGCAATCACAGACAACGGCACAGGGTCGGGACCTCGACACAGCGGCAGTGCAGTCGGAGACCTACTTCGACCTTACTGTCTGTAGCTGCAGGCTGCTTAATTGACTAGGTGTTTGCTAACAGCGTCTCTCCAGTTCACCACCAGTTGTGGTCATTAATAATTTCAGCCCTAGCAGGAGGACAAAAACCAATACCGCCAGGCTCATTTGCCCATCCCTGCCTTTTGAGGCAGCATCGTTTCCCGGTGAGCTGCTGCTTTAATAATGAAGGACAAAACAAAACAAAAATAGAAACTAGACTGAAGTGATGTTTTTAAAGTAAACCAGCAGTAAAATGGGACATTTGAATGTGGCCTTGCTGTTCCACAATAATGCGTTTAAAGTGCTTGTGCAGTACATTATTTCAGAGAAAATGATTTACTGAGCAGTTGTTTTGCTTCTGTGGCCTTTTTTATCCATCATGTACATAAAGATTCATTGTGTTATATGAAAAGCGATTCATCAAGCCATAAAAATGTCCAACTCATTAATTCATTCATTAAATTTGCATTACCTGTCTATTCTTTATCCTCAATCAGCCATTAGTTGGTAATTTAAGTTACATAGTAGGCTACATGAACTATCTGTGTTTTTTGTGTGTGTTTTTTTTAGTACTTGGTGGCCAGGAGTCTCGTGGGGTGCTGAGGAAAATCAGCGACATGCTGGAGGTCATAATGAAGAGGATGGACACTCTGGGTAACACCACAGACACCCACAGGCTGGATGAGCTCAGTTCGGCACTGGAGAGGTACAACACTGACTTACTGGTTTCTCATATTATAGAATAGGTACATGATGTTCCCTTTTGGTTATTAGTCCAACAGGTTTGGTTTAGTGGAACATATACTGTATGGTATATGTACTGTATACAGGATGAGTGATGGATGGTTCAGTCGTGCTTGCATAACAAAATTGCTTCAGTCATTGGCGGTGTCAGCAGTGATAGAAAGGAGCTGAAATCCTTTCAGCTGGGAAGGAGCAGCAGCTCAAACAGGTGTCAAGGTTGTACTTGAGGTGTGACATGAAATATTCTGCCCAGCTCAACCCTGCTGCCAAAGGTGAGTTTCACTGGCACAGTAATGGGAGGGATGAAAAACATGCAGGCTGAAGTGGACCAGAGAGAGTGCGAAGACAGAGAGAAGGCCAAGTATGGAGCCCTGGGCCACCCCAGTGGAGCGGACGCACGCGGTGAAAAGAGCCTGTGTGGCTGAAGCCCGGTGCTGAAGAAGATGATATGTGTTAGAACAAGCTCCATCCCTCTCCCTGGGCAGCTGGAGAAATGAAAGAGAGCGTCACTTATGGAAAAAAAATGAAGAGCAGGGGTCTTGCTGGACAAGTTAAAGCTGCCTGCATAGAGTTGTGTGACTGAGCGTGTGTGTGTGTGTGTGCTCTCCGTGGTTTCCATGGCAACAGACCTTTTCTCATGCCAGCACCTGCTCAGAGTTTGAGGAGAGGAAGCTCCCTCCTGTTTGTGCTTTTACTGTCTGTTTCCCTCCTGGATACCACCTCCCTTTTCCTCATAGCCAGGAAATATCTCCTCTGAAATCCTCTTCAGTCGAGTCTGCACTCTCACACGCGGCAACACAACCACCTCAACTGTCCTCTCCCATGAAAAGATGCTGTAACAACCTTTGCAACGTTACAGCACTGCCGGCCATTATGAGTCCGGTTCTGGCTGCAATTAATGGACAATGACAGAAAAGCTGCAGCAGCTCACTTGACCTGACAAACTGCTTCTCAGGCGCCTGGGGGGAAATATTTACCGTCCTCTGGTCAAAACTCTGCATATGATTATTTTTTTTTACCCGCTATTACAGGATTTAATTTTCTCTACAAAATGCCCTGTGGGTACACTCTCGGTCATATAGCTCCAACAACCATTTAATTGGCTTCTCAGGGACTTAACTCAAAATGTTAAAGTGACAAAGGCCGGATAGTTTCTAACCAACTTGATGGTATAAATGTAGATGGTGATACACTCTGGCTTAACTTTACCTCTCTCAGGTGATTAAAAAAACTGTGTATGTGTGTATAACTGTGCATGACCCCAGAGATTAGTGCGAGATCTTCAGGCGGGAAAAACTTTGGCTACCTGGTGAAAAGTTAAAGAAAATAATTGCTCTTTTGCTGCTGATGGCCTCTCGCAGGAAATAAGGGATGCCTCTGTGAGAAAACAATATTCTGTCAGTGCAATTGAAAGCTTTTGTACCACGGTATAATAACTTTTGGTCTGTATGTGTACTTCACTGTATTGTGGGCTTGGGACTGAATAATTAGCATTTAATTTCTGCTGACCTGCTGGTCTGCAGGGTACTACAATATAGAAGAAAGTGTTTGGCCACCACTTGCCTCCTGGGAACAGCATGGAAAAAATTAAACGTGTGGGGGGTTAGGATTATGTTTAGTTATGCATAAGCAGAGTTAGGCTTGTTTTCCCCTAGCAAACACACAGAAATACATGCTGCCTCAATGAAATCCCACTTTAACTGCTAGATCTGCATCTGGCCCAGAACCACTGCTCCATTAGTTTTTTCTGAGTTTAAATATTCAGAGCTGTTTAATGAGCAATATACATTCTAGAAATACTACGAGAGCTCATTAAAATAAGTCATTTAAGTGTTTGTTTTCATGTAAAACAGGCCAAGGCTGGCGGTAACATCAATTCATAGTGGTTGATTATAACATAGATGTGATGTGCAAAAGGGGGGGTAACATTTAATTTCTCAAAAACTTCTGTTGTTGTTGTTGATGTTGTTTTGTTGTTGTTGATGTGAGATGTTATTCCGTGGCTTGGATGATGCATTGATTTATGTGGAGACAAAGATAACACTGGAAAGAACCGTCCTCCACCAATTTAATGGGATCCACCAACAACTTCAGACATCAAGAATAAAGAAGCTTTCCTCTTAAAAAATACTGCAAAGAAAACTTTGCAAGTACAAAGCAAAGGGTTTAAAATGAGATGATCACTGAACTTCCTCCATGAACTTGGAACATTTACTTAATTGTAAAGTGTGGAGGTCCATTTGCAGTATAGCTATGGATTGGGAACTCTAAAAGTTCACTAAGTAAAAGTAAAAACAACAAACATTTTTGGGACCATTGTTGACGAAGCAATTTTCATTTGGGGCTGTGGGAAACAGTGATAGGCTTTTTCCATTATTTTCTAACACAAAGAGGCAATCAGAATAATTGTTGTGGTCAGTTCACTGCTTATTAGATGGAGACAGAAAAAATAACTTAATCACTTAATCATTGAACTACTGTAAAAATTTGATGTTGACATTCTTTATTGGGTAAAGATGAACCATCTCGTTTTCAAAGGGGTCCACATACAGAATAAGTACATTTAGACAAAATCCAACAAACATAAAACAAAACAAATCTCAGAATATCAGATTGCTTCATGAATTGAAGGATAAAGTGATGTTATGGACAGCATCATTTCGATATGACACAACAATCATTCAACAGTAAGATTGTTGTTGAGGTGCAGACACCAACTAGGCGTTGATGATGGACATGTTTCACTATTTGCTGATATTTATAGATTAAGTAATTAGTAAAGTACTTGAGATAAATAATGTCTCGTTGTAGCCCTGAGGTATTTTAACTTTAGAAACACACTTACCGGTCCTCTTTTAAGTTACCGGTATAGAAACTCATAGATTTTTTTTTCCCTCACTTAATTGCATAAATCCATTAACCATTAATAAAGGTAGTTGTGGTTCATTCCTAAGGTGCTGCAGCAAATGCAAAAACATTTGCCCTCTTTCCTTTGAAGGTTCGTTTTTACCCGGCAAGATCAAATTTGGAAAGATGTCTTTTCTCCTTTGGTGTTTGCACCTCGTAGAGCAGTTAATGTGTCATGGGCTTGTTTCTGGTAAGACTGCACAGCAGCAGCTCTTGGAAAAATGTTTTTAGAAACATAAAGCTCTAGAGGAAAATTCAACTTTTAGACCGGGGTCCTGGAACGAACAAAGGTTCAGATAGTTGCTGTTCCTCTTTGACATGGTAGAGATTTCCAGACTCTCTTGGAACTGTAGCCTTGTGCTATAATGTATGTGGCAAACCTCTGTCTTTCATCCTTCTCTATCTACATTGTAAATACTGCGTCCTAATTGTTTTGCCAAAAGCGTTTAGGTCACAGAGGTCAAGTGCAGTGAAATCCATTTGCCAACAGTATAATTGACTTCTGTTTTTTTATTTCCCTGAAGGATGCGCTTTAATATGCTGAGTCACTTTTTTATCTGAACAAATAAATTATCTGTCAATGTTTAAAAGCTTTTTCGATTTCATGCCTCAACTTGTAGAAAATTAGCATTTCTTTTCCTCCCCACTTCACGCTCACCGCAAAGGTGGGAAAACAACAGATACTGCTAGATGGTAGGAGGCTATTAAAGAAATGTACCGTCCTGTATCTTTTGAAGACTCTTGATTGGAGTTTATAGAAAATTCAGGTCAACAACAAGGTAGTTGTTTGTGTTGGGATATTTATAGATATTCTCCTCCACTTTGTTTGTGCTTGTGTGTGTGTCTGTGTGTTTATATGTGTGTTTGATTCAGGATTCAGGATTCAGGTCTAGTGGAGCGCATCCAGGCTATAGCCCAGAACATGTCTGAGATGGCAGTCAGGGTGGAGCAGACACTGCAGCGCAGCATGGCCAGCAACAGAGGTAGGAGTTTTAAAGCAAGCACACACACATGCACACACAACACACAGATATATGTGCCTAGTCACACACCTGGAGAATTACAAATGTATCTGTAGCCCTTTAGATAAATCCCCTCTGTCCATTTCAAATCCATCCAATCTGAAAACACTTTCCCACTCGGCCCACTTAAGACGGACTGTCAAGCCTGGATCCAGTCCAACACTTGAATGCACAATTTTTTTTATATGTAACATTCTCTTGCTGGTTGATCATATAGAACATGACAGGCATTATTCACGGCACATTACATTCACATCCAAAATAGCAAGCCGCTGCTGCGTGTGAGAACAGGAGACCTTGTGTGCACCACAGCCCAGTGCTCAAATGTTGTTACTGTGTCATGACCGCACAACTGCAGAATGTTGAAAGCAGAATGATGAATTACTGCCTAGTTAGTGGGCTCTGCATCTGTCAATTTTCTTTATTAGACTTCATTCTCAATTTCTTTATTAAGTAGAGAATAGAAGCTGGACAGCACGGTTTAATTTACAATTCAATCCCTCACTGCCGTATCCACTACGTTGCACTTTATGACTCAAAGCGGTTCAACTCACTGTCTCATTAAAATTTGTGAGATAATTTGTCTGTTGTCATAACGTCTGATACCATTTAAATGAGGCTGCGCTGAACCTGGCTGCATTTTGACGGTGGCAGTGCCGTAGAGCTTTTCGTGGTGAGAGGTCTGCCGTTATCATGCTAATCAGACAGAATGGATAGCAATTATTTGTCTGTGATTGTGCTCTTCGACGCTTGGCAGGATGCTGGTGGAGAAGCTGCAACTACTCCTTTAATTAGGCTCAGTAGAGCCAGGCTTCAAGGGGAAGAAAGGAAGGGAGAGGAAAGAGAGGGGAGAAGTAGGGGTAGGGGGAAAAAAAAGAAAGGAGAGAAAGTCAGCCGGGCCGCAGAAGATACGGGAAAAGGGGGAGTAAAAGAGAAGAGGTGTGGGGGAGGAGGGATGAGGATTTTCTATTTTATTTTTATGAATCACACTAATGCAGTCTATCTATAGTAAATCCAGGGTTTGGGTTGGAACAGAGACTTGGCCATTCATTCAGCAGGGGAGCTCAGGCTTACTCTCTAATTCATCTCTGTTCATCCCAAAGGTAGGAGGATGTATCCTGTAATGCCAAAGACACACACTTAATGCCCAAGGCAAAGACTGTAAAGACCAGATCAATCAGTATTACCCAGTTAGTCTCATGACCAGTTCTGAACTCCATAGGGAGTGATGCTTGTATCTATTTATATCTAACAATTTTATGATGTTTTTGTCGCTGAATTAAACCTCACATAAAATCTGATGTGGTGAAGGTCGACAGAATTTATGACAGAAATATAGTTTCTTGGCTAAACACATAAACACAGTAGATAAATAGTACAAGATGTAGTTTGCAGGTTTGTTGTTGTTCTCACCTTCGTCTTTGTGTTTGACTTTTATGTCTTTGTACTATGAAAAAAGACTGAGTGTTTTTTTTTGCTGATTTGTGCAAGTGTGTGATTTGTGTAGTCTTTTGTCACAATGTGTGTGTGTCACAGCTTTGATAAATATGCTGCGTTTCTCTTTTCTCCAGGTAGGGACGGACTATTAGGACAATGCGAGGTTCCTAAAGATCCTCGTTATCCAGAATGTCCCAGCAAGATGGATGTAAGTCTTCATATCGCACTTAAGTCCAAACAGCAACACAGACGGAACAAACATCCTTATGTCCTCTGTTGGGAACTGACCTTGGTGCCACATGAATTTTGTAAAATAAGATAAGATATTTAAAGGCTCCTGGTAGAGAATTGGGTTGTCTGGGAACAATATATATAGTTGTATTGGATGACGGCAAAGAAAAACAAGACACAGAAAAGCAAACAAAACCAAATCCGGCTCCATAAACAAGCATTGTGCATTGTGAATTCAAAACAGCAGCAGGAGCAACAGCAGATAATTGCAGTGTGTACAGTAGATGCATTAACAGTACAGCGTGCTTTTTTTCTATCAATTGAAATGCAAGGAAAGCTCATGAACTGAAGAGAAAATGTGTGGAAAACATGCACCTCCTGAAGTGTGTGAGGCGTGTATGGAGACAGCAGTGTTCCCCAGGGGGCTGTATTTCTTAGCAGTAGTGGGATCGGCCTGGGTGGAGCCGTCTGTGTCGTGTTATCAAAGTACAGGACTACACTTATGACATGGTTAATGTTGTGGCTTCAAAAGTTACGCATCTGCTGTTTTCTAAGATAGCATGGTTACATGCATTAATCAACTATAGCTGACAACAGAATTAAATATTAGTCTGAGTTCATGAAAAATGTCATCAGGTTGACAACCCTACAAGCAAACTATTATTTCCGGCGGCATTGTGAATGGAGCACAAGCTGTCCAAGTTTATACATGTACGTTTGTATATAATTAGTTGTCATTGTAATGTTTCTTTGCAAGAGGAGTGGCAGAAGAATGAAAGGATGTTTTAATGCCTACTCATCTTCACAAGATAATGATAGCTAGGCAGCACTCGCCGTGTCTCTCAAAGTCTACCAGCAGCAACTGACAACTTCCTAATATATTCCACCTTTAAAATCGCCGGCAGCTGACAACTGACATTTACTCTGTGCATTATTACCTGTATATATATTGTTAATCAGTCTACATACAGTACATTAAATGTCATCATTTGGACAAATTCATTAGTTTTGCATGGACTTGGTTGCATGACGTCAGTGAAGTGGTGAAGTGAACCTCGTCTTGTGTTTGTTGATAATGACAGAGAGAGAGGGACAACAGACGGACTGACTCAACAGCACTTGTAAAAACCTCATTTTAAATTAAAGCCTCTCCACACAGTCATGTTATTACAATTTCATTCATCGCAGCAGTGGCAATTATTTTCGAGCAGCGGTAGCATATGTACAGAAAAATACATGCATACAAGAAACTACTGATGTTTCCTCTCCTTGGATGCCCATAATAGTATATAAAATTATTATATTTTCTTTTTTGCTGACATGTGTGTTCACATGAGTGGGAGACAGTGAAGACACTTGTAGCCATCTTAACTTATAGGTGCTATCGATGAAATATCAAGGAGGCCAGTATTTTTCCTAGACTACGTGCCATTGCATTAAATTAAAGTTGAAATAAAAAATATAAGCTGAGTGTCCCCACATGATCACAACCTGTCAAATGAAATAACACAAGGGACATAAATGTAAACCATGTGAAGAATATACATCATCAGACAACATTTTGGGTCTTTGCCTTTCAGTGGATGCGTGCTCGTTGGACCTCAGACCCTTGCTATGCCTTTTATGGTGTGGACGGCTCTGACTGCTCCTTCCTCATCTACCTTAGCGAAGTTGAGTGGTTCTGCCCCCCTCTGCCCTGGAGGAACCAGACCACTACACCCACACTGAAGCCTCAGCCGAAGAGACAGGTAACCCATCATTCCCCTCCCGTTCGATTTGATTCCACAGCAACACTGTTAGCTCAATAAACAACTTTGGAGCAAAGCACAGGTTAAATTATTTCCCACTGCCGTAGAGACATTTAGCCAATTCCTGGGAAGCAGCCAAAAACACAGCTACTGCTGCTTTTCTCTGGTGGGAAGCCAATAAGGAAAAAAAATGCTCTTGTCCCTGCACTAAGGAGTCTTTCTGTTTTTTTATTCAGACCTGCTCAATATGGGGAGGATGTGGAAGAGTGAAAATAGCAAGTTAAAAGTTAAAATCTTTCCAGGCGGGTGAAACAAAGCAGCCGACGACTAATGACGATGAATTTAAAACTTTCAAGAGACTACTTCTGTAGATTCAGCAGCTTGACACTGACACCAGACACTGTTTTATTCTCTAAGTACAAGGGATTCAGTGGCACCTTTAGTTGATCAGCTGCATCTGAACACCCTCCTGTACTGTACACCATCCCTCACTGGGTGCGAGCTGTCAATCCCAGTTTTCATTGCTGTTTTCACTCCTGCATCATTTCACTTTTTTATTTTCAGTGAAAAATACATTCACCCCTCTCCCCTCCTCCCTCTTTCTCCCCAGAGTAATGTATGGCGGGCATGACAAGCCCTGATGTGAGTTCAGTCTGCAGCTCTACCTTCTGCTCTAATTGCCTGCCTGTATTCAATGAGACTAATCCCAAGGTTTCCCTTGGGCACTCTGAATTTTGCTGTGCCATACATGAGTTGCTCTAGAGAGTGATAATTCACCTGCATTGTGAGACTCCAGTGCAGCTCTGCATATTGATTTTGCCTATGAGAGAATTTTAGTTTTTTTTTAGTTTTTTTTTTTTTTATAGTAGATGTGTTTGGGAGAGACAGTTTGTGGTTGAATGTTGCACTGTTTTATGTCCTCTGTGCTGTTTTTACCGATACAGTTACCCCATTGATTAACAATGTTATTGCCCTGTGATTTAGTGATAACAGTGGGGAGACGAGAAGTAAAATGAGAAAAGACTATTTATGAGGATGATCCAAGAATCCCACAGGCAACCTGACTGAGAGGCCTTGCCTCAGGGCACCAGCAGATAACAAGATATAACAGGCTCTCAGTGCTCTCTACAGTCGACCACAGCCAATAAAAATGGTTCCACTTGTACAAAACAGCCTAACAATATCCATTTTGTTGAGGTTTTTCAATATCCCACCCCTTCTGCTTTAGGCCAAGTTATAAATTTCAATACCAGCAAATTATTCAGTAGTTTCTGTTGCAGAACCTCTGCTCCACATCTCTATATGAAATGATGCATCAGAAGTTCTCTGTACTTATAATTTTTTTTTCCATTGATTTGTATCACCCCTGTCATCCAGGCTGTTTTCCAGTCTGACATTGGGACCCTGCTGGAGCAGGTGGGCACAGGGAAGGAATCTCTGAGCTTCATGAAGAGACGCATACGTAGACTGGCAGCACAGTGGGCCTCTGCTGCCCGACGGCTGGATGACAAGCTCCGCAACCGCTGGAGAGAGAAGAAAAGGGTGAATATGAGAAACAACTACACAAATATGAATCTGCACGCACTGAGGGATGAAAGTGTAGGACGGGAGAACAAGTCTGTGTTGCGGTTTCATCTTTTCAAAGTGTTGCAGTTAAGAGACTGCAGAGATGAGGCAGCAGAAAGGCGCTTCACTTAGTTTCCCCAGATTTTCGTTCGACAAAACATATTCTTCAGCTCCTAATTTGATGTAAATCCATCTGTTTAGTCATTAAAGGAGAAAAAACTCTAGGGTAGCACAGGATGTTTTGGATCAAACAGTTCTGCCAAAGCTTGACAGTGCGTTAATGCCCACATGCCAAGCTACTGAGTTACCGGAACATCTGTCAAAATTTGCCGGGCTAAAATTTTCTTCTTTTATCTGCAGCTTCTCAGTGTGACTCCCAGTATGTGGAGTTACCAACATAAGTAGATAATGATGGAGAGTAACTCCTTGCAGGCTTCAGTTGGCTGCAGTGCACTTTCACCACTGACATTTACACAGGAATTATCACAAAGTGTTAAAGCCTGCTGGCTGCTGGAGCAGATGTCTGATGAAGTGGCAATGACATTAGATCCCCTCCTGGTATTTGTTAAATAGCTTTACAAGACAGTGTAACATGTAAGAAACACAGGAACATGTTTACATATCATCTTTACATACAGTAATCTGGATGTTCAATACCAACCACTAATATTTGGTTTCTATATTGTGCAGAGCAGCCAGAGGGTTGTGATTGCAGTGTTACTTTTGCCCTTTTGTGGCTATTTTCATGTTTTATGGCACAGTGGATTTTATGGTGTTAAAATGTTCTCCTCTTGCTGCCTCTGACATGTCGTCTTATGCCTTAGGCTGTGCAGTATTTTTTGGTCCAGAACACAGCAGTAAAAAATAACTCGTTCATTTCCACAAGTGGTGGTAGAAGCAGTCAGAAATTCAGCTCACTGCTCAAGACAAGGTAGAAACAGGTTATCTCTAGAATTCATCATTAACATCAGATGGATCATGATCTGATGAGCATCACAGTGCCTATTTCTCATTTTAACCTTAATCTTGTAACAAAGTTGTAACACTTAAAGAGACCTCTGAAGTTGGGTCCACACATAACTGATTAACGGCCAACCAAAACGAAAATGTTTTCAGCATCGGTGCAAACCAAAAATCCTCCAGCAGAGTCAGACTATTCCCTGCTTTAGCAGCATAAAGGCTCCATCACCTGATTTAGAGTGAACTAATATCCTGAGACCTGGGTTGATATATATTCAGTGCCCAGGCCATTTAGGGGTTTAAAGAGCAGAGGCAGTGATATGGTCAAATCTTTTGGCTCAAGTCAAGATATGACTGGCTGTATTTTGAATGAGCTGCTGGATGGATTTAGTAAAAAGACTGTTAAAAGTAGTCTAGTCTTCTGGCGACAAAGGTTTCTGTATTTCCTAATCTGCCCGTAAAATGAGGTTATGAATTTTGAAATATTTCTGAGATGATGGAAGGATGGTTTGGTGATGTGTCTAATGTTAAAGTTAAAACTTGGTTTATCTGGGGTTTAGCTCTGGGTAGAGCAGGCGCCCCATATGCCGAGGCTACTACTTGCTGCAGCCGGCCCGTATCGAATCCCGATTTAGGTGGACCTTTGCTGCATGTCATTCCCCCTCTCTCTGCCTCCCATTTCCTGTCTCTCTCGACGACACTATCAATTATTAAATTCCCCCCCAAAAATACTTGAAATGTACACCCCATGTGCACATTGTGGTCCTCTCTGCAGTCGGCCCCGGTTCAAATCCCGAATCTGGTGGCCTCTTGTTGTATGTCAGACCCCTCTCTCTGCCTCCCCGTTTTCTGTTTCTCTCAACTATCATATCAATTAAAAGCATAAAGCTGCATAGTTGTAATGACTAATCCTGTGTTTGATGGTTATTGAGCATAACAGTAGAGGTCCAAGAATCCTTGCAGGACTCCACACATCACATTTCTTGGAGCTAAATATTCTGTGAAAGCTAAGTGTTCATTATAGATATCTGATTTATTTAAGCTCTATCAATTTTCAGATGTTTTTAGTTATGTCATTGTCACAAAGCTGAGCTCAGATGAAGAACATCCAGCGCAGAAAGATTATTTTTGCATTAATTGTCTTGATGAGTTCTTTTTCATAACTGTGATTGATGCCAGAGATCATATTCAAATCAAAATGTTGTCAGTAGGAAGTTACTGGTGCAAACAACCGTAGCAATTATTTCACTAAGAATAGTTTTAAAAAGATTGATATAATATGGAGATTTAATGTGGAGATTTAATTTCAGTTGACCCATTAGCAGCAGCTAGCTCGTTAGGGTCAACTATAGTGACATGTTTGATTTTAGGATGACTTTGGGCAAAATTGCCTTCAAAGTCCAAATCAACTGGCACATCCTCTTCAATAATCAAGGCAAGGTTTTTAAATCTGTGTACATAATCAGGTGAAATCATGCCACAAATGAGACAATTTGAGAAAATGACATTAACGCCACAATTTCATCTATTCTGCCTGTGAAAAAGCCTTAGCAAAAGTAAATTCACCCAATGACGATGTTTTTAAGTGTTTGAGATCCATGCATGATTGGATGGAGGCTTTTAATGACAAGTTCCACAAAAAGGTTAAATGATCAATATAGTTTATATTGTATTAGCTACTAATGCAAGCTTAAAGGGACAGTATGGGACATTATTGGCTTTTTATTGACAAAAATCAAATTTCGCTTTCATTAATACTTGTTTCAGTGAAGTGGAATTCACCCAACAATTGAGTTGTTAAAAGTCGTTACAAACGTACAGTTTTTTCTCTGCCATGTTGAATCGCCATGTTTTTACGTTCAGTGTCATCGTGACTCCACCACAACTCCACCGCCGGACCTTCTCGGCTCGGGGAAAAGTTTTCAGACGGCGCCTGTTAAAACTGTCACCACCGTGTCAGCGATGTGAGGAAGGACGGAGGCGCTGGTGTTGCCTTCAGGTGCAGTCAGACACCTGAATGACGCCGTCGCCGTCGGCAAACCAACTGGATGTTATTTTAACGAGAGAAAGACGGTAAAACGAGGTAAACAATATTACCATGACAACATATTGTCACGCCGGTATTGTTTTGCCTCGTGCTGGCGGACCATTTCCTTACATAGAGGCTTGTTTATCCTGTTACATGCAGCGTCTGTTGTTTTTCTGACTTCTGCCCGAGTTTACATAAACGCAACAGCAAGAATACGTGCCGACATGCAACTGCACCGCTAGATGGGGGTAAATCTCACATACTGGGGCTTTAAGGGCCCGGCTCAAACAGACTGCACTCACTAAACCCATAAACATGAATGAGGCCAGAAAAAGGGACTTGGTCATCAAACCATTCATGGAGGGCAGTGAAAAAGATAAACAAACTCAGCCTTCACAGTTCGTAACATTTGTCCCGTCACCAACAATCAACCTTTGTAGCACAAGGCCGTTGTGAGAGAAATTATGGCACCTTTTCAGTCATATCTTAAACCTACATATTCATCACTAGTATTAATAGAACATAGTAACAATGTGATTGAAAATAGACAAATCAACTCCAGCTGCCACAAGTCTCTTAGTGCATCTCTCTACCTTATGCAGTCTACCCATGTTTAAATATAAGGTTCCTTATCACTGCCTGGCACATGGCAGCGTTTATGCTAACAAGCATGCTGTATGACTAACGCTGTCAAATCTTGGCGGATTCACAATAACGTCTTCGGCATTACTATAGGCATGGTGCACAGTTATTTCTATTCCCATGCAATAGGCAGCACAGAATGGGGCCATACAGTAATTTAAGAGAGACTTTTACATCTGTTGACCTATCAGTCCAGCATTAACCAGACAACTCATCAAATTGTTTTTCATTCATTATAGATTTTATACATTGGGTTTAGTTGCATGAAGTTGAGAGTGGGTGTTTGTTACATTATGTTGTACTAGAAGGGTGAGGTTTGAAAGACTTAGGAGTATTAAGAGGTAGGGTATGTCTAATGAAACTAAGATGTGATCCAGATGCATAATGGGAACATGACTATTTTGGAACTTCACTTAAACTATTCCTGTCCCAGCCTATGCTGGATTGATTGTGGCTGATTATCATCAAGTGTCTTTTGTGAGTCCCAGAACATTATGCAAGTGTAACACTGAATCACTGCAATACCCCTTTAAGTCTTTGGCAGAATGATAACAAGATACTTGACCTATAATATTAATTGCTTTCTTTTTTTTTACCTGTTGCATCCTGTCATGTTCATCCACTTCTTTTTAGCATTAATTCTGATGTCAAAGTCAGCACCGTCTTCAGAACATATTGCATATTCAGCACCTGTTACAGACCAGCACTGCAGAGAAAAATATACAGTAACTAAATCATTTGCATACAATTAACTATGAAAACAATCTGGCACATTTCAAGTTTCTTTTGCCTGATGCTTCATTCATCTCTGACCCTCTTTCCAACACATTTGCATGCTTGCGATATGGTTGGCTTTGTGGAGCGGCAGAAGAGCACCATGTCATTGGATGTGGGTTTGTTTCTCACAGTGAAGTGGGGTCAGAATACATGGCGGAGCTTTGTGCTATAGATCTCCTTTTACCCAGAACATACGCCACAGCTCTGTAGCTGAAAAGCGGTTTGATTCTACAAAAGCGTAAATGAAACATGAGGTGTGGAAGAAATTAATTTGTTTCAGCTTTGCTTTTGTGTAAAAGTCGACAGCACCCTAGCATACTGCAGTGTGTGTAATTTCTTTCTTCTTTTAATCAGTTTCATCGGCCAGTTTTCACTCGGATAAATCAAAGCCTGTTCTGTTAATAACATTGCACTCTTCCCAAATGCCTGCTTTCTACCAACCGGGGAGAGGACTTTGTTTATTGTAATGGTTTGTTTGACAGTAATGGTTACTGTCCATTAACCAGACCCTGCAGGCTTGGCTTACAATGCTGAAACTCTGAGTGCTGTTGAGAAACAGAAATAGACTGATTTGTAGAGAAGACAGATGTTTTGTGAAACATCTCTGAACTCCCGTCTATTTTTCAGTTCCCCTTCACTGTTTTTTTCTGCTCTCAGTCTGTGCCTCACTTCTAGTGTTTGCTCGAACAACCCATTTTCAGCCCCCGCTTTACCCTCTAATAGTCTTTTCTTGGTCCCCATGTGATGTTCGACTCAACCATGAGTCATTTCTCTTACGGTGGTCGTATGCCATCAGGTTGTGCCCTAATTGGGAAACACAATGATATGGACATGGACAGTGATGTGTTCTTGTCAAGGAATAATGCAGATGACGCATGTACTTCATTCCAAATGAGTCCAACAAATTAAATTGCATGCATTTTGAAGCCATATTGTATGTAATACAGTAACAAAAAATATATAATTAAACAGTCATCGAAAATAGTTAGACTGTAGCCTGCTACACAATACAAGAGCCACATACAGTATGAGCCAGCAGAGCCTGCATTAGTCTGCTAAACCCTTCTTTAACTTGTACACATCAACACTAATCTTGTCCTTCCTGTGCGTTAAATACTGCAAGCAACCACACAAGCATTCATTGGTGAAAACTTTTTGCTAACATCAGTTTGTAGACTTGATGGCTAATTAGCTGCTCATTTGCAGCACATTAAACACCATGTAAATGCTGTAAATGTCAATTTGTTCCATTTTAATGCTGATAGGGCTCTTACTATTTAATAGCAATGTTTGCAACAACAACAACAACAACAACACCCTGTCTGCCCATGGCTCCTAAACTACAGAGTAGGTTTGTTCACTGTGTTTCTCAACCAGTCGTCTTCTGTGATGCTTAACTTCACCCCAGCTTCACCCAAGCAGTTCTCTCTAAAAGAACCTTGGTACGGTATCTGTTTATTCACATTCATAATGTAGATGTGCATGCATACACACAAACATGCATTACCAGTATAAAGAGCCTGCTTGAGTTTTTTTTTTCATTTAATTTTCGTAACAATGAATGTATAAAACCTTGTACAGTGTAGGTGTTTGACTCATAGGGTAAACAATCTCTGAGAATCTGTAGCTATATGAAAGAGGGAGACATGAAGGTAAAAAAAAAGAGAGACTGAACCCTGTTTTTATGGGTTGTAGTAGTTGTATATGTGTGGATTTTACAGGAAATAGCCATATCACTGGTCCCTGCCTACTTGACTTTTATACTGTATCTCTTCTGGCAGCCATGTCAGTGAAAGAGTTATAATCCTGTAAAATGTTACAAACTCACTTGAGTACAGAGTGATGAAGTTAAACTAGTGTAAGCAGTGCAGGTGGTTAGTGACTGACAGATTGTTCCCTCAGGGTCTACCTAGCTGTAGCTGTATACTACTTGTGCTGTTCTCGTTTGGTACTACAAACCTGACACGAGCTCCCAGTCCACACTTGCTGCCTTAGCCACTTCCCTACATGCTGAACTGCGTCCCATACACTTGAGAATGCCTTAGAGATAGTTTGGGAGCTCTTTTTAGCCAACAGCCGATAGAATAACCTGATAGAATCAATGTAATAATTTCTATTTAACTTAGGTGCAGTGCCTCTTTGAAGCCACGAGAGTAGCTTGTGTCAAAATGTTCATCGGTATCTAAAATAACACTTGAACCCTCTGGTCTTAATTTACTGGTTGAAGATGGAACAGCCTTTCAAACGAGGGCTCAGCTCAGGCCATCAGCTGCTGTCAATCAAACACAGACAGGAACTCGCCCTGCAGACACTGAGAGCAAATGTGGTATTTCTAATATCTAAACTGCAGAGGGCTGATTAATGTGATTTCACTCGGGCTTCTCACCACCGTTATCACCAACAGTCTGAGACCTGTGTTTTCCGGACTTTTCTGAAATTACTTTATAATGGTTATCATTATGTTACTTCTTTTTGCTTTGTTCTTTTGCTTTTGCTTTGTTCTTTGACTGTTGCGTTCACGTTGAGTTGCCTTGGTATGAAATGCGCTATATAAATAAAGAAAGATGTTGTGAAATTGAGCCTTCCAGTTCTCCAACATTTCTGTTTTTGGTTGACGCAATAAGTGTTACATGTGACTGGCAGAGCTCATGCATCAGTACAGGGCTCCAGACTAAACAGCTCTGTGGTTCCCACATGTAAGAAACCTATCACATCTGCTGGAAATGTCAAGTCCGTGGTGAATTGGTGCATTGAACTCATCATCAAGAGTAAGACAGCATGTCATGTTCCAAGATGCAAATAGCTAATTATGAACATTACAAAAATCTGGTATCGTAAAGGGATTGAGACATCTGTAATGATAAGATTTAAGTCTAAAACTCACCCATGTGAAAACAACTTATGTCCAGGCAGTGGAATAGCCTTTCAAAGCCTCATTAACATCGTTTTAAATGAGGGACTGCCTGTCTGTTAGAGTCTGCAAAGATATTCAGAAATTGATTTAGAGCACGAGAGGAGTTGAAGTAAAGCCTGACAACTTGTATGTCTCTTCAAACAGGTTTATAAAGGATTCATGTTGATATCTACATGTAAGTGAAGAGGTGTCAGTTATCACTCACTAGCAGGTGTATAAATGTGCAGTCTAGTGGATGAATAAAAGCATTTTCAAGACAAAAGTAATTTAGGAAGAAAATAAAATGGTGCCATCTGTTGAAAAATGTAGTTTCATTATGTATTTAACAGTCTAGAAACTCCTTCCTTCCCCATCGGTAATCACACTGCTTTTAATATTCATTACAACTCCATGCACAGCTGATTGTATGTCTGGGGTCTTGTGTTGGTGGGAATATGCTGTCACTTGTTCCCTCGCTTTCATTAGATAACTCGGTTATATTTAAAAATTGACATCACTGATCCAAACCAGATATCTGAATTTATTCTAATGTGAATTTTTTGAAGCGTTTGTGAAAATCAGTCTTACAAAATTTCAATTATTCACCAGAGGATTGGAGACTGACTACAAAAATTGATGGTAATAATGGCCTGGTGTCTATGATAACAGCACAGGGATGTTTAAGAAAGAAAAAAAAACTAATAAAATGATGTGCTGTATAGTGCTCGTGTTCTCTCTGCTTTACTTTTCCCCTTTTTCTTCTAAATTCAGATTCTCGTCCATATGGGCTTTCTGACAGAGGAGTCTGGGGATGTCTTCAGTCCCAAGGTCCTGAAGGGGGGTCCTTTGGGTGAGATGGTGCAATGGGCTGACATCCTCACAGTCCTCCATGTGCTCGGGCACAACCTCAAGATCTCGGTTTCTCTCAAGGAACTGCACGGGTGAGTCAAGGTTTGACTTATTCCTCTCTGATCCTGTTATTTTCTCATATTGCTTTCAAGCTGGAGGCAGAACTGCTGCAGTCAGTGTACAATTCACAGCTCTGTGAGTCTGATATTCCTCCCATCCAAATTTAATGTGAGATTGTGTGGGGCATCGAGGCGGGACTCATCTGTTGTTTTATGAAAATACAAACCATAAGACATTCTCTTTTGTAGCTTTTTTCATGGACTGAAATGCGTTGTTCTCTCTGGATGCTCTGCAAATGATCAACAGTCCAATTGGAGGCTTTTTTTTCTCCCACACACTGTTTTCGATCACCTTTGGCCAAACACAGATAAGCTATCTCTCCTTCCTGCAGAGTGTGGTTTCAGCCTGCGGGCTTGACAGCATCTCTACAGCTTGTGCACCTCCTTCCTGCTGCAGCTCACTGACTAGAGAGTGATAACAGCCCTGTCGCTTGTCATCACTGACATAAGTCCTTATGCCAACAGACACATACACACACATACATACACATAAATAAGTATATTTTTCTATATATAATGTGCCTTCCAGTTACACAGACAAGATGGTTTCATCTGAAAATATAAGTCTATTGATTGTCACACTGGCGAGGTGCCGTAAGAGTTCAGAAGGCAGACGAGTCCAGTCCTGCTTTGGACGTTTTGTGGGCGCAGTGATCTTTCAAAGAACTGCTCCAGCTTCACGCTGGCTGGTCAGGAAAATGACTGTGTACAAGACTAGATTTGCTGTCGATTCCTCTCTAGCAGTGGGTGGTGTGGAGCTGGAGCAGACAGGCTGATGATAATGCGTGCTTGTTATTGAGCACTGCATCCATTGCGGTGGGGAAGAGGTAAGGGCATTGATGAGTTGGAGCTGCCCTTTGATCTTAAATTTCAGGCTGCGAAGAAAAGCTGCTTTGATAAGAACAGACCGGGGGAGATCAGTGAGGTGGGAAAGATGGCACAGTGGGAATGCTTCTGTTGACCGTGCTATTATTTACCCCACTAATTGGTGTCATGGTGTATTGAATCGCTGCAGCTCGTCCTCCTCTGGGTGCAGCATTAGAAATATTTCGAAAATTGCAGAAGTTTCGACAGCGACTCGCAAAGAAACATCAGCCAAGGTTAGGGCTAACAGCTGATTATATTCCTACTTTGTGTGTGTGTGTGTTTACACTATACATCAGAGACAGACAGTTAAGATTTTATTGGTGTTATTACATTTATATAAGTGTGTAGTGGTATTTTATTAAGGTTAGCGATGTCTGTTCTTGTAGGAAATGAAATGTTAAACATTAGAGAAAATATAGGTTAAATACAAGATGTAGCCAAGTGGACTCAGGAACTGGCTGTATTACCTCTCCGCTTGCAGCCCCAACAGACAACAACCCAGTTTACATGTCCCATTCTTTTTAATGGCCTTCGTAAATTGGCCAGTTAATGGCAGATACTGAACATCCATAAATCCCTTTTTCTGTGACTATTAATGAATAGAGAGAAGGAACACGTCTCTCCATCCCTTACTCTTACTCTCTCCCGCATGCTATTAAATTGACAGATCGTTATGTGGGCTGTGCTCCCACAGATTCCCCCAGGCGTGTATCTATTTACATTTCCCACTCTTTGCTTTTTCCAACCAAGCTTTGGAAAAGGAGTGTAATATCGCTGGATGGCCTGCTGTGGTTCTTCTGTGCGTGGCTGTTGATATGTTTAGTGTTTTCTTCGATAGACAGATTAGCCACACCGGGAGCTTAGTTACAGTGGGAGTCAGCCTGTTGGTTTGCATCACATAATTGGCTCTAATTGGCAGCACTCATGCTCTCTGGTGGCCTCACTGAATAGTCGCCTTGGCTGGCATCTTCCCTTTGCCGTCCTGTTTAGACAAAGCGGTTTCGCTCACACATTGTGTTTTCACAGTAAGACCCCGGTTTACTTTCCCTCCAGATGTCTCCGGAAAAAGAGGTTGTTGTCTTTTCTCTTTTCACGCACAAGGTTTTCTCAAAGGGATACACCAATCACACCTTTGTGGGCAGGTGTGATTATTCAATTCACTTTATTCTTATTATACGCTGACAATTATTCCCTTTTTTATTATCTCAAGCAGTTGTTTCCTGAATGCCAATCATTTGCTTAGATGAAATTGTGCAGTAATTATGATGAGGTGAGTTTTCAACCGAACGTAGCAGAAGTTGTAACTCAATTTAACTAGAGGAAATCTGCATAAGAAAATGAGAATAACTGCATATTTTCTATCATTAAGAGCTGCTTTGTGAGGAGAAACAGCTGGTTCCAGCTTCTTATGTGCAAACTGAAAATACACATAAAACATGTGGCTGTGAACCTGCCTAGGTATAAAACTTATTTTACATTATATAAGAAAAAGATGGTTTACATATAAGTCTAAGAAATTCAAACATGGCAGTGTGCACAACAGATGGTGTAAACCATCTACATTGTATCAGTTAGTGATAACATGTCTGTTTGACAAATGATGTCCTTACTTGTCTTACTGCCCCTGGTGGTGTAGAAGAATTCATTGTAGTATCATTAGCTTTGCCATCCAGCCTCACGCTGTTGAATTTTAGTATTTATGCCAAAGTGGCTGCTAGCTAGCATGGCTGAAGACACAGGGTCATCAAATCCAATCATCCACACTGAGGATCAGATGGTTGTCCTGTTGAGTGCTGCAGGGTGACACACATGTTTCACAGCAGGTCTGATTAAAAAACAGAAACCAATCAATATACAATTGAAACTGTTTTAAAATCATATTTCTTCATGTAGAGTGCACATTTCACCTGATGGTTATAGTTCTTTACTTTGAAAAGGACCATAGTTGATTGTAAACAGAGAGAATGATGTATATCAATCTTCCACGAAAAGCATCACTTCACAAACCATTTCTTCAAACATCATCTGGTGTTGTTGCAGTGTTGAAATGTGTAGACGCTGAGGTTTTGAATTTGAAATGTGAATCTTGCTGCAGGGAAGTTGAGTCATGAAGAGAGAGGTAAAAGACAGATCTATGTTGAAGCAGAGAGATGGTAATAAAGGAACAAGAGAAGTAGTGCTGTCTCAGTCTGTCATCTTTCTTTGATTTACTGTAAGTGAGGTTGAGGCTGTGACATTATTTCTGTCTGGAACACCGGCACTTGTCGCACTCTGAGGGGAGGGTCCCGCGGCAGTTTGCAGTGTGGCAAAGACAGCTGTCATTTCCGCTTTGGGATCCCCCCCCACTTCTCCTCCCAGAGAGACACGGGTAATTAGCCTGCGATAGAGCACTGCGTCTCAACACCTGAGGAACGCAGAGACAATGGAAGGGGAGTGAGTGGAAAATAGTGAGGGGTGGGGGGAGTTGGGTAGCTGCAGCCTGTCACATATAGAAAGTTCTGTCACAGAGTGGAGGAATGTTTCACTTAGTAGTGTTGTCATCTCGGAATAACCGGTTGAAACCGATAGTTATGATTGCTACTCTCTCGCAGGATGGTTCCCATTCCACTCAAACTGTCTGTGCTAGTCTTCCTGTTTATGCCTGATGCTGCTATAATCACATTGTTGTTACGTTCTCTGGCTACCCCTCCACCTTGCTTCCCCCTGGTTTGACATGCAGAATGTTAGAGCTGTTTTTCATGGATGCTTTGCCAGTAGAGTTTCTATATGAATCATGTCTAGTGGGCTTTAGCGGTGCACTTGACAGAGCACATTAACAGCCACCAGGTAATTTCCCTGTCTTCTTCTTATTTCTAATTGCAAACAATCAGTCTTGCCAGAATTGTGTGATCAGTATGCCTAAGAAATAATTTCAAAAATGTGTGATTGGGACTCAAATGCGTCTGTAGTCCTCGAACCTAGGCTGAACAGTACAGTAGAAGTAATGACAAGCTTGTGCAGTCATTCTGAAGTGTAAAATAAGAAACTTGAAATCAAAGCTGTTTTTGTTTTGTTTTTTTCCTCGAAGCACCAACAAAGAGCCTTGTTATGCTGCCAGTGTCAGGTTGTGCCTCTCCATAAGTGCTGATGCACTCTCACCCTGCAGCCTTCTGATTGATGAGACTTTGTTTCTATGCTCTGAGATGAAATGCAAAAACAGCAGCGCTGTTAAAAATAGCCACTGTGGGCCAACACCGGGATTCATCTTCAGTACAACTGCATAGTATGGAAACTAATTGAGGTTAACACTGCAGTGCTTTTGTGTTGAAGTCTTTGTGTGCATTGTGTGCATATAGTTGTCAAAAACAGAAATGCAGGCAGTGGTTTTAAATATGTATTACCCTGGTTTTTCTACAGATTTTTAGAGAAAAATACAGAAATATGTCTTTTAAATCAACTGTTTTTCTTACATAGCCAGTTTACATTAACACCTATTTAATTATCCATCTTTTGAAGGCTTCAGCTGCTAATTATTTAATACAAGACATTATGTCACAAACACACTCAACTTGACCAGCAATAGTATGACTGGCAGGAAAAAGATGACTCTCTTTCATCATTTCTTCTGCATTTCTTCTATTTTGTTTTATTTAACTAAGTGAGTCGTTAAGAACAAATTCTTATTCACAGTTTTCAGTTGCATGTGTCCAGACAGCTGCTGCTGCTGCTGCTGTGCTGTGACAACCAGTCCCAGCTCTCTACAGTGGGTTTTGCCTTTGATAATGACTGTCAAAAAAAATAATATTTCACCCATTACTAATGATCAGTCATGTGATTTGTCTCTTGATTTATGAGGTTGACCTGGGATGCTGTCTTCTTCAAGACAAATTACACTATAGGGGCTCAGTATCAGAAAGTCATGAGATGGGGCAAACGGTTTGAAGCTGTAGGTGGTTTGCATGCTAACTTCTAAATTAAAGGATGTATAGCCTAAGAAATGCAATGGAAGCAGAACAAGAGTGCAGCTTCCCACGCTGAGATACCTTGTACAGTAAAGTAAATGAACAAATACTAACATTAACAATGTACATGCAGCAAGAGCCTAGCAAAAATCAGTTGTTTTAAATAATGTTATCATCACATGCATTTCAGTGTTTCCTCCATATTCCCTCAGCAGCAGCTCACTGCATCTGTTTGATTATGAGCACCTATTTCATGCCAGAATTTCACATGATCATGATATTAATGGGAAACTGTGAGTACATCAGCAACCACCGCTATCTTGGAATAGTGCCAAAAACGAGTTTCAACAAGTTCTTTTTAAAAGCCCAGCGTGCAGCGTCCAAATTTTGGTGTTCTTGTGATGAAAGGAACCCATGTGATCATGCATCACGTGACCACAACAAACTCATGCGGCGGTCGCGGGAGCAGACAATAGCAGCCATGCACTGGCCATGAACAGACCGAACCAACTGTGAATGGACGACCAGTAGCCCCCTGATCACGCCATCACGTAACCATAGCAAACAAGTGTCTCATCAAACCTATGAACCCTGGTTGAACTCTTTGTTTCATGTAATCAAAGTCTTAGGTATTCACAATATCAAAACAAACTGGCTCTCTCACAACATGAACACATCTTGTGTCACTGTGACCTTCATCAAAGGCGAAGCCGCATTGTTTTTCTGTGATCCACCATCCCACCAGTAGAAAAAGATTAGCCTATTCAGGTCATCTGAGAGAGAGACAGCCAGACAGACACAGAGACAAAAAGAATCATCGCACACATCAGTCATGCTGTCGGGGAAAAAAAAGGTGCAAAAGTGAGTTCTACTTTAAACCTGTTTTTCCACCCATGCTGAATTTAGAGAAGAATGTTGTCTTCAATTGAGCACAACAAAGTGGAACTATGAACTCACTTTTTTTCCTGGTGAAAGTACAGTAGACTGTCTCCCGTAGTAGAAATCTGGAAAAGTGCTGACACTGGCTGTACACTGACGGAAAAACCTCTGGTAGTGAATGAGTTAAACTAGCAGCAAAAGGTAAATGTGGAGATAAGAATGCTAGTGTAAAAAGGAGGGTTCGTTGTGGTGGTACTGTAAGCTTTGATGCTCCTGAAAACAGGCCAACAGGACGAAGAAAACGGAGACGGTCTTTATGTTGACACTTCACTCTTTCACTCCGGCTTCGTCTCCATGACAAAATCAAACAATCACGACGATGACACCCACTAGACCAATCACAGGCAAGGGGAAGCAGCTGATAATAACAACTACACTGAAGGCTACAAAATAACAACTACTAATATATTAACTGCACTAAATAATGTAACACCGACATATCCCAACTTTACACTAGTATAGTGTGGTATGCAGTGTCAGTTAGAGTCAGTTAATAAATACTGAAGTGTGTTGGCTAATAACAACTGACTTTGACTGCATTCATTGAAAGGTATGTTAACTGCCTGTCATACTGTACAGGTAGTAATGACAGGCAGTTAACATAACTTAAGTGTTAATCATCTGTCAGCAAGTGGAGCCACAGGTTGAGACAATTTACTTGAGTGTAATGACTCATTACTAACTTAAATACTTGTCCAGTGAGTGAACATCAGGTTCAAGCTTAGATTAAATTAAAATTGTTCTCTACAGAATCTTGAAAGTATATAAATATTCAGATGAAGATGGCAGATAAAGGCCAACATGAACGATCCTATTTCACAGGCTAGTCTGACTTGCATACAGTGCAGGTACATCAGCACCACTTCTGGGGGAAAAAGTCTAGGGAGAAACACTGCATTTGATCCTGCAACATACCAAAAAATTGTTAGATTTCCTGCAGCATAAGGACACTGTTTACCAGGGATTTAAGAAAATGAGGTCTTCTTGTGATGTTGACAGCTCTGAATGTGTCTCCAGTGCAGAAAGTGAAGGGAAAAACTGGGGAACGCACAAATGAGCTCCTGATTTTTTGCACTATAATCCCCATTAGTAAGTTAAAAAAAAATGTTGAAAATCTGATCTTCCTCCAGATGTTTGTTTTATTTATCTTTTTCTCCATGAATGCAAATATATTTCTAGTTTTGCTGTGTTTTATTTCAATAAAAACTGAAAATAATGAGCCCAAGTTGTTTTTTATGCACACAAAGCTGTCCAACATGAAGGAAAGACTCTTTCTCTTTTGTTGTGATAGCACCATTTTCATGATCTGTTTTAACATGAAAATGGAGAGATGCAGCACAACAAAAGTGGCACATGGGCTGTATCTGATCATAACCGTGACAACATCTGAGTTTTCCTCTCTGCCTACTATCTTGCTGTCTCAACTGATCGATTAGCATGCCAGACACCGCTCGCTCTGCCAGGCCGGCTTTACACTCAGTGGCACATCAACTCTCCTCTCTGCTAGTGTCATTTTCTTCACACTGTGAGTCCTCTCTCCAGCCTGCCTCCCTGCAGCCATCAGTAAACTCCGTGCCCCCGGCCTCAGCCCTCTCATATGTGCCTAGAAATCTGCCTCAGCCAATTACCTCTCCTGTTTGATATACTTTATGTGTCCTTCCTTGAAGAGGTAATGCTGTGCGAGTGTGGAGTCTCTTACGCTCGTGTGTTTCTCACACTCGCCCCTTTCCTCAGACTGGTGAGTTGCCATGGTGCCAGTGGCCAGCTGTGAAAAGAAGAGTTTGTGCTTGATGGTGGTTATAAAGTGCTGTGAGGAAATTTATGCAAGTCTTGCACCTTTGTTCTCTCTTCTGTAAAATGTAATTTTTCCCCATTGAAGTCTGAGGAGGGTATTAAACCCCAGATGTTTTTTATTCTCTGTAGAACTCACTTTCATACTATGCCTCCAAATATCTGATATTATTCTATCTTTAAAAACAAAAAAAAAGATAAATGAATTGCATGCACATCCATGCCAACTACATTGTCCAAAACCTATTAAAAACACATTGCCAAGTCTAAAGTTGCAGTGGGTGACATAGTCCTTCATTATGATGAACTCCGCCAGGCTGATACAGTATCCTGAAACAACTCTCTAACTGCATTTTCATCATTTAAAGAGGAGCTCTGTGACATCACTGAGCATGCTCATGGACGTGCTGCGTCTTTATATTTGTGAGAAGCTTAAATTAAGTATTGTCGCGGAGGAAAATGTCACAGATATGCAACGGTATGGCTTTTGTTTAATGTGTTTATTATAAATTCTGGATGGTAATGGAGTTGTTCATCACTGAGACATGAGGGGTATCAGACTGTGGCTGCACAAACAGTACTTGTTAGTGGAATACAGTAAATCCATTGTTGGCCTTGGTCTTTCTATGGGATTTGTTGGTAATGATAAAAAGATAAAATAATGCCAGCCATACAGTATCCTTTAATCTTGTGCGTGTGTGCATTTGCGAAACAGATAAAGAGGGAAAGATACTTGTTTGTTTCTTCATGTGGACGCTTGTGTGTTTGGGTGCTACAGTGTGTGCGCGTACTCCCATTTCCACAGTCTTTGCTCCATAATGCACTTTAATCCTTTTACTCTTCCCTTAAAGTTTCTCTGGATTTGCATATATCCAATAAAACCTCCGAACGGCAGCATCTCCGGTGAATCGTTGCGGAGAGGAGTCACGTACAGTTCTGCACTCAGTCACTGTAACACATCTGCTCTCACACTAATGCGCGACAGCATTAAACTATGAGGGCCCATAAAGGCCATAATTCCAATTTAAGCTCATACAGTGAAATCCCCACATACACAGACTGATGAAAGTACATGCTCATTTATACTACAGACAGACAATATGGGGAAGAGAAACGACACGCACGAATACGTTCGAACCACAGAAAAAAATGTCATTTAATTCATTAAAAAAGAATTTAAGGCATACAAGAGTTGCTGTGGTTAATTTCACTATTCTCTCAAAAATTGTAAAATATCAAGTGTTTATATTTGATCTGATGGCCTACATGAGCTTTTGGTCTCTATGAGTTTATTTTCTTGTAATCTTTCTTTCCCACATCAAGGTTATAATGTGGTTATTTCAGCTGGACTGCACTGTGTCCCTCTGCGTACAACACAGAGAACAGAAAAGCAGCTTAAGTGAAGAGCTCTTTTTGTTTGTGTAAGCACCGAATTGCCAGAGTGTGTACTTTTGACTGATGAAACCGCAGCGTAAAGCACAGTTGGCTGACACACTCTTGCTCATTATCCCATCTATTGTAGGGGAACGGGCCGCCATGCCTGTTTCCACAAGGCTGCAGTGCTGACTAAATCTGTTCACCGTCCAAAGAAAGATCGATAGTGTCTTGTTTTTGCAGGTATTTGGTGTTTGTGTGTGTGTGTGAGTGAGAGAGAGAGAGAAGAGGCTGGGTTGTGCAGCTTTGAGTCAGGTAAGGTAGTGTGTGAGGTCATGGGTCTGTGACTCCTGCTGCAAAAACTTTCATAGAATGGATTCAGTTTGACAACACTAAAATCAATGGTGTTTCTGAGTCAGCACTGGGTCTTTTCTTCAGTATTTCGATCTCTGCCACTGGTCATTTTTCTTTCTCATTCATATTTAAACAGAAGCTTTGATAATGTCCTCCTTTGATCACAGAACCTTGTTGATATTTAAGATCCAGTCAATGTCCTGTTCTAATCTACTTGCTTGCAGTATCTTAATTGTCGACCCATTAGTGTCTCAATCAGTCTTTGCATGAAAAAGCTCCAGGCGATAAAGCAGGAAATTTAGCTTGAAAGTTGAGCTGGATATCTCCAGTATTTATTATAGTGAGAGTTGTAGTCATAGTGGACACACTGTGGAAACTGTGGAAAGTCAGATACATGTCACCAAATACTGTTCCTTTTCCTTAGGAACAATTGTTATATTTCATATCCAGTGTGCGCTGCAGGGTGTTTGTTCTTTTTGATGTGGAAAATAGTGTGAATAACATACAGATGTTGCACAGGGCATCATACCGTGTGCTTAAACTACATTGTCAGTGTGTGAACGGAGACAGAAAAACTAGATCTGTAAATCAGATGTTTTCACACTTTGTATTCAAGTAATCAAGTCATCTCTGTTAATTCACCGTGGGGACTTGGCATCAGTCCGAGGACAAAGTTGTAGTCAGCACAAATTTAAACATTTATGCTGTGCTTAAGGCTTTTTAGTAGTGTTTGGGTTGACTTTAAAGTGGATGGCCATGGTTAGATGGATGCTGGGGGTCAGTATTATACATGTAGTTATTAATGAGTAGGTGGAGTGTGGAGTTTGCTGGTTCTCCATGTGCCGTGGGGTTCGACTGTATTCTGGCCCTGGCAGTCAACATGCAGATCTGGTTTATTTATGGGTCTTTATCATAGACTGTAGATGCAGTAGGTATTTTAAGGGCAGTTTTGAAGCTCTCAGTTGGCTGTTCTACAGTCACCATCACTGTCATACCTGACAGCATGCACAGACTTCAGCATGCACTCATCCACCTGTCACTCAAAGCAACACACCCCTCATTTATGTCGACATTAAAGCCTAAATTAAAATGTAAATACATGGGTTTTATAAAAATCAACTCCTGGTATAATTGTCAGGAAGAACAAAGCAATTTTTTGCACGAGGCTGTAAACATGTTTAACTCTATTGTAAAGTCGGACCCAAAAATGCCCCAAAATGTTTACTGTCTCATTATCCTGACACGTAGTCCTGTACAGTGCACAAAGTCCACTCTTCCTCCTCCCTCTACCGTGCTGTTTCCTGTGCTTCGTGGCTCTGAAGAATCGCTGAAGTTTGACAAAGCACCACTTTCTCTTGTAATGAAAACAGACACGCTTGATTGTGTTTTTCTCAAGCAAAGTGTTACCTTGATCCCAGCTGCAAGCAGAGCACTCTGAAGCTGCACTGTACTTTGTCATAGCAGAAAATACATTTGCATCTCCTGCCTTTCCTTTTTGTATTTTTAGAAACAAAAGACTCTTTTATAACTACTGTCTTTAGTTTTATTTATGCCTTATTCTTTTCAGGCAGCAGCATTTTGATAGTGAGCCTGATCAAGCCAAGCTAATTCACTGAAAATAGCAAAGCAACATGGGCAAGTTCTCTCAACACAGCACCGACTTCTAATCTACACGTGATATACAAATGAATATTATGCCCTGTGAGAAAGAGACAGAGTTTAATAGTATACAAAGCAATATAAACTTTGCTGTCCTCATTCACTTAATTGTAATTTCTTCAATACCTCCCCTAGAAACATCTTGGATAAGTATGGTGGCACTAAGAGGTCAATGTACTGCGAGTTAAAACACATGCAACATAAATACGCTGAAAATTCAAAAAAAATATCTTTATCAGTTTGACAAAACTTGCTGCAGATTAACAGACAACAGACGTGTTTGGCTGTGACTTAATACTCAACAACCCCACTTCAAAAAGATGAAATATCCCTTTAAATCTTAGTGTGTTGAGCTCTCAGGGCCACCATAGATAAGGTAAAAGTAACATCCAATGGACTAAGAAAAAAATATTTAAAAATGCCAGTACATTGTAAGTAATCACAAGAAAAATATTATTGAGGAATATGTTTTAAAAAGAAATAGAAAATAAATCAGTTGAAATTTAAAGTTATGTGCTTTAGATGGTATCATGACAAAGCCAGGTTCTGCCCAAGCACTTGAGAGCAGCCATTTCTCCGCATCTGCCAGAGATGTGTGGTTAAATGAACACGTGGCACGTCTCAGATAATGTGTGTTTTTGCGTCTCAGTCAGAACGAGTTGTGCAGACAAACCAAGTGACCCCCCTGAGCGAGATCCCGCTGCCTGGTAGTTGAATTGTGGGTTGTTCGGTTGAATGGCTCTGCCGTCCTCTCCCGCTGAGAGCGCCGAGATGCTTCACGCTGCAATTGTGCACTTTTCATTCTTCCTCCCTCTCTCTTTCACTCTCTGTCTCTCTGTGTCTCTTTCCCTCCTCTCTCCCAGCCGTTCTCAATTTCGTGCATGCACCCTCTCACACACTTGAGAGAAATGGGAGAAATTGTACCCAACAGCTATAAAAGGTAGCGCTGTCCCATCAAAATCAATTACTCTCCTGATGGGTTATTTGTCTGATGCTGGAGTGACAGTATTTTGGAGATCTTTGGCTATTATCGTCCTTTTTGTGGAGGATGATCTGTCCATCACGATAATGTTCACCTGCACAGCTACAATAATACTAGAGCAACAGATGTAGTGTTTTAACTGATAATTAATCAGCAATGTTGGGCACATTACTTTTAAATTGCTTTCCCCAAAAAGTAACTGAGCTACTACATTACAACAGTAACACAGTAATACCGGGAAAAGTAACTATTGCCTTACTTTTTTGTAATGCTCAAATATGTCAAATTACTTGCCCCACCCCAACTACGCAGACACTTTCGTCCTGGGTGTAAGCTGCATGTTACAAAAACATTTTTTCTTTCACCTCAACAAATGAAAAATAATGCTTGTATACTTCCAGTCTGAGAAAACCAACTCGTCGCCATTGTGTAACTCCTCCTGATACTGAAGTATAGTTGCTGCTGAGCTTGTGTGCTTGTAAACAGACCAACCCCTCCCCTCCCTCTTCCTCTGATTGGTTTATGATGAAATTTTATTGTACCTTAGCCAATCTTCATCACCTATTATGTGGTTGTTTCACCCTCCCTTTCACATCAGCCACCCTCACAAAGAAAAAAAAGGCAAGGCAATTTTATTTGTATAGCCCATTTTTACAGTTTGTCTCAAAGGGCTTTACGCAGCATCATAACAACATCCTCTGCCCTTGGACCCTCACTTCGACTGATCAAAAACTCAGAAGAAAACCCTTTTAACGGGGAAGAAGTTGGAGAATCCTCACCCAGGATGGGCATACGTGCAATACATGTTGAATACAGACAAGAAAACAGTTTTCAATACGCAATATGGGAAGACAGACGATGGGTAGGAAAGGCAGGGAGAAAGGCAGGGAGAGCCGGACAGCTTAATGGGAGTAATGGATGGGAGACTTCATGGGCAGGGATGGCAGGCTGGTTTAACAGCAGGGTGAAAGGAGGTGATGCAGGCGGTTCGAGTGTGTGCAGTGGGATGGAGCTCTGGAGAGATCTGTGGAAACACAGAGAGAGTGCGAGACAGCCAAGGCCAAAATACAAGGTGCAACAGATAATGGCACCTAAGTGAGTCAAGTATAGCCAGGCAATGGCGTATTTTATTGTCAGTAAGTTGTGATAAGTATTACATTAAGTAGTACATTAAAGTAATGTTGTGACAGAGAAACTTTTTTGATTACTCATTACTGAAAAAAGTAGCACTATTAGTAATAGTGTTTATTTATAATGACTTTATTCCCATCTCTGTTTATCAGTGACTGTTGGTTGACGACAGCCTCATTTACCTGTATATCACTGAAAAACTGTTGGACTCAGGGCAAGTGAACCTTTAATGTGCCTTAATTGAGATTCTGTTCAAGCATCTGACACATTAGACCTGAGTGTCCCTGGACTGTTTCAATTTTTCACAGATATTTTCTTTTGCTACTTATGAGATGGCCAGTGAAAATCTCTCTCTAAGTGACATTTGCTTTTTCTTTTCTTTTGAGTTCTCCTTCTCTTCTGTAAGACTACAGTACACTCAGTGTTTTTATGCCACTGTGCACAATGTTTCTCCAGTTCCCCAATAACATTTAAAGCACATCTAACCTTTTGTACACAGGTTTTTGGGGGTCCCACCAGGAAGAGGAAACTGCCCTGTGTCGGGACCTGTGCCTTTTGACCTCATCTACACCGACTACCATGGCCTGCAGCAAATGAAGCAGCTGATGGGTCTGTCACTGAGGAGGCACAAGTCAGTCTCTCTCTCTGTCTTACTCTTTGTCTTTGCACACTGTTTGTTTAATGTAGCCATTTTGGTAAGCGCCAATTGCCTGTCTGATGAAACACTTTACCACTAGCTTATTGATTTGCCAGCGTTATAGGCTGGCAGACAGTGGGCTTCTAATTTAGCCACTGCAAACACTAATCAATGAACCAGGTGCAGACGTCTGGGCTGATGTCACTTCCTTTTACCCTGAACCACAAACTGCTATTTATATGCATCACATAGGGAAAGGCGTAATTTACGTGAAATGAATTTGTTGCCATATATGTATGAAAGTGAAACACAACTCATTTGTTTGTAAATTGCCGAGACAGAGAAACGTATTTCACCAGTCTGAGTGGTTACAGGCGTCGTTCTCTCAAAGTAAACACTTTGGTAAAGTTTTTGTCTTTTTTTCCATATGAGCAGAACAGCAACAGCCGCAATATGGAAATCTTTCTTTTTTCTTTTTTTCTTTTTTATCCAATCAAAGAAAATACAATCCAAACACATTTTAATGCAAACTGCAACCCTGCGAGGGAAACGTATTATAAACTAAAAGGCAAAGAAAAAACATCTTCAAGGTATATACTGTATAAAATGAATAAGTACATAAATACAGTCAGTAGTATTTATGAGAAGAACTGTGACAGTCACAGTACATGTACAGGAAATCAAAATCTAAATTATTATATAGATCAATATAAACTTTATTCATCCCCTTGGGGCTATTCAGGTATTGATTATTGTAATTATAATTCCAGTAATACTAAAAATATAGAAGAGTAAACATCAAAGAAACAAATCTTGAAGTTATAGCAGTGTGAAAATAATGGTAATCAATGGGGCGTAGTGTTACATGGTGTAGCTGTATTGCAGTGTGTAGCTCGCCGTTAGAGAAGCGTGCTACACTTGTTAAATGGCAGAGCAGCAGGCGCACACATTTCACAATAATTCATTCTGATTCTCCTGCATTTTAATTCTTTAAAACGAGGCCCCCGGCAGGGCAGCAGCAAAAAGCCTCCGCTGATTCCAATCAGCATCAGTCCAAGGTCAGCTGATCGACCAGCACTCCTCAGCTGTCAAAGTGTGACAGGCCAGTACTTTAATTTCCTTGCCAGCTCTGATGCTGATTAGAGATGCAGGGCATTGATAAATCTCCTCAGGTTAGATTACATTAGTGGATTTTTTTTTTTGAGAGTGAGAATATTCGCTGCTGATTTCGGTGCTGGTTTGCTTTACATCTTTTACTCTTGCTGCTCCTCGTAAACTAAATGTTACACCCCTGTTTTTTCTGCCCGGGTTTAATCTGGAGAGACGTCAGTGAAACGTATTTCAAGATGTTTAAGTGCTGATGCAGTCGATGCGGTGCAATCTATTCCCTCCTTCAATGTTGCCTTAACATTATCAGGGAGGATTTGAAGCATTTTTCAGTCAATCCACAGAGACTTATATATGGCAAGAGAGTTTTAACATTTCAGAGAACAATATTGATCCACGTGTTTGACTCAAATCCAGCTTAGACCGGCCCAGGTGGTGTCATGCTCTGTTCTCGGAGAGCGTCCTGTGATGGCTGTGAAACAAGGCTGTGATTTAAACCTCAGCTGTCTCACCTTGAGACCCCGTGTGAGCCCCGCTCACCACGGGGAGACTGGCAGGCGACATGGATATGATATCCATCATGGCTGACAGCTTTCTAAACCACTCTGACAACAAGACACAGTTATAGCTCTGTGATAACCTCCCATAACTCAGAGTGAAGATAATATTGTTTGTTTTTCCACGGCTGTCATTTGCGCTGTCATTATGATCTCTGTGAGCATATTATTTTGCAGACTAAATCCTTACTGTGCGTGAATGTGCTGCCTCTAGTGAAAAACTTTGACTTTTTTCTCCTTTTTGTCTCACTAATTCAGCAGAGACGCCGTGATTTGAAAGCAAAAAACAACTTTGTTCCAATTTTAGCTCATCTTATTTCTTATTTTTGTCCCAGGTGCCACATCCGAGTGATCGACACCTTCGGCACTGAGCCTGCTTACAACCAGGAGGAGTACGCCACTCTGCACGGCTACAGAACCAACTGGGGCTACTGGAACTTACACGCCAAACAGTACATGACCATGTTCCGTACGTGGACTTTCTCTTTCCACTTTGCTATCTCTGAGCCCAAGGCTGCACATCTGCTTGTGGGAAATCATTTGATTAAATGTCTGCAAAAATTCTCACAGACGATTATAAATCAGAAATGCGTTCATGCAGGCATGTGCGCATCTGAGTTCATGTCACAGAGAGTGCGAACAGATTGCATGAGTTTACAAAGTCCTCGGGCCAACACAGACGCAGCTTTGGGGCTCCGGCGCTGCGGCGTTCGTTCAGAGCAGCTGTTCCGGCACAGATGCCTAAAGCAGCCTACAGTGGCCGAACACCAGCAGCCCTCCACACACAAACACAAGCACATTCACGGCACATTGGGTTAAACTTCAGCTGTCTCCAATTAATTCAGCGACAATTGGCAACCCTGCTGTTTCCAAAATACTTTGTGTTATCACAAAGCACGACACTGTGAAAGATGCCAGCTTTCATCCCAGGTTTGAAAATTGACTGAAAATACTGTTTCTTTCACCTCCCCACTTTACATCTCCCTGGTGTCGTCGATCCTTTTGTGTGTGCTAACAGTCACTGTGCTGTTTAGTTGCCTGAGAGCTTAAAGCTTTCAGGACGCATTAGAGCTGCAATCCATAATTCTGCGTTCGTTAAAACCAGAACAAAGATGATGGAACAAAAAGTTTCATTCCTGTACTGTAAAGTTATTTCACCTTATGGTTGCTGTGCAATTAGGAGACATAGAGGCAAATGCACTAGCCTACCAACCAGACAGATGTGACTCAAAGTTTCTTAACATCACATTTATAAAGGCACCATTTTTAGTTTGTCAACTCATGAAACTGAGTTTTACTTTATTCCCATCATTCTCATCTTTTTATTCTAGTCTCTAACCACACAGAATTCTTTTAATGACCTTTTTTTATTCCCAGGTATGAAATTGAATTTTTAATGTTGTGTTTCAAATTGCTTTGTTTGTCCTTGGCAGCCCACACTCCAGACAACTCTTTCATGGGTTTTGTGGCGGAGGAGCTGAATGAGACGGAGAGGCCGAATGTTCAGAGGAACAAGGTTAACATGGCTGTTGTGTATGGCAAAGAAGCCAGCATGTGGAAGGTCTGTATCACCTGATAAACTCCTGCAACAGCTGTAAATACTAGGGATGCACCATAACGATCGGTACAGATAATTATTTGCCCAATATTAGACAATTATTATATGCAAAATACACAGATAAGTCAGATAATTTAATTTATTGTAGATATAATAAATGTTGATTTTTGAAGTCATAACTGTTCTTGTTTTTGTTGTGTTTACAGTCATCGTTACAGTCGTGTAAATCAGATGCAGAGCTACAGTATAATGTCAAATTCACCTTCACTACATCTCAGCCTTTCTTAACCTCAGGTGTGTTTATAAACAAACACAATTATATCATTTATCAGTATAGGCATCAGTTACTGTATGAGAAGCAGGAAGAAGAAAAAACAGTTATTGTGCATCCCTAGTCAACAGATGTCTTGTAGTTTTTGTTGTACATTTCTATTCTGTGAGAGGAGCAAATTATTTGTCCCTGAGTGGATTATTGAATGTGATAAAAAAAGGGGGGGATGAAGGCTGAATTTGGAGAACTCTTGAATATAACCCTCCTTCGCTGTGAAACAATCACAAAATGTTTCTTCTCTGAACCATTTTCTCCTGCAGGATTCTCTGCTGAAATGTTGTTGGTAGAGGAACAATTGGTTTTTGTTTAGAGTGAATTTTCCCGCCGAGCTACTGGCAAGGTTTCCCTCTGTCGTACTGTACAGTAACTTTGAAGTGTGCTGCAGCTTCCCCCAAGGTTTGCTTCACTTGAATCTAACCAGAGCTTTGTTCAACACTGCCACAGCGTCCCCTGTTTCTCCAAACAAGCTGAGCTCCAATGTTACATTTGTGAGTCTGAAAAAAAAATTGCCAGTAGTGTCAGGATCTCTCCATACAATGAAAACCTCCTTGTTGAGAGCAGACTCTTCTGCCGCCTCTGTGGTGAGATTCACATGTGAGATTTTTGGGCTCACGAAGGTCCTACGAGAGGAAAAATGACTAATTCTTCATGTCGTATTCTCTCTTTTCCTCTACATTGGCTTCTCCCAACTCACTTCCGTCCTCTTGGCACTTCTGTTCTCTTCCTGTACTACTCTGTATTCATGATACCATGATGCATCATTGATGGATCCACACAGCATCAAGGAAGAGCACCTGCCTTTCACTGGCATTATCGATTCTCCAAATGCTGAAACCCAAACCGTGAAGTGGTTCACGTCAATGATGTGGAAATACTGTACATTTTCCATCCAAAATGTGCTAGAGACTTGTGATTTGAAATATCAGCCAGAATTTAAACCATCTCTGAGTACGGAGAACTGTCATATGAAATTGACTGAACTCATTAAAGAGATCATAAATGGCTAAATTTGGTAAAGAAGTTTTGAGTTTTTCCAGTGGTCATAATTATAAGTCACTGTAATTATAATGAATCCAGGAATGAAGGCTTTTGGGAGCAGTGTCACTTTGAGTTACAGAAAGCGTGATTTCATCTCCATGTTACTCACAGACATTAAAATAGCCCAAGATGAAAAACGAGGAGTAACACTCAGATGACATTTATAAATGCTTTATGCCTTCAAGACATAGCGTGAGTAAATAATTCATGACATTCCCCCGGCAACACTTTTTGAGATGAACAAATTCACTTTCACCTCAGTTGGATTATGCAAGCAAAGTGTCTCACACAGCTACTCAGAGGATATACATCGATTTCATCACGTCACAGGTGTTGGATCGTTGCCCGTTGCCTCGACGATGATGTTGGTGCTAACAAGAACTGACTCGGTTCATCAGATCAGCTTGTCTTATTTCCATTGACAATTTTTTTGCCCTGGCTTGAGTGACTCTCCTGCCCTCTTCAACTCCTACGGGATGTTTCCCTCTGCCCTTCATAGAGTGGTTGTGTATAATACTAATGAATCAGTGCACCACATTTATATGTGTGTGTGTTGTTGAAGTGCTATAGGAGAGCTGATCGACTGTGTTGAAAGGTTGTATAAATAACTGTTGCTTCCACTAACCAGATGTAGCCATTAGCCCATGTTGGCAGTGCTGTTATGAGCTCCATGCCAATGTTGGCGGTAAGCCAGCTAGCAAATGCAACATGTGCCAACAAATTCATTACATCACCAGCAAGTTAGCTAATGTTATCTAGCCAGTCACTGATGAAAACAGACATGCAATATTACAGTAAGTAGCCATTGGGATAATAACGCATACTGTAAGAAATGCCAGCACCGTCTCAAAATCCAGACCAGTGTTGCCTCCACAGTCTGATGGGGAAAGAAATTCAGCCTTTGACTTATCACTTGGGAGCTGCAGCACAAACACTATTGATGGAGCTGATAAAAAGTTTATGCATTGCCATTGTTTGACATTCTCCAACTTTATCCATTTCTTTGTTGGAGGCCTTTTTAAGCACAAACTGTGGTTTCTTCAGTGGAGGAAATTCTAGGAGGTAGCTTTCACCTGAAAACTTCACTGTCCTATCTTTACTGTATGTGTGCTTAAATAAACATTGGAAGGACTGTCCCGTACACGCATGTACAATATGTTCCTTAGAATAAAAACCAGAACAAAGGACATAAAGACGGAGAAATACAGAACAAAAATACACACAGAGAGTAGGATTTTCAATGCTTAGGACATTGGCAATTCACTGTATAGAGCATAGTTATTTGTGGTTATATTATTTTTATAAACCATATAACATTTAGGGTCAAACATAGTTCAGACCAAAACAGAAAAACTCATTATAGCCAGTGTTCTTGAAGATAGTGTAGTTTCTGTGCGGTGGAATGCAACATTTATCTTAAAGTTAATTCCATAAACAGGCTGTAAAATAGACAGCATTAATTATTTAATTTTATCATAGAGGTCTGTGTTTCGATATGGAAGTTTTCAAAGCAACATAATCATTAATATACATTTATTCATTGCTTTTATTTTTGTTATTTTGTTTTTAATCTGACATGTTCAATAAGGAATCTAAATCTGAATCTGAATCTGAAAACATCTAACAGCATCCAAACTGCAGGAAAAAAGGAAAAAAAAGAAAACATTTTTGAAGGGTAACGGTCTTGAAAACTTGAAAATGGAAATACAGTATATGACACAAAGTGAAGCAGTGAGAGACTAAAGCTAAGCAGTAGGGGCACAGAGGAGTAAAGAAAATACTAATTTGAATGCAAATGAGGATGGCCCACCTGTGTAGCAGTGTTTGCAATGATGAATCAGTTATTTTCCAGTGCTTAATTCATTTTCTCCCGGGTGTCTCAAAAGGGTAAAGAAAAGTTCCTGGCCATTCTGCAGCGCTACATGGAGATCCACGGGACAGTTTACTATGACACACATCGTCCGCCAGAGGTTCCTGCCTTTGTCAAGAACCATGGTCTGCTGCCTCAGCACGAGCTGCAGCAGCTTCTTAGAAAGGCCAAGGTATGGACGTTACGGATGCTTTCATGAAAATGCTCAGATGTTTCACGTTTCACAACTTTTGTATTATATTTAAGTGTTTTCTGCTTCTAAAGAACTGAACTAAACCTTATGCAAGTGCTGGCCTGGATATGAGCAGCTTGGTGTATATACTAATGATCCATTTCTTTTCCCTCTTTTTATTCCTGTTAAGCTTTTCATTGGATTTGGGTTTCCATATGAGGGTCCCGCCCCTTTGGAGGCTATAGCCAATGGCTGCATCTTCCTACAACCCAAGTTTAATCCCCCTCACAGCTCTCTTAATCACAACTTCTTCAGAGGGAAGCCGACCTCCAGGAAGGTAGATAGACTCATTATCATCCTCGCCATAACAATGATGGCAATTTACTTTTTAATTAAATAATTTAATTGCACATTCATAAAAACCAAGTGAACAACACAATTTTCGGTCTCAACTCTATGTGCTTTTATTGTAATTGTGAAGGTATCCCATTTATCCCTCCCTTAGGTGTCCTCCCAGCATCCCTACGCAGAGCAGTATATTGGCAGACCTCACGTCATCACCATCGACTTCAATAGCTCTGAAGAGTTTGATGCAACCATCCGTGAAATCATGAAGATCAATGTATGTCCTTTTATAATTATTGTATTATCCAAACTCAGCACGACCCATTCAACAAAATCATAGTATTCTAATATAAAGTCTACTGCAGCACATTATAATGCTGCATAATAGGCTAGGTGAGGGCATAAATCGCACTTGCACACTTTATGTTCACACTTCACATGGCTTGACCTACTTTTGAGGCCGTCAGCCTTTAATAGAGCTCTTAATCATGGCATCCGACATTAGAGCAAAATGCTTAGCTGGCTTCCTCTCTGCTCTATGCGCTGCTAATTGCTTGAGATATTGAGCGGCTCAGTAGGTAAACTATGCCCACACCTGGGTTTGCATGGCTGCTTTCCAGAAGCCGGCACCACAGTCAGTAAGCTTTGTCTACAGCAGATCATATTAATCAATCACACTGTGCTCAATGTGTCAGCGCAACAACGCTGAGCCATAGCCAAGACTCTCACAGTGCCAAGATGCATGTGTGCCTCTACCTGCCAGGTGTGTTAAATAGAAACCTGTGTTTCCTGCTGATAGAGGTAAAATATGTTACCAGTTAAGGCACTACTAATGTTAAAAAAAAATGATGACACAGGCTGACTGAGCAAATTTTATCTTGTATCTACAGTACAGTAGTATCCTCTTCGAAAGATCAATTAATTTAATGTTCATAAATATAATGCATAAGAAAATTGTTGCATTTTTTAATGTGGATATTTAAATACTATTGTTTGGAATTACATGGATTTGTAAATACAGCAAAACAAAATTGCTCCATCAGAAAATTTAAGGAAAGCTGCTGATGTAACTCAATGTGTGAAATAAATTAATTAAAGTTTTTACAGATTATAAGGGACACTTCTGACCTTGATATATACCTAACTGGCTAAATGTTGTGCCTGGAAACACTGTTGCCTCAGTTTTTACTGGCACCATGGTAACTATGCATGATGGAAACAAAGAAACACATTCACTTAAACGTTTGTGACACCAGCTTGATCTTACTTGCCGTCAGGGCTTGTGTGCCTCTTCCTGGACATGGCTGCTCCAGACACAACGCACCTTGGAAACGCAGATGAAGTTTTATTTCATGTCATCAGAGCTGAAGTGAAATAATGAATGTTGCTTGCATATTTTTTGAGGCGGAGGGACGCTGTCGGTTTTGGTATATAAACGGCACCGTCTTTTAAAAATGTTTTCTGCTTCTGAATTCAAATCACCATCTATGAAGGGTTTTTCTTTCTTTTTTTTCTCTCTCTTTCTCTCGCTCTCGGATTCTATTATATAAAGATGCCCAAAAGGCAAATTGCATTGCAGAATAGCTGATGAAGTGCCAGATACATTTCATTAAACTCAGATGAAATAAAGTAATAAGGGAGTGCTAAAAGGAACACAACACTAAAAGGATCCATTTATCAGTTTAAAAGCCCTTGTGCTTTAGTGGCCTGATAGTAAACAATGAGATCTCACTTCAGCCACCACAGGAGACAGAGGGGATTCTGCATCAGGGAACCCAACAGAATGTATCCTGATATATTTCATAATTACTGATGTCATCAAAAAACAATAGGTTTAAGAACTCAGTAATTAATATAAATCTGTCTCATAAGACATCCTGCAGTCTTCTTTCCATAACCAGCAGTAGTAGTCTTTCCCCCTGCGCTGCTGTGTTCTTACATCTCTCACAAATCTGTTAGCAACCGACACTAGAGAGAACCGAACATGCAATCGATCAGTGTTCTCTCGCTGAATTTTAATCCACTGTCTGCCATCAAAATTTACACAATGACTGACGGGCCTTAGCAACCACACTGATGAGAGCAGGACCAAGAATGCACCAAAAATATTGTCATCTTCACTGCAGGAGGACCTGTGCCCTGCCGTCAGTTTAATCCATTGTTTGACATATTGATATAGTCATCACTAAAAATAATGAAATCAATTTTCAAACCCGTCACCTGTGATGTATTAGGTCATTGATTTTAATGCGATGCTCATGGCATGATATAAGCCTTTCACAATTACACTAATGAATATGTCAGCTTTGATTAAGTATCAGATACTCGGTTCCTATAATTACTATGACTTGGTTCTGTGGACACCCACCACCCTCACTGTTTCTTCATCTTCATCAGGATTCACATCTGTCTTCGCAGGTGGAGCCATTCCTGCCCTATGAGTACACCTGTGAAGGAATGCTTGAAAGAGTCCATGCCTATATTCACAACCAGGTAAGTCTCAAAACAAATCCAAACAGGTGAGGCATGTCAGCTGAAGTAGTGATATACAGTATAGACGTTGTTTGTTGGTGCATGTGTTGAAAGGGTGGCTGCTGGGGTTGGTGACATTTTGGTAGTGTAAATCAACCATCGGAATAGATGTGAAATGTGAGCTGGAACCACAAGATTAATTATTCAGTGTGTGCATCAACAGCTTTGGCCCTTTTCAAAGGGTTTCAAAAGAGCCATTTGTAAGTTTAACTTTTGCTACATAGCCAGCATTAGCATTAACAGCTGTTAACACGCAGGTCTAGAGGAAACATCAAAATCAAAAAAGCAAAATCAGCGTGAAAATTCACTTTCTATTGGCTAACAACTATCTCCAGTTGCTGAAAGCAATGCCAATAGTCTCATTCATGTCTTTTTTTTCCTCTTGAGGTTAGCATGCTAACCAGCTAGCCCCAGCCCATCTTGTCTCTTTACTTTATTTGAAATAAATGATGGAGAGATATTATCTTGTAAACCAATAATGTTCCTAGTTAGACAACAATTCCCAACTGTTAAAAGTACATGCAGAATATTTATGATGGGTCTCAGAGCAGTAAATGCAATAGGCGGCCTCCGCTCATCAGGATGACCATCTTTGTAAGTTGTCTCGGCTTCTTTATTGACAGGGGAAGAGGTTTAATTGGCTCTTTGCTGAAGCCTGAATTGGTTTGAATGTGTTTTGTCGCCTTTAAAACATTTGTCATCATTTGTCCACCACCTGAAACAGACACACACCATCTAGTCTATGCCACACTGCTTCAAATCAACATGTTTAACCTCTTTGAATCTTTTGTCCTTCCTCATCTCAACAGTTGCCATTTTTGGTCAAATGTTTCACTATTTCAGAATGTGAGGTGTGTGGAGATGTGTTGCTAATTCCAAAAGATGCTGTGTGGTTAAATGGCCTGTAGCCTAATGGATGAGGAACTAATATTGTAATTGAATTTTTTGCAACAGCACAAGGTCTCCTGCCCTTACAGCATTCATATGTCCATTCAGTTGATCTATGTTAAATTAATAAACTGAACTTGTATTTAGAGAGCTCCCTTTCTGGGATTTCTTGGTTGCTTAGGCACAATATTTATACCTCTGCTACAGTACACTGCCTGGGCCAGCTATTAAAACCTTTGCAGGCACCAGCTGCAAGTACAGTAGACTAGCACAGTGACTAATTTTAGTCAGTGATGCTCCTCAAGGACACAGATGAATGAGAAATGTAATGCTAATACATAAAATGGGCAGCTTCTTTTTTGACACATGTAATTGATATTCATCAATAATTTAGACATGACTTTACACTAGATACTACCAAACCAAGTGTGGGTACAGAAGTCCTACTGCCAAACAAAACAAAAAGTACAGAGACACAGACATCCAAACCCCCACACAGATACTGTACACACATTTTTGTATTTGTGCATTCACACATGTTGTCATCCTCTGACACATCTATCATGTTGTGATGGTTGCTATAGAGTCTGGCAGTGGCAGGTTAAGGGAAATGTGTTAGCCTCTGCTCTGCTTTGACACAATCTCTCCCCCACTGTCAAAAATACACACACACTCAACATGCCGTGACTGACTGAGACTGTGACTGCCAGCCTGGCTGGTCCAAGGTCAGACTTCCAATCAGACTTTCCTCCCTTTTCAGTTCTTCCCCTTTTCTTAACCCACTCTTTTGCGCCTTTTCAGACTTTTCCAATTTTGTTTCTAACTATACAAATCGCTCACATTTCTCACCCTCATTTTTCAACTTTCCAGTCGAATCTCGAAGCCTCCCGCTATGACTACCACCTCTGTCCCCTGACAGGTCTCCTCCTCCACTGTCACTGTTATGATGCACTTTCATCGTCAGATTGTACAGCATGATGGCAGATGCAGTAAAGCACAAAGAATGCATTTTCCCCACTCTTTTGATGTCCTATTATTATTAGTTTTCAAAGTCTCACAGTGACTGTGGATAAAGCATCAGCAACTGATAAATAACAGTGACACATCTCCTATAATTTATCTGAGATGCAGGTGAACTTTGTGGCTGCTCTTCCAGTCAGTCTACCTGTGTCAAAGACATACACTGTAAACAGAGGAATATGATTGTTTAGTCTGTGGCCACTCACCATAGGGGGTTAACAGATCTTATTATCACTGATGTAGTGAACACATAATGTTCATTGAACAAGCACTGAACTGGCAACATCACCACAGAAATTATTCAGATTCCTTCTATTCAAATGGTCAGGTTGTGAACATCCAGTTTATTCAATGTGAACCCAATAGTGAATATACTCGTACGTTGACAGCTCCTTAATGCAAATGTTCAATATGTGACCGGCAGCAACTCCTATGACACTCACTCTCCAACTTTCTGTGAGGAAACTTTGTAGTTTATTTTAATGTTTCAAGATGGATGTAATTCACCTCGTCAACAATGATAATAGTATAAAAATCCAGTAAATCCTTTACAAATAATACATGATGCACACATGCTGTCAAAACATAGCAATTTTACTGTTTATATCCATCTTCTAACCTTGCTGCGCTCCAGCCCTCCATTTTCTTGATGAGGTGTGTACTGTATGTACATTGTGCATGTGTGTGTGTGTGTCATGGATGATGTCTGTGTTTAAGAGTGGAGGTGCAGCAGAGATGGAGAGATTGGAAACCTGGTTATTGCCTGTGGGCACTAGGAGCCTGTTTAATAAACGGGTCTGGAGGCCAGAGGGACATGTCAGAGAAATGTTATTACCTGGGTCTTATGAATAGCTCCAGCTGGAGGGGGAATCTAATCAGGGCTTTCACCAGAGCCTAATTTTACCTCTAAACCTCATTTGTTACTTGGTGGCATAACTGCATTCATATACTTCTCCCGGAAGATTGTCGAGGAATTGTCAGTTCTGATAAGCACCTTTTCTATCGTAACACTTCTATTATTACTTCTTGTATTAGCTGTCAGTAAGCCTGTGTGCTGCTAAGCTACTTTGTCACGGGTCTGTAGTGTAGTAGAGAGTTTATTTTACCTGACAGGGTCAAATTGTTTGCAATACAACACTCAAAATATTACTGATCTGGGACATTTTATCCTGGCACCTGCAGGACTTTTGTTCTCCAGAGGCTCCATTTCCTCCGGTAAACTCATCCAAGATGTGGCAGGGCAGCCCTCCCAGCCCTTTCATCCTCCTGCCCAACTCCAGCTTTCTAACCTGGGCATCCCACAGCAGCTCCTACTCATCCTGGCCGCCGCTCAGTGCTCTGCGGCTTTTGGCTTCGCTGGAGGGTCAGTCGTGTGTGACGGCATGCCAGAGCGCAGGACTAATCTGCGAACCCGCCCTCTATCGTTTCATCAACATTAAGGAGGCCTTCAGCGCGTAAGATGTTTCCTCATTTGGACAATTTGTTAAATGACTATGCACATTAATTTGGCCCTACACATTTTTAATCTTTTCATTTGCTGGTGTTGACACAGCATTATAACAGTCATATTTACTCTTCATTTCTCAGTGTAGTATAATTAATGTTTATCAGCATGTACTGTATCAGCAAAGTAAACAAGAAAACAAGATTTGTTTTTTGTTTTTTAAGTAGGCTACTGTGTTTTATAACGATGTTTATGAATGACATACATACAAACACATTGTATGTCTAGAGATTGCTTACTCATCTTTAATGTTGGAATATGATTCATTCTGAAAAGTCAATTTACATACAGTACCTGTTGATTTTGATGGTATACATTGGCCCTTTAAATGAAGGGAAAACTTTAAGTTTTTTCTTGTTCACACTATTCAGTGTTTTTGTAAAATGTATCATCTTTTCAGGGGAGTCTTAAAAAATGATCATCATAAGGTAACAATGAATTTAACTAACTTTCTCCTCACTGTGTTGTGCGTCATTTGCACTCATATTATGCATCAGCACAAAGTACAGGAGGTTCACCCTTTCCCTGTAACATTTCCCTTCTCTCCCCGAGGTTGAAGAGGCACCACCGTAGAATTAATATTAATTATATTAGTGGAATAATCACCCGTACCCTCTGGCACTCTTGCTAACATTAATATTAAACATATTGTGAGTGGAATCACACTTAATACTCTATCAACCCGAAAACAATGAAATTTAAGTTGTAAGCCGGGCCCTCCTCCTCTGTCTTTGTCTCCAGGCTGGACTTCCAGTGCGTGGGGCTGGAGTCGGAGATGAACCACCTCTTCCCTGCCTTCTCAGCAGAACATGCTGAATGTGGCCTGCAGCAAGAGCCGCTGCTGTTCAGCTGCGCCGGCTCCAGCAGCAAATACCGCCGCCTGTGCCCCTGCAGGGACTATCGCATTGGCCAGGTTGCACTGTGCAGGGACTGCCTATGACCACAGGAGGAGCTGGTTGACGGAGACACTTTAATTCTTGGCGAGGTCCCGGCTGACCCAGGAGACTCTTCTCTCTGACAAGGAGAGAAAGCAGTAACATGCTGTAATGCTTAAACAATGACTCTAATCCTCTGCCTCTGACCCAGGACTGTCTGCCGAAGGAGGTAAGGTGGTAGAAACCTCTCAGGGAACTGCATGATTGTACTTTGAATCTGGTGGTGGGTTTGAAGCTTCAGTTTAAAGGTTTACATGGCAACATCAGGACCACAGTCACTTCAGTCATGATGAAATGTGCCATTTGACGGATCAGTTAGTTTAGTAACACAATCATGAGCAATCAAAGGAAAAGAGGGATCCAAAAAAAAAACAATGTTGCCAATGCTTGAATTTCATAAGTGTGTTTTGCAGGGTGGTGTGAATACCTAAGTATCATAGTGGAGTTTGGATATTTGTACTAGATGCACCCAAAGCCATTTACACCGTGCTGAGATGTACTATTTTACATGTCCTGTAATGAATATATTTGTACATAAGTGTTATTTAATAAAATACAGGGGGAAAACACGTCGCCATTATTTATTATAGAAAATGTTTTGGAATTATATTTCATCACATTTAAAGAAAAAAAAATAGGACTCAATGAATGAGACATCATCAATCATTTATGGTCAATTTCACAAAGCCAAGTGTGGGGAAATATCCTAATTACTTCTTTCAGACTGATTTATATGCAAACAGTGCTGGCTTGGGCTCATTAGTTTATAATGCACTCTTTGGATAAAAGATGACAATTGTGTTTGGGTTGATTCCAGCATCTTTATTTTATTTCTTTTATTTGAACCTGACTATATTGTAGGAACCATGCATTTGGTTTTCTTCCAGTTAAGTTAGAGGAATATTTTGGTGGTGTTTGTTTTGATTATTATTTAGTCTGTGTAATCATATAAGGCGGGTCACATGATTATGGGCGGGGATAGCACTTCATGTTCATTTGTTGCTTTTCTTTTGTTTGGAAGAGAGAGAGAGGTTGAGCTGTGTATTTGGTTGACCATTTTTTTCTTAGTTGTTTTTCATGGATCACTGTGATTACTTTGATCTTTAGTTCAGAAATCTCACTGAGGTTCTTTTGTTAGTGTATCGGACATCCAGGCCAAGTCTTAGCTTCTCAGCAACTCATCTTGGTTGAAGTCGCTAGGGCTATTTTGAAAAGCCATAAAATAGATATTTGATGTAAATAATACAATACTCTCATGCACTGTTTATACTCAAGCCCTTACAGAAACCCATGTTTGCCCTATGCTTTCAAGATAGAAGACACTTTCTTTAATAGCACGACTATTTCTGGTGAAAATGACTATGGCAGACATCAGCCCCTCTACACACAGAGTAAGAGATGAGCTGGACCGTGACTGCGCACAGTAACTGATGTATGGCAGCAGCGTAAAATCACAACTTTCTCCACTTGCCAAATTGATATGGTATGGATGTAGTGTCATATTATTGTGAGTTCACATTTTATTTAAGTGTACAGTATCTGCAGACCATAGTAATGTACTCACGCATTTGTAAACTGATTACAAACAGTAAGAGGAGAGGAGAAAGTTTACAGTGATCAGAATCACGCCAATTAAAAGTGCAGCTGAACAGAATAATTGAAAACTATTTAGTCATCCTGCTCCATCCTCTGATCTTGTAACCTTCCACACACATTGGAAGTAGATACATTTATGCCAGAAACCTCTTCTCTTTCAAACCACACAGCACAGTGTCCACCAGTTGTCATGCGTCACATAATGATAAGCACATTCACATCAAATGCTCTGTTGAATTTTCTCTCAGAAATACATTTACTTGCTTGCGGCAAAAAAAAAAGGGAGACAGTGTTGGAACAGTTTTTTTCGACATGACAGTAGTTTAAGGTTGTTAAATATCTGTCTCGCCCCAAGCAGGTCAAGCTAAATGTGTATCCCATTGCCCACTCAATGAACAATCTTTAACGTGTAATTCCTCCTCCTTGTGCACCCACCAGAGGCTGCACCATAATCAGATATTAATAATATGATATAGCTAATACTATGAGATGTGTTTTTAATAGGAAAGGATAAAGAACTGTGTAAACACGGACATAATTTTTATTTTTTATTTAACCTTTATTTAACCAGGCGAAAAATCATTAAGAACAGGTTCTTATTTGCAATGATGGCCTGATCCTTGCAGCCTAACATTATGGCACTGTAGTGTGTTCTAAAAAGCCTGTTTGGCCCACTGGTAATACATGTTCAACTAGGGGCCTTTCTCAGGCTATTCATTTGAAGGAAAAAACATCAAACGCACAATTTCCATCGTCTGTGTGCTAGTGACATCAGCATGGAGTGAATGAGTACAATCTATCAAATGAAAGTGCTCTTCTTTTTTTCTCAATCATGTTTTATTTTCAAATACTCAATCAGGACATGCTCTCTTTCACATGGTTGGCTGCTTGTTTTTCAGATTGCAGTGACACTTAAGCACCATTCATTTTTCTTCAGCATCTCCTGTCAATTTCAGGCTCAACTTGAAGGCTTGAAGATCCGAAAATATTTTTTTTCATTAATTTTAAATCACCTTTACATATGGACATTATAATATGCAAGGAAATGCTGCAATGTCACTAAAGTCATTATCATGTGTGCTGCTGCTCCACTGAAGCTGTGAAACCCTTGACTAAGATAAGAGGATTTTAATGAGACATCCTCAAAAGACAGAGTTGGAATTTGCCGGTTTTCATTTAATGATGGTGTCTCTTTGACTGATAGTAAGGACCGTTTCACAATATGCCTCTTTCTCCTTTCCAATTTATAATCTCTGAACTAATGTTGAACTTTCTCTTGATTCTCTGAAACCAAAGGAAAAATAATATACGTGTGTGCGGTGGTGGCAATGGAGAGGGCTTTATAGCGGTCGAAGCTTTTATGGTGAGAATTCAGGTGCTGAACAAAAGCCTCTGAGAGTTAAAGCTATAAAGAAAAATATAAATGTACCACTTGAGGGTTTCTTTTTTTTTTTTTCAAAAGATATTTTGAGCAAAATCTAGAGAACTGCATCTCTTCTATTCAGCTCTACAGAGGAAAAAAGCCCACCTCACCTCTGTTTCATCTTTTCGCTTCTTAAAAACTTTCAGTAATTTGTTGGGTAAGAACGGAGGATGTCATTATTAGATGTTTCATGAACACAGAGCACACAGTAATGTTTTCTTTTTTTCTTCTTCTTCTTATTTTTTTCACATCCTGCAGTTAAATTGTGCTTCTTTGGCATGTCTTTTGTCCCGACAGCCCATTGACATTGACCATGGAGCGGTTCTCCTCCTCAGATGTTTGTGCCGGAAAGGCTGTTGGCGAACTCCACCTGTGCTACCTATTTGACGTAACAATGTGAATTGAGGTGGGAGAGAGACGTTCATTATAGATCTATTTTATCTCACAAGCTGTCATTTGTCCTCAGGCCAACTAAAGATTCTCCACAATTTGCACAGCAGGCTATGTATGCACGCACATGTGTCACATGCTAGCCTCAAGAGAACAATCTGAATGGTTTATCTCAGATATATTCTAAAGCTGTAACACTAATCAAAGTCCTTTGAGTTACATTGTGTTTTTTCAAGAAGAGAGTTCAGCTCTGTCAATATTTAATTACTGTAGGTATTTACATCAGGTTTATACCTGAACTGTAAATGCTGTTGCACTGCACTCTTCTTCATCATCTGTGTTGTATATGTGTTACAATACAGTCACAGTGTCAATAACCAGCTCCATTATTTTGCTAGGCCTCTGTTTTGTTTGATGTGAATCCCCCAGTCGTCAGCTGTCAGAGTCCTATGAAATAACACACACACCTCTTTTCAGCCTCCTATGCATCATCTTAACCTAATTCTCCTATAACTTCCCTTTGTGCCTGATATTGCCCATACTGTACACACATAAATGAATGACTTTGAACCGTGAAGTTTGCAATGCCAGCAGTCAATTTTCTTAGTGGCGATGGATATGACGGTACAGAGAGAGATCTGAGCTGACGTCTTCAAAGAAACCTGACAGGGCAAGAAATACCACAAGTTAGCCAAACTGACAGTTTTAGAAAAAGAAACAGGAGCCGTTTGTAAACTTATTACCAACACATCCATCACAGATGGGTCTTTTTTTATCCGACTTGACCTGTGTTTTCAGATGTCAAGACAGAATTATCATAACTGGAAGGAATGATGGCCAAAGTGAAAAGATCCAATTTGTTATACAAAAATGTTTTATAAAATCTGATTTTGACAGGATCATGACTGACATTTGCAGAAATTAATGCATTTAATATGTAAGGTTTTTGACCATGTATAGGACAAAGCTCAGCTGTGGCCACTGTGGCTCTGACAGCTGTGTGAAAGTGAGTTCATGTAACTAAAACACAATGTGATTCATGGCATAGCAGGCCATCTTTTGCAAAGAGAGAGGTCACACAGACTAGGATTAATCGCTTTTCTCCACACACAGCAGGCACCTCCATTCCTTCAGCCTCGCTCTCACCTCCTCACCACTGCCCTCTCCTCTCCTTCATCCTCTTTAACTCCCTCAACCTCCTTTGTCTCTATTTTTCAGAGCATTTGTCACTTCATCAACATTATTTCTCCTGTGGCTATTTTAGAAACTCAGCCCTTTCCTCGTCTTTTTTCAAAAGGGCGGTAGAGGTTGAACAGAATTAATTGAAACTCAAGTATTGAAAACTTCTCCATGACTGATCACTCACCCTTCACATTTCTGTAGCATTATATTTGATACCTCTTCCTAATGAATTCTTTTTTTCCTCAGTTGTGTCTCTTTAGTATGGGTGACAGAGAGGAGACTAGCTGCCTTCTGCTCACACTGCCTCCCACAAAGATAAATGCATCACACATAATGACTCTGTGCCCTGCTCCTTGTGTGTGCATACTGTATGCGGATGCCTTTCTACATAATAATAGGATGTAGACTGAAATACCAACACTCTGAGGCGTTACTTAATGGAGTGTGCCTGTTATGACTAAAGAATTGCAGAGCAGGGGTAATTTTAGTTGAGCTGAGACCTTTTAGCATAAATATAATATATAGGCCTATACAGTGTGGCACAGAAAGAACAAGTTCTATGTGTTATTCTTTTATAAGTTAGAACTATAGAATTATAGTTTACCTAAAAAGACAGTAAAAGTCAGAAACTCATAAATTATGTGGAGACACTCATCAGCTGTCTTTTTTCTGTTCTTTCTAATTCAGTTGTTGTTAATATACCTCATCTGCACTTAACAAAGCTCAGTTTCTGTGTGTACCTGTTCTTGAAGCATGTGATGTGTATCTACAGCACTGGGTAACTGATTACTCATCACTTATTGGGAGCTATGCTGGTGTACCACACTGCTGTCTTGCCTACTGCAGTGAAGTCAGCTCCATTTCAAGTGAACCACAGCCATTGCAGGTAGATGTGAGGGCGCCCTGCAAACAGAGCAAACACAGACTCTCAACTTGCTTAGGATTGATTTTCTTTTTTCAGCTTAATTCCCTCAGAGGAGGAACAATTATATACACACATATGCATGTGTACAGAGAGAGAGAGAGCTTTAAACACTACACTTGAATTAGAGATGTAGAGATATCTAGAGAATTAGTGACGTTCACTATTTCCAGAGATGCTATTAAAAGCTGTTTAATGGCAATGTTGTGCCTATAAATCACACCATTAATGCAAATAGCTCCTCTTAAAGGAATGCCGGCTTATTATGGGAGATATGCTCAGCCTAATTGCTTTTCTGCTAAATCACTCATCACAGTTTTGTGAGTAAAATGCTAGAGCCACAGGTCTGCTGAAGTTAGCTTAGCTTAGTCTCTGTCCAAGCACAGTTAACTCTGTCCACTATAACTTATAAAGTGGACTATTTATTTGGATACAAAAATAAAAAAGTTCAAACTAATCACCAATTCCACCCAGTCAGCCAGTCAATCTGGGACACTCAGGACTGTCTGCAGGGCCACCCTGTCCAGGCAAAATCATATTGTTTTGGTGTGTTAAACTTTTCAGGTTTTTTAAGGTGGCAACTCTAGTTTACTAACATTTAACTTGGCATAAAGACTGGAAATAGGGAAATAACAAGCCATTCTCCGGTAATTTTGCTAGATTATGCTGACCAGTTGCTGGCTGCAGCCAATTTATACTCATAAACAGAGTCATCAATCTTCTCATCCAACTCTTGGTAAGACAGTAAAATAGCAAATGTCTCAAAATGTTGAATTATTCCTTTGAGTCGACTGAAAAGCAGGCAAGGGTATCTTTTATTTGAAGCCATCCTGTGATGTTACACTGGAGTTCAAAATTGTCAAATCTTCAGTTTGGGGAGAGTCAAAGTTATGAGTCCTGGGAATTGGTTTTTGATACAAGTTCAGGTTCATATTATATTTCCAGCCTTCTGCTGACAATATTATGTCCTCCAGGCAGTGCCTCATTCTGCATGAATTTCCACCCTATTACAGCAAATTGGCACATTTTACATTCAAACTATGTATTTCTTCAGTAACGTATGTCCTGAGTGGCAGTGTAAAGAACAATGAAAAGTCAAGATGCTACTACCCAGTCATTGTCAATACTGACTCATCCTAGTCTATGGCTGCCTGTGCCAGCTGGCAGCTGCAGCTATACAGACATCTAGGTGGCATCTGTCACTGCTGTCTCACTGTCAGTCTCTGTGCAATTGCAAAGGCCAGTTGATTACTGAACCTATCGAGCCGAATGCGAAGCTTATTGGACATATGGAACCAATGCCCCACACTCCTCTGTGGATTAAAAGTGGCAGATTTAAGAGAGGGGCCGACTGTCTGAGGTGTCTTAGTCAGATCTGAGAGGCTTTGTGACTGCATACTTTCAGTCCTGACAAATAAGGTAGGCTGCAAGAGTGAAGGAAGGGGGATGAGAGAGAGAGCACCTCATCCCTTATAGACAGTCCATCTGCCCCGTTGACCTGGTTGTCTGAGTGGACTGTCAAACTGTAATAGAAGTGATTGAGAAGGTGTGAGTGGAATTGGACGGTTGGGAGAAAAGTGGAAACGGACTGACCATCCGGCAGAGAAAATGAATCAGAGGGAAAGAAGATATAGATGAGAAGACAAATGATTGAAAAGTGGGAATAAGAATCAAAGTGGAAGGATTAGTGGCTGGGGGCTGGGTTTAGAAGAATCTGGAAAGAGTCAAGTGTGAGAGATGACAGAAAGGGAAAAAGCAGTATGTGAATATGACAGTTTTTATTAAGGCTTCTCAAAGCAGCATCAAAGTGATCTTGTACAAACACCATACCAAGGATATACAGTAAAGGGCCAGAGCTCTCAAATAGGAATGAAATCATAGAAAAACATATTTTCTTGGATCAGGGTTGTTAGGACCTTGATGTCAAAGTTTTTTGAAAGATCAAAGGTATCGTGCAGTTTTACAGCCTGCATGCTGCATGTTCTCATGAGTTATTTAGCGAACTATGGATTGATGCGGGAGGTGAGAGGGCTATGGAAGAGAGGGAGATAGAGAGACTGAATGTTTGAATGAAGGTGCTCTAAAGTTATGTTCTTAGTAATCAGCTGCAGAGGGAGGTACAGAAAATAAGTTGCTGTAGCAGCATTTAAAGTTGTAGTTTGAGCCAGAAGCTGGGAGAGTGGGGGAGAGAAGTCAATGAATGCTCAGAGGGTCAGATTGGTCAAAAACTGCCAACGTGAAAAATCCCCAGGTCCAGGACCGACCTGGCACATGAAGCAGAGTAATTACTGTTTGAATATAGAGGAACAACATTGCTCAGTTAGCCCTGACAGTACAGTAAGTTAGAGGAAGGAGCTGAGTGTAATCTTTTCTTAACCTTGAGCGTAAACTTTCTGTCACCAAAAAAAAACCAACAAAAAGAAAACAGGTAAGAGCCTGTGCCCTTGGCTGTGGCAAGCTACTTATCCAGAGTGTAGTATTTAAAACAAATTGAAGCAATACTGTTACTATTTGTTTCAAATGGCATGATTTTAAATTTGAATAGTTGAAATGTTCAAATTAATCCCTTATAGACACAACATTTAATCCAGTGGCTTTAAAGATGTTCCAAATCATGGTCCAAACTTTTAATTAAATGTTTATTTCTCTCTCACATTTACATAATAATGAATGTGAATCTATACATAGGCACGAGTTTCTACCCCAGGCTTTTCCTGGATAGTCCTGTGCTCATCTGGAACATTAACGATGCTCTAACTAGAAAGTTTTTGCAGTCAACCTTGCCTGGTTTCTTCTGCACAAGCTCTGCCACATATACACCCCTTAACCAGCAAATGGCAGTGCGCCAAAACTCACATCCTGTGTGGTACATCATTAAGATGTTTACGCATGATTAAAGATGGTCTTTCTCCATGAATCGTTAACAGGCAAAAGATGATGGTTGATAAATGATTCAGCACTCGGCTAATCAATTCCCTTGACTTCCTGGTTGTTGCTATGGTTTAATCCATGACTCAGTAAACAGTTGTATAATGGAAAATGTGCTTGTTGGTGCATGTCCTTGCAGAGCATCTGAGTTGACTTCCGTGGGAGATGTTCTTTGATTTCTCCAAATGACACGACAGCAGAAACAGAGAATGGCAGCGGAACACTTTGGGTCTTATCTTCTCCCTAGACTGTTTATTTTCTTTAAATACCAATTATTTCTTTAAGGGGGAAATAATTGTCTTCCCAGTTGATCAGTGTGGTATTTCAGCTATTTTGAGAAATCCAATAAAAGTAGCTGCAGGAGTTACTTATTCCAATCACTTAAGCCACATGCAGGAAGTCATTTCATACAGGTTGACAATGTAATTACAGAGAATTGTTTCCTGAGCTGTTAGATCTTCGTAATGGCCCGATAATTATTCTCCATGGAATTCAGAGTGACACTAGAATGAAGCAGAGGTGTGTGTGTGTGTGTGTGATAACAGGCAGCGATACTGGTGCTCATGTGCTCAGATGACATTAGGACAAGCAAATAAATCGGAGTGGCATGCTACTGTCACATCTCCCCACTAAAGTCTCCCACTTTGATCGAGCTGGTTAAAGGCTTCTCTCTGCACTGACACACACAGCTGTTGCCTGGCTTGTCAGAGTGTACTAATTACATGTCACCATGTGAGACCATATTATCTTTGGCAACAGAGTAAAGCACAAAGTTCATCTCGGGGCCGTTCACAGGACAGCATCGCTGTAGGAGTAACACAAACAGCTCTGCTTTTGAAACTCAGCCGCTAAATATGAGCATGACATCCTGAAATTTCTGCAGTTCAAATACAAGCTTCGCACTCATTAATCTCTTTCTCCCTACAGATAAATAATGGTAAGACTTTATGATGCAGCCTGCAATTCACAATGCGATGTAGTTCAGTTACTGGCTCTTTACAAGGTTCGATACTGAATACAGAACAGTTTGTTAACAGTTTGTCAATTTATAAGCAGTTGTTTTCTTGCTTTCTTGCTTGCGTGATGGAAGAGTAACAGCCCCGAACAGCATTACAACCCATGTACCTGGTGCAGTGTAAAAAGCATGTTTCATGTTTTAACATTGCTGTAGCAGGACTCATTTTCTATCTGTTTTCTGTCAACACGCTACAGACACACTGCAGGAATTTATAGGTATGTCTTCTTATTCATTTTGAAGTTTGATATTGAAAGGGTGCACTGTACATGTATATAATACCAAAGGGCAAGTGGAGAGTTGGGTGTATTAGCAGCAGATGTTTGTCTTGCACAGGAGCAGCTCATAAGAGGTACCCTGGAGTAAAAAAAATAAACACACCTCTCTCAGCTGTGGACGACTTCCCACTTTCATTTGAAGGGGAAAACGAAACCCTATACTTGTTTTAAATAGTAAATTGGTAATGATTAATAGTTAATCATTCCCTGTGAAGCTACAACTTTTTTTCTACACTTTTTTTTCGTTTTTGTTAATAAACAAGTACATCTAATACCAGCATTGGAATTAGGGAGGTGCTTAGTTAGCCATCTTCTAGTGTTCCCTGTCTACATGCTGACCTTATCTCACCAACTTCGAGATGGATATTGGGGAGTGTCAACCGTCATTTCTTCTGTATTCTTCTCTCCAATGAAGGTGTTGCAGCATCCGAAGGAGTCGTCCCTGTGTGTCCTGAGGGCCAGAATGAACCAGTCCCTCACTCCATATCAGGGAAGCAGGAGATACATAAGCAAGAACTAGTTCCCTAACAACCCCCCATAAAAACATGCACAGTGCATGTGTCCAATAGGTGCTTGTAGTTTGATGGTAAACGTAACTAATTAGCTGCTGGCAGTGGCTTTTTATTTCAGCGATATGACAGCGGTATTGATCATAATGATATTATCTGTAATGCTATGTGGTTGACAGCACATGAAGGCACCTAACAGTAACAAAACGTATTGTCATTACTTCCATTATTATTTGAGGTGGCATCCTCAGCAGAAACTGGTGACTGACTCACTGAAGGAAAATTCCTGCTAAATACATGCTGACATGTTTTTTTCCTATTTAACAAGTTAAGAATCTCCATTAAATTGAAAGACACCGAAGCATATGGCATCTCCTCTGGGATGTAGCAACAGAGCTGGGACAAGACGACTGATACGATATGGTGATCACTCCTTTAAATCTTCTGAATGGGTTCCCTTTTCCACAGCTGCCCAGTCTCAGTTCGCTCTCATGTCTTCCTCATTTGAATATGAAAGGGCACCAGAAGCATATATCAAGATGACTGATTCTTTGCAGATTGTTGGAAGAGTCATTTGTCACGTTGTGCCTCATACGCCGTGGGTTGCTATACGTCTTGATATCACAGAACCAACATATATATTTACTAATTAGCCATTCTGAAGTCATCATTACCTGAAACAGAGCTGGTTGCAGCTGCCTGCTTTATAGATCCTGAATGTGCTTGGCAGCCAATGTTATGTGCACACCACATCTATGATTTAAGCATTTCAGTATTGCTATCAATGTGCTTTTTTATTATAACCTTTTCCTCGAAAGACCATTGAGGAGGAGCCCTCATTTACAATTGTGCTTACATGTATTGCACCATGCACGTTTATGTATAACTGCATATATTTTTAAACCTTGACAGCTTTGGCATGTGCTGAGGGTCACCAAAAAGTGGCATGTGATGTAATGAGGTTTCCAGGTAATATGCTTATTTAGATGGAAAAAGCAGCAATATAGCATCTGCTATAGTTGTAGTGCTTCATGTCTGGAGCATGTCTCCTTCCTTATCTTTATTTCCCTGTCTGGTTGGGCTTTTTCTTTCTCAGCATATCTTAGGGTTGGAATGTATTGCTCTCAGATACAATTACCTCAGCTCGCTCCTGGGCCATAACATGACTTTCTATATTATAGTGACTTTAGATGGCTAATTTAAACTTTCCCTGCCCTGCTTGCTTTGAGCAGGATTGCAGTATGATGACAATCTGTTTTTCTTTTGAGATGAAGCACGGGATTTCATAAATCACACCTCGTGTCACCACCATCAGTCTCAAATTGTATCCTTAGGTGCACATGAGAAGCTCAAGGCACAATTTGATTTTTTAACAGAGCAATGGATGGTATGTATTTCATTAGCCTTTGTATGTGTGCTGCAGTGCCATAGTTATTCCAATGTGTGACCACGCTGTTGTGTAGCTCACTGTGCTGAAAAGAAAGTGTCAAGGTGAGAACAAGAGGTGGTAGTCACGCTGCTCCTTGCAAGATAGGAACATAACCCTGACAGAATACATCACGACAAGGCATTTAATAATCCTGAGGAATGTCACAAGCAAAAAAATAACCACTTCTGTGTACACACGGGCAGATTTGTTACTACTCTGGTGAAGTCCATACAAAAATATGTCACTGCTGTCTGCATTTCTGTCTGTGTGTGGGCTACATCTTCAGGACACTTATCTAGAACTGACATGAATCCACAGCATGTCCAGTCATAATTAGGACAAGAAATAATCTTTTTTTTTTCATCCAAGCCCAAAAAAAAAAATCACCCCTTGTCTGTGTATGTTTCTTTGCCTGTTCTATTTTGCATGCTTTAAGATGAGATTCGGCATACTGAGCAAAAAGCACGGTGCTAATACACAGGGTTAGTGTGTGTGGGTGGAGGAGAGCAGGGGAGGAAATCATTTCACTGTTAAAAAAAAAAAAAACCACACAAGCAGAATATCTTAGACATTGCATTTATATTGCACCAGTTGCATTAAATACTTACAAGATTTCTTCAATAAGATTCCCAATAACAACAAAATCTCTGAGCTTCAAACAGCTCAGAGAGAGAAAGCGGTCTTTCAGAAGGCATGTAAAACCAACAGAGCAGATTCTGCACATGTATTATGAAGGTCAATGTATTACCAGCTGCTGTGGTCATGCTCACACTCTTTCATAGTGATTTTACAGCTACGCTATGTTGCTTGTTTAGAAAATGTTTTTCCCTATTACATACATTTTAGAGTTGCAAGTGTATTCCTTCAGATTTGCGATTAAGAATCTGTCAGCATGTATACACGCTTAGTTTTTGTTTTATTTATTTTAGCCTTCATTCTATTGACTTTACCTCACTGTACCTCAGCTGGTCTTTATTTCACCTCAAAAAAACGTCTTATCCCGCATGGCACTTCTGAGACGTTCTGGAGGTGCTCTGAATTTTAACACAATCTGACATTGGGCAGTCTGCAGGCTGCTCTCACGGATGAAGTGCAAGAGAAGATGTTTTAGTGTGATGCGTCAGTTTGATCCCAGCCCTACAGCACTGACTCCCACCTGCAGGGAGGGTGCAGACAGGCATGTGGTTTGAAGAGTATCCTGCTATGATGTCCATGTATTTTTTACTTAATACATAATGTATTATACATTACGTCACTCTTTTTTTTTCAAATCACTTACCTACATTAACCCCTCAATTTTTAAGAAAGTGAACTTATTTTAATTTAAAACACATTATTGATAATAGACTGAGGACCTCAAGTGGACAGTAAATGAACAACACCCCTACTAAAAAAATCAGTGTATCTGACAGATCAGTCATTACAACACACACAGTGTTAATGGTGTTTGACCGTCACTGCCACTGCCATCCTATCTAACCTACAACCTCCCCACTCACTTAAATCCCTCTGAGGAGCTTGCAGGAGTTGCATCACTAATATACTGCCCACGCTTGCTCCTTGTAGTTTGACCTTTATGCCGTTGTGAGTGAGTGAGTCCAACCAGCTGGCAAATCAACAGATCAACTGTTCATTACAGCAGGTGACAGAGCTCTCTTTTGGGAAATGTAATGTTTCTGTCTCTGGATATTTGCATGGGGACTGATGAATACATTTTTAATCTTTTTTTAATCTTTTTGTGTTGGTAAATCTAATCTAATAAGAGCACACACTAATCCAATGTAGCAAGGGAAAAAAAGAAGTGTTGCACCCATTAAACCTCACTAAAAGCTAATCAAGGAGTCACCGCAATGAAATTGAGTTTGTGTGCGCCTGCAGCTTTTAGTTGTTATTCAGTGCATTTAATCTCAGCCATCAAACTATCATGTTTTGCAACTGGTTGACGAATAAGTTCTCGATTTTAAATATCTTCTCATCACGACAAAGAAAATTAGTGTGCTTGCACTGGAGCGTCAACAGTGAAATATCTGCCACCTTTTTTTTTTTGTTAAATGGCTTTTCTCTAACAAGAATCAAGCCCGATGAAATCGCTCTTTCAAATTCTTATAATCTCTTATCTCATTCCTCTGAGCAGTTGGGGGATAAGTGCGCAGGAAACTGATGCTGTTAAATTTGATTTTGAAAAAGAACAGCCTTTGTCTCTCTCTTCTCTCCCTCAGCAAACCGCTATAATGAGTAGATAATCCAAAACAACATACCAGCCTCTTGAGTCAGATTAGCCTCAGGGTTAGGCTACTTTTTCTTACAGCAGTGCCTCCCAACCCATTTTTATATGCTATACCCCCACAGCGCTGTTCGATGAGCTCAAGCACACCAGCATCAAGACTACCTGTCAACCTCCTGTTATGATTGGATTACACAGTGGATGTAATTCCCTTACGTGTCAATTCTTAGTTTGCAGTTTGCTTCATTGAAGTTTGCATTGCTTCATGTCAAAAGCTGGATGTGTCAGCCATGTATCATTACGTTTTGCAAAAACACAGGCAAATTCAGAAAAGATCCATATCACAATGGACATTGCAAATATTTATCTGTGTCTGTATCTGTATATCTGTATTGTTTTCATGGGTTTACATAGACTGAATTGCATTGAGCTCTTAGGATCATTTAAGTACCTGAATATTGCTTTTGGCTACTATACGGATTTGTATTATGAGCTAGATTTCCACAATTTTCTCACTATTCCAACTGTTTATTCATGATTATTTACTTAGTTTTGTTACACAGCCAGTCAATGGTTATCCATCCAACCACCAGGGTTGCAAGGGGGCTGGAGCCAGTCCCAGCTGATGAAGGAAAGGCTGGAGTACACTCTGGACAGGCCACCAGTGTATCACAAGTCTGTCACAACCTCATACACTCACATGGATGGGTCTATGGGCAATTTACTGTCACCAATTAACCTAGTGTCTTTGGAAGGAAGCCAGAGAACTTGGAGAGAACCCACACAGGTAAACAGAGAACATACAAACTCCACCGAAAAAACCCCCATGCATGCCCGGGAATTAAACTCAAAACTTCTTCCTGAGAAACATCAGTGCTAACCCTAATATCACCGTACCACTCCTCATGTCTCTCGCTGAATATTTTATTAGGGCTTTAAAAGTTGGGTATTGATGTGTTGGGTGGGGGGTGGGGGACGCTGCTTTATTGAATGTTAAATAGTTTAATTCACTGTGCTAAACTCCAGAGTTTCTGTATAGATTCTCTGTTTGACCGAAAATCATTTCAAATTCCTTAAAGCTCTGTCTATTATTCTTTTTGAGATTGCCTCCATTTTAATTCAGAAAGACCTCTCCCCTGAGGTGCCTTCAGGAGAGGAAAAAGTTTTCAGAACCATACGACACTGAAATAGCAACATCACCTGCATTACTACACTGGCATTTTAAGCTTTCATTCATTTTGCAGAAAGTCAAAGTTACTCTGGAAGAGGAAACTAATAACCACAATATTATTTGATTTTGCTGACTAGTTGTGTGTAATTCTGTTAATAATAACCATTGCTTTCATTTATGAGTAATTATATACAATGTAAATAGTGATGTGCAGTTTTATCTGAGCTTGTTATTGTATTATGCTGCATAAACTTCATGAGGTTCGTTTCCAGTGGTTTCAGCCCTCAACGGTGTCTGAGGTGTCTGGAGTCATTGTGGAGTCTGGGCAGCACACGGCAAAAAAAAAAAAGTACATTAAAATGCTTCAGTCATTATTAGAGTTAATCAGACAGAGCTAAGAGGTTTCTAAAAAGGATGAATAGCTCAGGGAAGTGATGAGCTGAAAGGAGGAGAGCAGTTCACTTAAGAGTTCACATTTTCCTTTTCTGGACTACTATTAGCACAAATGTGAATATTTTTCATAGGAATAATAGATGATTGTGATCCTCAGTCCAGTTATCACTTAATGGAGTCAAGGATGGGTTTTAATCACATAATTTGTCTATACTTTTGTAAGATCACAGTCGGAACTTAGCACAACTTAAATAGCACAAACAACACTAAAGACATACGGTCGGCTGCTGTAGGCTAACTCACAAAGCGTTACTGACAAATGAGCCCAAAGCCTTCAACTTTTGTGGCCTCTCCTGAGAAGGACAAGAATGACTGTGCAGTTGCACAAAGGTGGCACAGTTCTGTCCAAAACCGTGATTGAGATGTGTTGAGAGAATCTTGCCTCATGGGAACATCATTCTTTGTGCCTGAGGCTGATTAGGAGAAGAAAAAAAAGCTTATCTCAGCTCCACTTCATCCTCCCTTCTTAGGTTGTCCCCAGCTGGACTTCTACCTTTTGTAGGGCTGCCAGATCCAGATGCTGCTTCAGGAGTTTTATTGTCGGCCAGCTGTATCTCCTTGCAACAGTGAATATGAGGCAGAATGTGAATATCTGTACAAAATAATGTTCCTGGATAGAATACCACAAGTATCATTGCAATGCTGTCAATCGATATTCACTAATGGGTAATTGTGCGAACAGAACAGAAACACAAACTAATTTGTGATCAGGTCCTAATTGATAGAGCTGCAGGGTGCAGATCAGATATGGGGCCTTCTAAGATGGCAGTAGGGTCAAAGTTTTAAGAATTTGTAGTTTTAAAAAGTCAAACATACAGTAAGTAAATTCCAGAATAAGATACTGGAAGGTGATACTGAGATGTCAAACATACAATAAGCTTTCTAAACTCAGGGATACAATCATCACTTTTGTTTTTATAACCAGCTGAATATTTTCGATTGATTGATTGGGTTTTTGTTTGTTCGTTTTTTGTCCACAATATGTCGGAAAATAATGAAACATGATAGTAATTTACCAGCAGATTGATATAACATTTTGTTTTGTAAAGTGTTTTTTATAGGCTAATGTGCTGTAAAGAAATCAATCAGATCCTCACTTTGTTGACTGGAGCCAGTAAATATTTGGCACCGCAAAGTAGATCATCAAAATTAGTACATAATGTATTTGTACATTGTCATACTAGTTGTGATAAAGTTCCGGTTGTTTCATTTGAATACATTTACTGTAATTAAGTCTTAGCCTTGTGTTTGTGCTCGCACTGTTGAAAAAACCGCTGAAAATAGACTGATAAATAAGCTGCAAGCAAATCAAATTCAGGTTCCGAGGTTTCAATAGGCTTGAGCCTGCATGAATAGGCCTACCGGAGCTGGGCGAGGAGTGGTTACTGTATCTACATGCACAGGGCCTCCCTGTGTTTGACAGAGCTTTATGTAACAGGCTTTGGTGTAGGAGGGTCCTCCTGACCACTGAGGCCTGAGTTTGGAGCAGTCCACCCACCGTGTCATCCAAAATCATTGGAATAGCACATTTAAAAGTCAAATTTAAACTCATAAGTCACTACGCGTCCACGTGACTACTCTGCTGCAACCGGACACATCATGACTGTATGTGTGATAAAAATAAAAAAAAAACATAACATGAAAAGCTCTGAGTCGCATCAGTCACAGCGCCCCCACAGTCCTGACCACAGATCTGTGCATTAGACGAAATCTGGTCAAAAAGTAGTTTACCAAAATACTCTTTTATTTAGCCTATTTAATAATTTATACACATCAGCTAAAACTACAACTTCCAACTTTTAAAGGAGCGATAACTCCAACTTCCTGTTTGTCAGGAGGGGGCGGAGCCAACAGTCACACAGTGCTACTTTTAGGCTACGGTGTAACGGGCGGACAGGCCATCGTTGTAGGCTACTTTTAATTTTACTTTTTAGCTATTATTTAGGATGCATAGGAGTAATCTTTGCCCTCTAAGGTGACAGCATGGAGGATATAAAGGAAGTCGAGCTGCTACAGTGACGCTTATATTCACCGGCCGGCGGTTAAAACTGTTGTAAGTCGCTTGTTTTTCTGCGTTCAGGCCGTTTTCCATGAAGAGTGTGTGTAACGAAGTTGTTCCCTTCTAGGCTACGAGTTGTGTTTTGTATTTATTTATTTAATAATATTTTCTAAGGGAGCTCAGAAAAACTTTTCTCCAACTCTGTTTCCTCCTCTCCTTTCGTCCTCAGTGTGCAGACCGGAGGTCAGCTTTATAGGTGGAGAGAGTCAACTCAAATCAAACCAGTGTCATGTGAGTGTCACTGCTCCTCTTTGCCTCCTCTCAGCTGATACAAGCTCTTTATGGCCAGGGACACACAGTACAATAAGCTGTGTCAACTGCTGACACAACACTGTGATTTTTATCTAGCTGTGCCATCATGTTTTTGTCTGTGCAGTCTGAGGGTGTTTGTCTGTGAGGCGAGCGTCAACCATGGTGCAGGAATACCAGTCCCCCGTTCGGGTCTACAAACACCCGTTCGAGTTGATAATGGCGGTGAGTATTGTTGTTATTTTCAGTGCCAAAGTGGAGATAAATCTTATGTGTCCTCTCCTATCTAACCGACACGACTGAAGGCAGCTGTACGTGTTATTACTTACTACTTGACTGTTACATAAGTGGAGTCTGTGCCTTTGAATCTTGCTCTCCCTTAAAATATTCCTTCTGCTCTAAATGACAACATCAGATATAAAAGAAAATGCAGAATTTAAACTGGGTTCAGTGGTGGTGATTCACAAAAGACTAGACACATTCAGAAAAAGTACAGAATGTCTGTAGCTTTGTCTGCTTCTCAGGGCCATCTGTCTCCATCTTATTATACAGTACTTTCACCAGTGATAGATTTTGTGTGATGAGTGACTGAGGAGAGTATACAATAAAGCTTCTCCTTCCCTGCTGCAGTGGTAAATACAGTAATTCACAGGCAGGGTGCTCGGGGTGAAAAAGCTGCTTATTAAACTATCCTTCTTCTAAGTTTGTATCTTTTTAATTCAAAGCCAAACAGATCTTGTTTTATGCCTCTATGGGCTGGATGATTTATCTTTGACGCACATACAGAGCTCCTAAAACCAGACCTTGATTGTTGTTTTAATATTTAATGAAGGATCAAGACCAGAGCTCGATTCAATTTTCAGTTTACCCTTTTCCCGTGGACCCTCAGACAAAATGTTCTCTAAATGACGTCAAGCTGAGATAAGTGGCTGCCACAACAGTTCGTCATAAATGTTTACAGCTCTACAGATCAATAGCATAACGTAATAATCAATAGACTTTGATTTTTCAGCTCAGCAGTGTTTAAAAGTCAAATCGGAAAAAGGAAAGATCTACTGAAAGAGCTAGAAAACTGTCTTTTCTAACATTTATTCACCATATGATCATTTTTGAATTCCTTCGGCGGGATAGAGTTGGGTCATTATGATAGTGAAAGTACTTGCTTTGTGTGAAAACTACAAATGAATGCTTTTGAAATTATTGAACATGACCTTTTGGTGAGGGGGAAAGTAGGACAAAAGTAAAATGACAGGCAGGCAGCTTTCACCCACTTCCACAGTCTGCTCCTGCTGGTGTCCCTGCAGTTATATATTAACACTAGAACAGCCAACATTCCATGTATACCTAGAACCGCCAAGAGGTCATTTTGACCTCCATTCACTCTAATGCAAAAATGGTAAATGGACTGCATTTATGTAGCCATATATATTATAAACCCAGCCAGACACACAGTTCAAAACACTTTATAGTAATGCTTCACATTCATATGCATACACATATTTTACAAAAAATAACAAAAATGGTTGCTAGGCAACCAATATAGACGACTCTTTATTTTTCTATTTTCGAACAGTGTGTGTATGTAAAAAATTTCAAAATTGTTTCAAATTTTTGAATTCATGTCCATTTCTCATGAGAGCAAGGGATTGTCATTGTTATGTTCAATGTTTATGAGTAATATTAGTTTTTTATCTGTTTGACCTGTTTCAACTGTTTGACAACTTTCTAGTATCTGAACTCGTGTTGTGTTGTGGGATGAGGTCAAAATGACTAACTAACTAAATAACTAACTATAACTAACTAACTGGCAAACTGAGTGACTAAATGGACATTATTTAGCCCAGATTGCAATGATTGGAAAATCAATTTTATACATGTTTATATACACACACTATTCGAACAGTAGAAAAATGAAGAGTTATCTATGTTGGTTGCCTAGCAACAACTATTGTTATTTTTGGTAAAGTATGTGTGTGTATATGAATGTCAAGTATTACCATAAAGTGTTTTGAACTGTGTGTCTGGCTGGGTTTATAATATATATGGCTATATAAATGCAGTCCATTTAGCATTTTTGCATTAGAATGAATGGAGGTCAAAATGACCTCTTGGCGGTTCTAGGTAAAACCTCTCTTTTCTTCGCTCTCTTTTATATCAGAATCACGAAAACGCATAAGATGATGTAGAACACACTTTTAGGAAAAGTCACCAACTGGGAGACCTAGGGTTTTTACGCAAACAGAGTTACGTGCATTTTAAGAAGCGAGAGAGGTCAAAATGACCTCACGGCGGTTCTAGTGTTAAGCTAAAGACTTATGCAATATCCTCAGAGTGGGGTAAAAGACCAACGGTAACTCCTTCGCCTCACAAGTCTACATTAGCACCTGCACAAGCTGCATTTGCCGGGAAACATCTCGTGTCTAAAATTCTCTCTGCGTCACTGCAGGTTATTGAAAAGGATCTCAAAATAAGCCTTTTGTGAAAACTAAATAAGAGCTCATATGAAAAGACTGAGGCCTTGGCAGCATAAAGGAGAGACTCCAGTGAGTAGTTTATCCCCTCCTCTGCCCCCATTTATCAGGGAGCTTTCTCATTAGTCCCTTTGCTGATCCTTCCACTGGCAGTTATTACTGTGGCCAACAGTCCTAATCACTGTCCTGGATATTACTGAATCTGTAACCGCTGACATCATCGTGGTCCCATTCATGAAACATTCCTGGGTCTTTGTGTAATAGAAATGCATTGGATATATTTTCAACACAGATACACTAGCGCTTATGGCTGACACTGGCTTTCTAAAGTCAATGGTGTAAAATAATGGAAAATTCCTGTTTCAGATGTTTGAATGACACAGTCTTCTGGAGCCAATTAACTCACTCTGCTTCTCAGTTGTACTTTGTGCTCCCATTATGTTTAAAGCTCTGAGAGGGAAAGGACAAAGATTTTAATTAGCCTGGAATCAGTGAAACAAAAATGTTTTTGTTGAACACTGTGTCTGTTACAGAACAGCAGGCACGGCTGCTTATTTACCCAGGAACCCTTTCCCATTAAACTGCTTAGTGAATAATGTCATCGTATTGATTGCATTGCTGGCATGCTGTGTTGTATCGATACAAGCGTGTGCGTCTCTTGCCGACAGACCGCTGCTCAAGTGTGAATTTGGAGAGAAAAAACTATTGAAAATTCAGCTTTCTCGTGCCTTTGGGCTGTTTTTATAGCCAGAATCGTCGGAGTAGCTCATCAAACTTTTAAAATCGTTTGAGTCTTCGGCAACCAGGCTGATTTACTGCATACATATCAGTTTGGCTTGTCAGTGGTTGCCACATCTAGGGCTCAGAGAACCTCGAGAGTATTAGCAGTGGTGTTGTGTTTGTACCCTGTGGGGAACTAATTTGTTGTTACTCTGAAACATTAAACAGGCAGCTGTTCATATTGTAATGTTCCAGTTCCCTCCCGCCTTCGGTTACTTGTCAGCGGTTTATTAGCAAGGGCTTCACTGCTGCTAGTCACAGAGTAAGGAGGAGAAGCGTTATTTTTGCATATCCTGAAACGCCTTGTGCGGTGACTCAATCAATATTGACAGGGTAGTCCTGGTGAAACTGGCCTCAGACAGATGGCCATACAGTATGCTAAGCACAAAGCAATCACTGACTGTAAAAGCTTCAGCCTGATGTATGGAAGGCACAACACAAGAGCATCACAAAGTCAATGCTAGAGGATCCACATGTTTATTTAATTGATTTCATTTTCGGTTTTCTTTCTGTTTCCCAACCTCAGGCCTATGTAAGAAGATTCCCAAAGTGCCCCTTGATCCCGGTGTTTGTAGACAGCGAGGTCGTCAGCGAAAACCAAAGTGAGGATGGATCTACAGTGGTCACTCAGAGGCGCTGCACGATCGACATTGATGCACCACGACTTCTGAAAAGGGTACCTCTCCTCTGACATTTCTATTGAGCAAGTAATAGTAATATTGATTCCTTTAAAACAAAAATTGGATTTTGTTGTTGGAGAATCTTGTCATTTTCAAGGTGATATTGTGTAGTGTTTAATTAAATTACAATGGTTTAACATTCTTTATGATTAAGGTAACAAAGGTTTTCTTTTCCTTTTTGTAGATTGCTGGTGTGGACTACTTGTACTTCGTCCAGAGGAACACTCTGAACCGCAGAGACAGGACGCTGCGCATCGAGGTCCACAACGAGACCTTTTCCAACAGAGTTATTGTTCGTGAGTGCTGCAACTACACGGTGAGTCTCAACAGTGGAGCAGAATGAGAAAATGAGTTTTATTTCTTTGTTGCTGTCCTTGTTTTATTGTTTTTTATTTTTTTGGGACACCTTTGCTGTGCCCAGTGATCTGGACAGCGCCCTGCCTAAAGCCAGTACGGCATCGTGATGAAAACAACAGGCAGCAAAATAGCAGTCACAGTTGTAGACGTGATTGGAACCACTGCATGTGCATACCAGGGAAAGTCTGGCTTTCCTGTTCAGACCATGAAGTACTCATTTGAAGATATCTTCCCATAGTGTGCCAAATGCACCAAACACTTGTGCCAGCTGGTGGTTATTCCAGTATCACCCTCTCTATTAACAATTTCCTCACTTTTCACAACATAACCATCACCTGCAATATCATTTCCTCTGTGATTCTATGATTCACCAGTCAGCTTCAAATTAATGAGGCACGTGTTACCTAGAAAACATTGGCCTACATTAATTACTTTCACCTCTGTTGAAGTATGATTTTCAGTATCCATATAACACTTTTATTTTTATGCCGCAGGTTCATCCAGAGAATGAGGACTGGACGTGCTTTGAACAGACAGCTAGTCTGGATATCAAGTCTTTTTTTGGCTTTGAGAGCTCAGCAGAGAAGATAGCTATGAAACAATATGCTGCTAGCATAAAAAAGGTATTTACACAATCAATGATCCAAAATATATTGCACACTGCACCTCCACTTTTACACATGGAGAAATGTTACATTCGCTTTCAGTGTTTGTGAGGATTTTTATTATGTACCGTCATCTCCTTCCCATGCTGTAGGGTAAAGAAATTATTGAATACTACCTCAGAGAGCTGGACGAAGAAGGAGTCACTTACATACCTCGTTGGACGCCCCCCGTTGTCTCTGGCACTGCTGGTGCCAGGCTCCAGCTGCCTCCCCCCTCTACTGCCCGAGCCATCCCAGTGAACAGTGCCAAGGATGAAGACCCGGCCTGTGCCACCGAGCTAGTAGCTGGCTCCCCTGATGGTCTGTGGTTACTCACTAGTCATAATTAAGTGCAGAATAGCAGCCAACTCACAGCATAAAAGTGCAGTTTAAATGTTATTTTGTGAAAGATAATTTGCTAGAGTAATGAGCACGGCCTTGAATAAATGGTCACACTGTATTATCTAAATAAAAAACTACAGGTTTCATGCAACTGAATATAATATTTTAAAAGCAGAATATTTTCTCTCCCAGTGTTAATAAACGCTGCCAAGTTGCATGTTGCTAAGAGCAGCAAGCGTTAGTGAATTAAACAGCAGCGAACTGGACCAAGCTTGCAGAAACATTTTAAGCCATAGCTGTTGCTTACAACAGCAAGCTGAGTTTGAAGGAACCTAAAGCAACATCTTTTTTTAATGCACTGTGGTCAACAGCTGCTGACATCTCTGTCTGACACATGCAATATGTCCTAACTCTACACCATACATGTGCTTTTTTTTCTTACAGACAAGTTGGATGCTGACTACATCAGACGTTACCTAGGCGATTTAACGCCTCTGCAAGAGAGCTGTCTTATTCGCCTGCGCCAGTGGCTCCAGGAAACCCACAAGGGCAAGGTGGTTCATACACACAGTCCACTGCAATGCATAGCTATTGAGCAATACTGTAAATTATACATTTATTTCCAGACAATCACAAAAAACTTAGACCTCTGCTGAAAGGTCAAGGAATGTCTTTGCATTTTTCAGTAACTGCAAGTGAAAACTTTGCAATGAAGTTTTGAACCCTGTCATTTGTGTACAGATTCCAAAAGATCAGCATGTGCTTCGTTTCCTGAGGGCCAGAGATTTCAGCCTTGACAAGTCAAGGGAACTTCTGTGGCAGTCTCTTACCTGGAGAAAACAACATCAAGTGGATTTCCTGTTAGACACATGGCAGCGACCACAACTGCTCCAGGAATATTACACGGGAGGCTGGCATCACCATGACAGAGGTGCTGAGTGAACCGTACTTGCCCTTTTCATCTTTACATCTTCTCATTTTCACTTTAGTTCACTGCCTATTGTTTGTGCTGAGGTGTTTGTACTGGGACAGCACACACACTTATCACTGATTGTAAAGAGGCAGAACAATTTAGTCGTCTGTATTTAGAAAGTCCATATGGGGTGGAATAGGCTGTTAATTATTGACTGTAAAGTCTGAGCACCATCTGTCGTAGTTCCCGTGTTTGGAAATGACTCATTGTTTCTAACAGCTCAGCTGATCCACCTGGTTGGTTCGAACTTGAACACAGAAAATGCAATTAAAATGCTCATATTATGCTGAGTTAATAGCTCTTATAGTGGTAAATGTCAGCTACACATAAACAGCATCAAAGGAATCTACTAATTTTGTAGGCTAAATTTACTATGTTGTGTAATGTCTGTGCATGTGCATGCGTTTAGATGGACGTCCTCTATATATATTGCGTCTGGGCCAAATGGACACAAAGGGTTTGGTACGAGCCTTGGGAGAGGAGGCCCTTCTAAGACAGGTATTATGAACAGAAACACGCACTCATTTTCTTTTAGGATATCAACAGTTGTATTAATGTTACAACTTTATAAATGTCACCCAGGTCCTGTCCATCAATGAGGAGGGACTGAGACGTTGTGAGGAAAACACCAGAGTCTTTGGACGACCTATTAGGTGCCTAAATAGTCTTCTGTCTGAGTTTCATAAGCTACTTGTTAATTGGATATGCACGTGCCTTTTGTATGCTATATAGTGATGCAGTGTTTGTGTTAATATTTTGCTCAGCTGTTGGACTTGCCTGGTGGATCTGGAAGGCCTTAACATGCGTCACCTGTGGAGACCAGGCGTGAAGGCTCTGCTGAGAATCATCGAGGTGGTGGAAGCCAACTACCCCGAGACTCTGGGCCGCCTCCTCATATTGAGGGCACCACGGGTGTTTCCAGTTCTCTGGACTCTGGTGAGAATAATGTTTGTGTTTATGCTAAATGTGCATCTGTTAATGTGGTTAATCATTGCATCATGATGGACTCACAGGCTCTGAGGCTGAATCTGGCAGATACTCTCGATACAGAGTCTAAATAGTTGGCTGCAGTCCAACCACATTATGAGTATGAGCGAATGACAAACAACAGACATGAGAAGAAGGAACAGAGAAAACTAATATCAGCAAATGAAGATAATTATAGCCATCAGTATGCACAGACCTAACTCATCCCCACGGGGGAAAATTCAATCACTGCCATAGCAATATGAGGTAGTATAGTTTATAGGAGAGTAATAGCATTCGGGAAGTAATAAAGATGAGAAATAATATAAGCACTGAGATAAATTAAAATAAACCTAAACAATAATAAAAGTAATGAAAACAGTGCAGAGTTGAAACATTATTTGAGTGCTTTCAATGTTGCTATCCCTGCAGGGATTTCCAGCCTGAATCTGACTGTGGGTCAGCTGATGTGGGTTAGTGTTGGGGTTAGACAATAGACTTGCAGCTAGCCAATTGGGAAGCTGACTGAGGGCTCAGGAGACTGTGGGCATGGTGAAAGCTAGCAGGCCTGATGACAACTAAGTGGTGTACAGTTAGAGGGTGTGAGCTAGCTTTGGAGTTAGCAGACCTGATGCTAGCTGACGATATACAGTGGGAAACAGGGGTGGGTGTTGGACACATTAGCTTAATTATTTGGCATCGCCTGTAACGGAAATTTAGGACATGATGGTTCTTGTTCCTCTAATTCACAACCTAAGAGGGAACTAAAAACATCTAAGGGTGACAATAATTTCACATTTTAACTCTCTGTGACAGGAAAATGAAAATATCATCCAAGACATTTTATATTCTTGACCTAGTAGGATTTTTATACCTGTAAAACTATTATCCTCAATCATCCCCTGACTTAACAATTCAATAAACATTGCAAACAGTAATGGACTTACTGGACAGCCCTGTCTGGTCCCTCTTTCCAACCAAATGAGTTTGATATGGCTGTTAAACAATGCTTGAATAGTTTTAATAAAGGTTGGACGAAATCCAAATTTCTGTAATATTCCATCATAAAAATTCCCAATTGGCTTGATCAAAAGCCTTTTCTGCATTAACTGTCCAACTGTTCAATCACATGAAGCATTTAGCACATTTTATCATGTGTCTGCCTTTGTTGAATAAAACCCGTCTGAGCTAGACTTATTATCTGGGGAAGGATTTTCAATCCATTTTCAATCCTTTTAGCCAGAAAGTGGGTAAAGCTCTTATAATCTCGCTTCAGTGCGCTTATTTGCCGGTAACTTCCACTCTGGTGTTGGAGAAATCAGACTCTATCCAAGAACAAGTAGTTCTGCCAGTCACAAGGTTATATGTGATCATCATTGTAAGGGTCGGCAAATCTCTCTTTTTAAATTAGAACAATAGCCAATGATGTTTCCCCTGACAGAAGAACAGCTCTGCATTTCCCAAAGAGTAGCTGGGGAGGCTCTCCTGACTCCTATTGTCATTTTCGTAATGATAATCTTTGATATCAGACAGTCCCTATTTGCTGCCTCATTTCATTTATAATGGAAAATTAAGCGTGATCTGACAAATCCATTGTCAAAATACATCAATTTATCACATGGACATAAAAACATAAGCTCGACATAGATAGAGTGCAGGTGTGAAAAAAGGCGTAGATTCACATCCCTCCAACTCCCAGCACTCCCATCATTCACTTTACATCTTTTGTAGTTTTCTTCTCTCCTGTGTGGAAATGTTTCTGTGTAACCAGGATTGGGTGAAATTTAATCTTTACTTCTCTCCAGCAAAGTAGGATACAGGCAGACAACAGTATTTTTCATTCAAAGATTTATTTAAAGAATATCCATTCAGATCCCGGAGGAACCAGAAACATTCAGAAAAGTAACTAAAACACCCTTCAGATATCCCACAGCAGCACCCATCTCCCATCAATATCTTTCTTACAGTATGTCTACTCAAAGTTTAATTTTCTAGAAATTAAGCCGTCTCTTGGGACATGATTGACTACAGAAAGACAAATTCTGATTAAGTCTCCAAGTTTTTGGTAAGATGAGCATCTTGAAGAAGAGCTGCATCTGCTCTCCAGCTCTTTAATTTCGCCAGAACTCTGCTCCTCTCATTCACCTTATGTACGTAATTACAGTAAGCCTACTTTCTACCAAATTCTGCACAGGTGGTTGTTGGAATGTGCAATGTCATGTTGAGAAATGGATTTGATAGTAAGATCTTCCCCATAATATTGTTCCCATTGTTTAAGGCTCCTAGAGATATATCAAATGTATTTCTGTCATAGCAAAAGTAGGCTACTTGTCAAGTGTCCTGATGCTGAGTTGCCTGGAGCTATTCTTTGAAGCTTTGCTTAGAGTGTGTATTCTCCTGGTTTCCTGGCTTTCTGCTGAGTGGTCGAGTCAGCTGGTTGATGTGATCCAGAAGGGAAGTTGGATTTTTCACAGTCGTCGCCAGTTTTCCACCTCTGCGCCATATGCACTGTTGCCTCCTCTGCCGAGCTGTAAATCACTGCTTCTTCCTTATACGGCACACAACACAATGAATCCTGGAATCTTAAATTTCTTTCCTTGAGCACAGCTTTCATTTCGGCACCCCCCACCCCTCCCCCCCAGCAGCCCCAGTATATAGTCATGGTTTAAGTGTACAATTTCTCTCCTGGAAACCAAATCCTTGTATTTCTGCCAAGTTCTTCTAAGCATATTTCTACTTTATTCTGAAACTTGAGAACCGCAACTGGTCTTGGTGAGGCTTCAGTCGAATGAGCACGTTATACTCTCTAGATATTTAGCGTTGTAGAAGAGGGGAGCTCCAAACCTTTCACTGGAAAACCTTTGACAAAAACAATCGTTGATTTAATGCTTTATTCAGTTCCCTCTTGTCACCCATGTATTTTAAGACTGTTACATCTCAAGTGCTCAAATTAGTCAGTTTAGCCTCCATTTGCATATGAAGCTTCACCGGCTCCAATGTAAAATCTTTCAGTGAGTGGATTTGGGCTGATTATAATTCACTTCACTGCCTTTTTGAGTGTATTGCACTTAAAGAAGAAGTAAGTGGTCCGGTCGTTTTCGCTAATGCTGCGTTCCAGGCAGGCTTTTGAAATCGTAAATTACAGCTTCAAGTCACAACTTACGACTTTGTAGCGTTCCAGGTAACCCACTCGTGTTTTTCCGACCTGTTTTACCGGTGAAAGTCACTATAACAGCCACTCGTAACTTCCGACCGGTGAACTCGTACCAGATCGAACTGGTACCACTTCACGGTCGGAAAAATACGAGTTTCCTTGAACGCACCATAACAGTCCTCGTCCCTAGTGACATTCACGGCGTTCCTTGGCTGCACACACAGCCCTGCATGCCGTTCTCTCTCCTCATTGGATAAAAACTGTAGGATACGATAAATGTTTTCTCCTCGGCTCAGAGCAGAGCAGAGTGACTGACAGACCCGTGTTTCAGACCAAACACTCTATGTAAGTGATTGCTGTCGGAAGATATAACTATTTAAGACTTATATTAACACAAATATATCACTTACTTCTGCTTTAATATTAATACACGCTCATGTTGTTATTAATTCTGATAGCTATTTAAAGGTTTAGCATAAGCATGTTGCCACTAACTTCTGACAGCATTTCAATGTATAAGTGAGTCACCATCATACTATTAAGTTACATCCAAAGATCTGTAAATAAAGAAATGTTTTTTGGTTGATTTCGTTCTCTCCTGCCACCAGCAATTTCTCAACTTCGGTTCACGGCTGAATAACTGTGTTTAAGATTTTAATCTAAGAATCAGTTGGATTCCAGCATTTAATCATCCAGCAAGGAGACTCAGGTCTGCTTAATATGATGAATGAATACCTTACACTGTGTGATATTTAATATTGTTAACACACTGGATTTTTGACTGTTGTTGCTGTTTTCTAAAGACAAATATATGTTAAATGTGCATGATAATAAGAACAACACTCAATTTAGTGCTTCTCTTAAAATTAGAAAGTGCTTAACAAGAAAAGTAAAACAAAATAAAAGAAAAAGAACCGGGTCATAAAACATCAAAATCAGCGCAATGCAAAAAGGTCTGACAGCAAAAAAATATGTAAAGAAACAAAATGAAACAATATATTTAAAACAAAATAGGTTATTTCTGCCTCTTTCAGATACTAAGAGAAAGGCTCAGCTCTTTATTTACCTGTTGTGTTACAAGTGACAGAACCAATATTTGATCAGGAGTCATAAACTCTTGATTTTACCATCTCAAAGTCAGGGTTTCGTTTATGGGTTTTTGTTAAACCTGTTTTGTTGAACAATAGAGATATTAAGAAGAGGCAATCATTTATTGTTAAATAGAAATGCATTCATACAATATCAGATGATAAAATCCATTGAAAGTACAAATATAGATGCTCAGCAACACCAACAACCAGCCAACCCTTTTATTTTTAAAATATCAATAATTCAAATATTTCTGGATTGAGTTTTACAGCTCATAAAAAAGTGAACCCGCTGCTCTTTCTCAGATGTCTGTTGCTGCCTTCTTTCTAGGTCAGCCCCTTGATTGATGAGAACACCCGTAAGAAGTTCCTTGTTTATGCTGGAAATGACTACCAGGGTCCAGGAGGGCTTGTGGACTACATTGACAGAGAGATCCTCCCTGACTTCTTGGGAGGAGACAGCATGGTGAGATTGATTCCCGGGTGTATTGATCTCAACCCTGTTAATTAGTTTTCCAAACAAACACAGTGATGTAATGTGGATCTCACCTCTCATTTTGGCAGTGCTTTTCTCCACAGTCACACAACTTCAGAATTCACTGTATGAGTTAGAATCAATCAATCAAACCAACGAGTCAATCATACAAGACAATGTAACCTGAAACACAAATAGGGACACATGTATTTAGATGTTAGGATGTATACATTTGAATGGTCTGTGTTTTCTCTTGTTTTAAGTTGTTTTTGTCCCATAGTGTGACATTCCTGAAGGAGGCATGGTCCCCAAATCTCTGTACCGGACAGCTGAGGAACTGGAGAGTGAGGAGAACCGCCTTTTGACTGACTCCATCTATAAGAGTGCCAGTATCTTCAAGGGAGCCCCATATGAGGTACAGTGATTTTATGCCACTGTATTAAAGAGGTTATCCTGATTGTTTAAGGCTGCTTAAATCTGAGAGTGAGGGGGTATTTCCCCAGGATTTCAGTTTCTGTGTGCTTGATTTTATGCTGTGGATTCTGGTGCCACCACCTGGAAAAAATCTGCATTGCAGGCTTGTTGCAAAGGAGAAAAAAAAAGAAAGAAACATGATTAATGACCTGCTGTCTGATATTCTGTGTTTCTAATCTCCTCACACCCTCCTGCAGATGCTGATTGAGATTACAGAGGCCTCCTCCGTCATCACCTGGGACTTTGACGTGTGTAAAGGAGATGTAGTCTTCAACATCTACCATTCCAAGAGGGCCCCTCAGCCTCCTAAAAAAGACACTCTCGGAGCCCATGGCATCCCGTCCCCTGGGGCTGTCAATGCCCAGCTGATAGACAGGAGCTGGGTGCTGGGCCAGGACTACAGCATGGTGGAGAAAGCCTTCACTTGCAGGGAGGGGGAGAGTGTGCAGGTAAGAGGGAAGATAGTGGACTCTTGTCTTTTTTTCCTCTCTCTTACAGTAGCTTTCAGCTACACTTTGTCCCTGTGTGCTGTTTGTTGCATCAAAGCGCTTAATCCTCTACCATCACAGCCTCAAATTAATCCTGCAGCTTTCCCCTTGTTCAAACAGGGCTCCCACATAACACGCTGGCCTGGCTTCTACATCCTGCAGTGGCGTTTCCACAGCTCCCCTGCCTGCACCGCCTCCAGCCTGCCTCGTGTGGATGATGTGCTGGCCTCTCTGCAGGTCTCCACGCACAAGTGTAAGATTATGTACTACACCGAGGTGCTGGCCTCCCATGACTTCAGGTCAGTTTATTTATGAGCCTCCCTTTTTTTTATATTTTGGGTCATGTCATGTTTTCTTTGTACAGCACAGAAGCTCTTGTTCGTATACTGGCTGTTGTGACTTCATTGAAAATCAGTGTGGTGATAAGTCTGGATGTTTCCTCGTGCTTTACAGACAACTTTGCCTGATGTACTTGTACACTTGTGTTAAATCCATGTTGCCTGTCTTTTTCTTTATTAGGTTGAGTCAAATCTATGAATTAATATTTATTTCTGCCATTTTCTGTTGTTTCTAGGGGATCCATGACCAGTCTGGAGTCTTGCCACAGTGGCTTCTCACAGCTCAGTGCTGCCACGACCTCCTCTAGCCAATCAAATGCCAGCTCCATCTCACGGTAGCATCTGCCCAACATGTGTCTTAATGACCTAAAACCGACATACGTATATCTCACTCTGCCTTATATGTCCAAAAGATTTTTTTTTCACTCTTACAGTATGATAGAAACGTGTGTTTCAAGTGAGTGCAACACTAAAGTTACATTGATCTTCTTTGCTATTAGGGAATGAGGTAACAGTTTTTTCTGAGCCTGTGATGACTGACCTGTTTTTGTATGTATTTGTGTTCAGTAGCTATATAACAATATGAATATGAACTTGTGTAAATGTGAAATGTCTAATCAGCTCATATGTAGCTCAATGCTTGTCTAGTACTGTGATGCGATTATGTAGGGATATCTGCTACTGTAGGTAAATACATTCAAAAACATCCTAAATAGCAGTTTTAAAATATTGTTAGATGAGGTGAAGATTACAGGAAAAAAATCATGTTTCTGAAGTTGCTTTCATTCTCCACTAGATGTCAGTGTACTTTCAGATGTGAACTGCTCTCAGATCAGAGCAAGTTATTTATCACCAACGTTTATACTCACACTTTGTCTTGTCCCCTAAGAAATCGAAAGCAGTCTTGTTTAAATAAAGAATTTATCACACAAATGAATATTCATGCATCCTCCAGAATGTGTCTTGGTCTCTGTGCTGTATTCTGAGAGAACAGTGACTGCAGTGGTGCCGTTTTGGAGTAGTCATTTTTGAAAAATCAGAGAGATGGGTTATTACACATTTTAAAGCAATGGGTAACATGTTGAGTGAGCAGATAATGTGAAATCTCTATTAAAATATGCAGAGCTTTAGATTCCGTGTAATGTTGTTTTTGGGCTTGTTAGGCATAGACGGTGAGTTTTCTGAGGCAGCTAATTTGAATGCAATATAGTGCAGCCCCTTGTGATCTGGCACAGGGCCAGGCAGACAACTGATTTACATAAAACTTTAATTTCCATAAACTTATCAGATGCTTCCAGCTAAAGCTTAATTAGGGCACCGGCCATCGCCAGGGCACTCGACCCAACAGCTATGAAATAGCTGTAGGGACAGTTCCCTGTGGATTTTTTCCTAGTTATTATTTTTTTTCATCTTCCGGACGATTTTCGATTCGCTACTAGTCCTGCAACTTTGCAGGACATATTATATATCAAAACGTTTGATCGGGATCGCTATGCTATTACTTTTTTCTTTAATTTTTCGCGACGTTTCGCAAAAAACTGCGAAAAATTTCCCATAGAGAATGCATGGGAGAAGGTCAAAAAACGAACAAATCATCGGATTTTTCATACTGCCAACTGTTGTCTACTGCTCGGGCATACTTTCACCTAGAGACTCTGTTTAAACTGTAAATAGTAGACACAAGTCTTGTGTATTGGTGTATTACTCCACGTTTTGATAGGTCGTATAGTTTTTGATCAATCCCTGATCAATGACCATGATCATTTTTGGAGAAATTATGAGATTATAATGGGTGTGTATTGCACGGAATGTTCGTGCTAGAGTGCGTGATGTCATCAGCTAGAGTGGGGGAAAGCCCTGAATAACTCCTGAATCTTTCTCTTTCCAAACTCCTCTTGGACACAATTTACACTGTACACACATAATTTTTTCACAGTTTTGTAGACAAACTTGTTGTGTCTCCCACAATGTGTTCAAAATATCAGAGAGACTTACAGAATTTGAATTAACAGCCTCTGAGTGTGGCCATGTCTGTCTCTCCTCCTCATTGACTCCAATACAAAAATTTTCTGAGAGGAGCAGAATGGACTGATGTTTTAAAACTGCCCGTGTCGCCAAAATATTTACTGTAGAAACACCAAATCGTACCAAAATTTTCAGGAAGGCCTTAGGGCACCGTTGATCCGTGTCTTGTTCTGATAGGAGCTACCGTTTTGTCAGAATAAGCCTAATTGCGAGACCAGTGTAGAGGCAGAAAATGGCTCTTTTTCTCCACGTTTCTGTCTGCCTCAGCCTGGGGGCCCCTATCGTCATTGGCAACCAGCTCAAGTTGTCATGGTAACCTCTGATCCTCAGGCCAGGGTCGTTAACTCCATAAACAATCCACCTGGAGCTCGTTAAGATGTTTGTAAACACAGACACACAGCTAAATCAGACTGATACAGGATGCAGCTCAGTCACACACACAGACTCTAGAACCAGCTTCATGTCATTACAGTTACACACACACACACACATTAAAAACACACAGGTAACATAATGCGCGCGTCAGCGCGCACTCCTCTCCCACACTCTAACACACACAGGTAACTTCCTGTGATTACAGTTAAAGACACACAAACACATCAAATGCGCGCGTAAGCGCGCACTCATCTCTCTCACTCTAACACAGGTAACTTCATGTGATTACAGCTCCTCCATATCAGTGCTTATAGAAAGATGATCATGTGTCTGATCAGCTCTGTCTTGACCTTAAGATCGTGGGTTTGATTCCCATGTTGACAGAGATGGTAGGAACGGCAGTAGCTCCGGTGCCCTTTCAAAATTTCCCAAGAGGAAATTTTCTAGTTGAATTTCCCTGTGTTATATATATATTTTTAATTTTCTTATTTTTATTTATTTTTTTGGTTTGCAAACTTGTGTCATGGTGCTGCTTATCCCAACACAAAGCCAGGTGGATTGAGTTCTCTGATTGGACGGAAGCCTGACTTCCTCGTGTGTCAGGGTTGTTAGGAAGAGGAAATGTACTGACTTTGCCAGGAGCTTATTTACTGAATTACTCAGCTTGGTCTAATGACCTCCCAAGACACACATTGTCCACATTAATACCAACGCCTCTTTCTCCTGATATACCTTATTTGCTATTAAAACCTCTTCTTCTTGAGCAGCTAAGGCTGAATTACTGGCTTTCAGAGAAAAATAAGTTCTTCAGGTACCAAAAGGTTGGTTAGGTAAGGTGGATTACGCCTTAATAAGGCATCACATTAAACATGTATCTACTTGTTTAATTGGTCTGACAAAACCTTGTGAAGAAGTAGCAGACCCAGAACCACTAAGTATTGAAATTATTAATGGATACATGACTTCAAATTTACACAAAATGCCTCCGAGAAGTGGTCAGAAGAACCGCAATACGTGGGTTAAAAACTGTGTTAAAAAGAAAAGCACTAACCCACCTTTGAGTCCAACCCTTGTCCTATATAATCTCATATCTCTCTCACTTATTTTCCTGTCTCCTAAGGCAAAAAATAACTTCAAAAGGAAAAAAAGGGCAATAACCTGCAGGGAGGCATTTGTTAAACAATTCAAATCAAAAGTTCTGACTGAGTCCAAGCAAAGTTCATTACATATACAATACATCACTTTTACGCAGTCTGTGAACTCACTCGCAGCATGTGCTAAGCTTATATTATTTTCTGAATTTGCAATACAGTCGTGTATTTGTAAGTGTTTTCTCCAGCTGCAGTTTACTGGGTTCTCAGCGCCAATGTGAGTGAGTTCTGACACAGCTGAAGAATCTATAGCCATGCCTGCAGGCTATAGCTAAGGCTACGTGGGTACAGTCATGTTTTGAGTCTATAAGCAATGACAATGCAAATGCATGCTGACATGCATGTTTACTGACTGTTGTTCACAAAGTATTTAGTCATAAACAAAATAATTGGACAAGTGATCAGGGTCATTTAAGTTATTGTGAAAATGATTTTGAGGGGGCAGTGTGCCAGATTTTATAGATGGGAATCCATCGATAGTTGTCGAGACAGTTTATGTAAAGAATAGTGTGAATCAGATGATGTAATTAGAGGAAAAATCAGAGGACCAAAATTTAATTGTCATAACAAACCATCTATTTTGTGGTAGTATTTTATAGCCTTTTACCAATAAAAAAACAATGTCAATGTCACTACACATTGATCGGGTAAAGTTCTATCAGACATTTGTCATCATTTAATTTACATTGCCGTTTATCAATCATGAAATAAGGTCACTCTCTGTCACGACAAATATGTTGTTAACACACTGGACTTTTTGTTGACACACTGTTCTACCTCATAAGCCTGTGGCAGACCAAACTTCCAAACCACACTGGTGATATGTGAGCAACAGTAATGATACTGCAGCCTGGAACACTTGATCTCTTAATTCTTTGGTGAGCACAGCAGGCAGAGAGGAGGGCTGCAGTGATAATGTGCTGCTGAAATGGTATCTGACTTCTTGTTACAGATATAAACATCCCAGCCTTGGGAATATGTACATGATAATGAATCATCTTCTCAGTCAGGCACTGGAAAAGTCGCATGGGGCTGATTTTTGCTGATGTTTCTTTTCGTATTTACATCTCATAAAAGGCAAAAGGTAGAGAGGCTGTACTTAAAAAAAAATTATCATGCATCACTTCCTCATGTCAACATGCACCTTTGAATTTAGAGAGAGCTCACACGGGGGACTGCTTCTCAAGAGCTGCAAGAGCTGAATGGCAAATACAAAGGTTCAAACACTATATCCTCCCATTTGTTCTCTCAACCTATCAAACCAGGCAAGGAAAATGGCTTTTTTTTCAAACTTGATATGATCACAGTATAAAAAAAAAATTGAAAAAATCTCATCAGGCACAAAGTTGTATTTCCACCATAGTGTGTGGATCCACATTAAAACTTAAGCCTGTGTTTCATTTGCTTCCTTCTGACAACCCTGACCTTCCCACTAATTGAAAAGGAGAGCTCTGGATTAGTGTGCACTAAATTATTTTTAGGAGGCCTGACACAGTGGAAGAGAAACTTTGTGCAGGATTATTTGTGTGTACAACTGTGGTGGCTGAATCAAAGCTCTGTTTCACTGTGATGTGTGCAACCTGAGCAACAGTAAACGTTTAATGCCGCTTCCATCTGAATTTGTGGACCTGTCTGTTTAACTAATCTCGTGTATCGGCCGGGTTGGAATTCATTTTCTGACTGGTTCTACTACTGGGCCTGATTAATATGTCCACAGACAAATAGATACAGTCACTTCTATTTATCTCTGAAGCTTCATACTATCTTTCATATCCTCAAACATCGATTTTCTCTGCAACAAGAGAGGCCATCAATCTGGCTTCAATTTAGGCCAATTTTGAGCGCTGCCCTCATTTGCAATGAACTGTCAAGGCTCTGCTTAAGTCAGATGTTGTTTTCATTAGTTTTCAAACATCAGACCTGCTTTTATTTCCCTGGTATTTTCTTGGCTCACTGACTTCTGCGGTTGGTATTTCCATTCCTCTCCCTCTAAACAGGCATTGAACTGTGCAGGTCAGTATCGGCCTGCCCTCCCTAAATGTTGCAGTGGAAACACATTTAGCCTATCCTTTTGCTTTTTTGGACAACATCCCAAACTTTGCCAACTTATTATGCCTCCAGTACACTCACAAAATTGATTGCTTAAAAAGAAATGTAACCATACACAGCATCATCTCAAACATTGTTCAAATTAATTTAACTAATTAAATTAACTTTAGGCTATTCTAAATCCTGGTGTCAGAAGAAGTAGGCCCTATAGCATGAAAAAAATTGAAAAAATCTACAATATTTTTCATTTGATGGATCATTGCAGTCATTTGGGTAAATATTTCCATTTGCTCCAAACATAATCTGAGATATAGGCCTACCACAGCCAGCAGCCTACTGTTGTTGGAAAAATACATTATTTGAACACTCCTACAGGGGGAAGTGATGTTAAGGGAGGTTACCAGTTAATTGAATATCTTCTGCAACTCAATACATTATGAAAGCCAGCAAAGGCAAAGTCGCCATGGTCGGAAGACAGCATTTTTGAAAGGTTACACTAATAAATCAGATTCTTCAAGCATAGGCTACCCAAGAAAAATAAAATACCATCTTGTTGTTGGAAGAGGAAAATGTGTCTCAATCAATGAAAAAAAACTTTTGAATGAGGCGTGGTAAGATCAACAACAGCCTAATGTTACGCTTTTTGTTGTCATGGTTTTTCTTGAAGACTGCTTCATTAGGTAGGCTACGAGCCGATCAAATCAACAAGCCTATCAGGCTGGAGGAAGGAGGAAACGGTTTCCTCTTGGCGGAAGTCTTTGAGATATCTGGAAAAACAAAAAACACAACAAAACAGGCGGTGAGTGTAGAAAAAAACAAACAAAACAGAAAAAAACAAACAAAACAGAGTAATATTGCGAGCTGAAGTTGTAAACAGTTTCAGTAACGTCGTTAATTGGAGGGACAGCTCCCACCTGCCGGAAATCACTTTGATGTGTAAAACAGGCCACTGATACACCGACTTCATCAATCAGGCTCCTCACTGCTCCACGACTTCATCAGCCATTGTCACAAAATGAGTCTTGAACTGTTCGGTGTAGTGCAAGAAGTGCGCAGTGAGGTGACACACACAGACAGCTTCGTTGTTGTTGTTGAGGACAGCTGGACGAAGAAAGGACAAACTGCTCCCGCCGGTTCGTCATGCAGAGCTGACCGAGCCATGAGCTGTTGATTCAGGTAGGTTATTTTCTTCACGCGTTCCCTGCCACATTGTTTTCACATTGCCATCCCAACCATACCATTTATAGCTCAAAAATATACTAACTTATATAACTTTAATAACGGTCTGAAACAGTTTTCACTGTGCTGTGTGTGTGTGGTTTTTTTTTTGCTAATAGCCTATGCTGGTAGCACGCAAGCTAGTTTTAGGCTATCTATTGCCTGTTTGTTTTCTTGTTGGCTGTTTGAGCTTTAGGCCTGTTTTTCACAGCAGACATTTTCTCTGCCATTGCAAGACCACTGTGTTAATAATGACAGTTATTAGGGCTGTAAGTTTGACCAGGTCATTGTGCTCCTCCTCCCTAACTGACTAATGAATGGGGGCATTAGCTACTAGTAGTTAGTAGTTTTGGTCTGCACTTTTACTGCCAATAAGAATCAAAATGTCTGCAGTATTCACTGTTTTCCATTGCTGTCTAAAAAGTTGAATCACTGAACTAAGTGAGTGTTACCTAGGACTTCTAGGCTAGCTACTTCACTGATAACTGGATAACTGAGAATCTACAAGCAGTGAGTAAAGGGCACTGTTTAAGATACCCATCTTTGCTCCTCTTACCTGCCAAGCCTCACCACCCCTCACCAAACACAGGTTTGCCTTATTGGCAGGCAGAGGAGCCTGGCAGGAAACCCCTATGCACTTGAGCGATGTGGTGTCTGTTGAATAAAGAATAGGGCGAGCGTGAGAGAGCAAAGACAGAGATAGACAGATGGAGAGAGTAAAATAAAGGCAGGACGGCAGGATTAGGGGCCGAGGGGAGCAGGACAATCAAATGTAGATTTCCATGGGACTGGCTGCCATCTCACCTGCCAGTCCCCTTTTTATCCAGTCAGACTCTGTGGAGAAGTGACTATACTCATGTGTGATCAGGCTGGTGGAGCGTGACTTGCACTGGTAGCTGGATGGCACCACCTCTACAGTACATGTGCTTGGGTACAGTCCTATGTGACTTCTTGTGGCTTCTATTTTTATGCTTCTATCTATGATATAATACTTACTTTTCTCACTGTGAAGTTATGCTCAGTGCGCAGTTGTTTTGCAGATGAAATAATCAGTCAGGCCGTCAGTTAATGGAGCAGTTAGGCTAATCAAAAAGTAGGATATTATAAGCAAAAATACCAAACCCATTTTCTTCTTCACCTGATTGAACATAATAATAATTTGGATATTTGGCAAACAAAAGTAGGCTAATTCAACACATTAGATGTGATTTAGGATTAGGCTAATCCATAAAATGTCATATTGTCATTAAATTGTTTTAGGTCTGGACCAACCGTTTTTTTTTTTGTTGGTGAAATTATAATGCCTTTTTTAACATACAGTAAATTTTATTTTATAGACAATATGACTTTTGGCACACACCAGTAGGTGGTTTTTGAGCCACTGACATAAAGGGCTGTTACCTACTATACAGTACTTCTGATCGAATGGGAAATACAGGATTTGTCTCCATGACCACGGTGTTACCCGGATTACTGTGTCTTTACAAGCAGCGAGTCAAGGGTGTTCTCCACTTAAACACGACAGAGACAGAGAGTGATGTACAACCCTCAGATAAAGCCTCTTGTTGTTGTAGACAATGCTTTACAGATGCAGTGAAGCAGAGAACAAGAGCGAGTGAAACCCAGCCAAACGGTTGTGTGTGGAAAATGTTTCCTGGCACTGGCATCCACTGCTCGCTCGTTCTGTCTCTCTAACATTATGAGGTAGTTACTGTAAGCCAGGCCCATAAGCGATCCCTAGATGCATGCTGGCACTGCACCACTCAGTCTGTTCTGTAGCCTCTGAGATGGTCCTGGCTAGTGAGAGCTACCTGTTTCCTCATTCTGTTTAAATTAAAACAAACTTTTCCTACCATAAAGGGATATCTTTATTATCTGGTGACAGTAGTCCATTACGTATCATTTCAAGTCTGATTACAGAACATTAAAGCTGTTTGAGGAGACGAAACAGCTGATTGGTCCACACCGGCTGTAACGCGCAAGATCTGGAGCTGTTTCACTGGAGAAGTAGACTAACACCATTTAGGCACATCTCAATAAATAAGAATATGATGGAAAAGTAAATTTATTTCATTAGTTCAGTTCAAATATAGATTCATTACACACAGAGTGAAATATATCATGTGTTTATTTCCTTTAATTGTAATGATTATGACTTAGCTATTTAGTGAAAACCCAAAATTCTGAATCTCAAAATATCTGTGAATTTGTGACCTAACGATGTCACACTCCAATCAGCTAAATAACTCAAAACACCTGCAAAGGTTTCCTGAGCCTTAAAATGTAATTGAAAAATGAGCAATGCCAGTTCTCTAGACCTTCTAGCTGTCTTTCCATTGGCTGTGACACAGATCTTCTCAGAGTGCTTCTGGTGATCTTCTTCCCATTTGCATTTCACTCCTAACACCTTGGTTTGAAAGATTCCTGAAACTTCTCTTTGGCAAAGAGTAAGTTGAAAACGTTGAAATCTCTTCTCTGTCTATTAATATGAAACTAGAGCCGGCAGCCAGTGGCTCATCTTAGGATAGAGACTGGAAACGGAAAGCAGCGAGCTAGGCCAACAGGCCAACTCTGACTCTGTCCAACAGCAACAAAAGCTGCCTACTGTACCAGCACCTCTAAATCACACTAATTAACAAGTGATTTCTTGTGTGTGTAAAGAACATCGGTATAATGAACAATTAGCTGTAAGACGTGTGTCTTTCCTGGTCATAAAAAAATGTACGCGAATCAGCATGGTAACTATAGAGCCAACAGATAGGCTATCCCTCATGCTAAGCAAAGCTTAGCTAACTGACTGTTGGCTTCACACTGTTAGCCTAATATTCATCGTACAGATGTATGACAGTGCAATCTGTCTCTCTGCAACAAATTGTGGAAGCCTTTTTTATATTCCCTTAGGTGATTTATGATCTCAAAAGTTTTGTTAAATGTTCATTATTTTGTGCTACATAGCCAGAAAACTAACAAAGAGGAATAAAGAAGAAAAAATAACTAATAAATAAAAAAGTAAAACTGCCACCCCAAACAAATATAGCGCCTCATACATAACAATACCCACAGTCACACTTAAATTAACTCCTTATAATGTAACAAATGTGTATACTACAGTATTAAAAAGGAGGAGAATGAATATGCAGCATGGTGTTCTACAGTTGACTCAAGACATTAATTCCTACCCTGAAATAATTTCAATACAGGATCCCACAGCTTCTCAAACACCCCAGCTTTTTATTGTTGTGCCCTGGCATACTGTACTGCTGCAAGTCTAGGTTTTTCTAAACTATGGGGACAGGTTTGTGCTGGATGCAAATGTAGAAAATGCTTTTGCCGTTCCCACTCATGGTCGGGGAAAGTGGCTCTGACAGGCAGCAGAGATGAGATATGGACCTTGACAGGTCTTCCTATTGTGTGCGCCTGAGGGGGAGTCATCACCTGTCACGGCCAAAATGACTTTAGGCTGGTGTGTTAGCCATGTTTGTTGCTTCTCAATTCCTTGTTTGGATATTGAAATGAACAATCTCCCCTCACTACAGTCACACGCGGCTGACAGTCGCAGGGAGTCACAGGGAATATGTGACAGCGATGAAGGCTTTTTACCACCACTCCCCACCCCTTGGCTCATCCTGTATGTGTCTGTCCTCTGCTGTGTGGTGTGCAGGCATTGTCGTTGTAATTGCCTTCAAGACTGGCTTAGGCTCTGGACCAAGGATCTTTCAGCTGTGATCTGTTAAGCCTATTACATACTTGTTGCGTGAAGAAACACAATCCTGTGTGGATGAAAGCCTTGAGTGTGAGAGCCAATTTGTGCCACTTGCTTTGGCATCACCGCATCCCGTCTGCTGAAATATAGTGTAAGTCCTTTGTTTGGTGGATCATTAGTACTTCAAAACAAACAAAGAAACGAGACAATGCCACAGATTCAGAGATCCCTTGATTGGGGCTGTGCTCTTATTGGCCAGGTTACATCAAACACGTGAAACCAGTTGGATGAAAAACTGACCATCTTGATTATGCATCTTGACATTTTACTGACGGCATTCTTTTCAAGATAGCATGATGATTGAAGGAGCAGATGGGGAACAAAATGCTGATGGCTGATGGTGGATCCATTGTGATGCAATCTGCTGATAAATATGCTTGGACAGTTTCAAACACTAGCCGGCTGGCAGAAACTTAGTAGAAATCCCATCGTAGACAGCTTCAATGATGACTGACATGCTTGTGGGCTCAGATGATGTTCAGTGACTGAATAATGTCTCTGAAGAGAAAACGGCTCCAACTCTGCGTTTAAAAAATCCTGAACTACCAGTTGTTTAAAATACTGTAAAATCCAAAGCAGATGTGCATTCATGGAACCCATTGTAACCCTGTACACCTGTAAGAGTTTTGGTCTGGTGATCTAAGACAATTTGATTAATTGTGCAGGAGACATCCAGGATCCAGTAAAATAGAAAAGAAAAAATTAAAAGCTGCGTTCCTATCATGTCTTTACCCAGTAAAGTGATGTTAGAGAGCACTAGGTTACAAGCACATTAAGGTGCATGAAGCCCAGTGAACTGGCTTGTAAAGATCCCATGTTAAAAGAATTGTGAGCAGTGACCTTTATAAGAAAATAAATACAAGGTTCTGACATTGTACATTTTTGGGACGGTTATAACCACAGACAGTCTGGCTCCAAACCTGTGTCTTTCTTCTATCTGTAGTGTTTTTGCGTCTGTCATCTCTCAGCTGTATTTAAGCAAACAGGAAGGATTGTTTGCTGCCAGTTGCTATTGTGCAAATATTGAGCAGCAAGAAAACAGATTAATAAACATAATAACAACACATTGTATATTCTTTAGGTCTACAGTAAATAAAATACAACCTGCTGAAGAGTGGAACACGTGGGCAGTAAATGTTTACTTGTTGCCACCGTATATATTCTACCGTGACTCTTACCAGACGCAGCTCTGTGTGTGTGTGGGAGTATGTGCCAGTCACCATATGTGGAGGAGGCGCTGTCGTTTGTGTATTTGGACTCATGTCATAATTAAACAAGGAATCCTGTAGGGTTTTGCATCTGTTGTTGTTTATGGTGCCTTCGGTACTGTACATGCACTCTGAATAGTGTTGGAAGGTATTACCATAGGAAGTTAATATGAATTGGAAATGTGGCTGAAATTGTTGAAATGCATCTGATTTATGTGTAGTTTATGAGTTCTCGGTTTGCAAATGTGACACTGACAGTGTTGTAAATATTTCAGGAGACTATGTGGAGGGGTCAGGCGCTGTGAAATCTGCCCCTGAAGATTTTAAACTCCTTTACCGCATTGTTGTTAACGTGCAAGCAACTTAATTTATAAATACATGATCTTTCCTTCACCATTTTGGTGGAATTTCAGAAGAAAACGAATGGGTTTCTAAACCGCTTTCATATCTCTTAATGTTCTGTAGTCTGGGTGACAACTTTCCTCAATCTCTTTCACTCAGCTGCCATTGTGCGGGAACATTTCCATACAGCAATGCAAGTCCTCCGTCTAATTGCAAAACATTACAGGCTGCAGCTATAACAGCTATTTAATCTGGCTGTGTGTCTTTCATGAATTAGTTACTGTACTTAACAGAATTGAATATACTTTTCCATGCTTGAAACATTTCTTTGATTCACAGTAATATTGGATAACCTTAAATTGAACTATTAAATTATGCAATTCTGAATCGCTTAAAATGCATGTGAAAAAGGGAACAGGTTGACATGGAGAGTGAGAGCTTGATGAGATGACGACCTCAAGTGCATCCGTTCACTTTGCAGGACTGATTGAGTAGTTCACAACCTCTGTAAACTGTGATGACATCCCATTGAAATGATAATTGTATTTTAGATCAAGCTCTCGTATCTTCGTAACACTCCTGGGTAGGCCATATCTTGTTTGATAGTATCTTGTAAAGTGACTGCTGTCATACAGTGTCATAAACTGATGGTCCTTTGTTCCACCCTTTGCCTGTATGTGATCAGAAAGATGGTTGTGTCAGCTGTAATCAAGAAGTCCCCGTGTCCGGATCAAACAATTTCTTATCTGAATTTAGATTACCTTTCTGCCTATGGATCAAAGGTTCCAAGATTAGATGGGATTATTCAGCAGGGGATGGTGTAACTAAAGAGTCTGAGGCCTTAAACTTAAGCCAGGACTTGGACTTTTCCATCTCTGACTGATCAGTGTTACGGAGGAAAATATTATAGTGTTAAAATACTATTATTAAATGAATATCTGTACTACCCGTATAGAAGACCTCCGGTGATCATTTAATATTTGCCAAGTTGCACCGCTTGATGGGTAGCACAGTTTCACTGGTGATTTTTCTGGCTGTGATCCTTTCATGATCCCCCCATCCTGTGATCGTTTTAGACGGGCTGCCCATCTTTCACCTTTCCCACCTCTATGACACATTTGAATTAGGTTTTTAACTGCTCGTATCTCCTCTCAATTCAGTGCTTATTGCCGGTGCAGCAATAAAAATTCATTACAGCCTTTTGCCGTAGGTGAGGTGAGTGCTGGGTCTGTGCAGAATTTCATTCTCACACTCCTGGGGCTGCACCACTAAAACACAATTTCAGTTTGAATAGTTTTCCAGAGGCCTGTGAGGTTCAGGCTTCTGCTGGGAGCTTTGACTCCACAGCAACATTCGAGTCAGGCGGCGTTTCTCAATTATCTCTTGGTTGCGTTCTGCTGGGTCGTACCGTAGTGTTTTATTTACCTGCCATGTTTGATAACCACAAGCCACATATTGCTGTGATCAGATCACTGCAGTCAGATATAAAAAGTATCACTTTCATAACTGTTGTTTGTTGTGAACAGGAACAGAGGATTTCTGCAGCACACGTGTCTACCCCTCACTGAATCCATTACAATATGCTGCTGGTGTCATGTTTGTTGTTGTTACTGTTGTAGGGAAGACATCAGCAAGAGATTGTAAGCTCATCTGTATCAAAGACATCTGTACAGGGAAACCACAATGCAAGCATTTCTTATATAAGGCATTACCTCATCGAGCATTTACACCAGCAGATTCAGACTCTCAGAGAGTTCCCACCCCAAATATGTCAGAAAGCAGTGAGTGAGGATTTGGGCATTATGACTACGTGGACAATCAATCCAACAGTCCACTGGATCAGTCAGTATTTTGCTCTCAGCTGTGAAGACTGATAACATCTAGACCATTTAATAATGCAACTTAACAACTGACAAAGCTATAAAATATATTTTTTATAACATTTAATGGTCTTTTTGATATAAATTTATAATACAAATGCAATAAAAACGTATATAAAATGTATAGCTTCTCTACAGTATATGAATCAGTAGTACAACAACACTGATATCCGCAGACCTAATAAATTAATGATGTTATTACATATTGAATTGGTACAGTAAGGTAATGAAAGGGACTGTGAGAAAATATGAGATGGAGGAGTTATTGAGGAATCTATGAAATATATGAGTTTTTGTTCTCCCACAGTTTTTGTAGCATATCGGAAGTGTAAAATTCAATATTGTGGTTAACACTATTTTCCCTGACTTTCAATTTCGGTATTGTTCCCAGAAAGCTTGTTTTCTTCCCATGTGCTCATTTTAAATATCAGTAGGAACTAGAAAGCATTTTATAGCAATGTGATAATAAGTCACAGGTTTCACATCAAAGCGTTTCCTTCTTTCTCCCTTCACTCTTCAACTATTATTTGACAGATAAAAAGAATAGAGCAAAGGTGATTCATGGGCTTTCCGTCCTGTGGCACAAATTAGCGGGGCTCGGGTTCAGTAGCGCACAGCAGTGGTCGCGGGCGCTGTTCTAATGAGGGTCAGCGGGGCAAAGCTGGGACAGGACACAGAGGGAAGCTCTCTGGATGTATGCCACCGCAATGTCCCTGAACATGAGAGCTGCCACGGAGGAAAGAAAAGGTTGGTGTAACATTGGCTGACCGTGCAGACCTGTGTGTACCGTGAACTAGAGTTGCCCTAATACAACTGTCAATCAGACCTGTCATATACTCCTCTCCCTCTCCTCCAGATAATTGCCAGGAAAGGTCATTATCTTGATCCCATGTGACTAAGCTCCGTCTAGCCTGCTTTATTTTTTGTTTGCTTAATTAATGACTCAACTCAGTTTAGGCTCCACATTTTCATTACTATAAAGATTTCCTATAGACTTGCTCATGAGCTGTTATTAGCTCAATTAACGCCAAACCGTCCATGGCTGACCCCATGCCTAAAGTCCTTCCATACTGTTGTGCAGTAAACATTGAGTGAGATGTGTTATTGACTCGCCGGCCCTCTTATGCTTTCTCAGACACTGTGCTAAGACTCTCCACCAGTGTGCTATTCCACTAATCAATAGCATGGCTAACTATGTGGGGAAATAGCTCTAGTCAGCCTCTTACTAGAGAAATCCATTCTCATCCAGCTACCGGCTCATAATTGGTCCAGATACAATACACGAGTATCTTTCTATACTATTCAGGTGTCATTAGAGGCGAGGCATGTGTGCAGCATGGAGGCAGTAACATACGACAGAGATAAAGAGGATGGTTATTAAAAGAAGCTGTGGAGCAGGAATGCAGCAGAGGATGACAGGTTTTGAGGAATGGATAAAGATTTAAAGCCGAGCGAAGAAGGGGAAGAGAGTTTGCGTTGAATCCCAGATTCTGACTGAGCCACTGATCCTCCTCTCTTGTGGCATCTGCTTTGTGTGCTTGATCTCAGATGTGCTAATAGCATTAAGGCTGGATGTTCTGACTGCCAATGTAATTAGGGCTGTTGATGTTTGTTTTGAAAAAATGGACAACAGGGACCGATGACTTGGGGGCAAAGTAAAAAATGTCTTTATTCATAGAATATTCTGGTCTTGTTTTTAAGTTTTCCTGATGAAGATCTGTTGACTGAGATTTTATATGATTAACTTGGTACAAGTAATTAGACAGAATCATTAGTCATTTCAGGGACCTGTGTAAAGGCTATGTTTTGCAGAATTAATCAATGCTACTAGCGTTTAATAAATAAAAGCCAGTGGTGTGGCAGGAATGCACTTTGATTACCCATAGTCTTGTTTCCTTGACAACATGAGTGTGTCTTCTTATCTTGGTCAGTTTGCCTACACATTAGGAGGAGCTTACATTAAGTTGTGTGGATATGACAATCACTCAGGCATTCAAATTCATTATTTCTTTCACTTACCCAGTCAGCTGAAGCTGAGGGTTGGAGGCATAAAATCGTGAGGAGGCCAGTTCTTCCACTAGTTTTGGGAGTTTAATGCTGTGATACAAGAATTTTTGTCACTTTTTTAAATAAATATAATTACACATCCTGTAGAACAACAGAAGCAATGTCATGTTTTCAATTATTTGGCATTCTCCAGTGCCGAAATGTGTTTACATTATATTTAAAAATTCATAGAAAACCAAGTGAACAAGTTGCTGCTGTTGGTGGATTCTGCTGTGCATACTTCATTTCCTTTTTTGCATGTTTGTGCGCTACCGAAGCTGCTGTTTGCTCCTGAACAGTAAATGAGATTGGATGTTGTCGGTAATATATATTTTTTCTTTCCTTTTTCCCATTTGTGCATGTTTGATGTTTCCCACCACTGATGTCTTCAGCAGCGCTTGCATGTAAGAAGAACTGAGCCTTAGAGTGATTTAAAGATGAAAGCTGTCAGCGCCACCCTCTCCATCCAGGGGGCCTTGAGAATCATATTGCATCAGAGCCTTTTGTCACAAAAGAACAATGGTTCTGAGTCTGAATAGACTACGGATGAAGTGGCAGCTGCAAACAAAGAAGTGAGGTAAATTTCATCTCTATCTAGACAACAACCACAAGGTTTATGTAAGATAATGACTCATGCAAAGATTAATTTACCATAAAAGTCGATGATCTGTATGTGTAGGTGAAGCATGGTGGATCTGAATCAATCATCCGTCATGTTAACTGTGCTTTTGTAACTGCTCCAATAATTATCACAGGTCTAAATGTCATGTGAATTATATTTTTATCTGCCGTGTTTGAGTCATGTAGAGATGAAACAAATAGTTGACATTTAATTGGCAATTATTACAAAAAAAAAACATGTTCATGAATAATTTTGAGTAATTTTTTTTCCCAAAGATGCCAAAAAAGTATTTATGTTTTTTTTTTTAGTTTTTATTTTTATGTTTATTATAATTCACTAAATATCCTCGTGTTTTTGACCTGTTGCTGGAGTTGGTCTCAGTTTCAGCTTTAGTGTTACAGTATCTCTGTATATTATTACAAGCATGTACCAATCTGACCATCTTATGGTGGTATTAGGCTCTTAGGCCCTGTCAGACTCCCTCAAACAGATTGTAGATATGAAGCCAAATAAAACCATATGATCAGAATCCCCCGAACAAGAACGGCATCCAAAATGGTGATGTAATGTTTTTGTAAAATTAGAAACAGAAGACAGTACAGTTTTTCAAAGAGAAATAAGGATGAAAATTAGTTCTTGTGTATTTTCTGGACAAACCAGTTACAGTTGAGGCGACAGTTTAAGATGTAGATGTGTGCCCCCACCTATGGAATGGAAATGATGTTTCAATTCAAAGTCAACAAAACATGTAGCTTCACTTAATTGATCACGTGTTTAGACATTTACCTTGCCTTGAATGTTCTCTTTAATGCAATATCGGCTTAGATGTTTCACCATATGGAGTTTACATGAGGCAGAAAACATGTGAGATCTGCCTTAACATCACACTGCTGCATTTCCTGAATGTTGAAATGTGGAAGCTTTAATGCGGAGATTGATGTTAATGTGCTGATCTGAAGAAATCAAAGCATTGTCGGTTCAGCTTTTCAGAAACACACACGTACTGTATATGCGCACACGTGGCAGACAGCCTCGACAAGTTTAAGCCTCATACTTTTCCTCATCAGGTCTATCACTCACAAAGCTAAAAGGTCGTCACCAGGAACATGCACTGTCAGCAATATCAATGAACCCTCACACCCGTGCACCCACCTAAAGCATCGTCAAAAGCCGGACTCACCCTACAGTACCTCCAGATTAATTTATCTGCATCCTCAGAGACAATGTGGCTCACTGCATCTATTTGAACAACACTGATCATCCCTGTTGTTCAAAAGGAAAATCACAATCAGTCCAGCAGTTGGGAACAAAAAAATATATGTTCCCATATTTTCACAAGGACTGAGTCATTCGTTGAATGAGAGCTACAATAGTCACGTTGGTCCCATTCCCCAAGGACACCCCATTGCTCTTTTCATTTTGTTTGCGTGTTTCTAAAATCACCCGTGTCTGTGTGCTCACATTTGTGCTTGTCTGCTTTGTGGGTGGCAGTGTGATTCATTATGCACCAACTCTCTTCTGCAGAGTAGATTAATTCGTTAAACCTTGGCGACCATTTGTTATTGGGAGAGAGTGCGGCATAAAGGAACACAACTTTCTGATTATCTGAATTGATAAAGGGCCCAATGAAGTGTTTATTACCCACAGTTGCTTTTTACGTGCACAACCTACAACCACCATTTGTCTGAAAATGCGTAGTGCTTGGCTGTCATGTATTTTATAGAATAAATTGCTGATGGGATTCAACCCGACCTCATGTCCATCGAGGCTTGTACTGTATTTGTTTGTGGAGAAAAATATATAACCTTCTCTGTTTTTTACTTCTCTCATCATCAGTGTTTGATGTAAACCTTTTATGAACTGTCCTTCATGGTTTGATGTTGGAACTTTGAAGGTACATACACATAGGCGTAACAAAAAGAAGAAAATGAGTGTCTTGATGTGATAATCCAGGTCCTTTGAGGTGACGGAGGACTTAAACAGCATCATTAAGTGAGTCATGGCAACAGAGACTGGTGTAGGCAGTAAGTCATCTTTACAAATAATTGCTTGTTTAACTTGCATACGTCTGTGCTTGCTGGCTCCATGGGGCCCTACATCTGAAACCTCAAAAAAAAAGAAAGAAAGAAAGAGTCACATGAGCTGTAATACCATACTATCCATCCAGACAGTTCAGTCATAAATAGATTATTGTGTATGATCCACATTTCAGAGTAAACCCCCCCCCTGTTGATTCTTATGTTTACAACATATCTATGTAGCTGTAAAAAATGTTTGTTATTGAGAGCAAATTTACAATGGGATGCTATCAAGTTGGCTTGATTGAAGATGGATTTGCAGAAAAAGTCATTTAGCCTATGACTATGTGTTGTTCTGTTGAGGCTCTTGTCTTTATAAATGCTAATTGCATGGCTTGGCGCTGTCTGTTGTGCGACTGTCACCGACACGTCTGTTAACAAATATGTGATAGGTGGAACTTTGAAAAATTGTTTCAGCCACAAAGCAATTTGCTATTGAATAAGCTGGGAGGAAGGAGAGGTCAGCGGGGTTCAATCTTGTTAGCATTTTGTATTACACACATCAAAGCTGGGCTATTCCAAGTTCTCATTAGCAGCAGGCTGTTGATAATCAATGTGTTGTTGTTTGAGGGGCGAAAACGGATGGCGATGAAAAGACGATCTTTCTGATTGGTTGTTTGGTTTGGTAAATAATTCTCACACCAAACACACACAGATGTTAGTGATCTCAGGCTATAACAACTCGATACATATGGTGTTATCAAAAACTGCAGTGTCATCAAAGCCTATGCAATGTGAAAATGAATTCTCTTATTAACTATTACACATAAATCATACAGTATAGCTTTCCCCCTAATGTATAACTCTTACTATTGGAAACAAAGGCAGTGTGGAAGTACTGCATTTGTATCTACATGCAGAGTACGTAAACAATCTGTTGCCCTGTTCTCTTTGTCTACTTTTTGTGGCGCAGTCTTTTGATCTTTATTCAGGCTCTCCTCTGTGGTTTGAGTTGCACAGAAAATCTCTTGGAAGATTTGTTTCTGTTTTTTATTCATCAGCTTTGCAATAAATGGATTTGTCTTCTCTGCACACCATTTCTGTTGGTGATGTAATGCCTAAGAGCACTTCCAAAACAGAGTGACCGATGAAATTTGACCCTTGACATGACGATTCCAGCGGTTTTAATCACTACTAGCCAAAAAGTGAACATTATGTAACATAATGATAAGCTTGGACAGACATAGTTGATAAAGTGACCTTGGATTAGAACCTGGCCCATCCACACTGACCTGGGGGTTGAGCCAATGTACTGGGATTATGGTAAATCACCACTCTGCCAATATCACACACAGGATTATTTACTACCACATCTTTGTGGACAGGCAAATCCCTGCAGGATTCAACACACATTTGAGGTTTGGGAGATTATAGAAAGTCAAGGACAAGTCAGTTTTATCTGTGAAGTTTTGTACCATAAACAGTCTCTATGGTTACACAGTGTACTCATTTACCTGAAGTTAACATTTGTCTGAATTTAACATTTAACTTTGATGTCAACCACACCCTCACATCAGTTTAATCAGTGACATTATCAATTGTATAAAAAGACCTTAATGTTCAGTATTTAATTCATCCAGTATCCCCAGCGACTGTCATATCAGATTATTTAAAATGCACATTTGAATTCTCACTCATCTCAGTGTGGAACAGCCGCACTCTGTGTCCTGGTGTGAATGCTATGAGTTGCAGTGAAATCTTATTCATGATGGAGACTTATTTAATAACCACATTGTCACAGTTCAGCACAAAAGCAATGTGACTGTCAGTATAGGTCATTAAGATACATCACTGGCAAAACATTTCCACCGTACATATCTGTAGAGATTAATTAATTGCATTAACAATGTGGTGAATGGAGTGCACATGAAAATCTAGACTTCTAAACAGTAAGTTAAAGTGTTTTTTAAATTGAATCATCAAAGCTTCAATAAAAGATCAAATAGAGGAGGAAGGGAATGTCTTGATTTTGGTGCAGCAACTGAACATTTAGTGCTTCATCTTGCAACAGGAGATTTTGGATGATCTCATGTTTTTTCGGTCTCTTTTTTCTTTTTTCTGAGACTTTGTAGTGAAACAAGAAGATTTTTTAACTTGCTTCTCAGGCTAAAAGGAGGCAATGAAAGAATCCAAGAATCTAAGTTGATGCAGCATTTGGGTCTAGTTTAATGCAGGATAGAAAAGCCCATGTGATAAAGTAAAATGTGTTGCCGTGAGTCAGGGAAGGAATAAAGGCGTGGAACAGCTTGTCAAGGTGAGAGCCACAGAACAGTAGAACATTTGTGAAAGAGCTGAAATGAAAATGACCCAGGATTTTAAAGTTGCATTCCCAATACTGCCGTGTTTCTTTAGAGGTGTCTTTTCATTGTCCGTCCATCTGTATGTCCCATTCTTGCGAAGGTCATTTCTCAGTAAAGGCTTGAGGGAATTTCTTAAACCTTATAGTTAAGTCAATGTTGAACTGCTTATATTTTGGTGTTCAAAGGTCAAGGTTGCAGTGTCAGTGCACAGATTCATGTCATGTATCCTGCAACTTAGCTCATTGGTTTAATTCTATGTTTGAGTTAATCACAGATGTCTTTGACCCACAGTGTTGCTGTTTTCATCTCAGTCTACCAGATTAAATGCAGGCAGTGTGGGTAAAAACAGCAGAGTGCAGGCTTTTTGATGTGGCTGGTTGGATTATGCTGGTTGTCCTGAAGTCCTGAAGTGTGTGCCAGAAGAGAGATTTGGATAATTCTAGTTAACACTACTGAACTCTTAAGGTGAAGGTTACACAGAACTCCAAAGAGTATACCACGGGCAAAACTAATGTAGCTTATAATACAGTTCATAAGATATTTAGCTTCTGTGTGAGGCTTATAAGTAGCTTAGTTAGTCAATTATTTAATTATGTTAATCTCTTTCTTAAGATAAATCCAGGTAGGGATCTACTGTATCATAAAAGTTGTTGCTTCCAAACAAGGATGTCTATTCTGCCTAAAGTAACCTGCCGTTCACCTCTTTCCCAGACAGCTGTGTGCCAGAGGGAAACAGGATAACTCTAGTTTGTGTAGTAGTGGTAAAGAGACCATCACTGGACTGCAGCTACAGTATGATTGACGTGTGGCTGTTGGTTCCTCCTGAGAGACCTGATAAAGTTTGTATCTTTGCATGGTGCTGCTGGCGTTGCAGATAGCTGGCAGTAGAAGTCACCTTGTGCAGAGGGAGACATACTGCACATATACAGCTATACGGCTCCTCCATGAACTATGCCTTATTATGCATGATGTATACTTACTACTATATTATTACAGGATGTATGCCCAGATGGACACTTGCTCACATCCTCACTAAAGGATTTTTTCTGCATCATTAGTCCTCTGTGCCCCTCCCCCCCAACTCTACTCCTGTCACAGAGGGGAGCTAATTGCATTGAAACCCACACTGTCCAAAAGCCACATCCTATATTCAGCACAACACAGGAACACACAGGGGAGCCTGAGGCCAGCCTCTAACGAAACCCAACTTTATTAACATTTTCTTGACAAAGCCACTACTTGCCCTGGAAGGAGGACCCAGACAGAGGTTACAGCAGGAAAGGGCAAAACTGAGTGTGTGAGTTTTATTAAAGGATACTGCCAATTTTTAATGTGCTTAAAGGTTAGACAAAGTAAACGGTGGCAAGCTACTGTTATCCTGCAGTCCCAGAGTACCATTTCATGGCAGTCTCCTTTATTCTACACAGAGCTTTTGTAATACGGTATCGGTCCTCTCCTCTCCTCTCCTCTCCTCTCCTCTCCTCTCCTCTCCTCTCCTCTCCTCTCCTCTCCTCTCCTCTCCTCTCCTCTCCTCTCCTCTCCTCTCCTCTCCTCTCCTCTCCCATATGCAGTACATACTACTTGTTCTCCATCATTGTCTAACGAGACAATGAATTGATTTGATTTTATGTTGCACTAAACATACAGTACAGCGTACATAGTGTGTGCGGAATATCAGCTCATAATACTCGTGCTTTATGCTATTTTGGGATCTGTTCAGTAGCAAAACAACAAAATACCTCCAGTTTTACATAACAGAAACAAATCATTCATAAGCTCAAGCTCACAGTGAGATCTGACATGAGGTCACTTAAGAGATTTCTGCTCTCTATGGTTTGCAGCAATTCATTGAAGACAGATTAGGCACAGTAATGGCTGTTTTCCATTAGTGTAATGATGATCCTCCATGTAGTCTCCAGTGTCAATTAGCTTGACATGATCCAGTCGGTCTATTTGCACATTAATGGATCTTTTCCATCTTAACACCTAGCAGTAATTAAGAGAAAGGAAGTATGCGTTTTTAGAAGAAGATCAGTTATGTACTTAAAACAAAGGACAATTTAGGAAAAGATCCTCCCACAACCAGGTAGTAGATATAGTATTTACTAATCTTATGGGACTCCTGTCACCGTGGATGTCAAACAAGTTGTAATGCATTTTTAAATTTGGCAGAATAACTTAGCTAGGGCCTATAATAAACAGAGTGGAAAGCGTATGATCATTCTGAACACTACACCTAGCATCGCTGATCTGGTATTTGTCCTTGTCCCCATTATTTCCTTTCCTTAATTGTGTTTTTGTTGTATTGTCCTGTTTTTTTATAGGTTTTTTTGTCTTGTTGTTTTTTCTGTTTTACTAGAGTGCAAGCACTTTACAATTTAGATTCTGTTTACTTTCTTTTGCTACATAACCAACATTTTCCACAACATTTTAATGTGTGATATTCAGAAATCCCAATGAAATATTAATCATAAAATAAAATCAACAGATAAACAGATTTTTTGGATGTCTCAAGTGAACTGTTTAAAAAAAAGAAGAAAATTGATATAACATTGATATATCTCTCTATCATGGTTACACTAGAGCACGGTGGGTTTTTGAACACATACAGGTAGATGGCAATATGGGTGTGGACTGGCAGCCAGGAAATATCCCTGAAGGGTTGAAGGAGGCCAGTAGTAAAAAGTTGAAGTTGTGAAACACACACAAACATCCACACTCACACACACTTTGCAGGTTGCTCATTAAGCGAGCTATGGGGAGTTGGTATGTGAACCTGGCTGGTGCTGCAGTGCTGTGCTGCAGAATGTGGAGGAAAGATGGGACAGTCATTGCCAGAGGAGCATTCTGCGCCAGGTGAAGCAGATGACTGTGCTATTATAGTCTTGCTGTCATAGAGGACTGTATTAAGGAAGGCACAGAACTTTTGAGTTTTATCCTCTGGAGTGTGTGTCCAACTGATTTCTAAGCAGCAGTACAGTTTCTGACCTGTAGGGGACGCTGTGCCTCAGTAGTTATCACCTTTGTGATAACTATTGTGGGTTTGACTTTTGGCCGTTAACTTTTATTTGTTTACATGTTGTTCTTATTTTATCTGCTGGCTTCATCTCAGATTTTGCGTTTGACAAAACAGAGTGTCTGGCATAAATCCACTAAGTACACGGATGAGTCATAACATTATGACCACCTGCCTCATAGTGGATTGGACTTGTTTGTCCGTCACATACCACAGGTCAAGTGAGTCAACACCTTGAACCCTTGTACCTTGCTGTGGTCCTCATACTATTTCTGAACCCCATGATGAATCATCACGATACCAGACAGTGGCACAGTTGCCACTTGTCAAAGAAGTAAATTTTCTGAACTGCAATTGTTCATTTCACGTTAAAATAATTATGGTAATAATATGGTAACTGTGTCATTCCAAAGCCATTTTGTCAATTTAATGGCAGCAAATCTATTTGATAACACGCGTCACCCAATGAGAATATACGCCTACGAGCCCCCAAAAGTAATTATGACTATGCACCACTGACAGCCATTTCCATAGGCTTTATGTTTTCTGGTGTCCATCCAGCCATCCCATTCTCATCAATGTCATATTGGGAGTAACACTGCAATAGAATTTCTTAAATTGTCATTGTTCACCTGGACATGAGGAAGAACTGGGTTGTAGTGGTCAGGAGGTCAAAGGTCAAGGGCACTGTGACCTCAGAATAAATGTTTTTGCCAAAAATGAATGAATGAATGATCACAAATCAAAAAGTCCTCTAGAGACTTTACTATACAGTATTTATTAAATGCGACTAGACAGACAGTGATAAATACTGAAACCTGACTGTTTGGTGCAGGCAAACAACTGAAAGGTAGTAATTCTAGTTTTGTAATGAAACATGAAGCATTTGCAGTATCTTATGTGTTCGCCTTCTTGAATGTCCTTGAACACCTCACTGACTCAAAATGCTTTTAGAAGACGAATATCTTGGAGAAATTAAACTTCCGCCCGAAAAACTCACTTGTCGAGTGTTGAGTAAAACAACCAGAGTGCTGCTGCTGTGCAGCTTCTCTCACCTTCTGTCGAGTGCATGTAAACACCTGTGTCCTGTTTTGACAGTTTGTTTTAGTGAAAGCTTCTCACCAAGTACCCAGAGCTGTTCCTGGTGCCTCTCAGGTCATGGATTATTCATGGGATATGGAGGGAGATGACGCAGTCCCTTTGTGTGGCTCGTATCCCAGTGAGCGTGACAGGGCCGGTTGCATCAGGTCAACAGAAGGGGAAAAAAACTGTCCAGAGTTCGTAACAGTGAATGATCACTGTTGATGGATGTTAGTGATAAAAGATAATACAGTGACATTATCTCTAAGCCTCTTGATGTGATGCTGTTCATAACTCATTGATTGTATTACTTTCACTGGATAGAAAACCAATGTCATTTAAAAGGCATTTTAATTTACATGCCATACGATGGCAGACAAAGATTTGCTAATAGATTTTACAATAAAGCCACAGCTGCCCCTTCCTCTCCGTTCTACAGTAGTATTTCTGAATTCCAAAAAGAGAAAGGTGGTTCATTGTTGGATTTTCCATGGGTTGAAATGATGAAATGATCCTGTAACGTCTGTACCCGTTGTTGGGAGGTTTTGAAAAAAGGCGGATTGAGGCTTGAATCAACCAGCAATTACTGCAAGCATAGTCTGTGTTCACAAAGAGAGTCAGAAACAACTGACAACCCCTCATCAGATCTAGTTACTGTATGGGTATAACAGCTGTAAAATATTTCCGTGTGTTTCAGCTTGTTGTCTGTGCTCTGCAAACTGACATGCACGAGTTAACATGCACGTTCTCTCTCAAATGTTTCAGGCAGAAACACTTAATTGTGGTTTGTGACACCCTGCATATCAGAGATTTGTTGCTGAAATCACCGTATGATATTCACATTCTGGACACACAAAAATGAATTTTCAAAAGCAAGAATATCTCATTTTATGTGTCGCCTTAGACTTTTTTTACAAGAAAAAGATGAAGGGGTGCAGCTTGAAACTGGACAGTCAAACAAGTGCGTTGGCAGGCGAGTGTTTCCCCTTTTCATATGAACTGTGCTTGTGCAGAGTGCATCAGTCTTCTAGTGTAAAAATGCAAAAACTGTTGTGGTTTTGTTGCAGAATCTGGACTTGTAAATAGATGAGCTATAAACACTGCATCACCTGGAAATGGCCTGTTGTTTGTTCATGCACCCTAATAATAAAGGCTGTCTGTAATATGGTTGCAATCTGATGTTTCCCCTCTTAACAAGGCTCCAGAGTGGAACGGCAATGTTTTGTGAGCAGTTGTATTCATGCCAGTGCATGATGATGTGCTGTTTTGTTGCTCCTCCGGGACAGGTACTGTGTTAATTGTTCTTAAAGTAGCACTTTTTTCTACCTCACTAGCTCAGACTGTCTCTTCCTGTCTGTGGTTTCAAGATAAAGTGATCTATAGCTGATTATTTAAAAAAACAAACAGGTTGAGGACAGAAAGAGAGGAGGAGGAGCTGATGATGACAGTGCAGGTTGCAGGGACAATGCAGGTACCGTATACAAGCAAGTGTTACAACCACAATGGTTGATTCAGTGGCCATTGTTACAGTACGTGAACATCACCTTACTGTCTTGTGGGCAATTTATATTTGTTGCCAGGTCAGCACTGTTTGAGCTTGAAAGCTTTGTAACTGCACAGTGACAGAACGCAGAACCGCCATAGTCCTACAGTGAGTCCTTCAACACTTCTTTTTCTGTATTAAATGAGAGTAATCACTCAATATAGCAGAATAAAAAGTTCATAAAGTTCAGGATTGCCTGTAATATAGGGACAGAAGGACTCCTATTCATAAAAAAGAGTGCAACCCAAACCATGTACCGGCAGAAAGTAGTGGAAAAGTTACCTAACTTAAAAGCAATTAAAAAGCAACACCATTTGCATAAATCAATCTGATGATTCGTCAGAGGGTTTGGGGCTATAACAACATACAGAACTCTAACTCAATTAACCACACCATGTAGATCACAGTTTTGTGACAGTCTGTACTGTGGTAATTATCATTTTGAAAATTGGTCACACTACCACTGGACAGCTACTTTGTATTAGAGTTGTGTTCCACTTTTGTCAAAAGTATCACTACCCATTAAGGAGGAATTGAAGCCATTTCTTTCTCTGTAAGAGCCCCACCCTCCACAGTCATTTTTCTGCCTTGTTATTGTACAAGGTTGCCCATAAAGTTGAAATCATTTTTTTTAGTCTTGATAAAGTGAATATCTTCTAAAATCTTTATTGATATATCTCTTCCAAACTTATTGATGTGAAAATTAAACCTCAATTAACTTTTATAATAGGATTAAAAAGAGGAATGTGTCTGAAAACAAAATCATTTCAACTTTATGGGCAACCGATTTGTATTGTATTCTAAGTTGTTATTTCACCCAAAAACAAACCAAAAGGCTTTGTGGTCCCTCACATCACTGTGTCTGGTGGAGCAACATCCTCCTCCTCTGGGAAACTGGTCACATCCCGCTAAGGTCAGTTTTAATATTCTCTCCATTTGTCAGGTTACAACAGACCTGATGGACTCCATCAGGTGTTTTCGATGCTTCTTCCTGTCTTGACAAATAGACAAGTCCCTTTGACCTTGGCTTTTGTTGACATCCTGCCGACAGACTCCCAAAGCCTGTACAGGTTCTTTATAACCTGGTCATGTCACCCTCTGTAATATCCTTGAGACGGTGCACACTTGCATTGTGTCAGGATGAGGAGCAGGCTTGCAGCAGCGATGCTTCCGCACTTTAATCTGGAGCTCTCTCCTTCCATCGTCTCTATAGTGAAGCTCTCATCCGCAGTTCCTCATTTGTTTTTTTAGAGCTCTTGTCGATTTTAGCCTTTTCTTCCTTCAGACAGAGCACGGCTAACATCTGCAGAAGTACCTTTTGTGTGAAACCCCCCCATTAAGTTAACAGTCCTCTGCTGCTGTTCTTCTCCCTCCTTTCATTCTCTCTGGCTCCCTTTCTCTTGCCACCTGTTTTCTTCTTCTTTCAGATTTCTGGCACACTCCATCCCGACCTCCAGGTCTTTTTAAAGTCTCAACATGTTATTGCCTTCATGCTTATCTACTCTGAACCCTTCACTTTCTTTCTTTCCCTCCTTTATTTTCCCCTTTTCTCTTTCTGTTACTGATTCAGTATCTAATCATGCTCAGAATATGCAGGACTTCAAAAGATGAGTTGATGTTTTTTTCTGAAGGTTCCTGCTATAGGACCAATTCAACAGTCACAAAAGAGCTCTATTTTAAATCCTTATTAATTAGATTTCTTTATCTATTCACTTGTTCTTACCTTTCTGTTTTCATGCAAAGACCTTTTGAAAAACATTTTTTAAGTGAGAAGTTTGCAGCCATGTATTAAACCTTGACATGTTCATTCTGTAGCAGCCCTCGCCACAGTGCTTCTCTTTGTAAATGCACCTTACCATCACTGTGCTTTCAAACACGGAAGACAAAAGAGGTTATGCACTTGCTTTTATTGTACATACCAGAAATACATGACCTTCAGTTGTTTTGCAGGGAAAAATGGACTGTGACATTTTATGCTTTGAATACTGCAGCTCTTAAATGTAGACTAAAGTCAGGGTACCTTGACAGAAGTTTTATTTGTTCTCTATCGACTCCTTTTATTCACGCCTTCGTAAACACCCCAACAAAATTCATCCTCTCCATACTGGGGACTTCATTCCCAGTTGAACAAGTCGTCAGCAGTTAACTGGTTTTGGCACCAAAAGTAGCCTGTGACAGAAACACACTCTCTGGTCCGTGAACACATATCTTCATTGTGACTTGTCACTGAAATAATGCATCCCCAAGTTCTTTACCTTAATCTTTACTTTAGACATTTCTAACCCTAAAAACAAAGTCTTAAACCTCAAACAGTCACAATTCAGTGAAAAGTAAAGCAGGCTCTTTGCTTTTAGGCCCCACAAATATAGTTTAACAAAACCATTCACAAACACAGTTTACACAGCTGTGGAGTGCTACAACTTTTGTCAAGCATGTCAGTTGATTACAAATTTAGGATTGCCAACCTAATCTCACATTATAATCAACTCTGCAGACAGACTGTACTGTGTCCTCCAGCATTACTTGCATAACTTTACTTTTCTTGGCAAATATCTGTGCTACGAACAAGCAACTGTTGACTTCCATCTTCTTTAGGTACAGTAGAATTGGACTTTGCTGCCTCATGGTGCACCTGCTCTGTCAGGTTAGGTGAGGACACCTGTGCTGCCTTCACCCCTGCTTGCCTCAGCACTGCTGCTACACACACACATACACACACACACAGACGCGCGCTGCTCTACCTGGACTGTGCGGCGTGTAGGTAAGGGACGGACGGCTCTGCAGTAGCTGTTTGTGATTGACCTGATTATGGAAAGCAGCCCCTGGCATCGCTCCCAGAGGGTGCAGGGATTGTGGCATCTTCATGAAAAATGTTCCTGTTGTGCCGGCTTCTGTCACAAGATGCCTGTGGATAAAGCTCAGCCGTGGCAGGCTGCCAAAAGGGAGAGCATGAGAGGGAGAAGCAGAGAGGGGCCTCTTTAAAGAAGGAAAGAGAGGGATAGAGGGAGATGGATGATGAACAGAGGGCAGAATTACGCAGCATTTATGTCATCTCGGATTTATGGTAAATATTATTGATGTCAGCATATTGGTAATTACAGTCAGGGTATGTGGGATGTTGTTGGCAGGTTCCGATATTACTACACAATACGGCCTGTGTAACAAAGGGGACCAACAAGGCAGGAAATCCACCAATTCACATTGAGAAAAAACAGAATCCTTATGACGCCAATTAAATCAATTCAAATGACAGCATTTAATGAAAGAGCAGCAGTTTTAAATCATGTGTACATTGTATTGTTTCATTTTTTCTTTTAAGTGGATCAACTGGATCTATAGATAGGATAGGAAATCCAGTGTAAAATGCATAGATTTACTGTACAGTAACAATACATTATCAATACAAATACAGTGAAATCAAGTCCCTGTATGTCTTGTCATCAGTGCTGGGCAAGTCAACACTTCCCATGAGTACTAATGAATAGCCATAATCTTAATTTCACAGTTGTTATTGAACAGAAAAAGGGAAAAGTAAGGAGCGATGAGCTGCAGAGGGGGGGCGCCGAGCCAAAGGAAGGAAGGCCGCCAGGAAGTGTTGCGCCATTAATCTGCTCTGCCATCCCTTAGACAAGAGAAACTATGCTCGGAGGAGATGTACTGACCACACAAGTTCAAACTCTCAAAGTTTTACCTTTGAATCGTAATAAGCACTTGCGGTGCTGTGGTGTCTTGGGTTTTGTGATAAATGCTGGGCAGGGACATGCACAGAAGTTTGGTGTTTGGCACTTTTTTAAAGGACGGCGGGCCAGGTTGTTCACTGTTTGGCTACCGCACTGCTCAGTGGTATATCTTCAGCCAGGGATGTGGTGTACGGCGCTGGTCAGGGAACAATGGACGAGCTCCTTACTCTTGGAAGGAAAGTGAAGGAGGCATGAGAGATTGTTCATCAAGTCTACATGTGGATTTGGAGAAGGCTTATGTTTACAAAAGCATCAGCCTCCGAGGTTGTTACCCAGGCCACCTGCTCCTTGTATAATGTGAGTGAGAGCTGTTTCCACAACAAGGGTGTTTTTTTTCCTTCACATGTTCTCCTCTGCTGCTGAGGCCGTGTCTCTATTTGCAATTTTCACTGGAGCCGTCTCAACGTTCAGCTGAGAAGTTGAGGGGGGGGGTTGAGTTTCTGCTCTTTGATGTGCTATAGTTCTGTCGGTTTCACTGAACCATGAACTCCAGCACAAAATATTGATACAAAACAGCTTTAAGAGACCGGTGTGCTTCAACACATGTGCTTGTTGGATGGACAAATAGCTTTTAAAAACCCTTTGCCCCCACACCTGTCTGATGTCAGACCGTGGACGTCATCCAGGGGAGACTGTCTGAAAATGTTCACCTCTTACTTGAAGGGTATCGTGTCTCACCTCGTTCTATGACAGCGGACTCATCACCCTGTCTCATAATGTGGCCGTTTGAAATGACATTTTCCAACAGCACTGTCAGGACGTTGCCTTTTATGAATACTTCTGCTCTTATAGACAAAGTGAAAATGCCAAAGAGATAACCACCCCGCCCTCAGTTTGATATTAACCTCGAGTTCTTTCTTTTATTTATTTATATTTTAGTAGGGCCATTTGAGTCTCCCTCAGGTTCTGACTTTTGATATGATTTCTTCTTGACTTTGGTTACTTCAATTATCTTATAATGACTGCAAAGGTTTGTAACACACTGAAGACACCAAACCAGTTAATAATCTGGCTGGATTATTTCGTCACACAGGCTTCAAGAGGACAAACAGTTTGTCCACAGCTTCTTGGTTGCATTGAAGTTATGAAAAATACAAACATTAGCAATGAATATGAATAAATAAAAATATGTCTAGACTGAGTATCATACAGAAACACTTTCTTTGCAGTTGTGATGACTTGTCATAAAACATTTTAAGAGCCACCTCAGCACCTGTAGAATTCATAACTGAATTTGCATCAGACACAAGGCCGCCTGTCAAACTGACAATACATCCCCAGTGTGCACTGAAGACTCAAAATTGAGTGGCTAAAGCTTTTACACTTTAATCAGTCCGAAATAATCCCTCCCCCTGAGAGGTAATTAGATACTTACTCATCTGACAAACACTTCAAGGAGCATTAAATGTATATTTTTTGTCGTGGCAATTCCCTCATTGAAGGATTTCTTCTTTAAACATACCACATACTTGTACTGAGCCTTGTTGGGCGACACTCTGGAAGGGAATTTCCCATGTCAGGGGGAAATCAATTATTCAGTTTTTGGCATGGAGAGTTGAGCATCGCACTGACAGCAGCAGAAGTAGCTCTGAGATTTAAGGACAAGTGTGGATGCATGTGTGTCTCATGTATATTCTATTTCATCATACCAACCAAACTCCTCTCATCTCCCTGCCAAACCACCACTGTAGTACCAATTCCTCAAGCACTATACTTAGATCTTTCAAGTATCTCTGAACATAATTTGAGTATTACTTCCATTGTGAACACATGACTTTTATACCACTACATTTGAAAAAGACTAGTACTTTTTACTTTGAAGTACAACTTTTTGTCTGAGGAATTAATTTTATTTTCCTAAAGTGTGATGGACCATGCACGGCCAACTGCTACACTGTCAGTCATGTGCTGCTGCATGTTTGAACAGCTCGGTTTGAGCTTGGCAGTGGTCGCACAGCAGCTACTAGATAAATATGAGGCAGAAGACGCTCCAAGTCCAGGATGAACAGTTAACATTTAAACACAGATTACTTTTATTTCAAATGTCATCAGTCTACTGAAACTTGGTACTCGAATCTGGATAGCATATTGAATTTTAAAATGTTTAGTTCCACAAAATGTTTAGTTAAACAAATTGCAGTGGGTCGTCATTTTGTTGATTCAGATGTTTATCTACCAGCTTTGTGTTTTATAGGTTGTTTTTTTTCCCAGTCAGTTGTTTCAGAGTCATTAGGGTTTGTAAATGTGGAACACAACAATGTGCTGACAGGGAAAAATACTTTTGAGAACTTAAGTATCTTTAAAAGTAAGTACCCCAGTAAAAAAAAAAGTGAGTGAACAACTCGTACTGATGAGAAGTAGTATACTTCAAGTTGAGTAGCCTACTTCAGCTGTGTACTTTGTCCACATCTGGCAGCTGTACAGCAGGTCAAATCTTTGGTGTGAGATTTAGGTGGAGCATTAAGATATTACTCATAACACCTCTGAGGTGAAAGGCGGATCAGAATAGCTTGGAAGACCTATATGATGGATCGTATTCAAGCCAGCATTTTATACGTCTTATTCCCCCCACTGTGCTCTCTGAACCATCAATTGTTGAAATCCTGAAAAATAAAAAACAGCCTCAGCGTTTTTGCAGCAAGCTGCATATGATCTAATAAAAGGGTACTCATGGTTTACCCAAATGATGTGCTCAAGCCCCCAGTTTTCTTGTTTGTGCAGATAATCTCTTTGCCATTAAAAATGCATTTCTCTGAACAACATTTATCAACAGATTGCCAGTGCCACCAATATTATATTTTATTCCCAGCAAAAAACAGTTCTTAGTCAGCATCAGTGGGACAGCTAAATTTCTCTCACGCCCACGTAGAGTTTTTGTTTGTTTTCCCGTTCACTCGTCATGAATTTTTCATCACCCACTTGATGAGACATTTCATGTGTTTGCCTTATAAAGCAAACTTTGGGTAGGGGATATTTTTCCCTCAGTCCCATTGCTACAATGGCTTTTGTACACGTTGCAGAGTCTCTGGGTGACTTATGGCCTGTTTTCCGCCAGCTTCCTGAGAGGCCTTTAAATATTCAGAGCTGTTAAGTTGGACTAAACTTGCTGCTAGTTATTTCTCACAAGAGCAGCTCACACATTTAGCATTACATTCCTATGACATTGAGAGAGTCACGATGGATGTAAAAAAAAAAAAAAAAAAAATCAAAGGAACAGATATTGTCAGGAATTGGGTGTGTTTTGCTGGTAGTGACTAACGTAGCCTCAGGCTACTGGCTTCCAGCAGCGATGAGGAGTGGGCTACAGAGATCTGGGAATCTCACTTCCTTCCAAACTCACACCTCCGGATGTTTTCCAGCTTTATACCGTAGCCGTCGGAAACCAACTGTGCTGCTTAAAGTGATATTATTTGACACAGTTTATTGGAATTGGCTCAATTCTCTCTGGAGTAACTTAAGTCTTAACATTATACTTTTGTCACACATGCAGTTGTATCCCGCGGAGGGGTAAACAAAGCTGCGTCATGGGTAAAACCAGAGTGTGTTTTTTATTCCAAAGGTTATTCCAAAAGCTTCATCAAAATAGAAAATTATCATATCTCATATTAAAATAGCTAATTTCTGTCTTTGTTGCCTTCATTTAACTTAAAGTCAATATGTTTTTATTTGTGTAGCTCGCTTGTGTATCATAACATACATAATTTCAAGAGACTTAACAATGTGAAAGTTCCCACAAAGAGCAAGCACTTAGCGACAGTGAGGAGAAAAACTTCCTTTTTTCAAGGGCAATAACATACACACACACTTTCCTTTGTATAATTAAGCCAGATGTGATTAATTTTGCTACACAGGCAGAGTGAAATAGGGGCAGCCAGATGTAATGGAAACATTTTTTAAATTCATATTAGACCTTTCCTCTCGACCAATCTGAATCAGAGTGCATACAAACCAATTATGGCTCAGGAAACCTGGGGAGAGGTCAACAGGCTGGCTATTATCTGGTTGTGCCAAAAATACACCTGACAAGATCTGGGCCAAGATTTAGGTCAAGAAAAAAAAGACCAGATTCGGACAAATGCGGTCTGTAGGTCAATGGGGTCGGAGGGATGTGGAAGTCGATTTCTAACGAAGCCTCTGGTGGCCACTCAGGAGGAAATTATACTGTGTATGTGTGCGCCTGCCTGTACATGTCTGTGTGTAGGTGTGTGCGTGCGATGTATAGGTGTGTTTCTGAGTGACTTTTTGGTTCTCCACAGAAAGGATTTGCACTGAAATGCAACCCCAGATGTGTCACAGTAGCTGACTGTAATGGCTGTGTGAATGCTACGAGCTGTAGTTAGTCCAGCGTCTTGGGGAAAGAGTATCGACGTGAAGACACCCTTCTCTCTCAAAGGGAAAGAATGGAAACCAATTTGTGGGACACATGACCCAACTGTGGTGGGTCCAAACACAACCTCACTAACAACAGTAGGGAGGACCTTCACACCCTGCATCCTCAGCAAGGAGTGTCAGCCGTGATTTATTGGCTGAGAAACTGTATGGATTGAGACGTATGACCTCACTGCCAACCTTTTGTTGACAGCTCTGTGTTTACAGTGCAGTGTGTCTAATTATAGTCTACGTATTGATATTTCTTGGCTACTTAGAAGACATGGTCTCTCTCTGGTGGAGGTGCTGTTGTCTTTAGTTGACACCTGCAGAAGTTTTCTTGAACTTTATTGGTTAACAAGGTGTTTTTGTTTAAATGGGGTTATTAAATGTAGCGTTATGCTAATATGAAAACACATACCCTATTATCGGGAAGAGAAAACTAAATTATTTATGCCCAAATCATCATGCTAATGCTATCATCATGAGTCATCATGATGTGACCCATTTTTCTTTTTCATCTTTGAGATGTTTCCACGGCTCCATATTCGTCCACCTGGGGTAAAGTTGGTTGAAAGGCACCAATAAAGGTTTCGCAGCTGACGATGCATACAAGAACACAGTCCAAATTGTGAGGAGGAAGTGGCCGCCTGCAGAGCTCGGATATAGGAGTGTGTTGAGGCTCAGATCTGAGGAAGCATTCAAAGGATTCTTCTGCTGCATTGAATGTTCCCAAGAGCACAGTGGCCTCCATAATTATTATGCAAGAAATATAGAACAACCAGGACTCTATCTGGAGCTGGCAGCTCATCTATACTCAGTATTCAGCAGAAAAGATTTTGATAAGAGAGGTGATCAAGAACCTGATGGTCCCTCCAGCTGAGCTTCAGATATCCTGTTCGGAAATGGGAGAAACTCACAGAAAAGAATTAGGCAGAGCTAAATTACAAGGGTAAATAGCAAAAGGTTCAATTATGTATGTGATATCTCAGTTTTTCCTTTGCGCAAATTTCTAAAATTCTGGTTTTGCTTTGCCATTAAAGGTATTGAATGCAGACTGATGACAGGACAATTATTTCTTTATTTTGGCTTGAGGCCATAGTAAAAAAAAAGTTGAAAAGAGATGATCACTTTATGAATGTGCTGTCTATGGTGAAGACTCGTGGAAAACAAAACCACCCAACATATTATGCTATCTACAGGCCTTTGTAGTGTTAAACTAGATTTTGTGAAACTTACTGTAGATATGTTTTGTACTCCTTTACACATCTGAATCAGGTTTCTTCATGTCCCGTCTCAGGGTTACTGCTCAGGTTTTGGATCATAGTTATTACTGGTGCACTTGGCTGTTGGGTGCAGGTTGGTCATCAGTTCAATAAACCACAGGGGTTGAAGTCTGTTTTACAACTTTAAAGTGATGAAGACACCTTTTTGCCTTTTTTTGTGATATTTTGTTTGAGGTCATTCAACCTTGCATTTGTTCAGTCCTGTTTTTGCATTCACATTTTAATTCTGCTACCATCACAGATCCAGACACTAACCTGCCTCCCAATTCGTACAGATACCATCATCCAACCTGCTTGCCCTCCCCACTCACCTGTTCCCCATTCTTTCATGGATATACCAATTTCCTTCCTCTCTGCCAGATTGCCTTTGTCCCATGTGCCTTAGCTTTCCAGTGCTCTGTTCTTTGCCTGCCTCTTTTGATCCTGATCATGTTTTTTTTTTTTTCGGGATGCTTCCCTCCGCCTGCCTCTTCGTACTTTGTCTGCTTGAATCTTTGTATCCTTGTTTATCCTCTTTTACTTTCACATCTGCTTCCTGAGTCATGCTCTTGGGTCTCTTTTCTGAGAACAGTGACAGGTTGGTTTGAAAATCCCATTGTACTGTTGGTAGACAGGCGTAGTCTCCCAAGAAAAAGTGTTTTGGTTTTTATAGACTGCAGTAAATTTAGCTTTGTATCAGCCAGGTACACCATGCCTACAGGCCATTTAACAGACCACTTTTCAAGCCAAAGATCTGCCGTTCCAAGCTTCTACATTTTGAGTCTTAAGTTATGTTATCATTAGGGATGCCCTGATACTGGTATCAGGTATTGGTTCGATACTGTTGTAATATACTTGTACTCGGTATCGGTGAACTTTATCGACTACAAGAACCGATACCAGTGCATGCAATTGCTCTGCATGAAGACCACGATCAGAGGGTGGCTTTGCATCTTTGTTGTATTTTTTTTTAGATCAGAGGCTTGTTACAACAAATTTTCTTGTAACAAGCATAAAATAAAATAAAATTTGTCTTCCAATTAATTGCATTTTGCCTAATCGTTTGTTTTTTTGTCGTCGTAGAAGGATCGGCATCGGTACTCAGTATCGGCAAGTACTCAGATCCAAGTATCGGTATCGTATCCAGGGACGTGCACATGATTATAGAGGGGCAGGGGCTCAAAGTCAGAAAAGGGCAGGACATTTTTTTTTGGTCCTTTACACAATATGGAAATTTATGTAAAATTTAATTTGTCAACTCTGTGTGTCCTTTGTAGGTAAAAGTGATTGCCAATTGTCATAATGAGTTAATTCATTTCATAGGCTTGGAAGACATAAACTTTATATACTGTTTCCGCCGTTTTATTTTGAAAATTAACCCGTGTTTTATTTTGTATTTTCTACACTACTTCCTGTCTCGATCTGCTCTGCTCTGTGCGGAATTGATGTGCCGTGCTCAATTGATGCGCCGTGCTCCGACGTCCGGCAAAAACAGAAGCTGACACATTGAATAATAGAATAATACAGCGTTTTTCTGAAATATTACCCATATTAAATGCTGAATAAGTGGACTGCGACTAGACCATAACTCACAGGTTCAAGTTGCTCCACTGTCACGTCTCCTCAGTTATCCATGGGGCGCAGTTGGCTCTCTCTCCTCTAACTTACTCACTCACTCGGTTTGAAAAAAAGATAGGAATTTATTAATGTTGTTAAAAACAAACAAACAAACAAAAAAACCACACACACAGGCAGAGGGCACTTTTTAAGACGAGGCAAAAAAGGGCAGGGGCTCAAGCACCCATAGGGCCCTATCCTTAGTTTGATCACATCCCTAGACTGAAGAAGAAGAGCTTTGTTCTCTTGACAAAAGAAGCAATTTGAAGATGGTGCCAGTGGATTTAGGAAATTGTGATGAACTTCTTCTTTCTTTGTGTCCTGACTTTTAATCAGTTATCATGAATAACAGCCCTGAAATGGAGGAGCTACTGTACATTTTTGTTTATGTTCAAAAACCTAAACAAAACGTGTTGCTGAAATTTTGTTGCACTCTTGGCTTATTGTACAAAATTTCATATAATTCATGTTAAGTAAGTAAAAGTTTTGGGTGGTGTGGTCTCTTCAGTATAACCATAGTGCCCAATGTGCGTGACTGACACATATTTCATCAGATCCATATCATGATGAGTGTGCAAAATTTCAGATCTCTTGGAAATTCCTTTCTCATGGCAATGAATGAATGTAAGTTTACACTTGTTTATGATTCAAGTATCACAATTTATTACAAAAACTAGAACTTTTTTTTTTCATCTGTTGGTGTTGCCATGCTTTAAGCATATAACAATACAGTATAAAATCTCAACCTAAAAGTAGGAAGGTAAAAGCAAAGATCATAGATGCTGACGCAGCATTTACAGAAGTTAAGACATGCTGTTACTGTACAGAGAACATTCCCATTGACGTACAAACATCTGCAAAATGCGCCATTGCCATCAATGAATTGCATTTCACGCTGAACGATCCAACCCGACCTCATTCAAAGTGTTACAAGGAACACCTCTTCTTGAAATAAATTTACAGAAAATAAACACAAACACTCTGCAAATCATAATGAATGTGCTGAGATTTTTTTCAACAGCCCAAGGCACTCAGGCTCAAATGTTGGCAATAAATACGTCATTCTTTACACAAAATCACGTCAAGCAGGTGGTGGTAGAGAAAGAAGAGTGAGAGAGAAACAATGCCGTCTTTTTCATCACCTCTCGAAGAGCACGTTCCTGTTTTCAATAAGTCCCCCTTGTCCTTTTTCACAGTGAAAATCCCTGGCAGTCGAGACAGAAAAGACGTTTGAAGAAGTCAGTCATTTTGTTATAGTGTGACATCTGTTCACTAAAAACTACATGACCTCCTACTTTACTTTTGATTCTTGGCCCGTCGGTTTGCTCTCCGAGAACCTCCTGTGCTCTCCGGGTAGTGGCATCAGATGCTTTTTCAAATGAAACCACAAGTAGGCCTGACGTGCACTGGAGCGCCACAGGACGGCCACAGAAGTGTCCCCTTCCACCGAGCTGTCCCTCATGAGAATCTGGTAAAAAATCTATCGAGGTGTCCACAAATTATGTTTTCAAATATCTAAAACAACTCCAGATGCTATTTACTGAAACGCCTCGCCTCCTGATCTTTATAGTTTACCAATGCTGTGACAACAGTGGCTTTAACAACCGCATTGATCTCCTCTTCCCTGCGAGTTCAGTTGAGCTGGCGACAAGCTTCAAATGTCCACTTCGAGGCACCTCCGTAAATGTCAAGGCTCGTCTCCATCCAAGCAAAAACGTTGCCCACTTGCGCTTTGCTGCTGCAAGTTGCCAGATTATAAATCTCTCCGACAGATAGTTTCCGATCCCAGATGTGAAAATTCGCCAGGTCCCCGACAAAAGCTTGTGTGGCGTCAAACCCTCCTCCGAGTGTGTCCTGTGGTAAAGACAAATGGATTTAATCAAGGATGACATCTTTTTTTTTCTCCCTTCAGGCTGAAAGAGCATTGCCACTTGGATTATCTGGAATCTTTTTGGAATGATTAAAGTGATTTAAGAATATGCATCTTCAATCCTCTGGGGTTCTTGATTAGTCGCAGTTAAAGATCTAATCACTCTATTAAATCCATAATGTGAATTCCAGCAAAGGGTAGATTAGAAAATTGAATTCAGATATTTTAATGCTATATTAAAATGTAGAACGACTCCAGCTTGTCAGCTGGTTTTCTGTATCGTGATATAAAGCTCTTACATTTTTACAAAGTGACATAATGTTATTGCCAGCTCCAGCCCTGATATCCTGTTTTATCAGAGATTAAAGTGAGAGAAATACACTTTGAAGGTTCAGTTTCTTCTTCTGAGACACATGTGCTGCTGTGATTACCTGCTCTTGACCCAGGATCAGCAGGCCCTGTGGTTTGATAGGGTGATAAGGAGCCAGATTCTCTCCGCTTCCTCTCTTGACACCATCTTGGAACGCTTCCCAAACACCATCCCGAGTTGTCCAGGTCACACAGATGTGATGCCACTTCCCGTCATTAATCAGAAATGGCAGCTTTGCAACCTTTTGAATGGGATTTTTAAAAGCAGAGGCACTGATGTGAATATTTGCTGACAGATAACATTTTAATATCAATATCCAGGCGGTTCCTTCACACCTACCTTGTCATTTATCAGAATCTCCATAGGGTTGTTTCCCCACTCTATGAGGACCAGCTCGTTGGCTTGACCAGGAACTGCGTATGAGAAAGGTGTGCCCACTCCGGGGGACGCATTGGATTTGAGCCACATGCACACGGTGAGGGCGTACATCTCCGGCAAACTCTTCTTCACTTTTGCGTACATGTAGTTGGTTCTCAGAGGGAAGGTGAGCTGGAATTTATCCAGGGGCCTGTTTTCTCTTTGACCTGTAGGGGGAAAAAACACACACCACTCGATTTTTTGAGACTTTTTTGTTTGTTTGTGTTTTTCATCTTGTTAAACATAAATATGCTCTTCCATGCACACATCATTGGGATTTATAGGAACGACAGGAATTATATGTTACACAACAAATCCACGACCGTGACGCTCCAGATTTGCTTTAATCTCCCTTGATAAACCCACCACAGGAATAACCGTGACGTTATTAACCTTCATCTCTGATTCTAAACCCCCATCTATAGACTTTTTCTTTTTTTTACCACCTCACTCGCCGCGTGCTCCGTGGCGTCAGAGCTGTCCCAAAGCGAGAGCGCACCGCGGTTTGAAGTTCTCAAATGGCTCGCGGCTCAACCGGAGAGACGGGTCGTTCAATGTGCATGAATTAGGGCAGGAAAAAAGCCGAATATGCATGTGAGGCTCAGCTCTGCGCGGATAAGTAAACATTAAATCAACAGCCGAGGTCATCAAATCCCGTTGTGCCAAATTGGATATGCAAACACTGATTTCTTTTTTCATTTTCCCACCCTCATATCCAATCGTTTGCTGCACTGTGGCGATGTGATATCTCCTCTGGATCACCGCCGTGCTGATAAAAAAATCTCTCCTCAGCCTCCCCTCCATCACTACACACACAGCACACACAGCACACACACACACACACCCTCCCTTCCCTCTCCCTCCTCTTCCCCCACGGATCTCCTTTACTCTCTTCGCGCGAAAGCCCATAATCTTTGCACACCCACCTTTCTCCAGGTCGGTGATCCTCTGGTGTAGAGATGTGAGGGTGGATTCCACTCTCCCACGCTGCTCTGTCTCATTCCTCAGTCCGGGCTTTCCTTCCTCGATGCTGTTCACCCGGGACAACACCTGCTTCTCCAAGTCGTCGATTTTACTTTGGAGCAGGTCTTTGAGGCTGTTCGCCTGCACCGAGTTGTTACTTCTGCTGAATTGCTGCCAAGGGAGGAAATAAAACAACTTAGCTCAGTGTGTATGATAATAATTTTGAGCGGGTCTAGGTTTATTCTGAAAACATAGAACTTGTATTTGGAGAATTAGTGCAGCTGGATATAAAACTTAATTAGCATATATTTCGTTTTTCCTCTGTGTGCCCCACAATTGCCTAAATGTTCTTATTAAAAGGAACACGACTTAACAAAAGTGTATTGTGTATGTCGGTGGACTGAGCTTTGCGCACGGTCACCAAAGTGTTGAAAATGTCCTCAGCAGAACAGTAGCAGCATCAGCAGCAGCCTACCTCCAGATTTTCTAGTCTCTGCTTCAGTGACTGTAAAGTCTGTGATAGTTGCGTCAAAGTGTCCGCGGGGCCCCTCGATACATCCCCCATTGTGTTTTTGGTCCCAGCTTCTTTCTTCCTGCCCCCGGCCCGCGCGTCTCCGGGCTCGGCGCCGCTCTGGCTCTCGCACCGCGCCAACTTTGAGGTGAGTTCTCTGATGGTCTCCTTTTGGTTCATGATGGTCTCTTTCTGCTGCAAAACCGTCTCCCGCAGCTGCATCACCGTAGTCTTCAAGTCCTCTCCTGGCACGCTGTTCTGCAAGGTGGCTGCGCATATGTCCATATCCTTGGGTACGGACGTGCAGATGAACTGCGTCTGTCCGCCAAAGTCTTGGGAAGAACTCTCCAAAAACAGACAGGAACATAGAAAAAGTCTCCAGCAGATCGCTCTCCTCGTGGCCCGCATGTTGGCGTCTGTGCTGGCTTGTTTTTTGTGTGTGCGTGTCTGTGTGGCTGAGTGAGCCGCAGTGACTTCGCGCCCTCGTTCCCCCTTGTTTTTACTCGCAATCCGTGGAAGTGCAGCCGTTTATATAGAGCCAGCCCGGTTCTGCGCAGAGCAGGTTCACTGCATCACTACGGGAGGGGAGGGAATCGCTCTGCCCCTGTTTTAATCTGCTCCAGAAGCAGCGTCACATTCAAGAGCCGAAACCCATTTTTGCTTTCAGGCTTCACACACGTTAAATCTTTCATCACTTCGACTATTTGTCATTTCTCGCTCTTTATTATTCATCTGGAAAACGCGGATTTGTAAGGCGACGGAGAGGGGCTTGCTTGCGTGGCGGGGTGCCAAGAGAGCGAGCTGTGTTTGTTTTGTTTTGCGCGCATTGAGAACTCACTCTCTCTCACACATACACACACACAGTTGGTGGATGCAGATCAGAAGTTGCAGCAGTTTGTGGTCCCGGCTGATTCAGCACCAAGGACAGCTCTGACCACGTCACGTTATCACAGAGCAGCGACTGGAGGCGCTGCTTACTTCTCGGTTGTGGTGGTGCCATCCTTTTCTCGCTGTTCAACTCAGTTGGACTTTAAATTCATTTTAAGGAGCGTAGATTATTTTCCAAATCAGACCCACCTGGTTCGTACCTGCCACACGCCCCCAAACACACACATTCACATTCACATGGACACACCTTATTCCCCCAGGGCCCCTCTTAGTGGTCTCTATGGGTGGTCTCCACATAACCATCTCAATAATTCAGTTATACTGATAATAATAATAATTTGTCCCTAAAAGCAATTTAACTACTCTATAATTCAGGAAGGACAACTTTATAATTTTTTTTCTCTAGTTTTTGTTGCCCACTCGGCTCTTATTTATTCAGTCAATGTTGAAAATAAAATGAAAACATTTTGAATAAGTCATGAAAACACATTGCTCCCAGATTAAAATTGATTTCTCTGGAAAGATGAAGTACACAACATGAGAAGCAAAAGTCTGCAAAGATATGGGGTAAAGGAGGTTACAGTAGATCGATCATGGCATCACCTGGTCCATGTCCCATAGCTGCAGGTGACTTCTGCAGGCCACATACTGTATAGGATAAAGGATGAAATGGTTTTAGGGGAAGAAGGGCCTCACTGTACCAACAACATCATGTTATATTATATCCCCAGTCAGTTGTAATCACTATAAACAACTAAATGGTGTGTTTTACTGTTAAACTGAATCACACTCTCAAATATTTCCTGTTACAACACTTACGTCATTCACCTTAGAGTTGTGTCTCTTGTGTTTAATCACCACGTAACAGCTTTTTGATTCTGAGTCAATAATTCAATGTGACGTAGCAATCTTAAAGTGCATCAGGATTTATGCTTTGTTTACTTATTGCCCCCTGAACCGTTAGTGGATTATTGTTAAAGTGATGCAACAAAATCCAAGAGGGATCTGGCTTTAGTGATTTTTTGTCTATGCTCTTAATCCAAAGTTGAGGGACTGTTTTTTTATATATATATTGTGATAAACAAAACTGAAGCCCAAAGGTGTGAGAAAACAATTTCTCATAGTGAGGCATGGAAATCATAAGAAAAAGTGGATTTCGATGATGTAACTGTCCATGGTTTGTGTAACAGCTGCATGGATGGCTGCTTATCTTGCAAGGGTTTTAGCAATTGTGATTGAAGTATTGCAGAAAAATACTGGTTCGAGGTTCGAGGGTCACCAGCAATAAGCCATATCCCTTGTCAGAGGCCAAGCTGAGATCAATTGGACCTTTTTTTTCTATGAAAATCCGGCAGAAGTTTTCACAGGAACGCAAGGAGCAATTGTAGAAAACAGAGTAATGCTTTTAGCTGTATAGCCCTTGCATAAAATATAAGGAGACGAAGAAGAAAAAAACAAACAAACTTTAATAGATGTTATGGAACATGACACCGTGCACTTTCTGCACTGTCAAACCACTTTAGCGCAGAGCAACAAATCTGAGTAAACAACTTTTTTTCCCCATCTGGAAGCTTAATATTGTGCTGGTTATGTAAATACATATAATAGGCAGCAGTACTTTCTAATTATTTTCAAAGGCCGTTCATTATGTGCATATTATCTTCCAGAAAAGTAGTTTGTCAAAATAACTTTTGCTCAAATGTTGTAGTCAATAATGAGCAGAACAGACAAACCACTTTTGAAACATGTTTAATTCTTGTTTGGTTTCAGTTTACTCCACTGTATGTACAGTACAGTAACACCGGGGAGAAAAGTCGGGACGTATTCTACCCTTTGGGGCCAATGGAGCATTGCACGATGTCCAAAGTCTAGCTCTCATTAAGAATTCATTATTCAGTGCTTCCCACACAAACACGTCTCAGAGCTATATGCTTAAAGTAGAAAAACCTTCACTCCTTTGTGCACAACAGAAACAAACTGTAGCTCTTCCCGTCACCTCTACTGCTCCCTCCATTCCTCTCTTTCCCTCCGCTCCCTCCCTCATCTCCTCCTACGGGCATATACAGCCCCGCTCAAGTCGACACTTTTGTTTTGTAACCTTTCCAGTCTTTTAAATTAACGTTTCCTCTGCATGCCACAAGTTCGGCCTGTAAGCATATTGTGTTATGCTGTGATTAAAAAGAAAAAAACCCAAACAAAACCAAACCAAAACAAGGTAACAGCTGCTGAATTTATAATGTTGTTAGCTGTGGTGTGTATGAAATAATAATGGGGTTTGGATGAAATGATTATTTGTTGTTCAAGTCATTGTACGAGGAACGGCTGCACAACAGTCTGTGGCACTGGAGATACTGCTCTCGTACAAACAACTGCCGGTAGCTCTTATCACAACCCTGCACTCAGTATTGCCTCGGTTCTGTTCAAGCTGCGCCCCGGGCCGCTGTCCACCTGTTGTGGTGAGTGGTACCTGCTTAATAATGCATTCAAACACAGTGGAAATGCATTCTCCAGCAACAGTGATCAATAGTTGTAATTTCACATGTTGGCATCTTGCCTCCACTCACTTTCTCTCCCTCTTTCCCACCCTCTGCTGCGGTGCGGTGAGGCCCGTCAGGAGGGGAAAAGCATCCAACGCCTTTAAGGCTTTAATTCTGTTTCAAATTATTTTACAGTTTCTATACCAAAGAGCGTTGTTCTCTTTGGGTATCGACTGGTATGTGTCTGTAGTAGACAGAGCCTTTTTCATCTATCAGAGTGGAAATTTGTCAGACGCTATAGGGCAAATATGGTAGCAAAACGTAATAGAGTACAATAAAACAACCTATATGGTTAAAATCCTTTTAACTGTAGCAACCTCATTCTGGCCGTTTTGATTTATATTTCTCATGTTTTGTTGATTGACACATTTTCTTGGTTTGAAAGAAAGGTTTATAGAAGACAGTTTGTAAATATTTTATTGTTCCTGTGTGTCAAGTTTCAATCCAGTGCTCGTTGGCTCACAGATTTGTAGCCGATTCTGACAGTTTTTCATGTTTAAGATGAACATGATACAGTGGGACAACAATGTGGATCCTCTTTGAGCAGGTTTAAAATAGAGCAGCAGGATATCGACAGGGCTCAGACTGCGCTGTAACCCAAAAAAGTTTACTCATCATGATGGTGAAATTAAACCCTCAACCTGTCTCTGTTGGCCAATCAGCCGAGCAGCTGAAGTGTAAAATTATTTACAGTATCCTTCAAGTAACCAAAAGGTCTGGTATTTTCCATTCCATAGTAACTGCTGAATGACACTATCGCTCGTGAATAGTAGGTATTTCATTGTTTCTATGAAACGAAAAAGCATAATTAAGTTGCCCTTTGTGTAGCAGGCCACAGCCAGCCTCTCCATACCAGAGGAGGACAGCTGCCATTTTGGGGTCACTGGAATTTCAGTGTGCAGTGGCTGGTGGAGCGGAGAAAATGTCAGGCCTTTACCAGCACACCGTATAAAAAAGTATCCCATAGAGGCTAATTAAGACAAAGACATTTTAATCATCCTTCCTCTTTTTTTAGTTATTTCCCTCATGGTGTGCAGATGGAGCTTTTCATACTGTATGATTGCTTTCCTTATGTTTTATTGAAGGTTTTGATTAAATTATTTTTCCCTCTGCATGAGCTGAGCGACCATCTGAAATTGATACGATGCATCATCTGACATTGGGATCATTTTCTGGGCTGATGTAACAGTGTTCCTCTGCAGAAGAAGATGAAGAAATATATAACATTGTGCACATGGAAGTATTTTTTCCTTCCCCCCCCTCCTCCATCCCATAGCCCAGAGTATTTGATGATTGGATACAGAATCTCTAAATTTAGTGTTGTGCAAGAGCTGTGGGATTTTTTAACAACTCACTCATTCATCATTTAATTCTTCTGATCTAATCTGCTGTCAGATCATGCAAACTGAAGCGTTCACATATTCATGGAAAGCTTTATGATCTACTGTTGGTGTGTGAATAAGCGACCCTGCTCCTTGTAATATACTCAAACCATCACTGATTGCCTTTGCTCTCTTGTAAATGTTTGGATTTTATACATTATCAATTTTTATGGCTTTAATACTCTGGAGCTGATGGCTGCGAGTTTACTTCTTTGCACATGTAGGTGGCTTTTACTCACTGTACGCTTAGTTGATTGGAAATGGGAATTTTTAAAATAGTAATTTAAATTAAATTCATAAAAAAACTGACTGAACTGTAATTTGGAGCAGATAATAGGATCACATGGGCTACCTTTGATTTCTTGGAAACTCCTGGAAATGATAACACTGAGTTGAATTAAAGGGCCCACTAATTATACACATTAATCACCATGGGGGGTGCTACTCAGCCTGTGAAATCTCAGCGTGGGATCGGTCACTTCCAATGTGTAAAAGGTAGAGCATGTCTAATTCAAATGTAGAGTTGCATTATGGGAAATGTAGTCTCTGTTGGAAAAACTACTGAAATTGACATTATCTCAGCCTCTGCTTCTTTTGAATCTGTTGTTGTCATACTGTTTGAAACTACTTTAGATCATTCTTCTAGTATTTATGACTCATGTGTGAACAGTGATGCCGGTTGAACTTGATGTCGTCTGCCTTTAGTCATAGCATCTGTAACGCGACTCTTGTCACCTGCATGTGTAAATGTAGTCTTTAAGCCTTTACCGAATTCTATTACCCATCAGTAACCAGGAGAACTGGCTTTCTACGACACGTTGATTTCTTTTTGTCTCCTCATTGCCGTTGCTATTGTGTTTGACTGTTGTTTTGGGATGAATGCGAGTGGCACAGTAGTCTTTCAGTACCTGAAGGGATGTTACATTATGAATAAGGCATCAGACATTCCCAGGCTCGCATCACAAACGGCCTTGTGGATTTGATTTCAATCTCGGCTCGGATTCCTTCAGCTCCGTTGAAGGCTCCACAAACACTGTTTCTCACATTTATTGCTTTAAATCAAACAGTTCCTTTTGCTTTCCCACAGGGACCGCTCCCCCTCGTTGAAAATCATGGGATGCTTATTCTTTAAGCGTGAATTATTAAAAATACACACCCTAAACTACCGTAAAACACGTACATGATTTAACATTTTTCTTTTACATACTCCTTACCTGCAGATATTTTCCTGATTTGCATGCAAAGTGGCAGATACAAGGGGGCTGTTCAAGATAATGTACAAATGATATGTAAATGTAGTAAAATAAAATGTAAATTCAAGCCACAGGCTGTAGCACACTCCTGCATTGTCTGCTCCAATGCTCACCTTTAACCAGTACATGATCTCTTTACAATGTTTTTTTTTTTTTTTGAAGCAGCAAGTAGCATAGATATATGTTTCAGTATATGGTCTTGGGCTTTGTGTATTCTCAGTGTTTGTGGTATGCGTCCATGGCACTGTGCAGCTAGCCAGGCATGAGCGGTGTGTAGGTGGGAGCCTCATGCTTGTGCACCACTCACTTGTCAAAGAAGCTGTGGAGGCATGAAGTGCTGTCAAGAGATGCAGTCTAATGAAGGGATGTACTCTTGCTGAGCAACACAAACGGAAAGTGACTGACTTGCTCAAGGCCTCTGTCTGGCACCTTCTCTCTGCAGCAGAGACTAAAGACATCATAGTGAAACACGCCTCGCAAAAGAAAAAAAGGAGAGAAAGGTTGCAGAAGAAAAAGTAATGCCTTACGAACTTTTTAAGATTCAAACTCTCCCACATGGTTTAAGCAGAGAGAGGATTTTTGCCTCTTGACTAATGAACAAAATTACAAATGTCAACAGGATCAGTGAAATGCAGCTGCTAACCATTTCACATGATTGTGCGATTTGTTTTAAACATTTTTAAAATGATGCTCACTTTTTTAAATCTCTTTTTTTTATGTTTAGTGGTCTCTGCCCGTATTAAGAGTTGATATTGTTCTGTTTTCTATCTAAAAAACAATCTCATTTCCTTTTATATCCCCACTTTGTCTTGTTAATGCAATGATTCTCCCCATAGAAAACCACTATCGCTGTACTCACACACACACACACAAACACACACACACCTGCCAAGCCTTCTAAGGTAAGAACTAGAGCTCCCATTTTCCCAGCAACATAAATACAAATTTAAAACAATGCTCACGTCAGCGCTTTTTTGTTATTTTCAGTCTCATGTCCCAATTTCATTGGACACACCTGCACAATTAATAACTTAACTAAGTTTAGAAAGAATTGAAGTGTCATGAATGTTGAGTGATCAACAAACAGAACACGAATTTGCATATTTTCATGTCAAGAAAATCCAGTAGCATCTACAGTAGAGCAGCGGGCTGACTCACAGACCATCCCTCATTCTGCCTGCGTGGCTACACTCAGTGTGCAACCTATAGGGAATAGTCCCAGTGAAACACTGTGTAAACAAGGTGACTGCAGGACGTTGTCTCGGGGACGTCTTTTATCTTCCATGCTGAACATTCCATATGTTGTCTATGGGGTAACAAGCCGAGCCTGAACAAAAATAGCCCAGCACACGTTTCAGAAGCTGCAAGACGCCGCCTGCACGCTATGACAGAGCAGCCACATGCGCACAGTCAGCTATTGAAAGACCCGAGAGGAAGCCCTGTGTCTGAAAGGTTTTTCATGACACTGACTATAGAACAGGAATGTTGAACATCTATCAGGAAGTAGAAAATGTTGCAGTCCTTGACACAACTAGATCATATACATCTAGATCCATCAAATCCCCTTTACGTCCTCACTCGGGTCATTCACGGTCTCATTCGGCTGAATTTGATTACTCTTCATCAATCCATCTGCAGAAGTATTAAGAGCATTAAAGGCCCCCGGCTGCACATGTGATGTCCAGCACGGCACGCCATGGAGGATACCGTCAGGAAGCACGTGGATATCACTGTGTAGTAATGTGCCAGCAGATAATCTGAAGCCACATAAGTAAAGATGTATTGATTTTTTTTTTTTTTTTAGTACAAAGGTTGCCTTCTCTTTTCATGTCTTTCCGTCTTTTGTGAGTGTGCGGAGAGGATAACTGAAGATATGGCGTGATGCACACACGGCAGAGAAGAAACATCTCTCCCGACTCTGTCATCGCTCCAGCAGGAGATATCACGACTCAGAGTTAGATTCACCACTTTTGATGCTCCGTACACTCGAAGAGAGGCGCATGCGGCGCTAAAATAAGAAGAGAGCAGGGATTATTGGTGGCACGAAAACAAAATAGTTGTTCAAATAAACTTTTAACCCTCCAAAGGTCAGAAATTAGATGAGTCATGCCTTCATTTGCGTAGATGATCCTGAACCTGGTAATAAATGCTGCAAGATGATGCATAAAATCAGTGCTTCTGAGATTCTCCCACGTCTCTTTACTCTGTGAACCCTGTAACCCACGAGATTGCACAGAAGTGTGTGTGTTTAAAAAAAAAAAAGAGAAAGAAAGAACAGGATCAGTGCCTCCACATGAAGGCTCCCCCCGTGAACCTCTGCCAGAGAAGAACCAGCCTCGCATCTGTGTGGAATAATAAAACCGTGTCAAAAAGTGCAGGCAAATATTTTTGTACACCAATGCTCTCTTAGGGGAAAATCGAGCTCAGACAACTGCAGTCTCTCAGTTTTCTACATCTCTTTTTGTATTTTTGCTTTTTTTTTCATGTTTAGTGGTCTCTGGGCCCAGATTTAAATTTGCTATTGTACCGTTTTCCTTCTAAGAACAGTCTCATTCCCTTTTATTTGCCCATTTTGTCTTGTTAATGCAATGACCACTCCCTGTAGAAAACCATTATCACTGTACACACACACACACACACACATTCACTCACATGCACGCACAGACACACATCTGCCAGGCTTCTCTCAGGCGAGAACCAGAGAGCCCCCACTTTCCCAGCAACATAAATAATAAAACTGATGCACCTCCCTCCCACCACCACCACACAGCACCATCACCATTTGCTTCTAAAAATAGACCTCCTTTTTTGTTTAATATTTCATTTGCCCCTTCTATCTCTCTATCTCTTTCTCTTACTCCTTTTCTCTATTCATTGTCTTTAAATAGGTGATGAGGAAAGATGTCAACAGTTGAGTTTCCGCTTCCAACTTCCCACTTATTTCCCATCAAGTATTCTGTCCCCACCAAACCCGCAAGTGCCATTTCTTCAAATTGTTGTCCACGCCACGCCCGACTTTTATCTCCTCTCAGCTCCTTACAGTATTTCTCAGTGTTATTGAAGTAGAAATTCATATTTATCTTAATGAATTATTTTTATTACCACTTGAATTCACCTCAGAGGTCCTTCTGTTTGATTGGCCAATCCCGTTTAAGAGACCTTAGTGGAAGTAGTCACACTGCAGCTACTCAACTATTTACATTCTTATGCAACTTCCAATGGCTCCCCAAGTGTCTTGTTTTCTGCGCTGTTGAAAAATTCATGTACAAGACGGTGCAATTTATTGCTATATTTTTACTGTTTAATAAGCACCATACTCCAGGTAGTTTTCGAAATGTCTGCCACCCTCAAATACATAACAGATACAACACTGCAGAACTACGGCTTAAGGAAGCCAGGTGAAATAGTACAAACTATAAAAAAAGTGACACAGTCCACATAAGGAGGATGAAGGGGATGAATGGGTCAAGTGAACAACCGTCCCCTGGGAGGCTTTGACTCATGAGTCTATAAAAAAGGTAATGTTTACTTTTTCCAGACTTACTTGACTTACATGTTTTCATTATATTCAGTTTTCAGTCACAGGTTAAGACAACAGTCATCATCTCACAACATTAACTACATGATAAGCAGTGTCTCTACCAGATTGTCTACTCTACATGCTTATTTTTTTTCTGTATGAAACCCAAAACCCAACAAAGTGCATCATTACAGCGACACATTAGAATAATTTCTGCAAATGAAATAACTCTTCCAAACCAAAGTGTGCCAGGAAGTTGGAATAAAAGCAAATAACGAAGCAGAGAAACGAGATGGGTTTTAATTTTATTTGCCTTTAATTAACTGTGATCTTTAGTTTGATCTGCTGGATTTTATAATCTCTGTATGATACATGAATCCTCTTAGGAAAAGAAAAAAGAAAGGACTGTTTTGTCTTTCCCTCAGGCCTGTTTGACGTATAGTTCCTTTTATAAAGAAGGCACTTTGTACATCTAAAAAAGGTACAAAATGTCCAAGATAGCATTCACCATAATCAGTGCATGAGAGCTTTAATGCATTACCAGAAATCCAAGCAGAAGAGAGATGCTCACTGACGCCAGTGTTGAAACCACATTCAATTGTGCATCACACATTTTAAGCCTCCTCATTTCTCATCAGCGATTCTCTTAACCACTGAGCAAATCTGAGTTTCCTCTCACGTGGGAAGTGATTTCAGAGGTGGTTGTGCTGTGTGTGTCTTAGTTTTTTAGCTCTGTGGCTGATGTTGTGGTTCAGACTGCTAATGTCTTCTGACCCCGCGCCTCTCTCCTTCTTCCTCTCAGGACTTTTCCGAAGCGCTTAAGGGAACGAGGAGAGAATTGCTCTGCTGAGAGTCAACTGAGTGTTTGTTATATAATGTGTCCCTAATGGGGCACGGACTGCACTGTAGGTACTGTACCTGCTGAGGGGCAGATAGTGCTGCTGTGCTAGGTTCAGGCCTGCTTACCCATCACTGCCTTCACTTGTCATATCTCCTATACTCTACAAATTCCCATGTAATAGCAGCTTTTATCTCAGTAACAGCTCTCAAGCACTGCAGGAAACAAACACATTTTATTATGGCAGTCACGGGATATCATTTCAGTTGCATATTTCATTTCCTTTTGATTCATTTTTTTAATTGACAGAACCGCAGTGGATGTCTTCATCTTCTGTGCATTAGCTTCTTTAGCAGTCGTACACTTTAGCTCTCCCTTTGCTCATTACTCATGTCTTTTTAGCTTTCTGCACTGATACATTAACTTCAAACAATTGCACACAACGGATTAATTCTCATTGTTTTAGCTTCATAAATCATTCGAGGTTATTGTCTTAAGATGTTTGCAAACATATTTTCCACAGGCGCCGTGTAATGAGGTGTGCAAATTGGTTTTGGCAAGGCAGGATTACTGTAGTGTTTGTACAAGGCCGTGGTATCAGCTCGCAGTTTACCTGAACAACATCTTAATGTGATGATGATGGAGTTTGTCTTCTCATCAAATAATGCCCGGTTCATGTTTCCTACAATGGAAGGCTTTACTGAGGCCTGATTTTGGCTGACCACAGTGAAATTAGTGGTTATGTAATCCACGTCAATGTAAACAAAGATGCACAGCATTGCAGTGCAATTCTTCATTATGTGGATTCAAGCACTGCATCTCTTTAGAGAAATATCCAAGTTGATTTGTGCTATAAAATGGCCTTAATAAGTGAGAAAATGAAGCTTTCTCTAGTCGGGCATTAGAAGGTGTTCACTTCTGAAATATAAATATCACTGATGCAACTGCAGGTTCGTGACGCCAGTAGGGACTTTTCAGAAGCACTGGATCCAGTCTACCTACTTCAAAATCAATCATAGCATAAAGCCCTCTGTTCTCACAAGGCTGAACTTCTCACACAGGCTCGCTTTTTATATTTCCCCGCTAACCTCGGAGAAAGATCTGTCTGTGAGTGAAAAGTTTGAACACAGTTTTGAAATTTAAATCTGTAGGAGAATACTGGAGTATCGCCTGATAAAGCTCTCACGTCAGATTCGGAGAGAAACTCTCTGACAACAGTTTGTACAGTAACTGAACTGGCATTAATGGATAGATGTGCTCAGTCGTGGAGAACGTGTCATAGGCATAAGTGTCAAGTGAACGCGTGCGAGGCCCTCAGCGGTCTCATCAAATCACATCAGCGGCTTCTTCAGATGTCGTGAGTCCATCGTGAGATGCACACTGATGCACACCGATGTCTCGTTAGCTCTGAACACATTGAATTAGTTGCAGTTCACGCAGTTTACTCGATACGGGGTTGGAGTTCAGTTGCATTCTTTAACACTGTGTTCAGCAAATAAAGAAAACAATGTGAGTCAAACAAAAGAAAATCTTGGTATTTTTTAAGGTTCCAAAGTTAAGGAAAGGTGGCGATTTTGAATATAAATGGAGATAAAGTTCAAAATATCAGAAGATTCTCAATATTTGAACCACAATCTATCCCTTTCTCTAAGACCCAGTTCTCCTGAGTGTGTCATAGTGTTTGGTTGTCTGGTGTGTGAATATGTATATGTTGCTTAGTGTCTGGTGGCGTTGCTCAGTGTTGGTGATGTTTCTGTTTAGGTTATGTATTATCTATTCAGTGTTGTATGTTGATCAGTGACAGTGTGAAGATGAATTTCCCTGTGGGACAATAAAGGCTACCTACCTACCTACTTACCTACTGTACCTAAAATGATAGTAATGATAGATGAAGTAGATCAAACCTGACTGAACACCGGATCTAAACCTCAGTCTCTATTCCCGCTCTTCAACCACCAATGATACCCAATTACCTACTTATAACTTCTGTCGAGCAAACTTTCCCTCCAAAATGGATTTGGCAAATCAATTCAGTAGTGTATATAAATGTAATTGTCTTAGAGACAGGCTTTGTCTGGCACTGTTTCCTAATGAATCCAACTTTTCTTAATTGCTACTGAGCTCCGGTGTCTTTCTGTGTCTTAATTTTCCCAGAGGCGGGTGGGAGACGCAAAGGTGATGGACAACAGACCTCGAGCGGAGACGGTGGTATAGCCTCGGTGGGGACCAGGACACACACAGTTCTCCAGTGATCGATGGAGACAACGGCGGTAATGGCCTTAACAGCCAAGCAAGGAGGATGATCAGTAGCCATCGATCCGAGCAGCTGGGGAACCAGTGTATGTCCGAGTTAAAGGTAATGTTTCACTGATTTCTGGGCCCCTGTGTGGTCAGTGGGAAATTTCTCTGTGTTACACCGGGGCAGTCGGAGCTCTCTCTCATTGCTGGACGTCTTCAATTATTTACCACCACTCTCTTTCTCTTACCTTCCCTCCCTCCCTTCTTTACCCAGTCAATTCATGTCTGCTTGCCTCCCATCAGCCCTCTCCTGTTTTCTCTTTTCGCACCGCACGTTCAATCAGCTCGGGCCGTGCAATTGTACAAGCGTTTGATGTCTCTGTTTGTGGATGTTCATTCAATTTTCCACTGTAAGCATAAATCGCTGCGGCAGTTAGAGACCACGTAAACACAGCGGCTACGTTTCCATTAGTATGCTGCCTACTTAGACCATGTTATTTTGGGCCTGCTTTGTACATTTGCTCAACAAGAACTTCAATTACATCAGGATTTCAGAGAGAGACGCTCGCTGACGGCTTGTAGCGACACAAGTGGAATTTCATCACTTAAAGTTCTTGGATGTTTGTGCTGAGGCGAATGCTAAAAGCCGCATTCTCCCGGTGGACCTTACAGGGCATTGCCATATTCTCCGGTAGTACATCTTCACAAACGGCCTGCGGGTACTCTACATGCACATAAAACACTACCTCTATATTTACTCTTTAAAAGCCCTGTTGGTTCAGGATGCTTTCGGAATAGTTGAGGACCAGGCAGAACAGCGTCTTCCTTAAAGTGTATACTTAAAAACTGCACTTTGCCATTTTGGACTATGAGTGTACCCGAAGGATCTTGTTGTCAAATACCTTTCTGTTCCAAGGCATTCAGTCACAAGGACAGTAATGACTGCTGACGTGCATCGGCATAATTCAGGCTTTGAGTGTGAGTCTCTTTTCTACTTATCCCATGTGAGGCTATTGTAAAAAGTTTTATTGCATTTGCCATGGTAAGGCTAATTTAATATAGCAACAAATTTTACACTGCTACAGTCTGCTGTTGTCACACTTGTTGTATTTAAGACAGGCTGTCTAGAGAACTGGAGTATTTCAACATTATGCAGGAGTAGAGGAGGCCTCTGAGGCTCAGCTGCCTGCCTACACTGGAGACGCACCTCAGAGCTCAGCAGCTGTCAATTCAAACTCAATGTGCCTCACAGGTGCCAGCTCCACTCTGCCTCTTGTAAGCCTTTGTGCATCGATCAAAGCAAACCTCCTGCCAGGGATTCAAAATGCGATACTGCACATTTCTGCAAAGTCAAACTGACCAGTCTCTCAACCCAGTGAAGGTTCAATATTTTCAGAGGGCTGACTTGGCACCTGAAAACCCAGCCGTGTGAGCGTGGGCGCTGTACAGTATGTACACTAATGTGCCTGCTGCGTGTGCACATGCATGTGATTACTGGAGGGATGTGGTCAAGAAGCAGTGTACAGTATAGTGCACAGCACAGCACTGGCCTCTGTGCTTTTAAATCAGTCCATGCAAGTGTGTTACTTTACCACTGATCACTTACAGTGACTTGGTGTACAGCAACATCCACGACCAGCTTTTAGAAACACAGACTGTTCCAGCTTCAAAACGAGTGTTATTTGGCTGAATGTGTGTTTCATTGTCATGTGAAATGTTCCTTCTTGTGCAAGCTCATGCATTTGGTAACAATACAATACACTCTATATATTGCATGGGTTTTGCATTTTCTTTCATTACAATTATACAGTATGTAATCTTTCCTTTATTAGTTCATGTGTGACCATGTGTGTCTCTGTTTTTGCTTATTTATACCGTGCAGGCAGCTGTAGTGAGGGTAAACTGTCCGTTCACTGCTTTTTCCTGGAATCTTGGCACATGTGTGCATCAGAGAGGAAAGTGAGCAAATAATTCACTTTTATTGATCCAAACCAATGTTTAAGCAAAGAACCTGTTTTGGGAGGTCCAAGTTAGTCAGTTACTAACTTTTTGCAAAGATACCACAGTTGGATATTACAGTGCAGCGCCTTTATTAACATGTATCTAAAGTGATATTGTGGGTCGTTCACCCATAAAACTTAAGTTTTGATGAATCATGTTTGTTGCGAACACAAGTGCAAAAAAAGCGGGCAGGAGTAAGGCAAATGTGTGAAGTCCAGACAAGTTTAACTTGGAAAAAGTATCATCAGCACAGTCATTTTTTCTCCCCACTACCCGGCACTGCGTTTCAGCTCTGTGCTGTCGTGACTCACCGTGTGTCTGTGTGAGCAGGCATCTGTGTGTGCTATTTAAGGCGGAATGGTCACAGTGCGTGGCCTGCTGCGTCTGCCTGATCTCAGGTGGGAGAGGTAGCTCTGGCTGAGCGGTCATGACCCTCCCACATAATACCGGGGGTGCGGTCGAAAGGAGACGCAGCCTGAATGGCACCGAGCTCAGTGCCCACTCTTTAATATCAGCGACTAATGCATCTGTGATAGAAACACCTGCTGGTGATCTCTTTCATCTCCAGTCCTGAAAATGATCCCGTGTCATCGCCTGTTTCTGTCTGAGTGATGGTGACTATCAAAAATAAGGGTGTCTTTTTAATGGCAGCACAGTTGCAATGCACCAAAATCTTTCCGTAATAGCCTCTAAAACATTTCGGATGTTAAGTTAAGGAGGCAGAAAATGCCTTTTTTTCTTGTTTTCTTGGAGTGAGAGTAAGTGGGTGAATTGGTAACCGAAGAGAAACACTGTACTATGCACTGTTAGATCTGACCTAACCTGGCTTCCTCTGTCCCTGCTAACTCCTGACCTATACCAACCTTTCGATTTGTCTTCTCTTCCTGCTGCTTTGTTTTTCTGACCCAGGCTCGGGTTGAATCTATCAGGGACATTTCACTCTGCTCCCTCTCGTTTCAAATGGACAGAGCGGTAGTGCTTCCTTTTAGGGCGAGTACAAAGTGCCGATGTGCTATTTTAAAAGAGACACCTGCAAGTCATACAACTTTTTGACTGAGGGTGCCTCTTTGCTGCATTAGCCCCATTTTACAACAATCAGCTCTTCAAACGACGATCAAGTTGTTTTCAGTGTTTTATCATCAAAAGTGATTATTCACACAGCTTTTGTGATGGAGGTACTGAGAGAGCCAAATCTGGTATAATGGAAGAGTATTAGATTATTAACTGTGACCTTTGTCTTTGCTCTTGTCTTTAAAGGTCATTCAGTGCTTGGACAGAGCATGTTTCTGACTTTGTTGATTTCAGACTGTCACACCCAGCATGTTTCTGTGCACCTTGTAACATGGCAGCACAGAGCAAAGTGTCCTTGAAACATATGCTGTATCTCTAATTAAAGGGAAGCTCAAGAAAGGCCTAAAGCATTGAGCCTTAATTATACAGAACGGTCCTCATGTTCCCTGTGAGTGATTGTCAACACCGCCTTTATTACCTTGGTCAAAGCACATCATCTATGGCCACCAGTGTAGAAATCCACTACACTGTGGATTAGTGGTGCAGTCTTTAAGTGTATAATAACATGTTGAAATTTAGAGTCAATCTGCAGGATAAGACTGATATTGTTCAAGTGCCTGCTTGCCGCACCGCTCCGTAATGAGAGATGAAAGGGAAACTGAGCTCAGACACGCTGAAAACAATGCGTCCTATAAATGGATAAGTTCTGGAAAATGAAAACATTTTCCCTCCTCGATTTAACAAGAGGTTGAATTATTAGCAAGCTCCACACACAGGAGGAATCCAATTGTCATTGTTTCCCTCGGTTATATCCACGGGTAGAGCTGCACGATTAATCGCATTAAGATTGCATGCCTCCGCCGCGCCATCTCATTTCTGCTGTGTTTGCATTAGCGGGAGATCTGTTGCCTTAATCCAAGTGCTCCCAATTTTCTTCCCAAAATGCATCGACAAATGACGAGTGGCCTGTTAATGCTGCGTTGTCGACCAAAAAAAGGAAAGAAAGCTCATTAGAGAGAACAAGGACTGTGTCGAAACTGCTGTTTAGATTACGATGCCCATTCTAATTGGGGAAAACTATGACTCCCGTTTTGGCGATAATCGTGTAAACTGACCCATGGGTGTCCAGAACTTACTGCATTGTTGTGGCAATAATCATTCAGAAGCTCTTTAAAGTTTTATGTCTTATGTTGTTCTGCAGGCGCACAGGGAGCCAAAACCACTGATTGAAAAACATAACTCTGAATCAGGAGAAGAATGCATTTTTCAAATTATTTGGACCTAACACATCTGTGCATCCATCCACCATCTGTACTGCTCATCTATACAGGGTTGTGGGGGCACTCGAGCCAATCCCAGTTTACATCAGGCAAGAGCAGGGCTCACTTTGGACATAGAGACTGTCACAATCACACCTACAGGCAATTTAGATTCACCAATCAACCCAGTATGCCTGTGTGTGGACTGAGGAAGCCAGAGAACTCAGAGAGACCCCATGCATGCACAGAGAGAACCTGCAGACTCCACACAGACCTCCACAGGTCCCACATGCCAAGCCTGGGAATCTAAACCCAGAGGTTTGTTGCTGTGACAATACTATGTGTCACGACAATAAGATATCTCTGTTTTATTGTAGAGGAGGTAAAATATTGTAGTAATTACAGGGAATACCTCCAACTGTAAGCTGTAAAACTTAAATTGTTTTCTTTTAGAAATTTCTTCTCTTTTTTTCCTTCTCTCATGTCCCCATCCTGTTTACATTTTGCAACACATCGGGTATATCTTATAACCCCCCATGTGGAGGTTCCTGTCCCCACCCTGTTAACCCCACGGCTAGGGCTGAGTCACATGCACCACAGCTTTTAAGCCACCAATGATCCTTTTTCTGCAGGCCACTGTTTTTGTTGTGATTGTTTTGCAACTCTGGAAAGTTTTCCTCTTTGCACTCTAAAGAAAAATATCTGTCTGGCACAGGGAGAAACTTTGGCGCAAAGCAAGACACCCCAAATGCATGTTGTTAACCCAGATCCTCTCATAAATCAATACTGGGAGTTGGACTTCACAGGTCCCCTCTTCCACACTGTCAGGCTGGCAGGGCTCAACACAGTTGTTTCTCTCCATGCTGAACTCGAACACTTTGCTTGTATTGGATAACACAAAAGTATTAATGCTGAAAAAGCATTTCTGTTTCTTTTTCTGTTGGCAGCACATGCACCTTATCTTTTTTCAGAGAGCTGTAAATAGAAGTGTCCATAGTCGAGGTGGTGGGATTTGATCCTACAGCTTTACTGGTGCCGGGATGTGTCAATACTAAAGACCTCTCATTTATCTTGACTCCCCACCGCTACAGTTTTTCTCACCATCTCCACCCTGGTGTTTGTAAATGAAGTGATTTGAACAATGTTATGTTTCTGGATCATCAGCAGCTTTAGAGAGCTTCCAAGAAACCACTCGTGTTTCCATGCAGAGGTTTAAAGGAACAGGCCTCGTAGGCAGCAGCAGAACGCATCGATACAAACCACACAGAGAGCTCATCCAACATGATGCCATGTGCATGCTGAGCAAAATTTGATACAACTGAATCCATTAAAAATTGACTAAATGTCATCAATGGACTTGTGGAGCCCCACCGCTGCAGTCTTTGCCTTCAGAGGACAAACAGAAGCTCTCCCAGTCCCAGTGAACCTCCACCATGGACAAGATGAATCCCAATGCTGACTTCTCTGCCTCGTGCACAGTATCACTGTCTTCACAGTCCAATTAAAGTATTGTGTCGCAGTGGCATCTTCATTTATACCAACTAGAGCCATGTGTTTTCATATTCACATGCACCATCCTTCTGTTTATTCATGAGTTTATATTTTCATGCAGAGAAGTGAAAAAAAAAAGTTTTCTCAAGAGAGGTGGGAAGAGTTGGAGGAAAAAAAGAAAAAAAAGGAAATTTAATGCAAGTTTACAGAACTCACACACTGAGGACTGACAGATTCTCCCCACCACCCCCTCCAGGCTGCGACCATCCAAATTTAGAGGACAGTGTTGTATTATTAGTAAAGGGCTCTCCTCATCAACACAGCTGTGTGTGGGCTGTGCACTGCCGATCCTCGGAGATGCAGTGGAGCGAACGCCTCTCCATCACCTTTTATCTGCGCTTCTCATACAGCTGGAGGCAGAACAAAACGGGCGCAAAACTTCTGCCCAGTGATATCATTATTTTGCAAACTTGAGAAAAGCACCAGTGAATCAGTGTGGCATTTGACTCGCCATATATTGTGAGTGCAGTTTTTTTTTTTTGTTTGTACAGCAGATGACAAATTCTACAGCACGATCTAATCCACCCACCGCTCAAGTCATCCATACAGCGCTCGGGAATGCGATGGTGTTTACCCCACAGTCACGATGCAAATCTGACACTGAGACATACAGGTCATGTTTGTTTTTGTTTTTTTTAAATTGCTTCTTTCGTCTTTACCATTGTTCACCTCTTCTTCTTCTCCTTGTGTACATTTTAAAAAAAAGTCTCTCTCTGTCTCTCCTCTCTCTCTCTCTGTCTGGTCGGCTGATCCTTCTTGGAATTGAATTATTTAGCTATTGCTCATTTCTCATACACCAGTTTAAATGTATTTGTGTTTCTGTTATGAGATGCTGCTGCTTTCCCTGTTTTTATGATTTAAATGATACTTTGAAAGATGAAAACTTTTAAATTCTCTCTTTAGCATTTTATTTGCAAGCCTTCTCCAAAGCTTTCCATCTTATTCAAAGCTCTCTCTGCTGGCCCTGCATTGCAGTGGTGAAAGTTAAGAATAAGCATTTGTTTTCTGTGACTGTGGTCTTGGTCTGAAAGTCAAACTTTCACATGAATTAGATTTGTAACAATTTTTTTTTCCCCCAACACTCATCCATGTAAACTAATGACTGCCGAAGCTTCTGTTGTTCAGTCTTGGCTCCAACATTCAAATGTTGAAGTCGGGGACAAAAGTTACAGGAAGTCTGAAGGTTGTTTCATTGTGGAGCTGCATTTCCTTCTCCTCACTTGTTCTTCCATCCTGAACCTTAATATATCTGAACCAAAACACAAAGAAAACCATTTCATGCCTTTTTTTAGGTCCCTCTGTGCTGGCTTCTTTGTGAATCTCTGCATCTTTCCAGGATATCTGTAGGCCTAGAAAAGTTTTTAAGAGTATTTTTGGCATTTAAAGACATAAATCATTCTTACATGAGCTTTAAACAGAAACTGGCTGGGAAATGCTGAGAAATAGGTGATGTACGTGTCACTAAATACATGTAGTAAATAATGATGTCCGCGCTATAAAAGTCTTTAACTTTGTGAGCCCTGCAAAAATCCTCCTGATGGTCTTCAACGTTGCAAAGCACCAGGTGTGTGTCTGTGTGTGTGCGTGTTGGGTGTTAATGATACAGGCGAAAGGTAGAGAGGCCCTATGACCTTTGCCACGGCCCAGATACCAGATGCTGGTGTCACGTGGTTGCGGCCAGCTGGAGGGATCAATGGCCTACACAGCAGCTGGTCAGACGGGGAGGCTTAACACCGTCTAGCAATTAACCTGCAAATGGAGCAGAGATCAGAGATGGCTCATGCAGGGGGACGTTTGATTCATCTCTTGAGGAAAACCAATGAGTCCTCACCGTTAAATGAAAAGATGCTTTGTTTACCACATGTAATCATTTGCAGGCGGCAGGACAATATCGGCCTTCTAGCTATCCAGTTGTTGTTTATTTCTATTCATGTACCACTGAGTTAAAGGTTTATTTATGTTTAAATCAACGAAAGGTCATGGTGGGTTAAAGTTAGTGCGGCACTCAGTGCATACACATGCACAGCTAAGTCGGGCATGTTGTTGGAATTCTCTCCTTGTCCCAGTTTACAGTATATGCAACGGGGAAAATTGAATAGTTGACAGGAACATCCGCCTCCTCAACACAGGTGGCAATACTGTATGCATCATTTCAGTGGGTTAATATGGACCCTGTTCCAGTTGACTTTTCTGGCACCTATTTAATAACTTGACGTGGCGGTCCGGGCTTCCTTTATTTTTTTATGAAACACATCTTGTGTTGTTTATTGTGAAATACACTGAATCAGCGCTTACGCCAGGCCAGGTGCTTTCTTTTTTCTTGGCCGGGTTCGGGCCGGCTGCTACTGTGCACTTTGTGCCATCACTGCTGGTGCATGGAGCATGCACACATATTGTCCAGTTTCAGTCAGATTAAGGCGTATACTGTACATGCAGAAGAAACTAAGTTTCCAATCACATGTTCTGGGTGTTTTAGTTGGATCTCGAAAAATCCATTGTACGCACTTTAGTTGTCCAGTTATAGACAGATTAAGGCCATAATTTGTGTTTTTTTTCAACTGTCACGTACACTGTTGTCACTGTTAAGAGACCACCTTACAATGTTGATAGAAAAAAGGAAAACAAACATCTGTCTTCTGTGTTCAATTCTGATTCAGCCATTTTAAGGCCACACTTCTACATTTTAGTTTTCGCAAGCTTAAAACTAAAAGACGTTTAGAAACACTGCTGGATCCATTTTAGTTTGAAAACTTTGCGGTTGCATTGTAGTCTGCATTGGACACCCATGGTCAGTCCCTTGTTGGGTCTTGTGGTGAACGCTACCTGGATAGTGAATCATAAAGCATGCCTGTCCTGGCCTTGCTGTCTTTGCTTGCAGCTGTTGTGAAGTTACATTCAGCATCTTAACACCAAAGCTTCTGTTGTTGCTCCTTGTTGATACTATTTTGTGCAGTTAATGAACAACAGAGTAGTCAATCTGCTTCCTGTTTACACCACTGTATAGGTGAATGTGTTTATAGGTGTGTTTGTATGGGCAGAAACTGTTTCTAATACACACCTGGCCTGAAGAGCTTTATCACCTCAACACAAATGTGTCATTTTTGGCACTTTCTGAAATAAGTTTTTTTTGTTTGTTTGTTTATTTCTTCTCATGAGGTCTTATTAGAAGCATCAACCCAAACCAAAAAAGATGTATTTAGGTTGATCTGGTGTGGCTCATGATAACGACCCCTTGTCTAACTTCGGATGAGCCCATGGAAGACGTTATTATAGTGACAGTACATGGGGAATAGTAACAATCTGGGCTAATGACTGTATTTTTTGTCACTCATAGCTGGGGCACCAGCAGTGGCAAAAAATATCACACCATGTGAGTAGGAAGCCAGATATCTAACTAGCTGTGTCATTTGTGTATGTGTGTGTGGGGGTATGTGAAAAAAGGTCATAAAGAGAGACTGAGATAAATATGATATTTCTGTTCACACCAGTATGGCACAATGTGTTATATAAGCCTGCTGATGAGGTGTGGTGTGGTAGGTCTGTAGCTTGGTGTGTGCGTGGCCTATTCTGAGTTGTTAAAAAGACAGATCAATCAGCGCCGTTTTCAATAGCGAGCCCACTGCAGGTCTTGGTGTTGAGGATGTGGGTGTCACAGTCGAATGCTCCCTCTCACCCACTAATGCGTGTATGAACTTGACTCATTCTCATATAGCGCTCCTCTCCTCTTTCTTATCTGCATCGAAGCCAAATCACTGAGAAACGCTCACTACTAAAGACGAGTTTGTTTGTTCAGCACAGTGTTAATCATCAAGATTCTGCACTCATCTCCATCCTCCTCCTCTTCCTCCTCCTCTCCTTCTTCTCACAAAGCTGTGCGTGTGTGTGTTCATCATATCAATGATCATGTTTAAGTCTAATTTGGGAGGAATAAACTTTCCTGAGTCATGTGACAGAGACCTTTGCTGCTGTATCTTTGCTCTGCAGTGCATTTTTTTCAGGCTGATTGTGCAGGAGAGCCGGTGTGTGGATTGATAATTCAGTATGAGTTTGACAGCTGCGCTGCCAGACAGACAGCGACTTGGTACACACAATCCTCAAGTATTGCTTTTTATTTTCTGCAGCCATGCAGCTGTCAGCCTTTCCCTCTGAATTATCAATCAATTCAGCGCTGATAAAAAATTTATCTTGTTATTTAAGATTGCCCCTCACCCAACCACCCATCCACCCTTCCACCAACCCACCTATTTCCCTCCTCATTGTGGAGCCAGTGTGTAAAACACTATAGGAGAGAAGGAGAGAGGGAGGGAAAAGCGTTGTGAGAAAATAAGAGGGGGGAGAAAAGAGAGAAAGGGGGTGACATTCACTAGTGGGAAGAAAAAATACATAGAAGAATTGATGGGAGGGAGGCTGGCTGTCTCAGATGGAAAGCGGGAGAGAAGGTCAAGGGGATGAGGGTCCACTGCTCCACAAATTAACGCTCAGCTAGTCATTGGCTTTTCCCGATAATTTGCAGCCCAAGGGGGGAAGGAGATCGTTAGTGATTGTAGTGGATAGATATGAGAGGGGAAATATATTGCTATGGACTTTTCTCAGGGCAGTGGTAGTGGTAGATCCATAAAAAGGGAGCTTACTGGAGAGAGGGCCAGGGTCAGAGCCGTCTGACCGTGGGAGGAGGGTGAGCCTTTGGGATGGTCGGCCTCATCTCACACACACACACACACACTTGCAGACATTCAAAACATGCCATTGCTTCACATATATTACATCCAGTGGACATTGTTGCAGCATTAATGATGAAGCAAAGATAAATAATCCCTGACATGTTTGAATAACAGTCTCAGCTTTTTGCCTGGCATCCAGCTTTTAGATTTTGTGGATCTGCGTGCAGTTTCTATAATGTTACATATCTTTACACATATATTTACTGATGTAATTAACACATAACATACCAACACATAAATGATGCAGCACCTCACTCCAGCTACACTCTTTAACCACATATGATATTACAAATCATTAGGAAGGGTGTCAGTATCAAGGGTGCCTTCATATTTTTCATAAAGATATGAATAATGCTAGTATGTGATGACATATTACGCAATTGAAACCTCAAAAACAAGGCATGAAATAATCTAAGTGACTAATATGCTGTGTTTCTTGGAGTCTATATTTGCATATTCAATAACAGAGTTCAGATAGCTCTCTGTTGTCTTCAGTAGTCAGGGTATCCTTTATGTACTGTCTCCCACTGCTCGCATCCCTCACTTCCAAGAAAACAGTGATGCTTAATATTCCATGTGGATCTCAACAGGGGAGGATTGAACCTCATCTTCTGTTATCCCCCCTCCACCACCACCACTCCCTCTGTGTTTATGTGGCGTGATGATGAACATATGTGTTTGAAATTGGCTTAATGATTTGTTGTTCTGGTGCAAACTCAACAGTAGACTTGAACATATGGGCGTTCAGAAGGCGTTAAAATGCAAATATATGGGAATAGATGAGTAAGAGAAAAAAAAAAGATAAGCAGCCTTCTTGGTGTGCACTCATTAGTGCGTGGCTGGTCTTAAATCAACATCTGGATTTTTGACACACATCTATGCTGATCTGTTTCTATAAGGACACGAGAAAAGTATGTTCCAACCTACGACTCACATGTACTCGTGACCACATTTGAACATCATGGCTGTGATCGGTCGTCACAAACATGTTGATTCTACAGTTTTACTCCCCTGGTCCAGAGGAGGAGTGAGGTTGGGGGGTCCTGACCTGGGCAGAGGAGAGGCAGGTCATCTGGTTAGAGGACCGCAGCACTACAGGAAGACATGCAGCGAGCAGATTGTATTGTTCCTTGATGGGAAGATTTCCTTGTAATATTTACGGTAGCTGAAATGTTGAGGCATTCTGACTGAGTTGTGTGTTCACCTCAAGGTTTTCATGACTGACAAACAAGTGAAACAAATGTTTATGGGGCAAACACAGTCTCTTCTGTGGATGCTTAGAGATTCTTGCATGAAGTTCTGTTTTTGCTGTTTTTTCTTCTTTATAATCAGTTAAACTATAGCATACGACCAGTTGGTATTAAAGCAGGTGGTTGACACAGCCGTTACAAAGGGCTGGAATTCCAGGTTCACATACTGGGAAAGAGGACTACAGTGCCTGGGTCTGTTGACAGGAAAAACCACACTGGGCCAGCCAACAGTCATTTATTTAAAGGAATAGTTCAACATCATTTTAGCAAATTGGCTTTAGCAAAGCTTTAGCAATAGGTTCGTTACCTTTAATTGTCGGTGCAAGCTGTTTTTAGAACGGTGGAGCAGAGCTGCGAGCTCTTCAGGGCTACGCTAAAGAGGCTGATGGGATTTCTTGGTTTCCCTCATCAAACTCTTCAAATACACAATCCAAAACTCTCTTGTGGACAAGTTGTGACCTGCACATTCACCACGCTATGAGATACTACTACTATTAATACAACTACTACTACTACTACTAATAATAATAATGGAACGTTATGAGACAGATTTGTTTTCTTGGCAAATTCATGCAAAACCACTGATGCATGTTTCCGTCAGGGGCAGTTTTTCAGCAAGCAGTCTCTGCATTTTGCCTCATGAGTTTGATGAGGGAAACCAAGAAATCCCATTAACCTCTGTAGTGTAGCTCTGAGCAGCTCACGACTCTGCTCCACTGTTCTGAAAATAGCTTGCACCGACAAGTAAAGGTAACAAACCGACTATGACTATACTGTAGGGATTATGGCAATGGGCCAATTTGCTATCCCTTTAAAGATTTGCTTCACCTGTGCAATGTGTCAGTAGGGCACATCCAAGATCAGTATGTTTTGCAACAGTTCAACACGGTATATTGTCAGCTTATTAGATGTCTGTGATCTTGAATGTTTTATACATCTGTGAATTTTCTGTTTCCTCTTCTTCTCTAAATATCATAGTAACACCAACAACTTTTCCAACAAACCACATATTGAGTGCAATCACTGCTTTTAATGCTCCAAACTACAACAGCTTGTACTGTATTGTGTTTCCCTGGAGCTGAGACTCTGTGGTCCCTCCACAGCTGCGACAAAACAGCCAACGCTCTTTGGTGCGTTTGTATCGTTGAGTTCCCAGCGGCGCTAGTTATAAAGAAAAAAAAGTGGAACATTAGTTTTTATCTTTTTTCCAACAGACAATTTAATGACAGTTGCTAGGGTAGCTAATAGGAAAATAGCGAAAGTAGTGGTGAAAACGGAGAGACGTATCGCTCCGTCGTCACCCGAGCCGTAAGGAGAACAGACAGCAGCTAGCTTTGTAACATTCACTGACGTCTCCTGTTTCTGTCTCGGATCTCCACGGACTGAGCGAGGCAGGTGCAGCCTCAGATCCCACACTCATTAAATTTGTCTTTCAGATGAAAGGGTCGGTTCACCTAAAAGACATAAAAGTGCATGTTCTGTCTCGCTGCTAGAGAGACGTAGATGCGGTTCTGTTTGAGCAGGCTTTTGAGATATCTGCCTCCTTTTCAACATAAGAGCAGTAATTCACTCTCCAAAAAATCTGCTGCTGCAGTTATTTTAGAATATATTAACTGATCCTTTTAGCCTCATCAATGAGCTCAGAATAGTGTCATTACCCAGTGGTAGCTCTTAATGGATAATGATGCACCCACTATAATGCAGTGGTGTGTTTGTTCTCCGTGGACATTCATGTGTCCTTGCCTTTTGTCTTTGCTTGTCAGGAGGCTTGTACCAATCACTGAGATCTGTGAGGGCATTAGTGTAGGTCAGGTTTTCACAGGCGCTCAGAGACGGGGTCCAGAGACTGGAGTGTCCATCTGCTCGATTCTATTGAACACGCTGACAAGTGATTCATTTCTGTGCTTTCTAGACGCCTGTTCATAATAGACAGATGCCTGCAGTCCTTTTGTAAAGAGATGGATGTCAGCTGATATCTAGGTCGACTGTGGTGTCTGTCTACAGTAGAAATGGGTCAAAGCAGCGTGCCAGTGTGTGTGTGTGTTTACGTTTGTATGACAGATTGTTAGTCTCTGAGTGGATACAGATGAATGACATGACTGCCTGTTTGCCAGGCCGATGTGTATTCATGTCACCGACGCCTCCGTTGAAGGCGGATTACCTGGGGTTTGTTTGGGGAACAAGATGCGTGAGTGTGAATGTGAGTGTGCAAGTGTGTACTTAATTTTGTGGTGTTGTGCTGGTGCGGCTCGCTTCATTACCACCACCACCCCCCCTCCCCAGCAGCAGCAGCGGGAACGCACAAACTCTCTGTACTCCATGAATACACACCGTCGCCCAGCCACAATAAAACACACACGCAGATATCCGTGCGCACTCAGCACACGCAGAAATGATACCCCGAGACAAGCCAGCAGTTGAGCTGACTGTAGCACATCGGCACACGTTGCCGGGCCCCTCACGGGTGTGCTCTCATACGCTGGAACCTCGGGGCCTGACTCAGCCAGCCACCGCGGCCCCCGACGCTCTCTCCTCACCGCACCTGGATGCGACTCACAAGACCGTATCGTCTTAATTTATTTCTCCCGGAGAAATGTAATTATTTTTGCATCATCGTGTTAGTCTCCCCTGGAAAACTCATTCTGCTGTCTCACAGATATCTGCAGACCCACAGAGATTGCAGATTTTTAATAGCTGGAACGCTGCAGCAGACACTTGCTGGAGCAGAAGTAATACGCTGCTCTGCTCTGCGGTGTGTGTGTGTGTGAGTGTGTGTGTTTCCTTATCGGTGTGTAGGGTGATGTTTGTTTGTTTGTTTGTTTGTTATGGTGGTGGTAGTGTTACGGCATGCTTTGGCAGAGACTTGTACTCTTCTCCTCACTGGCAGGCGGACATGCTCCTGGAGCAGATGGTGCAGACTGAGAACATGAACACTGCCATGCCCTTGGATGGGACAGGAAACCTCTCCTCCCCTCACTCCCCCCCCCTCCTCCTACCCCCACCATCGCCTTTTTTCTTCCTCCTATCCTCCTGTTTATCTATCTTTTCTTTTTTGAATAAAACATGGGGGACAGGGGAAATGCAGGGCTTCTTTGCATGACTTAGTGCAGCTTTCCTTTTTTGGCAGGACAAACTGCTTTCAGTGGAACCAAATGCAACATTTTCATATGCACAAGTGCGGTCACTTCAAAGCCATAAATATGCTAATGACCAAAAATTTTTGTTGTGTGCGCCCTCCACTTTGTTTGTTTCAGTGTCCTGCTGCTAAGCCACCAACCTTTGACCACTGACCACTGGGAGAGGCTGAAAGCATGGCTTAGCCTTCATTAAGCCTGTCTTCCCTGTCCAAGCCGATTATTACTGCGAGTAGTTAACCCAGGACCGCACATGTGACCCAACCAACAGCCAACTTTCTCCAAGTCCTCCGCTCCAGATGTCACAGCTGCAGTTTGCGCTTCGCTATGTGACACAGTTGTGATGCATTAATGGGCTTTGGCTTGTCTCATTGTGTGTGTCTGGCCTCGGTCTTTTAATCTCGTCTGTCCACCATGTCTGGTGCAGTCATCGAGCCACCTACTCAGCTGTCTGCTCCTCTCCCTGTCTGTTTACCTGCAAATCCGTTTTTTTTATCTATCCATCAACGGGTAGTGTGTGAACCTACTGACAGAGGAGGTCTTCAACGGTAAATCCAGCTGATAGGGGATGTGGTGTGGCATCCAGTCCATCACAGGCTACAACTAGACAGCACATGCTACACACCAGCTAACAACAGCCCCAACCCAGCTGGGGGTCTTAACAACTCAGTTACGTCTCAGTTACGTCATTTACTCAGTGGTGTGATTTACATCAATGCATATACAGTAATTACAATAACACCTTATATAGTCATACAGTATATAATCAAAATAATCATCTAATAGCCAGCACATTGTGTGTATCCATATACTTCACTGTCAATTGTCACTGTCAACATTTGTGGCAGTCACCAGCTGAGGAGTGTTAATATTGAAGATGAATAACTCTGTTCTGCTCTGGGATGATCACTCAAACACCCGGATATTTTAAATCTTTTATCTGTTCTTAAACATTATTTTAAGCCACTCTGCAATGTTACTTTAAATCCACCGCTATCAGGCCAGCCCCCATAAGACTTAGAGGTAATATAATTTAGAAGCAGAAAATTTCTCTGAGACAATCTTACCAATGCAGTATATATTATAATGATCACGCTTTGAGTAAAATACAAGTGTAGAAGCAAATGCTGATGACAGATGGAAATCTGCAGAAACCCCTCCAATCCTCCTCTTTATAGGCTGATGTTCCTAAGCAGCATAAACACCTTTGTCTCTTGAGGCTCTTGAAATTCAAACCAAACTCATCCAGATGCACACACACAACATAGTACTTACAACATACATGCCAAACATGATATGGATGTACTTTTGCCACCATAGTAACCTGTGCTCCCACCACTAATTTTTAGCAGTTTCAAAATGCTTTTAATGACTCACCCCCATCAAACACGCTGTCAACACTATCACAGCTGATCAGCAATAACACCAGTTTACCTGCAGGGCAAGTACTGTAGATTGAGGATCCATCTCAACACAGAGGCTTATGGAGAGTCCCCAGCGTCATGTTTGCGAGGCCGCAACAATGCCTTTATTTTTTGACGAGGCTAAGGAGAGCCAACCTCCCATGAAAGCGGGTTTGTTGGCTTTTACAGATGCATTACATTAGAGCGTCCTGACAAATTGCAAACAAACAGCCTGGTGCAGCAGCTGCACTGATGCTGACAAAATAGCCCTGCAGCTTGTTGTGGAAACAGCTCGAGACATTGTTACCATTGTGTTTCCATCAGTACAGACGACTGAGAGCTGAGAACACCATGAAAAAAGAAACACTACACGCACACTGGGCATCATCTGTAGAAGCTCCTCCCAACGGGCAGGCACCTCAGATCTATCCACACACACACACAATGGACAAACACTGTGGCTCCACTGAACTCAGATACTGTATCTCCTCGGTGAAGACTGATGTTCTGACATTATCGGAGCATGTCTGAATCTATAAACATGTCACTCAATGCCAGTGATTATGTGTAATATTTTTACACCAACCAACCACTTGTCAACAGCCACATCAGCAATACTGCATTCTAACTGCTAATTGAATTTGCACTAGGGGTGCACGATATATCGGCATTAAAATCGGTATCAGCCGATGTTCGTCATTTTTTAACATATCGGTATCGGTCCGATGAGTAAAATTGGGCCGATATGCACAACCGATGTATTTCCATATGCAACACCTGCAAAGTTGAGGTAATGCGAGGAGGATGGTAGCCTGTAACCTTGTTAAGTAAAATACATTCTGAAAATAAAGGAAGACATTCAAAAATGCATGATTTTCAGTCTGTACAAAAATGTATCATCTCAGAAACTTAAAAAAAAAACACACCACATATCGATATCGGTAAATATCGATTATCGGCCATAACAGGAAAATTCATATCGGATATCGGTATCGGCCAAAATTTTCATATTGGTGCATCCCTAATTTGCACCCTTATTAGCTGTTTTGTTTTTTTGTTTTTTTTACTGTTAATTGTTTCTTTATATTGGTTGGTTTTTGTAATTATTTTACCGAGACTGTTTAGACTTTTAGACTTTGACGTTTATAACAGATATTTCTTGAATCTTGATCTCACCCACACTGCCATTGTGAGTCGTTTCCTGTTGTTCCCATGTACTGGTGTCTGACAGTCTGGTCCACTCTCTATATCCTGTCAGCCACATGTCTCCATCTGCATAATTTGTTTTGTCTCCTTGCCTGTCACTTTTAACAGGAGGTGATTGACTCGGCTCTCTGCGGGGACGGCATTCACGCACCACTTTTGGGTGACAGGATGACACATTTCCGTCCGTTTCTCAGCGCGATATTTTTATCACACTGCTCTGTTCCACTGTGCAATCCCATTTCGCATTGTGCTAAGGTGATTGCAGCCATCAGTCATGAGTATCCACCGAGTTATCATTATCTTATAGCCCTCAGGGCATCTATATCTTTTGAGACCACAGATGCGTTTAACAGTACAAGAATCAAGTGCTCAATAGGAACACGTGGAATTTCCTGGGGTCAAACTCTGCTGTGCTCAGTCTGTGGTAATCTGTGCCAGTGCTTTGTGTAGCCTACATGCGAGGCTGAGACACAAATAGTGTCAGACTCAGTGGACAATGGAGGGACCATCAAATGGAGAGATTATTACTCCAGACGCTCCAGTCTGTGTGAGTGAATTCAAGGTCCAACCTGGGGTCAGATGCATGAAACACACAAACACACACTGTACACAATCTTTTTGCCATTGCTCTAATATATCATACATTTATTATTAATTTAATACATTGTAAAACTGGGCATATGTGCATAAAAATGATTTTTACTAGTTAGCCATTTATCACCTGGTTGTATATTGATACTACTGGATACTAAGTCAATATGGTTGTCAATGGCAAAGAAATGCTGCAGGTTCATCGACCGTGTCTAATCATGGTGTTCTCGAGCAAGCCATCATTACCTGCAGTCAGTGTTCACAGCTGTGTGACTATGATTCTTGTATCATTAATTGTGCATCAGTTACAGGCAGTCATCATTAGCCAGTGTCAATAAAGGGAATAAATGATTCTGTTGAGCTAAATGGACCAAAGATGCTTCAGGATCGATTTCCTTTGTTTTCTTTCGGTGCATTTTTAATAACATTTCATCACCTGAAAGATTGAGGACGACATGTACATGAACTGTAGTTTAAGTTTCACAATTTGAAATATATATAAAATAAATTGCAGGTAAATCACTATATTGTACTGTGGCTCAGAGAAGTTCAACTTTACAAAATGTTTCACAGTAAAGGAAGAAATTTAAATAGTGGAGTAATGACTGAGTTTATGACTGTTCTGCACTTATACTGCTGTTACATTAACTAACAATCGTCATTTTTCTCTTTAAGATATTGACTATAGCCATTGAGAAAAAAAGGTGCAGTTGCATAATTATGATTGGTTGCTATCCTTGAACTTTGAACACATTACCCACAGCTTTGGGAGCGCACGCATAGCAACATGCATGCAATGGCCTGAAGTATATGAATTCCATTTCATGTGCAGGAAATTGCATATGCATATTGTTATTCTGTATGCATCATTTAAACAATACATCTGGGTGCTGAAATCTCAGTGTGGTGTTGTTTTGGGCTCTGGATTTCCTGCCTACTGATCACTGCGTTAGAATATATTAACAACAGGCTGTCTTATTTCAACAAATGCTTCAGCATATGGTTTTATGTGCCCTCACTTCCAACATGACATCATTCATAAATATTTAAAAGCCTTTTTTGAAGGCTTCCTCTAGTTGCATGTCATCCTCTGCAGTCTGCCAGTTGTTGCGTTTCAGAATCTGTTAAGAAACGAGGAGGTGTCTGTTGCTGTCAGAAGTCAGGAGACGCTGATCAGAGGGAGTTTTGGTTTATGTCCGCGCTGCTACGAGTGCAGATATTGTCCCATTATGAGTCAGATTGGGGGTTGTTGGTGGAATGCAGACAGTGTTAATCCAGCCAGCTGTGTCTTTTATTCCTAATCACTGAGGGATGTTGCTCCATCTCCACAGATGAAGAAGGAGCAGCTGATGCAGTAACATGCTGTTTTCATCCTCGCCTATACGGTGGAGAGCGTGTAGACTTTGATTCAGACGGAGCTCAGGATCCTCATCAATTACACCTCCTTTATTAGTGCAGAGTGCACACACGCTCTGCTCTTTGAAAACATAATGACGCAGTCTTCTCTTCCCCACCCTTACTTTACACACTAATGGACTGAGCCACAGGCGACCTCGCAGCAGCTTCATGTACAGTAATTGGAGGATACTGTATTGCACGTAGGGCAGAATTGAGGGGGGAAAATGGGGCGGTGGTGCATACAGTATCGTGCAATCAGTCAATTTGTGTGACTTTCAGTTCTTAGTTAACACACGCTGAAAATAATGTGTTAAAAAAGCAGTATTTTTGGTAAAATATGCATTATTTAACAGCTCTGTGTGCGTGTGTCGGGTTTAAAGTGATCAAAAGAGCAGAAGGACACGAGTTGACAACAGGGCTTTTTCTTTTATATCTAATTTTATAACTGTATGTGCCCCATGGGAAACATGGTCACCTTTGTATGTGAGTCTACCGTATGCATTGATGTGTGTGTTTATGCTCCTCTGCTGCATATTGCTGCAATTTCTCGCGCTGAGTTTATTAGCCGATGCTGGATGAAAGCCAGGTACGTTTAACTAGGCCCGGCCCCTGTGGCTCTCAATAAGAAGTCACATATAGTTGGGCAGCTGTGGCTTAGGAGGTAGAGCGGAAGGTCGGTGGTTCGATTCCAGGCTCGTCCTCCAGTCAACAAGTCGAAGTGTCCTTGGGCAAGACACTGAACCCATTGGCTGTATGAATGCGTGTGTGAAAGGGTGAATGTGACCATTATATTGTAAAGCGCTTTGAGTGCTCCAAGAGACTAGAAAAGCACTATCGAAGTGCAAGTCCATTTACCATTTTATCATATATTGTCTAACTGTCCTTGCCTTTGACAAAACACTAAATAATGCTTTCAGGCAATACACACTTTGACGATAGTGTCCATTCTTCACATGGCCTGCTTCAGTAAGATGTTTGCATCCAGCTGTTACTGTGCATGCTGCAATAAAATCAGTCAGTCTCAGTGTAGCTCATAAAACTTTTTGGACTATAATTAATTTAAGTAATTATTTTGCATAAATTGTGTTGTTAAATTATTTATATATCCCCATTCACATGAGTATATGCACATGTAAGTCCTTCCATTGGATTCACATTGCCTTTGACAGATGAATCAGTTATGAAAATAATTACTCCTGTGTCTGCATAGCATTTTGTTTACAGTAGGATAAATAGGCATTAAACTTGTGTAGGTGCAGGATTGTTTAGTAAATGCTCTAAAGATGAGGCACAAAGGGGTCCAGTTCAAACTTTAGGTTGTCTTTTGCTTTTTCCTGAATCATGCCTGTTTATCTGAAAACCCCATCCTGACCCACACTTGAAGACGTTTGTCTTTCCACATGCTTACACATGCAGGGACAAGAGATATACACACACACTCACTGCAGAGTGCTGACGGTGTTGTCTGTGGTTCACTGGTGAAAGTGCTGCGGACGACTCCTCGGAGAGCATCACACTCAGTTCCTTTAATGATCTACAGTCTACTTGAGATGCTGCTGCAATATATATCTATAATCTGAATGTTGAAGGGGACCAGAGCGAGTGTAGAGGAGGAGAACGAAGAGGAGGCAAAAAGGTTTCGTGGGATTGATGAATTTCTAACACTAAAGGTTAGCTGCACAGGCGGCGTTGTATAGGCTCGGGTCACCTGCTATATGCTCATCAACAGATGAAATACAGTCATATTGTCGAACAGTTAAACTACTGTAACAGGGCAGATTTCAGTATAAATGATGTTGTATCAGTACATTTCATTATAAGTTGTAAATGTCAGCGCCAAAGTTGCAGGCTACCAATCATCTAGGCTCAGTCTGAGGAAGGAGTCTTTTTTTCCCCCCTTACCACAGTTCACTTCTCATCTCCACTTTCAGTTTCATAATTGACGGCGCCACTATAATTTCCTGCCTATATCACTTGTATGCAACTAAAACTGGAATCTACCTCTAGTGTTTTAATTCCCCAACTGTCCAAGTACATCATGCATGACTGCTTACATCCTTAGCCAGTGTGTGTGTGTGCCAGTGTAAATGAGCGTGTCTCCCTGCAGCCAGGATTAGCGGGCTGTGTATTGCTTAAGTCTGCCCAGAGTATCCACAGTGGGAGAGAGGAAATGAGGCGATCACTGGCGAGGCTATAATCAGCAGCGACAGCCCGCTTCAGGATCGCCACGCAGGTGATTTGGAGGGACAACCCAACCAGCTGCCACGTTGTTGTTCTTCTAACAATAATGTTGTTTTCCCATAAATAATCTTTTAAGGGCTTTTATTATAACCATTGAGGATAAAAAACTCCCTGAAAAGCAGCGTAGAAATGTCAAACTTAAGCATGTAATATTACAACATCTTGCATTTATCTCATTGTAATACGCTGCCACGTCAGATAAATCACAGCTATTGTAATCTCTTCCATTATTACTCATCTTTATCCGTCATCTTTGTTGTCTAGGAAGTGCTCTCTCCCGCTGCATCCTCCAGGGAAGTTGTGTGTTTGCAGCTCATTCCTGAGCGCAGACCCTCAGCCACTTATCAGACATCTGTCCTTTGCTTAACCTCGCACATCCACTTTCTCTCTATATTCAAGGCAAACACAATTCACAACATAATCCCCTGACTACACTTCTATCATGTCTTAGTGACAGCTCTATTGAATGAGAGTGCACTACTTGTTGAAGGAAATTACCATACAGGAAAAGGGAAGAGGGGATGGGATCATGGTGACAGGTAACAGACATTCACTTGTGCTATAATGCAAAAATGATTTGGAAAAAAAATCCTTTGTGGTTCATAGGAGAAAATAATTAGAGTGAGTGAGGGGAGGAGATTTTAATCAGATTTGATGGGTGGGAGTGGATGTCAGCAGGGTCAGAAGAGGGAGTCACAGTGGGTGCGTGTGACTCAAGTGAGCACAATATGCTATGTGCCCATATGATACTTAACACCTGCTGATATTACTGTACAGTGTGCCCTCAAACATTTTCTCATCCAAAACACAGAGACTGCGTTTAAGTAACATAATCACATGTTTTTTAATAGAAATCAGATCAAGTTACAATCCACTGGGTCTTGATAGATCTAAGAAATCACTCCTCATTCACATTCCTTTCAACTTTTAATGTGAAAGGCTATGAGGGCCCACATAGAAGCGCGAATATAGTGCATTGATTTACAAATGAGCGTGGTGAAATTTCTCTGAATTTCACCATGATCAAGCTGGGAAATGAATCCCTGTCATCAGTTGTATAGAAAGGTGTTGAATGGGGCTGACTCAGAGACTGGCTGTGACGCCATTGATCTTGGTTTATATAGAAAAGATCCTGCACCAGCACCCTGTGGTTTTCTGTGTGGTCGTGATGTGCCCTCAGCAATTTCATTTCAAAATGTCCCAGAGGAGAAAAAAAAAGCCTTCGAGTCACACTTTAACGATGAATATAGACAACAAGGGATCATTGTTTCAGGTTGAGTTGTTTTCTTTAATTGTTCTGTGATTATATTTATCCTCTCAATGTTGGCATCCTTGTACAGCTGACACTGTAAGAACCAAACAAAAACATTTAACTTCACGATTTTGTTTCCTTACAACTCAGTATGAATCCACAGTGACTCAGGGAAGGTAGGATTCAAACTGAGTGACTAAATACTTTGCACTTTCACTTTTGTTTTGCTGTTTGTTCAGTCTGTAGCCAACAATGCCATCCATAAAAAAACAAAACAATCACGCAATGATAAATTCTTAAGTCACGTCAAGCCACTGCATCTGCCACTGCTGTATTTTATTTTATTTGTCCCATTTTTACTGTGTGCACTAAATTCACAAACTTATTTGGCTAAAACTCATTTTTGAAAGGCAGACATTCTTTTTTGATAAATCACCATCACGGACTGAACTAGATTAAAGTGGTTTATAATGACGCTTTCTGAAAGAAAACATCTCTCATCTCACTCTCTCTCTTTCACACAAAGACATATAAATTATGTAGGTACAATCTGTTCACGATAAAGCAAGCCTTTGTCAGCATTACTCTCGTGTTTGCAGTTTTCTGGTAGTCAGCTTGTTGAGGTTTACGTAATCTTTGGTACCTTCAGCTGGTGAGCCTTGCCTTCACTGCGACACCTGCCAGAGCTACCTGACTGACCGACTCCTGCTGGGTGGGCACGTGTCCTCGGCCAGAGAGGAGGCAGACCAGCGTAGACAGACAGAGAGAGATGATGGTGGGCGATGAAGATGTCATACGCTAAAAGGTGAATCTTCTGTCGAATGTGAACAAAAGGAGAAAGAATAATAAAGCAGCTCAGAGCATAAAGGTAAAGGAAGTTACAAAGGAAGGAAGAAACACATGCATGCATTTATTTTCTGCACTTGTTTGTTCCTTCTGGGTCACAGGGGAACTGATGTTTATCCAAGACACCCCCTGGATAGGCTGCTGTCAAAAGCTGGGTGCATTCGCCCCAATGGGAATTCAGTTTTCCAGTTACCTGACTTATATGTCATCAGACTGCTGAAAGAAACCCCATGAATGTAAGGATCACATGTAGGCATCCCAGTGAACCTTAGGTAAACCAAACATCCTTCATGTTCTGAGGCAACAATTCCCTCTATTTTATAATTTCAAAAGGCAGCGTCCATTGACGAACACTAGCACAAACCCTGCTTCAAAAAAAGAGAAGAAACACTGCTGTCATGGCGACAGCTGCTTTATCCTCCTCTCTTAGGCCTTTTGCTCTGATTAATTTCTGTGTTGTGCATACTAACCTCTCCTTTTAATCCAGACCTGCGATTCTGCACCTGCCCTCCAGCTGCCCGCAAACTCCTTTGGGCTCGAGTACGCCCACAAGATGCTCCCCAGTCCCTCCACCGGCCTTTATTGCCTTGTTTCCCGAGCAGGAACAAGCCGACAGCAACTTAGTTTTCACTGTCCCTCCTTGATCTTCCTCCCAGGGTCGAGTTGCGAAAGCTGGCAGCCTTGGCACTGCACAGACCTGTTGGTTGTCTTTGACCTTTGGCAATCTGAAAGGCGGTCAACCTTGTCTACGCCTTTGTGCAGATCTGTCCTTAGTGCTTAATGTGAAGACCATCACAGTCCCTTGATCTCATCTCTCCAAACTGGCTTTCAACAATTGTCAACGATTTTACATGTTAAACGTTTACACATTAAGGCTCCAGTGTACACCAATCAGAAGAGCTTGTTGGCTGGATGAAGAGCTGCTACAGGCAGAGTTTGACATAGCTTAGAAGATTGATATAATGTTCATAATTTAAAAGTTTGTTTGTTACCTCTACAGCTCACCAATTGACATTTGCTTGACCAGTAGCTTTTCTCACTAAGAAACCGTGGTCTTTATGGAGTATTTAAAAAGCATAACAATTGCCAATGATTATCAATAACCATTGAGCTTTGGAGGTGTTGATAGGTGGGTTTTCTGACCTTTGGACTGAGGCAGGCTTTGTGTTTCCCTGCTCTCTGGCTCCATCTTTGCATTTTGCATTCAGACAAGTGGCAGTCTTCTCGTCTAACCCAAAATATATGTTTGTGGGCTGTCAGTCAGAATAACATTATTATTGTACTGATATTGGTCCCAGAAAATGCCCAGTGAATGAGGTATCATCATTCCTGATGATCTATATTAAACTCCTGTTTTGTTTATAATACATTTGTCTGAACTCTAAATGCAACCAGAGTCTAAAACGCCTGTGTGCCAAACAAGCCAGTGCTGAGCTGCTGTTGTTCATTTTAATAACTAATGCATCAGCATCCACTGACCACAAAGATCCCATCGGGACCTTCTGTCTCCTGTACACTGCTGTCTCGTTGTGCTGCATAATCCACTCCAACAAAGTGATCTTCCTCCAGGAGCTGCTCATCCTCTCCAGGAGCTCAGCTCCTTCCATACTGGGTTGCAGGGGTGTCTGGTGCTACCAGGGGGGTGTTTGGAGGGTGGTGCAGTTGCACATGGCGGAGAATGGCAATGAAGGGATTATGATGAGCTGTTAGCATTTGCCCTACAGAAAGACACACATCCACATTTAAAAGAGGCTATGCAAACCAAATTAGGCTCCTAAAAATGTCCTTCCTCTTTCCTCATCTTCCACTCTAGAGCCTGTGAAGGTCTGAGTCTCTGAGGACTCTGTCATCATCAGGAAGGAATGAGAGGATTGAGGGGCTTATGTCCTCTTGGTAAGATAAGAGGGTAAGAGCCCACTCAGACTGAGAAAGAGAGGAAGCCATGACCCGTAGCAGATTAAAGTTGAAGGTCATCATGAGTGCATCTCCAATAAGATGAATATGAATAGATTTACAATGGCAAAGTTGTGTGAAAACATCAATGGTCAAAGTGGCAGAATCATCAATATGCACAGCTTTTTAGCATTACATGGTCCACCAAAGACAGACTAGATGACTGTGATTAAAGGCATTTGTGAATAGTTTCTGACCTTTAATTTCAGGGGCGAAGACAAATTAAATCTTATATCAACTTTCTCGCCTTTCAGTGTCCCTCTGGCTTCACTTGGAAAAAACTTCTGTCATTTCACCTGAAGCTGAATTATCTGCAGACATCCTCCTCTCACTAAAACAAACGTAGTCAGTGAATTAATCTGACAAAAACACTAAAGGAGTCTCATGCGAAAAAAAATCTTTCTCTGACGCCACGTTGGGTCATTAAACATAAACCTCCTGTTAAAATGAAAATTTTTCAATTACTGACGTTAGCATTAGAAGTTAATTCAGCTGTTACAAATTTAATATTTCCATCAAATGGAAGAATAAAGAGTACTTCACCTGCCAGTGCTGCCCACTAAAAGTTCACGGCAAAGTAAAATTGTAAAAGAAAAAAAAATCACAGAGTAATGATTTTTAAATCGAATTAAATTGTTCCTCAGTCACGTTACACAAGATTGAATGAAAAGAAAGAACCATTGGCATTTGGCCCTGAAACATTCATCTATTTTCCAAAATGTTAGCTATTTAGCCTCAGTCAAGGCAAAGCTATCTGTTGCATTTATAATGACTATAACATTCATAAAGCCTTCTCTCACAACTGAGAATGAATATACCATAGTTTACATAGATTTTGCTTGGCAGAACCAAAACTCATGTGGAAGGTCAAACTCTATCTCATTTAAAAAGGTAAGTTGACGTATGAAGATCTATCACACCAGACAGTATTTCTCTATAGAACATTTATATTAACATACGATAACTCATTTTGGCAGAAAGAATTGTCACTACAAAATACAGTATCATGACAAGCGCATTTACACTGGCCTTTTTGTGTAGTTTTCAGTCACACGATAATGAGAAAAGGACACAGGGATAAGTGTTTAACATACCATAACCACCATAACATACTGTACTGTTGATATAGTCATCAGTATTGGATATACAGTACAGTAAGAGTATAATGAACTCATCTGGTTGAGAATGATCAACCAAGAATTGTGGGTTAAATGGTAAAACCAAGCATATTGGTCAAACCAAATGAATATTTGTTCCGTCTCATAAAAACCAAGAGGTCAAGGTCGAGCTGTTTTTTTAATGCAGTTTGTGTAGTGTAGTGTTTCCTATTTATTGTACCTACAGTACTCCTTCTCCATGAGCAGATGATATTAACCTCCATTAGCGTGCAGACACATCATCCACTTGATTGTTTGTACATGCGTGTGCGTTTGTGTGTCAGCCTGTCTGAGCATGATTGCATGCTCGCTTACATGTGTAACATCGCTGCAAGCTCTTTAAAACTAGAGAATCTATTAGCAGCCGTAGGGGGTCTAGAAATGCATGCATAATGAATGTGACACACATGCATGCGCGGACGCACACACGCAGACGCACACACATGCGCTGGTCAAGACTCAGCAGAGATAAGCCAGTGGATTAAAATGGCACCAAAATGTCTCTGCTGTAGGGGACAGACAGTTATGTAACACAGAGAAATGCTGACCAAGAGGAGAAGCTCGGTGTGAGTGCTTTGCTCTAAGTACCTGTTTTTTGATATATCTGAAGTTTTAATTATCTTCAGCTCTCAATGCTTCACACATCAACTCAATCGAAACAGAAACGAACACACGCTCTTTATGAGAGAAGTTATTCTCTGGTCCTTTTAAGGAAACACATGCTGAACTAAATTCGAGGTTATATTTGGATGTACCTTTGCCTCAATGTACAGCAGCACACGCATTCAAATTTAATCACCTTGCTCCACTCTCTCGCTTTTCCTTTTTTTTTTTTTTTTTTTTTTTTGCTGCCTAAATGCGTTCCCTACAGCAGTGCCATCTTCAAGCCCGGCTGCATTAGGATGTGCAGAAGGAACTCCCCCTGCAGGCTTAACATTGAAACAACCTCGTCTCATTGTCATTCAGGACGTGCTGCATCGGCTTTCACTTACTCCTCAGGAACAGTACTCGGTGGTTATCGCAACCTCAGGTTCACTGTATGTTGGGCAAATAATTTGAATCTGCTATCGGGGGGGGGCGGCAGAGCTGTTGTAGGTCAGCCTGGGCCCCGGTTAATGTGTGACCTTGACATCCAGCTGGTCTTCAGGCTGAACCTTTGGCTTAGTGGGGAAAGAAAGAAGTGAGTAAAGAGGCTCTACATGCGGATAAGATACAGGTTCTTATTCAGGTGGGCTGCTTTACAAAGCTCTCTACAGAGCGATGGGAGGGTGGAAGGAAGAAAGTGAGGGAGAATGAGATGGAGAGGCAGAGAGGACAGGGAGGAGGTACTGAGGAAAAAGAAACCAGTCATGATGGTGTGGGAATAAATTAGATTTATTTTGAGATTAGACTTTTGATATCTTTGAATGGGCTTGCCTGATTTAACTGCTATGACTTGAGGCATGAATTAATAAAACCTAGATGTGGTAATGTAGATTTGATATTGATATTTTATTGAATCTCTATACCACCAGCCTGTGCTGTATCTGAGAGACACTTTTCCATTCCTCGGCTTCCTTCTTCCTGACCCCCTTGTTGGTAAGCAGTCACACAGCAGTTTTTATTTTAATACAAAGCTGTGTGAGCCTGCGTCTCCTCCTCCAGCTCTCCACTCGAGTCAAAGGGAATTCCTGAGCGGTGCTCAACCTCGCCTCTGCCATCTCATCACCCACGCAGCCTCTCTGCCTCCCAGCTGTTTGCCACTTCCTTCTGTAGATTTCTTTTTTTTTTCTTCTTTTTTTTCAAATAAGCAGTTGTTTAGGACAGGGGAGAGAGCGTTTTGAGAGAAAATCTAGCACCGTCAGAAGGTTATTTTTTGTTGACTCATATTAACAGATATAACGAATCCTGTCAGGGTAGAGTTCTTTGTTTTCAGCATGGGTTTTGGTAGAAGTTTTGAAAAGTAGAGTTACTAGAAATTTAAACCCCTTGAACAATCTTTTTGAGATTTTTCTTTTTTTTTTTTAACTCTCCCCTAACCTGCTGCTGGGTGGTATCGATCTTCCCAGATACAGTACCAGCAGAAAGAAAGCAAATGTGTCTGTGAAACATACTGTATAGCCTATAACTGGTCTCATTTGGATATATGCACCACATGCACTCCGAAGGCCGGGCTGTTCTCGACAAGCAGACACACTGCCATGGTTACCAGCCACAAAGAGACACACAATAGCAGAGGGAAAGTACACGGACTCGGATGCTTGGCTCTGCCGTCGAGTAGTTTCTCAGCCTCTTGGAATACTCAACAGGTCTCTCATGGGAGATTGAGATTCACCATCTGGAACAACAGACAGGCTTTGGCCCTCTGTCAATCAGGGAAGCTCGGGCCTGAACAGGGCGTAGACTGGACCATGCAGGAGCCAGTTACTCGTGTGAACCATATGGACGTCCCCGACCAGCTGGAGAACTCTGGCTCCTCTGCAGACTCCTGGCATCTGCTGGGAAAGGCATTGTCTTCATGCATATTGAACAGATTTGACAACAGCAATATAGGTATCAGTACACCACTATCTAATTAGTTATATCCTTATTGTAACTGGTTTTTTTTGTTGTTTTTTTTAGCAGCACATTGTGTTGGATGACACATCTTTTTAGAAAACGTGCCTCACAATTTTTGTCATGGCACCATCTCGTCTATACACCCTCTTCCTTCTGCTCTACCTCCGCGTACGCATGTGCTCACTCGGCACGTTCCCACCTGCACCCATAATCCACAGCATGCACTTTCAGTCTGCTGCCTTTGTCCTGATTTCAGACAATCCCTACATAGTCTACTAACAAGTCAAATTTTAATCATCCATTATCAGGACTTAACCAAGCTGCCAAGGCAGATTTCCCAGTCAGAGGTCGCTTATTGTTCCAATTTTGTGTGTAGTCGTGTCAGTATGGCATCTTTTTTTGTGTGTGTTTTTTTTACCTTAATAAAAATCTTCCTCTTTTATTTTTGTCAGGCAACTGAAGATATAGTCCCAATGTAAAAACATCCTCAGCAGACTCAGGTTTGGACTGATAATCTGCCCTGTATATATTATCTTGGAGGTCGTCTGTCTTCTTCTCCACCTCCTGGGATTCCTTCATCTCAGGCAAATTATCTGTCAAGTGATGACACTCATAAAACCCTGACAGTGTGCTCTGCTGAAACTGTATTGATCCACTGGCCATTCACGTGAAGCATGCAACAGAGTAAATATTTTAATATACTCTGTGCTCAGTATGTTTTACGGTAATGGCAGAGCTCATACAGGGTATGAAGACCCTTATTTCTTCATTACTGCAGGAGTCTCAACATTTATCCAGTAAATCTGCTCTAATGAATTATAGAAAACACTCACACCAATGATGTACTCTACTAACAAGAGGGGTAATTTTTGGCAAGGTTATATCTCCCATTTCAACAATATTTTTGCAACTGAGCCAAAAATGTGTTCATCCTGCAGGATGGGGGGTTATCAGGATGTTTCCTGTGGGAAAGCATATGTTTATTAGCTCACAGAGACTTTGCTGTACTTTTATAACACTGTGAGCAGAACTGCAGTAAGGCAGTATTGGAGTTTTGTCAGATTTCATTTCAATGTGATAACTTGATTTAATTTACTTTTGGAAAAAAAACAGAAAACACACATTCCTGCTAAGTTATCTCAACAATCTTTCAGTTAATCTCCCTAAGAAAAGTACATTATCACACTATATTACAATATTGTGATATAAACATGGCATTCTGTAAAATTACAGAGACAATATCTCCATAGTCATGCGTGTCGGTTGTCATCAGACATTAGTGGAAAGATATTCTGCAATTATATCTTCTGTACAGTATGTTTAAGGTTTAAGTTTTCTCTGGCTCTGAGAGAGGAATTTAAAAGCACAGTATACATATCTCTGCGTGGCCTTGAATCTGAATTAACGTAACCAACCCAGCTAGTTGTCCTTTACATTGATAAAATGATATGATTTAACCCAAGTCTCTCTCTTTAAAATTATTGGAATCTTTCCATGAGAAAAAAGCTCTTCAAGATAATGTGAGAAGATTATCACCCTGTCTCGCAGAAGCCTTTTCTACAAGTAGTTTGATAATAAAGACACATTTCTGTCAAGTTGCTATTTATTACAATGTTTGGCCATCACAATCATAATTAAATATAATTATGTTGTGATGTAAAAGCACACATTAAGGTGTTACCAAGCAGTGTGAGTAACATATTTTGTTACTTAGAAATAATAAACTTATATAATACCTAATTTAAGCATTGAATGATGTGTAGTTTAGCTGCTTTGTCTATAAAATAATTCTGAAAAAGTAATATTAACTCGCGAAAAACAAAAAACAAAAACACAAACACGCTAACAGATGAGACACTGTTTACTGTGGGCTTATCTCCATTAGCAACGCTGACCTGTCCTTGCAGATATAGGCCAGTGTCTAGTATTCATCTGTTCACTGCATTCAGCTTTAATTCTTTATGGATGAGCTTAATGTGATTGGTAATTGACATCTCAGTCACGGCACATGGAGCTGCTCTGAGGTTGACAGAAAGCTGTTTGACAAACTCAGGTGTGCCCCATCTGTGAACACTGACACTGACACTCACAGCACAGACAGAGTAGTGTACAACAGAGTGGGGTGTGAACTCTGAAACTGAGCAGTCCTTGTCTGCTTCGAATGACCATTTTTGGAATAATTCAGAATAACACAAAAGCCATTTTAAAGAATAAAAGGGGGAGGTTTTGCTTTAGTGGCATGTAACCTTAACCCTTACCATTCTCTCTCCCCCTCTTTTGCATTTCCTTCACCAGTAGCTGTTGGTGTGTGTAGGTGGGGGTGTGCATGTGCATATACAGTACATAAGGCAGAACAGGTCTATACAGGTGCTGAAATGCTGAAGAGGAATCACGCATTTGCAGTCCTTGAAAAACAGAAGTTAAACTGTGAGGTCTTTTCAAAGACCGGTTGGGCTCTTTCTCTGATTCTGTGAGGACGTTCACAAGGCTTCCTGCCTATTCACGAATGGAAAGCCCACACATATTAAAACATCAAAGCCTGCTCGGCGCTGTGTTGAACTGTGCAAAAGATCCATGAGTTGTGTTTTCTTGCTGTCGATACGTGCCGTGAATGCAGTAAGTGGGAGCGAGGGCAAGAGAGAAAGAGGGATGAATAAATAAATGAACTGGGTTGCAAAAAACCCTGATTGGAGCAGTTTCATTCCATGTTCTTTTTTAATCTTTGGGCAGTAAGAATCAGATAAATTAATAATAACATGGGGTTTGGTTTGCTTTCTCCACCCCTACACCACCTCTTTCCTCTGGGTTCTTCTCCCCCTTGTGTGTATTTTTAAAAATTGCCTTCATTGCCACAGACTGCTTCAATAATTCACTTGAAAGTTTTAAAGCACAGCAGATGATTTTGTGAACATCGAGACCAAGAGGACCCAAAAAAAAAGACAGAAGATTTGTATGTTTTCTTTTCTGATCTTTCGTCACACTACGCCAGTGTCTGGAAGTATGACCCCTACCATAAAAAGACAAATACAGCCACAGTGTGACCACATATTGATTCTGCAAAAGAGCCTGTGTGGCAAAGATGAATTATTTTCACATGGAGAATGAAACCAAACCATTCAGACACAAGGTGGAAAGACATGTTGGAGGGGAAAGAGACCATGACTGATGGATTGTTACCTCCTATCAGACTCGTTCTTTATAGTTTGTGTTGGCCACTTAGGGTTTAACATTCTCCCTTCAATCATACGTCTTATTTATTTAACTTAGTTAACCATCCGCCCACTACTTATCATTTGCATTATGAAATTCAAACCTTTAGGGAACCTGTGAATATTTTTTATTTTTATTTCCCTGTTTCTCAGTAGTGATTCAAAATTCTGCACAGCATGACGTTAAAGACAGCAAGCTTGTTATTGTGTGCAGTAGCACTGCATCAAGCTTTGACTGCATTAGTGTGGACAAGGACAGGAGTTTGTTCAAGCACTTGTAAAGATCAGGGTTAATCTCTGTGGATTGGAAACTCATCTATGGTCCCTACAAAATCAACAGTTTTTTTCTGCTACAGAGTATAAAGTGCAACCTTGCTGAATAACATAGTTAACTAATATGAGACATTGATTTTAATGGTCCCTCCTGGTATTTTCTCTTGTGGCAAAACACTATTATGCTGCTTGTGAATAAGAAGTACCTTAGATAAAAAAAATTTAAAAAAAAACCAATTATTTTCTAAATTTAACTCATGCTTTTGGGAAACTTTCAGACTTTAAAGCAATTTTGTTCAAAACATGAAGAAAAAATGAAAAATGTCTGATTTAGTAAAGTGCAGTTAAGAGGCTGGGGCTTTGATATTCCCTAAAAGAACCGTATTTTTTCATTTTTGAAAAGTACTATTAAAGGTCCAGCGTGTACTATGGGGGTAAAACTGTGATATCGAGCATTCAGATTCTAGTTTGCAGTGCTCACACACACAAAAAACGTGTTTACCAGGACTGGGACGAGTATTCAGGAGCATGGAGCAATGAGGTGAAGATCTAAACCATTTTACGATATGTCTCCTGTTTCCTACTCCTCATTCTTTCCTTTCACCTTCTTCTTCTTTGGTTTATTTATGAACGCGAAACTCGCGAAATGTGCTCTCTGGCTGGCTGGATTTTCTGCTCGGGCTACCGTACAAACATGGCAGTGCAGGATGGCGATACTCTCTAAAGGAAGACCCTAAAAGAATAAGGTTAGGAATATCAAACAAGTTTTATTTTTTAGCCATTATACACTTACACAAATACATCCATGGGTAGCATATAGGTTTTGCCAATAAACCTTGCCAGTTATTACACACTGGACCTTTAAGTGCTTTCCTGCCAAGAGTTGTTTAAGAGGATCTATGCAGCTCTCATGTCTGTGGACATCAGTGTCCATACTGAAATCAGAATTAACCTAGGCCTAAAAAAGACACAAAAGACAATTGCTCTCACTATGTGGTTGCCATGCAACCAGTTCAGATAGGAGGTTTTCAGCCAAGACATACAGTAAGCAGGCACATTGCATCCCTTAGAAAAATGATACTTTACTTTTACACTTATTCTGCATAAACTGCTTTAGGAGATCTACAGTTGAGACAAGTCACAACCGTAGTAACTTAACTCTGCGTTGCTGCAGTGTTCTGGTCTGTCTCTCTGTCTGTCACATTTACTCTTTCACCAAGCAGGCGTGGCATTTTAGTTAGTTAAGCTACAACTTGCAGTCTAACAGCCCATGTTGAAAACGTATCATAAAATTTGCCATCAGTCTGCGTTAGACAGAATCACATTAGGATAAAACTGTTCAGTTATGCAGTATTTAGTTATCTTTTCTTCTGAAGAAAATAGTCCAGTAATGCCACAATGAATATGATTTACACAGGAGTTGAAACATATTCCACTCGTCATTAAAGCTAGCCTATTTGTTGTGGTTTTCAGCGCATCAATATGAGTTAATACGGCTATGCTTAATTATGCTTATGCTTTAATGCTATGGCAATGCTTACATGCTGAGTTTTGATCAATAAGTTTACCATCTCTTTCTCAGCTTCTTGTGTTAGCCTACTAGTATAGCTTACATGACATATGTCCCCAAGCTGATGGGATTTGGTTTTGCATGTTTTTGGTCATACTTATTTGATCAGCACCAAACGCCAACCAACAGCCTGCTATCAGGATCTTTGCTCTAGGAACTTAAACTTGAGATGTAAGGCCTACAGACTGATTTACTGACACTAGAATATAGACGGAAGAGAAAGCTTAGAAGACCTGAAAGGGTGAGCCAGAAGTGTGTGCGTGTGTGTGTGCGTGCCAACTTACATGTGTAACTACAGTGCCCTCCCACTTCATGCATCTATTACATGTCCTGTCCATACAGATGAGGACATCTAGTGTGTTTAAGTGTGAGTCTAACAACCAGGCCTGCAGAAGGAGCTCTTCAAGCGAGCAGCCTCCTGCTGTGACCAGTCCAAGCAGCTATAAGGAAAGGAGGTTTTTCTCAGCTCACGACATACTCTGTGAAGAGAGCCGGGGCGATGGAGTCTCTTCTTATTTTATTTCGCAGCCCCGCTGATGAATGTGAGTGATATTCCCCTATCACTTGCACATATGGAAATAAATGGACTTGGGTTACAGTATATCTTCATGTATGAAATTGCCTCTACAGTAGGTTTGTGTGTGCTGTGTGTCGGAATAATAGCCCTCCTATATTCCTTCTGTAAGGCAACTCTACGTCCTGTCAAAGTGACAGAAAGCACCTCTGCTCACACTGCTGCTGATGTTGCAGATGAGAGCCTCAGTTTTTATTTCCTAGAGAGAGAGAGAGGGAGGGAGGGCAGGAGTAGAGGGATGGAGAAATGGAAATAAGCATAAACATGGAAATATAAATAAGCTGCAACCTCTGGGGTACCAACGCCCACCATTCTCTACTGTGCATCTGCTTACACCTCTGCTGAACTTTGTTATTTATCCGATTTACTATCATCCTTGCGTTTTATCTCTTCACCTCTGGTCCATTCCTCTTCCTCCAGTCTCTCTCAATGCTGCTGGAAGCTGCTAAGGTCAAGGATCCTTTTGCTAAATCAGCCACCGTCACTGCTGCATTCCTTTCTCTGCCTTTATCTCCACATCCTAGTCATATTGGCCTCAGGGAAACTCTGAATAACTGTGGCTTTATGCGTCCAGTGTTGTCTTTGTTATTTTGTTTCCTTCTGTGTCTCTGTGACTCACACACACACACACTTACACACAATACCATTTTGCCATCCATGTCTGTTTGATGCCAGTATTAGAAACACCTGTTTCATTTCACACCGGCTCCGTCCTCTAGGATGTTTTGTCCACACTGCACAGCCTCGCACTGAAATTAGTTTGTACTTCTTCGGCCGATCACAACAAGCCCGATCTTTCCCATGGTGCCCGTGCAGCTGCAGACCCAGAGAGGAGGTGAAAGGCTCTTTGTGTGCTGTGAGGTTATACGACACACACCTTTCTCTATTTGCTGTAGTGTGTATCAGTGCGTGAAAGGCTGCCTGCCCATGCGTTGCTGCCCCTCTAAACAGCGGGGTGCTGCCATGAAAGCCATGTGTTTCTCGTGCTTCAGCCTTCTGCATGTGAGAAGAGGTGTGCGTGAAGGTTACATGTGAGACCTCAAGCGTTAGAAGCTGTGCAAGTTGCTGTATGATGTATGGTGATAGTGCAGCTCTCTGCTCAGAGCTTTCACTGTGTTTGCGGCTGGCAAATATCTGAAAATAAAGAGAGTCTGTAGGCTGTGTATTTGTGGCACGTCATCAAATGTTTTTGCAGGTGAATAAAACTGCACATCATCTTCATCATGCCAACATTGCGATCACCGTCTCCGCTGACTCAAGCTGTTCCGACTATGGGTTCATACACTGCAGGTGTTCGCCGTGAATATCACTTTTAACTTTGCAGGAGAAGCACTAAGATATGACTCACGCAAACTATGCTTAATGCTCTCAAACTGTGTAAAGGATTTCATGTTCTTTCAAGTGCTGAAACCGTTTTTCAGCCCTTTTTAGCACTTCAAACCCTCTCAAAACTTCTCCGATTCTGATCGTAAAAGTGCACTGACAGCGAGGTTTCATTAGATCCTGAAAAGTTGACATTTTTAAAGTTTTCAATTTGTCATCTCCTTCTGGGTGAAGGTCCCAGAGGTGCTAAAAAAGTTCACCTTTGCCTCAGGCCAGCTCAACGTCTTCATATCAGTGAGTTGTAAAAAAAAATTTTTAAGGCTAATATTTTACTTTCTTCTCTTCAATTCTCTGTTGGCTATTAGCTGTACTGTAGTTATTTAGCTGATTCACACTTGTTGCTAGTAATAACATCTTGCTTTTCTCTGATCTCCTCTGCCTTTCAAACAACCTCCTTTTAGTCCAATGACAACACATAACGGACTTATTTGAAGTTTTGGTGGATTTTTACCATCTGTTGAGAGGCAATAAAGGTGCAGAAATTTGTAGCACTTCAGAAACACTTCTGCTTCTTTCGCACATTTTCTGTAACAAAATTATCACAACACCAGAGTAATTAATCTCCTCAGATTCAATTGATGTTAAAGATATCACTGAGCTGATTACACATTTCTCCCTCGCCTTTATTTTTTGTTTTATCTAGTTTCTTAAATCAGGTAAATCAAGGATAACAAATCGCTCGCAGAGAGCCCTCTGTTATAAATCTTGAGAGCAGGCATCAAAGCATAATTAGTTTTCTTCGAGGAGGGCCTGTATATTACAGAGCTGTAAAGAAGGAGAGGCTGCTATGTTGTGGTTGTAATCAAAGAACGTTAAAACACCTTCAGTTTGATCACCACTTTGAATCCTGGCTGTTGAGGATATAAAGGAGGCGTCCTATGTTGTTTTAGTTTGCATCCACAGATGCACGTGGGTCAGACCAAGCAGTAAAGCCTCAGTAATAAACTCTTAACTCATACACGGCATATTGTGGTTGATTGAAGGCAGCATTCAAGGTCACTGGGAAATCTGTGTACCGTAAACACTCTAATTCCTCTATTTGTTTTGTCCCACTCAATTTGCAGGCAGTGCAGAGGCAGGGATTACATTACCTATTTAGAAATTAATCCTCTACATAGAAAGAAAAATAAATAAAATATGTTTTGACCACATATGACTGAAGAATGAAGGAGGGACTTTCCTTAAACCACACAATGAGCTCTCACCCCGAGGCCAGAGTCGTTCAGTGTTTATTAGAGGGGGAAATGAACTTACAGTAAAACAATATCATTAAAGTCTACAAATTATAGAGACTGGCTCTGCTTGAAGAAAATACAGTAGAGAAGTGCCTGTAGCCTTAGCAAAGGTAAGAGAAATGTGTTTTCTTGCAACATTAAGAGCTGTGAAATAACTGAGCCTGAAGTGGTTCTCCTCCCCAGCACGGGAGCTTTTCATAAACACATACAGTAGCTGAACATGTTAATCTCCTCTTACATGTGTGTGCGAGAAGGCAAAAGAAATAGAATGTGTCCACCTCATGTCTAGAAATGTATCAGACAATTGTAACTGTAATTTGTTCTGACAGTGATCCACAATGCTATTGCCCCTATGGTCGAAATAATATATTTGGCAAAAATTGAATAGTAACTCAAGAAACTGATAATGGGTTGTGCATGACTGAGAAAATTAATCGGTTATCATGTATAAGTTTATAATATAATCATAGAAAGCTGAAAATCGTAGGACATCACAAGTCAGCGGTGTAATAGTCACGCATGTGTGACAGATGTTATTATTATAACAGATTTTTGCCTGTATTAAAGCGTAAGTAAAGCGCTGTTTTTAAAAATAACAGCAGGTTAATACAGTTGACATCATGCTGTAGATTAACAGCAATCATTTCCAGTGCATGTATGTGTCCTTACAGTGAGTGCTTCACCATTCACTTTTACAATGTGTGACAAGTAGGAAGTTTGTCCCTAGCTGGACACCATAGGGATGTCAGCCCCTCCCATTTCCTCATTCCCAAATTGTTGTCAGTATATAGGCACACAGGCAGGCAGCACAGACCTTTCCTCCATTGCTGCTGCATCTCCATCTCTCCCCCCCCCCCCGGTGTGATTGTTGGCTGTCTTTCTGTGGTAGGCGGGAGTTTTAAATATGGTCACTAGTGTGTTTATGTGTGTCTTTTTCATGCTTAGTTTTGTTTGCTTCTAGGTTCTGTTGCTGGCTGGTGTAAACCTCGCCTCCACATATAGGTCACACGTCGAGCCTGTATGTCACGAGGTAAAGCAACAGTTTATTTGTTTAGGATTTTGTTTGGCAGGGTGTTGTATACTTAATATGTTTCTTTTCTTTTCATCAGACAGACTGCCACTGCTGTTTTGTTTAGGTTAATTTGTTTACATTTATTTCTTTGTTTTGAGTATAATACAGTTGCTTTTGCATTTGGTTTGTTTTGATATTGTTTTACTTATAGTTGGGCTTTGTTAGTCTTTATATTCTTTCCCTTATTTTCCCCCAAGAAATGATAAGCGCTTGTTGTAGCAATGCAAGGTTTTAACCTGTTCTCTATCTTTTTATGAGCGCTACAGGACTGGTGACGGCGAGGTCACCCTGACAGTGGAGGGACTGGGGGTCCAGGGTTCCTCACCCGAGCTTCACACTCCCCCTGTGTGTTTTTGGTAACTTCGCATGCCCCTTAGTTTATATATTTTCTTGTAGTTTGGGTACTTTGCTGTGTGTGTGCCTGTGCATGTGTTGAGCACGAAGCAGGGTGAGTGCTCTGGCCCCATAGACTTTGTCCCTCCCTCGCTGGTGGCTTTGCCCAGCCATCTCGTAGCACTCCTTTTTACTGACTTGCTTAAAAGCCATTAATTAAAGTGCTTTTTAATAAAAATAACATGTTCATATTACTCTATTAGAAATTGTTGTATATTTTTATAAAATAAAAATTGTAATCTTGGGGGAAATCATTTGTCTCTGTCCGTCCTTATCATTGTCATCAGCATCATCTCTCTTAAACTTACCTGGCTCAGGCTACATTCTGGCGTTGTTGGCAGGATGCTGTGACAATTTAGGCGGACTTAGAAGACCATTTTGTTTTGTTTGTTTTCTAGGTTAATTAGTAAGTTGTTTTTTTTAACAAAACAGCAGTGTGCACTTCGAGGGATTTGTGGAACCCTGCACCATTTTGCCTGCCCCCCCTCCCTCCTTGGACAAAATTGACGTGTCCCCATTGACTGTGACTCTTCTCTGCTACAGCTATGGCCAATGAGCTTCAAGAGTTGAAAGAGTTGGTGCAGAGGCTGCAGACTGAAAGGGAGCAGCTACTTCAGGAGCGAGCAGCTACCAATGCAGCCCAGTCAAGTTCGGACTCTGGTAGTACAAGCGGTTCGCAACGCTCCATTCCGAGTGCCCCCCCCCCTGTTGACAGACTGCTGTATATTCCTCGAGAAAGGAAATGTCCGGTCTTTAGAGGAACGTCGGGGATCCCAGTGGATGATTGGGTTGAAGAGATGAGGGCAACTTTGAGAACTAGACAACTGGGTTCAGTTGATCAAGCCTATTTTATATATGATCATCTTGAGGGGGAAGCTAAGGATGAGATTAGGTACCGGCCCAGAGCAGAGAGGGAAGATCCAGAGAAAATCTTGACTGTTCTTCAAGATTTGTATGGCTGCCCTAAATCTTATGTTTCCCTGCAACAGAGTTTTTTTGCTAGAAGACAGCAAGAGGGGGAGTCACTTCAAGAGTTTTCACATGCTTTGTATTGTCTTATGGAAAAGGTTGAACGCAGTGCCCCAAGAGTGATGCGTGATGCCCCCACTCTTCTCAGGGATCAGTTTGTTGAACATGTCCATGATCCCAATTTACGTAGAGAGTTGAAACGAATTGTGCGGCAACATCCTGATTATGAACTCTTAGACATAAGAGCAGAGGCCATTCGCTGGGAGCGAGAGGGGCGACCTGATGAGCCCAGGCCTAGGAGTTATTCAGTCCCATCATTTAGTGCCATGCAATGTTCTGGGGTAAGAGCAGCTGATAGTTCTAGTAGCATAGAAATGATAGAACTAAAGCGCATGTTACAAAAGCAACAAGAGCAACTCAATCAACTCACACAGGGTTTGTTAACACTACAGGCAACTTCCAAGCCCCCCACTAGACCCCCCACCAGGCCAGTGCGCCCAGACTTTGTTATATGCAAACGCTGTTTGAAACCAGGTCACTATGCTAGGGAATGTGATAACGAACGTGTTGATTCCCAAGTTCAGCAGCCCCGGGCCCCACACCACACAGCAGCCGCCTCTGCAGCTCAGGAGGCGGGAAACTTCTTTCCCCTGATGTGAGGAGCCAAACATCAGGAGGAGAGGACATCGGCTCAGATCTTCAGACTCCAGCTGTCTTGACTACTGCCCCTAGCCTGGTAGCACCCTGTCCCCAAGTAACTGTCTGTCTAGGAGATGTACCTGTTAGTCTCCTTTTAGATACAGGATCGATGGTGACTACCATTGCTGAAAGTTTTTTCCTCCAGCATTTTCAAAGTGCCCCTAAGTCCTGCCGTTGGTTGCAGCTACGGGCTGCTAATGGGTTAGAGATTCCCTATGTGGGGTATGTTGAACTGGACATCACTGTTTTTGGCAAGGTCATTCCACAGCGAGGTGTGTTGATTATCAAAGACCCCCCCGGCCAAACTTCTCCCTCAAATGCTCCTGGTGTTTTGGGTATGAATGTAATTAAAGAATGCTACCACCAGTTATTCACTCAACATGGCACTGACCTCTTTGATCTCCCCATAGTGCAGCAAGCCCCACTCCCGTGGCAGCAGGCACTACAGCATTGTCACCATGCTCAAACTGACACAGCACGAGGCAGGACAGGACTGGCCCGGGTGAGAGGTAGGCGTCCCATCACCATACCAGGGGGTACCGTTCAGTGGGTTACAGCTACATGTGCTTCTCATTTTAGTAAGTTTTCCAGTGCTGCACTACTAGAGCCCCTGGATGATGGCAGATCCCTCCCAGAATGTGTCCTAATCTCACCAGCAATGGTCACTGTAACTAAAGGTACAGTTTATGTGCCAGTAGTTAATGTAGGGGAGACTGATGTACTCTTATACCCGGGTCGCCCCATAGGCTGTCTGAGTCAGGCGCAAATTGTCAGTTTACCAGAGGGAATTTCTACTGTAGAGCATGAGTCTGGTGGGGTCATAGCTACAGTTTCTACCCAAGATGCTGAGGTCAACCCAGTCAGAAAACACATTGAATCTATGGATCTGTCTGCACTTTCTGACTCAGATCAGGCAACAGTTAAGTCCATGCTATTGAAGCGTGAGAGTGTGTTTGCAGCTTCTGACCTAGACCTTGGTTGTACTAACCTTGTGACACATGATATCCCCTTACTTAACAATGCCCCAATTAGGCAGAGGTACAGGCGGATTCCCCCCTCTGACTATGATGAGGTTAGAGCTCACATACGTCAACTGTTAGACGGCCAAGTTATACGGGAAAGCTGTAGCCCCTATGCTTCTCCTATCGTCCTGGTAAGAAAGAAGAATGGCAGTTTGAGACTCTGCGTGGACTACAGACTGTTGAATGGCAAAACACGCAAGGATGCTTTTCCTCTACCCAGGATTGAGGAGTCCTTAGATGCTCTGTCCGGAGCTCAGTGGTTCTCCACGATTGATTTAGCCAGTGGTTACCATCAGGTCGCAGTCACAGAACAAGACAAAATGAAAACTGCATTTTGCACTCCTTTCGGCCTATTTGAGTTTCAAAGGATGCCGTTCGGTTTATGCAATGCTCCGAGTACATTCCAGAGACTGATGGAGCGGATGTTTGGTGACCAACACTGTCACTCCCTGCTGTTGTATCTCGACGATGTTGTTGTTTTCTCCTCCACAGTGGACGAGCACCTCAGCCGCCTGGACCTAGTCCTGGGACGTTTCCAGAAAGAGGGCTTAAAGGTCAAGCTGGAGAAGTGTTGTTTTTTTCAACAGCAGGTGCAGTATTTGGGACACGTAGTCTCTGCTGCAGGTGTCTCTACGGATCCCCAGAAGATTGCAGCAGTAACTGATTGGACAAGACCAAGGACAGTGACAGAACTCAGGTCATTTCTGGGTTTCGCTAGTTACTACAGACGTTTTGTTGAAGGGTTTGCCAAACTGGCTTCCCCTCTCCATAGGGTGGTTGCTGACCTCACAGGGAAGAAAAATCACAGAGGTCGGGGGGTTGCCCTGCTGGATGCCTGGACCCAACAGTGTGAACACAGCTTCAAAGAGCTCAAGCAAAGGTTGGTGTCTTCCCCTGTATTAGCTTATGCTAATTTCAGCCTTCCTTTTATTTTAGAGGTGGATGCCAGTCATGACGGTCTGGGGGCAGTGCTCTCCCAGGAGCAGGACGGGAAAGTCAGACCCATTGCCTATGCCAGCCGCAGCCTCTACCCTGCAGAGAAGAACTACAGCTCCATGAAACTCGAGTTCTTGGCTATGAAATGGGCCATGGTACACAAGTTCCGTGAGTATCTGTTGGGCCACAAGTGCACAGTATGGACTGATAATAATCCCCTCAGTCACCTAAACACTGCTAAATTGGGGGCGACAGAACAACGCTGGGTGGCTGAGTTAGCGGTTTTTGATTACACGGTGCGGTACCGCCCGGGGCGTAACAACCAGAACGCTGATGCCCTATCTAGGCACCGCCTGCCCCAGGGAGAGGTAGTAGCTGGTTCAACACGCCCTGGGACTCCTGTACCAGAGACTGTTCAGATGGCTGTTGTGAATGCAGGGTCTATTGCCCAACATGCTATTTCTGCCGCTCCAGAGCGATCAACTGATGACCTCATTGCACTGCAGAGAGTCGACCCTGCTATTGGTGCCGTCCTCCCTTTCTTCCAGCAACAGCGGATTCCAGGCCGTGTAGAAAAGCAGAGACTCCACCCTGCAGCTCTGGGGCTGCTACGCCAGTGGGATCGACTCACAATGAGGAATGGGCTGCTACACAGGGTGTATCAACGGCCTGATGGTGGAGAGAGGGTGCATCAGCTGGTGCTTCCGGAGAGCCTGAGGAGGGAAATATTCCAGCAATTACACACCCATCACGGTCATCAAGGCATCGAGCGCACTACAGAGCTGATCCATCAAAGGTGCTATTGGCCAGGTATGGGCAAAACTATCAAAGAGTGGTGCCAAACGTGTGAGCGGTGCAGTGTGGCAAAAGATACACTGCCGCGGGTCCGAGCACCTATGGGCCATTTGTTGGCCTCGAGACCCAACGAAATTCTGGCTATTGACTTTTCATTCCTCGAGCCAGCCAGAGATGGGAGGGAACAAGTGTTAGTGATGACTGATGTTTTCTCCAAGTTTACTCAGGTTGTCCCCACTAGGGACCAGCGGGCCTCTACAGTGGCGGATGTGATAACAAGGGAGTGGTTCTACAAATACGGTGTCCCAGCACGGCTTCACTCAGACCAGGGTCGCAGTTTTGAAAACATGATTATCCAACAGCTGTGCGAGCTGTACAACATTAAGAAGTCCAGAACCACACCCTATCACCCCCAAGGCAACGGCCAATGTGAACGCTTCAACAGAACCCTCCATGATCTCCTCCGTACATTGTCAGCAGAACAGAAACAAAGATGGCCAGAGTATCTTCAACAGGCTCTATTCAGCTATAATACCACGCCCCACCAATCCACAGGTCAGTCTCCCTTCTTTTTAATGTTCGGCAGGGAAGCCCAGCTGCCTGTAGATTTCCTGCTGGGTCGGGTGGAGGAGCCAGCCTCAGGGGAAGTTTGCAATTGGGTTCGAGAGCATCAGCGACGATTGCAGGTGGCCGTGGAGAGTGCCCGGGACAAGATGAAACAGAATGCAACACAGCGGAAAGACAGGGCAGACAAGCAGGCTCAACAGGAGGTTTTACCAGTGGGTCAGCGTGTCTATCTACGGGACCATTCACACAGAGGGAGGAATAAAATCCAGGACGCCTGGGCCCCCACAGTCCTGCAAGTGGTGAGACCTCCCGAGAAAGGAGGAGCGGTGTATGCTGTCGCCCCACAACACAAGCTGACAGAGGTACGCCATGTGCATCGTTCCATGCTTAAACCTGTGCCTGTTGATGTACCCCTCAGCCCAGTAACAGAACATAATCTAGCCACCATAAGCCCTGATACAGACGGGGGTGGACTGTGGGTGGCAGTGGGACACGCCTCGAGACCTGAAGCCCCACGGCCTGCCAGGGTACAGACCCCACCAGAAGTGGATCCAGTGCCCCCTGCTGTAGCATCCACAGCGGTTGCACCTGAGGCTCCTTCCGGTACCAGTTCCCGATCAACCCCTTGCCCAGAGATGGTGAGGAGGTCTACCCGTGACACGGCTGGTAAACATTCTAACCCCCACCATTTGCCAGCGACGGTAAGGAGTACAGCACATGGGGCTACAAATTCCCAGATAATTGGTTTTAGTAGTTCCCCAGCACTGTTTAGACCTTGGTCTTAGTTAATTGTCGGGCCGCCAATTTAAAAAAAACCAGGGGCAGAATGTGACAAGTAGGAAGTTTGTCCCTAGCTGGACACCATAGGGATGTCAGCCCCTCCCATTTCCTCATTCCCAAATTGTTGTCAGTAATATAGGCACACAGGCAGGCAGCACAGACCTTTCCTCCACTGCTGCTGCATCTCCATCTCTCCCCCCCCGGTGTGATTGTTGGCTGTCTTTCTGGGGTAGGCGGGAGTTTTAAATATGGTCACTAGTGTGTTTATGTGTGTCTTTTTCATGCTTAGTTTTGTTTGCTTCTAGGTTCTGTTGCTGGCTGGTGTAAACCTCGCCTCCACATATAGGTCACACGTCGAGCCTGTATGTCACGAGGTAAAGCAACAGTTTATTTGTTTAGGATTTTGTTTGGCAGGGTGTTGTATACTTAATATGTTTCTTTTCTTTTCATCAGACAGACTGCCACTGCTGTTTTGTTTAGGTTAATTTGTTTACATTTATTTCTTTGTTTTGAGTATAATACAGTTGCTTTTGCATTTGGTTTGTTTTGATATTGTTTTACTTATAGTTGGGCTTTGTTAGTCTTTATATTCTTTCCCTTATTTTCCCCCAAGAAATGATAAGCGCTTGTTGTAGCAATGCAAGGTTTTAACCTGTTCTCTATCTTTTTATGAGCGCTACAGGACTGGTGACGGCGAGGTCACCCTGACAGTGGAGGGACTGGGGGTCCAGGGTTCCTCACCCGAGCTTCACACTCCCCCTGTGTGTTTTTGGTAACTTTGCATGCCCCTTAGTTTATATATTTTCTTGTAGTTTGGGTACTTTGCTGTGTGTGTGCCTGTGCATGTGTTGAGCACGAAGCAGGGTGAGTGCTCTGGCCCCATAGACTTTGTCCCTCCCTCGCTGGTGGCTTTGCCCAGCCATCTCGTAGCACTCCTTTTTACTGACTTGCTTAAAAGCCATTAATTAAAGTGCTTTTTAATAAAAATAACATGTTCATATTACTCTATTAGAAATTGTTGTATATTTTTATAAAATAAAAATTGTAATCTTGGGGGAAATCATTTGTCTCTGTCCGTCCTTATCATTGTCATCAGCATCATCTCTCTTAAACTTACCTGGCTCAGGCTACAAATGTGATGATCACAGTAATATTTAGGCCAGCACTAAAATGGAGTAAGGGGGAAAATACAAAGGCTTCCCTAATGGTAGTGCACTAAAAATCCATTATCGTCTTAGAGTGAGTAACAATAATTTATGATAACGTTTTCTGCCAAATGTGATGTTCTACAGCTGGAGCTCTGAGTGCAGGGTCAGCGACAGTGCAGCTGTCCTGCAGTCGGCAGACAGGCAGTGTCTTCCTAAAAGACGCGTCAGCGGGAGGACAGGGATCGGAAAACGCTTATTTGCTTTCTTGCTGAGAGTTCAATGAGAAGACTGGTACTGCTCTTGTGTGTTCACTTCATATGCAGCCACAAAATCTGACCATCCTGTGGTCTTTGGCCAACCCCAACCTCCTTTACAAGTTTTGAGTCTTTGTACTTTAGCTAGAACAGCCAATTCCCCCCTCTTGGCATTATGCTAAGCTAAACTAGCTGCCTGATACCGACAGACATGACAATTGTGTTTTATCATCTAACTTTTGGAAAGAGAATAAATATGTATGTTTCCCAAAATGTCAAGATTTTGCATCAACCCAGACACAAGTGGCTCCCCAAATCATGCTTTCTCCTCAAGGCCAAGAGATTTGTTTATGGCTTTGAAGAAGGTGGGTGAAAATCGGTAAGCAATAGACCATGTCAGGATTCACAAACAATTCTCTAGCTTGATTTTGGGAACTTGTTGTGTCTTATGATTAAACACTAAAAAGTGAGGTCACATTGATACCAATTTAATTACTGTATTGTTTCCGTACATACAATATTTCAACATTTCAGTATAAAATATATAAAACTAGGGAAATCAAGCACATGGAGCTCTTTTTTTTAACAAAATAATTGTGGTTTATACAATTTTCTTTAATAATAATGTTTGTACATGTGTCACATATATTACATCAGTGCACATTTTGTTCACTGAGAGTAAACTGATGTAAAAAATCAGAGAAATTCTCCCAGGGACAGGGGCTGTCATATGCATGAAAACATCTAATTAGCTAGCCTACTATTCTGATTTCAGCACTTTAATGGCTGTTGTACGTGTGTATTACAGTGACACTGACATCACACGTATTATTCATCAGCTCTGCGGTAGACAAGGAGGTGATCCAGACAGACATCCTTTAGATCAAAGCCAGACCTGTGTTCAGGATCCAGCACATTAGACCTGCTGGACTGAGACTGATGCCTTTCAGATCTGCTGCTGTCTGCTGAACTTTGCTGTCAGCCCGGATTCCAACATACAACAGGGATAACCTATTTAGAGATTAATCCTTGTCTCATAAAACACATTTATGTGTCACCCATGGTTTGAAACCATTTGGGAGGTTTGGGCTGTCGGGGCTGTGCGTGCATGCCTGAGAGATGATATTGCACTTAACATGGTTTTGTTCCCCACAGTGACATGTTCTCCGCTGACATCCTGTCTGATTTACGCCACGTGATTAAATTTTACCGCAGCCCATCTTTTCCCCTCACTTGACCTCCTAAATAAAGCAGCCCGAGAGCTCAATCCATTAATGCCACTCAAGCACACAAATATCTTTTGACAGTTCTAGAAATAGGCTTTTAAAAATGTAATTGTTATTGAGGTGCTCCACTATATCATTTGCTTTAGGTGTAAAGCCACAATTTGTCTGATTGAGTGAACGAGGAAGCACTTTTTTTATTCATTGAATTTGTTTTTCCTCATTGAAACACCTAATTTATTCAACAGATTTTCCCAACAGGAGCTGTTTACCCTCAAACAGTTTGTGCACCGACTGCTCCCCACTGACATTAGTGTCAGTGGGGAAGCTTTATTTTCACATAATGGTCGACATGCTGCATCAGGGCTTCGCTCACCCTCACAAAATTACAGCTTTGGGGTGAAAACACAATTGCTTGTAATTTTTTTGGTCAAATGAGAAAATCTACTTCTGTATCAGCCTTCGATGTCCAGATCCGTTCGTCTCCAGTGAATATTTAATGCTTCCAGTGTTTCGACTCATGCAGTTATCAGGATTCTCATTTGTTTAGCTGCTCGGACTGATTCAGCACAGCTAATTGCTTTCTCTCTCACACTCCAGGACGCCTCTGAGCGAGCGTTTCTTTGATTCAGATTGTGTTGTTTTTTTTTTGTTTGTTTGTTTTTTTATAACAAATGGATCTATAAGTAAAGATTGGAAGCTAGTAGCCTACCAGGGCTCGTGGTGATGAATAAGTCTTGACAGTGTTATTGAGGGATATATTGTTTTCAGGGACACTGGAGAATTTCATATGGAGTGTATTGTGAGAAGCGATTAAAGGGAAGATACCACTGAGAATTGTATCGGTACACAGAGTTATGAATACACTGCCAGCAGACTGAGGGACCACTAAGGAGCTCAGAGGCCACACTGGGCTGTCGTCTTAAATGTATTTTCAGTCTCAGTCCCAGTCCTTCATATTTAAGGTATTCCCTCTATGCCCAGAATCTCAAAGTTGATCAGGTTCAGTCATGTAACATAGTTCCTGCATATGATATTACCGCCATGCGTGTCATCTTTGGGGAAATTCCTTTACATAGGCAGCTGCCAGGAACAGTGTTGACGTGACTGTGACATCAAACAGGCCTGGATGTCGGCTCTCTGCCTTTTCCCTGAAGTTCTTGCATGAACTCTCTGTAATGGGTATGATGAAATGTGGGACATATGGAAATAATAAGAGCTTCTACAGCCTTTGTGTAATTGTTGGACTTAAAAAAAAAAAAAAACCTTCAAACAGCTGTTCTCAGTTCATTATACCCGGTGCTGCTGAAGTCCTAATTGGGCTGGGTTGACCGGAAGCTTTTGATGACTAATGCTAGCAAATGAATATTACTATGGAACAGACATGGACAGCACAGTGGAGCAGTGGTTAGTACCGTCATCTCACTGCAAGAAGGTTTCAGGGGCCTTTCAATGTGGATGTCTGCATGTTCTCCTTGTGCCTGTGTGGATACTCTCTAGTTCCTCCCATTAGTCCAGAGACGTCCGACACAGTGTTGTTCTTAAGTGCTCATACTGTAACTGTGAGTGTGAGTGTAAGAAATAGGTTTTTACTTGTGCCTCGTCATTTTATCTGAATGTTTATACAATGCATTCAGTGCTGTCAGAAAGTGCAATAGAACTAAAAATGTGGCATCCAATAAAAATTGTAGTTTGATACTGTAAACTCATTCCTGGGGGTGACCCTTTAGGTGAGGCATATAATAGTTCATGGTTGGTTCGGTGAATAAGCCTAAACCTGTTAGCGATGGCACTAAATCCATAAATGTCAGAAATATGATTTTACCGCTAACTGCAACCTGTTTAGTAAAGTAAATGATGACATCTTGCCTCAAAGGAAAAGTCATTGTCACCATTTGTGGCCACCGTAGCTCAAAGTTATGCTGTGTGTGAAGTTCCCAAGTTGAACATTTCTAAAAAACCAAGCTTGAAGCGTCACACCACTCATTTCACCACATGTAAAATCATCATGCAGACTGTGAGACTTGTCTTGCTTATGCATACAGGTATTTACAATCAGAGCATGACTTATCAATCAAACAGAGGAGCGTTAACAACATATTAGTAAGGAGGCTCCCACACATAAAAGGACTTCATTTTGTGTCTTTTCTTTTTTTCATTTAACATTCAAAGTCAGAGAATTTGCTTTGTTGTGAAGTCGGGATGATGCAAGAAATTGGTCTGAGTTTGCCAGTCAAAGCAACGTCCTCTGCAGACACTCCATCAGACCTTCCCAACATGGAGGTTGGGGATTTGGAAATGAAAGTTGTTGAAAGAGTTGTCAGGATCACATCAGTAGTTTCACTTTCTCTTCAAATTCATCATCTCTTTAGTATTTTAGTCTGCTCTCAGCACATATTGTGCATTGTGTGTATCTTCCTCATTTACTTGTTTGCATTTACAACAGAGTAAACTTTTTCACACCCCAGGTTATTTGCACAACCAATAACCTGAGCTGCAACGGCGTTCAATCGAAGATTTCGATATGTGTGATGAACTCTGTTGGAGGAAACTTCCACCAGCCTCAGTGTCTATACTATATCTCTCTCATTTGACATTAAGTAGCCCATAACAGCCAAACTTTTACAGCAAGGAGCAGATAAAATAATAATGACATGAAAAATGAGGAGTGCTCTCAGCTCAGCTCTGAAAAAACAACTTGATTTTTTATCACAGCATGTTCATGATGCAGATTTGTTGCCATATGCTTGTAGTTTCTTCCCTTACAGTCATTTTGAGAGAGCGCTTTCCATCACACAGGCTTTGCCCTCTAACAGGTTGGATCGGCTCCCCCGCTCACTCCTGCAGAGCAGGAACTGTTGTTGAAATTTGCATGAACAACTTTAACAAAGAGGTGCACAAGAACTTCTCATGGTCATTAAGACACTGGATTATGTCAGTGATTTCCCTGCTGGTGCTCATCTCTCCTCTCTGGCCTGAACCCAGGATGTAGGATGATTACAGGCCGGCAGTGTTGATGGAGGATTAACCTTCACCTCTTCTTTTTACGGCCTGGGTCAGGATCTTCTTGAATTAGTGTCATTGGAACTCCCTGAAGGATTTTGATTACGATTTCTGGACCTGATCGGAGTAGCAGGGTTTTTATAGTTATTCTGCTCCAGGGCTACACATTGGCTGTAGAGGTTATGCTGACTTGTCAGTGCTTGGCAAATGTGGACTCAGGAGAGCCCAGTGTATCAGAGAGTGTGGGTTTGGCTCAGCAGGCGATGGCAGCAACGAGGCAGCTGCCGTTCCTGCTGGAACATGGCTAACATATGATGGACTGATCACCTTGGCTGTGTGTTTGGCGGCTGAGCCTGTGTGTGTGTGTGTGTGGGTGCTGGACCCTTAAAAGTTCTCAGTGCTTCAGTAATTTCTTCGTCTCAGCGTTTTCGAGTCAAAATTCTTCATGTTGGTTATTTTAAGTTGAAAGCAAGTTACTGCTGATGCAAACTGAACGTGTCTGCTTTACGTTAAAAGTGTTCCACTTGCATACAAGATGTTTTTTATGTTGAAGAAGTTATAGTAAGAGCAGGTCTCTTGTTCAATCTCCTGTAACTTGTCCCTGGTGGTCCGATGCCTACTGTGGGCTGGTCAGCAGGTGATTTTCAGTTAGTTGTGTGGCTGACTGGTCAATCAGCACAGCCCATTGACAGACACAGCCCATTAGTTAGTTGTCATTCAGTCAGGGTCTGTTGGCCACACAGTCAGTGGATGGGCTGGACTAATGACAGTGTCACAGCAAGGCTTACTAGCGAGCCAGGTCTCAGATGATGACATGGACAAACAACAGGCTGAAAACCAATTGTTGTGCTGTAGGACAGTCTGCTGTAGGTCAGACATGCCAAGGCTGATTTTTTTTGGCTGGCATCCAGTATATTCCCAGCTGTTTAATATAAAGTAACTAATAAAACGAGCTAAGAACCATCTAAAACAAAACCCCAACACACTGTGCTGTGCAGTGCAGTGGAAAACCACACACCACACATCAGAGTGGCCTAACTCACGGTCATAAATGCTGCAGCTCAGTCAAACTACTTCCCCAACCACAGCGTGACCCGACCAGTCTTCTCCTGGCTCTGTGACTTTACATCGAATTGTTCTTGATAGGCTGGTGCTGGGTCAGTCGAGCATGACTCGGTGACTCTCTGTCTACCCACTATTTTTGCACGAATCACCTCCTGACACAGTCTTGGCCCCTTAAGTCAGTAAACATAGCTGAAGTCTGCAGTGACTGGAAATAGAATATGAGGTGTTTGAGGTATATAAAGGCGAGGTCCATGGTGTCATGAAATGGTATAAACAAAATTTCACACTTTGAAAACAGCTACTTCTGCTCTCTGTGATTTCATTTTCAGCACTTCTGCCATTGCATTTTACGTTCATCTATAATCAAAAAATATGCATCGATGAGGCTTCACTTCTCTGGAGTTTGTGATGTAATGAATTTTGTTAATGATGGAGAAGCTGCCCTGTCAGAAAAAATATATATATATAATATAAACTGCAAAAGAAGTGAAGCAGAACAAACAATAAAAACAAGGAGACTGTGATGAATACAGTCCAGAGGAAAACAGTGGTGCTGTTGCTTTATTTTAGCACTAATACATCAGGGCGGCTTTAGTTATTGTCACGATTAATTATTCAGCTTCATCACATCTAGTTTTTTTTTTCCTTTCTGTGCACTACAATCCCGAATTGCCATCCTCCTCCTTCTTTTATGTCACACAGTCACTGAGTGCAGGCCATTAGTGCTGCATGATAAATAAAACAGCCTTGAATTCTTTCATCAACTGCCTCCTTAAAGTTAAAAAAGATTAAATGACACAAGATTTTTTTTATTTACCTGAACCAATGAATTCAATATAAAACACTCCATTTACTGGTATTTATGTCCTGTTAAGAGATACAAATAATGATTTCCTAAAAAGCTGACATTAAAAATGAACAGTGAATTTGACATATTCAACAAAATTACATTGCAATTAAAGTGGTTTAATCAAAAAAAAAGTGTCACCATAAGCACATCTAGTCACAAAGAATAAATTAATTGTTAATGCCCCCTGGTATTAGCCTGTGAGAGAAACTGTTGAAAACTGCAGACCTGCATATATCTAGATATGGAATATAAATATTAAGCAGCATGGTTTACATCAGAAACTGCTTTAATCTGAAATGCTGTGTACTGTTAAAGAGAATACGTATTTTGCAAAGTGTAATGCATAATGAATACAGTCAAAGTCTGCACTGTGCAGCAGTGTGTGCACCTGTCACAGAGGCGAGCTGTTGTACAGTGTAAGGGTGAGCAGTGTGAATGATTTCCTGAATCGCTCTTCCTGACAGCAGAGCTGAATGAGTCTGTTAGAGAATAAGCGTTGCTGTCTCTGCAGTGGGTCGTGGACATGATGGGACAGGTGGGCTGTCCATGATGGAGAGCAGTCTATTCAGTGACCTCAGGTTCCTCACTGACTGAAACATCTCTGAAATAGTTCTGACTAATGATGGTCCTGGCCTTGTGGGTGAGTTTACCTGTCATCTCTGGCACAAATGTTGTAGAGGATCTCCAGCATCGGTGAATCACTGAAAGATCCAAGTTTCCTTAGAAAGTATAGTCTATCCCATTCCTACACGGAGCATCAAGTTGCATGTAGCACTGTACATACCCGACATCCTTCCCCATCACGATAATAGCTCTTGTCATGGTTCTCATCCTCCTGCCCATTTCTAATGCACCAGAGTCACTCAAGAAACTCTACAGCAGTGTGATTCAGAGTGGTGCTGTAAATCTGAGGTGTACCGCGTGAATAGAAATGGAGATACAAGAGTCCCCTGTGGTGCTTCTGTGTTAATATCCACCACATCAGCCTGGCTGAACCTACGGGGCCTTTATGATGGAGACTGAGGAGACAGTAGACCTGCTGACACAAATCCAGAGCAGCCTTCGATAGAAGTGGTTGGACGGACGGTATTGAAATTGAAAAACTTGGGTGCCACACTGCCATCTAGAATAGAGTATAGGCTCACTGGGGGGAGATGAATCATCCACTCTCACTTTAGCTTGGTAAGTAACCTGAAGGAGGTCTAGATGCAGTTTCACCTGTGGTGCAAGATGGACCAGAACTCTCTCTGATACAATCAGTCAATGGGACCAGACCGGGGTCTCTGGATAGGATGTCCTCTATAGCACCAGTTGTTGTCCCTGTTTCAAGCTCATATTAAATGTATGTGTCTATTTCTTAATTGCACAATCACTGGATCATTTCACTGCAATGATCTTGTATTATTGTATGTGACAAATAAGTTCTCTTGAACTCTTGAACTATACCACCAGATATCTGGGTAAAACAGGAGCTCAGGACCAGGGATTTTTTTCTCACCTGACTGATCATCATAGTAATTTGGGGAATCATAATGAACTCTGTGGAGGTTTAGTGCAGTAAAAAAGTTAGATTAAAAAAGCAAATGATTACACTTTCATCTTAATATTCTATAAGACTTACCGTATGAGGATGCCTGACATAAATATCTTTCTACTTCCAGCCTCCATACCTGATACTCGCCCGTATTATTAAAACAATTTCTCACTGTCATCTCACCAGCCTTTCCTATGTCCATACATTCTTCGGCTGTACTCTCCCTTCCTTCCTCTCACTCCTTTTCCTCACCTTTTCCCCCCTCTAGGCTTCCAGCCGATCATTAATATAGTCCCTATCTGTACGATCCAGCGTGCATGTGTATTTATTAGCAGCTGTCACATATTGGCTGCATCAATAATTAGTAACTGTAAAGCCATTTGGGTCCTAATTACGGGCGGGGTCCACCGTTGGGGTGATCCATCAACCAGTCACATGCATATCGCACATGCAAATGCAGGCGTGTGACCATCATGTGCAACACACGTCAATGCCACATCTCTGCAGTGGATAATGAGCGGATACAGTAGGACGGTGCTGTAATGCGCCGTCTCCAGCGGAGAGAGTGGTCAATCAATTCTGATGCGATCACTAATTTGAACAGCAAGAGGCATGTGCTTCATGTGATTAGATGCTGTGGAGCTTTTACATCCTCATCACTTATTTTTTCAGGGCGATATTTGCGATTTTTGTTTTGTTTTTTCTTTCTTTTTTTTTAAAGGAATTTGTTATCCTGTGCTGAATTAGCTTTTTTTTTACTAATTTCCCTCCACAATGTCTTTTTAATGATTTTATTTTCTATGTCCATTGGATTTTATTACTTTAACTTAAATGAAGAACCCAGCTTTGCCAACTTTTCTTTCCACCTCAGTGTTTCCTTCTGAATATGACATCTCTCTTGCAGCCTTTAATGAAACCCTCTAACGCTGGAGAGAGTCACACTGCTGCTCGGACGGTGGCATAAAGGTTTAGAGTTCAGCATAAAATTCCTTTATTGTGCGTTGGTCCTCTTCTCAGTCCTGCTTCCTCCAGTTGAGAATCAACAGATTATTGGACGTTTACCTGCTGTAAATAATTTGCACAAAGCATTAACACAGTGTTTGGGTAGAGAATGTGTTGGTGTGCATGTTGCTTGTGGGAGAGTTTAGGTGTCCGTAAATGCGTGATGCACGGCCTGTCAGCAGCCATTGATCCATAACGTTTCCTGCAGTAAAAGTGTGTGCGCACAAGCGTGTGTGCGTGTGTGTGTTTGTTTTTGTTGTTTGTTTGTTTTTACCTTTTGAGCGCCTTTTTCCATCTTACCATTTGCAATCTGAAGAATTTCTATATTTACTGGGCTTTGCATTGCTGTTGCACCTGTGAGCATCTAAGCCCATGCACACAAGTGTTTCTTCATGTGTGTGTGTTTGTGTGTGTGTTGCACATGATGGGTCATAAAACAAGCCTGATAGGACCCGGTGCGTTGGTGAGCACATTATCATCAGCTGGCCCCAGACTTTTATGGCCTGCCACACCTCTCAGCCGTACCACCACTCACTGATGTTTTACGAGTGCTGCTCCCACATACAAGACAGCAGTGGAGGGTGGAGGGTGGGGGGTGGGAGGGTGGGGGGGGCTAAGGTCTGAATTATAGACTGCCGGCTGTGGTAAAGGTACCGGAACAATCACAAAGCTCTTGGTCATGAAATATGAGTCCCCTGATAGAGAGGGAGTGATGAGGTGGGCAAACATGGGATCTACAGCATCACCCAATGCTCGACTAACAAGATCTCCGCCATCCAGCAAAAATGATTACAACATTACTTAGAAACATAAGAGGCCCATGTAAACATATACACTAAGAGCAAAAATGATAGTACAATACAAAATTGGATGCCTAGACTTTGCAGTATAGGCGTTGAGTGAATTGGAGAGCACCCTTCTTCAGCGGCACATTCGCTTCCCCAAAACGAAATGCTTTTCCAATTGCATTGCATTTATTGTGAATTTCACAGTGGAGAATTTTCTCTTGGCTGGGCATGCAGGTAGTCTGACCCAGATACTGTGCAGTCTGATGAATTATTTGGTCTCTGATATTGGTCTGATTCCAGCCCAAGTGAGTGTGGCAGCAGCAGCAGCGACAGCTTAAATTATAGTGCTTTTTTTTCCTCTCTTTTTTTAAATGAGCCTGTGTTTGGCCCTATCACGACCCGATGCCTCATTCAGCTCTGGTGCCAAAACACAGCGAGTTCATGTTCCCACTGTCATGCTGATATTTGGGAGATTATGGGATCAGCAGAAATGAGGACGCTGCAGCTGTGGTGACTTTTGACTGACATTAAAAAATATGCAGCGAGTACTCTATGCTCATGCACGACATGCACACACACAGAGTTGAAGGTTAAAGTTTTTGACACTGTGTGGTGATTTTGAATTCCACTAAAGTGATTACAGTACAAGATTGGAGCAGAATTGTAAAGATCTGCAAAAAGACCATACAGATTGTTGTCTACATTAGTTTAGCAATTTACATTATTGATATGGTTCATTAAGGAAAGATTAATTGTCTATTGGCAGGCTCGTAGCCCAGAGTTACCAGTGCTGAGCTGCAGCCGTGCTGACGGTGCAGTAGTGGGTAGTAACTTGATCTGTACTGTCACTATGAAGGATGCTGCACCTCCAGTCAACCTGTAGCCTGCGTCCTGCTACACAATCCCACCTCGCACATGTCTGACGTCGAGGAGACGATGTATGATGAATCACCTTCAGCTGAGAAGTAAATGTGGATACTTGCTGGGGTGTTTTTTTTTCTTCTTTTTTTGTCTATAAGTCTATAAAAGTGACATTGATTTTGGACTCTGCAGCATCAAACTGCTTTCTAAAGGCTTTCCAAAGTAAATCCTGTGACAATGCTGAGTCCTCAGCCTCAACATCAATGCCATCCATCTATCTCAGTTTTGCTGCGTGCACCACAGCACCTGCAGTGTGCGATCCCTGAGAGCAGCCGCTGATACTGGGAAGTCGAGTCAGTTGAGAGACAACCCTGACACTTTATTACCAGAGGGGGGACGGGATCAATCACTCCGAGGAGTGAGATTGTTTGGTTATTTAGCCAGGCTCCAGCTCAGTGTACCGAGTGCTGTCCACTCATTTGGTCCACATGCCTTCAGGGGACAAAGGGCTTGACCGAGTAGTGAGATGCAGTCCATGGAGATGAACTGCAGTAAAGCCTGAAGCGCCCGGAGGCTTAGACGGAGGAGACTGTCCTCAGAGTAAAGCATAAAACATTACAACCATGTTGTTGTTTTTTTCTAATGTATAAATGATGCATATCTGAATCCAGCACAGACTCAGAACATATAGTGTGCACTCGCTCAGACTGAGACACAGATTTAAAATCAAATTTGCTTTATTAACATGAACATGGTTAAATACAATGATGGCAAAGCAGATTTTACAACATTTAAATCTAAGAATACTAATTCTGAAAACAGTCTACACAATGCCAAACTATTACTGTGTACAACACTGATGTATGGAGACAATACGGTGCTATACACACTGTTTGATGAGCATCTTTCAGCTGTTTTTCTTGGTTTTGCATCATTTTTCTGTTTTGGTTCACTCCCACCACTGTCATCACCAGCCAGCAGCAGGTTTCAGTGAAACAAGATCTCTTCACACTCACTGCTCAGTGCTGAGTAACTTCTCTGCCAGATGTGTAAACAGGCAGCTGAACACATTCACCATGGCACATTGTCTTAATGTGATCTATTTGTTCTGTTGAAGTGGCCCCAACATCTATTAATACTGCTCCTAAGGTTTGGTTTGATTTTTACTGATCTCCATTTTTTTCTTATTTGTTTAAAAAATAAAAAATAAGCTGAACTTCCTCCAGATCAATCCAATCCAAGTTCGGTCTGAGTCTGATCCAACACTTAAACATTTATGTTACTCAAATATTAATTAAATAGCCAGTGTATCTGACACATTTTCACTGCTGTAGACTACTTTATAGAACGCATCTTGCTTTTTTATGAGCTTCTTGATCCAAATGCTGAAGGCTGTGGTTCAAAAATATAAAGTTTATCATGTTCAATTATTCATGTGTTATTGTATGAATGAAAGATCGGCTGGACCAGTTCCACCACGTACAGGTGGTGGATTTGTTGAAACCCCTGGTTGTGTCGTGGAGCTTCTCCATCACAAGCTGCAGCTGAATGTTTTTCACACTGCTTCTGTCAGAGCTTATAGTCTATTCCAATGACAGTGTTTGTACCTGAATAATATTTCAGTGTCACTGCATATGATGCTGAGTTGTGGATCCTGGTTCTCTTGAAGAGAGACGAGTCTTGAAAGGAGGAGGTTTTGATCTGCATTATTTTAGCCAACATTAAAATATGTCCAGGTTGGCCTGATGCGCAAATGAGCAAAAAGCAGGAGGGAGAAATGAAATTATGTGCCAGTTATAAATAAGAGATACACCCTTTTCATTATCATTGTTGATTTGTTTTCTTTTTCTTTTTAACATTAGTCTTTTCTTTATTTTAGATTTCACCTGGATGAGGTCTTTTGTCAATTATTTGAACACTCAACTGACAACTGGATGTATTTCTTCCAGCTGTAACGGAAGAACATTTCTCTCCCATGAATCCAACTCGCATATCTGTCGACGACACCGGATTCAGTATCTAAACCCTTTGTCTTTCCATGTCAAGAGGGGTCACAGTCACATCTGATTCTGAGCTGTAGCCTTTATCAAACTGACCACTGTGTTCTCACATGACCAAGTCATAAATCACACATGACGCCTGTCACACAGAGCAGAGGTGCTGCTCAGGTCTGGTGACACCGCTGTGTGGCTCTCTGCTTCAGCAGGTTTAGATCTCATCAAATATCATTCAAGATGATAATCCCAGTGGTGGCAGGATCTGTGCTCTGAGATGTGGAGGGTTTGTCATTTATCTCCTCTCGCCTGAGGAGTGTGTGTGTGTGTCTCTGTGTCAGTTTTTGTGTGCTGCCTGCTTGCTCTGACCCAGAGGAGCAGAGTTCATTTTAAACTCTCATTTTTGGAAGTTGGTTGCATCTTAGACTTTAGGTCTTTGCCCCAGTTTAAATAACAGTTCTTGCAAGAAACGTTCATGTTAATTAATTGAAATGACTACCTACTGTATGGCTTTGTCCTTTAACATCTTTGTAAAATAAACACGTGGTCATGTAAAAAAGCTCAGAGGCTGTTTAGCATGTTGTAATTAGTTTATGAGCATTTGTTCATTTCCAGACACGCTTTCCACCAGGGATGGAAATGTATCACATCAGAGTAAAGTGGGTTAATAATTTTGACAGTCCCAGGCCTTTATCTTTTCATCCTGCTCGGTGCTCAGGCTTCTTTTCTGTGGAACCACATTGATTCAAGGAAAGCGACACCTTCTCCACATTCAAGAGTACACGTACACTTTCTTTTCTGATAAAGCTTATGGTTGACTCAGGCATTGTGTACTGTATATTCACATCTCAGTAATACATGTTGCTATCTCATTTTATTCACTCTCTTGTAGGTTAGTCCTTTCCCATGTTGCTCCTCTCTCATCCTGTTGCTATCTGCAGGTCTCCTCTCACCCTCCCTCTTTCTCTCTCAGCCCACCTGGTCGAGTCAGACGGACGCCCGGAGCCTCCTTCTGTTCAAAGTTTCTTCCTGTTAAAAAAAAAGTTTTTCATCGCCGCTGTCGCCAAGTTCCTCCTCTTGGGGGAATGTGGATCCGCGTAAACAATATTATCAGGCAAGCCGTCTAGAATTACTCTAAATGAAATAACTTCTGTTATGATTTGATGCTATATAAATAAAAGTTACAAGACTTGATTATTAATCATCTGAAAAAAAATCCTTCCTTGTTGATATTTTTCATTTTGCCATTTTTGGTAGAAACTCACTCTCAGTTGAGATAGAAATGGAATTAGGAGTGAATTGATGTGGTGAGCAGCCTATCAATTTAAATCTCAGTTAGTTCTTAGGACATTATAAACTGTAATACTTTTTAGCTGTATTTTGGTGTCTGTTTCATCCCATTATTATTATTATTATCCTCTGAAAAGGATTTTGGCTATAATTATCATTTGAAAGGGTCTTTTACTGGATATTTTAGTCATGACTTTAGTTGTGATTCTTTTGACTAGACTGAAAGGAGAGAATCTCTCAGTAATCAGAAATCCTCTGTAGCACACGGGCAACTGAATAAAAAAAAACCAAGAGGGATTAAGACCTTGTGCTCGCGGCACGTGAGCAGGAGGTCGACGATCTGTAATCCATTGAGAGAAAGAGACAGGGATTGAAAAAGAACAAATCAGGGTGGGGATGGAGGGGGAGGAGCATTTGCGTCATGCAGCTGTGACTTTCCATCATGACATCTGGGGGAAAGGAGACACAGGTGGACAGAGCAATCCTCTCTACTCCAGACTGTGCCACCCATAGCTCTCTATTGAGAGTGAATTACTGCCTCCAAAGACAGAGTGTAGCCCAGTGTACGGTACATCAGACGCCACATATCTGCTCTGTGTACAGTAAACACACATCAGCATTAAATGTGGCTGTTTCCGCCACGTGGCTCAGATTGAAGCTCAACACACAGGAAATCATTCCCTCATCTATTGGTTTGTACATGTGATTAAAGTGAGCCTTGACACTCTCTGAGGGGCTGATTTGAAGCCCACAGGAGGGCTAGAGAGATTAGAAACCCAGCAGACAAACGTGCTGCAGATGCAATTTCACGTGCTACTTCCTGCAAAAGACAGATGTGGATGCTGCAGGTTGAGTTTACTGCTCGCTGTCTTGTCTTCAGTTGGTCAGGGACAAACTCCAAAAACTGGCAACACTTGAGTTATGTTGAGGATTTGCTGCCCTACAATGAGGCAAAATCCAGTTTTATATCTCTTTAATACAGCAGCAATTCCCAAAATGCCACAACCTATTGTAGGCCATAGGAAGGTGCAGCCTTGTTGGTTTATTGAGGCTGTTACTACAACGGGCTAGGAGGTATAAGGTTAACTATTTCAGTTTACTTTGTGGCATCCTAGAACAGTTAAAAACTAATACTGATTGTGTTTCAAGGAGTCGGCTCCATGGACAAAATGTGTTGTACACTTTCACCATAACTTCAGCCGCTTCCTAACCACATAAAAGGTTTTCCCCAAAAAAATCCGCTGCCCGCTGTTTAAAAACACATCACGTCGTCTGACTTTTGCTGGCATAAATGTGAATTCCAGTGTTGAATATTATTGAAGCTGAGCTCTTTTGCCTTTTTACTTATGAATAGTAACATTTCACAGAATGTCATCATCCTCTGACTGAACATCAGAAATTGACTTCAGGTAGCATTTTTTTTTTTTTTTTGCCAGAATGATATCTAGCATTTTAAAATGGTGTTTCTTTTTTAATAGAATGATATATAATTGAATATATTTATGGTGGGTCCACGGGCTTAGATGGCACTACCAGTGGGATTAACCTGAATTTTTTTCCCATTTTCCCCTGCTGTGCCTGCATTCAACCTGCTGATTCAAATCCCCTCCCTGCTCATCACCATCTGTCCTGCAAGCTGAACCCCTCACGCCCCACCCTGTACTCACTCTCACCTTCTTTTTCTGTCTCGTTCTATCATTTTCACCTCCCACATTACCGGCTAAAGTAGACTAGGACAGGTGGGATGTTTTCAGTTGCAGCATGTGTGCGTCTGCTAGAGCACAGACCACCCTGAGCTCCGGCCTGCAGTAAACCTGCTGAGCCTACAGAGGAAGACAGAGAGGGCACACTTACCTCCACATAGAGGGAGCGCAGTAAATGTCAAAGCTTCTGAGAGAAGTGCTGATAGGGCACTCGACCAGGTAGCTCGTTATTTTCCGCATAGGCTCTAATTAAAGAGGTATAGGATATATCGCATCACGGCCAGCAGAGAGCCAGGACAAAAGGCCACAATCTGAACCGGTGGATGGTCGTTAAAAGAGGCAGTTACTGTAAGGTCTGAGTGATGACACTACACCAGCCCTGCCATTCACTGACCTGTCAGTGCCTCTCCGTCACCAACTCTCTGCATCAGCTGAAGACACTGAATGTATGAATAGATAACATGCATGTGTGTATTGTGAATCTGGGATGTCTTCAAAGTTCAGTTCAATATTCAGAGTGAGACAGCAGAAACTGGATGAACTGCCTCCAAAGGAGATGGAGATGTTTGGGTCTTCTAATTGGTCTTCACTCTTTACCGAGAGCTACAATAACTGCTTGACTATTTGATTTCTCAGCAGATAACGAATCGCCGACCATTTTCGTAGCAAATTGATTGTTTTAGTTTTTTTTCAAACACAAATGTCAAATCAATTCCCTTTTTCCTCCTTCTTAACTCTGAGGCTTTATTTTGACGTATATGATAGCCAACTGAGTTTAATAAGGACAGAAGAAAGTGAACAGGAATACAGGAATTGGATTTAATAAAGTCTCTGGCATTGATGGATGTGCAGTGATGAGCGCTTTGAGTAGCAGCCGATCTGAGGGGGCCGTAGGGCCTTAGACACTCGTGGCTACAGTATGAGGTGGTGGAGGGGCGAGGATGTGAGCGGCAAGGAAAGACAATTTAGGTGTAAATGTTAACGTAAATATTTGTAATTGTGCAGTCCGGTGAAATAACTTGATGATAAGATACAGTAAGGCTCACTGACAGCTGTTTTCCTGCCTGGACTCTAGGGACTTTTTTCTTGAACAAAACAAGCAATGTGACAACAGTTCTGTCTGTTAGAAATTTAATTTTTTTTGTTTGTTTGTTTCCTCCTAAAATGTCATGCATAAAATTTATTGCCAAAGGATTAAATGACAAAGAATATATTGTCCCACAATTTATCTTTTCATCTGAAGAAACACGAGCTTTGTTATTCTGCTGTTGCTGGTTGGATACTGCATGTCTAACTTTCAGCCATGGGAGTGATCTCCACATAAAACCTAAAAGTGCTCAGATGGGTTGTTGTGGTACTAGGCTGTGACATTTAGTTTGGAGAACTTGCTCTTGTAACGTTCAATTAACTCCTCTCTATTCGGTCTGGAAAATTGTAGTCATCCAGAAATGTTCCCGCAAGAAGGTTTTTCGAGGACATACGTAGAAAAAACAGTATGTTTAACAGTAGGATCAAAACTCACAAAGGATTTCAAAACAAATTTAACCATGATGGGTTCTTGCCCCCTTTCATACCTTTATCCTCATGAAAATTTACTGACACTCGGTACGTATGCACATGCAGACTGGAAAGCAGCTCTGCAATCTCTCCGTTGTGGTCTCGGTCGGGGCAGCTGATGGCTTTGAACTCAGCTCCTCTGGGAACTTCCTTGTCCTCTCTTCCTGATGCACATGGAGCCCAGAGGCCCAATTCTCACTGCTGTGAATTCATGAATAATGACAATTCACAGGCTCCCTGACATATAAAGTGTGATCAGATCGGATCTGTACCCGTGACCTTCAGTGGTGGTTGTGGAAAGACGAGGCTAAAAGGAGGAGAAGGAAAAGAGAAAAGAGTGGGGATGGTGTAAAGATCAAAGGAAACTCTGCTGCGGGACGAAAGCACATGATCAGAAGCCTGATGAATTCACTTAGATGCCAAGTTGTTGCCAGATTGTTATTTCCCTCATGCAATGATATATAGAGCACAGTATATCAGTATGTTCCCCCAATAGGCACCAGCATAGAATAAACCCCTACTGTTACTGTTCCCTAGCTGTGCTAAAATGCCTTCGCATGGAGCTCAGTGTGAATATTTTGATGAATATAGCTAGAGGCCATGAGAGAGTTTTGCATAGCAATAGCGCACCACGAAAACGGTGAAGAGTCTCCTGTCAGCTGGCTTTCAAACACACATCCATCATCTCCCCAAAGAGTGTCAAATTAGCAATAAGCTAAACAGGTGGCTTGCCAGCAGATGCCAAGGAGCTGGCAGGAGAGAGATTGAGGTCATGTTTGTTTAATCGCCTCGGGGGTCAAGTACCAGATGGATTTGACTTCTTGTTCTCCCGGTACAGGGGAGAGAGAGTTGTGTACACGTTGTCGTGTTAATGGGCAATTAGAGCAACGTGCAAAGTTTAAAAATGTGGTGACATTAAAAGTGGTTATTTGATTTTGAGTCCTCTGTTTTTGTGCTTACTCCTAGGCAGCGAGAAAAGCGACTAAAACAGGGCTGGTGACTTCCTGTCAGGGAGTATGTATAGTGGAGCTGTGTGAGCAAAGATGTGGGACTGTATGTGATTATGAGGAACAATTAATTATCAAATGCAGGCTCAGCTTTAGCAGAAGAAGCACCTGTGAGACAGTTTTCTCATGTCGTTGATTAAGTTTCTCCTTCCTTTTGTTTAGTCCATGATCCTCTTCATTTTTCGGCAACCCTACACTGAACTTCACCCATTGGGTTCAATAAATCTATGTAAACAGATAGATACACAAAGAGTTCCTCAACAGTACCTCATTCCCATATTCATTCATATTCATAATTTCTCTCTCACCCTGACATCTGTTCTCACACAAGCCTCTTAGGAAGTAAGAGTTGTCTTTTGAAGCTCACCAACCTATCAGAAGAAGACTAACTTGAAATCATGGCGCTTGGACTCCCATGAAATTTTGTGCGAAATATACCATTATTGATTTTTTCCCACGTACTGTAGGGTTAATATAATTTGATTTTTATTGAAATATCTCAAAAGACCAATTGCCTTGAAATGTTGATGCATGCAGTTGGCATTTGTGCACAGTCACATTGATTTTGAGAAAAAAAGCATTTGTCTACCTACGTAAGCGAATTACAGCAAATAGACTCAACTCAACCAGAAGTTGCAACTACTGTACAACAGGAAAGTCCTGGTTAAGATTATAGACTTACTGCAGTCTGTACCACAGATTATTTATATAGTATAAAAACATATCATTTTTACAATTTCAAGTCAGTTAAAAGAGTACTTGCATGGCATTACTCTAATGTTGTATTTACATCTGTTAAGATCTGCGTTATACTGTAATTCAGTCATGAGTCACTCATCACAAGACGATCAGCCAATCAGAAGGGAGACCAACACAAAACACCCTGTTCTTGTAGGAGGTTCAGAGAGAAATAGGAGAGAGGAGCTGTAACTGGGAAGGTTTCTGGTTCATAAAAATCACAAATATCTTCTCATTGATCTCATAGCTTCAAACAAAACACCAAAAAAGTGTAAAATATGGGACCTTTAATACGAAAAACATCTGCTGAGAAGGCTGGTTTTTTTTTTATGTGCTCTTAAATGGTCACAAGGATTGTGACACCACTCGGCTTCATGTCACGACATCTGCAACATAATATTATCACCATACAATAATATTATATACACTTTAATATATTCAATGCTTTTATTCATGTATTGCATTGAAAGTCATGTATTTTTCTGTTGTTTTCATGTAAGGATAAAGTAACATGTACCACAGAGTTGTTTACCCGTGTTCTTACATTTAATATGGTCGATGCAAACATAATGTCCAGGGGATACAGTATAATGGTTTTCTGGCTGCTGAAAGTCTCATCTTTCCTGTTTTTTTTTTTCCCAGCGTGTTAAATTGGATTCAGTAATCGCCTCAGGCAGCAAATGAGATGATTTAGACAGTAATTTGTGGAAGACAACTTCGAGGTCAGTGGCGTCCACCCATGCATTTGCATTTAGTTCTGTTTTTCTCTGGTCGTCTCAGTTGTGCTAACCGAGTGTTTTCTCGCTCACATTTCTCTCACCATCTGTCAGAATTTAATAGTGAGAGTAACACCCTATTAGACAGATTGTTCTAGCTGCTTCACACATTTATGGTGATTTCACTCCTAATGGTACTATCAGGCAGCTATTACCTATGCGCTATGCTTTCTTGATGAACATTAGACCTCTCCATGGAATATGAGTTTAAGTTTTAGATGTGTGGATAGTGTTTTTATTGTGTTTTTAAGTGATGTTAATCTGTGATTCAGACAAAGGTGACTGGTGGGTCAGAGTCAACCAAAGTGTGAGAGAGAGGCTTCATAATTCCCCCCTCGCTTGCTTTCATAATAGTGGACTGTTACTGTTATGAAGCCGGATCTTTACTTGTCATTCTGTTTCTATTGTTATTAAATTTAGCTATTGCATTATGCATGTGGGGGATATTACTGCGGTCTGTATTAGATTGTGGAAGAGTTTGCCCTCACTCGGGATTGCCTGAAAGGTTTTTCCCCTTTAGTCACTGAGCCATTGAACCATATCGTCACACAGTAACTCAAGCCTGTGGCCTTAACATCACAAGATGTGTTTCCAATATGAGTCCTTGCTGCCCCCTGTTCACAATTACCATTAATGATTTTTTCAAGCCACCGGGCAATTTCTCATGAGCTCACATCTGTAGTTGGCGTCGGGCCTCAGCTGCAAGTCAAAGCAGCTCTACAACTGCAGCATTCTGGATTAATTGCTCATAAAATCTGATCTGATCCTCATCTTAACCCATCACTTTGCCTCATGTCCCAACATGAAATGTCCCACCAACTACTGTGGCGGGTAGATCGCTGTGAAACATTGTGCAGACATTCATGCAGGGGCGTCACCAGACCCCTTTTGGGGCACTAGCACCAGTATACAGTAAATGAGCTGTGCACCAGTAAATGTCATGCAAGCATAAGCAAAGTCAGTTCAGACTGAGTTTTGCCCCAGGAGACCTTGATGGCTGCCAACGGTTCCCAGGGGATTAAGGTGCTCTTCACTTTTTCCTCAAGCACATCAATAAGGTTGACATTTATGTTTTTGAGTGTATAAGGCCTCAAGAGCCATCGGATTGATTGACAGATTCATGTTCCCCTGACTGACGTCCTCCAACCCAAACAATGATGTTGTTTCTTTATGACAACCATGTAGGTCGTTTTTAAACCCTGATCCTTAGGAGAGTCTTCACATACAGCAGCATGCATAACAGACTTTGGTTGTCATGGTTATCATGATAAACATGGTGAAAGAGGATATAATGTATGCACACTGGTAAATGCAAAAGATTTATGAAAGGTCAACGTTTCAATATACAACAGACCTTCTTCAGGACTGAAGAAACAGGAATGTCACGACGTGACGATGTGATTGGCTAGCCTACTGTAAACAAGTCATGCTGGTGACATGACTGTTACACACAAAAGCTACTACTACTGGTCAGGATAAGGAAAAGATAATGATTTTGATTAAAAATCTCAATATTTGACCAACTTTGTTGTTGCTTATTATAATAATGATGGGGTTAACTTGTCACAGTGGTTTTATGATTGGATAAAACAAATAAAACAAACAACTTAAAGAAGAAGTAATGATTTTGATTAAAAAGCTTCAAGTCAAACTATTTGACCAAACTTTGTTTTTTCCGACCTGTTTCTTAAAGTTATAATAATGATGGTGAACTCGTACCAGATCGGTTTCACGGTCGGAAAAATACGAGTTTCCTTGAACGCACATAACAGTCCTCGTCCCTAACGTTTCACGGCGTTCCTTGGCTGCACACACAGCCCTGCATTTCTCTCTCCTCATTGGATAAAAACTGTAGGATACGATAAATGTTTTCTCCTCGGCTCAGAGCAGAGCAGAGTGACTGACAGACCCGTGTTTTGGTCCAAACACTCTATGTAAGTGATTGCTGTCGGAAGATATAACTATTTAAGACTTATATTAACACAAATATATCACTTACTTCTGCTTTAACTTCTAGTTTCACAAGAAAATATAAGTATCTGTCGTAAAGAGTTAGTTTTGTACTTTCATTTAGCACAACCATTAGGTCAAAAATTCCTTTGTCCAATACTGGATTATGGCTAAACACCTGCAAAGGACATATTCATCAGACTTCATTTGTCTGTGCTTCCCTTTAATTTACAAACTAAAAGGTGTCGGAAAATTTCTACAGAAACATGCACAGTCAAATTCTTCCCTTTCCAATTTTACTTGGCCTTTGGCTTATACCTATTTACCAGTGATGTTACTCCTGACTCTCACAAAAACTTTGATGGCTGAGATTACACAGGGTGCATTTTTAGCAGTTTGAAGCACCTTTTGTAATTGCTTTGAATCTTTCGAAGCATGTTGAGCGTTGCTTTGTGCTCCAGGCGCCTCACTTCCATCCATCCAGCGTGCCTTGCAAGTTCTGCACAAACGCTTGAAGCAAACAAAATGGAAAGTGGTTCAACTCTCTAGCAAAAATATCCCAGCTGCTCCTCCACTGGCCAACCGCATCTGCTGTTTTTAATGAGGAAGACAGAAGGAAAGAAGTTGGTGGTGTTTCGTCTTAATAGTTAACATCTATTCACATTTTATAACAAGGCAAAGTGATGTGGGAAAATGAGGCTCATGACTCACCCTGTTCAGGCTGCTCAGAATAAAAGCTGATGTTTTAAGCCTACTGAGGATGTCTTCTCTGGTTAGAGGTGATGTGATGGTGACACTTTAATCTAATATTCTACATGCATTATAAAGTATAACACAACAGATTGTTGGTAGGCTCCTATGACTCTATGTGTGTGTGATATGGGGAGATTATTATTCAACTCCGCCTGAGAAATTAGTGATAAAAGCATTTTGAAAATGTTACTGTCAGACTTCATTTTATATACACATTGTTTTAAATCCCAAATACAAGATGGTTTGCTCTAACTACAATTTAATCTATTCATGTTGAATAAGTGATGAATTGTACTTTGTATGCAATTTTTATTTTGCTCTTAATGGAATTCAGCCTCAAAGATATAAACGCAGCATCCCTGATTGGGCTTATTGAGCCGTTGGAGGTTTCCCTGCACTTTGTTGTGGGAGACAGCTGAAACAGAGCAGAGACTTTTGCTGGCACAGCATTATTGGATGTGGAGAGTCATGATGTAGCCAGAGTCATCTCCTATCCCAAGGACATGTTCATGTTCAAAACTGACTACACTCCCACAGGCTCATGTACAGTAGGCTACTCCAAATCCCTTCCGCCCAGACTACTTTTATTAGTTTTTTTTATTGCTGTCTTTCAGGTGCTGTGGCTTTTTTTCTATAACTTTGATTGACTGAAACAAAAAAACAACTGTATTTGCATGTTCTGGCCTTGAGTACATGGGAAAAAAAGCTGGAAGAGGTTCCTGTGTTATTGATCCTTCATGGATCTGACTCTGCAGGCGACACAACCTTCATTGTTATGTAACTAAAGCATTCCTGGAGGAATCTCAAAGCTGCCAGCATCCACAGACGCTTGAAGCTCAAAAGCACTGGCTAGCTTAACCAAGCCTGCAGTGTTGGATGACATGGAGACGCAGCAGTGGAGCTGAGTCCTTCCCCTGAGTGGAGAGGAGAATTTAGATATTCTTCTTCTACACAAACAGACCATCAGCCTTTGAGCAAGAGAAAAGTGATGTCCTTGTCAGCTAGAGCAGAACAGTTATGTAACGCTGATGGAAAATAAATGAGAAACATCTGACTCACTTGTTGATAACATTCAATAATTTCCTCATTCTGTCACTTCTCACATTATCACTGGTTTCATAAGTAAAGACGATCCACACTGGCATGCAACATTTTCTGTGTGTCGATACATAGCTGTTTAAATACCTGTGTCTAATATTGCATTTCCTAACTTTTACCAATGACTGTATCACAAAGATGAATACCTTGTTCATATGTACCTTAAATTTCAACTGTTGCCAGTTTCTTGAAATGGTACACTTTCAAAATTACATGTAAATTTAAAGTTGTATCAGTCTATTTCTTAAGTGGATGCAGAAACTTTCCAGCAAACTACATTTACCAAATTAAATTGACAAAATATTATATTGATCAGCAGTTAAAGTGCCTCTCCAGACATGTTTTAAACATAGAAAAAAAACTGAAAAATACTGTGCTGTGATTTAAAAGAAAAGTATTGGTTTTCCTATAAAAAAAAGTGAAATTACATCAAAAACTGGAGCTGTAAACACATCTACACATATTTCCTCATTGAGAAATATGGACCCCGCCCACCACCGCTGCCTGCAGGAGGTTGACAGGTGAACGAGCGATGGAGCAAGATGATTAGAGGACGAAATATCAAAGAGAATCAGCCACGTGTTTGAGCCCCAGTCAGCTCTAGACTCAGGAGTTTTAAGGAGTTTATTGCACTAATATTGCCAACTACAAAACACATTAGAACAGTAAGCCAAGTTTTTTTTTTCTTTATGCTGGCTAATGTGTGCCCTCTGACCCCACAAATTGACAGTATTGGTGTCTAGTATGAACTATGCTGCATGCATTTTGTTTGTCATCGCTGTTTTTTTTGTTTCTTATTATATTGAAGAAAAAAAACATGGATTTGCATCAGAGGGCGTGTTTGGAAATAATTTTTTTACAGCACTAATTTTCATGCTGCCTGGTTTAAAATGTGTAGGTTAAGTTTGAAAAAGAAGTTGTGGCAGGAGCATTTGGGGCTATTTAGTGAAACTGTTTTTGCTTTAGTTGTTTTATACTAGATTTCTACAGGATGAATACTGGCATGTATGAGATACAGTTGAAAAGCATGGAAACCCACTTTACTGTTACCGTATATTGTAATAAGATATGTTGCAAGTTACATTTGATTTTTCTGTGAGTGACATATTCAAGGTTTTTCAGTTTCTTTTTGTTTGTTTCTTTTGGTTTCCTCTTGCAGGTTTTCCTTTGTCATTCTCACCTTTCCTCAGCTTCACACCAAACCCCTGCAGGTCTTAAAACAACAAGCCCCGACTGTTTCCTGAGCAGCTCTGCACACATACTGTACACACAAACACACACCTATCCTAAGGCACAGCACACGCACAGACTTTCAGATTCACACTCGTGCTTATGTATCACACTGAGCGGTGTCGGTAGCTACATTAGCCTTCTCATGTCCTAATATCCCTCATCAGTCCCGATTTCATTTCTCAAGTGCTTGCCATTTTACTAAGCATCTTCCTCCTCCTTCTTCGCTCGTATGCGTGAGAGAGGAGAGAATCTTTTCAGTTTGCACTCAAGAGACTCTGCACAAAAATCCCATAATGTATTGTCCTGAGGGGGATGTCTCCACTGCTTTCAAGTTGGAATGGCAAGAAAAGGAGTGATGAATTCAGTTTGCCTGCAGATCTGTGGCTGCAGTGGCAGTTCAAAACTATATAGACAGTTGAAGCAAATATATGCGACTCTGCCAACAGGTGGGTGTCACCTGTGCTGAGATGAGTCTCTAAGCTGCTGCTCGCGCTCTCTCTCTCAGCTGGGTGTGCCTGCAGGCTTAGTGGCAGGTTCAAAGCAGGACTGCTGGCCAGGCTGATCTGCTCATTTGTCCTTATATGCCTCGGCAAAAAAACATTTTTTAATTCCTGCATGGAAAAATGTTTAGGAATCATCCAGTGACTTCTCTTTGACCTTCCATTATCACATCATGATTACGATTGATTCATAAAGCTGACTCTTTTCAAAGCCGACAGGAGAGGCTTTGCGTTATTTAGCCCTTAAATTAAAGACCAAGTTTATAGAACATGTTCCTAATCAAGAGACAAAGGAGATTTGTCAAGCAATCGTATTTCCTATTATTCCCTGTGACCTTCTCGCTAGTAGAGGGAGGTGGGTTACAACAGCATCAACAACATCACATCAGGTTAAATTCCAGTCAGACTATATCAGAAATCTGAGGCTGTAGTAGATGAAGACTGAAAGAAGATGATCTGGTCTGATCGATGTGGACTTAAAGCAGCAGTTGCTATACGATCAGAATTTGGCATCATCGGCATGAATCCATGGACCCAACCTGCCTCATGTCAACAGGCTACTGCTGCTGGTGGTGAGATGGAGTAGGAAGTGTTTTCCTGGCGCATTTTGAATCTCTTGATACCAATCAGTCATAGTTTGAATGTTGCTGCTGACTGCTTCTGCTCCAAGTCACAAACATGGCTCAGTGAGCTCAGTGAACCTCAGTGTCCTCCCCGCTCACCGGATCTAAATCCAACAGAAGACATTTGGGACGTGGTAGAACGGGAGATTGACAGCATGAATGTGCAGATCATAAATCTGAAGAAACTAATGTATTAGTGTCAACATGGAGCAGAATCTCAAATGAATGTTTCAACATCTTGTGGAATCAGCGTCACAAAGAACTGAGGGTGTTTTCACAGTAAATATTCAGTATTAGTATGACGCTGTGTGAGTATAGTGTATTTCTTGTTCTCTGTGTTCTTTATTCTGCTGTTTTCTCAGTATGGCTTTTCTTCTTTAGACCTTGAATCTTTTGTTGATGGCACATTAGATGTCAGTGACATGCAGGTTTAATAATCAATGACAAGTTGTGGTTCTGCTGTTGTAGAGCAGGCTTGTTGTGTTTCCTTTTCTCCATCTGCTGCCTTTTCATCAGGGCTCTGTGCATCCTGACTCTTTAGGCGTTGGTTTCGCGCAGGTGCGACGCACCAACGGGGTGCATGTGTTCAGGCGCACTACCGGCACAAGTGGGAGGGGAGAAGACGTGAGTGGGTTTAACACAGCTGACTCAGATCTTCACGTCTCAAATGAGCTCCTCTCTTCACCTTTAAATGCGCTGTGGGTGAGGCAAACTGCAGTTTTGTCATTTGTCAGGCCCCCCTCCCCTGATAATTTCGCTTTGACATCAATTTTTCCGGCCTTATTTAACGGTGCCAAAACAGGCAGTGAGGCAGATGATAATAAATTATCTTCATCCACTGATCATCAGTAGTGGAGATGCTATTCTAAAAATATTTACTGACTGTTTTGGTCTAATCACATATTTGTTTGTTTTTTAACCTGTTGATCCAGACTGTTGCAACGGAATATAAAATTTTAATTTTACTAAACAGTACGATTGAATGATGACCAGCAATACAACAACAAAAGAAAGAACAAAGGGCCAAAGAAACATAGGTAATTAATATCGATTTATTGATTACCTTTTGATGGAGTTGTAAATCAGGAATTTGTTATAAACAAACAACAGAGTTTCCATGTATTGTTGCAGGTTTTGTTAGGTTTGGTTAGATCAAGTGAATTCTTGTTGCTCACTAATCTTAAATGAGCTACTATCTTCTTATCATGTGAAACTTTTTTGCCATTAAGATATGCTGATAGAGGTTAATTGCTTATAACCTGACAAATATCAGATGCAGGCAGCCACAAGTGCTGATGATTGAAAAAAAGAAATCAGTAACCAATATGAGGCATGGCACAGATGCATGTGGTGGGTACACTATTTGTCAAGCGACGGGTCTTTATTGTCTTTTTTTCTAATATTCTATAACATTATGTTATTTACAAGTGTAAAAACTAAATAAATAAATAAATAAAATATTCATATAAGGGGAGTCTTATTATAAAGCTGTACCCCTAAAACAAAGAACCCAACTCAGTCAGAACAGAAATAAAGCTGTTAAAAGAGGACTTCTGGATCCATCATTCAAAACAAGGAAACCAAAACTCTGCGACTTCAGATTTCCTCCCACCAATCAGCTCATGCCTTGTTCAACTGAGTAAAGGGAAACAAGCAAATCAGGGCCTCAAAGTCTTCTCAAGTATGTGACACACTGTGTTACCTTTCGAAAATCATACCTGAGCCTGCGGGAGGATTCCCCGCCATCGCACGGATAGACTGCTTCTCATTTCTGCTCCTGGCTGGAGTCGCTCCAGACGAGGAGTGGGGATACAATTTTTAAAAAAGTAGTGTCCTTCTTGTTTCACTTCAACTCACTTCACCGCACGCATATAAAGTTTTGGATCAGAGAAGGGAAAAACATGAGCCTGTTTACTGAATTCTCTCACAGTCTTAAGTAAATCCTCCTTTTCAAAGTAAAGGGGAATTATCACTGACAGCTCACACCAGCACATAAATCTTGGGTCTGTTAGGAGCACAGCAGAGAGTGAGAGTTAATGTCAGCTCTGCTACCCAAAGACTTAAGAGTTTGGAAGACTTTCCAAGGGGATAATGATGATATTGGAGTTATTACATTTTCACGACCTCTCAACACTCCCAGAACTCCCTGTAGGTTGTAAAAGAAAGAAATGCACCAAATCTGCGCTGAAGCACAATCATTCTAAACTCACTTTCTTGGCAAGTTACCCGAAGTTTTATGAATACCCACGGAAAATCAGACATGCTTAGTGGTATTAAACAGTATATTACACCTGATATCTAATATGAGATGGATTACCAAGAGACTGTGTGGAACAAAGAAGTGTTGCACTTTTGATGTTGAACTTTTTAGTTTTGTTGCTGCTGCATGAGTTGGATGTGTCTGTCCCCCCAAAAAATCTTATTACAGTTAAAATTACAACAGTCTTTCCCCTGACATTAACCATGTTGTTGGTAGTTATTACATGAAGATATCATAGAATCAAATAATATGAGATCAATTGACATGAAATGTTGATGAGGTTTTGATTTTTCCAATATCACTGTTCATATGTAGCAATCTGATGCAGCTAAATTCAAAACCCGTCCCTAATGAGATCAATCAAATCAGAAGAAGCTCTACATGAGTCACTAATGCACCAACAGTAATGAGAAATGTCACCTCCTGTGCATTTTGATCCCACCATGTAAAGACTGGCTTTATAGCAAGGTGATGTATAGGAGGGATCCAGTAATGTAATAGTGCTTTACAAAGCCAGTCCAGGCTGTCACCGTTACAGCTGAACAAAGTAGTGTAGTTGGGGTTTTTGGCGGCCTGGCTGCACAGAGGACCGCCTGCAGAGCACTGATCTCTGTTCTTTGGAAGAAAAGCACTTTATTATTAATAATTCAGCACAGGAACCCCTTTATTATCAGATGCAGTGCTTTGCCCTCTCGATGAGTGAGAGCTGCTGCTTAAACCCCCTCTCTTTGCTCTGTGTCTCAAATGGGGAATTAAGGACAGACAGGACTATTAGGAGGTGAAGTTTTAGCAGATGTCAGTTCATTGATCCGTTGTACCACATAATTTAGTTCCTTTTTTCTCTCTCTCTTTTTTTATTGAAGTTTTTCTTTCCCTCAACTGCATTTTAAATTTGAGTTTAATGTGTTTGTTTGTCTAAACTAGTGCAGGGTTATGTGGAATAGATGGAGACAGTGTCCCCGGAGGAATAAAAGCAAGAAAATATGCAAATAATCTACATTGTTCTTTCCTTATTTTATTTTCATAAAACTGAATTATAATGCTTTGCTGAGTCTTGGCTACTTCATGTGCTGGTATCTAATCTTTGTTTATCTTACATATTGTACTTTTACTCGAGATTTCAGCTTATTTTTGCCCACACCTGAAACTGTATTTTAACAAGGACACATTCAACGCTACGCTCTTTACCTGTCAACTTCCAGATTTATGCATGTGCCTCCCGATTTCTGCTCTCTCTTCGACACTGTTTTGACTTGTGATCACCAGAGTGGAATTGGCTGCATCTCATGAATTATTCTTATAATAAATTCTGCTAACTGAAACTGTGATCAAAAGACACCCAAATATGGACTGTCAAATGGAGCACCGGTCTGTCAGGCTGAGCGGGGATTCATAAAAATTAGCTCAAGCCCTACTCCAGCTCCAGACTGTTGCCTTATCTCGGTGTAAAGATAAAGCAGAACACGCACTTCAAAAGGACGGGACACGAATGTGCTCAGCATGTTCTGACTCCAGCTCCCTGTGTGTAATCATTGCAGAATACACAGCCTAAACACCAGCCTATATTGTTTCCACCCCTGCCTTACTTTGCATATACTTTCCCTTGAGTCATTCTATATACATGCATTAAGCTTGATACCACAAAGTAGACATGAATGAAGTGTGCTTAGCTGTTGCTATAATTAAATCTCATAATTGAAACCTGAGGGATTATATGTTTTTGTTCACCTCTCTAATCACCATGCGCTGCTATACGTCAGCCGTGTGAATGAGATTGTCACGCTCTTTTCATTATGCTCAGTGCTCACGCCACAGTGACAGACCCGTGGGTGAATGCTGCTGCTTTGCTCCGTCCCCAGCCTCTCTGCAGCAGCAGCCCGGGTTGTGTGGGGGGGTTGGGGAGGTGAGGACATGACGTACAGTATCTGGTACAGTAATTACCAGCTGCACAGCCAGAGGTTTGTCCTCCTTTAACATCTTTATCTCAGAAAAATCTATGTCGACTTGTCTCCCCTCAGCTGGGTAACTCTACCTACACTTTCAGCTCAATCTCCTTTTCTCTGCTTTTCATCTACCGGCTTTCTCGCAAATAATAAGGCCGCGTGGCAGCGGCCGTAGCAGCACCTGTAAAACCCAGCTGAATTATTGAGTACGGATGAGTGTGCGGCAGTTTTTATGCAGGTTACTGTGTTCATCCATCAGACAGGAGGCTGAGACTGTTTCCCCCCGAAACACACACACACACACACACACACACACAGCCAAAAAGTCTTTTCAACCTCCTGTCATCAAAGCTGTTGGCAGCTCTGCCTCTGTCCGTGGCAGGTGTGCATCCTTATGACATGCACACACACGCACGGACACGCACATTCACACCAACATGCAGCTGTGTATTGTTCCCGTCAGGTCAGACAAAGGGCAGGTAAATAAAAGGGAACCTGAGTTATGTGTTTTTCAGCCTTGAATGCATGCTCTGCATAATTACTATTATGTGTCAAGCATTAAGAAGTAAAATGATGGAAAACTGCAGCCATTTACCCCAGCACGTTCTCTTCATCCCTTTAACGGCAGCCGTCTTCATTGCCTGCGACACCTCACTCATTATTGCTTTGCATACATATCCTTTGCCTGTGCATGGAGGGTTCACACTCTGTATGTTCATGCATGTTGAACGCTACTCACTCTGGATTAATTAGAAGCCGTGAGTGTTGTGATTGTTGTTATAGTAGAATATTTTCCAGCAGCAGCATCTTCCTTTATGATGAGCAGAAGAGGCGTGTGTATAGCTGGAGCAGGTCCGCTCCTCATAGTGTCTCATAGTGCTACTAGAGCTGTCAACCGCTCCTCTCTCCTCTCTCTTGCACATACACACATACTGTACACGCTGACACACACAAACCTCCAGCTGCTCTTGGACGACCGAGCTTGTTAACTGTTGCAGAGCTGGGGTTGCACCAGTGAACCAGGATGGAAGAGCATGATGAGCTGACACTTCACTTGAAATACTTTTTTTTTTTCTTTTTTTTTTTTCTTCTGTTGCTGGTGATGCTCACTGACACTGGTGAGAAATTAGAATATAGTTGTGTGACAGTGGTGGTCCTGTCATCCAGTTGATCTACAAAATCTTGTTCAATCATGGAGTCTTTGAATTGCTTGGATGCTAAAAATTCATGCTTTGAATTCTAAAATTAGATCCCGAATATTAGGTCCACAGAGAGAGATTGTAAACACTTTTCTTTCTTCCACTGCTGCCGTGTGTTGTTTACCAGCTCTTATCAAAAAGAGATAAACAGCTACCTTACCCGTCCTACTTCAAGATTTCTTCCCAGGATGTCAGAAGGAGCCATTACTGACATGTACTCTGAACTTTGAGCAACCTGTGACACTCAGGTTCGAATCAACTGTGTTCATGGTCCTATACCATAATCCCAAAACACTTGACTCGAGGCATAGGTCAGTTTCTAATTAGCCGGAGCTCGGCCCATAGATGTTCTGAGGCTGAGTGTTGAGAGACACTGGCAGTCTAACTGTGTTGTGCAGTTATTGCTTTTCATTGTGAATTCAACCTGGTGTATCGGCTCCAGCACCACCCGCTGAGCTACACAGACTTCAAACACACCCAGTAACCGAATAGGACAACAAGCTGATTTTAACCTCCAGTTTCATGGTGGTGGTGAACCATCTGTCAGGACCAGAGAACTAACTGCACATATTAATACTTTGATTTTATCATAATAAAATGCAAAAACCCATCTGCAGCTACAGCATTACCAAGTTCAGTAAGGACAATAGTGTGTTGCAGAGCACAGACAGTGCCATGCTTTCTAGGACATGCAGCCGTACACTCTTGTGTGTCTTTGGGAGGGACTGCTTCAGGATGCCATAGAGGGAAGTGTCAGTGATGTAAAACAATGAGATCTTTTTTTTTTTTCAAGTTAATTGGAAGCCGACGCAGCATGTCCCCGCCTTGTTCTGCCTTCCTCCCACATGGTCTCCTGCGCCACCAGGCCTCTTTGTGGAGACAAAATCTGAGCTGCGTGTGAAGGCCTCTGTGCTTTGCTGTAGTTGAAAGACCCTGAGTGAAGGCTTTTTCTCGGAGCCCCTGAGGGGAGTCGGCATGGGTTTTCATTTGGAGTATCTGAGAATAGATTACTTTTGGTTTTGATTTGTCTAAATTTATCTTAACTTTTTCTCTTAGCATTTCCCTTCATGCTTTTATTATACACCTACCGGGGCTACAGTACACTAATAGGACATTTATAGTGGGCCAATAGTGTATAACAAATGAAAATGTCCCCTAGAGTATGAATTATTGTGAGATCTGTTATTGTTAACAGTTGGAAAAGATAATGACATCTGGACTTTCACTTATGTCTAAAGAGACTAACGCTACGCCAGACTCTGATTACCCAGCAGAGAGTACTGCTTTTAAAGGAAGTGATAAGAAAATAATTGGCTGAAATTGTTACCGCATTCTAACACATGATAAAATCTCATTTTCACACCCACCTTGGATAGTATGGACATGTGTTGCCTTGAGTGTGCTCACAGCCCGCTGTTGGAGTCTTATAATCGCAGTCATGTTTTTTCAGAACCAAGGCCTGGCTCAGACCTCATCCTCACTCAAATCAAGCCAACTCAGTTATCCATGTACAAAGAACATGCTGAACAACTTGTAAATATAATCACTGAAGACACTTTCAGATAAACAAGAATCAACAAGCAATCACTCTGTTGCCCCAGCATAATCCAAGAACTACTAGGAATCATTGTTGTCCTTCAAGCTACCCCTGAATTTTCATTCAAACACCTGGTAAAAAATTGATTTGCATTGTATTACTCATTTTCAGAGTTAGTTGAATGGACATTACTCAGATATTTCAGTCACTCATGGGTTTGTAAAGAGAGGAGTTCTGAATATGGGCCAGTTTCTTAGTGACAAAAAATATGTTTTACTCACATTCAGAAAAGTTTACTCAAGGGAACTATTGCAAGTCCACTCACTGTTTCGATTACGTTCTTCCTCTACGGAGCTGCCTCTACAGTTCATACAGTACAATGCATATTTCACTGTCATAAAAATTCACCACTAACCCCTAAATTTGATATTTGGTCAGAAAATCCCAATTTTTCGCCACCTCCGCGGCTTACGAATTTTGAAAAACGGCCTCTGTCATTTTTCTTCATTTTCTCCAAAACCACTGGCCCGATTTCAACCAAACCTTCTGCGTTGGACTGCCCTCAACCCCCCAGATGACATATCCGAATTTGGAGCAATTTGATTTTTGGTCAGAAAATCCAAATTTTTCGCCACCTCCGCGGCTTGCGAATTTTGAAAAACAGCCTCGGTCATTTTCTCCAAAACCGCTGGCCCGATTTCAACCAAACCTTCTGCGTTGGACTGACCTCAACCCCCCATATGACATATCCGAATTTGGAGCAATTTTATTTTTGGTCAGAAAAATCTCCATTTTTTGCCACCTCCGCGTCTTACGAATTTTGAAAAAATCCAAATCTGTTTAATTAAGGTGTAAATCTTAATAGCTCCTGTTTAAAATCCAAGACCATCTACTGTTTCTACCCAACTCACTGACTGGTGTGGTCAGCTCAGTGTTGCCACTGCCGGCCTCAAAGTTAGTGTGAGTGAATCCAGGCTGATGTGACTCTGGGTACCAGGCTGCTCAGACAGATGGGACTCATAACTCTTTAAGGTCTGTTCACACACAAACTGACGTTAATGATCGTAACACTCAGCTGCCAGCAAACTTCCTCACTCAAACTCAAAGATAGCACTTTGACTGAAAACAAAAATGTTCGCTTGAGGTTGGATTCAAAATGAGGTGACACAGCATGTAACCAACACACACTCCATCTCCCCCCCTGCCAACATGGCACAGGTTTATTCCCGTCCAGTAGTCGGTCCTATTAAACCGCTGAAATCAAAGGAATTCATTCCCATCTTTTCATCCAGCTGTTGTTCACAGGAGAAGGTAGACAGGGGCCATCTGACAGCTTCCTCATTATCAGCAGAGCCGTTACTATAGTTACAGTTTCATTGTAGTCCTGTCAATTTTTTTTCTCTCTGTGATCATCCTTAAACAAAAATCCCTGTCATTCGCTAGATGGTTTCTGTGCTTGGATACACCATCAAGCAGCACCAAGGTCACTTTGCACATTCCCCGTTGTCCAGGATGTTTTGTCTGTAAATGTTCCAGGCAGAGAGAGAATGAATAGAAGGAATGCAACATGTCTCATCGAAGTCACATCTGAATGGCTGAAATAAAGTTACAGAACCAACAGATTACATATTTCATGCTTGAATACCAACACTGTCAAGGCCCGGAGGATTCCTATTGTGCAAAGTTTTGATGCACCAAATAGCGCTGAGACTAATTTGTGGTGTCAGTCGCCAGGTCTGTTCTTCTTATTTCCTTCTGATTATCCTCTCAGCTCCAGAGAGGTCAAGAGAAACTGTGCTGTTGTTAAGCTGTTGTGTGTTTTCCCTCCAGCTCCTTGTCTCTCTACGCATCCCTTTCTGCCCATCTACCTAATCCATCTGCTTCTTTGCTGTGTCTCATTTCCATTTCGGGGTTGAGAGACGCTCACCTTCACTTAGCGTTGTAATCGGTCTCTTCAGGCCGAACAGGCATTCATGTGCTGGAGTTCATGTATTTCCTCTCCGCCTCTCTCAGATCCTTCCCTTTCTCTCAGCTGCACTTTTTGCTTTCTCCTTTACTAAGCCGTGTCAGTATTGTCAGCTTTATTGGCCAAGTATGTGCACATGTATAAGGAATTTGTGTCCAGTTTTACATTAATACTTATACTTATATATAAAAAGTCATAAAGAACAATGACAACGACTGAACAATAAGGTAAAGAGCCATACAAAAATAGTTAAATAAATGTGGTCAATGGCCAGACTGTTGTACAATAGCATGTGAAAGGACATACAAGTATATAAAATATATTAGAAAGATCACTAATGGCTGTGACCATGAATCTGCAAACAAGTCAACTGATTCTGTATAGTGCAAATGCGGTCATGCCATGAAATGAATAATAGCTACTAAATATGTGTATGATATGTCTACTTGATGCTTTACATGTCTGTACACACACACACACACACACAAATCACATCAACAAACATTATTCTGATGCATTAACGACCAGATTGAGCAACAGATTTCTATGCATATGTGTGTGGTGGCCCAGTAAACTCCTGGTGAGCCTGAATGTAGAGTTCAGGCCCATCCACTCTTCGCTTTTATGCACAGGTGATGAAATAAGAAGTAAAAATGATGAAATGAAGCAAATAATCCTAACATAGGTATCCAGAGAGAAAGATGACTGTTAAATGAAATCAGATTTTATTCATGCAGGGTCAGGCTCTTGCAAGATTGCACTGCAGATGGCTTCACCGCCAAATCAAAAAAAAAAAAGAAGAAAGAAAAAATTCAACGCAACCTTGTGGTCTGGTTTGCTGACAACTAAAGCAAACACAAATCAACAAAATGTCCTCTGTAGTGTAAAAATGTGTTGTGGAGCAACAGGATGCAGGTATTCTCACATGTGCACAGAAATACATCCACTCTAAACATGTGTGTGTATTCAGCCCCATCCCTTTTGTGTGTGTGTACATTACTTCAATTCTGAAGAACTGAATTATTTGTGGCAAGGATTAAGTATTTAATTGGTCCCCTGCAGTCACTTCTGGACACATGTGACAGGGTCTTGTTAGCAGAGACGTTTGATTGATGTGTTTGATGAGAAACACGGCTTCAGTAAAACTAGAATCTTCTACAATTTATGCTCTACTGAAATAAAACAACGCCTTAAAAGCAGGATGGCATTTCTCAACGTTTTGTTTTGCCAAGAGGTGGCAAAGGGCAACTCTGAGCCTAGGACATCCATTTTAACTTAATTTTGTTCTAAGGTTTTCTTTTTTTTTTTCCAGCTAATTAGCGTTCCTCCCAAATGAGACTCATTGTTCTGCTATAAAGGCCAATGCCAGCAAAGGCAGCAGTTATGTAATGCTCCATCCTAACTCACTGTAACAAACGACTTTGTCCCTACTTTTTCAATTTTTACGACACTTTCCTCCAACTGCTTCTCTCCTGTGTGCTGGTATTTTCCTTTTTTAAAAATTCGCTGTTATTGACATTTACTGAGGAAACAAGCAAAAATGTCAAACCTTGTACCTCCAGTTGTATCCCCGTCTTTATTTGGAGAGCAGCTGCAAGTTTTAACAGCAAATAGAAAAGTGCATAAAACTTCCACTCTTTTCATAAATAGTCAAAATCCTTCTCTCAGACACATTTTTTTTCAGTCTCTATAACTCTACATATGTCCTGGGTAGAGCCAGAGGAGTAGAGTCATTACACAGAGGAGCTGGTCTTTTGTCTTTACCCCATGAATGAGCATAATGCTCACATTGATTGTGAGCGGGTTCTCCCAGATGCCCCTTCACTGTGAGAGGGGACCACGGGGTTTTGATCTGAGGTGAAACGCGTGCTTTAATCAGAGCCATCCTGATTAACTGAGGCAGCCCTGCTCCCTCAGGGGCTGATAACTTCACTAGCTGGCACAGCAGTGACTGGTGGGAGCAGCAACATAACATCAGGTCAAACCCGACGACGAAATGTGCTCTCAGAGTGCTGGGAACAACCACAATCACCACAAGTGAAGAGGGTTTTGAAACCCTGCATGCAGCAGCTCTTTCTTGTTTCTTGGGCCTCTGATGTTGGAGCACTGACAACGGGCCTGCGTGACGGATCATGAGGCTCTCTTCCGCCTTTTTCTCAACGCTGTGCAGAATCTTCTTGGCTGTGTCAGCACTTCACTCTGAAGATGAACCAGCACCCATCGCATGATGTATGAGAACCCAAAGGAAGACTTCCCTCTCTCTGGAGAGCCTCCATTTTCGGAGGAGGCTATTTAGAGCTTTCTCTGAGCCAACCCACACGCTGCTATTACGAGAGGCATCTTGTCGACACTTTTCCTGTCTCTCGCTCTATGTGGCTTTCCAAACAAGACTCTTCAAGTTTTGGTCGTCATTGTGTGTTACTTCTAAGAAAGTACTACCGGACAGACATTGGTTTGAAGTATGAAACCCACAGCCCATCCTTGATCAGCAAAGGCTCACGTGGAGAGAGATGGTCTGTGTCATACTGTGATCCTATTTCTGCCCATTGGTCACGCAGTACAGACAGCGCGACCACAATGGTGAGAAAAACGTCAGCTGAAAGGTCAGTTAGCTCTGCCCTTTACTTCTACAGTGACAGTCTACAGCTAAGGCTGCTGGCAGCTGCAATAGTGAACAAGTCTCCCCACAAAAAGTGACTGAAAAGTGAGTGACATCCTCTGTGGCTACAGTTTGATTAAGTGATAAATGCAATGTAGGCAAAAATGAGATAATGTGACAACTTCAGACAATGTTTTCCAATTAAGACCATATGCTATTGGTATATGGTTTGTCCAGAGTTTGTTAATTATTGGGGCATTGCTGTGGTCTGACACCCTCCTGATTAAGACACCGAAGTTTCAACTGCCAAGAGGAAACACGAAGGCAGAGGTTTGAAAGCTTCACTTGTGTGGAACAACAAGACTTTTACAGTCCTCATATTTACATATAAAAGAAACATAAACAGGGTCTTTCCCCTGAGTTTGAGGTTTATTCAGCACTCTTTTTGAAAACATTGTCTTGTTGCATCTTCTTCTTCTGCAGTGGTTTAATGGTGACTGGAGAATTAGCGCCGCCACACATGGGTCTTGATGCCTTTCAGATCTCATCCTCAAAAGCCCTGTCTTTTTGTAGCCCTAATGAGGGGAAAAAACAACAAGTGGTTTCAGAAGAACTGATTGAGTTACAGGGCAATTAGTCTTTATGTCTTCTGATGTCTGCATAATGGAGTTTCAGTCACACAGATGTGATCCTCTCCCTCTTTATGTATCTCACCAGGATCTGCTACAGAAGAATACCCCTGGTGTGCTGCTCAAGGACGCTCCTGCAGGGTGGATCTTACCAGAGCCGTACAGAAAAAGGGGAGAAAAGGGATTAGGCTCATGTTCAAACTGGCATACGAACAGAGGAGGCATTGGATCCAGGTTTTTTGTGGAGAGGGAGGACACAGCAGGTGTCTAAGAGCAACAGCTCCCCGTGGAGTTTCAGATGGAGCTGTCCACGCATATGCATGCCACGGATACAGGTGCCGCGATACCCACATCCGTGTGAGAGCTCACCACTAATGTTCTGCAGTACAGGACGTGAGCGATGACTTTTGTCTGCGTCCCCTCTGTTTCACTGACTGTAAACCTGCTGCTGTTCAAGAACATGGGGCATTGTCTGATCCTCCTCCAGTAACCCTGAGAGAGTCAATGCAGAGAGCCTGTCACAGCCAAGCCTCTTGGATCATTTATTATTGATTCTGCAGACATGAGGTGGGTGGAGCGAGGAGAGCAGAAAGAGACAGAGAAAGCAAGAGATAGTCAGTCATGAGGCCTGTTTAGAAAAAAAAAATAGATGTAAAATGTGATGTAGAAGAAAACAGTCAGGAAAAAAAACAAAGTCAAAGACGCGAGGGAGAAGAAAGAGACTTTGACGAACATGAAAAGTGGGAATTTAGATGAGTTATTTAGATAAATTAATTAAACAGAAGGGTCATGACACTTGAAGAGACAGGTGGTAAAACAAAGATGGAGTTGTGGTTGGCTGAGTGATGTTGTGTGGGGCAGGTTCCCTCGATGCTTCACTTTGTAGCAACACGCCAGCCTGCCTCCCAACTCCTGCAGGCTGTTGTGCCAGAGGCAGAAACATCTCCACGTCGTCCTTCAACTGTGCTCTCAGTCCTGGGTCACCCGGCCCCGATGTGAGGCTCCAGAGCTCCCTTGGGACGCAACTGGCTGCTCCCTGTCAAAGCACACCATGCCAGCAAGCCGGAGATGGAGAGTGGCTTTGTCAAGTCAACATTTAGATGTGGGTGTCAGAGTCAGTCTGATAAATCCACAGACAGAGTCAGTCTGATAAATCCACAGACAAACAACCTGTAGATTTTCTTTTTCCACTCTAGTCTACTCCCACATTAAAATCTCCTCTTCCATTTGTTGTATTCAACCATTTGTTCCGGTGTGTGTCCCCTAAAAGCATAAGAGTATAAATGTACATGCTAGAGTTTCCACAAAAGCTGATTGCTCGTAATTAGGCCCTCAAGATTTTTGCCTCTGAGCACGAACAAATTTCCCATCTCTCATCTTTCAATGGAGTGTTTTATTATCCAGAAACATTTCCCATAGGCCCAAATAAAGTAGAAGTCTAAATTAGTTTTACTCAGGTCTTCATTTTCTCTTCCTCTTCAGATTAACATGTAACAATAGAAGGTCCTAATGTAATTCACAGCAACACTGAGCGCAGATCATTATGTTTCAGTGTCTCAAAAAAACTTCACAACCACGCGCTCATGCATTTGCAGTACTTTCTGTGTAAAACTGCAAACATGAGACGCCTCACCACGACGGTTGAATATTAACTCACCGGTATCCATATTACAGCGTGCAGCGGGGCCAGCAGACCCAGGACCTGTTTGGCAGTCTGAAAGTCTTCTTGAGTCAGGCAGGCAGAATAGATCCCAGAGTGAAGACATCAATCACAACGCCACCCTGGATCCATCGAGACCCAGCGGTGTCAGTGGTACAACCACAGCCAGCATCAATCACTCCTTTCAGCGCAATGCACTTCTTACAGTCATGAAAATACAGTAAGTGCACACAGACACTATTGTACCTGAAGAATAAGTCATGTCAAAACGTCAGGTCATTACCTCCATCCAGCCCCTGCGAGCCTCGAGACATTGTTCAGGAATGTGAAGGTTGCAGGAGACTAACATAGCCATGTCTGACTCTGTGTGAGGACACGGAGCCACGCTGGTGTCTGCATGGTCCTCATCCAGGTGATGGAGCAAACATTCATCCTAACTCTCACACCATAGATGTTTGTGAAAGGAGCCAGTACGAGATCTTTGAGGCAAAATGCTCCAAACTTAAGAGCAGCGCCCTTGGTGGCAGATTTCAAGTGACTGGAAAGCAGAGCATGCTCCTTCTTTTGCAAACGCTCCATTCCTTACTTTACTTGCTAGCAGCATTGCATAGTTAAGTGCAGGGGTTAACAAGACTGTGCCTCTTCTTTTGTGCCACTAAGCACAAACATGAGGAGATGCCGCTTATCATTCAGATGTTTTAAATCTCTTGAAATGACAAATAATTTACTTACCAGACAGGAAATGACTCTCTTCTGATACTGAATGCTACCATTCATGATTTGCAGTGGTACGGCAGCAGATGTCAGACAGAATAGTCTCCTACCAAGGTCACCTCTATAGCAACTGTGTAGAAGACACACCGCACCTCTGTGCTGCTTGAAAACATTCTTTATTTTTTGTCAATTGTGGAACAAATGAGAGTGAGTGGAAGCACTATGCAGATAAAACGACTCATGGAGTCCCAAGCACCTTTTTTGTGTTAATCTTCAGCACCTCTTAGTGGCTGCAGTTAAGGATTGCAACATGCTGCATACAAAGTGTAAGTCTGGAAATACAAACCGTCTTCTTGATATTGAAGATATTTGCACAGTTTTGTATCTGTGACAACAAAACTTATAATTGCTATTTGCAGTCTGTGATATTAATATTCTATGCACTTCCAGAGATACTGTGAGGAATACACAGAGACGGCAGAGTGACTGCTCTCTGGAGGAACTGCGTTGCCCATGGCTTTTTATTTGATAGGAAAACACCCTTGATAACTACATATTTGTTGTGCGATTAGCACCTGATCAACAATACTGTGTACACACTCCAGTCTAATTTCTCATTGGCTGAATAGCAGATGAACTGAGGGACTGATACAGTTATTATTTAATTTGACATTCCCTTATGTTGTGCATTTTCTCTTAATCCCCTAATCACTATATTTTTACTTTTTCTCTTTTTGTATGTGTCCATCATATATAAGTCATCAGTACACACTCTGCAGTTAAAGCTTGCCAGTTCCTAAGATCTTAATTTGTATCCCATAAATGATTCAGTGGCACCATTATAATTTCATTTCACAGTTTTTACAAGAGGATACCAAGCACTGGAGAGAGGATTAAACTTAGGGTATAGGCGGTGAATGTTTTGATAAGGCTTAATATATTAAATAAGAGATTGGATTACGGCTCCGTGGGAACCCCCTGCGGTTCAGTAAAGTAGCCGCAGATGACATTAACAATTTAAGAGGTGAGCCTGTGGGCCAAGCAAAGTAGAGCACAACCTTTATGTCGCTGCATAATTGTTGATCTGTTTGGTGTTTTGGTCCATCTATCAGAGAAAACAACAGTCTTATGTTTGGTAACACCATAGTCATAGTAGAGCATGTACTTAGCATAGCGCTAAGTGAGTGCTATTCATCATTAGGTGTTAAAACATGTAAGAAACCAGATTCATGCAGCGCGAGACCCGAGGAGGCTGCAAGGTCAGATCGATTTCTTAAGGCTCCTGTGCAACATTGTTGAAACTTATCTCCTCTCACACACTAATAAAAACACTGTATTCCTGAGGAAGTCGCAGCCATTTCCTGATCAGTAAAGCAGCATAAGGAGTAAGTATGATAAGATGAGGAACACCCTCTTACTACATGTACCACACTTCCACACACTCCACCTCTCCCTTCCTATGGCCCTCCCCTGTTCTTCAGACTGGCCCTTGTTGCCCCTGTCTCTGCCCCACTGTAGCTGTATTTGAATCATACTGCAGTGAACCACCATCACTCAGGATGGACTCCAGGCCACCCAACCTGCTGCTGCTGCTGCTGCTTCTCACCAGCCACCTGCTCTTGGGTAAGGACCCTCTGTTGAGCTGCTTCAAAGACAAAGGCTGTACCTTCAATTAAACCCTTAAAATCTGCTGATTCTTGCTTCTGTTAATTTCTTCCCTTCTTTTCTTCAAACACAGTGCAGTGCGACACAGGACAGCCAGGTAAGTGAAATTGCATTATACTGTTCTGTATTCCTACCTCTTGATTAATAACTAGCTCAGGGTTTCTCCGGTGTTGAGACAGTTTGAGGTTATCCAGTCCTTGCTGATTTAGACAAGACAGCTATTTATACCACACACAGTTATTTTTCGCTGGAAATGGGCATTGTGTTATGCACTCCTGGCCTCCTTGATGTTCTTAAGTCTTTAATGAGATTCATTGAAGCTATTTTTAGTTGTCATAGGTGAGCCTGGGTATTTCTTGCACATCAGCATGAATTTGGATTAACCTCTCAATTTTTTGCAAACAGCATGCATTTGAACTAAAATGCAAATGAATTCTTTTGGAACAAAATTTATCTGGGGTTGTACACAGTTATAGAGGCAGTCAGGAATAAATTATCATTTGGGTAATGAGCTTTTATTTCTCTCTAAGTATGAGAAAATTGAAACCGTTTTCATGTGTGTTCACTCATTATAGGGCAATCGCCTATAGCTGGTTAGCTTAGCACGCACAGAAACTGAAAAGTGCGGGAAACTGACAACTTGTCGGGGTTGAAATCAACCTGAGGTCTTTTTGAGACCTCGAGGTTTCATTTTCCTACAGATTAAATGAAATAGATCCATCCACCACCAGCCGTACTGCTTATCCATGCCGAGTCGCTGGAGCCAATCCTAGGGTGAGAGCAGGGTTCACCCTGGGCAGGTCACCAGTCTATCACGGGAGCCAACATAATAAAGAGACAATCAATGCACACACTCTCACAATCAAACCTACAGGCAATTTAAAATTTGGAACGAACGGGAATCGAACCCAGAACCTTATTACACTAAGGCCACAGTGCGAACCTCTGTACATCGTACCACCCCACTAAAGATCCGAAATGTTAATTCACTCCTTGTGACAAACCAACCAGCCTCGTATTCTGCATGAAGACACTGGTTGTTTTTTCTCTTCAAACTATCAGCAACGCAGTGAATAATTCTTTTCAAATACTTCTCTAAAATCACAACTATGTATGTATTCTTTAACAAAGCAATCAAGGTCAGCGTTGAGAATACATTCACACGCTCTCTATACAGTATTCATTATTTCTGTGGTGGCTGAATGAGTACAGTCATTCACTGCCTCAGCCTCTCTTCATCACAGAGCCCAGTGCGCACGTCAGCTGCACTTTGAGGATGTGGACTATGTGATTGTTTTGTAGCAGCTGAGGCAGGTCACAGTGTGTTGTTGTTGCTGAGGGAGAGCAGAGGCAGGGATAAATCAACAGAGCTCCCCCAGGGGAAGGAGAGGGTCAGACACTGTTTGTTGAAGCCTTTTCCTTCCTTCAGCAGCTCCTGCTTACTGTTCAGCAGACTGAGGGCTGGGGAGCGCCTTCACCTTTATTGTAGAGAGAATAATAGACCCTGACTCTCGTATTGTAATATTGCGTCACTCCTTTGTGTTGATTTTTAAATAAGCAAGACGTGAAGGCAAATGAAACGATTTCTTTTCTAATGTGCGTGCATGCTTGTCTTGTCTGTGCAACTCTGGGACCTACAGACTATACCATAGATGGCGTTGACCTCTCGATCCAACCCAGCACCACAGTTCAGAGTGGGGAACCGGTTACCATCGTCTGCAGGGTCAGAGTGAGCCATGCCAACATCCCGAACCTGAAGCACACTTTCGAGATCAAACGGGACGGCGCTGTCATCCACTCTTCTACAACCACAGAAGACTCAGTTGCATATGAACTCAACCCAGCCAGAGCTGCAGACTCTGGAGTTTATGACTGTCGGGTCACAGTCAGAGACAAGAGTAAAGCCGGCATTAGCTTGAAAATCAACGTCAACGGTAAAAGCTTCATTTTCACAAACACATTCACACATTCACCAGAGCATTTATATTTGCTTTCATTTCCTACGGATAATGTAGTTAAATGTAAAAAAGGCCATATTTAGCTAGAACTCCCCGTATAACAGCACAGGTGGAGGGAAAAAGTCAACTTAACCTAGTGAGACAAAATCACTGGTATTTTCTTTTTTCAGGTTGATGAATAATTCACATTACTGCCTAACATTTCTACCACATGACAGAATACCTTAGAGGACTTCCTGCATTCCACTGTATAAATAACTATTTTCAGACGACGGAAAGTTCCTTGAGTTACATATCAATCATAGAGAATATTTTGCCTCTGTTATTGCTTTGCATGTTAAAGTCACTAGAGCGAACAATAAGAAATGGTTGATGCTATAAAACCTGTACCAACATGTTTTTTGTATTTTTCCTGTCATTATGTAAAGCAGACTTATTTACTTCAAATTAGTGTCAGGAATGTACATACGCCTTTGGAGTTAATGTGCTGCAAGATAAAAGATGGATCATTTTTAATCAAACTCAGAATCCACTTCCTTTTCTTTGTTTCTTTTTGGCAATACATGTTTTTGCACAACCAACCAATACATCCACCATACCCCAGCAGTAACATCTGAACAACCAGTATTAGTGTGCATATTAGTAATGGCTTTGCTTTCCTCTGCTCTGTTGGGTTTTCCTCTCCCCAGGCTTGCAGACCCCCATCCTGTCTCTGAGTAAGACTACGTTCTATAAGGATGAAGACTTCAAAGCCACCTGCAGTGCACCAAAGGAGAAAGGTGTCCTCATGTTCAGTTTTTTTCAGATATTTCAAAACAAAGAGCCTGAGAAGATAGCACAGTTAGCGCCCACTGGGAACTCATCAGAAACCACTCTGGTCCTGAAACACACTGGAAACTACACCCTGTACTGCGATTATATGGTCATGTTGGTTCCTGTGGCCCAACCCTCCAACCACAGCAACAAGATTCAAGTGGAGGTTGAAGGTGATTAGAAGAGTTATTATTACGTCACTATGACAACATCAAAATTCCTGCCAAATAATATGCGATTAACTTTTCCTGTATGTATTTTGCAGAAGCCCAAATTTCCCTCGAAATGAACGTCACACCCACTGTTGAAGTTTTTGAGGGGGACCTGTTGGAAGTGGTCTGCAGCGTGAAGACTTCACTGAAGAATGTTGAAGTATTTCTGAAAAACAACACTAGCATCCTCAAGAAATCCTCTGGCAGCTTCAATCATCAATTTAGAATATATGAGTCTGGGGAGGTTGTGTGCAAGGCAGAGTGGAACAGTGTGCAAAAAGAAGTCAGCCGGAACATCACAGTCAAAGGCAAGTACAGGATACCCCCCCCCCCATTACGTACTTTCTCACTGTATGTCCGAAGTCCTTTTCTCTTTTCATACTAAAATATCTTTTCTGCAAAGATTCACTTTATTTATTGTTTTTGTGACCTGATCCCAACAGAGCTGTTCTCAAAGCCAATCTTGACTTTGAAGAATGTTGAACTTTTTGAACGCGACCGCATGGAATTGGCCTGTTCCGTCTCCCGTTACGCTCGTGAGAGGATCAGAATGGATAACATCCAGTTCTCCATCTACAAAAACAACAGAAAAGTCCCTGGTATACAGAGCTACATTCGTTCTGCAAGCGCGAACGAAAATGGCAACTACACCTGTCAAGCACGATTCAACAATCATGAATTCAGCATTGTCAAAGAAAGCCAGACACTTGCTGTTAAAGTCAAAGGTAAGTCACAAATTATGATTATTCTACAATTTAGAAGGTTTTATTTGAGTCACTTGGATTCAGATGTATATGGTTTAAGATGACATTGCTCTGTAGTTGGCATTTTGGATTTTAATTGACCTTGAAAACTGTTGAAATTATTGCCTTCAAACTTGCTTTTATTCCAACCCTGACTTCTCATTTATCCATCACAAGGTCAAAATTTCAGTTACTTGGTATAAACCAAGACGGTGAGATGTTTGTCTTTGTCCCCAGTTCTCGTTTCCAAACCTGTGCTGAGTGTGGTTGGGCATACACTGGTGTTGGGAAAGAGCTTCCAGGTCCTCTGTGCCAGTGACCATGGCAGTCTGCCCATTACCTACACCCTATCGAGGCCTGATAAGAAGCCCGGTGAGCCAAGGGTGGTGAGCACGCCAGGAGAACAAGCCATATTTAACTGCTCTGCCATCTTTGAGAGGTCACTCTTGAAGAATTTCATTTGCCACGCCAAAAACAGTGGAAACAGCCCTTCCGTTGTAGCAGATGGGAGTCAGCTTCTCCGTTCGACCAACATCATAGGTGAAACGCAGAAACAATGACAATCATTAAACTACTGTGAAATCATTGTGCTCTATGAGTCTAACGTACATTTTACTCCCTGCAGAGCCTGTGTCAGAACCAGTGTTGACCATAGCACCCAACATGGGAGATGTATCTGAGGGTCAGGATGTGACTCTCCTCTGCTCTGTTCAGAGAGGCACTCTCCCCATCGTCTTCACCTGGTACACTGAGCAAGAGGGTGCCCTCATTTCACAGCGCTCCCAGATGCTGAAAGCATCACACGTCATACGCAATGTCAGAGGACACCATAAAGGGGGATACTACTGTACAGGCACCAACGTGGCCAACGATACCAAAAGAAGTCGCACTATCATGATTGGAGGTATGTGTCACTTTTGGTTGATAGCAGGGAACAGTCTGTCACTGCGAGGACCAGTTTTAGTTTGGCTTGTCACTGTGTTCAAGAATTTGATATATAACAGTGTACTATTAGACGAAGAGGACTAATAATACGTTTTTCAATGTGTTTCACACTATAAGGGCACAGAGATGCTTTTTTTTTTTCTTCGACTCAGCATTTATTGGAAAACTTGATCACCTAGAATAGGAATAATAGACTGACCTTAACTGAACAACAGACTTTATACGTTGTAAATTACATAAACCAGAAAGGTTTGCTCTTAGTTAGTGGCTGAACTTTGACTTCTGAGTTTTATCACTTTGATTTATTTTACAGTGAAGATGGCTGGCTGGAAAAAGGGTCTTATTGCAGTCCTCTGCATCCTGCTCGTACTGGCCTTGGTCCTTGTTTTCGCCATTAAAACACGTCTCCTTCATTTCAAAAGGAAAAGAACAGACAGGCTGTCAGTGTGAGTAACATTGGTTCTTATCAAAAATCAATGTTTTGAAGGTGAAGTAAGGAGAGTTAGAAGAAGCATGCTAACGCCCTCAGAGCTTCCTGCTTGTGCTAAGCTAATTGTGTCAACCTCGTCTCAGGAAGTCAGCCAGCACCAAAGTGGAGCGCCTGAGCCTCACCCAGGCCGAGGTCAACGAGGCTGCAAATGGTAAAAGTCTCTAAACCTAAGATAGATACAGGCATGCATGTAAAATGTGTTTAAGAACAATTTAGTCTGAAATATGTTCTTTTTGTTTACTGTTCATTTTTAAGCATGTAAATTCATACTGATTCAACAACTGGTGCTGTGTTGGTCCTCTCTCTCTCGTAGTCACACCAGGCATGATGGGAAAGAGTATTTGGAGTGACCAAACATCTGGCTCTGGTTAGTAGACTAAATAGACATACAGTTTTTAATTGCATGTATTCTTTTTAAGGATGAGGCTGGTGTTTTTCTATATTTTTCTAATCCCTATCCTCTCTGTGATCCTCCACACATCACATATCCTCTAGTTTTTAGCAAATATTTTCAGCTAATATAGATCTTGTGGGGACCATTTTCAGCTGCAAATTAATACACATGGCACACTAGTGGGTACAACATTGTAAAGAATATAGAATATCAGCAGCCATATCTTTTAAATATGACTTAGTTCAAGTGCTATATTATTTGCAGTTTTTAATGTAATGTGAGAGTTTAAGTTTGTCAGTGCCGGTTACTGTTTTGTGCTACAGAGACTGATGACCAGAACAGTGTGACTGCTACAGAACCTGAGTACAAAGAGGTGAAGACCAGTCAGGCTGACCCTAACAGAGGTGAAACTGCTTCTGAGCTTCAATGTTTTTTTTCCAATCTGTGATATATCAGTTGTTAAACTGAATCAATCTGACCTGAAAAACATCGCCCTAAAAACAATTGTGTGTTTGTTCCATGTTAGCTCCAGTGGAGACGGGCACAGACACCGCGTACAATGAAGTGAGGAACTCCAAGCAAGGTATGACTAACATCCTGCTCTTCACACATATCCCACTTGTGCTATGAGAGAAACCAGGCCACAGGCTGACATTTGAAAAAAAAACCCCGCCAGGAAACAGGATCAACTCCAACTGTAAACATCTGCATTGTTAGTGAAAGAATGTCCCATTAAAACAGAAGGCCCTGTCGCCAGGTGTCCACTTCCTGCTTTCATCAAAAAGAACTTCCTGTTCCAACAATCAGAGCCAAACAGCGGGTACATCCGTTAGCACTAAGTGAGAAACACGCTCCATTGTTTTGTACTCGTGGGGGAAACTTTTGCCCAGTGTTCAGTCATTGACTCCTAATAACTCCTGGCAGTTCGCACGTCATTGTGTGTCTCACAATGATGCAGCAGAAGCAAAGGAGAACATACATCTGGTTTGTTTTGTGTTCCTGACTCATAGGAAAAGACTTCATTGCGCTTAAGTGTGAATGTTATGTGACGTGATAAGCTACTCGTTTCCCGGGAGCGGAGAACTGTTCGTTGGAGCGGTGATGAGTCTGCGGACTCTCTTTTAATCCTCACGCTCCCTTTTGTTTCCTGAGCATGTCCTCTGGCTTTGTTTTCACAGGTGTTCCAGAGCGAGCTGATGGTGTAAGTCGCAGCCCACACATCACACACACGTCGTGCATACAGTGCATGCGCCTATTACAAATAGGAACACACGCCCTTGAATCTGTTGTGTCTTTGCTCAGAGAGACCTCTCACAGACAGACACGGTTAATAAACAGAAACCCTGTGGAGTTAGTTTTATTGTTTGCAGGCTGCTGTACAGTAGGTAACTGAAATGGTTTCATTCAAAGTAAAGCAGAGTGTTTCATGAATCCATTACAGTTTGCTAATAATTACCAAGGGAATATCCAGCAAAGATTCATGTAATTTGGCACTAATGACTTTCCTTTTTGTTAGTGAATGGATTCAGAATTTAGAGTGAATATTATATTATAAATAGTCTGTGTCATATTAATGGTATCAATGTCATCAATTGGAGTCATTTTTTCAGCTTCACGTTTAATTTTTGTCTCTTCTCAGCAGACATCAGTGGAGTATGCACAACTGAATCGTGATACAGATCATCATGGTGATCACAGCGAGCACGGCAACTTCTCTGTCCAGGATGAGCACATGGACACCATTGATAACAGTGTTGATACCAACGCTGCTGTTGATGGGGAATGAACATATGACCCAAAGGCAGACTGATAACTGACCGACGAGAATATTTATTTGCTTATTTATCCAGCTGTTCATCACAGCTGGAGTCTTTTGTGCTGAAAGACCTTAAACAGCCCTAAGCAATTACACTATGTACTTCTGGTATTTTTGTAACACTCTGCAAAGACCATTCTACACTGTAAATTAAATTCACTTTGCTTTACCTCTGAGGGACAAATAAAATGTTTTTGTCATTTTTTTCTCTTTTTCTCTTTGTTTCTTGTTTTAATGCCAAGACACTGAAGAAGAATGTATGTTGTGAACCCAAAGGAAAAGACATTCAAATCTATATCTTTCAAGTCGTGACATAATCTAAATAAGAGGAGAAAGAAGTCTTTGAATAGGAGTGGTAATTAGCCTACTTGATGAGACTGGGAATGGATTCATCAGAGCCCTCTGCTCTGTGAGAACCAGTGCTTCTGTTTAAACCACTAGAGGACAGACTTCAGGCGATGCTGCATGGAAACTTAGTGCCATCTGGCTGTGACCGTCTTTAATGTGAAGAGGCCTTTCTCTGTGTTGCCATCGTATCAGGAGGTATCAGTTTCATTTTCCATTATCTAAGGTTTAATTGAATGATATAATATGAACCTCATTCAAGGTCTCCATATACACTGGTATGTTTAGCAGGTCTCTCAAGGCTGTGGGCTATGCACATCGACACAGCTGATCCCATGACATCAGAGGAGGTCACAGTGTATTCATTAATTAACTGGTCTGGACCGAAACAGTAGCTCACAGCGTAATGAACAACATCGCTTGCGTATTTTCATTATATGTTAAAGTGCATTAAAATGACTGCAACATTTATTTTAATTGGATTCAGCTGTTTAAAAGTGGTAATATCTTGAAAAAGTCGACTTAGTTTGTGAAGTTCAAGCGCAATATTCACTGCATAATCCTTTAAAAATACAAATTTTGTATGAGGCGACTTTGACCTTTGAGGTTTATGTTAAATTATGTTCTGTTTAAAATAAATGTGTTACGGTGTAATTAATTACTCTTGAGGCAGGTTCCCTTATGTGTAAGGCTTTACACTCAATACTATATCCTTATAAATCTGTTCTGTTAAACCAGTCATTGTAACTGTACAGGTGCCATTCAGACTCTCTGTGAAACAATGACTGTAACTTGCAACTTTACTAAAAGCTCCTCTATTTGTATTGATTTCTATGTTTTCACTTCAGCTTATGGATTTTGTTTATGTAGTTTCTAAGTCCTCACTAAATTCTCTGATCTCTTTCAAAGTCCTGCATAAAGTCAAAGTGCCATGATTCATGAGTCATGATTTTGTCAGTTCCTGAAAGCTTGCCACTCTGGAATAAAAAAGCTTTCACCTGCCAGCAGGTGAACTGGGGACAAGCTGAGCAAATTATTAAGGTGCTGCACTATAGACCTCCAATCAAGAGCATACATCGGGTTCACCCAGTTCATGGCAACTGCTGTCGACAGTGCGGATTATGAGGATCTGCTTTTTGACAGGAAGCTCTTAGGAACACAGCACAGCAGATCAAATCCTTGTGGGAATCTCTAACACCTGACACCAGAGCTAACACCAGCAGCCCGCCACCAACAACCGCGCTTTCATCTCCATTCTTAGCACAGACTAATGTATAGACTACCCCGCAGATGAAGTGCTCATCTTCATTGTCTTTCTGCCTGCCATTTGTCCATGTGTCCTCTATATGATGCCTTGTTCTCTGCCACCTCTGAGCTTCTGTTCAATTCTGCAATTGTGTTAAGTCTTCATGAATGCGTGCACAATGTGTGACACCAGTGTGTGGTACAGTATCTCCAGGGTTTGCACCATTCCCTCAGACCCCCGAGCTCTCGTATGCCGAATGTTACGTGTGTCTTGGCCTCTGCAAGGTCCTCAGAGGCATCTATGAATGGATATGCCTTCAGCTTTGAGGTGCCAAAATGAAAACTCACTCCTGCTCTGAGGATAGATCTGAATCTCAGTCAACTCATGTATTATTAATCATATTAATTAACCAGGGGGTCAGCCTTGACGTAGGGAACAACATATTTCGGGCAGCAGTATTCAGACACACAGGAGCTGATACTGTGTTACATGAATATCAGAAGCGTAATTTATACAGTGTCATTAGAAAGAGGCCGTTGAGATATAATTAAATATTGGCCGGAGAAAATTAAAGCCTGAAGTGGCACCAGTTTTATTTTTGGATACATGCAACCAAGAGGCTTAACCAACAAGCCACACAACAGTGTTTGCTACAAAAGTCCATGAAAATGGCAGGAAGGGCAAGCAGGAGTGCTTTGAGTACCTATATTCTTGTGGGTCGTTGTAAACGCTGCACACTTTGCCCAAGGATGGTGTTGTTCTGCCTTCAGATCATAACTGTCAGCCTGTCACAGGGAAGATAGTGGATTTACTACTGTCCCCAAAGTAATGATGTGTGAGGTCATGTACCCTGCCAGACCTTTTAGGATTCATATTACAAGGAGGCATGTATCACCACCCCGAGAGAGAAATGCTGTCACATGATCAATTCTTTTGGTGCTGCTTGTAGTGTGGTAACTAAGAAAGGGCTTGGCTACAGACATAAAGTAGCCTTGCTAGATCAGTCCTTCAGACCCAGTACAGTCCTCCATCCGCTTTTTATTACTGCACGTACACTGTTCGTGTCCCCGCCACGTAATCTGATCCAACCCCGTCTGTATCTGGAGCACAACTCCTGAACTGTCATTGGCTGCTATGCTAAAATTAGCATATTGACCCCTGTGAAATGCATTCTGGGAATATTCTGTCTTTGACTTGGCCTTATGGGGCCAGTGCTGTTTGTGGTTTTCAGATGTAGCAATGAGGTCATCATATCCATCTTTCTTCTTCCTGCAAAGGAACATTTTAAATGTTGTTATATTTTTTTATTGCTGTGTTTATTGTCTCTTTCTATTTTACTGTAAAGCACTTTGGTCACCCTCATCTATTTTAAAGGGCTATACAAATAAATCTTGATTGATTTGATTGACCTCTGCACTTGCAGTTGGTAAAGGATTGGCAGGCTACATAGCAAATTTAGCTTTAATACTTAGCACATTTATTAATAGGTAGTGTTGTCTCCAATGGTGGAAGAAACCCATTTGTTTTGCTATTATTACTATTAGAAGTTAGCATGCTAACCAGCTAGCCCTTGCCCAATCAGACTGTCTCATCACTTTCTGATCACTGTAGCATCCTTGTGAACCCAACAATGGCTAAAGTATAATGGGTAAGTAAAGAGCAGTTGCAAATGCTGGCTGGCTACACAGCAATAGCAAAAACTTTCAAATAGCTCCTTTAAAGTTGATTAGAGTGTACGCCTTGTTGGCCCAGAGGGGCATAACAATGGACCCACCCACCTATGACCCCAAACACCACTACACAGACACTACAAGTAAAATAGTAAGAGGTTTAATACAAAACGTAAGGGCTCCACAAACAAAGTAAGACATAAACTACGAACAAAACAAAAGCCACAGGCAGACATCCCAGCAGTCCCCACGCATTGCCCCCGCCTTTCTGGTGGCAGCTGCAGGGTTCTTAACTCAGCTGGACCAGGTGAGCCTGATTGGGAACTGGGTGGAGTGGAGCTGTGGGGGAACAAGGAGGGAGAGAGAGAGAGAGACAACTCCTTTTGGCCGTAACAATGAGCATAAATTTAGTAAGAAAAAAGTAGGAAGTGGAGAAGAGTGTTATGCGATTGGAATTCTTCCAGGCAATTCAGTCAAGCTAGCTCTTATCAAATAAGCATCAGATGTCTTGGAGAATAATTTAAAAAATAATTATTATAATTTGGGTCTGCGGGAAGAATGACGTTTTTGTTCATAGTACAAAAAAGAGCTGACAACAACTTGCTCTCTAGCTCTATTGCTGTTTGTGCGTGAATAGTCAGTCATTGAGGCATCATTATTCAAAAACTGCTGAAACCATGTTTTTGCAAGATCCTGAATGTTCTTATTCAGTGCTTCGATGAGGATATGGGTAAAGTGTTAACCCAGCAACTGGCCTCGAGGAAAATGACACACATTGACAGACATCCTCCAGACGTGCAGCCTCAACTGGAATCAGGTTATTGGAGTGTGATGAGAGAGAAGACACAAATCAGAAGAGAAAAACCCATCAGTCCTTCACATCAGCAGAGACATAGTCAACACGGTTTCACATGCTACTAATGCTCCTTCAATCCTTTACCTGGGATTCATTGAAAATCTTGCTCTGATTTCTACTGTGACATTTTAAAAATCCCCAAAAGGGAGAGTTTTTGCAAAACAGCAAATCTTTCTTTAGCAAACTAAAAGGTAAGGTTTTAAGTGGTGCGTGTCTTACTCTGTATGATCAGGAAAGAACTGTTAAAATATTGTCTAATCATTTTCTCTGGGGATTTTCAGAAGTACTTCCATCTTTGTAGATGGTCCTGAGGACATGCATGCCAAAGTGCAGCCTCTGGTCAGGGAACTGTGAAAAACCCCTTGTTAAAGCTTGATGCTCAGACGAGAGACAGAGAGATGCCCCACTTATCAGTTCAAGGTGCATTCACAACACCTTGGTGGAGGTCTTGTCAGATGCAATGAAATCTGTGGAGCTGGGTCAACTGAATGAAGAAGTACAGGTCTAGCAGACTGACACATCTAGGAGCAAAGATAAATGTGGACTGGGTCGACTGGAGAGGAATCAGATTCCCTTACTTTAGCAAGGCTGGTAAAGGCTCTTCTGTTATTGCTCATTGGGCGTCTTGTAGAGGGATTGTTTAACATAAATGGTGACATAACAAACTAGGGTCAGGCTGTATATTGAGATGTGAAAACTAAGCCTTAATGGACTGAGGCTAACTCTAAAGAGACTGGCATATTCCCACGCATAAGCATAATGCGTTACACTGCAGCTGCAGGTCAGCCAAGTGACAAAGGAAAGTGCTGTGTTCTGTTTTCCACATGAAGTGAACATTTAATGAGATGTTTAATTTTTCTGTGGCTATAGTTTAAAAAGTGGAAAAAAATATTTTTTTTGTTCTTTTTTTGTTGTTGTCTCATGCCCACCATGCACGGCAACATAGTTTAGATGTCACATTAGTCTGCTAGTGAAACTGGTTAGCTCTCCTGACTGGCAACACAGTGATTATTATCTAGTGCACATAATGTAATGACTATATACATAACTACCTCACACATCCTCATGTCAGAAAAATATTCTTTTAACCTCATGAAATCCTACAGCAGGACAAAAGGGAATATGTGGAATGAAAATACGCCCTGCACTGAGGACCATACACCTTAAGAAATAATAAAATCACCTAAAGAAGAATGAGAACAATAGCAAGCAAAAAGAAAGGCAGCGGAGGAAGCTGAAGGTTGTCTCAGCAGTTCGGGTAAGTGTCTGTGTCTGTGTAAAAGGAAGCAAAGAAAGTTTTATTTCATAGATTGAAAATAGCCTTGATATTACATAAGTACAACCTGGCAGAAGGAAAGCTCTTCAACTGCTCCAACTTTTATATAAGATGGGAAATATGACTTCCATCCATCCAGGAGGCTCTGCCACTTAACCTTTGACAGTTGCCAGTAAACCCAGCTGACACTAGGTCAGAGGGAGGATCACCGAACAGGTTGCCAGTTTGTTACAGAGGGAATATGACTTGGCCTGGGGAAAAAATAGGGCGGTCATGTACGTCATCACAATCTTTCTACTCTACTCATATTCCATATTCTTTGATTCCATAAACCTTTGCAGCAATAGAGTTAGTATTAGGAGTAAAGAAAGCTGCAATTTAGTGCATATCTGATTGTTTTCGAATATCTACATGGTTTCACAGAGCTTTTAAAATTTGTGTTGCCCATGATTGTAAAATATCGTGTACACAGTTTTGTCTATTCACAGAATTCAAGTTGTGTAGACAATATTAACATATTTGTTTTGTTTTCTAGCATTTTACTTTCAAGTTCAAGTATCTCTTGTCATGATGATAAGATCACACCAATCGTATAAAAATCAATAGACACAATCATCAGAAATTCAATCACTCATAATGTAATAAGACCAGTAAGCTACATGGCAAACACAAATACACTGTTGCCCATAAAGTTGGAATATAAATGTTTGTTTGTTTTTTTTATTACACAGGTTCATTGTGGTTTGAGATTGAGATTTATCAATAAAGTTTTGAGAAGATATACACTTTATCAATCAAGAATAAATCACAATGTCACAATCATTTCATGAGAAGAGGTAAATATTCCAACTTTGTGTGTGTTACTTCACCCCAAAAAGTGGCACAGTGTTGAGCAGGCGCCCCATGTGTTGAGGCTACAGTCCTTGTGCAGGCTCAAATCCTGCATCAGGCAGCTCTTTCCTGCGTGTCATTCCCCCTCTCTCTGCCTCTCCATTTCCTGTCTCTCTTGACTGTATTATCTAATAAAGGCATGAAAAAGCCCAAAAATATACTTTAAAAAAAGGTTCAAAAACCTCAGCTTTTGTATAATTAGTAGCCTACTTATTTTCATAATGATCTCTTGCTTTTGTCAAGTACAAACATTATACTGCCAGCATTATATTGCATTGTATTACAATGCTGCTTACCCTTGAGGGTTGGGGGCTGGATCCAGTCCCAACTGAGACTGGGCACAAGGTGTGGTACACAAACAGATCATCAGTCTATCACATGCAGAGACAAACAACGTTTGCATTCCCTGGCAGGTTGAAGCCCAGAGCCTTCCCACTGTGGACCACTGCACCACTCTGCTCTACATTATTTTGGAGAGTTAGTTTTAAGATGTAAATTGGTCTGCACAATATGCTAATCATGACCTAAATTCAATGTCAAGCGTTAAAACTAACTTAAAGTAAAATTAATTTGGTATCCACAGAGTTATTTATCAGGGGGATATGTTACAGCTCATTTTTCTTCCGACTGACACAAGACTCATTAAGAGGTTGCACCTGCAGCAGAGCACAGCCCAGGTCGGAAATCTAGTGAATAGTAGATTAATGTTGCTGATAATAGGACATGTTAAGGTGTTTGTGTAATGCAGAAAATACTCACATAAAGATAACTCAGGTCAGAATTGAACGAAATATGAGGCAACCACTTGAGGCTGAAGGCAGCCCAAGCATGCCATTGTGTGAAAATGTGATACGTCACTGTCCTTCATATGCTGAGTAAGGGTCAAAATATAAATCCATCTGTTTGAAGTCCTCCATCTTTAATTGAGTAATCTCTCACCAATCCAGGAAATTAATTCATCATTAACCTTGTGCGACGCAGCGGCAGCCATGGAGGAGGTACACTGGACACTCATCCTCCTCTTTATTGTCCAATCAAACCCACGGCCCCATTGTGCAATAAAGCATCAACAAATTATGCACAACTTTTAACCCCTGACCTCCTTTTCCATGGACGCAGGATTCAACTAAGGAAACCCTATCCTCACACAAACAGTCAGCCAGCCTTGGTGCTACTCCCACTCCCCTCTGTGCTAAGTCTGAACCCTCTTGCTCTCGCTGTGATCCAGACAGCTGCGGCTCCTGTTTATTGCCGTTACCTCTTTGCAGCACAGCATTCTTTATGCTTGGATAATGTCAGCAACCGCGTCCCTCGATGGAGCACAAGCTCTTTTCCCTTGTCTTCGGCCGGGCCACTGGATGGCACACTAATAACCATTCTAAACAGTCTATAAAAGCTTTTAACCTTCTCAAGGGACAATTTATTCTCAGCTGTACTGGAAGCCTTTTAATTGCGGGTTACATGGGTCACTGGAAAATATTAAAGTGTTTATGAGAAGCCAGGAGTTTCCTGGGTTCAAATGCACTACCCTGTCTTATGCCAACATTTTAGTTATATTTCTCTTGTGACAAAAAACGCATTTACACTCCCAGTGGGCAGCCAGCAGAGTTCATCCACCCCCAACAGTCTGCACCTGTTACTGTTTAGGCCAACATGATATCTATGACACTGAGTAATTAAAAAATACTTAGACCTCACCAGAATTGAAAAGAGTTGTACATTTTATTTGAGATCATGAATATTAGTACATAAATCAGAATACACACAGTTGTGTCTATCTGATTCTATTGTAACTGCAGCTTCCTAACTGTGAATGACCTCTGCAGGAGCTGAGACATAAGCCACTCATCTCCAGACATTACAATTATATATTCCACATCACTAAAGCTGGAGGATTCACTAAGTATTTTTAAAGAATGATGAAACTCAGATCACAATAAAATTTCTAATGCTTTATCCTCCTTTATGACAATGGTACAGGGAGTGATATCATATATTATGTAACTCACACCTGTAAAGTATTATTAGGCTTAATGTTCTGCATGTTAGAGGATGCATTGCCTTGAGTGAGCATACTTGCCTGAAGCCAACATGCACCGAAGTCTCAGCTCAACACATGTTGCTTCTCCTTTCCCATTTTAATAATAAGACTTTCTAGTATAAAAGTCTAAACCTAGTGGTCTGACCATCAGAATTGAGGTGGCATCACACACTTAATGTTGTTTCGATGACTCTTCTGTTTTCCTTGATCGATTGAGCCTAAATGTCTGTCTTCAGCATTAGACATCGAGGACTCTGGTGCTTCTTCCTCCTGCATCATCTCACAATTTCTCCCAAACAGTGTCCAGATGTGCTGTATATAAAAATCCTGATCTGATTACCGTTATTAATAGTAAGTGACAGAGTATATAGCACCAGAAGAATTTAGGATTGCTTCCATCCTTATAATAATAAAATTACACAGTAACAATAGCAGTTGTGACACCACCAAGAAAGTTTCTTACAGCTGTTGTGCTTTATGAATTGTGTAATGCTGACGTCATCTTTTCACATAACAGGTAATAAAACCATACAGCTGTCTCATGTAAGGATTAAAGACAATATAAAAATACAGCTATAGCTGAGAACAAAAGACATGTAGGATTGTTGGACGTCAGCAGAGGCATGTGCTCTATTGAGTTCTTTAAAACTTCAGAAAGCCTCCACAGACCCACAGAATATACTGTATCACACGTCTGTTTTCACAGGTTGAGTGAGCAGTGTCTCTCGTGATGAATAAACTATATGTTAAAACAATTTTGACTTATTCTCTCCCATTTCCTGTCACACTCTCAACTGTCCTGTCAAATAAAAGCATAAAAAGCCAAAAAAGAATTTTTAAAAAAATATATATATGTGATGTTGTGATTATGGGTGAAGTAATGTGCTGCACTTTATTCATATTAAAGTCTTGATCTATTCTCTCTTTGTGCACCAACTTAACCAAGATATTGGTGGTGTACTAAATGGTTGTCTTCAGATGGTTAATCTCACTTGGTTAGTTGTTTTTTTTATTTGGTTAATAAAAAGAAATAAATGTACAAGCCCATTTTGTATAAAAGATTGTCTGCTAATTACAGTATTTCAACTGCTGCTCTCCATGTAAAAAAAAAAGAAAAAAGACATCAATAAGAAAATCTAAAAGAGGTTCAAATGTTTACATCATTTTATATCATTTGAATAGCACAATGTTAAGAGATGTATGTACTATACGTTTTGTCTGCGGTAATAAATATGGACCAATTCCCATGGAAACTATGCGCTCATGACTGGGGAGGGTTCAGCAACTTAAGAGTCCAGAGGTATGGGAACCACGAGTGTCATGTCATGTATGTAGGGCCAGATGGCAGTTGGGCTCATTTTCAACAGCAAATGGCTCAATTTACTTTTGGTTGGCTTGTCTGGTGTGCTCACTTGGCTGTTGTGGAGACTCATCTGTGTATGAATTCATCTCATGGCACTTGATCTTTGTAGTCTTCGAGGATCTGCTATATGACACTCAATGAAATACGCCTTTTACTGTGGTCTCTCTTCTTTAAAAAACAAATCTGGATCAACATGATTTAAGATGTATGATGCTTTTTCCACAGAGTAGCCAACATTAATTAATTTCTTTCATCAGGAGGACAGAGGAAAGACGCATGACTGGTAACACATCAGTTCAGTGGAGGCAATTCTAGTGTAATCATGCATGTTTGTGCTCAGACCTTACAGTATTTGGTACTTTAAAAACTTCATGTTTTAAATGTCTCAGAGTAACTTTGCCAAATCCCAAAAAATACTGGATGTTTCATGTCTGATAGCTATGCATACATGTTCTACAATGTCCTTTTCTAAAACTACATATTAAACTGTTGTTGTTGTTGTAATGATACAATCTCTCAATCACTTAATAGTTGACTTCTGTTGGTGCCTCTCACTTTGATGAACCATCTGCAGGCATCATGGTGTTGCTCGTCCTGAAAGACAGAGGATTATTCAGTCATTCCTGCTCCTTTTTATTTTTTGGCCACCGCGCGTGCCATGGCGTAACCAGATACTTTTCAGCCTAAGAATCTCCCACTGGGCCTGTGTGGATCCAGACAGAGACTAATCCCAGCAGTGCTGACCATCCAGTGATGTAGGTGCGTTCATGTACTGTCTGCTAAGAAACATATTCCCATGGTTGTCACCCATGGGACCGCCAGTGCCCAGGACAGCAGGGTTATTTAGAATGACTGGTGTTTTAGTAAAAATACATGTTACAGTAACCTGGCAGAAGGTCCATATTTTCTCAACCTCCTATGCTCAAGCTCTGATTAAAATTCCTACCGGTATCTCAGAATTTTCAGAGATACATTATGACTTGTCTTACTCTGACCTTTTTAGTCGTCTGTGTTTATGAGGATGGCTGCATGCATTCATGTCGTGCTATACACTGACGGGATGCTTCACAGCTCTTATTTTTAGAGGATGGAGTCACCGAGGAGCCTCCTACCTGCAAACACGAGTCAGTTGAGTGAAAAAGAATGCATAGCTGGCTTTTTTTTGTGTCACGTGGATAATCCTCTGTGATAGGTCACTAGAAACAGCTTCAGTTTTGTGTCTTATGAGCTGATTGTCTCAGGTTCCTGGACATTTAGAGCCCAGATATTCTGGATAGCGAGGTTGTCTAGTTTAACCCAGATGTGAAGGGGCACTCATTTTTATTCAAACTTAAGTCCTCACAACATTATTACTGTAGGAGCCGCATTTAAGTTTCCTTAATTTATTCACATTCTTTGTTTGATTTTGTGTTTGTAAATTAACCTGGATTTTTTGTGTGAACTCCTCCCTCCTCAGGTGGTGAGGGCAGGACCTACCAAGGTTTCAAATGGGCTGGGGGATGGCACAATCAATGGCAAAACTGTCACTGACCGCAGCCAGGCGCAGCACAGCCTTTACATTGTTGATTCATTATTAATTATTTTTTTGTTTATAATAAGAAGTCATCTTCTAATGCTACTCACTCTACTGTCCTTTTGTATTTGCGTGTGCGTCAAGCGCTTTGTCCTTTTTTAGTAGTGGCCTTTATCTCAGATTAGATAACAGTAATGTATACTAAGAGGTTCACATTTTATAGTGAAAATGTATCCAATTGAACTTATATTTTATTCCCACATTTTTGCTGATATAGCTAAATGTAACATGTTTAAGATCAAATAAATAAACAAGTTTTACATCAGTCATTTACTTTTATTTCAAACCACATGGAAGTTAAAATGCAGCTTTTCTAGCAATAATATGTTATAATGATTATTAATATCATATTGTGTTGTGTTAATTATTATATTACACTTATGTAATAATTAAGAAATGTGTTTATCGTGTTAATTTATTGAGCTATGATTGATTTTTTTTTTTTTTTAATGCAACTTGGTTTTTGGTGTCTGCAGGTCAAAACCCTCCAGCCCGACTTTACTAGATTGGCTCCAGCCCTCAACAACAGCAGCAGTGGATTACCAAGCAGGATTCCCTGGACCTTACTCCAAAAACAACAGAGGTTTTAATTGAATTAATAAAGGTGTAACTTTACCGATAATGACTGCTGTTGGTGGTAACGTTTCATACATCTGTTTGTTTTCAGCTCTGACTTCTTGGTAATTTGACAGATCATAACATGCACCCTAAAGGGCAGGAAGGTAAGGGGAGGGTAGCCCAAGACTATGTATAGCAGAAACCGTGAGAGACCCCACTCTGGCATGTGTCCAAGAGTGGGCCTAACACCAGGCTGTAACAAACAAACATTTTCCACAAGCTGAGGTCTTGGTTCTTCTGGTGAGGAGGTGGCTCTGGAAAGGAGAGGGGGAAGCTGGAAGGAGTATCACCATTGCTCAGGGACGCCCCTACACCCCCACAATACCATATAAGAGGCTGTGAAACCTGATAGCTGCTTTTAAAAGTCTCTTCCTCAAGCTGTGAACATTCAAATACTCTCCCTTCAATTTGCCCAGACATAACTCTATAAGCCCATTTCCCCTGTTCCCCCTGTTTAGAGACCAGTAGTGCAGAGAGGTGATGAATAACAATTCACAGTGGCATTTAGAGTTCTTAACACAATGGAAAATCATTGATCATTTGCTGCTGGAATAACATGAATCTCATAGTCTCCCTCGTCTAATTAAAAAGCCCAGAGAACTGGAGGGATGGTGTAAAGCAGCTTGAAACAAACTGTTGCTGTATAAATCATTTGTGTTTGTGCAAAATTTGCTCTAGGTGTTTGCATTTTCATTCTTTGAAATATTATGAAGGTGAACATGGGTGGGCAGGAGCCTTCAAAGCAAAGTAGACTGACTATTAGAAATGTTTACTGAATAATAAAAGTAGGAGGAATATGCAGCAATGTCTCAGAATAGTTTCACATTACATCAGGAGATCAAGGTCTGGAGGAAGGTCATGCTTAAGTAGTTGGAGTAGTGTTAAGAAACAAAAAACCTGCGATAGCCTATGCTATTTCTTCTGCTACATTGGCAACATCTGTTGGATGCCCAAGTTCTCTTCCAAATGTTTCATGAACCAGTTATAACCAGCTCTGTCTATCTTAGACGTCTGTGCGGGGGCAGCTGGTGCCTCTGTAGATGTTACAGCACCATTCACACGCACTGCATGTGACACAGTGCGTGAGCATAGAATTATCGACATCAGTGGTCAAAATCAAAGTTCCAACTCAGCTTATGTTTTGGTTGACAGAACCGTTTTTATTTTATGAATAACTAATTAAAAAATGTTGAAATTTTGAAAATAACACCACACAGGCATTAACAGACCACTAATGGATGATATTATGCAAAAAACTCAATTTTGAAAAAAACAGAGATAGAACCTTATAATTCTAAGGTCATGAGTGGTCAAAATCTGTTATTCAGCATCTTAGATGTAGTTTTTATGTAAAATTAAGTAAAATAGTCTTAGCCCAGTCGTCAATAACAATGTGTCATTTCTTTCAGATGATTTAGGGTGTTATTGTTGCTCTATATGTGTTTCATTGCATGGCAAAATCTCAGTGTTGTAAATAGCTGCCTTTCTGGTAACCATGTGACTTTTCACTGGCATTTGAGGAGAGAGGTTACATGCTGGCTGGTGGTCGTGACTGCACTCCCACAGTTCACCTCGGAGGGAGAATTTTATTAGTGTATCCAGTTATAATGCAAAGGGCAGGTTTGAACTGTCACATGACAAACCTGCAGGTCAAGGGGGAACACAGGAAGAGGGCATGGGCACCAGCAGCCAAAACACTCACTGCAAATTGTGAAACACGCCATCTAATCTCCTACATACGCATGAAGTGTTTCAGAAATCTAAATGATACAACCAAGATCACATTGTACCAGTCAGTTATGATGTAATAAGACAAATCAACAACCCACACACTAAATCATGTGCTTGTTCATCTTTTATGTTGTTTATTTGTCCTTGAATATTACAACAACATGATTTTTTCAGACAACTGACCCACTCATGGTCAAAATTGGGGATTGGACTCCAAGACTCCAAACATGAATTTAAGTTCTAGTCACTTTGTTTTGGCAATGTTTAGCTTTAGTCATAGTTGTTTTGTCTTTTTGCTGGAAGATGTTTCAAGCGAGAGTCAAAGAGAACATTTTGGTTGTCAACATTTTTTATGATCTAGGGGTGGGTGCAGTGTCAGTGAACATGTGACTGTACAGTGGGAGGAGTTGGACAAAGGCCACTCATTTCTAAGCTGAAGTCACTGGATATTAGGCCCCAAAATAGCCTGACAGAAGGTATATAGGGGTCCTCTCCAGCGGGTCCTACCAGACGTCGGTTGTATGCAACAGCTAACATACTGTGCAACAAACCTTTTTCAAATGCAGATGGGAGAGATTCACAGCAGGCGTGAAAAAGAGGACAACGCAAGATAAAAGAAGGAGACTGGGACATAGTGAAGTGAAGCAAAGGATTTGAGAAGTGCTTGCATTATGCAAAGTGAGTAACAGCAGGGGCTACTCCAGCTGGAAACTAAAAGGATAAGAGACAAGCGGGGAGAGGACAAAAAGGACATACAGCAAAGGATACTGCTCTTTTATTGGATTGGTACATTCTCTTGGACTTCTCATTTCCCTCCTCCTGGGCTGACAGCAGAGGGGGAGGCCGAGCCACAACCACTGCAGTGATGAAGTACAACTACCATGTACCAGTGTCGACGTACACACGCAGTTCACACTACACACCGACATATCACACACCGACCTATTACACACCCTCACATTACACACCAACCCAGTACACGTCGTCATATACCTCTGCAAAGAAGTACACCCCGACACAGTACAGCACATCCCATTACACTCCGTCACATTATACATCCGCTTACAAAGCTGCGTCAACATATATCCCTTCATACAGCAAAGGGTCAAGGTACAGTTCAACACATCGCACAGAAGCACAGGAGAAACCTGCACCTGTACTACCAGTCACACCGGCAAAGAGAGCTGTGCACTTCCCCAATGACATCATCTTCCAGGATATTGTTAGACGAGGAGATATGGAGCAAATTGGTCGGTTCATGAGAGCGAGGAAGGTCCGCGTGGATACAATCTTCCACTCAGGTTAGTTGACATCCCACAGCTTCTGCTTTACACTGCTCAGCAATATTATCATACAGGCATTCAAACCACAAAACCCACTATACCAGGTAGTGCATGACACCTTGTGGTGTTAAACAGTGACCTCACAGCATGGCTGTGCACAGGACTCATTTTACTCTTGTGTGCAGGCATGGCAGCGCTACATGAGGCCGTGCTGACGGGAAACCTGGAGGTAGTCAAGCTGCTGGTGAAATATGGTGCTGATGTTCATCAGAGGGATGAGGAAGGCTGGACGCCACTACACATGGCCTGCAGTGATGGCTACCCAGATATTGCCAGGTATCATATGAGTTTCTCCTCATGCATCCACATTTACTGGTTTATGAAAAACAAATTCAATAGTGAAATAATCTAATAGCTCCTGTAGAATAATCAGTTATTTGAAATCGTGCTAATGTGAGGCTCAGGATGAGAATATCTTCTATCAGAGTAGAGCCCACAGTCTCAGTAGTCAAAATTTATCCAAACATCAGGCGGATATTAAAAAATAAATAAATAAATAGAAAAATATAAGGTTTCTAACAATACTCTGTTCTCCACTTAGCTATCTGCTGGCGATGGGAGCCAGCACCGAGGCAGAGAATGAAAATGGAGAGAAGCCTGCAGACCTCATCGACCCAGACTGCAAAGAGCTCGCCAAACTGTTTGAAACCGGCTGTGTGTAACTGGACACCAAATGGACCCATGGGACAACATCAACAGAAGAAGAACGAAAGATGAGAAGCCTGGTCGAAAATATTTAAATATACATTTTTAACAGTATGCAGTACCAAACAGGGTGAAAGAACATAGTCACAGCTCTGGACATGTGACTGATCTTGTAAAGCAAGACTGAGTCTGTTGCTTTCAACATTTTCGTAAGAAGTGCAAGATCATTATATTCTTATTATTACTATTTTTAATCTTTATTTCTGCTTCGAAGCAATGATCAAATAAGCTGTATTTAATTTTCTGGTGCTTTCTGGTAAATTTTCATTTTATTTTGGTTAATTTTCTGTATTTGTGTATTTTACATACTGCCTGTGTTCATGCTATGAATATTGGTCTAATCTGTCTTCACGCACAGATCCACCACAATGTCCACAATGTGTCACTGAAGCAATATGTCATCTTTACTTGCCATGTATAGACCTTCCAGCTAAACATTACATTAATTTCCTTCCTCACAAGTTTAGGCACTGTGTCAGTTTTGCTAGTGTTAAGCAGTTTAGTAACTGGTTGTAATCCAATGCCTGTATTTTTCCAGGCTATTTTCATTCATGATATTGAATTTACAACACAGAATCTGGGCCTAGACATTTGTGTCTTATAAAAAAAAGTTACACGTCCTCACTGCTGGGCAGGAAGGGGATCATTCAAACTAATAACTGATACTTTGCTGATAAGTCAGCAGTAAAGAAAATTGAGAAAATAATTAACATTTATGCTGTACAAGCACTTCTCTAACGTTGCAGTGTTTCCTCCCTAGTGCATTGCTGTTGTTTTCAGTAGCCTAGTTTAAATATGAATATCAGTGATTAAAGTCTTATACTTTTCTGTTCAATTATTTTTGTACGTTTTCATAAATAAAGAAACATTTTATAAATATGACTGGCTTGCAAGTTTATCGTCTGTTTTAAGAAAAATGAATGTGCATCACAACTGACATCACACTGGTATTATCACAACCATCATTTTAGGTTATAATTTTTCACCTACTCTTCTGTTAGTGTAAACCACAGTTCTTCAAAAGGACCTACACACAGGTTTTGGCTGCTGCTTTGAAATTGGGACAGCAGCCTCAAAATAAAATAAAGATGCCAAAATCTTGACAAATGCAAAAAAATTAAATACAAAAACATGATGGGATAGATTAAGTGTGTGTTTGTGTGTGTGTGTGTGTGTGGGGGGGGGGGGGTCAAGTGATCATATCACGTTATGTGTTATGTTAGGTAATTATACCAATATAAACCATATATTACGTAGTTTATAGTAGCTTATATTAGTATGGGTTTAAAGGTAAATGTTTGATGTATATTACTGTATAATAAAATATTATATTGCATTATATTGTATTATATTATATTAGGCTATATTATTATTTTATTTTGCGAGCTCTTTCACTTCCGTGTCCTTTCCCGGAAATGATTGGTTGGCATTGGCAACGTTTTAGCCAGGTCTAACGTCGTACACAGTCTCTGAATAAAGAAATCGAAAGGAAAGGTTATAAAAGAGGTTGGTGGAATACTTTTAACATTTTGTCCTGTACTGGGTGACTTGGAAATACCCACGGTGGATTAAGCGTCTGTCTAGGAAATATTTTGCACCGGTAAAGCTGGAGAAATATTAGCTGTTTCAAGCTAACGTTACGGCAAGACAATGTAAAGCACCAGCTAGCTGGCTAAAGTGAGCTAAAACTATTGTGTCAGCAAATCCATAGTTAGCCTGTCAGTCATGGTAAAGCTGTGGGAGACACACACATCCCAACAACCAGAAACGACTTAAGAGGCGATACACGCTGTTGTTGGTGAGAGTTTGTCCAGTGGCTAACATCTTGGGTTTGGCTCTGTAGCCTGGTGCTAACAGCTCTGAAACGACCCAAGTCAAAACGTAAACAAAAGCCTCTGGGTTACCTATCGTCGATATTTGTTTATTTTCTCCGGCGCATGGCTGTTGAGAATTCAGCCAACGTTTGCAACGACCAGATGAAACCTCTCGAATTGTTACTAATATAACTAGATGATTCAAAACCCTGATAGTACTTGAAGTACTAGTTGTATTGTAAATAGGAAACAAGTCCTCTGTGGGCTAACCAGTAGTGTTGAGCTTATAACGTACTCTGATCATTTCGTAGTTCTGTTATTTACTATTTAAAGACAGAAGTTGGGAGCTACGGGGTAGAAATGCTCCATCCTGGTTTGAGGTACATTGATATCGTATGTGAGAATTTAATCAACAAAATGTGTTTAAAAGTGTGTACTTTTCAGAACAAAGGACTCCGTCACTCCTATCCTAATGGTTCATTATTGTTTAATGTGCAGACTTATTTTTCATGGAGGCTAAAAGCTCATTTCAACCTTGCACAGGCAAAAGTAACATCTTATCATGTTTGCAGATGATTAGTTGTAGTTATTTTGTTTTTGTTTTTAAGCAAATGTTTTAATCCAAATACTATAGATATTTAGTTTATGGTGTGATACATGTCAAAGAAAAAAACAGCTAATTTGAGAGCCTGAAATAAAGGAAATATTTGGTTGTTCCTGCTAATTTTACTTAAGAAGTCCTATCAATTACCAAAATAGAGTAGTTTTCTGTGTGTCTATTTTTTCTGTAGTTTCATTTCCATCATAATTTACTAGCACGTTTTACACTAAAAATTAACAAACTAGTAATCGTAGCTTTCAGATGAATTCAGTCGAGTATGAAGGTGCATGAAAGGAAAATACTCAAGAAAAAAGCAAGTATCTTACAATTCTACAGTAGAATAGTATCTGAGATTAAAGTAAAATGTACTTACACTCAACCAATTGTAGAAACTGTCTTCTCAGATAATGTAGCAATGCTAAAGTTGTCACTTATGTTTGTTGTTAGAAACGAGCCGAGGACTTCCAAACCTTTGTATCCTTCCAATCCACTCACCATAGAGGAGCGAGGAGCGAGTACAGACTGCAAACAGAATGACCAGGTCTGAGAAAAGTTACTACATTTAAGTGCTTAATTTACAAGTCGAATGGACTAGTGATAACAGTGTTCATAATAGTTTCATCCCATGTAGTATTAGGTATGTAGTGCGTCAGACTTTAGAGACAGAAGAGTATTATATAAGGACTAGTTTACAGTACATATTGATTCAATACTAGTTAAACGAATGTCTGTTTGTGCTGTTAATTTTGCTGTTTGCTGTTCATGTTTATGAAGCTCATCTGCTCCCAGGATGGTGAATAGTTACAAGCGGACTTCAAGCCCCCGATCCCCCACGAACACTGGGGAGCTCTTCACCCCTGCACATGAGGAAAATGTGCGCTTTATACATGATAGTAAGTATGCCAACACTGACATGTTGAATTATCACAAGGGTTTTATTTTATTTATGGTCAGTAACATAAGAGGTATATTAGAATAAACTACTGACTTTTGTTAACATGAAAATGAACTTTTACCTGTTTATGTTTGAGTCTCTTTTTTATTATTACATTTTATCTTTTCTTTATGTCCCATAACAGAAGAAGTAATATGTCCAGGTACATTCTGTGATTGACACAATAGTAAATCCAACACTGTGTTTTCTCATTGAAAAAAAAAGAAAATAATGTTATGCCGTTTGAACAGCAGCAGCGTGACGGTGTTTTTGCCTGGTGACTGTAGATGATTCTCAACACTGCTACTGGGTGATAAATGTACGCCAAGTCTGGAGTAGTACTCAAACAAGACTTGTGTACATAGAGTGTTACCCACCTTAACTCACTGTCATCAATAACAAGTCTCCCTAGTATAAAATGTTCTACATGTAACAGCATTGTCATCTTGACTCCTTCTCAGCTTGGCAGTGTGTACTCAGAGACATCAGATCTACACAAAACAGTGAACGTAATGATCGTGGACCACAGGAGTATGTGGAGAAGAACCCAAACCCTAACCTACATTGTAAGTTACGGTCTACCTCAGTAGCTTAGATCTCATCTCACTGAAATATTAAATGAATCGAGCACAAGCCGGTTAACAATTTGTTTCTGTTTGCTCTTTCAGCTTTTACACCGGTGGACCTGAGTGACCTCAAGAAACGCAACACACAAGACTCCAAAAAGTCCTAGTCTCTCTCATGATGGTCCTGTCGCTTTTTTCCACCCAATATCCTCAAGAACTTTTCCTCCATCAGCCCTCTGTCAGCCAGAAAGTCAGCCCTGTTGGCCAGTCTAGCACATAATGCCAATCTTGTTTCTAAACTCTGGACCCTAGCAACCCCGTCTCTTTCTTTATCCTCTACAGCTGAGCTGACTAAGAAGAAAAGAACCAGGATTTCAGGGAGAACAATCTCTCCTCTCTTGGTTAATGTTTTTTCAAGTCACAAAATCCTCATATATACATTGTTTGTGTGGATGGGACTGATGCAAACTTCCATCAAAATCTGCTGACATCTGATGCTGAGGTATAAACTGTTGACAACTCTCCACAGGACTCAAAAGACTGCAGTCTTAAATACAAACCCTGTTTTCTTGACTACTGCTACTTATATGACTTTGGAGGAAAATGCGAAAGGGCTGACTTCTTTTTTTTTTTTTTTTTTTAGTTTGTTTTGGAAGATAGTTTGATCAATAAACTGTAGAAGTAATGACATCACATTGGATACACGGTTTATGGGCAAGTTTTGAAAGCCAAATGCAATGTAGACGGCCAACATTTTTATTGTAAATTTTCTCTGCCCTCAGATGGACTTTACAAAGTAGAGACCTCCCTAAGTAAGCCCTTGCCCCCCCAAAAAACCTTAAAGCAAAATGTTGAATAAAGGACTTTTACAGTACATCTGTTTCGTATCGATCCTACAGAAATATTATCAGATGAAATATCGTTGTTGGCGCATCACATTATAGCCAAATGTTTTTTTAAATAAAATAAAAAATGCCATTTGTTTGGGAAGAAATCAGTGTGGAGAAAGGAAAATGAGTAAAACTCTGTCTGAGTTTCACATAGGAGGAAATTTCCCATAAAGCCAGACAGGAGAAAGGATTATGCAAGAACCGTTACAGTATATTAGATGTGTGATTTATTATTTCATTACTCGTTATTCATTAAATAAAAAGTAGTTTGTGGCATAATGTTCATAGAGTTGATACATTCAAATTGGCTGTTTTGCTTGTCCATAAATATTTATTATACAATGATTCATAATTAAATGGCTATAAGTAGTAAAAGTCGTATTTGCTTAGAAATATTTTGATTGTGCCAGTTATAGCTAAACAATTTGAATATGAGAAATAACATTTAATCAATGAATATGAGGCATTTATTAATATCATCCAGTTATGCATGTCAAATAGATGTTACATAACATCCACAGTCGCATTCACCATTCCGTTTGTTGGGCTCTCGTATTGCGTAATGACGTCACCGTTACGTACAGTACGTGCAGGGCCAGTTCGTCTATATACGTCGGCCACTGGCTCATTGTGTTTTCTCGGCGGTGCAGAGTGTGTGGAGCTGAAGTCGGACAGGGAGAAGGACCAACTGAGACTAGGGTGTATTTTTTTTATATTTTGTAAACAGTTTAGCATTACCGGGGCAGCATAATGACCGATAAAATGGATATGTCTCTAGACGACATTATCAAGCAGAACAGGCAGCAGAGAGGGGGAGGCCGCGGTGGAAGAGGTCGAGGCCGCGGAGGCTCAGGCGGCGGCAGAGGTGGAGGCGCTGGGCGTCTTGGAGTCGGCGGCGGAGGAGGATTTGGAGTCCGAGGCGGCGGATCCGGCCCCATGAGGAACCGACAGAACCTGAGCCGCGCTAGAGGCAGACCAACGCCTTACAGCAGGGTATGAGAAAGTTAGAGGAATGGGCAGAAAAAGGAAAAAACCTTCGGCAAACCTGAAAATGCCTGGGTAACATCCTTCTATTCTCCAGTAGGCTTGCCAGCTAAACCTTCTAGCACAGCTTGCTAGTCAAGCACATAAAGTAATTGCTAACCGCCGAGTTTCCCCTCGGAGGAGAGCTCTATAATTTGCGGTTAAGCATTATGGAAGTTATGTTCATAGTTTGTCCCCTCTCCCAGCACAACCCATATGTGTTTACACCATTTTCCAAGAAGAGGCCTTCTGGAGAGAGCGAGTGTGTTAGCCGCTTTGGCTGCTAACTAAAGCTGGATCGCGAAGGCCCTTGGCGGCGCCATTTTGAAGCAAACATCTTAAATTAGAGATAGTCCACCACGGGCAGTAGCGGTCTTTTTCACCCCACGTCTCACACTGATGTTGAGAGGAAACCACTTCGAGAAAATTCACCCGAAAATGTTTTTTTCCACCACCTTTGGGAGCATAGTTTTTTGTCCATGTCCCAGATGCAGCGTCCTGGCGCCGGCCTTTTGTTCGGGAGTGGCTGGCGGGTTTCACAACAAGGCCGGTTTGGTGGCTGGTCAAGCAGTGTGGCTGTTACTTGAGGATGGATCAGTGGACTTCAACCCCCTCTGATAGTGTTCAAATAAGGCAGATCTTCACTCCTTAAGTGTGAATGAGTATCTAGACGAGCCCAACAAAGCCCCAATCAAAATGGCGTGGTCTCAAAATGGACGCTCAGATAATCCACGCTCCCATAAAGGGGTTAGCTGCCCACTTTCTATTTGGTTTTCCGGTTCCCCCCCCCCACTCCAAAATGGACAATTCCCCTTCGTGAAAGCCAGTTTCGTGGCCTGGGTAAAGAACTCTTGGGCGGGCCAGGCAACATGGTGCAACGCTGGAGGCAACGCTGCTTCAGATGGCGACCCCCTGTGTACCCGAGGATCATATCTGGAGAGCCTTTGGTGGAGGCGCAGATGGCAAGAGAACAATGGGCAATATTGGTACAAGTTGTTCAGGGTGTAATATAGATGGTGTGGGTGGGTTTTTGGGTAACATCAACAAAAACATTGCTCAGTTTTGACTTAATAGTCACTGTTCTGATGTAAACAGTCTCAGCAGATGCCATTAGACCAAAGATGTTTCTATAAAATAAACAGTGTTTGTATGTAGAGGTGATGTACAACACAACCCCTTGCTATTATGGCTAAGTTGTTTGTCCTGTGTATTGTCCTTCTGTCTGAACTGATTCACTTGCTTGTAGTGATGGGGTGGGCAGGGAACATTGGGGACCCTCTTGGGGGAGCTGAGCACCCTGGCCCTGTTGGAAGTGGAACCCCTGCTTGCCCCAACACCCAGCCGTGTGGACTCTGTGATTGACAGAGGCAAGGGGGATCCTGAAGTCAGCAGGTGCGTTCTCTTTCATCTGTTGCAGCCTAAACAGCTTCCAGATAAGTGGCAGCATGACATGTTCGACAATGGCTTCAGCGGCTTCAATGGCGCTGCTGGAGGTGGCGGAGGAGCTGGTGTGGAAACTGGAGGGAAGCTCCTCGTCTCCAATCTCGACTTTGGGGTCTCAGACGCAGACATTCAGGTATTTGGGTTTTCACTATCACGTATTTTTGTTTGTAGTATGTAACACATGTTTGTCTTATGCTGCTGTGCTAAACAGGATGGTGCTAAGATTTGGTTGCTAATGTTTTTGCTTTTCTTTTCAGGAACTATTCGCCGAATTTGGAACACTGAAGAAGGCTGCAGTTCATTACGACCGGTCGGGGAGAAGCCTGGGAACAGCAGATGTCCACTTTGAGAGGAGGGCAGATGCTCTCAAGGCCATGAAACAGTACAATGGCATCCCTCTTGATGGTATGTCTCAGACTTAAATGGGATATGACTGCTTTTATTTTGCGATTGCTATGTTTTTGATAGTCGGTTAATGGTTATCAATCTTTCTCCATAGGGCGGCCTATGAACATACAGCTCGTCACATCACAGATCGACACACAGAGACGACCTATGCAGGGGTAAGTGCAGCCATTCATTTTTTTATTTTTTTTTATCCAAGAAACTCGACCCTGCGATCTTCGGACACTGTGTGATGGACATTTTTGTTATCAGTCTAAACAGAGGCGGTGGAGGCATGAACAGGAGTCGTGGTGGTGGATTTGGGGGCATGCAGAGAGGACGCGGAGGACGTGGTGCAGGCGGTCCCAGGGGAAAGGGTCGGGGTGGCCGCGGTGGTGGCAGCACCAGCAAGCAGCAGCTGTCAGCAGAGGAACTCGACGCCCAGTTAGACGCCTACAATGCCAGGGTATGTTCAGCTGTTGACGTGCTACCTGTCACCATTTGACCAGCCTTGTTTTGACACCTGCCTAATTCACTCTTCTTTGTTTTCTCAGATGGACACCAGCTAAGAAATGAAGCTGTTGAGTTCTTGTCCCTTCCTGTCTGCACAGAGGGCTGGTTGTTAAGGATGTGCAGAGTATTTTACACATGGTTGTCTTCTGATGTGATTGATTTATTGTTCCGACTTCTTTTAAATGCTCCAAAGTGTTTTTTACCAGTTTTTTTTTTCCTTTTTTCTTTTTGAAGAAAATGGTTTTGACTGTAGGTTAATGTGAATTGGGGTTGCCCAGTTCTTTCCTCTACCCTGTAGTTACTGAGGCTTGTAATAAAACCTGCAGTGCGTATTAACCAAATGCTGTTTGACTCTTTTCAATGTCCACAGTACCCTTTGTATGTCTCAAATATTTTTTTAATTCTGTTCAACAAAACCCTTTAAAATTGTTGTTACACTTGAGTAATGCAAGGCTCTGCATGCTTTGTGTTGTGTACCTAGTGTCTTTTTAACCGTATGTGTGCAGACACCTAAATGTTTATTTAGGATGAAGTGATTCTTACTAGTAGGCATGAAATAAGCTTTTGGTCAGAGCATTGTCTCAATTGACGGGGTGATACATTTGTTGAATGGGTTTTATGTCTGGGAATAAATGAGTACAGTACAATCCATGAAGTAAACTTTGTTATTTCTGAAACCTGATGAAAATAAATTTGCTGGGCTTTTTATTTATTTTAAATGTAGATTCAGCCATAATCTTGTAAGTTGCTAAGGATCAGCAATTTCCCACAGCTCAGTCATGTAAAGTCAACAAACTACTCCTGTCTCACGATTGCACTATTGGCAGTACCATCGCCTAACCACTAGATGGCATTATAGGGTCAGTCAATACCTGTTGTAGCCATATATGGTTTAAAGTCATGTCAACTTTTAGCTTATCCGCTTTTTGAAATGTACTTTCTGTACCTGCTTGCCACGCCTATAAGTGAATGTGTCATCCGGGACCGGTGGACGAAAACGTCCGTACTTGCTGCTAAACTGCAACACTAAATGTCATGGCTGTAAAAGATACACCAGATGGGGCGTACAAGCTAACAAACTTTACAATGTGTCGACTTACATGCAACAATTTGCGCGTTTGCAATACATCTGCATGCCCACGCATGTCAAAAGGCTTTTTTTTTTTCTTCCCGGAAGCGTGTTTACAGACAAAGGTTCGAGTGTGAACAGATACCGTTTCCGGCTAGTCTTTCATGATTGAAGCGAATCGATTTTCTTTCTTCTACTTGTGCTTTTAGAACAGCTTCGTAAAAGTCCTTTTAAAAAAAGCATCTGTGGGCGGGTGAACCAAATAGACCAATTAAAGCAATAAAGCACACATGAAACTGATATGAATGTTAGTGAAGTCCAATTATTCAGCTGATTTAAATAAATGTAACTAGCAACGCTACAATATACAGTACATAATCCACCACGAGTAAAACAAGTAAAACATCTTTCAAGAATTGGCCTGAATTTAAAATTAACCCACTCATTATTTAATAAAAATGAAACATTTTGTTTTAAATGCTTTACCTTTTCTTACTAAAATGTGTAGTATATCTGTTGCAAGATATGCATTTAGAAGTGTTAACATAAAAATAAGTATCATGAAGAATAGCGGCTTACAGAATTCTGTATGAAATGTATTACCTGGACATTAATTCGTTCAACAATTTAATGTGTCATCATTGTGTGCAGAGCCCCTTTTATTTTACAGTCTTTGGTAGAGCGAGCCACGTTCAATCTGCTTTTATTTTGAAAGCTGTGGACCGGATGTGGTGTTCTCAGTTAGCGGCAGTTGCCTGAGATTTTCCTTTGCTGCTCACTTCCCTCGCCCTCACCACCATTCACAGGAGACTGTCCCAGCCTACCAGCGGTATAACGGTAAGAGTTGAAGAAACGTGCATTAAACTCTCTTAATAACTAATTTTAACTAACTAGCAAACACCCCCGAACTGCTGTAGTGACGTTAGCGCGCTTTTAGCACTTGTTAACGACATGTTGGCTAACTTACAAACCATGGACGGTCTGTGAAAGAGAGGACAGTATCTCTACCAAAGAGCAACTTCCTGCAGGCAGGGCTGTGGCTTAAAAAAAGTATATTACCGTAATCACATCCTTTTTCTTTTTTAAAAAAAACAAACATTTTCATACATTTTCAAATCTCTTTTGTTTTGCTGGGTCATTATATAGCTATTAGCGGCAGTTAGAAGTTAAGAAGTAATTTATTAGTAGTTCATTTCCGGGTGTAGAGCCTGATCAGCGCTGACAGCGTTGGCCGTTAGGTAACGATAATGTCAGCCATTGCATTCACTTGTTCACAATAATACACGTAATGAGGGCGTGCATTGATTAGTAGGTCTTAAGTTTAATCGTGTAGGTAGCAGGTGACAGGGTCCACTGAAAAAAAAAGAGTGTGTGAAAGAGACCCGACATGTCATGTGGTGTAAGAGGAACACTTTCTGACACTTCCTGGAACTCATCTCTCTTTTAATTTGAATCGGCCCCGAGGCTTCACACCTAAAATCAGCGTCCATATTGGCTTTTTGAAGGTGCTCACACGGTCAAGTGCGCATAGAAAGCCCGTGCTGGGATCAAAAGTGACTTCAAGTGACACTCACTTTTGTTTGAAAGTTGAGCCGTGTGCTTGGCTGAATGGCTGATAAGTGATTTCCCAAAGCGTTCAACCAAACCGTGAATCCTCCCTTTTTCCTCCAGTGTTTGATAAATAGCCTGGGGGAATCCTTTTTCCCCCGCTCACCATAAGAGAGTTGTGAAACTTTTTAGAAAACATGCCTATCACATTTTTTTTCCTCGTCTTCATTTCAGCCTGAGAAATCTGCAGCCTTTGCAGCAAGGGGGCCGGATGTCTCAGAGCAGTTTCTGTTTCTTGGGTTTGGCTACAAGCAGGTCGAATTGACCGCAAAAGGATCCACGCGTAGCATTCTCACAGAAGGCATTTTACCTCCATTAGCATAATAACCCATGCACATGTTCAAGCAGCTCCTAGTGAAGAGTGCAAGGGTCAAAATCACAGGTCTGAACAGTGAAATGCTGCACAAAGTAGCTTGGACTCGAGTTGCGTGCAGTTCATTCCAAATTTTTCATATAAAGCTGCACAAATTGTTTTCACGTAGTTGCTTTTGTCCAAGTAAATAAGCGAGTAAATATATCTTGTGAGAGTCAACCCTCTCACTCAGTGCATGATTCTTCTGAGTCACCTTTCAACCCTCCCATGACAAATCATGTCATTAGCCTCTTCTGTTTTAGCTCAGTCTCACAGGGGAATATGTGCAGCGATGCTCGCCAGCCCCTCCACACACACACACACACCACTCAGAGCTAGTCCTTCTTTCTCACACTGTCTCAGCCAGAACACAGCTTTCCTCCGCCTCAATGGCGTCCTTTTCGAAGCACTTCCTCACAGAAATGTGCTTGGAAATGTCTCTGAAGAACATCAATATTATATTTCAAGATTTTTTTTTACTCTCAAATTTTGTTTCTAAGACAGTAATTTGGTGAACATGAAACATGTTTGAGTAGTCTGTTGTCTGGCATCAGACTGTTGCTGTTATTTAGAAAGAGAGGAGAAAAAAAAAACATTACACAGCTGCAATCCTGCATTGTGTAGAGTCTGTCCCCTCCACCGAGGCTGTTGCCCAGGGAGGCAGACTGAATCTGGGCATCACGTTGAAAGAGCTGAGTAGAGCAAGGGAATAAACCCTGACCTTTCAGCTGGCACCTTGGCTATCCCATTCACCCACGGCTTCCTGCTGCTGTACGTAGGGATTTCTCACCGGCTATTTTTAAAGCTTCCTATTTGTTCTGGTCCTTCCTGGGATAGAGGCTCATTTTGTTTCTCTCTCTCTCTCTCTTTCTCCCTCTGAGCTACCTCTGTATGTTGCTCATATTGTCTATGGATCAGATTAGCCCTCTCTGGTAATTAAAACATTTAATATCATAAACATCTTGCAAATGTTATCTCGGTAATGAAAGCGTTCGATTATCCTTTAACTTCCCAGTTATCACAAGCTTATCAGTTTCAGCAAGTTCCTTCTCTAAATTTAATCTCATTAATTTTTTTTTCTCTCTTGCCCTCCTCTGTATTTCTGTTGAGGTTAGGCTCCTCTGCATTGCAACAGCTCCACCAAGAGCTCTTGGTGCTGGTGCAACACTTCCCCAAAACGCTTTGGTATGTGTTGCGCTACATCCTCAACTTGGTTGGACCCAACAGGAATTTATGCACTGACGGAGCATGTAGCCAGTATCAGTGTTCTTGCATGCAAGTACACCATCTTTAAATAGTGATTAGGTTGAGTTAGCCGCACAGGTAAAGAAGATATAAAGAGGATGAGCTGTGCCACAGCTCTGCAGCCTGTGGTTTAGTGCTGTAAAGGATATGAATCATCAAGCTCTTGCCCAAAAAAGGAAGTTTGCTGTAATTTCTAAGTGACAGCCTGACATGCAACATCCCCTTGCTTGAAACATGTGCTAGTGTTAAGTTACTATATCATTAAACTAAGGGCATGACAGTATTCAAATACTGTCATAAATCTCATGGTCTTAGATCTTTAAATTCTTGCCCATTGCAGCGAGGGCATTTGTAGCTTTTTGCAGAACTCAGGTGACTGAGTGACACCTAAGAGGAAAGTGTGATTAAATAAATGACTGCTGATGGATGATACTTGAATATCATCTGATATGCATGAAATTCCCCTTAATTGTGTGGATGAAAAAATATACTAATCGTCAGAAATGGATTAGGAAAAAAAAAAAAACTTGATGTGCAAAGCATTTCCTACATTTGATGCATTGCTACAATTTGTTAATGTGAATTAATGATTATTTGCAGAGAAAATCCAAGTGTTGCACACCCATTATTGATAAGCTGTCATGAAAGTGGCATGAAAGTGATACAGAGGATTGTGGTGAAACTGTGTGGCTACAAAGGACAAATCCAAAAGGTCTCCGGCAGGCAGGCCGGGTGTCTACAAACAGAGACCATAGATCAAAGTGGCCAGAGATCTGTCTGTCGTCTTCATCAGACAGATGAAGGGGAGAGCTAAATGTCACTTCACCAGGGTTTTCTGATTCTGACTCTCAGTGAAACTTGCGTCCTGCCGTTGTCTCTGGAGTAACAAATATACACTTTGTTGGTAGTAACAGCAATCCAGGATATGAATCATCAGCTGCAATACTTCTCAGTGAAGTTTGCTCTACGGTGCAAGACGGCAGGAGCACAGTGATCAAATCTACAATGCTCCTGCTAGATTTTCATAGAATAGATTTGTATTTTGTTGAGCTTGGCTCAGCTTCTTCTTGTTGCTCCTGCTTGACCCTTCTCAGAGTTGTTGTGGCTCTTCCTCGTGCATTCCTCCCTCTGAACCTCCTGACCTGTACTGTAGCAGCCGCTGGATGATCAGTGGCACCAGACAGAGCCCCTGACATCCGCCGACGGTCATACACTACAGTTTTGTAACCTTTAGATTTACTAAAATCTACTTACTAAAAGAAAAAAATTCAGATATATCTATTCTATGCAAATTATATAGTGTTGGCTCCATGGCCATAATATTGGTAAGTTGCATCAGGTGCAAGAGCAATGCATTTAATCACTTTATCAGTGTTTAGGTTCACTTTATCAGTGTTGGCAATCCATCTGCATCAGTTCCAGGCTGTCACAGATGGATGCCCTGTTTGATAAATAACTTTCCTTAAAGGACAGTCTCACGCACACACGGCCCTCTGCTTCACCTCATAAGTCTTGTATCATCCCACAGGGATTCCCTGGTCTGCCGGCTGACCAATTATCCTCAGTAACATCTCATCTCAGTGACACTAATGACTCATGTCAAGAGAATCCTCTTGATGTGTCACCATTGACACCTCCAGACACTTTTCCTCTGTAGTCCCCGAACGCCTCATTAGCCATAATCCCACGTTCTATAATCTTCGCTCCCCAGTATTGTTGCTAAGGAACAAGCCCTAATCTGAATCGTAAGCTGCTGTCGAGCCCCGCTGTGTTTGTAAAACTGCGCTGCTTAGTAAAGCCAAGCAAACAGATTACAAGTGCTGCATGCAGGACGGTGCAGGTCAGGATGCTGAGGTGGGGAGGTTTAACAGCACGTCCAGTGTTTGTTTGTAAGATCCCATGACCTCTGTGTTGTTGTCTTCCTGCAGAGACACTGGGACGAAACAATGACGGGGCCTTTTCCTGTCAGTTCACTATGTGGCCAGTCCAGCCGTCCACAGCCTGCATTGTTTGAGCCGAGTTAGCCAGAAGGAATGTGTATCATTATGAGGGTGGTGATGTCAATATTGTTGAAACTAATCCATTTTATGGAGCCCGCGTGGACCTTTAAATTTGCTGAATTAACACTCTCATACGCGGTTAAAGTGGCATCTCATTTATATGGCTATGGGGACATTGCATAAACTGTTGCTCAACAGTTTAATCTTCATTTGCTAGTGTTGATGTTAGGAAAAGCAATAGTGAAAGACCACAGAGCAGATACACAGGCTCATGCACACTGTAGCAATGGATTTGTTTTAACAACAGCTTATCAGTGTGAGTGTGAGTGAATATAGTCTATGTTGCTCCTTAACATTTCAGTCAAATCCGTATCTCATATCTTTCTGCATTTATTTTGTTAAATGTAGCCTATATTTTATCTCTTGTCACTGCAGTAGGCTTGGTTATCATTTGAAAGCTTTCTAAGTAGGAACTTTTTTTTAATATTTTAGAAAGATTAGCATGTTTTTTGGAAATATTAAATTATGTCTTGGTACAAATAGCCACACAAGGGCTTTACTTTACTTAAATTAAATCTAAAATTGGCATAATGTGGATTTAATTGAAAGTGAACTCATCACACAGCACAGTTTTTACGACACGTGTTTGAAGAAGAGTTGACCTAGATCAGGTCCTGATGAGGCCAAGAGAGCCAACAATGGTTAATGCATAAAAGCATGGCATGTTGAAGGAGGTCACTCCAATGTTTTTATGGATGCAGTTCACACAAGTGTGCTTTTATAACGTAAGAAAACATAGACAAAATCTGGTAAGGCTTCACACAGTTACCGCACTCATTGTTTTCTTGTTTCTTGAAGTTATTTGATCTGTAAAAGCCCCAGCCCAAGATGATGTCATCTGTAGTCTTTTGTTTTCCAAGCAACAATCCAAAGATAGTCACTTTACTATGAAAACAAGCACTAGTTCTATTGGAGAAGCTGAAACCAGAGAAGTCTTGTAGTGAAAATCAACAAACAACGGTGCAATTAGGAGAGTAGCTGACAGTTACATTTGTCAATATCCAGCTCACTGCGGTCTACAGACTAATTTCAGTGGAATATTTTCATGTAAGATTCCTTCCTGTACCCTGTGTATATTTTAAATGTACTGGATGTTTATGACAATCTGTATTTGCAAGCCACAGTAGAGAAACACACGAGTCTTATTTGACGCGGCAACTTCCTCCTGTGACACTTTGGTACGGTGCAGTCAGCGTTTGTGGAGAGAGGCAAGTCAAGGAAGCGAGAAAAACAACCTGTTCCTCGCTATACTTCAAGAATGACATGACTGTTATCTGGTGGCGTTTTCCTGTACGTCTCTCCGTCTCTCTCAGTCTCTCCTTGTAACAGGGAGCCTCTAACTCATTCTCTCCAAACACTCACACACAGCTGACCAGCCAAAGCGACCAAAGCCAAAACTAGTGGCAAAAGAGGAATTTGTGCTTTTATGGGAGCACAGAGGCCTCGTTTGGGGAGAAAGAAAAAAATGTCGGTGCATTTTCGGTTCCTGCTTGGCCGATTCCCAACTGTATACAGTGGACACAATAGAGCAGAGAGGAGGGTTTTGACAGAGCGACAAACCAGTTTCTTTGTTGACTCTGTTTGGAGTAGTGTGATTTATTGTGGTTCCTCTGACTGTAAATAGTGTGTGTGGTGTTAGTTTTACTGAGAGGATCCACCTGTGTTGATCAGACGAAGCCTTCTTTATATAGGGGTCATCCACTGTGACTGTTTGCATTTGCCTTTGCTTGATTTGTTATAGCTTTATTTTATTATGACATTTAACTCGCATGTCTACACTGATTTGCAGCATTAACCCAGGCTGGAAGAGGAAGGTTATACAGTATATGGCACCTGTGGAACTAGTTTCACTAGTTTTGAATAGAGAAGCTGTCTCACTTTAGAGTACTTTTCTCACCAGAACTGATTACGCTCCATCATAATAATTGATCTTTGTTCCATAATCTGTTGTTTTTTTAACCTTATAAAAAGTAAGATTGCATACACAGTGGCATGATTTTCATATTACTATCGCTCCTACGGTTTAGGCGTAGCTTCATGCTTGGTTGCATGAACTCAAATAAAGGAAGTGGAGTTCTTTCAACATGCAAATGTCGAAAGCGTTTAAGACGGCAGGCTCCAGGGCCAGGCGAGGGTTTTTGTCACAGTCACAAATTTGAAACCCATTTTTGTCTGCATTGGAAAGCTAACACCGTCTCATACCTTATGTTAACTCGGTTGTTACGAAGGCACCGACAACACCAGCGGACCTATGTGTGTGTTGTCAGTTTTCCAAGAACTGCAGGAGGAACACGACTAGAACAGACCGCACAGACTGAGTGTTACGAGCGCATGGTGCTCCAGCTGCCTCTCGGCTTTTTGCAGGTGTTTATCAGTGTTGCGTAGGCTTTTTTAGGCTTTTTTTTTCTCCAGCATGTGTACGCCAGCCAGGTGTTATCAGTTAACTCTGTTTTTTTCCTGCTGTATTTTCTAAGCAGCAACACCCCAAGTGCCTCGATGTTCTCACAAAATGATCACAAGATGATCTCTTCCTGTTCAGAATCCGCATCTTGGCTCCTAATGAGTCGTGACTGGTATGGCAGCGCATCTGGGTGTAAATAGCCATATTAGCAGCGCTGCTCTTCCTCAGCTGCCTGCAGACCTGACAGCAGTTGAGTGTGCAGTAGAGGACGGACAAGGAAGGTTGGAGTTCAGATAATCATCAGCTTTTCAGGCCACTGACCCCTGTTGTATGTCACTGCCGCTGCATCAGAGGAACAGGCTGTGAGGCCCGGCACGTCTCGTCTCCTGGCTCTTGTCTGCACTGTGTATATTTGTGCGCTCATGTTTACGGATATGTGTAAACGAGCACTAAGGGATCAAACACACAGTAGAAGTGCCTTGTCTGCACAGCTTGTTGCCAACAGATCATTTAAAGTCTTTCAAATTTAGCATACGTCCTCATCCTCATGCTTATAGTGAATTAAAAAAAAGAAAAACAGAAGAAAACTGAAAAAATAAGTATCTGCATGAACTGCAGCTTAACATCGCCACAGCCCCAAAGCAAAGTTAACTGAGGCTTCCCTTGAAATGAGTAAGCTGTGATAATTATCCAGCAGCCACATGTCTAATGACCAAACTCTGCCTCGCTCCACATGTAGCCCAGATTTTATTATTAAAGCAGTAAAATGCAAAAATAGAAGTGTGTGGTGGACCTTTGACATCCATCTTTTATGACTTTATCCTCTTGTGCTCTAACTTGTCCTTCCCCGCTGTCACTTTTCCTGCAGTGGTTAGCACCATGGCAGAAGAGGATCCTACACCAGAGCAGCTGGCGGCCTTGGCAGCAGCCAACGATGATCCCGAAAGCGCAGTGAACTACAAACCTCCCGCCCAGAAGAGCTTACAGGAGATCCAGGAGCTGGACAAAGACGACGAGAGCCTGCGCAAGTACAAGGAGGCGCTGCTGGGTAGCACTGCTGTGGTTGCAGGTCAGTGATTGCTATCAAACAGCTCTTCACTATCATCCGTATAAAACAAATGCAAAACTAGTAACTAACCACAACCATTACAGTGCAGAAAGTCAGAGCTCTGCTTTTTGTGGTCTTTTAAAGATGGTGTGTTTGTCTTTGTGTTCATAACATTATTTCCAAATGCAGGTACCAGTAGTGCAGAGACTCAAACCAGTTATTTGTTGTGACAATAATCCAGTTGTACACATGTCCTCTCAATGTTTTTAACTCTATAAAATGCATAATAGATTTGATTAACTGTAACCAATATGTAATGAAAAATATCAAGACAAACAGTCTTGGAAAGAAAAGTTAGTCGAGTCTTCTTAGATTCTTGGATCACTCTACAAGAGTAGAGATTGAAGCAGAGACGCTTGGTTAGAATTTAAGTTAACACTGAAGTACAGAAATCAAATCAGAGAGGTTTGTGATTGACTATACTTCCTATAGATCAGTTACGTTTTGTTCATAATTTTGAATTTTGTGACATTTCTCTTTGTTTTAGATCCCACCGCCCCCAATGTCCAGGTGACACGAATGACTCTGGTATGTGAAACGGCTCCACAGCCTCTGGTCCTTGACCTACAAGGTGAGTAGAGCACACAGGGCAGTTTGGTGTGTGTGTGTGTGTGGACAAAGCCTCACAGTGGATTTTGGAGTGAAAACAGATCACTTGAGGTTGATATTTGTTACTTTGACGCACATGAAATGAACTCCCTCGTTTAGGCAGCTGTCCTTCCTCACAACAGACACACTGGGAGAATTGTCTCATAGTAACATTAATTATGAGCAGTAATCACTCCCCTTCTTGTGTGCAAATATAGACCTAATGACCTGCTGGATCATTAGTCTCATTAATAATGACATCATTCTTGTTTAAGTGGGTTAATGAGCCATTTCCTGGTGGCATCCCTGCCCTCCCTTGGTGGTCGCACATAACTGCAACAGAGCCGGAGAGCTGGGCTCACTCAGAGCCCTGCGCCCTCTGGTGGTCAGTATCAATGACTGTTCCCCTTACTGTGTCGACATTTCTTCCCCCTCTCAGGAGACCTGGACGGCTTCAGAAAGAACCCGTTTGTGCTGAAGGAGGGAGTTGAATACAGAATAAAGATCAACTTCAAGGTGAGAGTCTGGTCTTTGTCACTGTTTGTTGTCTCAGCCTGCCAGAGGCATGGGGATGTTACTGCAGCTGCACTGAGCTATATTTGTCCTGGGAATCTGGTCAGCAAGATGATGTGTGTTTTCTTCTTGCAGGTCAACAAGGAGATCGTGTCGGGCCTGAAGTACATTCAACAATCATTCAGGAAAGGAGTTAAAGGTAAAGATGTGGAATTAACCCTGTAATTCACTGGGTAGATTTTACATGTAAAGAAGAGCCTTTAGACTTTAAGGAATAGTATTGGTATGCTTAGTTTTCTGTGAATAATAAATGTAATGAACTATATAAGCGTCTTTTTAGACGTAAGTAACATAGCTATACAATTGAACTTTGAAAGCTTTTATGTAAAAACAATATTTAAATTGGATGAAATAATAATAAATAAAATTAAAGCCGCAAGCGGCTATGGCGGGCCCTCGCCCCACGCGACTCGGCGACCCACGCCACTCGGCGACCCACGGCCCCCCGATCATGTATCTAAATTTTGAAGTGAGTATGATCAAGTATGTGGGCGTAAAAGCCAGCCGTAATTGCGTGAGGAGTAATGAGCAGTGTTACCATTTTTGTCGCCCCCTAGCGGGCACGCCGTTTGGTGTAGAGGAAAGATTTTAAGTAAAATGACGTCGATTTGGTCAAGTTCGTATTTTTAACGAATTTTTGTACATTTGCGATTACCACCAGGGGGCGCTATGAGCGACATAGGAAAATAATATGTCGGGCTGTTCAGGATCACGCCCTCATTATCTCCAGCAAGTTTGAAGCTGCTGTGATCAAATCTGTGGGCGTGATAGCATTTCAAAGTTGCATGGCGAGGCATCAAAGATGGCGGCGGCCACAGCGGCCACGGCCTTTGACCTACAGACCTGTAGAGCACAAGCCGTCCTCAGGGCAGTCTGTGGATGATCTGTGGCGAATATGAAGGTGATGGTGCGAAATCTTTCGGAGGAGTTCGTTTCGTGTACAAAAAAATCAAACCAAAATGGCCGACTTCCTGTTGGTTTTAGGGCGTCGCTCCAATACATTTTTTAAATGTTTGGGTGTGATGCACGTGTGTGTCGAGTTTCGTAAGTGTCGACAAAGTAAGTGAAAATTGTCTATGGGGAATTTCAGAAAATTTTCAAGGGGGCGCTATAGAGGCATTTTGCCACGCCCATGGGAAACAACAATATCAACTGAAAGAGCTCATCATTCTTGTCCTGTGGAAGAAATGTTGTGACGTCACGACCTCGTTAAAGCCACGAAAAAGGCAAACGTAATTGGACGGCGAAAAGTCGGCAGTCGCCTACGGACACCGTTAGATGTAGCTTCACGGCGTTCATAATGTAGCTTCAGCAACTGGTTCTGCATGTATTAGAAGTGGAATTAAGTTGATAGGGTCAAGTATGAATTTTTAATGAATTTTAAGCTACTTCCTGTTACCACCGGGGGCGCTATGAGCAAGGCAGGAAGTCGATACATCAAAACGTTTGGGGAGGAGCCATTGTCATGTCCCTAGAGTTTCAAGTGGCTACGATGAAATATGTGCGCGTGAAAGGCAAACGTAATTGAAATTGGGAAGATACACTTTCGCTGCGCCGCCACACGGACGCCGTTGCTCGTAGGGTCACAGTGTTCATCATGTAGCTGCAGCATCCAGGTCTGCATGTAGTAGAAGTGAAATGAAGGCAATTTGGTCAAGTTCGTATTTTTTAAGAATTTTTGTATGTTTTTGCTCACCACCGGGGGGCGCTATGAGCGACGTAGGCAAATGATATGTCGAATCGTTCTGCGACACGCCTTCATCATATGCCCCAAGTTTGAAGAGTCTACGCTCAAGCATGTGGGCGTGAGAGCCATTCGTATTTTGATGGCGAGCCCCGAAACAGTCGCCAAACTTTGAGGCCCGCTGAAGGCCAAGCCGTGTGACCTACAAACCTGTGGAGCACAAGATAAGCTCAGCTAGGTCTGGACATGTTGTGGACCCAATATGAAGCCGATCGGGCGAATCCCCTCGGAGGAGTTCATTTCGCGTGAACAGACTTTGAGGCTAAATAGCCGACTTCCTGTTCGTTTTAGAGTATGTCATTGTAGCAAATTTTTTGAAGATCTCGGTTTGATAAACAAGTATACCAAGTTTCGTGCAAATCCGTGACGCAGACCCTCATTTCCTATGCGCGGTCTAGGGGGCGCTGTGGAGCCATTTGGCCACGCTAACATGCGAGACCACCACTGAACGCCGATTTCACGCCTTCCCCCCCTGTGTGTAGAGTTTCATCCGTTTCTCGGCGTCGGAAAGGGGTCAAAATTGCGTTCAAACGCGGAGATCCGGAATAATAATAATAAACACTTGCATTTCAATAGGGTCCTCGGACCGTGACGTTGTCACTGGCTCGGGCCCTAATAAAATAAATCATTTTAACGAAACAAGTGGTTACATGGCATTACATGTGCTTGCAGAAGTGATTTAAAAGAAGTGCTGAGCAGTGCAGAAACGCAGAGCAAAGAGCAAAATTTGAGTCATTCAAAACCTCAGAGGAGAGATTAAAGCTGCTCTCTGATGTTTTTAGGCAGTGTGGTCCATAGCTTTTGGCCACATTCACAAATGTCCTACAGCTGAAAGATCACCGCCTGCTCGTTTATTCTGAGAGGTCATGGAGGTGTATCAGGGAGGGGTTAACCAGGGAGTTAAAAGTGTAGTGCAGTCTTAAGGCCTGAGGAGGAGGAAGAGGAGGAGGAGGAGCTTTAAATCTAATCTAAGTGTAGGCGAAAGCCCATGTGTGCTCTCTCCTCTTGGTTCTGGTTAATAGGCAAGAATAAAAAATGATCAATACCACTTTCATGTCTGTACACGCAATATGAAACTGTTGTGTGTGTGTGTGTGTGTGTGTGTGGTAGAACGGGATTGTGTGCCAGGACCAGTAACTCCCTGAAGTTACTCCTGATTGCCAGGCAGTCAGCCAAGAAACAGTCTGGTGCATAAAATATTAAAAAGTAGTTTCTGCACACAAAGTGTTCCACATTGTCTCCAGTCTTTATGCTAAGCTAAGATGCCTGTTTCTGAGCATTTCAGTAGACGTTAAATCTGTGTATGTATATGTGTAATGTTGCTAAGTCTGGAATGGAGGAAGGCCGTATTAGGCAGAAACGTCTAACACGCCCTTTTCCCTCCTCCTTCCTTCCTTTCTAGTTGACAAGTCGGACTACATGGTCGGCAGCTATGGGCCCAGGCCAAATGAGGAGTACGAGTTCCTCACCACCCTGGAGGAGTCACCCAAGGGGATGCTGGCCCGTGGCACCTACAACATCAAGTCCAAGTTCACCGATGACGACAAACACGACCACCTGTCCTGGGATTGGAGCCTCACTATCAAGAAAGACTGGAAAGACTGATTTTTCCCTCGCCAACTTCTCATCAATGTCTTCCTCTGCTTCGCCCCTCTTTCTCTTCCATTCTTGCTATCATTCCTTTTTGTCCAATCTGGACTCGTCTCTGGATTACGTGTCAATTTAAACTCTTGCTCTCTCCGTCCATTGACCTCCTCCTCCTCCTCCTGTTCTTACAGTTTCACTTCTCTTTTCTAAATTCCAGTTACTCGATCATTCCTCCCATAGTAACGTTTCATTTGTTTGCACCCAACCTTTCTGTTAAGTATTAATCTTTAAAAAAAAAATGGAGAAAGCAAACGATGTGCACAATCCAGATTTTGCGATTTTGGTTTGTTTATAAAAGTAAAAAGAAAAAAGTAAAAAAAAAAAATTGTGAACTGCTGTTGGAAAATGAACTATGTGAATCCCTTTGCTGCTTGCTGCTTTCTTTTCTTCTCCCTTTTCTGTCTCTCTGGTTTTCAAATTGTTTTGTACGATTACCGTGATCTGCCTTGGAAAACAGTGCAGGAAGCAGCAGTGCTATAATGTACGTGGCCACTGTACGGTCATTGAGCAATCATTGCTGGACACAACTCTTGGACGCAGTCCTCCTAAAGCCTTTGAGCAGATTATTTGTACCGGGGTCTCGGTAAATTATTTGGAATTTAGGCCATGCCTTTTTCAAATGTTTTTGCACCCTGAAAACTTTAAGTCTGTTGAGAGAACGGGGCGAACAAAATTACCTCTAACCCCTTGTGACCTCCTTGCTTTAGGTGTGGCTCGTCCTCTGATCAGGGTATTTTGGCAGTTATTTTAGCAGCCACGTGGCCTTAACAAGGACCCTTAGGAAGACATTTAAAATCCCTACTTGAGCCATTTGCCTTCAGATGATATTTTCCAGACCATCACGTGAGCCTGTTTTTAACAAAACTTGTAATATACGGGCAGGGAATCAGGACTAAGGACTTTTTAATGCCTTTATTTCAGGTTTGAAGATTTATAAAAGCCATTACATATAGATGTCAATCATGTAAGCTCTATTTACATTTTTTTTTTTTTATCATTTTCAAACCGTCTTTATTTCAGTACTTATCGTTTTCTAAATATCAGTCAAATTAACTCTTTAGGTAATTTACAACAACTCTTAAGTCAGAGCCCAGGTCGTATTAATGGCTTTGTATCACCCGGTCTTCTCTCGAGTACCTGCGGCCATATTACCAGCGTGTCTGAGGTGTCACCTTAGATCCTTCCTGAATCGATCACAGGGACTGTTAAACCACTCACCGTGTATCTCTCTAGTTCAGCAGTACCAATGTCCGCTGTGCCTCCAGTCTCTTATGAGCACATGCTGCTCCTGCTGACCCCGGCAGCACTCTGTGCTCTGCATCAGTGCGGTGAAACATTGTCTGTAATTGACTTCTGAACCCATATAGAGACATCAGTCCTCAGCCACATCACCAACGACACCAGCAGTTAACACTCCGTGCTGTATAAAAGTGTTTTCCTTTTATATACGCTCCATAAACATGTGAATGGTGTCCGAGCTCCCCTCAGCTCTACTCAGCCAGGGACTGATGTTTTTCTGTAGGTCGGGTTTGACTCTGTGTGCTACTTGTGTTACCTACAGTTTACTGATATCCTGTGTTCACATTAAAGTGTTCAGATTGGGTCTCTGTGTGTCCTGTTGTTTTTATTCACAACGGTTTCCTCCCTGAGTCTTGACAAGAAAAATAGCATGGTTGATACATTTATTTTAATTAACAGAAAAAACATTTTAAATAGACTACTACATGGATGACTACAATGCGATACCACAGTGTAGAACTGATTTAGTAATTAATGAAATGATCAAACAAATCCCTGAAAGAAAGATGCAGATCATTCATCCCCTGCAGTTTGAAATGCATGCTGTAAAAACACTATTGAGGCTCCACCCATTCAGACGTCGTCTCCTTTGCAACAACACACGTAAGCAAATAGAACTTCAAACACTTAATGCACGGCACACTTTGACAGCTGTCTGGAGAGATTTGTACCATCCAACCAACCGAGAACACACAGTCTAAACATCACTCTTGCAACTTTATGCAGCTCAAGCTGGTTAAAAGCTTGCGTGATTTACTTGTACCTACTTTTAAGACCAATCTAGCGCTAGCAAAGAGTTACTTTAACAGATACATGCTTCAAATGTTTAGTAGTTTCCAAAGCCAATGCCAGTTTGTTTTTTCTCATTTGCTATATTAATTATTTAGCTTAATTATTTCAATGGCAATAGTTTCAATCATTTCTGCATCAGTACATCTCAAATACTCCTAGTATGTGAAACATCACATACTAGATTGTCCTAGATTGTCCTTAGACAGAAAAAAAGACCCTCTGTTCTGATTATGTGAGTTACAGTTACAGTTGCTCAAAGAAAAGGCATTTGATCCACATCCACAACCATCTTTCACCCATGTGGAGAGTTTTTAAATTTGGCAGCGTGGAATTAATCAGCCGAGCTTCCCTCCTAGAGATCATTCATCATCCTACTGTGACTACAGCCACCCTCCCTAACAGCCATGTTAAACAAGAATCCCTCAGAACAGTGAGGTAAAGTGGGATAAATATGTCCGGCGTAGTTACTGTCTTCAGTGCATGTGGCGTCAGTGGCTGTTAATGACGAGCCGCGGCTCATTTGTTAGTCTTTCTGCTCTTGGTGGAGTTCATGTCGCTCTTGGTCTTCTGCAGACGGGAGAAGATCTCTTTGAACAGCGCCTTGTACTCGGGCGTGTTCTGGCTGAGCCGTTTGTCCACCTGCTCCACCTGCCTGCTGATCCCCTCCAGGGCCTCTGGGGTGGAGGGAGTTTGAGGGGGCGTGGGAGGTGTGGCGGAGGAGGAGGCGGCGCAGGCGGTGGCGGCGGCGGCGGTGGCCCCCGACGTCGAAGGCCCCGCGGAGGCCATGCTGTAGTCCTTCATGGAGGGGTCTCTGGAGACAGGCCGCGAGGTCTGCACTCCGGCGTGGCACAAGCTCTCCTCGTGACGCCGGCACTTCCCCAGCAGCTCCTCGTACTTCTCCAGCAGGGCGTGGTACTGCTCGTCCACCTCCCTCAGGATGGACATGCCCCGCTTGCGCACGCCGTTGGCATGCATGGCGTAGCTGCCCTGACGTCGTCCTGAGGCATCACGAGCTGAGATTGCATTCAGAGCCGTGTCGCTGCAGCTCTTCCTCACCGGGACTCCTTGCTGCCCTGTGGCCCCCGACTCTCCGGCGCCTCCCTCTCCTCCCTCCTCCAGCCCGGTGCTCAGCTCCGGGGTGTCCGTCTCAGGGCCGTTGTTGAGCAGTGTCTCTAGGCCGTCTTCCATGCCCCCAATCAGACACATCCTGGACTTCCTGAGCTGCTGCATCTCATGGAGCTCAGCCTCCAGCTCCTGGACACGCAGCTGGCAGCCCTCCGCTCCCAACAGACGCTGCTCCAGACGCTCAAACTCGTGGAGCACAGTGGTGTACTCCCGCTCGGCGCTCTCCCTCTTTGACCGCTCTGTGGCCATGGCCGTGCGGAGGGAAGTGACAATGTCCCTCAGGCGGCCGTTCTCTTCGTCCGCCGGCCTCGTCTCGGCCAGGTCAACGCTGCCCGGGTTGGCCAACAGGAAACCGTCCTCGTACCTGATGAGAATAAAGAGCTGGTCACTACACTGTATCTGTAACAACTGCACAGTCAAACAATCAGAGCACCATCTTGGCATTTCTTTACAGACTTTTATAAATCAGGAGTAAAAACAAAGGCAGAGAGAAGCGAATTCAAGAAAAAAGTGTGTGACATTTGATGGCTTTTATGATTATTATTCATAGTCACAGAACTCAACTAAGAAAGAGGAGATCCCCATGTAGGCTAATATCAAATAACATACAGAAAACGTCTGAGACAAACCAATAATTAAATAAATGAAATGTATACTTTCTTTTCAGTTTTAGCTTATTTATAAACTCATCAGGTAGCTTTATCAATTATAATACATCCATGGCTTTACCACATGAGAGACAGCAATGATTGATTTAACATTTAGCTGCAGTATTATCATGGGGTGCAACAAACAATATAACTAAAATATCTGAGCTATAAAACAAACGTTTCCCTACCTGGAAACAGAGAAATGTATTAGCTTTAGCTTTTCAACTAGCTAGTGGCCTCTGTTGTTTTTTTTTCTTCTCATGTTTAGCCATTTCTTTCCCCCAGAAATAATTTATCTGATGTTATAGTTGTTTCTATTGTATGGAGTGATGTCATTTTCTTGTTGTGTTAGCTTGGTCTTTATGGTAGAATCAGTGGGGGGCCAGCTCATGAGTCCTACATAGGCTACATGCAGCATGTGAGCTGTGACTGAATCCCAACAAAACCTGCCTGCAGAGTGTGGATGTGACAAACTCAAGTGTCTTTATTGTGCATGCTCATGCTCATGTCGGCCCATTAGAGAATCAACTTAAAAAAAACAGCCCAGTCACCGTGGTGCAGTGCACAGCTCTTTGAGGCAGGGGAAGGAGTGGACAGTCTTGCGCCGTTCCTTCTTCTCTCTGCGGACTCTGAGCTCCTCCAGAGTTCGCAGCTCCTCCACCCGGGCTGTCAGACTGTCCACCTGGCCCTGCAGAGTCTCCATGGTACCCGTCAACCTGGACGCAAACACACGGCAATGTGTCTCCTTGTGCTGCTTATGTCATTAATGGCTCAAATCTCTTTAATCTCTACATAGGCCTACCATTCTCCTTCGGTCGCTGTTACTAAACAGAGAACACGAAGGAGCACATTTAGAAAGAACAAAGGAGCCACTGAAAACTATTTTTAGCCTTTAGTCCTCCTGCATTATGGTCTGTGAGGAACTTCAATCCCTGATTATGATTATGAAATTGCTAAAGACAGCAAAAGTGTTACAAGAGCTTTATAGCTGCAGTGGTGGAGGGTGTGGCCTGTTATCACATGGTTGTTATAGAATGATAAATAATACAAATATATCATGATATAACAAATGTAAAGGAATAAAGAAATTACACTGCCACCTCATCACCCATTTTGGTTTATGCTTACTTGATATGGTGACTCGATTTAAAGAATAATGTGATAATAGTGACAAAAGTCTTCTTGTTAAAAGCAGTGGAGAACAGGAGATGATGAAGACCGACAGACAGTGTGGCTCACCTGTCTATTTTCTGCTGCGAGGCCTTACTCTCCAGCACCAGCTTCTCATTGGTGATCTCCAGCTCTCTGGCGGTCACATCCAGCTGCTCATACACCTTTGCGTGCTGCTCATTCATCTCCCGCAACATCTCCAACTGCTTGGACAGGTACTGAGAGGGAAACAGGACAAAATGATTTCATGAGTACATGGGGAGACCTATTTCGGGGGGGGGGGGTTATATTTGATTTGATTAAAATTCATATTCATGTTTGGTGTCAGTACTGTCACCTGGACAATGGCATGTTGTATTGAAGAATGCATGAAAACTAAGCAGTGAAGCAGTGAGGATGAAATAGCAGAAAGTTGGCTTCACACTGTTATTGCTGATGGAGAAACACCAGAGTCAGCTAAATGTGACACATGAATGGTTGAAATTTCAGCTTCCACTCGATATAAATAAGGGTACAAATGCAAACTTGACCCTCTGAAAGTTCGATATACACTTTGATACCTGTAATGATAGAATATAATAGTTTGAAATCAATTTTAATGGAACTTGAGTTCATGTGACACAGTGGAATTGATGCTCAGACAAAAATAAAATCAGGCTATTGTTTTTCTGAGGATTCAGTACTTTGGATTTTTAAAAAAAACGTTTCTTAAAGAATAAATGTAATATGTAAATTTGTTGGCTGTGAGTAAATCTCCTAACACTGATGTCAATTCTCTGAGGAATATGGAGAAATTTGCACTTTCCTGCAGCACAGACTTGTGAGTTATTCAGAGTTGTGTTTGTGTTGCTGAGCACACTGATCCTCAGCCAGGGTTCTGACTAATAACGAGTCTTAAAGCTGTGATGTGTCCACAGATTCAGTCATTTCACTTATCACTTCATGTTCACAGAACAAACACTTCTGGTTCCATCTTCTGTTTTTTATGTGATTCTTCTTCCAAGCTCTCCAGACTTTATGATTATAAGCTTGGTACAAAATCAAGAGGGGCCAGTCGATGCCAGGTATTTCTTGTGTGCGATGTGCCATGAAATCAGTTGGAAATGCACTGGAAAACCCCCCATAAAAGACAAGTATACCTCTATCTCCTGCACTTGGTCCTCATTGTTGATGTACATCTGCTGAAGGGCGTCCTCCAGCTCCTTGTTGCGTTCCAGGAGAGTCTTGCCGAGCTCTGCTGCCAAGTGAAGGTCTGACAGACGCGGAGAGAGACAAGGACAGACATCAGCAGCATGAAACAGAGAAACGGCATTTGGACGAGTAGCACTCAGCCCTCAGCTGCACTCACTGACATCCATTACTGGACATGAATGCAGCGTTTTATCGCCGCAGTGTGTGGTGTGACTGTGACAGGAACAAACACACATGCATCATTGTACGTGTAAAGCACAAGATTTTTTACCATCTCCATTGCAAGATTGGATATTAGATCATATTTTACTGCTGGTTGTTTGTGTTGTGTATCCATGTGTTAAGTATTACACATTCCTGAGTAGTGAAGGAGTCTTTCAGTTTCATCTGATACTTTTAACAAGCTTCATTAGCTCGCACTGTGCACTCCACATTTGCCTCCAAAGCCGCTGAGGGAGGTAGAGGGAGGCTGTAATTTCCTGTTTCAACAATGCAGAACTGATAACACAACACTGGTTTGAATGCTGGGAGATAATGAGTGCGAGTGCGTGTGTAAGTGGAGAGAGCACAGTGAGCCTTCACCCCCAGGTCCAGTTCAGTCACAGCTCTGTTTCTGCTCCTGAGGGGCCGTCACGTGCAAGTCGTCTTAGTCTTAGTTATGTAATTTTCTGGATTATTTTGCACACAGAGTAGAAGCTCTGTTGGGAAATATCAATCACCTATGAACACACATCTACTCACAACAAAAATGTGCATATCATGCTCATTATGCATGGTTGCATCCTGCATGTGCATCTCCGTGATGCTCTCTGATGTGTGAATCTCATGTTCAGTCACCATGCCACATCATCTGCCCACATTCATTTCATACATTTGCTGGACCAGAGTGAACACAGGGGTTACTAAATATCACAGCTGGGAGGAGAGAGGTTGCATAACAGCAGAATCATTTCGGACTATGAGTGGAATCAGTGGATGCAGGATGACGTGATGAGCTGCAAGTGCTGCTGACGGCACAGATTCTAGTCTCCGGTCTGACCCCGAAGCCTGCAATCTTTGATCCCCTCTGAGGAGGTCTGTCTGGTCTGGGGCCTCCTAATCAGATCAACCAGGGGCTTAATGACTTTAGGCTCGTTGCTGAATAACACATAGATAAACTATAAATCGGATGCAACACACACACATAACGATATCCACCTGCCTCTCTTTTCTTTCTATGTACAGAGCGATGATGAGACACAAAGCTGCTTTAGTTCTCTGGGTCAGCAGGTAATCAGGAGATGGGGTGATGCTGAGGCTGGTGCTACAGGAGGACACACACACATCTCATCTCTCCTCTGCACTGCCGATGAAAGCGCATCCATTTAAGTCATTACTGAGAGGGCTGATCGAACACTATCACACTGCACATCAGCAAAAAAAAACAAAAACAACAGGATCATTCAGACAGATCCTCCGACTTTGCCTTGTGTATTTATGTTAAGTTATTCAAAGACATGACAGCAGCCTGTTTACTGTCCACTCTGCTACAGTCAAATGTTTCCCCCTGCGCAGTGGATCTCACTGAGTCTCTTCTTTGTTCTGATAACTTCCACATCTACAAAAATTTAGGGAAATGTTGCACATTCTTCTTCCCACAAAGGCCGGCTTGTTTTGACCTTTGGTAGGCACACACACACACCACATGTCATCACTACCTCCCTACAGATGATCTGATCCTTTATGTCATCCAGTCAGTGCTACAGTCCGAGCAGAGCAGACAGAAAGTGTTTGACAGCTTTAAAAAAATAAATAAAAGACAATCTAAGAGACAAGAGGAGGGGGCAGGAGGGGTGCTGAGGTTTAGATGTGGCCCTGCCAAGGAGATGAAGCAGAGGCAGGAGTGTGACAGGCAGACAGACAGCAGGACTATTCTGGGAAACATCACTGACATGATCAAACTAAGTGGCAGGAGAAGATGATGATAAGGCAGCTCCAGGCTCAGTGGACAGACAGAGACAGAGAGAGACAGATAGAGAGAGAGAGAGACGTGGGTACAGTCACAGAGCGCGCACTCGTGCATGAAATGTGTTTTTACAAATGGATGTAACCTCCTCCCCCCTCTCCATCCACCTACCCCCCTCCTGCATGAATCCATCCTACCAAAAAAAAGAAAGAAAGAAAGAAAAACAAGCCCAGGGAACCAGGGAGACTGTGGACGGGGGAATTGTTAGAGGGAATGATGCCTCACCTTGCTCCAGGTCCCTCTGGTCGTACCACGGCTCCTCTTCCTCAGTGACAAACTCCTCCATCCTGCCCGCACGAAGCATCGATGCTGATCAACTTCTCCTTGTTCACCGGAGATGTGATCTGCTAATTCACCGACCGCTCGCCCGGAAGTGACACCGAACAACAGCAGCGCTGCCTCCCCCCTCTCTCCAAGTGTGTGTGTAACCCTTTGAGATAAACGACCCAAGGAGAAAAGCCCCGGCCGGCGGTGCACCTGCTCCTGGGACCATCCGCGGAGCAGGGATCTGAGAGTCCTGCCGCCGGGAAATGAAGCCGAGCTGCGGCCACCACAGAAAGGACACCTGGGTGTTTCCTCCCGGTCCTCTCTCCGGTGTGTGATGATGATGAGCAGCGGCTGGGCCTCACGCAGCCCGGCTTCACTGCTCCGCCGCCGTACAACGCTCCTGCTGCTGCGTTCAAGTGCAGTCGGAGATATTCAGATAGGCTACACGAGGACACTTTAACTCTTTATGCTACTGCTGCTACAGCACTGTCACCGATGTTATCTGTCTTTCTATGTCTCAGTCCGGACTGTGTGTTAATTAAACATTTCCATTTAGTTATATATATTAGGCTATATTAACAATAGGCCTATCTATGGACCTTAATAGGCTGTGATCATTTTCTTTCACATCCTCATCATTTAAGTTGATGCCTTGTTTTAATGCAACATATCCCTGAAGATATTAGCTATCTAATAATTATGTGCGTTTTAGCACAAAATGTTGGATGGTAAATTAAAATAAAAAATAATAATAATAATAATAAAAAAAAAAAGCTAGAGAAAAACCCAAGCTTCTCTTTTGAGGGGAGTTTTTGTATTTCTCACAAGACAACAATCTTTTCCAAATGGATGTAGGCTACAACTCTTCTATTGATTGTCTGAATCAAAGTAAATTGGAAGTTGTGAATTACATACAGCACCTGAAGGCAGCACTCATGCAGGTGACGTCACCCTTTATCTGACAGCGTCCCCGGCACCGACATCTCTTCCTCCCCTCCCCTCCTCCCTCCTCGTGCTCTCCTAGTATTTCTTAATTGAGCCACAATGAGGGACGTCTCACATGGAGTCAGTCTCTTCCTGTCCAGCTCGGTCTTTATTGTAAACGTTTCAGAGCAGAGAGAAGACAAACTATGGCTGTTCAGACTCTACAGTCAAGTCTCTGTGTCCATCAGCGCCTCCAGTCCTCTTCGGATTTGTCCTCATGTCTCCAGAGAGCAGCTGTGGCCTCTCACAGTCCTGACAGGCACTAAACATCAATAGGATTTCCCTCATGGGGAATAATACAGCTCACAAAGACAAAGACAAAAAACAAAAACATCTCAACATAAAATCTCTTCATGCCGAAGCTGAGACAAGCTACAACCAATCTGAGCTTAGTTTAAATGAACAAAAATATGTGTCAGTTTTAAATCATACAGTATTATTTCTGTCCATTCATTTTGCTCTCTGTTCTGCAGTCCAGCAGCCAAAGACAAAATGTGTAGCAGCAATAAAAAAACAAAACAACTAACAACATAATCAAAACCATCAGGTTTCTGGCAAATATTAAAATACTGTTGCAGTGTTTTTGTACGTTTTACCTCCATTTAATGTGTACTTAACATTACTGTCAACCACCAGCACCGTGTGTTTCCAGCTGATGCTGCTGCTAAGGCTCTATGGATGGTTAAAGTCAAGTGGTTGTTGTTTTGACTGGTCCACCACCTTGGTCCAGGCTGAAACACCTCAACCTCAGCTACTCAGTAGATCGTCAAATGGTTTGGTTCAGAAACCCATGGTCCACAGAGGATAAACCACCATAGCTATTCAGCTCTGTATGAAAATCATCTTGCAGAGACTTGAATCATGCTTGACTGCAGGTTTACTGTCAAGTGCAGGTTGTAAAATAAAAAGAGGGCAGCACCACAAACACCCCATCAAGTATGACCATTGAAGTGATATGAAGTCTGATCGGTGATTTCAAACTGTCTGCTTTGGTCATCAGGAATTTGAAGTATACACAATTTTCCATTTATGGGCTGACACATAAAGAATGCCTGTCATGTTAGGGCTACCTCTGCTCTCCCAGGCTGTTACTGTTCATATTTTTATTGCTTGATTACTGACAAAAACTACAGTAGCAGCAGCTCACCTGGAGAGAAAGAAAAAAAAAGCAGAACTTCTAGCAGCAAATCAACCATAAATCTGGTCAGCAGGCATCTGTGATGAAGCCTGAGATCATGGAACAAGAGGCACTGACAAAGAGGAAGTGTTTGGCCCTTAAAAAAATGGCTATGTTTCCCTTTCTATCATTCCTTGTTCTCTGTGGGTTTACAGCTTTGTGGTCTTTTAAGGTGCTTCCAGTCTTCTTCGCTCTCACAACGCTTGACTCCGCTGAAGAACTTCTTGATGAGAGCTTTGGCTTCTGCTTTAACTGTGGGCACAAACACGGACATTAGAGAAGAATTTATACGCAGGGGTGTCAAACTCATTTTAGTTCAGGAGCCACATTCAGCACAACTGGATCTCAAGTGGGCCTGACCAGTAAAATAACAGCATAATAACCTATAAATAACAAGAACTATACATTTTTCCTTTTGTTTTAGTGCAAGTACAAGTACATTATACACTCCATAGCACCTTTTTAGCCATCAGTATCAGTATTGGAGGCATTTTTAGATATATTTTAAAGGTGCTGTCTGTCTGTCTGTTTATCTATTCATTCTGTCTATTTATTGTCGTGTTGTTTAGAATGAATGTATACGTGGGCTGCTGGCATCAAGAATTTCCTTCAGGATGAATAAAGTTTATCCAATTCAATTCAATTATAAAGATGTTTACAGTTAATGAACTTCTGTCTTCTGAACAAACTGAAGATTTTTTAATTTTTTCAACAATAGTATCTTGGCAAATTCATCCTGCTGGCCGGATTGGACCCTCCGTTGGGCCGGTTTTGGCCCGCGGGCCACATGTTTGACACCCCTGGTTTATAGCAATGCAAAGGTGGGATACTGATTATTATTTTATGGATGTATCCCCTGCTTGCCTTGGCCTTTTCCTCGACTCCTTCCCTCTGCAAGAAGGTGTGACAGGTAGCGAGCGAAGGACTTGAAGAGTTCCTGCAACACCAGAAAACAACCGCTGAGAATTAACCGGCAAACAGATCCGAGCCCGTTCCTTGATTTCACACTGCTGCTCCTCTGCAAACAGGAAATGATCATCGCCTCTCTCACCTTGGTGGCAAACTTCCCCTGAGTGTAAAACGGGTCCAGGTAGCGGACGACAATGTCGGCCGCCTCCTTCAGCGTCACCGGCTTGGGCGGCTCCTCCATTGGGAGCAGCGCCCTCTCCTGCACGTTGGGGTTGAAGGTCACTCTTCTGGCGCTGCCGCTGGCGGGACGGCTCCGCTTTGCCGCAGGAGATGACTCTCTGTTGGCTTCCGTGTCACCTGTCAGCTGGACATGTGCAGGATCCTCGTTAAGTTACTGGACAGGAGATGAGTCTTAAAAGTGGAGAGGACACAGACACCTACCTTCTCTATTAGAGCTGGTTTAGCTTCTTCCTCTGGTTTGTTTTGGCTGTGAGGGGTAAAAAGAAAAGAGGCAGTTTATAAAAGACAACTCTTCCTGCAAAGTTGTCATAAAATATAGCATAGTAACTTTGTGGCAGACCTCGTATCCTCTTTTAATGTTTCCTGAACCGGCTCCGGTTCTGAAGTCTCTGTTTTTGTGTTAATCGTTTTCTCCTCCTCATCATCATCATCATCAGTTATAAGTATTACTTCTTTTTGTGTTTCTTCTTGCGTCACAGTCTCCAGTTCCATAGGGCTGCCCTCCACAGCTTCTTCAGTGACAGGCGAGTGCTCCTGCTGGCAGGTGTTTTCCTCAGGGATCACAGTGGTAGTTTGAGGTAAAGTATCATTAAGTTCCTTCAGCATCTCTGGCTCCTCTTGGCTTTTTTCTGTCGTTTGCTTCTTTGTAAAGTACTGGGAAATGTTGCGAGAACTTTTGGCAGCTTCTGCCAGCTTCTGCTGCTTCTTGCTCATGGCTTTGCTGCCCTTCGTCGGGCTGTTCATGGAGGCGGCGACTGCATTCGCTCTGGCTCTGATGGACGATGTTACGGCCAAAGACGTCTCTGCGTTTGTCTCTTTTATCCTCACCTTGGCAGACGGCTCTCCACAGCCTCCTGAGCTGTCATTGTAAAACCCTCCACTCTCTGACCTTTTGTCAGAAGCAGTGTCCGACATGGAGGACTTCAGCAGTTCTCTGGCGGTCTGGAAAGGGTTGGATGATCCCCTCAGGCCTGCACCTACCCTCTTACGCTTCATCTGGACGAATCGTGGAAAGACAGAGAGAGGTTTTTATCAGAAAGTTAGTCTGCAGCTGCAAGAACCCACAATACCTGCTTCTAAACTAGCTGAAGAACATGTTTACTAAAGTGATCCTACCGAGTAGACTTCAGATGCAGATGTGAACCCCTGCAGCTCCTCAGGAAAGGTTGAAGAAGATGAGGAGGAGGATGATTCCCCTTTCACTTTAGACTCAACCTCTCTAGATTCACTGCTGCCGTCTGTCTTGTCTCCTCCTCCTCCAGTTGAGGGAGGCACCGATTTCTTCATCTCTGACACCTTCAGAATAAGAGATGTGTCAGGCATTTGTCTTCCATATACTGTAGCAACAGCTGAACGGTCAGGGGGTTACCTTCTTTAGGACGGCAGCTTTGTACAAGTTGGACGACTTGCTGCTCTTGAAGACCTCGTGTTCGAGAGCCACCGCCATGGACAGAGTGTCAGAGCTGAGAGGTGGAAGGACAAAGAACAATGTCAGTTGTCTTTAGAAAACAAAGTATGGCTAAGAAAGATGCTTGAACCGTCTGCAGAATTACTTGAATGTGTCTTCTGCCCTCTGGTGGCCATGTAGCGCCTCTTCCAAAAGGCACAGGCAGTGCTCCCTGGCCTAAAATAAGACATTTATTTACTGAATGATTAAAAATAACAGTGATAATATAAAATGATGAGTGTAGTAAAAGCTGTTGATGTAAGTGATACGTTTTCTATTCAAGACATTTAAGTGGTTGATATGTTCACACAATTTACACACAAACATACATTTCTGAAGTTTGTGGTCTCAAAAGTTCAGATATTCACAGTAATTACATCAATATTTTTAAATAGAACAGAAAATATCCGCATTTTATATACTGAAGCTGATGACTCTCCCCTCCTCTCCACAAAATGTCATCATTTTCTCCTAATACCATGTCTTTTTCTATGCTGTAGAAGTTATTACGATAGCGGGGTTGTATCGCTCTGCTGAAATGTCTCTCTTCACATCTCACGACACAGGAGTCACTGAATTCCTGTAGACGTGTTAATGAATGGAGCATATATGGGGAATGTGTCTGTGGCGTTCAAGTGCTCTGCTGTACCTTTACAGTGAGCCTGGGGATCCTCTGGCTGCTGGCCTCTCTGAGTGGGCAGTTGGCATCTGCACAGGAGGACAAGTCACTTGAGCGAAAGCACACGACAGAATGAATATTCATTCACAATGATGATTTGCTTCTTTATTTATATTACCTGGGGGAACAAAGTCCTCCCTCTGACCGTCAGTTCCCTGAGGAACCACGAGCACAGACAGAGGTCAGCAGTTAGTTGTTGGCATTGAAGGAACTTCCAATCAAGCACATGCACATCTGATTTGGTGTTTCTTATTCTTAGAATTATTTAGAGAAGTGACATTGACACACTTCCCCTATCCCTGCTGCATTCATTATGGCTTAGCTCCTACCCACATTCATCATTAACATCACCACATCTCTATGGCCAAATGACCACAACTAAATGAATCTGTTGCATTTGACACAGACCTCATGTCAGCTTGAGGGACTTTCAGAGTGAACCTTCTGCTCTGAGGTTTTCAGAGCAGAAATGAGATTAAAATGTCTCTAGAATTTTCCTGTCTGTCTCTTTCACCTGTCTATCTATATGTTCAGTTTGGTCCAGTCAAACTTTATTCAAGACATTTATACTGTCATCTTCCAGGCCTGTAAAAACTGAGGTTTTTTTTATTATCCTGGATGCAGCATAAATCTAATCCGGTAATTCTCTTCAGTGTTATCAAAGGTCCCATATTAGACACAGTTTGTTGATTCACAACAAGATTGACTCATGGTCTTAAGTAAAAATCAGAAATGACAGGCCAAAGAGCCAATCAGAAGAGAGGCGGCTCTGAGCCTCTCCTCTGATTGGCCGACTATTTTCTGAGTGAGTTAATATAGAACCTAGATCTGCTTTTGATTGAAATAAACTTTCAACAATACAGCACCATAGCTTCAATAGTTAATTGTATTTCTGAGTGAAGTGAAACAGTCTCTTAATCGTCCATGACCATCATCACTGCTTCGTTGTTTAAGTTCCTATTAGTGTACAGTTCTGACAACATTCCTGTTTTCATTTATCCGTGTTGTAAACCGTTTTGGCCAACGTCCACTTGGGCTTGCTGAGGAATAGTTTTCCTTCAGTGTTTTTGCCAGTTCCCTGAACATGTGGGAGCGATTTACAATGGGGGCCCCAGCAGCCCCTGCCTTTCTGTTGCCCGCAGCTGGCAAGCAGATGTAGAGACAAACAATGTTGGAGTTGTTTTTCTAGTCCGATTGACTTCACACTTCTATACGTGTTACGTGGCGTCAGGTATGTATTAGATCATTACGATATGATTCACCTTCCGTAGGTTCATCTGCTTTTTGAAGAGATCGGAAAACTCCTTTTTTCTATGCATGGTATCATCACTCCCATCACCACCTTCTTCTTCATCATCATACCTACAAGGTGCGACACAAGTGTTAGTCAGTAGGTTCAATCTTGCTTCATGTGGCTCTGAAATCCACAGTGAAGAAGGATAACATCCGAAATGGGACGAAATCAATTCAGCATTTCAGACTAAGTGATAAAATCTGTCCTGCCTCTCAAAGCCGTAGCCCTTCTTTCCTCCTCCGTAAAGATCGGCCTGGAAACCGAACGGTCCTTTGGGTTTTTCAGCCGCCCCAGTCGTGGTTCTGAGGACGGCCGATTTCTCCAGCTGGGCGCGTACTGCTTTAGGGTTACGGCAGTAGTCGCAGGTGCCGGCGCAATTTGGTGCTTTGTCTCCGAAGAAACTGGAGATGATGGCATGGCGACAACTGTGAGATAGATGAAGAAAAATTAGAAACTAAATACATGTAAGGACAGGAAAGTGAGATGCAAGACCATGCAAAGCTGTTTACATCATAATTTAATTCAAATCGGTCAAGACTGATTATGTTCTTGTGCGCCTCTCCATCACACAGAAGCTGTTTGGAGAGGTTATCTGGTGCATGACTGATCTATTGGATGTTGTGTAACCATGGCACACTGACCACAATCAATGTTTCTATTATGAAATAAGCCAAACAGAGCTGGCTTGTCATTTGACACACAAAATACAACAGCTTGGCTATCAGAGTTGTAAAAGCTAATAAACAGATCTATTAGCTTTTCATCTTTTGATGTACGGATACGGAGAATGGATTAGAGCAAATTAAATCCTACTTAAGGAGGTCATTTTCACTCTTTCATGTTTCCCCACACATTGAGGTTTTTGGGGGGTTGTGCAACATTTTCATTCATAACATGAGCTCACCTAGTTGCTGTATGTTCTGGTTTTCATTCTGATCCCTGCTTTACATATGATTGTTTCCACTCTTTCTACAAAAAAGCCTGACGCTCCTTTATCAGAACAAGTATTATGTAACACCGCAACCACACAGAGAGAGAGACAGAGAGTGTGTTTGGGAAGCAGCTCATTAAACCAGCCACTTCAACAACATACTAACTACCTTGCTGGAAATGGAAAGGCTGTCTCCACAGCCATGAAAGAGAGAGGAGCAGCCTCACCAAAAGGAGGTGGGGAAAGACAGAGAGAGGCACACAACAAAGAGTCTGCGAAGCAACAGTCACTCCCAGGCAGGAGCGTCAGAGAGAAGACAGCCTTTAGAGGTAGACAAACTAAAGTCAGGAGCAGAGTGGATAACTACTCTGCATCTGTGCGTGTCGCTATCAAAAACAATAGCAAAAAGAAGAGAGCAAGCCTGAAGAGCACACTGAAGGAAGAGCAGAGGAGATATTTTTCAAGAAGGAGAACAGAGGAGCAGTGGCTGGGGTTGGTTTGTGTTTGTCATCTCACTTTTTCACAACTCCACGTGCAGACATCATCTGTACCTGAGGAATTATCCCTCCTAACCCTAATCCTTAATCTCAGGCAGCATCTGAGCACTCTCCCTCCACCTCCTCCTCCTCCTCCTCCTCCTCCGGATGATTTACAGGAGTCAGAAACTCAGCAGGTAACTCCTTCAGGAAGAGAAATACCATGTTCATCACCGTCTCCTCTTCATCAACTAGTCTGCTGCTTATGTGTGTTTTTATCATGTTTTTTGCCAGTTAGTCCGAGCTTGTCTGAGCTGGGGAAAACAACAAAGACTCTCGTAGGTAAGTGCCTCTCACAGCGAGCGCGTCCGTGTGTGTTTACGTGTGTGTTTCAGAGACAAAGCACCTGAGAAATACTGCAGGCAGGGGAAGAATGACGGGAATGCCTTTGAAAATACCAACTTGCTGTGTGCAAAACACACGGAGGAAATTTAAACTAGTCTGCTTTAAAATGAGGAGGTGGGCTGGCTGCACTTTCGGAGTTACACTTTGGCAGCTGCACGTCTACGTGGTTTCTCAATGTCTGGATAACATCTGTACATAATAAAAGTTCATTACTAAGCGAGACAGAGAGACTGTGGAAAAGTTTGAGTTGGGGGTAAACAGGAAACAGAAAAGTCACACTAAAAGGTAAACACACATGAATTGTTTTTCTCCAGATCTTAAGTTTGAAAAGTAAAGAAAGGAACGCCCACCAAGCACCAACTGTGCAGATCAGCATCATGTTGCCACAGTCACTTTCCTTGTGTGGCCGTACAAAAAAAAAAAAAGCTTAACGCCCTAAACCACCAGTACCACCCTCTGTGTCATTACCCTGGTAAACATACTCACTCTCTCACACATTGGATGAAAACATTGCATTGCTTAACATCAGTTCATCCCGAGGCAGTAAAACCCTAGCGTTCCTGTCATCGTAATCCTCCCACTTTCTCTCACAAAAGCACAATTATGTAGAGACAGTTAGTCAGCAAAACGTATTCATGTTCATAAAGAGTAGAAACGATGTGCTGGTGTCACCTCGCCCACTCAGGGCATCAGTGACCGGCAAACAGGAGGTTATATCCTGATGACACTGAACGCTGGTAAATAAATGAGACACTGTGTAAACCATATTCACGCCTGACCTTCACAGTGTAAATACAACCACTCTGTTCCTGCTGCGTCACGAGGATGGATCCCAAGGAAGAGACGCTGAACCTTTTGAACAGGATATGGGTAAAGCTGCAGGGTCTGCCCAAAGCCAACCCTATAGAGGTGGGAGCTTTCTCTGTCCTGCTGACCTTCATCCGTGAGTGTCCGCTCTCTGTTGTAACTGTGTCCCTTGTGTTACTTTAAGACCGAACTGGTCACGATACTGACACGATTTGCTCTCCCGCAGTGGTGGTCCTGCTCATGATGGTGCTGACCTGCCTGCCCTGCTGCTGCTGCTGTCGTAAGACCAGGATGAAGGGATCGAACATCTGAATGAATGTGCTGCGCAAACAAGGAATTATTATAACCATTTATCATTGGGTATCCAAGCACAGGAGATGGTGCAGGTACACCAAAATAAACACAACTCTGCAGCTCTCTGGAGCACAGTGAAACCTGTGGAGTCCTATCGAATCCTATTGAGAGCCATGGTCATGTAATTCATAGGTAGATATTCAAGCCTCACACTGGGTGTGTCCAGCGGTGCTGAAGAGGTCCCAACCCTTGTTCAACAAAACACCTGTCAAACACAGGGGGACGTCCTGACTCCTGACTGACTGCCAAAGACACACCTGCCAAAGCTGCCAGATATTCAGGAGAATCCACATTCCATGGAGCATCCCTGAAGGCAACAACAGTGGCTCTGATTTGAGGAAAAGGCAGGGCCAACCACCAAATGCAAATCTAATAATGCTGATTAAAAAAAATATGAGGAATATAAATAGGAAAATTATTTACAAAAAAATAATAATAATGGAGCAGGTTGTACAGTGAGATCTGAAGAAAGAGGCCAAATGTGTTTGTTAATGTTTCTCTAAACCTGACTATGTGTCATTGTAAAGCTATGAGAGTTGGCAGCCACTTGGGAGTTCAGTAAGATCCACCAATGAAAAGGAAGCTGAAGCTGCTCCTTGGCACACTCCATGCATAGAGAGAGATCGAGGCTGCCCTCTGCTGGACATTAACGTGTACATGTGTATAATGTATAATGTATAAAACTGCATGTTGTATTTAAGCAAAGTGATTATGTAATGATGCTTTGGTATTACATTTACTGTACTTCTTACTTGGATTTTTAAGAAATAAACACACATTGTGAGCACTGATTTCTCCACTCACCCTTCTTTCTCACAGAATGACACCATGGCCTCAAAGTCTGTAATGGCTGCTTTGTCCGACTCCTTTGCGCTGCCACGTTTCTCCTGCGAACGATTTGTTGAGAGATGGTCACACACCGCGACGTTAATCTGATTCCTTACACTTAGACCGCCCTGCTGCTGAGCTGACCTGTCTGCGGGCGACTTCCTTGCGGATGAGGAAGTTAATTTGCTCCTTGTCTTTTCGGGAGTAGTAAGTGCGGCATAGGGAGGGCAGTCCGTCTCTCCCCGCTCGTCCCGACTCTTGGTAGTAGCTGGCCAGAGACTTTGCGAGGTTCCAGTGAGCTACAAACCTGCAGGATGAGCATCAGCACGTACAAATTTACATATTCTCTAGTATATGCAGAAACTAATACAGCAAAAAAAACCACGGCCTCACCTGACATTGGCTTTGTCTACACCCATACCAAAGCTGATGGTGGCTACAATTACCAACACCTTCCCCTCCATCCACTCATTCTGAACCTCTGTGCGATCTCCTGCTTTCAGACCTGCATAAGCACAAGTCAAACACATCGGCTGCAGTCCTGCTGCTTTCCATTCCCACACCGAACCTACACATCAAGAGGAAAACACTCCTACTGTACCTGCATGATAGGGCTTGGACAAGACTCCAAGTTTGGTCAGCTGGTGGGCGACCGTCTCACAGCCCTCCCTCGTCCGACAGTAAACAATCCCACAGCCCTGTTCACAAATACACAACCAGCATTTTTAGAGTAAACACAATCAGTCAAAACATATCACCATATTCAGTATCAGAGAAGAAGTTCATGTAACAAGTCCCAGCCGAGCCGTTCAAGGTAAACGTGTCATTGTCTGGTTATAAAATATTCTGCCTTCATTTGAGAGCGCTCAGGACTGAGAACTTGCCTGAAGTGAGGCGTGACATCTGTCACAGTTAAACATTGGAGAAGTCTCAGATTTGACATGCGGAGTTATTAAAATTCACGTTAAATTGCTCCTGTTTTCAAGAAAGTCGTCCCCACAGGGTTGTTGTGAAGATACCTAGTGTTTATCCTGGGATGAAAAGATTCAAAGAGCTGAGGATTGATTTGGGTGCAATGGGAACTGTACTGTTATTAAACTTTTCCACCTCCACTGTTATTCCATCACTGGTTGCAGAGATGTGACATCCAAGACTTGCACTTATCACTTATGGCTTTTTTTTAAAAATCATAATTACTTTACATTTGCTCCAATGTAGGATTCTGTTCGTCTTGGTTTTATTTTGTCAATTTCCAAGTGTTGTGCTAATGTTTGGATACATGTGATTTTTAAACACAACAGGACAGATATCATCCAGAAAATCAGTGTCCAAACTGAAGTCAATCATTTAATGTCTTTGTTTTATTAATGTACACTGTCCCTTTCTTAAATAAATAAACTATAAACTATAAACTATAGATATCCAGAAAATCAGTGTCCAAATTGAAGTCAATCATTTTATGTCTTTGTTTCATTTTTCTTTATTCCACAGTCTTTATCTTATTATCCTTGCCTAACTGTAATACTAACAAATAAAACAGAGAAACCCTTAGTCTAACTAAAGTAATTATTTTTGTGTCTGTCTTTTCAAATGAGCTGCTCCAACACGACATGAGTGTAGCTGTTTAAAAATAGAAACACGGATGAGTGACGGCTATGCAGATGTGATCTATTATTTAAGGATGGAGCAGAGCCACAGCATCCACACAGAGCCCAGTCCACTCACCTGTCCAGCAGAGCCGCTGCTCAGTGCCAGGGCCTTTTGAACAAAGGCATGGAGGTGTACATAGGGGTTCGGGAGCAGCTCCATGAAGATCACATCATAGTGCAAGTTACTGCGAAACACAGGTGTAACAAAAGACAGAGGCGAGCGCAGCCTGAGAGACTGAGCAATGTCCTCTTGTACATTCTTGGGTGCTGTGGCTGTCAGGGCCAAGCAGGGGACTCCAGCCATGCGAGCACGCAGCTCGCCCAGTTTGAGGTAGTCCGGTCTGAAATCGTGACCCCACTGAGAGACGCAATGAGCCTCATCCACAGCCAGGTAGGACACCAGGCCGCGGGAGCACAGGCCCGTCAGGCACGGCTGAAATGAAGGAGAGGCCACCATCTCTGGGGTTATGTAGAGCAGCTTCAGTTTCGGGCTGCTGCTTTCCAGGTCGGTTAGGATCAAACGACGCTCGCCGACTGGAAGCTTGGAGTTGATGGAGCAGGCAGGGATGTTCAGAGCCGTTAGGTGCTGCACTTGGTCCTGAGAGAAAACACAGGAAGTGAGCAACAAGAGAAAAAAGGGACCATATGGAACAACCTCCATTTGTCCTCCAAATGTGGTCAAATCTTCATTTAAGTTTTGCATTTTAACTAATAACACATATCATTGTATTGCTCTTGTCTATAGCCTACTACATAGATTAAACTGTCAACATTACACTGTAGAAAAATGTGAAACCCTTGGATACTGTCATCAACAAAAAGCTAACTGGAAAACAATGAGACAAGACTGGAGATGGAAGTTAGAGATGCTTTGCAAATCACAAGAAACCTCTACTGATGAAAATAATTCCTCTCAAGACAAAGATCTCTGAAGAGTGTAAGGGTTACAGCAGTCATCTCAGACAACCTGTCTGTACTGCAGTTGGAGTTGATGTAGTTCTGTGGCTACACTTCCTAAAAGCTGAAACCCTGCTAATATGACTCCAGAACCACAATGCAGAAAGATCAATAACACATGGAAGAACCACGGAGTAATAACAGGTTCATAGGACTCATTGGAGCAGGTTGGTGTCTGTGTTCATGAGTCTACCAAATGTAAATCTGATCCTGGTGTAGAGTTACATGGAGGACAATTTCCATATTGGGACACCGCAGAGAAAGCTGCTCCCCAGAAACATACATGATCTCTGTGCCTCAAGTCTGCAGCTTGACACGTTGCAACACTACTAACTTATCTCAAAACAACATGCACCTACAGTTAAAGGTAACGAACCCACCCCTATGACTATAGGGATTATGGCAATAGGTGAATTTGTCAAAATGTAGAACTATCCCTTTTATGGCCAATCAGTTCATTCAATCAGCTCATTGCCAGAGGGTCACACGTTTTGCTTGCCACTGTAACTCAGACTGCTCCCTTGCAGTGTCTCACAGATCCGGGGCCAGAGACAGGAGACTGACCTGGATGAGGGCGATGAGTGGGGAAATGACCAGAGTGATTCCCTCAGCCAGCACTGCAGGCAGCTGGTAACAGAGGGACTTGCCTGCTCCAGTGGGCATACACACAAACACATCCTTGTCACCTGCACACACACACAAAACACCAACGATTCACACATTACGGCCTCCATGGTAACCAAAGCAAAAACAATTCCAACATGTTGAGTTTCCTTGTTGCTGTTAGCAAGTTTTAAGCAACTAATTAGCTCAGAGCTACAGAGACGAAGGTAAAGCGCAGATAAATGAGCGGCTGACTGACTCACCTCTGAGGACTGCTTTGACAACATCTTCCTGTATTTTAGTCCTGAAACTGTCGAACCCAAAGTGGGTTTTTAAAGCCTGTTTTAAACTTGTTGTCATCGTCTTTCTGTTAAATTACCCTTTCTGGAGTCGTCGCACACCGATGACATCATCGTCTTAGTCGTAAATGTTTTCAAATGGAAATGAAAGTAAAAACTAAACTAAACACACAGACACAGACACACAAAAACAAATTTAACAATGGCCTATGCCCGTGGATCATTTATAAAATATTTTTTAAGTTATCTTTTTGTTGAATATTTGTGGTGAAAACAGGTGCCACAGTCAGCGCGCTCTGATTGGTTGATGCTACAAGCCTCTTCAGCTGAGCACATGCGCGCATGGACAAAAGTATTTGGACAGCAAAGGTTTCCACTTCATATTGTAGCCTAATGCTCCTTTACAAGCAGCAATAACCCTCCTCTTTTATTAGTGTCCGGGCAGCGACAGCTGCCAAGGACACTATTGTATTTGCTGATATTCTTCTTCTTCTTCTTCCGAGGAAGTCATACTTCCCATGGGCGAAAACTCACCAAACTTTGCACAAAGGTCCAGTCCCATGCCAGATTCACTCAACTCCAAGGAAGGGGGGCGTTTAAAATTAAAAACTTTAAAAATTCCTACCAAGCCAACGGTAGATGCTACAGCTGTGAAACTTCATCACAATGTAGCCTAGATGCTGCTGAAACTTTTGTCAACTTAAACTTATTACAAATTATGAAGTCCATCACTCTGTTTTTTTCAACAAGTGTAAAACTTTTAAAATGTATCTCCTCCTACAGTTTTTGCTCAATTGTCACCGAACTTGCTGCAGAGCATCTCCGGTTTGTTTGAGACTGTCCTCCACAAAACTTGTTTCTCGGATTTTTGATTAATCAAAAATTGAGAATGAAAACGTCTGACTTAAACACTCAAACATACACCATCAAATTCCTGCTAAATACATTTTCTATCTTTCTGAAAAAAATTGAGAATATTGTAGAGTCACGGTTGATGAAGTTTGGAAAATATCAGAATTTTATCTCAAAAACTGAATTTTCTAGAACATTTTGAATTCTGCTCTCATGGGATCAACTGCAGCCAATGTAAAGGTGATGTTTTTAAACATCACATTTTCTCTTGAGAAGCAAATCACTTAAAATTACAAACAAATCACCAACATTTCCATGCTGTGTAGATGCAATTTATGTATTAACAGATTTTTGTTTAGATATTAGAATTTCTGACATTTTGACTATTTTTTAAATCTGCCTCAACAACAGCTGCCCGGGCGCTGACGTCTTGAGTGTATTTGAGAAGACACACACCATGTCTCACTACCAGATAATTAGCTCACTGAGTTGAGCGCTGGTTTGTGTTGCGAGGGGTTGTGGGTTCAAGACCCAGCATGGGTGACGACGACAATGACACATAAAAATGCCAGAATCCTCACGGTGACATCACAGCAAGCCTCTAAATTAAAAAAGCAAACAGATCGGACGATGGTCTAAAGCTCACCACAACCCGAATGCTGCTCTCATGGGAACAACCGCAGTCAATCCACGAGTGACACTTCCGATTTTCTCTTATGAACATGTCCATTGTCTAGATGCAATTTATGTATTATCAGATTTTTTGTTTAGATATTAGAATTTCTGACATTTTGACCTTTTCTGAAATCTGCCTCCACAACAGCTGCCCGGACGCTGACTCTATGAGTGTATTTGAGAAGACACACACCATGTGTCACTTCCAGATAATTAGCTCAGTGAGTTAAGTGTTGGTTTGTGGTTCCAGACGAGGTGAGTTCGATCCCCAGTTCAGGTGATAAGTATATTACATCAATATACCAGATAGTCTTTGAACAAAATCTTAGACTCATAGCAGATGATGTTTGACACAAACATCAGAATTTTACCTCAGAAACGTTGCCTGCGCAACAGTGAATGGTTTACTCAATTTGTGAAGCCACCGTGGCACTGCCACTTGACAATTAGCTCAGTGCGATAGACAACAGTCTTTAGTTCCAGAGGTTGCAGGTTCAATCCCCAGCTTGTGCAGAAATGAACATTCCAAGCTCAATTAACCTGTCTTCCTGTTTCTTGTGCAAAATTTGCCCGGACACGACCCATTGCTGCGCAGCAGCTATAATATTAACCTTTATAGTTTTAATTTAAAGGGGTTTGTTTGTTTGATTTTAACTTAGAAAGTAGCTACCTAACCTTTCTACATCAGACATTTTCATTTTATATAGCCTAACTTGATTGAATGGATTATCAGGCTACCATATTGTGTTCCTGCTGTAGGTCGAGCTGATTTTAATGTTTTCATACACTGTCAGGCGGTTTAATCTACACTGAAACATAATATTGGTTGCATATTCACAAAGGATTATTATGAACCATGAATAACTATTGGGGGTGGGGGGGTTGAATGATGGAAAATCCACAGACAGAATTGCCACCAGGTACATTTGTCAACCTCTTTAACACATTAGGTCTCCTACTAGAAAATGATACTGTAAGGAATTAGTTACTGTTACTGTATGTGAATATTAATGCAATATTCACTGTAAACTGTTATGGGAGTAAAATGAAGTAGTAAAAGTAAAATGCTATAAAATCTGTGTGGAGAATATGCAACTCAACCTGGATTTGATTATTTGATTAAATGTGCTCACATTGAATCAGACGAGGGGTATAATGTCATGTGTTATACTTTTGATGGCATAATGCATCAAATGATTTTGGTATAAAAGACAATAATAATCCATTGTCCCATTTTATTTGCTAAACTACCAGAAAATCAAACTGAACTCATGTCATTATTTTGCGACCTGAGGTGAAGTGTCAGATCATTTATAAAATTCAGTGCTGGAGTAGCCTACTGCCACCTGCAGGTTTTTTCTGTGATCTAGGAATATGGCCGATATATGTATGCAAGCAGAGACAGAGCAGAGGAAGGCCTGAGAAAGGAGGGATAATAGCGAGCAGGGAGAAACAAGAGAAGATGCTGAGGCAGACAACTGATACCACCACTTTATTCACCCAAGATAGTGTGAACCTGTACACACCACACACACACATTCATTGCCATCATCTTAAGATTCAGCCATTTTGTCTGTTCCCGCATAGACCGTGCCCCTGCACCAATAAACAGACCAAAATTTAAGACACATATTTGCTTTATTTGTTATTCACATAGTGCATTTTCACTGCAGGATTAATATTGCACAGCGCATTACATAAATGCTAGAGGCTTTGTTTGAAATGTATGAAAATACATTATGTACGTGAGCAAAGGGAAACATGACGACATGGTGGGTTCAGTCACTGACAAGTGGCCCATTGAGATGTGTGCAGTATATTGTCCTACGTACGCTGAGAGCACCGACCTGAGTTAGCGGACGGGCTGTAGCAAGAGAGACTCCCTCTAGGGGGGCAACGTGATAACTATAGTGAGAGAGAGGCAGCAACAATCACAGTGAAGCAGTAGCAGCACAGAGCGTGGTAACGTACTGGAACTATTGATGGTCCTTTACATCAGGATCTCTGATTTTGATTACAGTATAACATAACCTGGTTTATCATACTTTAACATGATGTCTACTGGAATTAGAAGGCAGAGGTGACGGAGGGAAAACTCAACCCCAGAGACAGGATGTGGAGCAGAGACACTGGGTCTTAGCTGCTGGGGACCTGATCACCAGATCCTTGATGATCTCCACTGTGCCAAACAAGGGGAACAGCTTCTCGTTGAAGCTCTCGTTATAGGTGTAAATGTGCAAGTGTTTGTCCACGTCATAGAAGGACAGCTGGCCGTGGTCGTAGTCGAGATAGATGCCCACTTTACGGGGGATGAGGCCCGGTGGCAGGGAGGTGAAGGGCACGGTCAGCGCCTTCAGCTCGGTGCCCCTCTCCAGCCGCAGGGTCAGGTACCCCGTGTTGGTGTTCAGCGACTTGAAGCCTTTCCTCAGGGCCGACTCCTTAGCCACGCCCAGTCGCCAGTCCCGCTCGCCGACCTCCACCTCCCAGTACTGGCGGCCGGAGCCGAAGCCCTCCACCCCGACGGCGCACCACCAGCCGTCGAAGCGTTGGTGGTAGTTAGGAACATCCTTCCTCTGAAAGCCACAGCGCATCCTCTTCTCATCGGTGGAGATGAGCAGATCAGGGTTGGCTGTGTCCAGATCCAGAGTCACCTCAACTACAGAGAAACGCAACAGTCTGAATTACCGGACAGGTTCAGAGGAGAGGACACTCACTGAAACATTGATTACGTGAATCCCGTACCTGCAGCATCTGAGATCCAGTCCCACACTGCAAAAACAGAGATGACAGTGAAAACAATATAATGTTGCAAACCTAGTATTACACATATCGCAAAACTGTGTTTTTGGTTCAGATGTGCAGTAGACCATAGCAACAGTGTTTATGGACTGGAGAGTGGATACTGTCAACATGAGAAAGTTGAGGAAATGAAATTCAACCTGCAACATCTCCATCAGGCAAACACACGTGAAATAAAAGCATGTTTTATCCACAGACAAAAGATGATATCGCAAAATAATTATCAATGCATGGAAAATCTATATATGATAAGTGTAAGTGCACAGTGTTTTCTATGGATTGCAGTCCTTATTTATTTTTAATATGCATGTTTAAGTGTTTCAAAATAATGGATGTTATTGTAGTGTGGTATTTCTTTATTGTTCACATAGATGTAGCATGAAAAACACCTTTCAGGCTGAAATGTTGCATCAATACATATTTTTGGAGCTGGAAAATGTCAATGTGTAGCAACCTCTCATGCTGTTTTTTGTCCTGCACTTGATGTGCACACTATTCACCTCTTTCACAACATGCCGAATATATGCAAAACTACAGAAATACTGCCCATCAGGTTTTCATTATGAATGCTGAGCTACTGTATGTGGCTCACCTGGTTGGGGAACATAGGATATGCCACCTGGAAGGAGATAACAACACATTCATAGTGGTGTGAGAAAGACAAATGTACAATAAATTTCAACCTAATTCTGTTTTGATTGACAAACCAATATTCTGAGTCCTCTGCTTCCACATGAGCCACTGCTGTGGGATGGTGTCCTGTAAGAACACGCCAAGAAGATTTGTGTTATCCAATACAATAAACTAATTAAGTGCAGGTCACAGTGAGCGTGTGATAACATGGGTCTTTACCTTATCTGGGCGCTGCAGCATTAAAGTCCACATGACCAGCTCCATAGCGGTCAGCAGATTGGGCGCACGGCCCCAACGCCAGGCTGACTGCAGATCATCCAGAGCCTTGGCCACAGGTTCTCCAGGCCACACGCTCCCCTGCAAAAATGATCAATGGTAACAACATGTGACGACCCAGTGAAAGAAAATCAGTCTGATCAGTCAAATGAACGAGAAACATGAACTCTGTGAACCCACCTCAGGCTGAGCTCTCACATCTTTGATCCAGTTGAGGATCCCATTTTTGGCTTGCATCAGGTCTTGCTCATTAATCAGATCAGGCAGTTTGCCCTCATCCATCTCTGGCCACCCATCAGTCTGCAGGGGCCTCTTCTGCAGGTACAAAGATGCACATATTCAGTCATCCCTACACATACTGATGCTATCAGTATCTCCTGGTCGTTTGTTTCTTAATCAGCACCTTGCTCTCCAGTATGGAGGCCCACTGTAGGATGAAAGCCTTGCACAGAGGAGTTGGCCAGGTGTCATCCTGGTTCCAGATGTGCTCCAGGACCGCTGACCTCTGCGGGCGGGAAACAGAGATGGAACATAGGCTTGGTGAAAGTAGATTCATCTCTGCACCATTTCTGATGACAGGCTTATTGATTTGACTTGATGTGTGTTTAATGTCCACTTTACCAGGCTGACACTCAATGGTCCAACAGAAAGATGATTTGTAACCAATATTGGTTTTTTTCATATCATGTCTGGTTTGATGGGTGAGTTGGTCTCAGTTAATTATTGTTTAACCTGGATACAGACAGGCCAGCCCTGAAAGCCTACAATAACAGGCAGCAGGTGTTTATCTTGTATGCAGTGTGTTGCCAAGGTGCTGTACCTGACACACTCGGTTGAGGTCTCTAGCCAGATCCACAACGAACAGCTGATCCTCATCCAGAGGCTCCCTCTTGTCTCTCTTCGCTCTCTTGTGTGATTCCTACAAAATAACGTCATTTTCTTTAGGACACTGTAAAGGTTCTCAGCAAAAAAAGATAGACAGAAAGACATTTGGAGGACAAAAGTGCTGCTCTGCGAGTGCCTTGGAGATTAATAAGGTCAAATCAGAAAGCAGTTGGTCACTCAGCCTAATCAAAATTCACATTGCGGCTCTGGTCCTGTCAGCAGAAACAAAAGACACCCTTCCCTTCCAGCCTCTCTGCCTCAATCCATCTCATCAGCAACTCTCTGCACACTGTGGCTGTTTCTTGTTAAACAGAGCAAGGAGAGGAGAAATGCGTGCTGTCACATGGCAGGGTAAAACAAAAATAATGTTGTTATATCAACTGTCTGCTTAAGCATCCGAGTGACCCACAAACCTTGCGGCCGGGAGCAAAACAGGTTTGCACATTAAACATGCAATGTTTCTGTAGAGTGAACCAAAACATGTTACCTTTATCTTGGCCGTGAAGTTTTTGGCCGGCTCCAGCATGAAGTTAAAACAGTGCATCATCTTGACAGAGTTCCTGCAGTGAGAAACACCAACAAATGTGACTCCAGATAATCACATTCACATGACTGTGTCTTACTTAATCTTACTCTCTGCTCCTTTGCAGTCACAGAAACTCAAGACAGGACAGTAGATTACATATTTCTGAATGTCTACGTTTTCCCCATCTACGCGGTCCCTTTGCTGCAGAGATGCGGATGATGCGGACAATTCTCAGTTGTACCTCCCCATAAAGCCCAGAGATTTGAGCATGTTTCCTCTCTACACAGTTTAGTGGACATTATAAACTGGATGTCAATGAATTTACACCGAATACACAACTTTTCGCCGATCACCAATCACAATTTGTTAAGCTGACTCAGCGTTTTCTGACTGCAACTTGAGGGGGACATCACAAATTGTGTTTAGAGAAATATCAATACAATTAGACAGACTTTTAATTTTAAGGATGCTAAAATAGCTGCATCTGCTTTTGCCTCCATGCGCCTTGAATGCTGTAGCAGCCTTTAATCCTGTGTCAATCCAAAAAACCCTGAAGCATCTGCAGACTTGGCATAGCACAGCTGCTAGACTTCTAAAGCAGGACTAAGCTGCATCATCACATCACTCCTGTTTCAGACTGACCTTTTAACCCATTATGAACCATTACGTTCTTTGAGATGCTCAGGCAGAGGTCTGCTATTTGTCACAGAGTCTAGGATGTAAATGACAGGCACAGAGCCTTCACTATCAAGGCCCCGAGGCTCTGGAACGATTTGTCTGAGGGATTATGACAGTCTGCGTCACTGTCCGTTTATAAGTCTTGCCTCAAAACTTATTTTCATCGACAAGAATTTCCTGATTTTACAACTGTGTATTAAACAGGATGGCTTTCTAGTGAAAAACCTGTTTTGGTCTCTAAGAGGCGACACTGTCATGTCGTGTAAATCATTGAAAACATGATGGAGAGTTCACACGGTCATAAGGGTGACCACAACAAGTTTTTAAGTGGGTGAAGGATGTAGCGCCCTTGGCCCTGGCTGGCACTGCCAAATACATAAATGATCCACTAACCAAGTTAATAAAGTCAAATTATAGCTGGTGAGATATGGGGATTGTGTCTGCCGTTCAGGAGGTCAAATCGGGCTGAGAGAACAGCAGTGATCATTAACCGGAGCAGGACCAAAGCGGGAAACGTGACAGGCCCTGCACGCCACCCTGATTGTCTCCTTGGTCGGTCCCTCTCTATCTCTCTCTTTCTGTCCTCCTCACTCATCTCTTTGAGTCATTCCCTCACTTTCTCGGCAATGCAGAGGAATACAGGGGCTGGCTCTGTCTTGCTGGCACCGAAGCCAGTCAGGACAACCAGCCTGAACAGGTTCTTATGCCAACCCAGACTAAAAGGATGATGTGGATGAATTCACTGGCATTAATTAAACCTCTCTGCACATCTATGTCGTTAATTCCAGCTAATGTTTATCTGCTGTTTAATTAAACACAACCACAGACTGCCCCAGTTATACTGTGAATAAAGTTATTCTCATTAATATAAAATATAGTTTTGCAGCATTGCAGCTCAGCCAAGCTCCACAAAGCTGCAACATTATGACATTTGTATGTGTATGCAGCTGATGTGATATAACACAAGATCCGCAGTAACACTGATTTATACTGAGAAACACTGCTAAAATGTCACATTTGCATACACACATTGACAGGATATTGCAATCGCGTGCACAGAAATTAGACTACATGGGTGTTGGTGTTAAGCAGGAACAGATTGGTTGAAGAGGATTTATTGGTGTCGTGATAAAACATGACCATGCAGCTTTTGCAGTCTGGGCGACCCAGTTCGAGGGCCAGCTGATGACTGCGCAGGAGATAAACACACACCTGCCGTGTGACTTTGCGGCAAATCTGTTGTCTGTTGTGAATGCAGTTGAGAATCTTTCTGCACGTTACAAACTAATCTGTTCACTGCTGCGCGCGCGTGTCATACAGTCACAAATTTCATACATGTATCCTGCTATTGTCGTTTTTTTTTAATGCGTCCTACACAACAACGCAAATAACACAGTATTGGGTCTTTTTTAACGTGCAGACGGCGGACAGCTTACCTTGCTCCTCACAAGGCTGCTGACTATAAAAGTGCGGTTCTCTTCTCGTCACAGGCGCGCGAGGAGTCTGAGCTGGTGTTTTGTCTGCGTGCTGCAGTGTCTGACCTTGTTTACATACACGGCGGCTCGCTCGGGAAGGTTCGGCCTCCTCCGGCAGTGACGAAGGCGACTGTGACGTCAGCCGGACACGCAACCCATGTTTGTGTGGTGAAAAAGTTACACACAATTAAAGAGAGATGGGTTTTTTTTTCTTCTTAAAACAGAGGACAGTTTCATTTTCGTATTATATGACAATGGTGTTATGCTGTCTGGAGACTTCTGAGATTTCTGAGGGGGAGAAATTGTAAATGACTCTAACCCACACCAATAGCCTAGGCTACTTGAAGTTTATAGCCTACTATATCATGTTATTTGCCACAAAAAAAAGAGAAAAAAAGATTGTAGGCTACTTATAGTTTTGGTTCTATTTTAAAATGGGTAAACCTGAGTCAGCCTGAGTTATATCCTCCCACCAGAAAAAAAGATTTAAATCTTTTCCTGCACCTTTACACCTTGACCTAATTTCCTGGATTACATTCAGTTGCAGCCCCTTGCTATAAATCAGTGCTGTGAAAACCAAGGATGCAGTTTGTAACAGGATGTGATTACTAGAAGAAATAAATAAATACAAAGTAGTAGTAGTGATGAAAGGCTGCAGGCTGCAGGCCTGGAATAACTTCAAACTCAAACTAAACACATCATAGTGTTATTTGGATGATGATTGGATGAAACCTGAGTGCTGCAATTCTCAATATGTGACTCTCACCTCTAAAGTGTTAAAACTGTAAAAACAATCTGGTTGAATGAAGCAGCATGCACACATGACAGTTGTTTCACTCTCAAGTTCCAGTATGGGACCGCAACAGGTAGCAGCACGAGCAGCAGCACCAGTAACTCAAAGAGAACAGAAATGAGGAAACTATACTGAAAGAAAGACTGTACAAAAGCGAACTAAATGTGTGCGCTTCAAATAGAAAACTAATGTACTGTCAAATAATAAACTGTGTTGTATGAAACAGAAAGTCTGTGTGTGATTTATTTCAATACTGAATGTGAAACAAATGTAGACTAACTTGTAACAGCTGTGGCCATCACACAGTAACTGCTGGTTTCAGTGTTACACAGGAATCAATGATCAGAAGTCCAACAACAGAGTATTTAAATGTACATTATCTCAGTATCATGGACCATTGCAGGATTATTTCTGCTTCATTTTCTCGCTTCATTGGCTAATGATAAAGAAAAAGTAGTTCAGGGCATTTTTCTACTTCAAAGGCCAAATAAACAGATGCTTCTACTGTCTCCTATATGTCTCCTGGGTGCAGCACTGTCTGTATCATCTGTATAGGGTTGAAGTGATGATGGTGTTTCCAATTTGCACTTGTTAGACTGTATTCACAGTGGTCAACTACTGCCCCCATCTGGCCTGAGATCATACTCTTCATATGTAAAATATCATCAACACAGGAAGACAATAGAAGTTCAGGTAATCTAATCACGGTTGATGTGACTGAACGTGATTTAAGCAACAGAATTCAAACTCAAAATACATGATATAATCGAAGCATTAGGATTGTGTCACAAAATGGACATGACTGTGCAATCTGACATGTTATCACAGTGGCCTGCCATTACAGCCTGCATTTATTATTATGATATTAATTTGTATTGATAGTAATAATGAAGTGAAAATGGAAACCTGGGAAAGAGTAAGTGAATAAATCCCACTATAAAATACACTTCTCCAACTAACCACCAGATGTCAAAGGTCAGGTTTGCTGAAAGGTCTGGCTAATCTTTATGTTTGTTTACTGCTGCTTCTTTGTCATTGTAACAGTCTATTAACAAAGCAATATAAGACTTTATTACATTTGTTTTCACAGAGACATAACGAGGAGTCACTTGTTTCTTTCTTAAATAAATATAGTACATGACAATATGCAGGACAAACATTTTGCATGTGAATAAGTTGCAGAACAACTTTGCTGGATCAAGACAAAACACGTCTTGACAAGGAACTTGGTATTTTTCCATTGTTTTCATTTCACATTCACTCTGCTGTGGACTTGACACTTTTTTGGATAACAGAAGAGTAAAAACTTAATTAAACATAAACATGATTAAAGTATTACGTTATAAAATGTTTGATAAGAAAGTAAGACATCATATTTTTCCCATTTGACAGAAAATAATAATTGGGGTAAAGAAAGAAATAAAAGACTTCTGATGAAACCATTGACAAAACCTGTCTTGAATGTCTTGTTATAACTTGATGAAAGGCACTCTCTCTTTAGCTCCTTTTTTTTCAAATTCCCCCCTTCCAGGCTGACCCACATGCTGGAGCAGTTTGACACAGCCCCAATGGCGAACATGACACGCTTTACAGCAACTCATCAGACAGGTCTCTGATAACAAACCAGGCAGTGAGGCCTGTGGCTGAGGAACCGCAGAGTAAAAGAGAAGAGCAAACAGAAACACAAATGTTCACTGACTGAGAATAATCAGCAAAGTACAGTAAATAGTGGTTCCCTTTTTGGTGAGTTTCAGTCCTGTAGGCCACACATCTCCTCCCCCTCTATCCTCAACAGGATCATCACTTCAAGTGTTTTTTAACCTTTTCCTGAAGGGTGTGCAGCTTATTTTTGGTCACACCTCAGCTTATGAACCAACATTAAATGTCTCTCAGTATAATGGACTCAGTCTTGAGGTATCTAAAATCATCTCGTATGAGTGTGTGAAGGATCCGATCATGATCTTCAGTCTTTGTTGTCATTTGTTGACTATAGTGTTGAGTTTCTTTCACATTCATCAGGCAGCTTGAGACATGAATCGGTATCACACAGGCAGAACAGTGCTGTTAGTGTCCGGGTTGACGGGAGGAGGTGTGTCCGTCTGAATGTCAGCCCCCCTGTTGGTGTAGACACTCTGAGGAGGAGAGACGTCCAGACTGGAGGAGAGGATGTTGTACGGCAGCTCCACAGACTGGCGGATACTCTCTTCATATGATGGAGGAGGCTGGAAAAAAACAAGTTTTATCACACGTTAGAGGCAAAGCTTCAGGCTGAATAGTGACATTACATTTTGTTGTCAGTGGCACGCAATGCAGATTTGCTTATTGATGCAAAGAGCAGGCCTTGAAGCTTTAGTTTTCAGACTTTCTCATCACCTTCTTAGAAGGCTTGTTAGCAAACAGTCGCTCACTTACACATGCAGATACAACAGATAAAACATTAGCATCATTTGGGATATTCAGTCTATTGTAAGCTCTGTTTTTGATTGATTGATTTGATGGAAATTTTTATTGTCCCCAAAGACCAATTAGATCAAACACATTAACACATAGATGTCATCAGTAATTTTAACATAAGAGATGGAATGAATGATCTCAGATATCTATTGGGCCTTTCCTTCCTTCCTTCCTGATGGCAACAGCCTAAACTCTTTAGAGGATGCTATGGGTCTGCTAGCATGGCCCTAGTCCTCCGAATACACCTGACCTGATAGACCTGACTGAGATCAGTGTGATTTACACCAATGATCTTTTGGCTCTGTTTAATCATTCCCAGCCTGTAGATTGCTGAACCAACATGAGTATGATGAGATAAGCTCTCAATATAAAAAGTCCTCAACTTCCTTCAATAAAACGATCTTTGGTTGACCTTATGGTAAATTACTGGCCTCAAAGGTCAGCAGTTTTGTCCAGAATAGTTCCTAGGTACTTACACTGACTGACTGTCTCTACTGGTCAACCCTTTGTGATAGTTGGTGACATGTTAGGTGGATTCCTACAAATGTCTTTGGTCTTAGTGACATTAAGTTGTAGGAATGATTCCTCACACAATTTAATGAAATTGTCCAGGACAGACCCATGGCCCACCTCATGGTCCTGCAGGAGACTAAGGATCACTGATTATTATCACTCTATTATTTTTTGGTCTCCACCAACTCCTCAGACAAATAAATGTCTCTTTAGCTGCTGAATGTTCAACATGGTTAGAAAAAATATGAATCAACACTGCTAGAAATTTTCATTTGATAATTAATTTACTTTTTTGACACCATACTGACTTGATAATGGAGAACACACTCAGGTGTGATGTCTACCCCCAAAAACAAGTGTAACGTGTTTGTGTTTACGTTAACAATTTTTTCTGCGCTCACGTCAGCCTGCTGGAACGTGTTTTCCTTTAATACATTATCTTCCTGATCACATCTGGCAGATTCACACTCCCTGACTGAGTCCTCTTATCTTTTAATTGCTTGGGGACCCTCCGGCGACAAGAGCAACCTTACAACCCTGCCCTCTGTCTGATACATGCACCACACAGGCCGCAAAAAGTTTTACTACTATCCAGCCTCAGGTCACAGGACAGACAGGGGGAAATTAAGGGGCCATCATTTAAACTCTACTAACAGAGTCTAAAAGGGAGGAGGGGGGACTAGTGTGACGGGTTGACTGCAGTGCCATGTGTGAATGTGCTTTCTGTTTGTGTGTGCGTGTGTGAAAGAGATGGGCAGTCATGCTGGGGACTGTTTAATTAAGGAAAGGGTGGGGAGGTCAGAGAAGAGAAAAACAGTAGAAGACAGGATCACAAAGCAGCATTCTCGGGGACTGTTTGCACTTAGGATGCAGGCTTTAATTATGTTTGATGTGCCTTTTTCTCATTACCTTGTTTGCTCAAGCGTTGGGCAAGTCAAGAGCTCAGCAAAAGATCAACACGGCGGTAAAACCTTGAAATGCAGCCGCCAGCACAATTCACCAGCAAGCCTCAGATGGGCTGATAGGGCATCCTGTTTAGCGCTCTATGAATGCCGTCTAATCTTTGAACACGCTCTTGTTACAATATTGTATGACAGCGTGGTCACAATAGAAAGAACCTACTTCTCATCCATCTCCATTGATAGTGAAACTACACCTCCTCCAGCACATCCACAGTTTACATGAGCTTCGGCATTCTTTGAACCAAGAATAGAGACTCAAAAAGTTTCTCTATTCCCAAGCTTAACAACAGCACCTGACAGCCTTTGTGACTGTATCAATTGCTATGACACAATCCTCCTGATCCCAAATAAACCCCACCTCAGTCACAATGGGTCCATTGAGGCCGAAGCGGTCTGCGATCATCATGTGGATCTGCCTCTGGCGGTCCTTCTTTCGAACGCTCTCGTAGGAGGGCAGCCTCGGCAGGGGGGCCTCCAGTGTGGGCAGGCTGTAGCTGGAGGGCAGGCCGATGAAAAACAGCTGACCTGCCTGCTGAGACACAAACAAGCCCCCAAAAAACAGAGAGACACTTATGAGGCACAGAAAGAAGAGAAGCTTTGAGGGTTTGTGAACAATCACCCAAATACACTGATACCCACTTGTAAACCCACAGTAAGATGCATTACAGCATTTGCTATACAAGTGGGTGCTGCCTAATCTCCAGCATACTCTATATGTATTATAATAGGGGATTGTAAGTGTGCGTATCTGTTTCAATAGTGTATACAGGATGATGTCCCTCCACTGCTTCACTCTCTCACCTGGGTGCTGTTGTCGTCCATGGTCTGTGTCTGCTCTAGACAAGGAGATCCCACCAGCGTCTGTCTGCTGCTGTAGTACTGAGGAGGGGCGTCCTGTAAAACAAGCCGTTAAAAGACTGTTAAAAGTGTGTAACCAAGCCTGGGTAATTAATTAACCTGTTTCAGTTAGAGGGATTTATCAGTTTATGTTTTAACTAAATGATCCATGCTGCGCTACTCTGGTGCCATGTCTGCAATTAGTCAGAAACCCACTAATTTCAGCCCAATTGACCAATTTTCATGCCTTGTTTAATCACTGTAGACACTGGCTGCTTCAGCAATACCATAAATTATCTAATCAATAAGACGACCACCCTCCGATTTCCGTGCCTCCTCCCAGTCCCCCCCCCCCCAAAACAAGACCCGTCAGTGTCTCACTGTATTAGGTGCAGGAATCCTGAAAAAAAAGGCCGCCAGGAAAACTAGGTAATTGCCTCTGGTCTAAATGAGTCTTCTTTGTGTGGGGAACAATGTGATGTCCCACTGTGTCATCTGGGTCCCTAGGCAACAAACCACACCGTGTGGTCTTTTCAGAGCCTCTCTATTCCCCCTGTGACTGCAGCAGGTACCCTCTTAACGAGCACACTCCAATACACATTATGGCCTTGTATGTCATTTGGGGCGGCATTACAACAAAGTCAATTTGTTGCCTGACTGAGATTTAAATGCGACAGGAGGATAAGAGGTGTAAGAGCGACATTCGCTGCTAATATCAGCACGATTCCTTCTGACTTAGAGGCGGCCAAAATAGGAGTTGGGCTGTCACACTGAGGAGTATTAAAATATCTGATTTATCATTTTCCCAGGCTACTTCCAACAATGACATCACTCACACTTAGAGTGACGTACGCTAACGACCTTTGCCATAACCCTCACATCATTTCAGAGAGAGAGAGACCGCAGTAAAAAGGTGATGTCAAAGGTCACTTTCCCTCACTGGTTTGTACTTTTAAGAAGCAAAAAAAAGGTCCTCCGGACAGAGAAAGAGAGAGAGAGAAAAAAAGAAGAGTTGTCCTTTTGTCTCCTGCCATTGATTCAATCAGTGTGAAAAAGCACAACCGTGTAAAATCAGTGTTGAAGTCGGGGGAGGACCCCAGCGGCAGTGTGCCTTTTTCAACGCCACAACCTAAAGGAGATCCATTGTCCCCCTTGTGTCCCCAACACCCACAGTAGGGTCTGTCCACTATTCATGGTGCAAACTGAAGCAGGGAAAGGTATGTGACTATGAAGTTGAGGACATGAAATGTCCCACAGGAACACAATGAAAGAGTGTTTAAGAGTGTATTTTTTTCTCTCAGGGAATGTGTAACCTTTACTTTCTCTCTCCTTACAACTGAAACAACTCTCTCTTTTTTCCCATCACAAACATTAATTACACGTCGGGATTGGCTCAGGGAAACAACATTTAAGCAAATTAAATATCACATAATAAATGAAAATAGGCCCTGAAACTACAATATGGATACTGGCACTGTGTTTACAAGCTGCCATGTCATGTGTACTTCACTGTACTGACCTCACAGTAAGGAAAGGCAGCAGCGCTGTCTTATCAGCCACATTGTGTACTGTATGCATGCAGCTGTAACTAGAAGTCAGCATGGACAGTTTGTACCGGTTGAGACGCTCTGTTAGCTCCTTAAATGGGACAACAGACTGTCTCCATTAAAAACCACAACTGAACGGAGCTTCCTGTCTGTCGAAGGAGGGCGACGGTGGTAATGGTGAGGGGGGTGCCAGTGGTCTCCCTGCAATCTAAAGATAACCCCGAAATTTCACCCCTGGGACTTACAGAGGTGAGAAACAAGTCAGGAAGAGGAAGCTGAAAGAATAGGCAACCAATGAAAAGTTACTTCTGTGTTTACATTTCCTTTACACACACACACACACAGCCAGCTGAAGTAGAGACACATACTGCCTCAATGTATGCGTAAAAACATCAGGTCATTTTTTGCTTCACCTGCTCCGTCAGTGTTAGAGACACATTTCGCAGTGATTTAATTGCGCTGGTGCTGAAGTGGTATCAATATATGCAGTTAGTGTTAATGTCTGTCCAATTCCATTAGAGTTACTGTGGCACCATTTGTGAGAGCAGCTATAGTTCAGCTGAGGCAAATTCATTGCCTGACAATGATCATATCAAGTTTATTTTGGTCCTTTTCCCACAGCCATGCAAATTGAATCTGACACTTCTTAATGGGTGTCTTTGAGCCCAGGTCCTCTCTGTCAGTGGGATCCCAACAAATGTCCCGCATCAGGATCAAAACTGAACATCCAGGTCACTTGGAAAAAAGAAAAAAAAACTCAGCACAATAGGCACTTTCTGCCTCTTTGTTTTCTTACCATATCTGCATGAGGCCCCTGATAGGAATGGACTTTGCAGCACTGAGGATCCTTGTGGTAAATAATGGACAGCAGCACCACAATAACAACAAAGAAGACCAGAGAAGAAACTGTTTGAAAGCAGGAGAGAAGGAAGTGTTAGTCACAGTTCATCACACAGCAACTTGTGGTCCAGCAACAACGTGAAACAGTAAAGAATCCAGACAGCTTTTAACAAATTGAATAGAGAAATAGCTGTTGACTCAGGTTTGATTGACAGTCTGTCTCTACACTGTGACAACTTAAAAGTAAAATTTCCCTCTACCTGACTACAAGGAACAATTAAATATAAAACAGGGCTGTTAGACTAATTCTGCCATTATGTGAGTGCTATAGCAATCAAATGAGCTACAATCTGTCACCACATGTGGAAAATGAAAATGGAAATTTCCTTAGCCTTATGACACATGATGCATTATGGTTAGATTAAATGCAAATACTGATCAGCGAGCAAGTAGGTGGAACAGCCCACACAGAGAGTTGATGGCTATGCTTAGAATTCAGTTTTTATTTGCTCTGGACTCAATTTTTAAACACCTAAAGCACTTTAAACGGTTTACTTACAGGACGCAGCGACCACTGTGAGTTGATCCGATGTCAGCTGTGAGGAGGGAAGAGTTGGACTTGCAGTTGTGGACATGTCTCCGGTGTAAAATGTTAATGATCCCTTCTGAAATCCTCTGGAGCTCATTAGCTTCAACACAAAGGCTCTCATCATTTGTTTTATTTCACATCAGAGAAAAGAAGCGGAGAGTGGCTCTGTTGTCGCTCCTCGTCATTGTCTCCTCGGTCCCCGCGGACAGACAGGATGACAGTCCACATGCGCTCTGAGTGAGAGTCGGATCTCCAACTCTCTCCTCTACAAACCGCGTGACGTCGCTCTGGCTCTGCGCTGGACGGCGGCTCCGTGTGGTCTGTGGACTGGCGCTGTCATGGGAGCAGCAGGCACTAATTTACGTGGATTTTTAACCCAGGAAGCAAAAAACAAAACAAAACAAAAAAACACCGTGTGCGTAAAATATCCAAAAAGAGACGTCTGGTTTAGGTTCCGTGCGTAATTTCAAAATCCATTTGGTATTTCTATATATCTTATCGGGCGGTCCAGTTTAGTTAAGGAAGTAGACAACTGCTGCCTCCTCTGCCGTCTGATTCACTGCATCCAGACCAGGAGGTTAACACACTGAATGCCTGAGCTGGAGTCCCGTTACCCCGGAGACCGTGGTGGGGATCCCGTCTTGGGATGATTTCTATACAGACAAAGAGCCTAAATGTAGCATTAGTATTCATGAATGGGAACTATGGAAAACATGTCTTCCTTTTACGACCACTTCACACCCCATGAATCATTGTATTTTTGGTAAAATCGCAAACACTGCAGATCTTTCTTTGGTTATAATATTCAACCAAAGCCAGCAGGAGCGCCGTGGTGTGTCTTCAAGGTGGAGAAAGGCTGGTAAACTTTTGGATTCAAGTGATGTCTGAAGATATACAGGCTGAGGCTACCATACAAATTTATTACCCATAAAGGCACTTAGAGATATCTGTTTTCATATTTAGCTCTTCTATAGCCTTGATCATAACCTTGTTCCATCACATAAGCTAGAAAGACATTAAAATACATGAAACAGCTTACAGGTAAAAATCCTGGTAAAAAAAAAAAAAATCAGACTGATGACTGGGCAGAATTTAGTAGATCTGCTTTGGAACTAGTGCATGGTGTTGGTTTAATAAGCACATGTGATGGAATAGACCTCCTGAATGTGTGAGGCACAGATTTGGCTTTGGTCCAGGTTTTATATGATATAATGGACCAAAAGCAGCAGGGAGAAATTAGTTCTGCATGCTGTAGGCCAAATATCATTTTTGAAGCAAGGGCAGTGAGACCTCAGTAGTGGGATAGAGCACGCACATCCAAAAGTATTGCAAGTGCAGGACTAACAAAATAAGACTTAGAAGAAAAAAGAGTGAAGTCCGCACTGTTGAAGCTCCTCAAATGTTGTAGGCTAGGAATCAATGTTTCGATCACATCGAAACGTTGATCCTTAAACATTTGAGGAACTCCAGTGTACGGACCTCACCCTTTCTAGGGAAGTGAGACTTACCTTGGCTCTGAGTCTAACTGAAGAACTGTCATTTAAAACAAAAAACAAAGTAACACTGAAGAACTGCAAGGTACTTGAATTTCTAAAGATACAGCATCTGTCAAACAGATTGAACGAGTTCAGAAACAACCGACTGGTTAGATTCACAAAGATTTGATTCATATATGGTTCTAAATGGTCATCAATGCAAAGAGATATTATTAAAGGTTATATATATTTTTTTAGCCCACTGAATCTGCTGCCAAACAGAAAAGCAAAAATGACTTGTAGGAGAACTGAAAGGCTGTAACCAAGAGGAATCATTTTCTTTTTTGTTTGTTTATTTATTTAAACAGGGACAGTGCACAGAAAACACATTAATCCTGTAAAACAAGAGAAGATGCTCTGAGCCAGGTTATAGCACAATTGCTAATTTCCGCCTGTAGTCCCTGGGCAGGTATTAAGAGGACAGATACAATAGTTAAAATGGAATATGAAAATAATGAACATTATGTTTTTTTTTTTTAAAAATTTACACCTTACAAGGAACAACAACAATTTTAATTTAACTCAGATTGTTGCAATGATTTTCTTTCAATAAACTAATGAGTTGATTAAGTAGCCTACTAATGAGTTGATTAAGTAGCCTACTAATGAGTTGATTAAGTAGCCTACTGGAACACTGAGTGGTTTCTGAGATAATGATGACAATGCCAGTATAGTAGGCTAGAGGTGACTGGGTCAATAGGGGCTGACAGCTTGGGCCTTAGGTTAATCCTCTTCGCTCACTCCTGATGGTCGGGCACCACCAGGAGGTTTCTCAGTTGACCTTTCCAGTAGCTCCACCTAGCCCTGCAATAGAAAACCACTGGGATGGTTGCTAAGGGGAAAAAAAACACCATGTACTCAACAAAATACAACGGTTTAAATGCAATATAAATATATATACATACCTATTATAAATAACTTTTATTATTTATGAACTTTTTTGTTCATTGTATATTTATTGGAAGTTTTTTTACACATACATAATAAAAGATACAAGATAAAGGAAAGGAAAATTCAAAAACCAAAACAACAGAAGGGAAACTACAACAAGCCCCATAAGGAAGAATAACAAAAGCACATAGGACAAAAGAAAAATAAATAGATAAAACAAGCTAAAGTAAAATAAATGAATAAAAAAATAAAATAAAAAAGGGTGGTGGGTTAGGGGGTCTCACATAGTTAAGTCAAAGCACATTCTTTACAACATAGATGTGAGATAGTAGATTATTTATAACTTTAAAAAAAACTTTAACCAACCTGAGGATGGCGAGCGACGCCCCATGCACGCGCAGCTCACAATGCGCCGTGCACGCGCTCCCCGTCGACCGGAGTCGTAAAGATGGTGGCCAGCGCGCGGGTGCAGAAGCTCCTCCGACGATACAAACTCGCGATTGCCGCCGCGTTAACAATCCTCCTGATCCAAGGGCTGGTGGTATGGAGCCTGAGAAGTCTGGAGGAGGGCGAGGCCGAGGTAAGACACGGTTATTTCCGACATGACAGTGACCGGTGACTGCCGTTAGCGCTTAGCTTAGCTCGGCTCGGCTCGGCTCAGTGTGTTGATATGATACAGTAACGTTAGCTGTTGCTAGCTCAGTTAGCAGCTGGAGGAGGAGGAGGGTCGGTGGTGGTGGTGGTGGGGGTAGTAGAGCTGCTCCGAAACATTTCAGTCCAACCGAACCAACCCTGCCCTGTCCGTCTGTCTGTCCGACAGACACTGACCACAGGACTGCTGCTAAAATGTTCACCAACATGAACTTAGTGGCACCGACGGCTCCAGTTGTGTGGTTAGTTAGTGACACGCAGCTATGGTAACCGTACATTTAAACTGAACGCTCAGGAGATGAGATGAAAACCAGGGCTAACGTTAGGAAACAAACACTGACAACACAGCTAAAGAGGAGGGGAAAAATGAAATGTCGGAGGCAACTTTGTGTCTGAGTGACTCAGCCGTGATTCATTGAAACGCACAGTTCATCGCTGATCGCACAGCTGTCTGTCCCAGGGTATCAAACATCTGTTGTGCTTCTTTGTTTACACTCAACTTTATTTATATCCACCGGTGGCCTTTCACAGCCTCTCCATTCTGTTTACATGACCTTCACAAAGCTTTGACCCAGGGAGGCAGCATTTCCCAGGGATGCAGGCTGAAGTTTAAGTGGAGAGCTGCTTCCTCCTGCTTCCATACCACTGGAATAATTTATTTAACATTCAGCCAAGCCCTGGCCCGTGGGAACCCTTTATCTCCAAGTCTGTCTTGCACACCTGGAGCGCACTATACCTTTAGGCAGTGGCTGTTCCCTCTAAATGAGGTAAGGTGAGCTGTGAACAGATGTGACCTGTGGAGGAGGGCTGTGTGTGTGTGTGTGTGTATGCAGGAGTCATTTTTTCCTTGAGCTACACGAATACTGATAAAGCCATAGGAATGCAAGCTGAAACCTGAAGAGGGAACAGTGTTGTCTCTCTGTCATGATATGACAAGTGTGGAGTGTAATATTCCTTCAGACATGGATAGATAGATAGTAGATCTTTGTGTGATGGGGAGGAGGAGGAGGCAGGCAGCAGATGTTACAGTGTCTCCAGTGGGAAATGTTTGACCCTGTCCCCCAGAGGAAGGGAAGACAGGTTCATGCTTCTGTGCACAAGTTTACTGACAAAACTTACTTAAAGCTTTCTCTATAAACCCAAAATTATAAGAGTGATACGCTTGGCCCGCTGCTACCCAGTGAATTTACCAAAGCCATGATGTAATTCGTTTCCTCTGTGCACACTTTGTGACAAAACGGGAAATGTGACATGAGCTCAGCTTTGCCAGTTTTCAGAGAAGTGATTTCCATTTTGACTTCTATCACCTGTGTGCTTTATAAGCCTCCAGGCTCTCTGCTGCTTCATCAGATGCAGGTTTTTACATGCTTTAGCAAACAGAAATATGATGTCTATAGGGGTTGTGGTTACCTGTGCTTCACCTCGGAGCAGAGGCGCACACGTTTAAATCACAAAACATAACCACATACAGGATTTGTTGTCTCAGATGATAGGCTAGTTGTGGGGGAAAGGAAATGCAGTAGCACTGGATTTGGACCCAACATGGACAAGAGCCAAACTCCAAAACGTCACAGATAGTTAAACTTTATTAACCATTTTTTCTCTGTTTATGATTTAAAACAGGTGTCAGTCAATCCTCTGCTGTTAGATCGGGGAATGTGATACTGCTTCCTCCTGCATGTGTCAGCTTTGCATGCAACATCTTTGGCAGCACGCGAGGGCTTTGCATGTTTGTGGAGCCACCGGCGCAGAATGAAATTTCAGACCTAAGAATGCATCACTTCACCTCAGCGCGTATCCAGCCAGAGAGGCTCGCCAGCGTAGGCAACATGAGCGGGCCGTGGCTGGATTCCTCCGTGCTCTGCCGTGTCCACACTAACTTGGAAACCGCTCTAATCGGTGCTTTGCTGTGCATGTGTGGACACGGCCACATGAGTTATAATATGGCCCTTTTACAGATGAGTGTGAGGACTGCGAGGACAGAGGAGCGAGACTCTGTCAGTGTATCATCCCCCTGCTTGCTGAGTGCGTGCTGCTGCTGCTGCTGCTTCTCGCTTCAGCAGATGGCAACGCTGATATAGTTTCACTCGACTTTAATTGGAAACTAAAGAGGCCGCCTAGCTCGCCTTTGAATCAATACATTTTTGACATGATGGCGTTAATTAAAAGTTGTGAAAACGGGCGATAAGGGGGGAAAAAGCGTTAGCCCCTGCTGTATGCTCGTCTTCTGTGCGAGAACATTCACTAAAAGCGAGTAAGTGGACTTATCAGTGTCGGCTGAAAAAGGCTTAGACGACATGTTCCTCTCAAAAAGAAAAGTGTTTATATTAATTTTTGCAGCTATGAGCCTGAGCCGCCACCACCAGCAAGAAAATGTGCCACTTTTGAAAAATGTGTGAATTTTTGAAAATATCCAATGGCATCTGGACAAAAACAGAGAACAATAGATGTGGCATTGAATCAAACTGACCCTGATCTTCTGCTGCTAGATAGATTCGTTGGGAAGACACTGCGTCAAACTGTTGTTTTCTAGCTCAAACTGCCCATTTCCAATTAAGGTTGTTTGCATGCACATAAAATGGGACTTATTCTTCGAAATCAGATGAAGTCAGTAAAAGGGAAAACCCCATTCACATGCACTGCAGTAATGTGCCATTGTAAAGAGAGGACTTCCTCCTCTCGCTTCTTGGTGTAGTTTTACTTGGACTTTTAAAAGATTTTTTGTTTAGGTCTGGAGTGAACAAGCTACATCACACAAATAAGAAGTTGAGTTTCTGCAGCACAGATCTAACTGTGTGTGTGTGTGTTTTCTTAATCCTCTACCCTTCCGATTCAAAGAATGCAGGTGACATTATAGAAGTCAGGGTCGTGCAGAAGTCTGACAACAAACAGGTTTCTTAGATGCATGTAAGTCTTCCAGAGAGACACTCGCGCTGCAATGGCTGGTATGTAACTGGGCTCCACAATGCCTCTTACTGTAATCTGTTTGAGAGTGCAGTTGGCAATCAGTAGCTGACTGTGCTGTATTGGTTGGCAGCTGGTTCATTGGCAGTGTGTATTATCTGGCTCCTTGTCCCGACCACGCAGCTCCAGTCCCTCCTCTGTTCCCACCATCTCTGGGATGTCGACGTGCCAGCGGCGCAAGGCGAGCGAGCGAGCCCGAGCTCGGCCGTATCGTCTGACAGAGGCAGAAAGCTCTCAACCCACTCACTGTTCTCTCTTCCTTCTCCTCTCCAAGTGCATATTTTGAAGGGCTTTTTGTGGGATTCAGTAATCTGCTGTGCCAAAGCAATGACGCTGTTTGGCTAGAAGATTTTAAAAACAGCCTAAGACTATTTTTTTTCTATCGTTCAGTTTCTTCAAAGCCTGCCTTCCGTTTTTGACGGTGTGATTTGTGCTCCTCCAAGACTGATGCTGTCCATGCTCTCGCTTTGAAACCAAACTGTGTGTTTGGGACGTGATGCTGGAAGTGACTCATGATGATTGTGGTGTGTCGGCCATTGTATCTGAATTGGATCAGTGTTTTTACACCATATATATTTACAATACACTTTAAATGAGCACAATCAGGGTGATATCTATTTCATGAAAAACTTTCTTGCTTTTATTTGTGCTCATATTAGTTTTCTGTTGAGGAAACACTCGGCTCAGCACAACTCTCAAAGTTTCCCTTTCCTTTACGTAATGTCTTTCCTCACTGGACATGGTGTGGTGGTGTGACACATACTAACATCAACAACATGCTGCTGCACCCAAATATTCCGACAATGAGGCACTTGGATCGATTTTATTACTTCCAAGCAGATGTAAGAGGATCATGTCTTGACATTTTAGGGAGTCTATGAAGTCTCGGAGGATGATATCAAGATGCAAATGTCACACACAAATCACAAAGGCATGACTATATTAAGTCATGATGGGAATTTATTGAGCACAGTAGAGTTTTGGCCGAGAGCCCCACACACAGCGGTCTGTCCCCTGGAATCACTGACATTTAGATATTTTCCTGTCTGTTTGTCTGAAAGATGAAGAAAATACAACATAACATGTCAACAATTCACCAAATAAATGAAAATGATGACCAGATGTTCATAATATTATAAGAAACCTGCTGTAGGATTAACTTTTTGACGCTGTTGCCATATGTTTATTGCATGGACATGGACATAAAGTACAAACGCATCCCTGGCTCATGAGTAGTTGTTTGACACAGACTTTCTGTGCCTCCTCATCAATGTCTGAGGTGTGTTTCAGCGTTCGTGAACATGTGACCTGCGTGTGCACATGGATGCGATTTTCTCGCAGTTTTAGCCAAAGGCTGCAGACAGGGCGTTTGTTGAGGTTTCTACGGTGATTCACTGGGCTCATTATGTGTCTTGTGAGTGTGTGACTACCCAGAACGGTGCTTTTTGCAGATTAGCTTCACAAAAAGGCAGAGGCTTAGCTAAAAATAGCTCAGATCAGAGAAAAGAGGGGGAAAAAAACAAAACCAAGTAAACACATCCTTCCCTCTAGGCTCTTTCTGCTGTTGTCTCAGTGGAGGTCTTTGTTTACCTTATGTCATTCTTGGATTGTGAATCAATGCCTCTTCTCAGTGTTTGTCCAAAACGTTCTTTACTGAATGAGTGGAAACAAGTCTGGATTTAAATCTCAGTTTTTTATTCTATGTCTCTCTCTCTCTGTGTCTGTCTCTGCCTCTGTCCTGCTTTCTTCTTCTTCTTCTCCACTCTCTCTCCTCAGAGGAAAACACGGCGGTCTAAGCTGCCAGATCACAACAGTCAGGACCCCAAGAGGGACGCAGCACTTTGGGAGAAACAAAACTCCTTGTCAGGGAGGAACCGGGGCAGATGGAGCACCAGGTTGGAGAGAACGGGGGGCACGGCGGCCAGCGCGCTGAGGAGAGGAACCAGCCGGCGAGGAGGAAAGCCCGGCATCAGGTTGAAGTCTCCCCAGGAGCGCGTGATGACCGGGGCGGGAATGGACGGCGTCCTGCTCCCCCACGACTTGTCCAGCAGCCGCAACTTTAGTGAGATCCGAGGAGGCGCGGACGGGGCGGCCAGGCTACCTGCCGCCGCCATACCGGGGGAGCCGGGCAGCGTGGACGGCGCACACCAAGCCCCCAGCAGTGACTTTGTGCCTAAATGCGATATCATGGGCAAGGATGCTCTGTCTGCCCTCCACCGCGCCGGGTCGCAGCAGTGTCGGCAGGAGATCGCCAACATCGTGTGCCAGCATCAGGCCGGTCAGCTCATGCCAGACGCTCTCCCTCAGTTCTGCCCCCAGCTCGGTGAGAAGCGTTTATATTTTGCACAGTATATGGTGATGCTGAAGGTGTTGTCTCTCTTCTGGGTCTGGGGTCCTTTTGGGTGGAGTTTGCATGATCTCCCTGTGCCTGTGTGTGTGGCAGATCGGAGACTCTAAATTACCCACAGTTTGTTCTTCTGTGTATGTCGGTACTGTGACAGACTGACAACCTGTCCAGGCGCTGCCCCTCACCTGTGTCAGTTGGGATAGAGATGAGATGGATCTGTGGATTTTTGGTCTTCACTGATACATCTTCAGTTAATGCTACATTTCTCAATACAGCAAATAAACAGGAAAGTTAGGGCTCCAGACTAACTTTATTTAAGGAGCACAGTGGCCCCATAACTCAAAAGTTTAGGGGTGCAAGCAGACAATTTGGGGGCGCACACTGTAAATTGACGTAAATCAAAGCAAATATTCACATTTTCTTTTCATTCATGATCCTCACACACATTGGCCTGACACCTGTAATAGCAGATTCTTTGCGTTGCCCCTTCCACGTTGTTAAAAAACAGCCAATTTACTGGTGGCACATGTGCAAATAGATGAAAAATGTACTTGCACTCAACTGTCTCAAACTTTAGGGGCAAAATGCCCCCATTCAGTGGCAGTCTAGAGCCCAGACCCAGAGTATCTATCTAGAGTATTATGCAGTTTTGGGCAAACAAAACAAAACAAAAGACATGATTGTGGTGTTCGGGTGAGGGCGTCAGGCATTTCTCTGTCTTTTTATAAACTAAACAAGTAATTAAACCTAGTCAGTTTGTTTCAGAGAGGTGGAGAACTCCACAAATACAGAGTAAGTGATCACATCCTGTTTAAAAACCAAAACCAAAAACGAATCAAGCAGCTTCAGGTTAAAAATGAGTTTTCCTCTGACGCTGTTTGGCAAACACAAGCTACGTCAGAGTGGCTGAGAGCCAAGCTGCTGCTGACATTTACTCAGCTTGTTTTCTTACAACATAAGTTCCAGATGTCTGATGACTAAAATCCTTCATCTCATGAAAAAACATAATTTTTTAACTGCTTCTGGCATGCGACCATAGCGCTGACGCATGCACAAATGGGATGTGATGTCACTGACAGGCAAGCAACTGAAACACGCTGCTATTTTGATTCAAATCATGGATTTCTTCAGATGTGAACATACATGTACACATTACATACGGCCAGTCTTATTGAACACTTTTAGTCTCTGTCCTTCTGGAATTTTGTCGCTAAAATCCTGTTTGCATTTATCATCAAAGCGAATGATGCGTACATTAACTGATTGCTACGACATAATAAAATGTGTGTGAGATTTTTCAAAGATACGTGTAGTTTTTTTTTAAACATCTTAATGACTGAGTCAGTGGGAGTTTCTTCTTGTAAAATACTAAAACCAGAAATGTCTGAAATCATTGTGATTAACACAAAACAATCATGTCGTCATGTTTCTCCCACCACTTCTCTCGCACACCCAGTAAATTAGGTGTCATACAACTGGAACTGCACATATCCCTCATTTTATATCCAGTGAGCTTGTGTGTAGCTCAACCACACAACTGTAGTATAGTGTTGGGATTGCACTGGAGCAGAACATACAGCCCACGCCTCTGGCTTGGTTGTGCGTTCAAGTGAACACAGTTGGCAGTGTTTGTGTGTGGGAAGCTTGTTAGCTGAAAAACTAAAAAATAATAAACGAAGATGGAATTTTTACCCCTTAAAAAAAGAAATCTTGTACACATCAAACCTGCACCTCTTATGTAATCTATTGAAATCTATTTTTACCCCTTTTAACAATGTCTTTTTCAACACCCACTATTTGAGCTGCTATTATTACTTGAAACTCTCCAGACCCTGCTGCTGAATCCTCTGTTTCTCTGTCCTCTGCTGCCAGGTGTATCAAACCCAGTTCAGGCCGCTGGCGAGCTGGACAACAGCCTTTCCAAAGTGGAGAACCATGTCCGGGTGGCTTTTGTTTTGATGGTCCACGGCCGCGCTGTACGGCAGCTCAGACGCCTCATCAAAGCCATATACCACCGTGACCACTACTACTACATCCATGTGGACAAGGTAATCACAGCATTTTACTCCTATACACTGTCCGCAATGTGCAGTCCTACTGATACTGGCGTACAGTTTATCATATTCATGCTGCTGCCGAACATTGAACGGTGAATTTGGCTTCCTGCCCGGCGCTGGCTACACTGCACTCACAAATGCTTTTACCGGTTAGGTCTCCTTTGCATTATGAAAGTTAAATTTACCCTGCGGGTCTCACAGTGTGGTAAAGGGGATTAGCCTGGATAGAGTAAAGTGTGGTTATTCTTAGGGCTTTGGGATTTAGCGGAGGAAACGTCTGCCATCGTGTGCAGCTGCAGAGCAAAAGACAAATGTATGGCCGGTGACACTGAGGCAGAGAGCTCAGGTGCACGGAGCACAGACGGCACAGGAACAGGTGTCTCTTGTCAGTGCACCTGCGTAGCCGGAAAGGTTAACGAATCCTGGGGAGTTGCCCTGTTCTGCTGCCAAGGCACTGAGGTGAAGCTCGCCGAAGGCGGTGATGAATAAGAAATCGGTAGAATAGTCACACCACAGACTCTCGAAAAGCCTTTTTGAGAGAAGGGGCTGTAAAACAGGTCAGCTTGTACTGGAGTCAGTCTTCCAGCTCCTCTGCACTCGTCCACCTCCCAAACACTTCTTTTTTTTTCTTGCCGTCTACATGTGAGGATTTTAGGATTGGCACTCTGCCGTTTTTCGATGCTGCTGCCCTCCTTTCTGAACTCACCCACCCAACCTGTAGTCCTTGTGCCATCTACTCTTGATTTATTTTTAATACAGTCAGTAGCACACTGTTTTGTGCTTCACTTAACAGCAGTGGACAAATGACACTTAATTGGAGGCAAGTAGCAAAGACATGTAGTGTAGAGATGCCAGCATCCATTTGACTCAAAAACTGTATCTGAACCTTTATCTGTACTCAAATTTAAAGAAGTACGTAGGTATGTTTTCCACCCAATGTTTTTTTGTTCTGTTGCTTTTATTTCTATAGTTGTTTTCAGATGAGAACAGACAAAATCAACTTTAAAAGGAACATTAGATTATAGGAAGCTATGTAAATTAAATTCTGTTCCTCAAAGCTTCAAATTGATATACTATTACCAGATACAGTAAATAATGAAGAGAGATATTTTCTACCTTCTCATCCTGTGCCTTTCATCTGTTTTAGTTTTTTTTTTTTTTTTTTAAACAACAGGTTATGATGTCTGAGCTTTATTAAAAATGTGTAAAATGTATTTCCTGCCAGATATGAGCATTTCAGTGCTGTTGAATTAACTATTAATTAATGCCTCCTCCACCGGTATGAGACACCGACAGACAAGACACGGCACCAAGAGAGCTGATACCAAAACACAACGCACCAAGAGATTAACTTCAATAATGTGTAACTACTATAATGCGTCTCTGGGTGACACAAGGCTGCAGAATTGTCTCAGATGGAGGACGGCATAACATAAAAACAGGCTTTCCTTTATTGTTCGAATAATAGTGAGAATATTCAGATATGAATAATATTTGGATTCATCACATTACCCGTGCTTTTCCAAATACACACATCACTGTTGCGTAGATATCCATTCTGTTTCTACCTTTTCTTCTTTTTCTGTGGAAGTCTGGCAAACCCATAGAAATATGTGTTGAAAAATGTGAAGTTTGTTTGGGGACCCTCCTGTATCAGTAATCAGATCAAGTATCAGGTCTGTGACTCACTTGCTTGGCGTCAACAACAGATCCAAGTTTGAGGAGAGTTCAACATACGGAAATTCATGTCTGTCTCTCTGTTACTAAAATAGGGACAAAAGATCTTCAGACTAAACCTCACAAACATTATAACATGGATTTTTGACATCACAAATGACAGCACAGCCATGTAAGAAAACTAAGCTTTAGGCCCAGTCAGAAGGTAGCACAAGAAACCTGATGTCCTTTGACCTCTAGGGGGCGCTGAAAGACATCCCATTTTGTCTTGTATGCGTCCGAGCGTTGTGCCGTAAAATCAAAGTTTCTGTTTCTGGCCTGTTGTGCCAAAATCGACACAGATGTCCTTTAAACGGCGCCAAACTGAACTTGTTGACTTTTTGATTTGCGTAAGTGTTCATCTGTCTGAACAGATCAGAATTGGCGGGAGAGGGGACAAACAAGCAAGCAAGCAAACAAACAAACCACACATACTGACACAAAACTTCCTGTGAGTGCTCAAAATCATGCTCTTGACATAATTACATCATGTTTCCATGGCAGCCTTGGCCTTCTGGTCCACCCTGCCCCCACAGTGCCTGCACATTGTTTGCAGCCATATTCTCCAAGTGTCTTTTTCTCTCAAGCTGCTCATTTAGCTTCAGAACCTTTAATAGCAGTGTTTATTTGGAGCATGCCCTCTGATTAGTTGATGGTTGGTATGAATTGGCTGCAGAAGCAATTTTTTGGGGGGAAAAAGGCTTTTGTAGGATACCAACAGATTTTGTTTGTTTCTGCAACCTTTAGACAAAGGTCACAAATGTTCATTCCAGTTTTAATATCTTATCTGTGCATAAGGTTTGACAGTTGTTTGGCTCCTCCTCATCTTCTCGTCATCTATTCTATTTTCATGTTGAACCCATGCTTTCCAGTTTTCCTCCAAACTGCTCTTTTCATTTATTTCTGTCTTGATGTCACCTAAAACCATTCAAAGGAAATTTAAAATTAGTCAACTTGCAACAAGCGAAAAACAGCTATTTTTGATCCTATCTCACCATCATCATAATGACCCACAGTACGTAGCACCATGTGGCCGTTGTTCCTCTCAGATCAAATTCTCTTTCAACAGGAGCCAGCTTTTTGTGGTTGTCTTGGCACAGTAGCAGCTGGGGATCTGCGGGAACTGCACCACAGCTAAAACTAGATTACATTTGTGATGCAGAAACACAACTCGTTTAACTTCTCTGACCTTTTTTTGCTTTGAAATCCTCCAGCGATCCGGGTACATGCATCGAGAAGTTCTGCAGCTAGCCCAGCAGTTCCCCAATGTGCGTGCCACGCCCTGGAGGATGGTCACCATCTGGGGCGGCGCCAGCCTCCTGAAGGCCTACCTCCGCAGCATGCAGGACCTGCTCTCAATGCTGGACTGGAAATGGGATTTTTTCATCAACCTCAGCGCCACAGACTTCCCCACCAGGTCAGTCAGGTGCAGCGGTGGCGGCAGAAATCTTGTAGACTTGTAGTTGTCATTTTATTAAAAACACTCAGACTCTGTAAATATTCTGTGCCCTTAGCTGTCATCGCTGCTCTTCCCCACTCTCATTTAAGAAAAACAGCAAACAAATAATGTGTAAATGTGAAATCACGGTGGCTGTCAGCTGTAAGCACCTTCTGTAGACTAATGTGACATCTCTGAGGAGGCCAGATTGAAGCTGGCATTTCTTGATGGGGGGGGGGAATAATTAAGATTAAGATACTGTCATCACTGCCAAACTAAGTCAGGGCACTGCCAAAGGAAGCCAGCTGCCCTCTGACCTGACAACCAAATCATCTTTATAACATCAGTGACATTGAAATGACAGGAGGTAACAAATCATCCAACAATATAGGTTTATGTATAGAATCTACTAATGGCTTGAGTTTACAATGTCTCCTGGTTGAGTTTGTGAATATTCATTAGCAAAGCTGTACTGTACATTAAGCGGCTGGTTAAGCATGTAGGTGGAGGGTTACATAAGTGAACAAGATGTTTAGGGCGGTGTGTGTGTGCATGTGTGAGATAGAGAGAAAGAAAGAAAGAGACCAGAGAGGGGGTGAGAGAGTGTCTGTGTATTTAAAAGGGAAGGTCCTGCGTCTGTATGATACAATTTTATGTAAAGTGAGGTCTCTAAACCTCACCTCTCCTATAAAGAGTCATTGCTCCCCGAACCACAACACTGATGTGCAGCTCATTAAAATATCAGGTTATTTTCCACAACACACTGCAGAACTATCAAATATCAAACACCTACACATTTTCTGAGGACCACTGGACGACAGTATGTGATCAAGTTTGGCTTGGCGCAAAATACCAAAGAACTTGCACATTTTTTCCCCCTCAGTTTGTGTTGATTATTTTGTCACATTCATTATTCTGTCATGGTTTAATCCTTTAGTGGTGAACGGAAACTCGTTCCTCTTTCCTGTCCTGTGTCTTTTACAGCAACATTATACCATACTAGCAGCCAAAGCCTTTGCCACATGAAACGAGTACTCTGGCAACAGCATTAAATCGATTGCTTTGGTCACTGAATCGCGGAGCTGGCAGTAGACAGTCTTTGTTCTCGCTGATCAGTTTTGGCCTGATTTCTGGGGGCAGCTCTGAACCCCGATCAGAGCAGCCGCTTGTCTTCCTGAACCGTCCCGAGGGGTGGTAGCTCAGATTGCTTGGACACACACAAGAGTATCTAATTTTATGCTTGTGGATATGATCAGCCACCGGCGCAGCCAATCCAGCCTGTTATTTTGGAAACCGCCCCACAGACCTGACATTATGTCTTTTCAATTCTCACCTTGACTTCTCTCCTGCAGGACCAATGATGAACTGGTGACTTTCCTGTCACAACACAGAGACAAGAACTTCCTCAAGTCGCACGGGAGAGAGAACGCCCGGTGAGGATGGTAGCTTAGATGTACACAACCTGCTCAAAACACGTATCAAGTTGGCATTTGGCTTCATTAAATGTGACACCTCTTCACATTTATCTGAACCTTTTGAAGTGTTTTTTTGCCTAAGAAATCAAAGAGATGGTTCTGATTATTTTTTTGACAGAATTTTGTAGAAAATAACGCTCAGACAAAGACTCACTCTGCATGAGAGACATTTCAGCTAGTTGGCATCAGCTAATGGAACCAATTAAAACATTTTAAAACACCATGTTTTTCATACCTGTGCAGACACGCATGAAATCAACAGATCTTTTCATCTGTCATTGTTAAATACACTGTGGCAACTCAGAAAACGGCTTTGATCGGCTCGTTTGCTCCTTTAAACATCATTTTTCAATTGTGCTCCTGTGTTCAAGGTTCATCAAGAAGCAAGGCCTCGACCGCCTCTTCCACGAGTGCGACAACCACATGTGGCGCCTCGGGGAACGCAGCATCCCAGAAGGCCTGGAGGTCTCGGGCGGCTCAGATTGGTTCGCGCTCACCCGCCGCTTTGTGGAGTACGTCATCAACTCCCAGGACGACCTGGTGACGGGACTGAAGCAGTTCTATTCCTACGCCCTGCTCCCCGCCGAGGTAAGACAGCCTGAGGTGGTCTGTTTATCTGCCGTAGTTGAGACGGACAGTTTGATATACAAGTCTGTCTCCGGCTCGTCCTCCCCTGCCAAGTCAGAGAAGCCCGGCAGCGGAGATAATGTAATACTTTAAGCTTTTCGGGCGCGGTGTGCTGCAGAGGTGCCAGACGAGAGGAGAGTTCACTAGAGTTTATCTGACTGTGCGGTTTAATGTCTCAGGGGGAGGAACAGCGGTTTGTTCGCCGCTGTTTGCAGCCACACAGGCGTGACCTTTTATGATTTAGAGTGGGTTAGAAACTGTTTATGCGGCACCGTGCGATAAAACAAAGGGCTGAAGTTACTGTAAACTGTTACAGATATGCATAAATATTGTATTATTCCCCCTCCTCCGCTCTCTCCCCAGTCGTTCTTCCACACAGTGCTGGGGAACAGTCATATGTGTGACTCCCTGGTGGACAATAACCTGCGCGTCACCAACTGGAATCGTAAACTGGGCTGTAAATGCCAGTACAAGCACATCGTCGACTGGTGCGGCTGCTCACCCAATGATTTCAAACCACAAGACCTCATCCGTATTCAGGTGAGTGAGTCTGAACTCATCAGCATGTACTGTAAGTCTCACCCCTCTCACATTTATTTTACTACCAGTTTGCCTCGGTGTGCTTCAGGCTCATTTCTCTATTCTCCTTTTCTTGTCCACAGCAACTGACACGGCCCACGTTCTTTGCCCGTAAATTTGAGTCGACAGTGAACCAGGAGGCCATCGACATCCTGGACACTCACCTGTACGGCCAGTACGCGCCGGGCACCATCGCCATCAAGGCGTACTGGGAGAGCCTGTTTGAGCAGCTGGACGGCATCGGCTCGCTCAGCGATGTGGCTCTCACTGCTTACACGTCCTTCTTCCGCCTGGGCCTGAAGAACCTGGCGACCACTCAGAGCAACATGGAGGCCTGCAGGTAGACCGTCTGTCCATTTTCTGTAACTATAGTAACATCAGCACATTAATAATTATACATATTACATCTTAGGTGTTGATTTGAATCAGAACAAATAAAGATGTGATTTAGGAATATGTTATGTATGATTTTATTTTTTCCTCACTTCAGGTTTGAACCAGCAGGCTTCCCTCTATCAGTACACTTGTACTTTTATGACGACCGTTTCCAAGGCTACCTGGTGCGTCAGGAGGTCCAGGCCGTGGGGTCAAAGGTCAAGGAGACAGTGGAGATGTGGGCAGTGCCCCAGGCCTCCTTCGTCCTCGAGACGAACTTGAAAGAGTTCGAGAGGCTCAAGAATCTGGAGGTAAGTGCCCTCAGAGGTGGCAGCTTTAACTTTAGACTCATCATTGTTCCCGGGGCGTGTGACTTACGATAGAAGCTTATTCTTTATTATATCGTTAAAGTTTCTATCCTGCAACTGAAAAGATGAATTTGCCCCAAGAAAATTGCTGTGTATAAAGATTCTCTCCCTGATATATGAAATTGGGGTGGTATTATCAGGGTTCGATCTGACCACAACCGAACTTTGAAGTTTAATCAGTTGAAAAAAGATATGTTAATATTAAGGGGGGAAGGCTAGTGCAGAAAGTGCCGACATATTCATTTACCTTGTCCTCAGATAGCTCTCTGCAGACTCCACAGACTGAACCTCTCTCCCTGACAGATCGGCACAGAGTGGGATCCCAAGGAGAGAATCTTCCGTAACTTTGGTGGGGTGGTCGGGCCTCTGGACGAACCCCTGGCGGTCCAGAAGTGGGCCCGCGGTCCCAACCTCACAGCCACCATCGTGTGGCTCGACCCAGCGCTGGTTGTGGCAGCATCGTATGACATCACGGTGGACGTAGACGCAGAATACACCCAGTACAAACCGCCGCTGCAGCGTCCCCTGCGTCCGGGGACCTGGGTAGTTCGCGTGTTAAAGCAATGGGAGCGCGTGGCAGAAGTTCGCTTCCTTGTCATGCCACTAACCTTCAAAGATAAGGAGCCACTGCGCAAAGGTGAGACATGGAGTTTTAGTTGTGTCAGTTTAAAGGATACAGTTCGTGATATTCAACATAGTTTGTAGAAATCCCTTTAAAAGACCAAAACCAACAGCCTCTTGTTACTTTCTAACTTTCCTATCATGCCTGTGGCTCTCGGACTCCTGTTGGATCCTACTGATGATCAAATCTACTGATTTATTTAATTCAATTCAATTCAAATTCAAATTCAAATTCAAAAATCTTTATTGTCTATCACAAGGAATATTTTAAAAAACTCACATAAAAGCTATAAAATCCACATTGAAGCTCACATAAAAACTGCAACAGCAGGTGCATCTTGCCCTAAAAGCAGGTACCTATTTTGTTTTGGTTTAAAATGTGCACTGCAGTGGGGATAAAATAGTTCTTGTAAGTCTTTTTTTGGCCAGGGGTACTCTGAACCGGCTGCCTGACGGTAAAAGCTAATTTGCACATTATTTTAGTAAATGGTATATCTCTTGGCTACACCAGGAATTAATATGTGGGATCAGATCAATATCCATATTTATGGGATTGGTTTGGTTTTACACTGTTTTGAATTTGTAGAGCACTGTGCATAGAGTAGCACCTGCAATATATCAGACTGTGGATCAGTAGCATCAGTTTAGTGAGTGTTCTTGGTCTTTCACTGGATTTTTGACAAAGAAAAAAAACATACAAGTCTTCCCCTTAAGGTTAAAACAGTTTTGTTGGATCTTTTAAAAGCCCCCCTTTTCCTCTTTTTTTCATTTTCTTCAGAGGAGGACAGCTGGCTCCATGCAGGTCCTCCAGGGAACCTGTACCTGGAGCAGAGTTTCCAGCAGCTGAGCTCCATGCTGAAGCTGCCTCCCCAGGAGCCCGCCATGCAGGAGGCGCAGCGCAACTCCCAGCTGGTGGGTCAGGCCCTGGAAGCGTGGGTGGACAGCAGTGTGAGGACCTTCTGGGTTACAGGTGACGTGTGCACTACACAGACTTCATCCTGCCCGGCACTGGCACCTTGCTCCAAAACCTCCTGGAGCTCTCTGTCCCCGGACCCCAAGTCTGAACTTGGCCCAGTCAAAAGTGACGGGCGGATCAGGTAGCCCAGAGAGAGAGGAGGGACTCACTACACTTTAACACACCCACAGGAAGACTGAGAGAGAGTTGGACCTGCGCTGGAGAGCTCCAGGATATCCTGTGTGAACTGGATATTGCCCCCAAGGTCGACTCAGAGCTCAAGGGCACATAAACAGCAACAAGACAACTTCCTGCACTGAGGGGTTGAGATATTCTTAGTGAAGCGGTAACACGGACTCAAAAGACGAGGATGACTGCTGGAAAATTTGCACATGGAAGACTGCAAGTGGAAAGACTTGACCTGCCATTGTTTGCTCAATGGTTCTTTGGATGCCAGTCGTGCACACAGGTTTTCAGTCAGGGGTCGATGTGGGTGGGAGTCTGGTAAAGAAACCTGCATACAGTTTTCCTCCGCTTTGAGAATCAGAAAGCAGCTGTCAGAACTAAACAACAGGCTCCTTCGCTGTGGAACCTCTGAATCGTATTATTGTGCTTATTTTGAAGCATTACTATGAAAGCATATGGAGCAGTCAGATGAAGTGCACTTTACTGTAAGACTGTGATGTTACACAGAGGTCACGAGGAGCAGAAGTTAAAGACTCATGGACAAGTTCACATCACGTCTTCATTTCACACACTAGACTCTAAGACACATACCTGCACCATGACTCCCTGTTGCACAGACACATCAGTTAATAACTCGGGCTGTAACTTGGGTTAGGAAGAAAAAAGGAAAGCGAGTGAGTAGGATTCTTAGGTTTTAAGTCTTTATTTGTTTTTAGTTGTTTACTGTGACATATCATTTTTTGAACATGTAATATTTTTTATGTTTTTGTTTTGTCTGTTACCTGAAGTAGCTGTTGGAAGTTGTCCTTGGTGTCCATTGTTGCAAAAAAAAAGAAACAAAAGAAGCCACTTTGGTCAAAGGAAGTGCCTAGACAGCTGCAGTGACCAGGCTTCACAGATCGTGTGGATGTGTTCAGGATTCCTGTGAAAAAGTTGATAAAAAACAACAACATCTCAAATCAAAAGCTGCCCCGTTTCACAACAGCTGGGCAGAAGAGGATTTGTGTTATGATCAAAAACTTCAGAACAAGCAAGTTAGTGCACTGTGAGTTGAGTTTTTTTTTTGTTATATGATGTGACAATGATCAAATCTTCAGAAATAACTCAACTGCAGTGACTGTGAGTAGTACATTAAGCAATTGTTCAATTGATGGAAATCCTCTAGGTATTGATTATTATCTAATCATCCCAATCGTTTTTTCAATAAGAATTTAGAAAACAATTCAGTTTTGCTTTTTAGCCCCAAATTTTACTGAACCTAAGTTGGTTCAACAAGGCGAAGAGAATCTGGATGAAATATTATTTTAATTAAGATTATAATTATTGATCTGAAGAGACGCAGGGGGGCAGATTTTCTTACCTTTGAACAGAGACGGTGTCACTGATGTTTCCACACAACGGCAAATAAGTGTCAAAGTTTTCTTTTTAATGCCAGACTTTGAAACTGCAAACCTGGTTCGAACTCATGTTATACCTCCTGTGTATCAGTTTAAATGCAGTATTGTCACTTTTATGTGTGTGTGTGTGTGTACGTGCGTGTATGTGTACGGTATGCGTGTGCTCTGTCTGTCTCACTGATTGGTTGTTTTCATTTCATTTCTTAAGGTGCATTTTAACTTTTCAAAAATCTACCAACCAAAAAAATAATGGTACACACACTACACTGTATGTTTAAGTGTTTATTTTAGCAAGAGAATCTAAGCTGCCTTCACTTAGCCGAAAAGATGAATGGTTTGTCCAGGACAGTAGCTTCCAGAAATGTGCAGATTAATGCCTTTTCAGAGGACAGTGACCCCCACCCCCACTCCACCCGCCCTAGTCTGTCTAAGTTTATCTAGTTTTATGTGACCTTTTTATGTACTTCAATACTAGTTGGCCACCATATGAGTTTTCAAGTGACCTTGTTTACCTTGCACAGTACAGCTGCTTCAGTGAAGCCCCAGTTTTATGCGAGAGCAGAGGAATCGGTGTAACAGATGTTATTTTTCTACGCAGACATTACGAGAGGAAGTGCGTGTTGTCCGTTCATCTCCAGTGTTCTGTTAAACTATTAAAAACTGCTGACTACTTGTGTTGTGTTTGACAGTCACCTGTTCAGTGTCATCTGAAGCAGACCTTCTGTTTTGTATCGTTTGGTTTTGTTTATCTTGGAGGGGGTTTGGGACGCCGAGGTTTCCGTCCGTACGTCCATCCGTCCGTGCTGCTGTGATAACCAGCGGCGGTCTGGTGGCTGGTGAGTCATCCCGGGCTCTGCGGCGCTTTATCAGAGAAGGGAACGTTTAGCTTGTCGCTGTATGCGTCTGGAAAAGCTCATAGGATAGGCATCCTGACTGATGACTCAATAAAAAACACTTAAGTGAAGATCTCCTTTTCTCTCTTCTTTACATGTCTTTACAATGTATGTTTTTTTCCCCTTGAATGCAGATGGAGGGAGTGGGACATGTTTATGAGAGGTGCTCTCCAGGGTGCTGAAGACTTCCTCTTTGTCTTCCTTGTAAAACAGCTCAACATGGTTTTACCTCATAAATACTGTAAGCCTCACCTATGTGGTGGTCTCTAACCGGAACCTTTCATATGAATATTTAGTTGGGTTCGTGCGTGCCTATCCACATGACTCCATCTTATTGTGAGTCTTTGTTGTGGATATAAACCTGAGAAAACAAAGGAACTGGAAGAAGAAGAAGTTTAAACTTTTAGTTTATTTGCAGGAGCTCATCTGCACAGAGTGTCAGTGAGATGGACGACAGCGGTGTGACACAGACTCCGGAGGAGGTGGGGATGGTTTGCTCGGACAGCGCGTACGGGTCATCTGTGGCGGACACGGACACGGAGGATGGACAGACACCAACATCCAACACCTTCCCTTATAACGAAGACCTGACACACAAGGTGATGACTTTTACTTTTGATGAGAATTGTCTCGAGATAATTGTCTTAATTCTCTTAAGTGGCAAAACTAACCAGGAATACAGGTCATAACTCCTGTAGCGTAGGAAATGTACAATCTTCTTGAGAAATTTTACTGAATATTACTTATTAAAAAAACCTGTGTAATCTAATGCAATCTAATAATAATAAAAAATCCTACCTCTAGTGAGTCTTCTCCAGGTTATAAAGCCTCAAACTAAACACCCAGTTAAATCAACACATATTTGACATTGTCAACAAAGCTGATGGCTCCAACACATGAAGCACTAAATTGTAAAGTTGCACCTAATAAAATTATCTATTATGTTCATGATTAAACTTTAAAACCAAGTCGTCACATCAACAAACGATGGCTGTGTTCAAACACATTACAGTTCATTGGGTTTGCTGTTTACAAGTCCATCTCTACAACTATGTTCCAGATGTTTGACCATAAGCAGATGTTGGAATGTATTTGGAGTGGTGTGTGTTTGTTTGTGTGTGTGACATGATCACATTAAACCCGTCACCTGGATTATCTTCACCACTGTTATCTGTAAACCTCATCGTTTAGTCCATCATTGGTATTCATGACTAAAATCTTGTTAATCCCCTGTGTATGATCGCACGCAGCAAATCAGCAGCTTCCTCACTCAGATGCACAAATCCATTTATACACATGATGTAAACACACACACACAGGATATGTATGGTTATTATTATTACCAATGATGCATTACTATAAACACAACACATTAATAATAATAATTCTTTATTCTTTATTAAAGCATGCTTACTCAATCACTTTTGTATCAGACATTTGGGATTTGATGTTGAACAACAAAACCTTTTTTCTGTCTGTGGATGCTTCACCGCTGCAGCTTCTGATGTTTCGATCCCTTCATAAATACTGAGAATTTTTTTTTTTTTTACTCGACTGGGCAGCAACTGTAAAATAAGCAGTGCATTGTGTGTGTGAGCATAGAACAGACTCCTGCCTCCTCACTTATTAAATTAGTGCTCATGTGTGTTGTTTTGCCCAGTTACAGCATGCCAGAAACTACACTCAGTATCCAGCTCATTGCTCACAAGGAGAAACTTGGCACACGTGAACATTTTCAAAAAAGCTGATACAATCCTTTTTATTCCAGTGATAATTATTCATGTAAAGGTTAAAACATCACGTGTTTAATAATTACCTTCTGGCTCTTAGATAGAAAACTGTTTAAATACCCTGTATTATCTGGATTAGTGTGACAAGAAAGACATGTCTCAGTGACAAAATGCACAAAATATCCGGTACATCAGTTTGATGAGTGGCTGCTGGCATCAACAGGAAATCCCTGAGGATGCGCTCTTGTGGCTAAGTGGGTTAAGTTACCTTCATTGGACACTAAGAGTCTTGGGTTTCCTCTCAGCAGCTTCATGGTAACTACCTCATTACGACGGATCCCTGGGACTCGCTTGTGATGAACTGAAAAAACACAGAGAAATCTCACGTTGCCATGGAGACATACTCAGCATCATCTCATCTCTGGCCCTTGCTGTAGGACCCTTGCCGCTGTAAAACCCCCACCTTCATCCTTTACCTCAAACACACCACCATTAGACAGCTTCCTGTGTGCTACCTGGAGATAAACTAACCTCCTCACCACCGCCACAGCGTTCGCCCTGAGAGCGTTTACATGCCAACATCAAAATTTGATGAAGGAAGCATAAAATAGTAATATGTTGATTACATAGCAGCAGCAGGCAGCTAAACACTGCACAAGTTCCTCTTGGCACAGTGAGTCATCTGCACAGCAGCTCGCCTCTGGTCTGTGTTATTTGTACTTGAGGGCCAGTTTGTGCTCCACTCCCACAGTGGAGGAGCATCAGGAGCCGACCTCGGCGGCCGCTTCTCTGAACATTTCTCATTCAGAAATGAAACAACTGCATCCCACATAAAGACGACATGTGTCCTGTGCACGCTGGTTGAAATGATAACAGTCTATTTGGTGGATTTCTGAGGCTTTTTTCCCCCCTGTATCTGCAGCATGAAACATATTTGCTTCATTCAGCATTTCCAGAGGAGCCACATCCTCATGAGAGCTCTGAAAACATCCACCATCTTTAAAGAGCCCAATTTCCATCCAGTGCATCTTCTCAAACTGTCATGAAGTTATGTTTTCAATGGGAGAGCAAAAAGTCCAATGTGCAGAAGTTATGGAGTGAACACACTGTGAGTCGCAGAGAGCGGTGCGCTGTGATGCTGCACCATATGTGGGCACTTTGAAACTGCAAGATAAGAGGCAAACAGCAGAGCAGGCTGGTCTGCTGGAGGAGGAAGAGGAGGAGGAGGAGGAGGAGGAGGGCGGTTGATAAATGTCAATAAAACAGGCAAGCGTCTGCTGCCAGGAAGCTCTGGCCTGGACCCACCAGCTCCCCGGTGAGACCATAACCATGGCGACGAGGAGAATTGATCCCTATGTCCAGCACTGTGGTGTCAAAACAGCCGATCCCTTCTGGGACGACACATGACCGTGAGAAAAGATGGTTATCATCTGCCTGCTCTGACTGTTTGTTCTAACTTGAAAAGTGTTCAAACAAAGATCCACATCCGTTACACAAGGAGAAGTAGCAATAAAGCAGATTAAAAATGTAAGACAAAAGCCTTTATTAAGACCATCATTGTTGTTATACTGATGCTTTACTACTTGATCGTAGTCCAGTGGTCCCACACGTAAACTGTTACAGGTCATGAGATGAAAAATGAAATCAGCTGCAGAAATTGTGTGTTGTTTTCTCTTGTCTTCAGTTTCTATTTGAGATCCTCAGACCTCAAAATGTTATTTTAATTATTAAAATTTTAGTCTTTTTAGTGATAGTGAAAACAAGAGGCACTAACTAGAGATTAGGATCCAAAGGAGTGGAAAAGAATAGGAGCTGCTGGTTAAATATTGAACATTTATTTTGTCAGTAGTAAATATAGCACTCAAATACTGTAGTGGAGTATAAGGATCAATATTTCCCTCTGAATGAACTGGAGTCAATGTGTAAATAGTTGACAGTATCTTACAGTACTTAAATATAGTAGATGCTTCTCATGCGACATAAGAAAATGAAACACACACACACACTCCTATGTTTGCCCAGTGCGGCCCCAGTTCAGCGCTGCACATTGCTGCGTCCCTCTGAAGACATGACGCCAACCTCCAGCTGTCACATCACATTACAGAGCACGGGGCCGTGCACTCGGCAACACATGAACATGTACAGTAAGCTACACTATGTACCCACACAGTGTAGTGGCCCCGCGGCGCTCAGAGCACAGGCGGCAGCGGGAGCCGAGACGGGGGCCCTATGTGATGTCTCTTCCCTCTCTGACTCTCTCTGACTCTCTCTGTCTGTCTCTCTCTCTGCAGACCATCCTGGTGGGGGACAGCGGAGTGGGCAAGACCTCGCTGCTGGTTCAGTACGACCAGGGCAAGTTCATCCCAGGCTCCTTCACTGCAACCGTCGGCATAGGCTTCACAGTGAGTCTCACGCTCACGCTCCAGCCCGCTCCCTCTGAATTTTGTTTTGCATTCCTCGTGTGTGTCTCCTCCTCTCCCTCCCCTTGCCCATCAGTCGTGATGATGATGATGATGATGATGATGATGAGGACAGTGTCACTGCGATGGGCTGTTTGTGCTGAAGTCGTGACATAACGGCGAAGCAAATCTTCTCTGTTTCTGTGTCTGACTCCCTCAGTGTGTCAGTGCAGCGCAGCATGAATCAGAGGTGCTTCTCCTCCACTGTGGGATGGCGCATCTTCTCACTGCATCCATTACAATCCCTTGTACCAATCTGGGGGGGGGGGAGTGGAGTGCTTGATAGAGGGAACATTATTATCTTTAATGATGCCGCTGCTATGATTAAATTACTGTGAAGAGAGCACAGCTAATGAATGTCATGGCAGGAGGCAGTTTGCTGCTGGATGTTTGTAACAAAGCTGTTTTTTAAACCATGCTTTGCTTTATGAATGTGTGTGTGTGGAGAAGAGGGGGGCGGCTGAAAAGGAGACAAACAGGGAAGATGTATGGCTCATTTAAAGTGTGGCTTTTCCACTGTGACAGTGACAACTTTGGCTCGGTGTCACTGCCATTAGAGCGGCACAGAAGAGGCAGGAATCTGTAAGAAAGTATTAAATGGGCTTTGCCATTTCGCATTAGCATTGGTTGTAGAAGAATGAGCTGCAGGAGGTGGGAGGGGGAAAAAAAAGGTGCTACTTCCATGTCAACTGGATTTTTTAAGTCACAGGTAAGAAATCCCACCTGCAGATTCACACTGTGAATCATTTTGCGCTTCTGTGATCGTCTGTCGTCGGGCTCGGCACAGACAATCAAAACAAGGATGCAACAGGAGGAGAAAATGTGTCCTTTGTTTGTGCTGTTGAACATTTGTTGTCGTGACTCAGTCGGATGAAATCAATTCATATATTTCACACGGACAGATTTGTGAGCGTCTTTGTCCATTCTTCCATGTTTTCTGCTGTAGAATTAAAAAGCAGCGTCTGCACCCAAGGTGAATATGCAGAGGCAAGAACACGGCGTATCAAGGCGTCTTCTGTCGTGGAAAATGCTGAAGTGTAACACCTTGTTGTGCTTCTTATATTTAATGTGGGAGGTGGCCCCCCCCACCACTCCCTCCCACCCTCCATTCACAGATAGATGGTTTATCATGATGCTGAGGTGAGTGGGGGAGATGCTCCTACAGCTGACTGTGCCACAGAGCCACAGCTTCATATGTTTGAACAAGAAAATTGCAGCCAGTTTTGCAACATAAGTGATCTCTGACCATGTGCCATTAGGGTCTGTCACCACACACACACACACACACACACAAGGTGAGAGAGGGGGAGACAGTCTCCTTTTGAACACTGGGGGGAGACAAACACTGCAAGAAAAAGAGGATCATCTTCAGACTGGGGGAAGAGTCAAAGTGAAAGCATCCTCCATGTATTTGACATGTTGATTAAATGAAAGGTTTGTGGGTATTTATAGAAACATCTGTTCTTGACAAGAGGAGAATTTGGATTGACTGTTAATTTCCCAGGAAGACACGTGGGTTGGGGATGGTTACAAAAATGCACATCATATCATATTATAATATGATATATGATGTTTATTGTCTTGGTGTTCTTAAAATCAGGAAATTAACGCGTTTTTGGTGCAGAAATTTAGGCTACAAACCCTCCAATGCACCTGCAGCACACATCCATATTAGGCTATGCACTTTGTGTTGTGCCTGGCGTGTATGGACACCAAAGGTCACGGGTGACTGACCCCTGCTCTCTGCCCTTGTGATCCAGCACCACCTGTAGCGGGCTGGGTGAGAGAGCCGGCCCCCGGTGCCGCTCGGTGCTCCTGTGGCGGTGATGGTGATGGTGACAATGTCACGTCAAGTCGCCTGAACAGACTGAGGAGACGCTGCCGTCTGAGTTGTCGCCGGAGCCGTCGACGTCCTCCTCTCTCACACTTGATCTGCCCACGCCACGATGCTCCGCTCCGCTCCTCTCTCTGCTCAACCTGACAAATGTTTCCGGCTGCTCGTCACTGCTGCTGCTGCTCCTCTCCCCTGACCGCCGGTGGATGTGGACGCCGCTCATTTGTTGATCAAGTTTTAATCGCAGCTTCCGCCTTTTCATAGTGCGTAATTGAGGTGTGCTTTTTTTTATTATTAGTATAAAGATTCTCCCCCATTTCCTCCTCTCTCGTGGGAAGCGCCTTGGTGATCGCCGTGTGGCCGCGCGCAGTAGGTTATAGCTACTATGCGAGCAGAGCGGCTGGAGGCTGCCGGAGACTGGGACTGAGAGGCGGACATCCTCTCTGAAGACAACCGTGCGCGTCTTTCTTGGACACATCTCGGAGACAACTGCGCTGTGGCTCTGCAGCCCCGCGCACTTTCCTTGGCACTGCGATGTCCACGGACAGAAAGACATCGTTGACGGACAAGCAGACTAAAAACGGGACGTCAAAATATGTGTTGGAGAGATGCGCTTCTGTTAACGAGTATTATGATATTGCCTTCAAGGTGTGTATTTCCGTCTTGCAATGAGTTGATTTTTTTTTCTCCGGTCATGTTTTGTTTGTTTAGGCGGTGCAGCGAGAGGAACAGGTGTTATAGATTCACTGTATTGAGGTTTTTGACACAGAAACAACTGGGTGGACCTGCAGCAGAAGCAGCAATATTGACTCCTCACATGTGGAGATCATGGAAGTGAAGAACAGTAACTATGAGCTGATGAGTCTGGCTTCCTGCATACTCCTTGTTAAACAGGCCACACTAACTCTTTGTGCTATGACAGACAGCGTGTGCATTGTGTGTGCATTAAGTCTAGAGCCAGGAAATCTCTCGAGGTTACTTTGTCCTCCCTTTTTTGATATGTAAATATTTGCTGAGGGTGTACTTGTTGCTTCCTGTAAATCCTCCTCTTATCTATTGACAATAGCTGCACGGGCACACCTGTAACTGCTCCACATAGACAAGAGGAAAAGTTGTTTTAAAGTTGAATTGTATTGCCATCTGTCCATTTACACTGCATGTGAAAGAATCAGGGCTGTGTGGGTGATATGTCAGGTTTACATCACTTGCTGCTGCATGGACTGTATAATTACACATCCTGTTGTTGTAATTAAATTGATTAGTTTTGAAGAAGGATGCATGCTGTGAAAAAAAAAATGATGAGAGTAAAATTACAGAGTTGGCTGCAAACATCTTGAATCCCCCTCTCCAGTATTGGCAGCGTGTCACATGTTGATGGCAGCTCAGCGGATCACAACATTATCTAGTAGGCTATACTGTAGCTGTGTTTTGTCATCTTTAACATTTGAATGAACTGTCACCGAAAACTGGGAGCTTGCCAAAATAATATGTTTTGCAGCAGCAAACATTGTGAATTCAGTTGTGAAATATTCCTCTTCACTCAGTTGCAAAATAATTTATGCAACATGCCCCTCAGCTCCTATTATCTCCCCGCAGGGGGGGGTTGTCCTTCTTATTCTGTGTAATGTACAGGCTGCCAGTCATGTTTTTTGGTGGGCTGTAACCTGTTGTCCCTCTCTCTGCTGGTGGGTTTGCTCTAGGTGATGCTGCTGGGAGACTCGGCCGTGGGGAAGACGTGCGTCTTGGTGCGCTTTAAAGATGGGGCATTTCTGGGAGGCAACTTTATAGCCACCGTTGGAATAGACTTTAGGGTGAGAGAGATACTGTTGTGAGCAGACTGACTCACACAATGATTCATAATATTTTTTTTCATTACAGTATTCTGTATGAGCCATTAACGGTTTGTCATTTTGTGTTGTGTGCTTGTTACAATCATGAAGATAAACTGAAATCTGAAGAACAACAGGATGACATTCACAAAGAAAACAAGAGAGCCACTTGTTAGAGTGACATCAGACCAATTATCACCCCTTTTCCAAGCCGAACACCTCGTCACTCTGCGATGATAGCACCAAATGTACGAATCCTCTCGCCAATCAGTCAAGTTCACAGACCACTTGTGCTGCTAGGCGCTGTGGACGGCTTCATAAATGTCTTGGCAGATGCCTGCCCACGTCCCTGTCTCCTGGAAAGATTGGCTGCGGTTCAACATGGTCCTGGAGGAGTCACACCGCCGACAGACGAGCTCTTACCTAGTCGCATACACCTCATGCACACGCACGCACACTCACACAGTGACTGCGGGTGGATTTCTGTATATCTTCCTCGACTGAGGCTTGGAAATAGGCTAGAGTGAGTGGTCTGTAGCCCCCACCTCCCATTTTCCTCCAATCAAGGCAAAACACTTATACTAATGGCAAGTCAAGTAGGGTGGTTTGAAGAGGAAATTGTGTTGCATTAGCTAAAGTGATGTATTGTCTTCTTTGGATGACAGAGAAGACATAAAGCAGCACACTGTATGTCCACAGCACTATTTGAACTCCATTCAAGCAAAAGCAACAGGTACTGTGGTTAGAATCCATTCATAAAATGCATCAGAAAGCTGACGTGACGCTGGTTTACGCTGGCAGTCATCTGAAAAAACATGCTTGATTTAGTGTCAGGCTATTAATCCAGAAGAATGGCTGTTAATGGAAGCAATTACCTTTTTGTTTTGTTGCTTGTTATGGAAGGGGAGGGGGGGGGGGCGGAGCTGCTCAGAGACGGAGACATCAGAGAGACAGAACCAGTGGAGTCAATATGCTGAGGGTGTCCTCTGTGCATGTACAAGCAGGCAGGCTGCTGTGGCAGCTTCTAACATGGCTGGTCTATTTTCGGCATGCTTCCTTGTAGCAGTTACTCAGCATGCAGGCTCCTCTCACGTCATAATTGGGGGAAAAATGGAAACCCATGGCAACTAATGCAGGGGTTGAACCATGTCCGTTCTGCCAAGGCAGAGGATTCAGCAGGTGGGAGCTCCGGTTTCCAGTGACGGCTCTGCACACTTCTTTTATTTCCAAGTAGCACCGTCTGAATTCTTGTTGTGCGTTCCCAGGAAAGACAGAAGCCGTTTGTATTGATCTGACACTGATATGAAGTTATGAAGTGATTGAGGAAGTGCTGCATTTGCAAACCACACTTCCTTCATTGCGGTGGTTGCTATACAAAGTTGACACGTCGTGTGACCTTTGCTTGTTATTGTAGCAGGCCACACGGTAAAACAAGGCCACCAAAACGCATTCTTACCCCCATGACAAAGAACGTGGAGGAATCTGTTGTTTGTTTTATCTGAGCATGGTTAACCTTTATCTCCAGTTTAACCATAATTCTCTCTCTATATATATATATTTTTTTTACAAGTCTTCCTCTTTCAGCCCATTCAACAGTCGCAACATTTAGCCTATTTTAGCCGGTGTGCCGAGACTATTTTAGGCCAATCTTTGCTCTACTGGAAATCAGAGGGCACCCCTACGGGGCTGCAGGAAATTAACGGGGGAGTCAGTTGTTATGCTGCCAGCCGTCTTTCTCACTGTTGTGTAATTAAGTCTAATCCCAGGACCTTGTTGTTGTGTGGGTGTTGCAAATTACTTTCTCTGCCAGCATTCAAAGCCACTTTTAGTTGTCTTGTTTCTTTTGCCACATGCTGCGTCTCTGAGTTAAAAAAAAAAAAAGAAAGTCTGCTGTAATGTTCGTCATTCATTTCTGTACAGTATCCACACTCCACTCCAGTCTCTGAAGCATATGGTGCATTGTCAGTCTCTCATGATGCTTCTCGTTTCTGTAGAATAAAGTGGTGGATGTCGACAACCTGAAAGTCAAACTCCAGGTAAGAGCGTGCTCTCCTCACACTGAATGAAACATCAGCTCATCTTTCTGCCAAGTAGCAACCTGAGCTCACCCCGTGCATTATGCTAAATCTGAATCATTCTGAAAAACTACAAAATTCAGCTCAATTCAAATTTGTCATTGCTTGCACTGTGAATCCAATCAAAGCCTTTTATTTATATTTGGCATCATATGCTTTAGTGTAAGGAACTTGGCAGGGTTTTGTGCCACAGTGCTGTTAATCTAAGGCACACACATCCGTCTATCATTAAAACCTCTTCATTCAACAGTAAGTGGGAGGTGCCAAAATTAGATTCCTCAGCTTGCGTGAATAAATCCTCAGCTTCTCTTCTCTAGCACGAGCCGTGCACATGAAAAAATCCTGTGATTAATCCCAAAACAGGCTCTACCACCATGAGTCTACAGACCTGCTGTCAGACAGAGGCAGAGAGCTTTAATATAGGGTTAGAAAAATGTGGGTTTCAGTGTTCAGGCTGACTGGGTAAACTATTTATCACGGATACAATAGCTTATTAGTAGTTTTTTATTCAACAATAGCAAAAAAAAAAATCATATAATCTGGAATCTGCCCTCTGGCATTTGTAAAGGTATGAGGAAAAGACATTTTGCACAATGTGTTTGTTCAGCTTGACTGCACTGACCAGAACGGACTGTTTCTCCTGCTCGAGTCAGGAGCTGAGGTGGCAGAACTGCTACTGTCTACTTAGCAACTTCCTTTTGTCTTTTAGTCTGGATGTTTTTATTCTCTACAACTAAATGTAGGCTTATAACAATATGAGGGGTAATATAAAATTTAATCAGGATGCCTGTTCAACATTTCAGTTTAAAACTAGGCTAGAAGTTTTTCTAAAGCAATCTACTTACTTTATCTTTCTGTATCTGCTAGCAGTTTTACTTTCTAAGCTTCTTAAAGTAATTAGCTAGATGTAGCCTCAAAGTTTTCTAATTTGTAGCAGTTTTAGGTTTAGCAGCATGCTGTCATTGAATATGATTGAATAAAGTAGTAATAAATAGCTAGTAGCTATCTCAGCAGGCTAAATGTAATTCTTTGTTAGACTTCTCTTTCCTTTTTGTCAGAACAAATACCAATTTGTCCAGCCGTTCAGTGCAGCACAAAATGGTATGCAGTTTATGTAATTGATTGGTTTTGCATTAGTCACTGGCTGTTGTTCAGGATCTTTAGTTTTCCCACGTTAGCGTAATTATGTGGTTTGTTATGCAGATCTGGGATACAGCCGGTCAAGAGAGATTCCGCAGCGTAACGCACGCCTACTACAGAGATGCTCAGGGTAACCTTTGCTTTTTATGTTTTACTTCCTCATTCTCTACGCGCGTGTGTGGGTGTGTGTGTGTCTGCGTGTGTGTGCGCATGCATGCGTGTGAAGGTAAGGAAACAACCTGGCTAAGATACAGTATGTATTTTTTTATTAGTGTGCTTAGAAAGCCTGTGTAGGTGTTGATATGTTTGTTATATAAGACAGGGTGCAGACAACAATAAAGGTGCAACCATAACACTCCTCAATGTCCTTTCACAGCGTTACTTCTGCTCTATGATATCACCAGCAAGCCGTCATTTGACAACATCAGGGTAAGATTACTTTCCCCTCCCTCTCTCTTTCTCTTCCTCCCTCTCTCTCTTTCTCCCTCTCTGTGCTCTGTCTTCATTTTCACTTCCTGCTCCTAAACCCTTTCAAGCTTAACGCTTCATTCTGTCTATTTACATGCAAAGCACTGTGAGGGCCTCAAACATTTTCTTACAGCCCTTTTTTTGGAAATGACATGATGTTATCATTTGCTTGGCTACACAGTCCCCAGTTTCAGTAATGAAAAGCAATAAAAGTGTTCAAGGATAAGAATGACTCAGTATCACCATGATTGATTGGAGGATGATAATAACAACACGGCGCAGGAGGAGAGGAGGAAAACGCAGTCTTTAAGTGGTGATGTTTGTTTTTCTTATGGACCAATCTTGCGTTTCCTCCCCTCCTGTTTTCTGTGTCTTTTGTACTTTTGAAGGCTTGGCTGACTGAAATACACGAGTATGCCCAGAAGGATGTGGTCATCATGTTGCTCGGCAACAAGGTGAGCAAAGCTTCCTTTTTTGTGTTACATAAAAAAGATCAGGAGGATAACTGGTCCCGTAGCACAATTTTAACACACTCTTATCACATCCAGGCAGACATGAGAATGCTTAAATGCCAGAAAATGCTTCCACAGCGCAGCACATACATTAAAGCAAACTCTCACTCCGGTAGTTTAACATTTACACAGTGTGTTAATTGGGCTTGTGCGTGTTCTGTGTGCACTGAGCTGCACTGGATTGTGACTTTGGAAAATACACAAGTGCATTGCATTTACAAAGCATTTTATAATCATTACAACTTGAAAGGATGCGTTGTAAAAAAAAAGAGTGCTACACAAAATGCTCTTCACTCGATTCAAGCCTCTCTTGCAGGAAACCATTTTCTTCACTGCGCTGGCGGTGATGAACAGAGTCATTTTCATGTCTCATTGCAACCAGCAGTCATTGCTAATATATCTAAAAGCTCCCTCTGGTGGCTGAGAGGGAACTCACCCCTCTCCAGGGTCATAGATGTCAACACAGCAGCAGCAGCAGCTCAGATCATTTGCTGTGAGAGCAGCAGGGCTGGCGGCAGCGCTGCTCTTCTGCTGGAGGTAGAGTTTCAGACATCTCATCAGTCTGAGCGAGTTCTGGCCCAGCAGCTGGTGGCAGGGCGGCCAGATAAGGGGGGATGTGCATCACTGTAGCTGATGGCATGGTGTATCTGTGACCTTTCATCCCTGCCTCCATGACATGACTCCTCTTTCCAATGCTGTCTCACAACAGTCGGACATGGCTGCAGAAAGGGTCGTGAAGATGGAGGACGGCGAGAAACTGGCCAAGGTAATGTCTAATGACTCCGTGTGGTTATATTTCCCCCAACAGACGCTCCACCTGCTCTTCTAATGATTTTCCATTTTAGGAATACGGTGTACCTTTTATGGAGACCAGTGCGAAAACAGGGGTCAATGTGGAGCTGGCTTTTCTCGCTATAGCAAAGTAAGTCTCACAGTCTTATTAAGTCTATACACGACCTGCAGCCTGGCACAAAATGACAGATAGTACAAGAAAAGCATTGAGCAGCTAAGGACACAGACTGAAAAACAAGGAGTACCAGTATATAATATTATATATAAGACAAACCTCTTTCAATATTTGTTAATCTAATTTCTTCCTTTTCATTTGTGTCCTATTAAAAGGAAAACAAAAACAAACCCTCATAGTTTAAGAAATCCTGCATGATATTTTAGACAACATTTTAGTAGTTTTAACATGGCAATCACATTGTGCACAAAGGTTCATAAAGAATATTTTAAATGTGAGTGGATGAATTTCACTGGCCTACACAGAGGCCTGGCCTCCACCACACCCAATGTCTGTGGGACAAACTGGAGCCAGCGGCCGACCTCACTGATCCTCTCATGATTTGTGACCATTCAGCTCTTGTGGCTCCAAAACAGGTTGTTATGCGGAGCTTTCTCAAAAGAGTGGAGCAGCATATTAACGCCCATAGATAGAGACAACAGTTACTTGTGTATTGGACGGCTTTGATCATGAATAGTTTTTTCTAATTACTGAAATCCAAAGGATGCAGGTGTGAAGTGAGTTTGAGGTTTCAGTTTCAGAAGTCATTTTCACCCAGCACCCACCTAAATGAGAGAAATCAACTAGGAATAAAAAACCATTAGCAGAGAGAGAGAAAAAACAAACCCCGGAGGATAATACAGAGTGGTTATTAGTGCTGTTTCTTAATTCCAGAGTCATCCACAAGTGATATCCAGAACAAATATTTCACGCTTCAGAGGCTGCATCTTCTTTTATAGAGAGGAGAATGAAATCGGTTTCACCTTTTCTCTGCTTGTGATAGAAAGGGCAAAACAAACCAAAATAAATCTAGTCTCAGTATATACTGGGTCATGCCTCTGGAGAACATTGAGGTTTGTATATTAATCTGACTCATGAATACAGCCAACAACACCTTGCAGCAGAGTTTTCTCCAGTCTTATCTGGCTTTCATATTTTCTTTGACGTGTCATTGACGCTCACAAGCCGCCCTCCGACCCCTGAAACAAATACACCCTGATGCTTCTCAGCCAATTTGATGCTTGTTCCTGTCGACTTTTTATAATGGGATTGCACATGTTCAAGGCTCCATATAAATCAAACATTAACTGTGTAATTTCTTTTCATTTTACTTTTTTTTTTAGGCAACTTTTACCATGTGAATACACCTTCCTTATTGAATGGCAGGAAATAAAAAAAAAGGGTTGTTACCCTTGCACAGCATGTTCCCAGAGCTGTGGAAGAAAATAATACAAGTGATTTGCTGTCTTCATGTGATGGGTATTTTAAGTGCGAGTTAGATTAGATGATTCATGCCAGAGGCGTTTTTGATTAAATCTCAGCACACGGGGATGTTTCTCTCCCTCACGCACTCGCTTGTTTTACTTCTCTTCCCTTCTCATTTTCTTTATTTGCTCACCCTGTCTGTGCTGCATCCCACACATCCACCTCCTCTGTATCCAACTTCCTCTCCCTGTCTTCTCTCTTTGTCAGGGAGCTGAAGCACAGAGCGACGCAGCAGCCCAACGAGCCCAAGTTCCAGATACACGACTACATCGAGTCCCAGAAGCACAAGTCTGGCTGCTGTAGCCTGGTGTAGCTGATGCTGATCACTGGGTGGCGAGACAGAGAGAGGGAGAGAGAGAGAAAGAGAGGGATAGAGGGAGTGGAGATCAGGTAAAAAAAATGTCTGCTCTCCTACAAAAAGCCAATCCCAGCACCAAACCTGAGAAGCGGACGCCCCTTGACTTCTCCACTGAGCTCTCATCTGGATGGGAGGGAACCGGGATTGGCTGCCATCCCTTATACGAAATGTGAATTTAAATCTTTTATGTCATGCGTAGAGATGTTTGTGGTCTTTGTGGTGACAGTTGTATCAAATTACAAGTCAGGAGTTACAATCTGAAATGCTATATCCATCTGCAGGGACAAAAAAAAAAGAAAACAGATTCCGCTCCTGATAATCTGCGGTTTTATATACGAACAATCAATACGACTGTTGATGTGGATATAGCATTTTGCCATGCAGCTCTTTGTTTGTTCCATCCCAGTTTTACCAGGCTGTGAACTGAATCCCTCTTGGCCTTACAGTCGTCATCGTTCTCCTTTGATAATCTAGCGTGTTTGAGAAGTGGACTTCAGTCTCACAGTCAGATTGTAGCTTAAAAATGATCCCGTCTGTTCACATCTGTACTGCTGTTAGATAGAATAAAGCCAACGTTTTGAGGGCGCTCGCCCACTGTGTGTCTGTCTGTACATTCAATTCAGGGCCAGTGAAACTTACATTCAAAGTACTGTACATGTAACCGTGCTGGAGGATCATCCCACCAGGCCACATACTAAAAGATTACTTTCTCTATTTTCCATTGTTTCCTCAGTTAGACTTTCCTGGGCATGCACTTTGCCTTTTACCTTCCACACAAACACACACACACAGACGCAGACAACACTCCCAAACATTCCTGTGTCTCCTTTAATGATGGATGTTGTTGTCTAGGCCGTACTGAAGCTGTATTTGTTCATGCACCGCATCGTGTAACTTGTTTCTTTGTACAATGGTCATTATGAATGTTTGCTTGTCGAACTTGCTTGATGTCACATTTGTCCCTCTTCTGAGGCGTCACGGTGATCACAAAGTGCCATGAAAAAGTGCTTTGTTATCATATTATATAAATATATAAAAGTATATTTTGTAATGTATGTGGTGTTGTTTTATTGAAGTCAGCCTCATCTGTGTGTCTATGTGTGTGTGCTGGGCTGGCGGGTGGGGGAGGGTGGGGGAGTGGGAGCAGAGGGGTGTGCTGAGGTTAATAGCCACAGTGTGGCAGTAGTTACCCTGTTTACTCTTCAGTGTGTAGCATTGCAAAGCGTTGGACAGCACCTAATAGGCTGTATGTGTGTTTTAAAGTTTATCTCATGTCATTGTACTGACGCACTGTGTTTTAAAGGTTGCGCAACATCTGTACCATGAAGCTTGTGTTGCTACTGTGGTGCAGTGAGTTTGTGTTAATGTGCTTGGTGAGGACAGTGGGCATTTCACGGAGCATTCATGATTCACTGTACTGGGCTGTACACCTGAATGCAGCTCGGCCTCTCTCCCACTCACATCTATGAGTCACGCTGCCGACACATGAAGGTGCCCGTACATTCTCCATCCCTTACTGTGAGGAAAAAACAAAACAACTCAGTTCATTATTTGGATGACTTCCCCTTCACAGCGAAACTGTGGTTTTATGTGGCAAATAGCCTACACTGTGGTTATCAGCACTGATGCTCCAGCAGCTTTAAATGTCCAGGTTGCTGTGTGTTAAGATATCCTGTCACTGTCCTCTTATCAGGTCTGGAAGTAATCTCAGCTGAAAAGTCAAATCCTGCCTGAAGCTGTGGTTCAGCAGCTTCCTGCCATGGCGGCTCTGTTTTCACAGTCGTCTCACTTCTATTCCTGGATGACCAGAAGAAGCTTTGTGTTGATTGTCCTATAAAGATTGACTTTAAAAACTGACACTGATCATTATCATTACTATCATTATTGCATTATCACACATTAGTGTTCACAAAATGTCTAATTTTTGAAAATTGATCATTAGTCCATATTCCTGTCAGAAGACTGGCATTTCAAAAAGGTCATAACTAGTGTTATGTAACACAGGGGCAAAGCTGGCAGAGGGGCCTCAGTCATCTACTCAAACTGTGTTATAATTTAAATGTGTAATTTAGGCTGCATGTAGCCTATAATAGCAGACTGTACACCACCGGGAAACAATAACCTAAATGAAATGCTTTTAAATGTGTCACATAACTATGGAACATCACAGACAGACACACGGATGGGTGGATCTAGTGAGTAAAAGTAGGTCTATAGAGTGTATAAAAATAAAAACACAATAGGCTAGGAAATGAAAAATGATCACAAAGGAGCACCAAATGTGGGCGAAAGTGCTGAAAGTTTTGTGCCAAAAACTGAAACATTTTAACAGAAGAGAGACGCACACTGTAAAAAAGAAAAAGAAAGAAAAAAGAAAAAAGTGATGCAGCGACAGACGAGGAAACTGCAACAACAACAAAAAAAGCTGGAGAAAACTAAAGGGGAAAAATATAAGCTATATGGAAAACTCTAAGATTTATGAAATTGTCACAATCTGTCGTTCACTCATTCATTCCTACTACATTTGCATGCAGAAGTCGGCTGGGCTGTTCCGTGAACGCACCTCCCTCTTCCTGAGTGGCTTCTCTACTTTTTGTCGCCACAGTGAAAGGGAGCGACCCACCGCTGCCTCCGACCATCGGCCCCTCCGCTCCGGACCATCCCTCCCTCGGAGACACGGCTCGCTCACACCGAGGCTCTCAGTGCGGACCAGCCGGCAGCAGGTGCGAGGACCGCCGGTCAAGACAGACACACAGTTTGGCTTGTGAGTGGGAAGTGGAAACCTGGAGAGTGGGACAAACACCAGCACCGTTTCCCACGGACTGATCTGCCTCAGAGGGCGGGAGCTGGGTGTTTCTTCTTTTTCTTTTTTTCTTTTTCTTTTTTTTTGAAGGGGTACCAACCACACTCTCTCTTCATACGCACACCCTCCTCAGTGAGCAGCATCCTGACCACTTCTTCTAGTCATTTCCACTGTGATCGAGCAACAGGTTGAGCAGCAGCAGCAGCAGCAGCAGCAGCAGCAGCAGCAGTGTGAAGGCGACCGGAGCCTATAACATGCCGAGCAAAAGTCAGTATCTGCGCCCCCGGCTGTGCACGCTGGAGAAGGGGGACAACGGCTACGGCTTCCACCTCCACGGAGAGAAAGGTAAGACGGGGCAGTTTATCCGCTTAGTGGAGTCCGACAGCCCGGCGGAAACCTCGGGGCTCCGCGCCGGAGACCGGCTGGTGTTCGTGAACGGAGACGAGGTGGAGAACGAGAGCCACCAGCAGGTCGTGTCCCGGATACGAGCCACCGTGGGCCGGCTGGAGCTGGTGGTGGTGGACCCGGACACGGAGCAGCTGCTGAAGAAACACAACATGAAGTGTCTGAAGGAGTATGTGACAGACGGGGTCCCGGTGCCTTTGGACGAGGAGGAGGTAGAGGAGGAGGAGGAGGAGGTGGTGGAGGAGGAGGAGAAGGAGAAGGTAGTGGAGGTGGTGGAGGAGGAGGAGGAGGAGAAGGTTGTGGAGGTGGACGGGACTGAGAACGGGATCGAGCATGAGTATGTGAAGCAGGACGAGGTGGAGGAGGTAGGAGTGGAGGAGGAGGAGGAGGCGGAGGAGGTGTTGGTGGAGAAGGTGGTGGAGCAGCAGCAGCAGCAGCAGCAACAACAACAACAACAACAGAAGGAGGAGGTGGTGGTGATGGTGGTGCAAGAGCAGGAGGAGGCGCCCAGGGAGTCCACACCAGTCCCGGAGAGTAACGGAGAAATCCACGGGCGCGTCGAGAAGAAGCTGAGCATCAACTCTGAGAAGGTGAGAGTTCAAATAAGTGCATGGTGGAGGTGTGTGTGTGTGTGGGGGGGTCTGTATAAACTTTCCCTTACAGGACAGGTAGCCTACTTTCAATACAAACACACACAGTAGAAGTGCGCCAGTGAATGCACCACTCAGGGTAGAGAATAGCTGCTCTGTGTCATGATCCACACTGGAAGCTGCACTCAGAGGCCCTGGGCTGCAGATGCTGCCAGGCTGGGGGCAGGGTCAGCTGGCTGGACATTTGCTGTGGGTGAGAGTGCAATAAGAAAAAAAAAAAACCTGGTTCAGTCTGGTTCATGGAAGGAGAGACCAAACAGTGTGTTAAACCTCTTGACTTTTCATTGACTCTCCTTATTTTGTGTTTTATCTGGTGCTGTTTTCTAGTAAAGAGCGATCACTTGAGAACGTGAGACCGTTCAGTTGTTGTGTTTTTACAGGAGCAGGCATTAAATCAGCAACAATGACGTGGCTGCACAGAAAAAAAAGAGAAAACACATGGTGTTGTGTCTTTGTGTGGAAATGGACCATAACAAAATATCTGACATTGCGAAACACTCCTGAAACAAGCAACAGGAAATGGCTTAAAATGTGTTTTTCCAAATGAATCCCACGAAACCCTTTTTTTCCCACCTTTGATCTTTGTCTGTCAAACATCTTGGGCACGGCCTGAACTCCTCAGCGGCAGCTTGTTGCTGTCTGTCCTTTATTCTGTGCGCTGCCATGCTGTCAGTCTGTGTGGTTGTGAACTCGGTGCCCTGGGTTCATTAGAAAGCACTAGAGGAAAGAGGGGGGGTCTCTCCGGACTGGAACATCTGTGCCCCTCGCTGCTGCATCCAACATGTTTACCCCCGAGGCTGTTTCTGTCCATGGCTGACTCTCCTCCTCGCTACATTACTGTGGGTGGGAGTGAGGTGGGAAGGAGGACACAGCCAGCAGCGCCGGTGGAGAGGCAGTGAAGACCCCGCTGTGGCCCTTTCTCTTCATCTCTCCTGTGTCGCCCTGTCTTCCCATGTGACTAGACTGAACGGAGCGTCCACTTCATCCACGTGCTGCTGTCTTTCTGAGACACTTTCTGTTTGATGGAGGTATAATGATAATTTCATTGTTCTCAATCAACCCCCAAAATGTAACTTTTGGACAAAAATGTCCTGCTGCTGCCCAGCTGAACACGTGTTGAGTGACTTCCTAAAGGGACACTGTAAATTTAAAAGAAAAGTGATGGCGAAGACTCTTTATTTTCATTATTTTACAGGAATTCAAAAACAGTTTGACATACTGGGGAATGCACTAAGTTATGCATGAGAAGATTGTCTAGTAAATATGAAGCTACTGTTAGTAAGAAGAGGGAAACAGCATTTAGTGCACATGGCAAAATCATATTATGTTCACGTCAGTTTTTGTACAGATTAAATAGCCAGACTTGCTGTCTCCTGCTCCTTAGCTAACTAGCTGTAGTTTCAGAGTAAAGACATGATAGTGTTATAAATCTGCTCCTGAAACTCATGACAATACAGCCAATAAAGTATTTCTGAAGTATTCCTTCAGCTGAATTTATGGCCATGAACAATGACCGTCATCAGTCATTGGTTGTTTTTTTGTCCAATGTATTATATTTTACACATATAAAGAAAAAAAGAAAACTGTCACATAACAAAATGTTGGATTTTTCCTGACTAAACAATTTAGATAATTAATTGATTCGTTCAGATTTTTCTGCCATTGCTCAGAAAAAGTACAGATTCTTCTAGATATTAGCCGAAAAATCATTCAAAACTGTAAATTGTTCACATCTTAGAGGCCAGAATTTGAATAATGATTTGATTTTCCTAATAGTTGCAGATGAAATGATTAATCACTTAATAATCACTGATTTGAACTCAACTTTAATCAGTAATTCTCTCTGCTTGGTCATCATATCCAAGTGAAACTGATTTGATTCATCATTCCCAGTATTGTATTCCTAAGTGGCTCCTTCAGTGTCTCCTCCACTGAAATGTCACGATATCAGGACTGAGTGCAGCGGTTGACATTTTTAGGTGGCCACAGTGTAATAAGAGCTTTCTCATAGCCAGAGCGTGCAGGGTCTGTCGGAGTGATGTTTGTGGTATTTAAGGCCCACACTCATGCACATGCACCGGTCCCGAGCACTGCTGGCTTGTGTTGTTTGTCCTAGGAATATACAGCAATTGTTCCTGTGTTTACTCTCAGTACTCTCTGCAGATGGCTTAATGGACCTGTGGCTGTACAATTCACGCTGGCACGCAACCCAGAGGGAAGTGGCGTAGGAGCAAACAATAGCACTCCCAAGAAACGCATTTTCACTGCATGGAGTTCAGTTTTCTGCCACTCCCAGAGTTACACACCTGGAGCAGAGCAGCAGCTTGGTCCATGAGGGAGCAGGGAGCCCAGCTGGGAATATCTCTTTTCGTATAAATGCTCATTGCAAAGGGAGGAAACCACAATTACTGCACAGACAGGGAGGAAGTTACTTAGGGACAGAAGAAGATGCAGCAGAGTGTGTGAGGGTGTAAATTGGACTCGAGGGATGCAGTTCAGAGTCTGTTGTGTGTCTGCGTTACAGTCAGAGGAACCTCAGGGTCTGTTTTGCATCGACTTTGCTCTTTCTGGAATTTTCTCCCTACATCCTGTCCGGCATTCCTGTGCCCGAGCCCTGTGGCCCCGGCCAAATGACACACACTTGCACACAATTCACAAAGCACTCACAAAAGCTCACACAGGACAAACAACACTCATGTACAGCCTTGTAAGACACACACATACAGCACTGGCGTGTAGCAGTCGCGCTGACGTCCGCGCCGCTGGCCTCGTATTTGAAGCCACACAAAAGAGGGTCCGAGGAGCGACGCCCTCTCCGGAAACCGAGGAGCCTCGCTCAAGGTTGCTATGGTGACGCTGATGTTGTGCATGTATGTGTGATTGTTTGTGTGTGTGTTTGCACAATCCAATGTGGAGCGGTGAGGATGGAGGTAGGCGAAAGTGAGACAACTGCAGGGGAGGTGCGAAAAATGGATGAGCAGCGATGAAGGTCAAAACATGGAGCTCGGCCCAAGTAGAAAATAGGAGCCGCTGTCGTCATCGTGGAACAAAACACACAAAAACACATCATCGGCTCCAAAGGTCGTTGTTTCGTTTACCGGGCAGTAAAAATTTCACTCAGTGCAGTGAATTAGCAGTGGATCTACATTCATCAGCTCATCCAGAGAAATGCTTATTTTTGATTGAGCATTTGAGATCCAGCCATTACAGTTGAATCAGTCACTTGATTATTTAAACACTGATTGATTTACAGGGAACAATTTTGATTATTGATGGATTTTTTTTCAGTCATTCTAAAATCCAAGGACCTGAGAACATTTGCAGATTTTATTTTGCTTTATATTGCTATAAACTGGATAATGGCTCAGCTTTTCAAGAAACGAAGTGGAATGACTTGCTTATTTAAGTTAATTATTTAATTGAAAGAAATGATTGCTTAACAATGAAGTGGATTAATGAAGTGTCATTTGTTTTAAAAAATGCACACCAGCGGAGGAGTGTTTCGTTAATGTGTTTTGCAGGAGCAGCGTTTGCTCGCCTCACTCCCACTGTTCCTGCTGCTTCTCCTGTGGTTCGTTCAGAGTGTGAGGGTGAGAAGCGTTTGGGAGTCTTCCTCAGCACTGCCGACTGCTTACACAAGCCAAAACGCTAATTACAGGAGAGGAGGAGAAGTTGTGTCAGATGAAATTGACTGTGGTTAGATGAGATGTGGTGTTTTCTAGGAGTGTGTGTGTTTGTGTGTGAGTGCAAGACTTCCCTGCAACAGTATCTGGGTAGAAATCAGTCGCGGAGGCCTGAAATTAGACAGGAAGGCGACTTTATGTCGATTCCCCCGTTGGTTGTCACTTCTCTCTAATCTGCACATTCGTATAAAACCTTCTTATTAAAGAGCTCGAAGCCTCCACACATGCTCGGCATTTTCCCCTGGCTTTACATAGAAAGTGTGGTTCTTGAACTGCACGGGACGACACATTTTCCCTAAACAAATCATCCTCAAGCTGTTGTATTTATGTACTCTCACTGTATAGCCCTCAGTCCAGTTGGTGTGTGACCATGTGTTTTCACAGCAATGACAGTCAAATGTTTTTTTTTGTTTTTTCAGGAATTATTCAGCTTTGGCTTTGAGGATTTGTTTGTAGTTTATTTTAAACATCACATCCATGTGACGACCTTATGTGTCTCCTGTCATGTCTTGTTGTAAGAGTTTACCTTCTGGACATCTGATGTAATGTCCTCAGGAATAGCCTGTGGATAGGACTTTCTGTAAATAGACTAGACGTCACTGTTCGATGGCTGTTTGTCATGTGTGCGTTCGAGGCAGGAATGACCACACCTGCATTAGCTATTTGAACCAGGATGGTCAGGGGGTGTGTCTCTGGCTGCCTGCTGCTGTGTCTGTAGGAGTCTTGGCCTGTGAGCACACCCCAGGACATTGGTGCTGATTTCCGGTCATTGTTTTTTTTTTTTCTTCTTCTTCTTCTTTGGAAGATTCTCCCACCTCATCGTCTTTGACCCATCTCCCCTTCCCCCGACCCAGCTGCTCAATGTAGAGATAATTACGACATAAAGATGAGATAAACGACCTCATCATTTGAGGTGAGCTGCAGTGTAAACACAAAACAGTATGAACCATTAGCTCAGCGATATTTGGTTCCAGCAGCAGACGGAGAATCAAGGGGTTAAAGTAAACAGTTGCTCCAGCTGATCGTGGCCGTGTTTGCTGCTTATCATCGGAGCCATTGTGACAGAGTCAGGTATTGTTCCGGCTGTCTTTGTGTAATGGAGCGTGTCATTGTGTTTGTACGACGGGATCAGGTATACAAAATGATTCACTCACGCCGACCGTGCGCCCATACGTGTGGGCATGTGTGGCATTTCTGTCTGGTTGGCGTAACGCTTTTTTTTTGCTCAGACTTGTGCATTGTGTTTGGGAGTCACCCTTCACTCTCCCTGCTCTTTGTTGACTGGTGGTGTGTGTGGCTTTAGGAGGAAATTGTGCACATGACAAGACAGGGTGGAGGGGCCGTCATTGTGTTTTCATTCACATGAGTTTGAATGTGTAGCATGCGTCCATATGACTGTTGTTTCTATATATACACAGAGACTGAATGATATGATGATAAAGAATTAAAGTTTTCCGATTGCTTTTGTAAAGCACGTTGGCCGGCTTCTTTGTGCATGAAAAGTGCTCTATAAATAAAGTTTGATTGATTTACCCTTTATTATACCCTTAATTGACAAATGCCACACTCATTACTGAGTTAATCAATAAGTTGATCTTATTCAAACTGCACTGTTTTTGACACACCAGACTTTTTGGTTTTAACAATATAATTGAAACTTCAGCCGATTTTACATTTAATCAGTCTGAAAACATGTGAATTCCATGTGTCAGTATCACAGTATGAAAATACATACAGGCTGTAACTGAAGACTCTAGTTTTATCTTCCACCCTCATGAGTCATTCTCACTCACGTCATATATTCAAGAGAAACACTTTAACAGATTTGTTATTTCTATAGCAGCGAAGAAGTAATACATCAATATTGTACCTTAAAGGAGGAATTAGGATAAGAAGATTATAGGAAAAGGCAACAATTAAGCTGTGCTACCAGATTCTTATGCAGGTAGTGGCCTGATCCTCTGTCTGGTTGGGACTGAGTTTAGTCGCTGCCTCTTGACACACAGTTATTTTGTATGTCTAATGGGTGGGAATCAAAGGGAAACTCGTGATACAATACTATCATAAAACATCGCCCAAGATAACACGGGTATCACCAACAGCAGCGCAGTGTTTTGCAAGACAGTCACGTACAAGGCAGAACTAAAAACACTCACAGAAAACATAACATGCTATTTGCAGCTAAAGAAATGTGTAATTATAAAGCAAAAACAGCAGTTTAATACTAATATGAAATGTCACAGTATGTTGCCGTTTGACTGATTGATAGCAGAAAGCAACATCATTTTTTGTTTTCTAAGATTCTTTTCATTTTTTATCTGTGAACAGCTCCTTTTATTTTGTTCTGCATTGTGAACACAGACTGTGCAACTCTGTGGGATAGATTAGATACAGGGTTTTTAGGGCATTTTCTGCCTTTATTACACAGCAGACAGTGGAGAGACGACAGGAAATGAGGGGAGACGGAACAGGCTGGGGGACATGCAGCAGAGGTCCACAGCCAGACTTGTGGACGTTTGCGATTAAATGGTCAGCATCTTAAACTCCAAGGGCCCCCAGGTACCTGTTGTTTGTTGTTGTTTTTTTTAAAGAAACACAACTTTACGTGTGATGTCTGCAGAAACATAAAGTAGTTACAGAAGACACAAGAGTTGGAGCACTTTACATGAGATCACTAGAGAGAAGGGGCAGAGCAAGTAATCGATATATCAGTACAACACTCTCTCTCACTAAGACTTCTCAGTGACGTCAGTCCAAACAACAGCACCACTGTCCCGCCTCCATGGTCAAGGCCAGGCTGGCGCAGGTCAGGGATGGAACCTGAACCCTGCTTGTGTGTGGGTGGCTGGTGATTGGGTCTCATGGGATGCTGGAAGGAGACCCCACAATGCCACGTTCCATTTCCCTCTCCATTTTGCTTAAGGTTCACCACCCCGGCCGGACAATGAGCCGGAGGGCCGCGCCCTGCCGGCGGGTGGAGGGGGAAATGAGTTGCTGCTCGCCCTGAAATAGACTCACCCCCCCCACCCTCCCACCCCCACTGCTATCCACCTCCACACCCACTGTATAAGGCAGAGGCACGATACACATGACTTCACATTGTTAACATGCATATTTACATTTTCTAAAATGGCATAAGACAAAGAAAATCTTAAAGTACTTCAATGTCATGAGAATGAACCAATAGTTTGTCTCCATGTCCCTGTTTGCTAGAATTTGGTCATGCGCTTTGTTAGTCATGTGACCTTCCCCCCCAGTTCCACTAAATGTTGCTCAGTACCGTTTTTAATGACTTAAACAGCAGTCATTTGGACGCTGGACCGGATCATCTGATTTCACAGTGAGCTGAGCTACATGTAGGAGGGAAAGATTTCAATTTCCCAGTCGATATGTCTTCCAACAGCTCACCTTTAGTCGGGGTCTTTGGGTGCTAATGGACGTCCAGAGGGAGCCGCTGATGCCCTAGTCCATCGAGGGCATCATCCTCAGCTCCACTGTGTATCTAATGTGAGCATGCTTAACTGTAAAAAATAAGACGATGAGCATGACAAACATGCTCAACAAGTTAGCATGCTGACATTAGCAATCTCTATTATCACTTATCTTTTATCGTCTTTATTTCTGTGGCTGCCGATAAAAAAAAAAGAAACACACGCAACAGATAACCGATCTGTGATGATGACATGTGATGTTTCCTGTGCAGCTACAAATAGGAAGAGTTTCATCATTTTTTCATATATTGGTAAATTCACTTAATGTAGAAGCATTCACGTGCATGTGTGCAGATAAACACGTTTATTTGCAGAATAATCTTAGCAAGTAACACAGCTGCGAGGCATGCTTCATCGCCCTCCACCTACACGCTCCACGAGAGCTGGGTGCAGCAGGTCAGGTTGCTCTGAAATGTCGAGAATCACTAAATGAAGTAGAAATAAAGCTACATGAGGAAAAGTTTCTTTTGTTTTTAGTTGTATTTTTTTTACAGCGTTGATGATGATTTATTTATAACACCACGAAACCTTGTGCTTTCACAGTTTGCCATAGGGGTGAATGTAATGTTGGTTGCATCATGTTGTCACTTCTGCTTGGATGTATACACAAGGTTCTGCTTTGTGAGACTCAGCCCTCGGCATTTGGTCGTTTCAACTTCTATATTTTCTGTGTTGCCTTCCCTACCGTCTCTAAAGGTGTTATCTCAAATCAAAACAGACTTTAGTGTGTGATGAGCAGGATAGAGGAACTTGTTGTAGAGGTGCAGGTCGGCGAGGGTGGAGGGTCAGGGACAGGAAGACTGGCCTGGGAGATAAAAACTTGTTGACTCCCTGGTTAGAGATAAGACAGAGGTCGTCAGTCGGTGTTGGGCTGATCTAATGCAACCATGATGTTAAAAACGAAGACTCTTGAGCTGGTTTTCAAAGACAACCAGGCGTCCCCAGTTGTTCTTATCAGTCTGGACCCCTGCTGGGATGACTTACTTTTCTATTTCCAGGCCCGGAGAGTCTCTTGTAATGGGAACCCTGAGCAGAACTTTTCTTCTGTGTCTTTTGTAGAGCCAGTGTGCCCCATCCTCAAATGGGGGGGGGCACAGTACCGTGCTTTGTTCCCCCCTTTAGCCTGCTTTGCAGCTGGCTCAATGGTCCGGCCTGAAACCCAACACCCCCCCCTCCGTGCTGCCTGAGGGAGTGGTGCGCTCCGAACACTCAAGAGGGCAAGGCTGGTTAAAAAGACACCAGGTTTACGTCAAACATTTATTAAGTCTTTCCTCGAGGCCGTTAATCTCCGTCAAAAACTACACATGGCAATCACAAGCAGCGGCAGGCCAAGGATCTGTCATATCACTGAGTAACCGCGGTGCCTGGCAGACGGCAGTGTGTAAATCTTGATGCCGATCAAAGAGGCCGGGATCATGGGAGAGCTGGCTTCTCTTATTAGAGCGACAGGGGGGGATGAAGTAAGCAGCAGGAGGAGAGAGGGCAAAGAAAGGGAGGCTGCTTTAGATGACATATCTGCATGCAGAGCTCAGCTGAGTATGACAGCTCTCAGTGGATGATCTGCAGATCTTGAGCGATTGCTGGACCTTATCAGCGACAGGAGAAGGAATACATTGGTGACGTGTTGATGTAATTATAGGAAATTTTCAGCTTGTGACCTTTTTTTTTTTTTTCTTTCTTATGCATGGTTGAGTCAGAGACCAGGAGCTGTGCAGGAATGACACAAGCTCGCAGTAATAAATGTCTCATATGTGTTTCTTTATTAAGTCCTGCAGTTACACATCAGTTGTCTGGCCGAACACTGGGGGGAAAATATGAAGTAACTGGCAGGCTGAGTGGCAGGCCTGCAGCCTCTGGCATCTCTCTCTCTTTTTCTCATACACACACACACACACACACACTTTCACACACAGACTGCTCCTTCCAAGCCAGAGACCGAATGGCTCACAGCTACAACAGCGCTCCTCTGTCAAAGTGAATCAGCAGGAGGCTGGCAGATGCAAATCTCCAGTGGCTGAGTCAGAGACTCATGAACATGATGGATGATTATTATGGAGGTAGATGTTGCTTTTTAAATTCTCCCTGAGGAGCTTTGGAGGATGCAAATCAGGCCGTCTGCACCGTCACACGCTCACCCGCTGCTAGCTTCGAGGCTGAAACAATGACACGTCGTCTACCGGTGCTCTGTTGGAGAAACTTTCATGTTAATGCTCAGGTTTGATTCATCTTAGTCAGTAACGCCTGTCTAAATGTCCATCACTTGTGGCTTACGTAGCCATTTAGTAAAGAATTTCACATGAATCCAACTCAGGGACTCGTTGGACTTGAGCACTGATGACTTGGACTTGGACCACAGTGTACAACTCCTGGAAAAAACCTTTTATCACTACGAACACACTGATTTGTTCCTTCACTAAATTGTCTTTAGAAAGGTTGTGGATAATCCCAGCCCATCACTTGGTATCATCATCAGGTCAACATTTCAGTTTGTCCAACAGTTGGTTTATGCATAAGACAGAAAATCAAATTCCCATTATCCTCAGCTATATTGTTTAGTGCTAATTAGCCACTGTGGCTGTGAGGATGTTAGCAGTTCGGTCGAAGCACTGTTGTGTCTTCATTAAGCCTCAGAGCTGCCAACACAGCAGCTGACATCATAATGGGTAATTTTAGGTTGTTTATGGGCCCTTGCTATTTTGGCTTTTATTAGATATGAGCATGATGAGCATCTTTTATCACACAACCCAAAAGGTTTGCATTTCAGTGGAAAAAGACTTTTTATTTATTTATTTATTTATTTATTGGGTCAGAGTCAGGAGCGTGTGTTTTGAGGTGCTGCAGTTTGGTCAGTGTGTCTGTGAGTTGAATTTTGCCTTGCTATCTTATCTCCTGGTTAACCTGTCTCCTGAGGGAAACCAGAAACATGTCTATTAGAGGTTTGGTACCTGTACACTGCATCTTAAAAACAGAGCAAATGGAGCAGCAGATCTAGTGAGTCTAGTAAGACGGCCGTGTGACTCAGTGTGTTTTGAGAATATTAAAATGGGCCTCGGTATTGTTTTGAGTCATTGGTATTCGAAGCAACAACTTATTTGGAGTTTCTACGTCAGTGCAGTGGAGATACAGTGTGGTCTGACAGCAGCAGGGTGAAGCTGAAAAGACCTTTGTCTCAGAGGAAACAAATATGACGCAATATCGCTTTCTACATGAAAGAAACTGGTTTCACTTTACTCGGACTGTCCAGTGTTACCTAACGTTGTATCCACCCGAGTTGTTTTCATACTGCGCCAGTGGAGGCAGCAAGTGTTGAATATTAACACAAGTGGACAAAGTTGATACCAAGAAAAATATTTTTGACTCAATCTCAGCTCAGCATCAGATAAAATGTTACTGAGAACAGTGTTTCAGCTGGGAATCTCATTATGATTCATCACAAGGATAACAATGGTGTTATTACACTGCAAAACATTATACGTTACAATATGTGGACACATCGAAATTCAGTTCTGTTTTACTTCATAATATACATTATCTAGGACTTTCAGTGACTACAATGCATTATATTACATTTTAGTGAGCAGATTATATTTTGGTTTGACAGAATTTTCCCTTTCCTTTAAATTATTTTTACTGTGCAAACATCAATACAAACAATCATCTGTGAAGCCAGTATACTGTATTATTGGTATTGAAAAGGTATTGCAAGTTACCATTGGATTAGTGCTGAGTGACACAGCCTGGTTTATCAATCAGAAGGAAATTATTGTGAATCAATGAAATGTCCAAAACAGTTGGTGTAGCTTCTCAGATTTCAGCATTTTCTCCTTTTTTGTTCTGTTCTCTACAAATGGAAATGTTTTTAGTTTAGTTTGTAGTTTACTCTGCTTCCAATCTGATGATTTTTCACAGTTTTGTCAAGTAATTGATAACATTAATGATGTCGATAATGCTAATAATTCATTTCTAAATGAGAAAATAATCCTTTTCTGAAACACAGTTCTTACTTACAGTCCAGTAGTAGATTATTAGACCGTATCTGTTCAGTAAACGCAGCCTTCTTGTTGTAACCTATAGTGTATTTCCAGGTTTTGTTCGGCTTTCTGCACGACGACTTTTCCTCTCCACTCTCTTTCCTTCCTTCTCCTCGTTCCACAAAAGTAATGACTGCTCAGACGCACAACTCACAGGCTAATGTTTTATTGAAACTTTCCCATGTGCGATCGTTTGTGTTTTCTCCATCTCCAGCCTTTCAGTGGAGTCATTAGAGGGTGAGTCTAAATGTCATCTCCTAGTTGGTCTTTTACGTAGCGGATCAGTGAGTTAATCCGTGTCATATTTACCTTGTGGTCCTGCTATTCAGCTTCAGTGTGGCTTGTTGATTCCTGGATTTGTTTATTAGATTTTCAAACACATGGATTTAAATCCAGAGTCTTTTTATTTATGTTTTACAGATTCTTTACCCTCTACGTGCTAACATGGCGGCCTGCCTGGGCACATAAGTGTTTTTGTGCATATGTTTGTATATTGATTTCTCTTTCATGTGAGGAAGTTGAGCCAGCACAGAGGGAAACATACTGAGGGAAGATGTGTCAACAGTTCCTGTTCAACACTTCCCTCCTCAAAGGGAAAGTTTGTGTCACTAAGAGAGAGCGCTGATCTCAACACGCTGGCTGGGGAGGAACTTTTCACACAATAGAAAACTGTGACTTTGATATTAAAGCCAGAAATAATGAGACAAGGGAAAAACTGGAATCTCAATCAAAATGTCAATGTTAAATGTGATTGAAATGGTGTGTGTGATGGCACAGACGCCTTTTTTCATTAGACGGAGAAGAATCTCCATGCATGAATAGAATCATTACATGGTGCATCACATTAAAAAGGGAGTTCAGTGCTCTCACAGCCCAGCCGCCAGCAAATTACAACCACACTGTAACTGAAGAGTTAGCACCAATGATGTACTGACAGAGCCTTTAGCCTCTTGAAAGTAAACAAAATAAAGCATCTGAGAGGAAGTTTAAAAATGTTCCTCCTTTAAGCCGATCCCAGGCCGAGGCTAAGCCTGAAGCCTGAATTAATTTATGGTCTAGTGTAATTGTGGGAACACAGATCTGAGAGTTGCTCAGCTGATCGTATGATCATCCCTGTGAATGTCACTGTGTAACAGTGTATATCACATTGCTGCTCCAACTTAAAGAGAGCTTGAATTCTTGGCGATGTTAACAAGTAATCTGAGCAATTTACAGCAGAAAACACACACACATACACACACGCACATGACAAGTAGTGGGTCCTTGGTGGCTTGTGTATGTTCAGCAGATTCCACAGATTTCAGATTCTTTTGCCCTCCTGTCGTCTCCCGACACAAACCCTCCTCTGTTGTCCCTGCCAGAGCCTCCTTCACCCTCGCTCCCTGTGCAGGGACGCCTAACGGCAGCCAAAGCACCCGATGAGTGTCGTGATCATTCAAAAAGAAATCATCTCGTCATTTCTTTTGCATTGAGCATCACTCAGCTGAATACAGACAGTAAATTTTAGAGGAAGAATAATTAATAGCAAGAAACACTTTTATTCAGGCTGAGTGCAGCAAAACGAACCATTTACCAAAAGAAAATACAGCACTCCTCTGTGGAGCCTGTGCCGCGATTTTACCTGAAGTTTGGTTGTAACACTTGAAAACCTTAAGGAGAAGCAAATCAAAGATGACGTGTTTGTATAATGAGTTACCGGCAGGACGAAGCAGCCGCTGCAGGACTCTTATCAGGAGCACATCTGATCAGAGCCACAAGTGTTCAGCACACAGCACGCACTTGACAAGAAGATGGCCAATCTGCATCATGATGAGAGCAGACTGCTGTCAGCAAAACGGCCTCAATAATTCATCAGTAGTTTTTATCCGATTCTTAGTCGTGACAGCAGCATCCAGGACTTTGATTATTCACTCAGAGATATTATAATATTGTAATGGTATTGTAAAAGAGCAATAAGGAATATTAAGCATTTCCCTTAAAGGTAGTGTAGGGGATCTTATTCTGTGGCATTTTTTTACTGAATTGCCTGAAATCCTCTCCACCCCCCGATTGCAACCAAGTAATTTAATGCTTTTTCACAAAAATGAAAAAAGTCAGTCACCTGTGGAACAAAGAAGCCTGGAAAAACACCCCAACGTTCAAGATGATTGGATGATGATGTGTCAATCAAACTACCGTCTCTGTCCCTCCCTCGTACCGCTCTTCATGCACTAATTGCGTGCGCGATTCTTTGACAAGTCTGTGTATTTTCAAAATGTGGCCTGCTCGAACTTAACTACCGTTAATCTTCGTGCTCGTAGGTTTTCTGTCCTGTGGGGGCCACCGTACAGCCCGTCTGAACCGATAAACATAAGTGTTTTGTACAGTATGTAGTTCTCTGTCACCATATTAGCCAAAACCTTATTGCCTTTCCTTATTTATTTACTTTAGGTTAGATTTAACTGGAAATAACGTTTTAATAGAACTTTATTTATAAATATTATAATGTAACTCCTTCCTAACATGCTATGCTTCCCATCTGCTGGTCAAGGTCACAAGTCACTGTTTCCAGGTGGTTTACAGGGAAAAGGAGAAAAGCTTATTCTTGGCGGAGGTGGGAGGGGTGGGTGGTGTGTTAGCGCCGAACAATTGGCTCGAATATTAATACAGTGAAATGAATGTCGTTCATTGCTAGTGTGAAGTTCTGTGTGAGAGAAAATGTTGAGTCAGATGGTCTCGGTTATTACAGCGTCTCTGTTAAACGATGCCCAGTCATGTTTTTTAATCAATCAGCCTCCTGTCTGTATTCTGTGTAGAAAGTGACTCATTCACACTGATTATTCATAGAGGTCGTTCATTGTGTTCAGTGGGTGGGGCAGCTGCAGTGTCAGGTTGGATTTGGTCACTCTGACAAAGATTGTCCCGACCGGCGAAGCCTCCTGTGCGCCGCTCCGTATACGCTGCGTTTTGACCTCTTCGATGACATACTGTAGACATTAAAGCTCCTTTTTGCTAAATTAAGAAACTGCTTCATCCATACTGCGGAAGGGAGGCTCTGGGATCGAGCAGGAGTTTTTTCCTGGATGACAATACAGCTCAAACTCTTCCTGCCATCCCAGAGCGGGACTGGACTGGACGGGGCGAGGCGAGGGGGAGAGTTGGTCAGAGGTCAACGCCCAGCTTCCATTGTGCTTCTCGGAGCCTGAAGCGAGCAGTGGCCGTGGACCGCACCGGAACTGGTCCCTTCCTCTAAAAGCCCTCCTCTACCCCTCCGCCCCCCCGCCACCTTTCCCCAAATTGTCCACCAATCTTCCCAGCAGACCTCCAATCACATGCCTCCAAGACCCTCTTCCTTCCTGGCAAACAGCTGGAGTCACGTGGAGTCAAACTGCGGCTCCAGTTTACTCCCGATGGTTAAAAACACAAGCGACCAACACATCAGCATGCAGCAGCCACCTGCATGTTCAACCTCGGCTTCATATTCAAGGTTAACGACTCACAGGAGCTGTCCGTTATCTTTGTGCCTCTCGTTCTTCCTGAGCAGACACCCATGGTGGAGGTATTGTTTTTAAAAGCGAATGTTTGATTGTTTCTCGAATGTCACATACTGTGTGTTAACGAAACTCGTGCTCTCTCCTCTGTGTGTGTGTTTCTCTCAGGAGGTGTGTACTGAACTGCGGCCACGTCTGTGCGTGATCCAGCGAGGGTCTAACGGATATGGCTTCAACCTGCACAGCGAGCGGGCGCGGCCGGGCCAGTACATCAGAGCTGTGGATGACGACTCTCCAGCAGAGAGGGCAGGCCTGCTGGCTAAGGACAGGATAGTACAGGTACTTTGATGAACTGTGAGACCATGCACTGATGTAAATAAGTACCATGTGTGAGGAGGGACATTACATTATTCTCTTAATCCTGATCAGTTTCCTTTTCACTGACTGTTTTTGCTTCATTAGCTGCAATCTGTAATCTATATGAGAGGTAACTGATTACACTTCTACTAACCCAAAAATATCGAGTGTATCCTGATTAGTCTGCCACACTTCCGCTGGAGACGGCCTGTAGTAACTTTCTTCACTGGGATAAAAATAGAGAAGAATGGTGTGGCGTGTAATCAGGCCTCACCTACACTTTAAAGGATGACGTAGAAAGTCCTCCGAAACAAAAGAAGGATCCCTGTGATCCATTACTTCATTTTACATAAATCAGGTGTGGCTGGATAGAACGACTACAGCTTTTCCACAGTGACACAATAAAAGAATAGTCACACATGTCAGAAATTTCATATTACTATCAGAAAGTGTGACTCTTGAATTACACTTGTTCTCATACTGATGTCATGTTTGTCAATTATTACTTATTTTTACTTTTACTTATTTTTATTTTGCACTGTTGAAAAAATACACAAGTAAAAGGGAACAATAATAATTTACAGTGCAGGAAGAGGAGCTTATTTGATGCTTCCACCTACTGTATGGTTAACAACAATGAAATATAACGACAAAAGGAAAGACAACTAAACAATTAGACGAAAAAACAGTGATAAAAATTCATTATAAGGATCACTAGACAAAAAGAAGGTAAGTGTATGTCTTCATTTCTCCATGATTTATGCTGGAGCAGTTACAGTTACAGAGCAGAAATTAAATGTTCTTTAAGTCTAAAAGTCTTAGACATCCTTTGTAACCTTTTCGGTGAATGGGATTTTGTGTTCCATAATTTGACACGCCTGTAATGTATAGTAAACTGGCCTCTGGTTTTCTTATTATCATGTTATTATCATGTTATTATCACGTTGATCTTTACTTTAAACTCACAAAATGTTTGAGAGACTGGTTGCATGAAAATGTTGTATTATAATGCTAATAATCATAATAATCATAATATGAAAAGTTGTTTGAGTAATCCACATCCACAGGTCAGCTGAGCTCAGTGGGCTACTGTACTCTGAGGTGGTCGAGTCTGTACCAGAGTTAACTGTGTTCAGAGGAATGTGGTGTGAGCTGACAGTCACTGTGTGGGGTCTTAAATCCCCCAGGGGACTTGGTTGTAACTGCCACTGTGAGCAGACTCACACTGGAGCAATCAGCTTATAAACTAGGGTCTGGGGTCTGCGCTGCCCGCATCATTACAGTGTAGACTGGCCTAAGGAGAGACATGTGTCTGTGAAGGAGCCCTAATCTTTCCTACACAAGTCTCAAACAATGTGCAGTGTATGCACAAAATATACAAATCCAAAATTACAAAGGGAGCTGTCGAAATTAAAAGTCTGGATGTTGTGTGGCTGCTCGAAATAAACGATTCAACGTGCAATTTGGGTGAAAACTAGTAATTCTTTTTTTTTTTTTTTTTTTTTACAGTTTCTCATTGAAATGTTTGATGAATACTTTAAAACTAACTTCAACTCATGATTTTTTCAGCAAGATTTGATATGTGAGAGTCAGTTTTTAGTTTTTATGTGCTCCTCACAGAGTTGACAACCATGAGGCCACATGGTAACGTTATGTACAACCCGTTATTCTCCCACTGTCATTTAGCCTCGAGAGGCAGAAGCAACTCACAGCGAACATCTCTGACTCACTCAGAGCAGTTAGTGTCTCTTTTCTTTTCCTTCGTCAACACGTGGTCACTGATGCGGACCATCGTGGACGCCTCCTAACCGAGCAGCATTTCTCCTCACAGCATGTGAATCTTGAGCGACTCCACGAAAAGTGTGAGGAGGATGGAGAGCGCATAAGCATTTAAATAAAGAAAAAAAGCCCAAAGTCTGTGTTGGAGTCTTGCGAGGGGTTTCTAGTCCCCCAGCGGGCCCCAGACAGACACACCACCCACTGGGGAGCAGGGCTTTGTGGGGAGTGGACGGCCATTGTTACTGCCGTTACTGGCCAGGCAGCTATTGTCCAGCTTCCTCTGTGGGACTGGCTTAGACATGCCGGTCCACCCTATGACCTAAACACACACACACACAACCACACACATACACCCTTAGAGACATTTCTCACATGCTTTCCCATGGTGATTTTATCCCACAGCTCTCAGCTGGTCTGGGAGGGAACCACCTGACATATTGAGTTACTGTAGAGCAGAAAGTACAGCTGTCACAGTGTCGCACAGCAAAGTGCCAAGTAAGATGAGGGAGAAAAACAGTTGGCTGCCAAGGCCTTCATGGAGTTTGTTTTGCAAGTTAGTGGTTGAAAGTGTACGTGTGTGTGTGTGTGTGTGTGTGTGTGCTAACGTACATGCATTTCGCTGTGGACACACAGGATATCCTGCCCTGGAGCCTCTGGCAGACAGAGTGATAATATTGAAAAAGAAATCCTGACAGTGATAAAACAGTTTGTTCACGTCTGTGTGGGAACAAAGACAGACAGGCCCAAAAAAAAGAAACAATAGTGACTTTTCTGAAGGATTTCCCGTCATGCCACGAATTCTCTAAAAAAAAAAAAGAAGAAGGAGAAAAAAACCCCAACGATCCTCTCTTCTTCTCCTCCTCAGGTGAACGGTGTGTCGGTGGAGGGGAAGACACACTCACAGGTGGTGGCTGCCATTAAAGCTGGTGGGATGGAGGCCCGGTTGCTGGTGGTGGACCCCGACACAGACGCCTTCTTCAAGAAGTGCAGAGTGGCCCCCGCCCTGGAGCACCTCACCGGTGAGAAAATGGCACTAGTGACCTTCTAGCTGTAACTGTCTGGTAGCCGAGGAGCGAATGGCTGCAATTATCTCACAACGCCTCACTCGACACCAGACGTTGTCCTCTCTCCTCTTTTCTGCAGATTAAAAAGTCTGCCACAGTCTCATGGCTCTACTTTTCTCTCCTCCTTTATTTCCTCCTATCTGTCCTTGTCTGCCTCTGCCAAGAAACACAGGCAGACAGAGACGCTGAGCCACTTCCTGCCTCCACCTTATGGTGATGTCCTGCGGTGAAAGTTAATCTTTCAGACATAAATAGATCCGATCAGACCGAGCAAGTGTTGTTTGCAACGTGTGAAAGTTTAAATAAGGATCTCTTCCGCCCAAACATTTTATCTGTTCATTTTCTGGACCTGAATCCTGTTGCCTGTTCACATGTTGCATGACCTCACATTAACATTTCCATCTACTGAGACATGTATAATGAAACACACATAGGTATGTCATTTTCAGGTTTATGATTGATTTAAGGAACTATTATCTTTTCCCCTTGAGACACATGTTCATCCTGTCCCTCGGTGCTTTGCTAAAGGGCCCATCGAACAGGTCCTGGTGTATCTACCAGCCCCCCCAGGGGGAGCCCTAGTACAGCCTGTGTTTCAGATCCATCCACAAACAGCACACCAGCTGATCTTTAGGCAGGCGGTCTGTGTGTGTGTGTGTGTGTGTGTGTGTGTGTGTCCCTCCTCTGCTTTGCCAAATGTCTGAGTCTGCCTGGAGAGACCCATATAAACATGGTGCTGTCTGCTGTTGGCACGGCAACAGCCGGGGTACGTTGGAAACCCTCTGTTTCCATGAGAGATAAGGACAGTGATTTTTCTTATGATTGATTGATGATATTTGACTTGTTAATGCTGCTGGTCTGGAGGAATTTGCCCAGTACTCCTTGTTCATTACATATAAATTAGTTAGACAGCAGTACAAGCATAAAATAGCTACTCACATCCTTTACTGAAGTGAACGTACTAATAAAAGTACAACAAATCCTCAGACTACCCTAACATTCTCATAAGGGAAATGGATTTTAAAGCACGTATTGTGTCTGTGCAGTTAATTAACCTCTGATTTATCATTGAAAAATATATTCCTTATTTAGATTGTTAATACTTCTGCATAAATAGCTATGCATCTTCTGCTGTAGTTGGTCAAGGCAGAGCCAGCTTTTATCAAGACTAATATTTATTTTTGAATATTGGTGCAGAATATTTTTTTCAGTTCATTGATTGGTTGATTGATATTCTCACGTCCTCACCTGTCCAAAATTAAAATGTATAATTTTTTATGTTGATGTGTGGCAGAGAAACATCCTGCAATCATAACAGTCAACTACTCACAAAAACTACTGATGGAACTGATCTGAATTTGAATAGCCTCGGTTAATCAACTAATTGTTCAAACTCTAAACTGAACTACTTTTAGTTTCAATTAAGTTAAAAAAAACATCTGCTGGCCTTTTTAAAAAATGAACATAAAACATATTTACTGTAACATGAGGTAGAAATAGTTACTTGTTGAGATGCCAGTAATGATTTATAATAATTATTAATAATCTCCTGGGCTGTTCAACCCTCTGGTGTTTCAGTGCAGGATTAAAAATAATAAACCCGACAGGGCAGAGATTCCAGTGAGGTGTTTCCTGGGTAACTGCCTGCACTTCACATGCTGCCCACTCAGAGGGCACCTGCCTACACTGACTCCTAACTCCAACACACACACACACACACACACTGCTGCTCTCTCAACAGCACCTTTGTTTGGTTTCCAAGGCGCTCGCTCCAAGTGGCCTCTCAGCCTGGAGCTGGAGCTGTACTAGGATATTAGGACCTCTCAGAGTCAGGGGCACAATCACACACACACACACAGACACACACACTGACACAGCAAAGACCTGAGGAGGACTTCAATCTCAGATTAACCAGCTGCCGTCCACCACAACAGCTCATTATTAACTAAAAACACTTTCCCGGCCGAGGATCAGAGGGATGGAAGGTAAGATCTGCGGCGGCCACCTGCCAGAGTCAGGGATCTGTTCAAACCTGCTTTCACTGGGACATCGCTGAATTTCTACCTGAGAAACCGAGGCCAGATATCTGGCCAGGTGAAAGGCCTGTGGCTTCATCGGAGGAGCAACATCTCACAGAAGATGAACCATGTATGAATAATAGATGCTCTGCTCATACTGTGCTATGTAATGGAGTAGGTGTTGGTGGAATGAAAGATGAGCTGCAGAAAGACTCTTGATCTGTCGGAGAGGAGCTCTCTGCTCCGATGGTGTGGGGCTGGAGGTCTCAGTCAGACATTGATGCTGACACACACAGAGAGGGGAAGCTTTTTTGGGGGGTCATTCATACGACTGATTCTTGTTTTGTCCTCATGCCTGCAGGTCCACTGCCAGAACCTGTCGTTAATGGAGGAATGGAAGAGAAGGTAAGATTCACCACCGGTAAATATACCACAGCAAGGGAGACAGAGAGAGAGAGAGGAATAGAAGGTGACACTGAAAACAGTGCAGCACTATCATTTGGTTTGGAAATGTGCTTTAGAGCAAAGCCCCAAACTTTGAAGAGTGGAGGAGCTTGTCAGTCTCCCACAGCGGCCACTTCCCTCCTCACCGACGGAGCCTGTCCTTCCTGGCAGAGAGGAGGACAATAATAGTTCAGCCTTCTGCTTTGAACAGGCTGCAGCTCCTCGCGTGGCGCAGACTGAAGACCAGCAGGCCGAGGTCGAACTCAGTTTCAAAGTAAAATGCTGCGCTTTTCTTTTTTTTCTTTTTTTTTTTTCAGGTGTGGTTTGCCACATAAAAGAAGTGAGAGGCTGGTATAGTGAGTTATTAACCACAGAGACGTGGACTGAACCGACTTTTCCTGTGATTGTCTGAATGTTCTGGTTCATTGTGTGGTGGAGAAAACCCCACCCAGCTACTCCATTAGCTTTGAGTTATTTGAAAGGCTTTCTTTGACCAAGGACAGAGAGTATACATACAGAATAACAATTATTCAATCCGCACAGTAGCTTAACCTACGGTTCATCCTGTGGCGTATATTAAAACTAAAAGCTACTCTTATGAGCCGAGGCTTCATGTTAATCCTATTCAAGCATTTGGGTGTAATCCTAAAAAACAACAGGATGGCCACTACCACCGCTGTAGGAGGCAATGCTAAGCGAAGCTGGGTGCCTGCTGGCATCACCTTTATATTCATGGAATAACATCAACCATTGCATCAATAGAATAAGTTTGTTTCTCAAAATGTCAAGACATGCGATTTCCGTAGTGTATTTAATAAAAAAGAAGAAGCTGTAAATGTCTCATCCTCCTTAGTTGCCGGTGGCAGCACAGGAATGTTTTCTGAGTGTCTCTCAGGTTACCAGACTGTCTCCCACACAACTAACCTCTCTGTAAATCAGTGTTGATAAGATGTAATAATAGCGGATGTGAGCGTGAAGACACCAGAACACGAACTTGAAAGAAACTCCTGTGTCCGCTGTGGCTGCCGTCCACATTTGGGCATTTGGCCAGATATGCAAAGTGACGCCTGGCTCCAGCTTCCCGTTAACTCGGGGGCTGTGTGCAGCAGCAGCAGCAGCGAAGCTACATGTTCCCTGTATTGTTGCGTAACAGACACTGGTGAAAAGGTTGAAGAGCTGAGGGGGAGGAGCGGTGGCGAGAGGTCGGCCAGCAGTCGTCTCTAAAGGTGAAAGATGTGGTTTTTAAAGAGGTTGTTGAAAGCCACTTTCGTGCAACCACATCAGTTTATCCAAAGAGAGAGAAAAAAAAACGCTGAATAATATGATGAGTAAAATCAGGAAGAGAAGCAGGAAGAGTTTCTCAGCATCATTTTCAGTGATTTTGCTCATTCGGTATCCAAAAGGAAGTTCACAGATGTATGAACTTCCACATGCTACTTCTTCACAGACCAGTAAATATGACTTGTTACTGTAAAAAAAATTAAAAAGAAATAAAATAAACATGAATTGTTTGGGCACTTAAGATTAAATTTCACTTCTTCAGTTATTTAACTATCATAACAGGTGTTAGAAAGTTGAGTTTTGATAAGTGTAGATCACTTTACCTGAGCTTAAAATTACATGACACTTGTTCTCAGTAGAAAAACCAATTGAAATCCAAGGCTGCCTCCCTGTGGAGAGAAGTGGTTGTGCAGTGCAGTGGGGGGAAAAAGGATAAATGAGTTTCTCAGTGCATTTGTTCAAATGTGTCTCCCATGCTGCATGTTTTTACCACATTTTGTCTGTACACATACTAACCTGTCGGTGCATGTGATGGAAGTGATGCTGAGCAGACCTGCCTGTGTTCCCAGGTGAACGGCAGAGGGGCCAAAGAGGCAGAGAGGGACTCCAAGCTGTCCATCAGTCCCTCTCCATCAAACGCGTCGTCCAACGCCTCGCTCACAACCCCGCCCACAAACACCCCACCTGAGGTACATCAGCACCTAAACAACCAACATCTACAGTAGAGTCTGGAAAAAAACAAACAAACATGAAATACAGCATGATTTGGTTACATTTTTTTGTTTGTTTTCTCCAGGGAATGATCACGGACACCATCCCAGCTCTCAGCCTGAGTCTGCAGCAGGTCAAAGAGCTCGCCCACCAGAAACGCTCCAACAAGAGAGCTCCGCCCATGGACTGGACCAAGAAAAATGAACTCTTCAGCAACCTATAGGGCATCTCAGATCACCTGACACACACCCATACACGCACACACACACACACACACAGATTTTTATTATAGTGACCTATTACAACAAAACGTAAGACAGATTTTTATATTGTTATTATTATTATTATTATTATTGTGACATTAAAACTATTGGCAGAGGACAAATTTCAAACTGTAAAATATAGTCTCTGTATTACTCTACATGTTATTATAACCCAGATATTATTCGTATAATGTGCTACTAACAATGAATGATGCATATGCCAATGAGAGAGAACTGGACCATGCTGAAAATTTGTATGAATGTGTGTATTTGTCTATTTATGCCCCGTGAATATGTGGGCATGGTTTCCTTTGTGTGTGTGTGTGTGCGTGTGTGTGTGTGTGCCCACTCCTCTTTATATTAACATTTAAAGTGTTGTCTGAATGACAGCAGGACCAGACACATAAAACAGCACGACAATCTGTGCATCCTTAATTTTCTCACCTTAACAGTTTAGAGATCAAACACATGACACCAGACTGAGAAACATTTATTTTGGGTCATTTATTTCAGTGTAATTTTTTCTATTTTCTTTTTTTTTTCTTATTTACTGATGGCTTTAAACTGGAAACAACTGTATTTTAACGTGGTTTATCTTATAAGGTATGTATATATCAAATATCGTGTATATTTTTTCATTTGTCACATAAATGTCACTCGTGTGTTGGCAGTGATTTCAGCTACAGCGCCACCATTCCTCCAAACGTTGGCTGAATGAATATGTGATACTGTATCACCTTCTGAATAAATGTGAACAATACAGTTTATTATGAGTAACTTATACCGTCCTGATACTTTGCCATCATGTCCACTGTGAATGGCTCAGTTCACATTTTATAGCAGATGGAAGATTTTTAATGCTCCTTGAAAATGCTTTGTGAAAGATTTTTACACATTTCTATCGATGTCTTAAAAAATAATAATTATATAACTTTTAGATCATGTATTTCCTATATAGTATATAATGTCTGTGCTTCACTAGATTGTATGCAGTTTGTCCAAAATATTGAAAAAAAGTGCTGATTTAAAAACTGAATGATTGAATTGTATGAAGAGTTGTAGCTTGAGTAAGTGATTTCTATATTGTAATAAATCAGTCGTCACAACAATAAGATCCTGTGGGTTTGGTTTTTATTCACTGGCATGAAAATGAATGACCGTGAGTGATGCTCTAGGTCAAAAATCAACAATAAGACATGATGCCACATTAAATATATGTGCATTATCCTACCCCAGCTGTTTTTCAGTTACCCACTGAGCTGATATAAACACAGGTGTGGACTTAAACGTATGGTTTCGCAGATAGTTGGATCTCAACGTTGTAAGATTGCTCCAGCGATGAAACCAAGATTCAATTATCTAATTACTACACGACTCTGCAGTTCCCTTCAATTTTATGACGCTTGATACCATCTTTCAGCTTCATTGTTGTTCATTTTCTAGTCCGCCACTGTTCTGGTTCACTATCTTCTCTTGTATTATTCATTATCAGCCTCAGAAAGCAGCTGTTTACAGCAGAAATGAATGGTGATGACTCCAAATGAAAGATAAAGTTGCTCTGTCTCTGCTCAGCAACTCAACTGTGCTAACATGTTTGGTAAGTCACAGTTGACTCACTGTGCACTGCTGCTCTCTGGTCGAACCTGTTGACTCATCTGTCAGAGGCAACGAATTGATGTGGTTTTACTGATCTGAGATCTGAGAAGTGCAACATATTTTCATCCCATAGAGCAAATTATATTCTGAACTACAGAAGAAGTATGCATATCTGCTAACTCTGAGAGACGGGGACAGAAAAATCATAGTTGTCCGGTTTGTAAAAAAAAAAAAAAAAGAAAAAACTTACTCTGAGACTGGAACATTTTTGTTAATCTGACCCTATAAATATAAAATATATTAAATAAACTATCAGCCTGCTGCTTCCTTGTCAAGCAATGTCCTCCCACAGTTATTTTGGCGTTACATCCATTCTGTCCCCAACAAATTGTTGAGCCATTGTCACTTTCTTTATTAGATCCCACTGTTTGCCCTCAGACTGTGTTGATATTTATTTGTCACTGGGTTCATTTTTTCAGGAGTGAGGGTGTGTGTGTGTGTGTGTGTGTGTGTGTGTGTGTGTGTGTGTGTGTGTGTGTGTGTGTGTGTGTGTGTGTGTGTGTGTGTGTGTGTGTGTGTGTGTGTGTGTGTGTGTGTGTGTGTGTGTGTGTGTGTTCCTCTTCTGTCCCCCAACATGTCACTCTGTCTCCAGCAGCTGTCTCTCACTAATGGCCTCCATCTTTCTGCCCCCCTCCCTCCTCTCTCCTTCCAGCTCTGCCATCATTATCACAGCTCACTGTCACACTGTACTGTTCACTCTGTGTCTCTGTGGGGTAATTAACCTAATTGGGCTGCATGACATTGATGGACATGATGGGTGAAATGGGGTAAAATGGCAGAGAAAGATGATAATAATGATGTTGGCTCTTGTAATTAGCTATTAGGAGAACCCTGGCAAAGGCACAACAGTAGTGTGATTATGATAATAGTTGTAAAGATGGTGATTAAAAATGAGTGTTATAATGACTGCAAATGTGATTGTGGAGAACATGATGACACATCGTCATTTAAATAAAGAAAGCAATTATACACCTTTAGTAAACAAGAAAGGCAAAGATTTTTTTTATCTAATTGATGCAGATATAAAAACATACCTACTGACAAAAAGTCCCTGATTGATGCTTTAATTCAATCACTTTAATGTAAACTTAATGTCTTTATTGACCATATACAATACTATGACTACTTGATTTTGTGTTATGGTAATATTTATGCCAAAGCCAATTCCCGTAATCCAACCCATTGAATGTTTTGTTATGTCAACCCCTCCGTCCAATCAGATAAATTATTATGTCTTTCAGTTTCACAGTGCCAATACACTGTCTGCAAGTCCAAAATCAATACTTGATGATGTTATCAAGGTGAGCCCCTGCACAAGTTTACAGTAAATGGGAACTCAAAGAGAATAACTGTCAAAATGTTGATCTGAAAAATGGCCGCAATTGGTATGACTGGTCTGAGTCAGCATTAGTTGGATCTGAGGGCTAGTATGGAAATCTTTAAGTGTGGGGTTGGAAAAGGTAAGTATGTTAAGTCTCTGTTTGAGGTTATGTACATTTTCTACTCACCAGGTTTTAACAAGGGAGGATAAAAAAAGATGCTACCTCAGGTTCTTCTGCATCATTTGTGACCTCTTTTACTTTTAATCAGTGTGTTTATGAGAACTAATCTGCACTCTGTAATGGTTTTCTCCAGGTTAAACGTCACTGAATCAAATTTGACTGTATGATAATTAAACGTTACAACTAAGTGCATATTTCTATATTTAAAAAAAAAATGCATTCATTATTCTTCCATTTTACAGTTGGCTCTCAACTTTCTGACATTTCAGCAGCCATGAAACAAACACACACAGAGACACACTCAGATATATCTTAGCTGAAGTCACAATGAGCACAACTTTACATCTCTGCTCTTTTCTACATTAGCTCATTGAGCCGTAGAGAAGATGCTGATGCTATGAAGGACGGGGGCTGGTACAGTAACACTGATAATTAAGATGATGATGGGCAGGTGCAGGTCGTTCGCTGGACCTTCACAGCTTAGGTGCAAACACTGCTGGTTGCCGGGCAACCGTGTCCACCGGGGGGTCCTTGTAAGGCCTGTAGCTGGGGTGAGACAAGGGGTCGGCACAACTCTACCTTAAAACCCCACAGCACGCTAAAAATAGATCAGGGATGTGTGTGTGTGTGTGCATGCGTGCGTGCGTGTGAGGACACAGTGGAGAAAATGACAGAGATACATGGAATAAGTGACATCAAGGATGGAGGAGAAGATTTGGGGAAAGTGCTCCATGCCAACGGGTGAAAGCAGCGTCTGAAACATGAGCCAAGAAGTGTATGTAATATGAGCTTTTTTCTATCTGTCTTCTCTGAGAAAGCTTCATCCCCTTCTGCCTTACTTTCCTCATGCACACACACACACACACACACGCATACATTCGCACACACACACACACACACACCATCTCCTTTTATAAAAATACCCAAGGACAATCCTCACTATTAATAGGAAGTGTTGTCAACTGGCTCTGGAGAAATGGGACCTTCTGTTCAGCTAACTATTTTTGCAGTCCTTTGTAGCCATGACCCCTTACACCGTCAATTACATTCACTTTCCAGACTATTAAAGACAATATGAACATGTTAATGACATATTACATAAATAAACGAGACTTAAACCCAAAACTATGTTGAAATAAAGTTGAAAAAAAGATGACGCATGAATTGTGTAAAAAATAAAATAAAAAAAAAGCTCTGAGTGTCCACTGTAAGTTCCCACAGACAATTGTTCCAGAGCAGCATTGATGGACTCAGTGTTATATTATTTACTTGGCTCCTCTTTCAGCACTGGGCTCTTTTGGTTCCAGCTCTGGAGCGGTAATGGAGCTCCACGCATACTGCAGGTGATTTATAGGCCCTGGGGTGGACATCCAGCAGTCCTGCCCTCATCTATCCCCCGACTGCTACAATCTGCCTGCACACTAAATTAACTTCAACACAACACCGACACCTGCGATGGGAATTAATAAGAAGATGCCTGTTTTTGAGTCTGTGCATGCACACTCTGACACAAGTGAGCTACTTTTAATTTGATGTGGGTTGATAAGTAGGCACATCCACACCTTGAGCCATTCATCACTGATTAACAAGATCGGATGAAACTGCTTTTATGAGACAGAATTTAATGTTCTGTTGTCATGTTGTCATGGATGGTATATTAATTTGCAGTATGAACTTTTTTTAAATGATTTGTGCTATGCCTGTATTGTAAGGGCAATAATATCAGACACACTGAGATAATATTTTTTACTTTTGTGTTGATTTCTATAAAATTTAAGGTGATTCTAAAAGTGCTTGCACCTGGCCAGCTCTCCATTTTGCTGCTAATGACAATAACAGTTGCTGGCTAATTAGAGGCAGTGGTTTGGTAGAGATAGGTGAGCTACTCATTTTTAACTGATGACTCCTAGGTTTAGACATTAGCAGCATGGAGATGAGTTTCTATACAGGGGGCTAATAGTTCAAACAGTGGGTATGCTAGCTGTCAATGGATCTTTCTTAGCCTCTAATCCCACACAAAATAATATAGCATTGAATGTCCCTTGTCCTTGGAGGTTGCACCGGGTCAGGTTGCCTGAGAGTAACGAGCTGGACACACTGTGCTCTGTCCTGAGTCTTTGGACACCAGTGAGTTGTTAAGAGCCGTACATACACCACTTCAACATCAGAAGAAAGATGACAGGGCTGGCGTTCCTGGTTACAGTTGCTAAGCTATGATGATGCTGCTGTTGAAGGGAGGGGTTTAATGTATGATCAGTTTGAGTCATGTTGCCCTGACAAATATGAATGTGGTTTTGTATGGATTACTATCACGCAAAACAACTTTTTGCTGTAGTTATAATTATTCAATGATACCACTCGGCCATTGTTGATTACTAATGGTGTGTGTGTGTGTACCCCAGGAATAGGGTTTGGGTTGGGACAGCACTTAAAGCTTAGCACCATTCCAGCTAAGCACCTGTCACACACACACACACACACACACCCTAGCCCGCGCACTCTCTTGCATGCCCGCACACACACACCTGTCTGATTCATACCATACACTGTGTGTCTGTCTGTCTGTCTGTCTGTCTGTCTGTCTGTCTGTCTGTCTGTCTGTCTGTGTCTCACAATCCCACTTGAATATATTGTGACATACTCAGAAACGTTGACACTTGTACAAGGTCACATTTCTATATTTTCTCACATGGCTGCTGTTACATTTGTTTTTCTGAACGCAGCCTGCAGGACTTGTGTTTGCTGCCTGATGATGATGAAAGCCACCGGTCAAATGCAAGTCATTCGTACCTGCAGCTGGACCATCCCCCAATGTTTCCTGGCACTTTTTCAAGAAGCTGACATGTTTTCAATCTGTTTCTATCATGCAAACTGCTTAAAGAAATGACAATCCAAACAAAGTGTCTGTCACAGCTGATCAATAAAAAACAAGGAAGTGGGTAATAAATGTTGATCGTCACTGAGCTCTTCCACATCTCTCTCTGAACCTTTTCATAGTGAAGTCCCTTCATCTTGGTCAACACTCATTCATCATCCTGTCATTGCTACTGTTTCTCCAACCCCGTGCAGTAAGTCATTCCCAGCCTACCCGCGCTCAAGCCCGTATAAGGCGGGGCCATCCGGCAGGGGAGCCACAGGGTTAAATATACTCTGAAGCTCCAAGCATGCCAAACTCCTTCAACTAACCTGCCAGGGAGCGATCACTGCAGAGCAGAGGGGCACACAATGGGCACATGTGCCCAGTGTCTCATTAGCATAAACATTTTCCGATTGTTATGAAATGAAGTCAGATCCATACGGTGTGTTCAGGAATATTAAAACTTGACATGTGAGCGAATTATGAAATGTTAGAAAGTGATTTTTGCTTCAGTGCACTGCACAGGGAATGCAAGTAAAAGTCAAAATGATGGTGATGCATGACATGTTAGTCACAACAAAAGATATACAAAGAAGCAATCAAGCACATTTGGTGGGTTGAAATCGCCTTGTTTCATTTGTTTCCTCTGCCACCAAACGTGGAGAGTTTGGTGTTTTGGAACTCTCAATGTTTACTCCAGATTGGTAATTAAACAGATGTTAATGCTATTGTTGGCTCCCAAACAATCCCCAGAGGGAAATTAATTTGTCTGTCATCTCATCACCATTTTATTGACATGTCCCTAGGTTTTCTCAATGTATAGTCCCGGAAATTTTTTAAAATTAAAGCAGATATCAGCGGAATGTTTTTGTTAATGTAAGTCCTAAATAGTCCTATTTTCCGTCAGCAATCACTTACATGGAGTGTTTCAGCCGAAACACGAGTCTCTCCGTCACTCTGCTCTGCTGTAAACCGAGGAGAAAACTTTCCTTGTGGGATACAAGTGTTATCCAATGAGGAGAGAGAACGGCATGAAAGGCTGTGTGTGCAGCCAAGGGATGCGCGTGAATGTGGTCACGTACTGTAGGGACGAGGACCAATAGATGCCTGACGAGGGCGGGGGCTGCTAACTCATGGTGCGTTCAAGGCAACCCGTAACTCATGTTTTTCCGACCTATGAAGTCGTACCAGTTCGATCTGGTACGAGTTCACGGGTCGGAAGTTACGAGTGGCCGTTATAGTGACTTTCACAGGCAACAGGTTGGAATAACACGAGTTACTGGGTTGCCTGGAACGCTACAAAGTCATAAGTCGTGACTTGAAGCCGTAATTTACGATTTCAAAAGCCTGCCTGGAACGCAGCATTAGCCAAAACGACTGGATCGCTGACTTATGCTTTAATTTATAGTCCCACAGTGACAGCATATTGAAACAGTCAAACAAACCTTGAAGTTCCACTACAATGTAGCATTTCTACATTTACGTAATTCAATTCATTTTAAATTAAATTCCAGGTTTTAGTAACATCATATGCACATTGATAATACACTATTATTTTCAGTTACAAACTATAATGTATTATTATTAACTTTTTAACTCTATAATATTGTTGTTTAAGAGTCTGTGATATTGAGTCAATAATGATTATTGTAAAAATAAACACTTGCTCATAGTGCCTAGTACCAGTATGCTTTGACTGCTTAATAAATTACAGCCAACCTGGTCTAGTTTCCACACTTGTTGTTGAGCCATAACAACTCATAAACCAAAGAGATTTATATACAGAATACAGGAAGGGTCATAGCCAATAATAATAAGCCATTAATTTATGTCATAAGTCTTATAAAAATCTGGGCAGGCCTCTGTAAACAGAAGCACAACACAGATCACAGTGTGTGTGTAAGTGTGCTTTTATGTGAGTGTTTGTTGGCTCATCTTCACAACAGATCTGAAAAAGATCTTGCGATGAGGAAGTGGCTCTTTAGCAGTTTCCAGTTTCTCCTTGGACCAAAGGGGAAGGATCGGGGGGTTGGGGGGGGGCTCACACACTCTCGGATTTGGTGACATAACAGAGCAACACGAGAGGCTGGAGTGTGTCCTCACTTCATGTTGTCAGGGATACACTTACTTAAGAGAGCAACTGGCCTTGGTTTACATCCAGGGGCAGTTTCTTCAGGGCACGTGGCAGCAAAGTAGTGAAGCAGGTGGAGGAGATGCCAAGAATCATGGGCTGGTGAAACAGAGGACAGCGAGATGTCAGGCGAGAAATTGTTGAGATGGTAGGACAACAAAGTTTATTCACACAGGAATGGCTAGGAATAACAAAAGATCACAGTTTCACATTTGAATCCATGTTTACAATGAGAAAAGTAGTGCGATGATGTGAATTTTTAATTTGATTCTCATCTTAAAATTTTCCAAATTATTAAAGGAAGATATAGATAGCGAATATTTTATAGTGACTTGTGAACTTGTAGATATACTGTAGTTACACATGAAAATGTATAATTTCTTTTCAGATTAAAGAGGCAATATGTTTACATTTAATAGATGCAATAAAAATTTGATTTGGTTGGCCTGAATTTAGGAGTCAGAAGTTGGTTGAGACCAAAATCGGAGCTAAAAAGAGTGAATATTGGACTTGAATTCATCATGTGACCAACTTCAAGTCATTGATAATGTTTCTCTTTGACTGCTTTGTGATAGGCAGTCTGTGACAGACTGACACCAAAAAGAGGCCCTGGCATTTTTGACAGAGAGAGGCCACACATTACACAAACACAATACAGTATATAATCAGCAGTGATCGTAATGATGATGAGAAAAGAATAAATGTATTTATCACCAAAACTGCACACTAATAGGTGGAATCGAACCCAGACTGGAAGAAAGTTTAAAAGGTGATAGCTATATTGTGTTTACAACTTGTTCCTTCTGCCCATACATTAAAAGAGTGACGATGAAAGATGGCAAACATTAACAGACTTAATCAGTGGAATAAGCTGATAAGTTATTCACCGTTTTTGCTGAGAATTAGATGTAAAGAAACAAAGTGAATCTGTTCATTCTCCAAAATAAAATGTCAAACTGCTCCTTTAACAGTTGAAGCCTTTCTTCAAATCTTTCATCCTTGAGGAGATTACCAGACAAACAGGGGAATGATCGGGTTACCACAGTGCATGTACATGCTCCACAAACACATCCCCACCTTGATGTAACCTTCAAGCCTGGTCGTAGCATCTAGGGGGTCCTCGTCTGCAGGGTGTCACATTCTCAAACCTCCCTGAAAGAACACAGAAATTCTGCCATTGTGTCATAGCTGCCTGCCCACATGCCCACTGCACTATTTATACCAGAGGAGCACAACTGCTGCTATAGGTACAGTTACAGTGAGGCACTTCAAACCCCAGCTGCCCTGCCTCAGCTAATAATACAATGCACTATACACACTATACACATTATACACACACACACACCACTGCTTGCTCTGCTGCTACTTTTGGCCTCATCATCCTCCCTCCAAGAGCTTCCTGTATCCATCAGAGTGATGAGCAGCAGCCACGGACAGGCGGGCCTGACGCGCCCACCTCCCTCAGCGAGCCGCCTGCCAACAAGCTCTCACACACACTCGTTACATCCAGGTTACATCACGAGCCTGTCCCCCGTCCCAGTTCCAAATCATTATGCACATAATCATTTGAGGGGAAAGGTGAATGTGGAATATAACTGCAGGATGAAATGATGAGGAAAAACATAATGGATAATACAGTGATGGACACAGTGTTGAAGTCTGAAAGCTCGATGGTCAGGAGATTTCAAATAGATTTTTTATGTTAAAAAGTGAACAGAATTCCTGTTCATTCCACACTAAAGTTTGTTTTACGACAAAAAGAAGGACCGAGCATATAAAATCAATAATGTTGGTCTTTGTTAGCAAGTAGTTACAATGAATACACTGACATTTACATACTTCACAATCAGCCCTTTGGCAGGAACAAGTATCTGGTGTAAGTTTTTCTCTTTCAAAGTATTTTTCAAAAAAGTAATGATGGATGTTTCTTTCATTAACTTTGTCCAAAACGAATAGTCAAACTTCAGGACTGTGCTGATTAATAACAACTTTAAGGAGAATGTGGCAAATGTGTCCGACATGTTCAAGTTCACTGAAAATGTGATGTTCAAATGTAACAACATGAACAGAGTTCAGGCTTTTCAAAAACTGGGGTTCAGACATCCAGTAAATGAGAAAACCTGTTTTCCTTATCAGATCTGATTCATTAGCTAAATGCTTTGATAAGTCATGTAAGTCCTGGGTTAAGATTGTGAACGCTCCACCGAGCAGTGAGGGGGTCGACAGTAGAGGACGTCCTGATTTAGGAGCGTGTCCCCTGTCCCTGTTATCCCAGGTCTTAAATGTCCTTACGTTAACAGTCACAACAGAAACTACCAAAACCTGATGATAACATGAACTTACAGGTAGAGCTACAGTGTTTACTCACTGATTGGTACAATCAGCACTGAGTCAGAACAAAGCATAGACTGTGGAACAAAGTTAACCCAAGGAGAGCAAAGTATTGCAAGAATGGAAAGATGAGTTTGTTCCATAAAAAAACAGCAGAAGTCATTAAATTATTTAACAACTGTTTTTTATTCCAGAATTGTCTATTTAACCATTTAATATTGTGTTATTTTACGTTTCAGTCACTTTTACATTGAGGTTAATAAGCATCTTTTGAATTAAACTTTCGCCACACACAGCTCAAATGACTTGACCTGCATGATACACATTATTCTTTCCGAGTAATGATTGCACGCCAGTGTTTCAAGAATTGCCTTCTCACTGTGCACGAACACTGTGGCGTGCATGTGCATGAATGTGTGTGTGTGTGTGTGTGCATGTGCGGGCGGTGCAGCATTATCACTGCTGTGTTTTATTAGCATTAGAGCACAGTGCTTAGAATCAGCCACGGTAACCTGATCTCAAAGGGAGATTGAGCTAAATGTCAGTGAGCCACCTTGAGCTTTGCGCTGCTTCAGTCGGCCCACAACAGCACGGCGGGTCAGAGGGGGAAACACACAGCAGAGCGGCTTTAACACAAACACCCGCCTGGAGGGAGACACGAGCAAGACACAATATTAGAGCAGATAGGGAGAAATAACAACACAGAACAACACAGTTGGGGGACAGATCATGAAAACTGGTGATGAAGAGTCGTCAGCTTCTTTTGTTTTCTTTGTATTTTTTATCACTCAGAAGAATAATACAACAGGTGGGTGTTAGTAGGGACACTGCAGTCTAATCTACGACCCACACTGGTGAAATCAACACTGAATCGTAAAGAAACCCTTTGTGTGTTGCAGGTCGTAAACCGAGCTGTTACCTTCTCATTCATTTGTAGTGATAACTGCAGACAAACTGGATGCCACTGTAAATCTATCCCAGTCAGAGTATGTACTGTATGTGCGAGAGGATCTTCCACCAAATAGAAGCTCTGAACTTCTTTCCAAACCAGCGATTGTCAGTGTTTTATGGATAAACAGCAGGTAAAAGCTGTACATGCTTTCCACTGCAATAAATGGGGCTCAAGTGTTCTGAGCTCACATGCTGTTCGTGGATCCTGAACGTCTCTCCCCTTGTCTCTCCGGCTCTCCTTTCTCCTTACTCTCCCCATCTCTTTGTTTGGCTGCCTGCAGGAGTGTGGAGTGTTTGTGCAATGTGAGGTCATCCCTGTCTCTATATCAGGGCCCCGCACCGTGCAATTCCTTTACTCTCACATGCACTGAAGGGGAGAAGCAGCGGAGCCCCCCGCCTCCCTTCAAACTGCTCTCCCCTGAGTGACGTATGCATGTGTTTCCTCTGCTGCACACTATGCTGTCCCAACAACACTGCTTCATCCTCACGGCTCTTTATAGGTGGATGGTAATACACAAGATCAGAAAGAAGCACAGAGATCCTTGATTTAGGGTCAAGGTCGCAGAATACTTGAAGTATTGAAATTAAAAGAATTTGTTTTGAAGAAAATTTGCTCATGTGGATCTTCTTATATTAAATCTTACTATATCAAATTATAAGATTGTTAACACAGGCAATAATGAATATGTAATTCACATTTTGTTGTTACAGTTAGTCACGATTTTAACTCAGCTTATGTACTTGATAAATTATGCAGGTCAGACTTCAGAGTAAGTAAGTAAAGTTTTATTTATATGGCACTTCTCACAGAGAAGACTTACAAAGTGCCTCACAGATACATTAAAAAAAAATACAAACATCATACCATTAACCACAAATTCTGCTCCATAAATATGTTTTCTTAGAAAATTAATCAAAATAAATATTGTTTTTGTCCATTTGCTCGTTTGCTTTAATGGGCATCTTTAGGTTTTTTTTTTGTCATAAGCCAAAAGGTGAAAAGTACCTCCATGGTGGAACACAAAAAAGTAACAATAAAATTGAGTAGCTCAAGTCAAGAGGCAGAAATTATTTTACAGTCTTTTTGTAAAAAAAAAAAAAAATGCATGCATGCATGGGGAGGGAGCTCTGTGCCTCAAATCTACTGGAAGTTGATACTTAAAATCTGCAGAAACCTGAGTGAACCACAGACATGCACACACTATTTCTCTGTCATTTGTCCATCAGTGTCCCCTACGTCTCATTCAGAAAGCTATTGTCCTGACCATGCACATCTTATTTCCAGCTTGCCAGGCAGAAGGCCCCTCCACAGTTGCTGCCCCCCCCTCTCTCCCAATCCACTCCCCCCTTCCTATTCTTTACCACAGGGCCATCCCTGCCCACCTATTTGTGACGTTCTCAGCCAATGAGGGACAAGTGCATGGTGATCAAGCACCAATGAGGCCACTTTTTCATCTGTATAAAACTTTTGGGGACAGTTTGCCGGGTTGCACTTTCTGTCAGTCCGGGGCTCCGAGAGGAGAGCGACAGCCCAGAGAGAGAGAGAGGAAAGAGAGAGGGGGCAGAGAGAGAGCAAGTGTGAACACAGGGGGGTTGCCAGTTTTTAATCCCAATCCCACACTCCAAGAAAGTGGTGGGTTAACTCAGCTTCAAGCTTGTTTTCAAGTTTCAGTTTCAGGCCGTGCTGGGCCTCTCAGACTGATGTGAGTGTCACTGTGTTTTTTCTTTATCCCTTTGTCCCGAAGCCTCTCCGTTTCAGCCAGGATGGAGAACGCACACACCAAAGAGTCAGGGGACGTTCTGTCCTACTTCGGCGTCACCGAAGAAACCGGCCTGTCGCCAGATCAGGTTAAGAAGAACCTGGACAAGTACGGCTTCAACGGTGAGCGGGAGAAAGAGGCGGATGGATGACCAGAGGGAGCGGATGGATGGAGGAGGTGGAAAAAAGGAGAGTAGTGAAGGAAGTGATTGAGGAGTGGCAGGATGGAGAGGTCCAGGAGGAGGAACAGACACATGCATCAGCTCATTGGATTTAGTTTGGAGGAGAGATGGGAAGACAAAGAGGCAGAAATACTGTGCACGGGAGAGGTTAAGTTTAGAGACAGAAACTAAAGGAGGAAGAGAGAGGAGAGAAGGAGGATGAGGATGAGGAGGAGGAGGTGAAGGAGAAGTGGAAAGACTGTTGAGGACTGACAGATGAACTGGTGCAGTGTGTGACTTTGTGATGACGGGCCAACTAAGGGAAACTGTCTGAATGACACAAAGGGGGAGTGATGTTTGTGCAGCAGGTGCATCAGAGTTTCAGGTTTCTGATCATCACTCCTGGCTTAGGTTTAGATTGAAGACCATTGATGTATTGTTATTTCATTGTTTGGTTTGTTTTTTCGTGGCTAGATCTCTCTGAAATGAAGCCTGTAAATTGCAACTGAGAGCTCCAGAAAAAAAAACTTGTAAATGAGTTGAGAACACCTGCATCCAACAGGCTGTTTTTACACTTTAACTTTTCATAGCAGGGAAAGTATTAAATATCCTTCTGTTTCACATTAAGTGTCCCGGTGAGCTGTGGGCCTGGAAGTGCCACGGGCATTAAGACGAGTCAAAGTGTCTGCTGTGGGGGGAAAAAAGGTGTCTTTGCAGTAAAAGCCTGTTTGACTCGCATGCGGTAAAATAAACAGCACAGGTGGTTTGGACACAGGACCAGACGTACAGGCTGCTCAGTCAGGGTGCGGTGACTCCATTGGTGGAGAATCTCAGCTGACAAATGGATGTTGACAGAGCAACAGCAAACTGTAATAACACAATAATTAGGGGTCAGTGTAAAGGCCAGTGACTGAAGTCACTCTATGTGTGTCAAAAACTGTCAGTAGGACAAAACCACAGGACAAAACAGCTGCAGCTTAGAGCATTCATTTACACCTGAAGGACAACTTGCATGTCCAAAAACTCTAATTCGGTTAGAGACTGTTGATCCTGTGATATGATGTTGAGTTTATTGTACGTGTTTAATTCTCAAATCTGTGTTGCCCTCATGGACATTTAATGCTGCAAATATTGAGATCAGATGTAACTTCACCTTATTAATCATTTTTGTCTCTCTTCGCCCACAGAGCTGCCAGCAGAGGAGGGTGAGTCCACTTTAAACACTCGCTTTTCATCTATACATGTTTGAATCACACGTCCTGTTGATCAGAGTGCATCTCTCCACCCACACACACCTGCTCCCTTCACTTCCTGTGATGACAAGTCACACAGAAGTTTGTCTTGGAGTCTTTGACACCTGTCGCTGGCTCCTTGCACTGAGCAGAGGATGCAGCCTGCTCAGTCACTGTACAGTGAGCTAGATGACTAATAACGCAACACACCACACGTATCTCATGAAAACAGGCTGATTTGACTCAAGTCTAACACCAGCACATCAGACCTGTCTGTATCTGACCCCGTGGTCTCGCTGCAGTCAGCTAGCTACCTGCATCTGGGCCAAAACAAACAAGGCAAGAAGTGATATTGGGTTTCACAAACTATCATAAATCATATCACAGCCTAATCATCACATTCAGTGTTTTTCCTGTTGGTCCATAATTTACATGAAGATCATAAATGTAGTAAACACTGAACACATCCATGTGTATATTTTCTGTTCATCAGGGAAGACTATCTGGGAGTTGGTGGTGGAGCAGTTCGAGGACCTGTTGGTCAGAATCTTACTGCTGGCCGCCTGTATCTCTTTTGTAAGTCTTTGCACTTCTCACTACACATCACATTGTGTCTTTATACACACACTTGCACTTTCCTGCCACTTCTCCTGCAGCATGAACCTCATCATTTCCTCCCCCAAAACAAAAACAAACATTTTGATGTGCAACAAAATAAGAACGTGTGAGTCCTCAAATTAGAAAGCGCCATTAAAATGCTGCATTGAGCAATTAGAAGCTAATCAGGTGGTATCAATAATTAAAACCATCCAGGACAAGCTCCACCAATCAAATGCATCATGCTCAGGTTACATAGACGATTGCAAAGGCAAATGTTAAGGAACAATAAACTAAGAGTGAACGTGCTGATATCCTCTGCAATGAGCGGCGTCTCCGTTAGCCCATCACATGTTTTCTTTGCGATTACGCACGCGCTCAGGCCAACAAGTACAGCATGTAAATCACCGGGTTATTGAATTACATTTGGACTCATGTCCTCACCCTCATTTACTGAAGGAATCCCTCTCTCCCTCCCTCCACCCCTCCCTTCCCACTCGCTCTTTCTCCAAAACAGTTTTGTGGCGGAGAGGAGGCTGGACACATTGTCTTAATCCTCCATCTCTGCCCTCTGGCCTCTCTGTACAGCTGTCACTATGGCCTTAGAAGGCCTGACGGCACTGTGTGTGTGTGTGTGTGTATGAAAGAGGTAGAGCATGATAAGAAGAAAGACAAGAGAGTGGCTCTATGTGTGTGTGTGTGTGCGTGTGTGTGTGTGTGTGTGTGTGTGCAGCCGTGCACATGTGCATGGCTGTGGCTTTATTTTAAGAAAGTCTCAGGCCAGGACGAGAAACTGTATCCTCGGACAAAGGTCAGGGATGGAAGGAACGAGGGATGGCTTGCAGCAGCAGGAGAGAGTGAGAGACAGAGAGGAGGGCGAGGGGGGAGTCGGGGATTGGGTTGCACAATGGCATTGTTTGTTACGATGACAAACGAGAGCAATAGATTCAGGGTCGTATATGGTTTCTAAAAGAGAGAACACTAAATACTGCCAATACATGGTCATCCTATTCATATACACAGGAATGTCCTGCCGCTGCAACGTGCTGACAGGCTCTAACTCTCGTTCTGGAGATCGATTGTGTCTTTGAAGAGAGGCAGGGTGAAGACAGAGCACAGAGCGTGAGCTGCAGAAGCTATTCTGGGATAAGGGTGAGAAAAGATGTGAGGTGAAAAGCAGGCAAACGAAAAACACAAATGATAATGATGGTGAGGAAAAAAAAAAAGCTAAATGCTACAAGAGGAGGAGGAAGGGAGCGCTCTTTGACTTCTCTCTCCAGGCAGCTCCGTGCTCCGCTGGCCTGCAACTAATCTGTGTCAATGTCAACACGAAGCCTTTCCGAAACAGACCGGCGATAGTGACATGGGGCTCGGCCACTCACAGGGGCGCACACGTGTTTGACTGTAGAGTCACATGCAGAGGAACGGCTTCACACATAGGTTAACATAAGATACAAAAGGGACATAGTGAAATGTCATTTGATCCAGTAATGGTTCATAACTCATAAATAGCTCCACGTGACTGTTTCATGTTCAATGCCGGCCGACAGTAGAAGATAACAATCCAGAGAGCAGCAAGTGCACAGCATTAAAGACACCTGTCATGCCCAGCAGAGAATTAGGCAAGGACTGCAGTGTAAATGTGCATATACTTAATCTAAAATGAAAGTTAGTAATATAGTCATACTCATACCACCTACGTGTAAATAATTAAAAGAGAAAATACAGACATTTATCTTGAAACAGTGCTGAATGAATCAACAAAAACTGAATGATTTAACATACTGTATGTCACTGTACATGTATAGATGTGTAAACATGTTTTAACCCTATTTTGTAAGAGAGACTGAGCAAAGTGTCATATTCATTCACATCTGTAAATGTCTGTCTGTCTGTCTGTCCTAGGTGCTGGCTTGGTTTGAGGAAGGTGAGGAGACAGTCACTGCCTTCGTGGAACCCTTCGTCATCCTCCTCATCCTCATTGCAAACGCTGTCGTTGGAGTGTGGCAGGTCTGTGAACACGCACGCACGCACAGATGCATTAGAGGAACAATTGCAATCACAAGGACACATACCTGTCCCTTGAACACTGTCTTTTACACACACCTAAATAGACTCTCAAACTTAGCAACAGTCACACACAATAAATCAGGCACGGTGGCGACGGCGACGGCGGCCTGTTCTGTCCTTTACAGTGAGCACACGCTCCTTCCAGCACAGCGGCTGGATGCTCAAAGTTCAAGGGAAACCACAATGAGAGGATGACGTCAGCAGGAGGTGAAAAGGTGAAAGGTTAAGCCAACGGGCTGAATGGAGCTGAGGCGGGGTGGGGGGGGGAGTGGGGGGGGGTCCTGTCCGTCCTGCCTTGAAGGCTCAAACTGCAGTCTGCTCCGAAACAATCCACACTGTGCAATCCACAGTAAAAATACAGAGGGACGATCAGGTTACCAGAGGCCTGCAGAGTGTGTGTGGGGCAGGGGGGTTCATATCAACCCTGTGGCAGTCATTTGGAAACTATGCACAAGGATTCACACATGAGGGGCGGGGGGGGGGATGGAGAGAGGGAGGGAGCCTGGCGTAAATTGGGCTTTACACTTTGGAGGGCGGCCTCACAAGAAATCACAGACTGAGGTGAACATTACTGTCCCATCAGCTCCAGGCCGCTCCGTCAGACATACAGACAATAAACACATGTAGTCTACACTGCATTCACTGTAAACCACTTATAGGTGTTTATTTCAATCTATTTCACCATTTAACTTGTTGTGCCGAGTAACAACTCATCACCATTGCCTGGATGTTTAACTGCACCTGCCATCGTACATAGGCTACTCAACAGTATGTAGACTGAGAAGTAAACAACAGAGGACGAACTGTAAGATGAAAGACTCAGTGGCCATAGATACAACATGCAACATGAGAAACGTTTATTTGGATTCTGAGATCAAGTAATTAGATTTTAGTGGTCAGAGGTCAAAGGTCAAGGTCACTGACATTTACTTGTGATGAAATATGCCTTTAGTAAGTATTTTTAATCAAATAGAGACTGGAGGAGATGGATGTAAACTGCAGTACGACAACTTGGCAGAGGTGTTTAACTGCGCTGAGGTAATTCTAGTTAAAATGAGCTTTCAATCGAATGCAATGACAAAACACTCACATGCTCAACCTTGATCATGCAGTGAAACAACAACCACGGATGGTTGTAACAAAAACAGGTTAAGTTAATGTTATTTTTTTTAAGTGTATTTTTTTTGGCTTTTTATTGCCTTTATAGCACAGTGGAGAGAGAGACAGGAAATGGGGAGGCAGAGAGGGGGAATGACATGCAGGAAAGGGCTGCCTGATGCGGGATTCGAACAGTGAGGACTGTAGCCTCTACATGGGGTGGCAGCTCTACCAAGTCAGCTAAACGTCACCCCGGATTATATCATCTTGCATGATTTTATCAATTCTGAAATGTGATGGAGATAAATAGATTAAAGCCGTCACTTTACAGGTTGATGACTCATTAACTTATTTAACACAGAAAATACTTCATATCATGTTACGTCTTCATCTAAACTGTGTAAGACATCTACATGTCTGTCTGTCATCCGTCTTCAGTTGTTGACCTTTCTGTTTCTGATGTCTCCCACATTTATGACTTTCTGTTCTATGAATGAAATGAACTTTCTCTGAAACTGGAAAGCATGGTGTCAAAATGACCATTTTATTTTTTGTGTGTGTGTCATTGCAACAGGAGCGCAACGCAGAGAGCGCTATTGAGGCTCTGAAGGAGTACGAGCCTGAGATGGGAAAAGTTTACCGCTCGGACAGGAAGAGCGTGCAGAGAATCAAGGCCAGGGAGATCGTTCCCGGTGATGTGGTGGAGGTTTCCGGTAAGATCCTCACTTCATGGAGAGCTTTCCTTTCACCTCTTCACTTGCTCCATTTATTCTCAAGTCCATTCATCCACTGACATCCCCAAACGCTTTTGATTTGGCCAGCTGTGACCTTCAAGGTCACAAAGCCTACTAATCAAACAGATATCAGTAATATACAGTCGACACGCTGGGGGAGACTTTGTCATGGTCAACCCCCTGAGGAACTCACAGACAGAACAAACTTATTCACCCACACCTGACTTAACGTGATAAAGACACAGTGTTCATCAAGCCACTGAATCGCTGCCTGCTCATGTATTTAAACCGGTCACATGCTTGTGTGTGTGTGTGTGTGACTACATGGCTGCCGATGTCCTTGAGATTGAACACGGACCCTTTTAAGGCAGTCACGGAGAAAAGTGGGTGGAGGGGAACTGGAGGAACTTTCTGTGTGAAGAAAAAAAAAACAAGCTTGAGTATAAATACATTTAATATCGACTCGCTCCTCTGTCTCGCCCTCGCCCTCTGTTTGTTGTACACCTGTTCTTTTCATTTCATGATCTCCCCAAGGTCTCCCTCTCTCCCTCCGACTCTGACTGTGGTATCAGTTTTCAACAACAACACCATCCATCCACAGTGCTAAAACCAGTCAATCAACTCAGCCCCCCCTTGCCCCCCACCCCCAAACCACTCCACACCCATCTCCATACCTCCATCCAACTGTAATGCTGCAGTCAGAATGATATGAAGCACTCTGTATCATAATCTTGCACAATAGGCAAAATCGGCTTCAAGTAGAAAAAGATCAATCTAATCTGTGTGTGTGTGTGTGTAGTTGGTGACAAAGTGCCGGCCGACATCAGGATCATCTCCATCAAATCCACGACTCTGCGTGTGGACCAGTCCATCCTCACTGGTAGGTCTTACTGTGCATTACGTTACGACAATGTGTACTCTGGATGTCTGCTTCCTCTCCTCCTCACCCGTCACCGCTGTCTCCTTCAGGTGAGTCCGTCAGCGTGATCAAGCACACTGACGCTGTCCCCGACCCCCGAGCTGTCAACCAGGACAAAAAGAACATGCTGTTCTCTGTGAGTCCTCCTCCCCCTCTTTTACCATCACCTGATTTTTTCTTCTCCACCTTTGTTTCCATCAGTCCTGATAAAACCACACCTGTACTGTCAAATTATTTTCTCTCTCTCAACCAAATTACGGTCACTGCACCAGACTGGAGAATTAGTACCACCGCCTGTTTATCAGTTCAGTGGATGGAAACTCTCATCTCAGCGATATAATTACTTTTTGATTGTTCTCCGATGAACCATCTGATATTTCTGAATTATCATCACCGCTGCTCTCATCACTGTCTAAAGACACCTGATGTAAAATACACACTTGTAACTGACAGATACAGGCCCTGACAGCGGAAAAAAGACTGGTGTAAATAACAAAAACTGCCTTTTTAGATTATATTGTTGATTATATTGTTGTTTGCATCAGTGGTTTTCCTGCTATGACAACTGAAAATGAGAGAGAAAAAAAGTTTACCAGCAGAGAAATAACAGTTTTTATCTAGAAGACACAATATCATGTTTTATCTTTTATATTAAGGCCTTCAATTAAGCATTTGGCTAACATTAATAAAACCACCCATTTATATCAGAGACAAAAAATGATCTTCTGAGGCTAATGAGGCTGTAAAGCCAGCCATGCCCTCAATAAATGCTAACATGCATTCAAAAACAATGCTAAACCACTGCTATTTAGTCTAAATATTGGATAAGATAATGAAAAGTCAAAGGATCACCAACGTTATTACAGTTTATCATGTTTGGCAAGTTTTTTTTTTTTTAAACTTTTAGCCAAAGTCAAGGACTCACCAAAATCATCACATCTCCGAGACAGTGACAGTGTTTCAGACTTCCTGATGGGTTTGTCACTCTGTTATGTTCAGGGCACCAACATTGCTGCTGGGAAAGCCACTGGTATTGCTGTGGCAACTGGCGTCACAACTGAGATCGGTAAGATTCGTGACCAGATGGCTGCCACCGAGCAGGAGAAGACCCCTCTGCAGCAGAAACTGGACGAGTTTGGAGAGCAGCTCTCTAAGGTGAGTGAGGCAGCATCAGCCCGTGTCACCACCACTATCTGTGTGTGTGAGTATGTTAAAGGCCTGAATGTGTCACAGAAAACACAACTCCGGTTAATAATATCTCACATGTGCCTCTCTCTGCAGGTCATCTCCCTCATCTGTGTGGCCGTCTGGATCATCAACATTGGCCATTTCAACGACCCCGTTCATGGAGGCTCCTGGTTCCGCGGTGCTATCTACTATTTCAAGATTGCTGTGGCTCTGGCTGTGGCTGCCATTCCTGAAGGTAAACCACCGGGATTAACGTCCATCTGCTTGCCCGTGAAGATTATCATATCTAAGATTCATGTTGTGTAGCTCATCTATATGATGCCGCTGCTGCTCCCAAGTCCATTAATAATTAAAAAGGGGCCTGTGGCTTAAGATTGAGCTTCACAATATTAACAATGGGACACATCACAGGTACAATACACGTTGGTTACAAGATTTTGTTGTTTTATGTTTTGAAGACTTACATTTACTGATATAATTCTCATGGTCCCTACCTACTACTATCTCAAAGGACGGATCGATCTAGACAGACTAAATCAAAAGTTACTGTAAGTCCAGTACATAAGGCACCTCAACTGGTTAACCTAGGACCCCAGAGGACTAAATAAAGGACAACTTTAACCACCACACAAAAAGAAAATCTATATCTGTTTCAGTCGTACTGTCCAATGAAAATGCTTCCCGATGAGGATTTCTAGTGATTTAAGTGTTTTCTCTAAGGTGTTAAGAGGACACATACAGAAAGGGCAGAATGGATGGATTCGTTGAACATATATAAAATGGTGTCATATCTATTGTTGCTTCAATTTTAAACCAAACCAAATACATGTATCTATCAGTGTAACTGTCTACAACAGACTCTTTTATGAATTTTTAAAAGTTTTTTTATGGATTTAATGATTGATTTCAGTGGCTTTCAGAGCCATTGGTTCCCCTGTTCTGAATGGATATTACAGGTTACATTTTCTGTAATACAAACAGTCTCCCTGTCACACTACAGTCAGCCACAGTCTGTGCCAGCGCATGGCAGAGACAACTGTCTAATGATGCCAAAAGGACAACATCATCTGCAAACACCAATGCCACTGTAATGTCACTCAGCTGGATGCTCTCCAGACCTTCTTCACATTATTGTCCGAGTCGAGTTTTGCCAACAATCTGAACCCAGGTCTGGCTCATGGTGCAGCCCCCCCCCTTCCCCGACACGAATGCCTCTGGAGAACACAGCAGTTTGGGTCTGTTCCAGCTGTTGTGTTAAGGACTGAGTTGGGACCATCAACACTGACAGACTGCCAAGAGGCAGAGTCCCTGAAGTCCAGGTGGTCTTGGGCTGACATGTCAGATCATCCATTAACACCTGTTTTTTTTTTTGTTTTTTTTTATTCAGAGAAGCCTTTTAATATTTTGTCCGTCTTCCAACCCGTCTTACCTTTCAACCCATGACATCTTCTCTTTTGTGCTGTGCTTCAACCATCCGCCCATCAGGTCTGCCCGCTGTCATCACCACCTGCCTGGCCCTGGGAACGCGCCGTATGGCAAAGAAGAACGCCATCGTCAGGAGCCTGCCCTCTGTGGAGACCCTGGGCTGCACCTCCGTCATCTGCTCCGACAAGACCGGCACCCTCACCACCAACCAGATGTGTGTAACCAAGGTGGGTTCATCCTCAGATGGTAGTGAGGTCTCTGAAGGAGAGGAGAGCAGATCTAATTCAGAAACTCTGTTTTTTTCTGTCCTTACCACATTTCCATTCAGATGTTCATCATTGATAAAGTGGACGGTGACCACGTCTCCCTCGGTCAGTTTGACATCTCTGGCTCCAAGTACACCCCTGAAGGAGATGTGTAAGGCTTCACAATTAAAACAAACATATAAAACCAGAAACCCATTCTTAAAGTGCTTTAAATAAATATGACTACATGTGTTTCTCCTGTCATTTTCTATCAGTACAAAGGGTAACATGTCTGTGAAGTGCGGACAGTACGATGGACTGGTGGAGCTGGCTACCATCTGCGCTCTGTGTAACGACTCTTCTCTGGACTACAACGACGTCAGTGGAGAACTCAAGATATTTTTTATGTTCACATATAAAGGTGACTGAAAGCTGGGGTTTAAATATACTCACCTTCTCTCTCTCTCTCTGTCTGTGATACAGTCCAAGGGTATTTATGAGAAAGTGGGTGAGGCCACTGAAACCGCCCTGTGCTGCTTGGTGGAGAAGATGAACGTGTTCAACAGTGATGTGCGTGGCCTGTCCAAGGTGGAGAGGGCCAACGCCTGCTGTACTGTAAGTCGACAAAAGATCCCACACAGTATGCATGCGTTGTCCTACACAAAGACAGGAGACAGGCCCATGTGTCTTCAAAATAAAAGTCTTTGCTAAGCTTTACCAATTTTAAATCCATGACTGTCAATGTAAGTTTTGTGTGAAAGATGTTACTTGAAGTTACAATCACACAATTCAGAGTGTTTCAGGACGCTGCTGGAGACAAACTCAATCTCTTTTTAAAAAAAATCCTTTTCATCCAGTTCACCTCCTTTTCCTTCATTTTTCTGGCAGGTGATCAAGCAGCTGATGAAGAAGGAGTTCACCCTGGAGTTCTCCAGAGACAGGAAGTCCATGTCAGTCTACTGTTCACCTGCCAAGTCGGCCAAAGCTCCCGTGGGAAACAAGATGTTTGTCAAAGTGAGTGTGTGACACAGGACATACACACACAAGGCCACTGGCAAAAAAACATCCAGATGTAGGAAACGCATGAATAAAACAAGCACGGAATATACAAATATCTCATTTACTGTGTGATCAGGGTGCTCCAGAGGGCGTCATCGACCGCTGCGCCTACGTCCGTGTGGGAACCACCCGCGTGCCCTTGACTGGCCCAGTCAAAGACCAAATCATGTCGGTCATCAAAGAGTGGGGCACAGGCCGCGACACCCTCCGCTGTTTGGCACTGGCCACCCGCGACACACCTCTGAGGAAGGAGGAGATGAACCTGGAGGACTCAAACAACTTTGTAGACTACGAGGTGGGTAAAGGACGACTGATAAGGAAACATAGCGACAGAGATGAACAGCATGTTTAAAAGAGACATATTATGCCCCTTTTCCACAGGGGCATTACATCACTGGAAGACAACTGAAGGAACAGTTCATAAAACAATACAATACAATACTATCAATCTAGAGAGCATGCAAATTACACATTTTTTTTGTCAATTCTCACATTTTGGGGGCTGGAAGGCAAGACAAACACCAAAGACTCTTCAAAAAATGATATTTACCATGTATGTCCCCTTTAAGGAAACATACATTTTTCAATTTTATTTTTATAGCCTGTTTTTACGAACAGTCTGCCCTTAGACCCTCACATCAACTGAGGAAAAACTCCATAGAAAACCCCTTTAACAGGGAAAAATTGGAGAAACCTCAAGTTAAGCAACAGAGGAGGGATCTCTCACCCAGGGCGGGCAGATGTGCAATAGATGTTGCATACAAGAAAACAGTTTATAACACACAATATGGAAAAACATGGAAATGGTTAGAGCTGATGAAGGCAGGTTCTGATGGGAGGGAAAGTAGGGAGAGCCACCTTAATGGGAGTAGTGGATGTCAGACTGGTTCGTGCATTGTGTGTTTTCTTCTCCACAGGACACTAAACTTTTTGTTGTCTTGTTATATCCAGACTGACTTGACCTTTGTGGGCTGCGTCGGCATGCTGGATCCTCCCCGTAAGGAGGTTATGAGCTCCATTGAGCTGTGCAGGGCTGCCGGCATCCGTGTCATCATGATCACCGGTCAGTGATTGTGTTAAGACGTGTACCAAAAAAAAAAAACCCTTAACATTTGCAGGAAAAAACTAAATCTCAACTTCTTACCTCCCCTGTAGGAGATAACAAGGGCACAGCCGTGGCCATCTGCCGTCGTATTGGCATCTTCGGCGAGGAAGAGGACGTCACCAACAAGGCCTTCACTGGTCGTGAGTTCGATGACCTCTCTCCATACGATCAGAAGAAGGCTGTGCGAAAGGCCTGCTGCTTCGCCAGAGTGGAGCCGTCCCACAAGTCCAAGATTGTTGAGTTCCTGCAAGGTTTCGATGAGATCACTGCCATGGTGAGCAGGAGGTCAAGCTATTGAAGGCAAATACCTTAACTTGTTTCAGACTAATAACATCGCTCCTCACGTCTGCTTTCCCCTCTAGACTGGTGATGGAGTGAACGATGCCCCTGCCTTGAAGAAGGCGGAGATTGGCATCGCCATGGGCTCTGGCACTGCCGTTGCCAAGTCTGCCTCTGAGATGGTCCTGGCTGATGACAACTTCTCTTCCATCGTGTCCGCTGTGGAGGAGGGCAGAGCCATTTACAACAACATGAAGCAGTTCATCCGCTACCTCATCTCCTCCAACGTAGGCGAGGTCGTCTGGTGAGTGCATGAGACTTGATATTGTTGGGGAACGTCTTTGCACATGACACCAAGATGACCTGTGTCAAAATAAACTGTGGGTCTGTTCCTTCATCAGTATCTTCCTGACTGCTGCCCTGGGTCTGCCTGAGGCTCTCATCCCCGTCCAGCTGCTCTGGGTGAACCTTGTGACTGACGGTCTGCCTGCCACCGCCCTGGGCTTCAACCCCCCTGACCTGGACATCATGGGCAAAGCCCCCCGCTCCCCCAAGGAGCCCCTCATCTCTGGCTGGCTCTTCTTCAGATATCTGGCCATTGGAGGTACAGCACATTATGATCTCTCTCTTTCTTCACTTGGACAAACCAGAGGCCTACTGGAAGTCCTTTGTCTGGACAGATGTGTCCAAAATTGAATAAATTGCCCACAGTGACAGGTACCATGTTTGGAGGGTTCACAAACTCTCAAGCAGCACTGTAGCTCTACGGTCTCTGACAGTATCATCAGAAGAAGGAGTTTGGGATTAAGCACGGTGCTGTGTGTGTCTTTCAGGTTATGTCGGTGCTGCCACCGTCGCGGCCGCTGCCTGGTGGTTCCTGTACTGCGATGAAGGCCCCATGGTCACCTTCCACCAGCTGGTTTGTATTTGTGAACATTTCCTGTGAAACTGAAAAAAAGCAACTACAGCACCTCAGTACACAGTTAGGCCTCTTCACGTCTGAGAGACTGCGCCTGTTTCTGTGTTTCCCCATCAGTCCCATTTCATGCAGTGCAGCGAGGACAACGAGGACTTTTCCGGGGTTCACTGTGTGGTGTTCGAGTCTTCTCCTCCAATGACCATGGCTCTGTCCGTGCTGGTCACCATCGAGATGTGCAACGCTCTCAACAGGTCTGAAATAGTTAATGTTGGCATCACATGCTACATCAGTCACCAAATGGCTGCTTACATTAGTAATAATATAATATATTTTAATATGATATATAATTGGTTTAACACTTACCATGGAGCATTTTTATGATTTAACTAAGTTCGCTTTTGTTTGAAGCACATTTTGCTCATCATACTTTACATTAGTAACACAGACTTTTTATTGAGTACTTCTACACTGTTGGACATGTACTACTACACTGTTGGACATGTACTATTAGAGGTTCTGATTACTTCCTAAATAACAGATTGTACCTTTAGATTCAAATGTTTTCAGGACTTGTATCTATCTAACAATTAGGCTAGTCATTACCAAAAAAACTGAGTATCTCCCATTATCCTGGTAGCCCATAATATCAGGAGTGTAGCTCTGCAGCTGTAATTATGATATGAATAACATGACATGACACATGACAGTGCAGAGGAGCACAAATTATATCGTCATGTAACAAAATCTGAAACTCACTCTTACAGTTTCCACTGTGCTGAGATGTTTTTCGAGGCCTAGTCTTTCAGCATTTCCAGTTTATTAGTTTTCCTAATGTGTATATTTTCATGCATTCACCTCAACACATGCGCATTAACGTACCCCTCCGCCTCCTCCATCCACCCCCCCACCACCCTCCCCCAGCTTGTCTGAGAACCAGTCCCTGGTGCGCATGCCTCCCTGGAGCAACTGCTGGCTGATGGGCGCCATGAGCCTCTCCATGTCCCTTCACTTCATGATCATCTACGTCGACCCCCTGCCCGTGAGTCCGGCCTCCTGCCCTACATCCATCCCCACCACTCTTTCCTCACACACACATAAATACACACACACACACACACACACGGCTTCCGCAGTCCTCCATGTTCTCTCTCACACGTTCACCTTCATTGCTTTAATACTGACAAAATGGCACACGGCTCTGTCGCACAAACCACTAACAGGGCTGGTGCTCGTGGCGGCATCCGATCGAACCAGCTGCTCAACGCTGTCAACTCCCCAAGTGGTGTGAAATCAAAACTTTGCCTCAGATGTTTCTTTATATTTTGTTCCCAGGTTTCCTGTTTCATATGAGTTCTTAGTGGCAGATTATAATTGCTTTCAAACTATTAAATTACAGTTATTAGGTCCAAAACTCAAGACTTGGGCAGTGAAACTATGAGGATCAGGGTGAAGTGAAGGACATTATGTCATTGAACAGCTGTAAAATTTAACAAGATGACAACATGGACTTGTCACTGCTCTCTGGTGGACAAAAAAATATAACAATAGCAGCATCAAAATGAACAAACATTAAGTTTCTGCATTCAAACTGTGGAATTGCTGTTCAACTTTGTTAATAAGGGCAATTAGTGACTTCTGTGCATTTATTTGTATTTAGTTGTCCACACCAATGTGATCTCTGACTAATATCAATCAGTTTTAACACAGCGCCGCTCTCACCCACAGATGATCTTCAAGCTCACTCACTTGAATGTGGAGCAGTGGTTGATGGTGCTGAAGCTCTCCTTCCCGGTCATCCTCATCGATGAGCTTCTCAAGTTTGTGGCTCGCACATATCTGGAGGGTAAGCTGAAACATGATCGCCTGGTATGATCTCCTTGGTGTGTGACCAAGTGTTTGATCCACACAACAACATTGTGCCATGTTGGTTGATGTTCATGTTTTATAAGAGGACACATTAAAATAAAAGTATATCTATGTTTTAAGGATGCAGCGATGATATTGCTACTAATTATAATCACAGATAAAATCACACACTGCAGTAACTGTTCAGCTCATTCAAGGTTTTTAGAAGTTGTCAATAGATTATGATGAACTGTGTGTCTACACAAGACTCAGAGCTACTTTGAAAAATATGTTCAAAATGTATAAATACAGGACATTTCACTTCAACTTTTATCTTTTCTTCAATCACTTTAAACTTTATTGATTAATGGAATGTTATGGAGTAATTTACCTCCCAATTAAAAGTCTCTTACTGTATTTTAACTGATAACCTCTCCTCCCTCTCTCTTCTTATTCTTAATTTTTCTCTTCTCTAAATTGTGTTTCCTGTTCCTCTAATCTCCCTCTCCTTGGATACTCTTTTTCACCGTTCCCCTTCTGACAATCCAGTCTAAACCCACTTCCCCATGTCCCTGTAACAAAATAAGGTATTCCCCTGACTCAAACTCAAGGCCTCAGCACTCTGCATGTTCTGCAGTACGTGTTTGACTCTGGGTATCAAACAGGTTCATGTGGCTGTGTCCAAGACGCATTGTCTGATAAGCATGTGTACATGTTGCGTCATCGTTCTGAACTAACAACTTGGACTGTGAATGTGCCGACGGCTGCTAATCTCAGGAACTGCTAGTAACACTAATAGTTGGTCTCAGGATTATAAATAGTAGTGCATTGTGGGAATTTATCATTAGAAATCTGAATGTGCTTCTTCTTCAGCTTTAGGCTTTGGAAAGTTTTAGGAGGAAATAGAAGAACACTGGTGTGCACATTAGGTGTGAGCCTCCTGCCTTGATTGTGCATTTACTGTACTCAGATATTGTGGTAAAACATAATCTAAATGTCATTGGATTATGTGGGATTATTTGTGATTGTGACAAAATTATCATTGTTATTTATTATTCATCAAAACATAAAAACTTGAAAGTAACACTTCAGAATTAAGATTTTTGTTTCCACTTGGTGCTGTCATGTGTGAGTGGGCAGACGTTTTCTTACTGCTCTGCGACACAAAAATGTGTATATACACTAAACTCTTGGGAAATTTTGCTATTTGTGATACAATTAATAATAAAATACAGCAAGTAAAAAAAAATAATAAATTGAAAAAATAAAGACTCAGCAGCCAGACATCTCAGCTTAGACTGGAGTCATTAGGAAACAGCTGGCCTGGCTCCAGTTCCTCTGGAGCTCACTGAAGATGCCACACATCTCTAATTTAGGTAGTAAAGGAAAGGAGAAGAGAAACGAGACACAAAAAGTGTTCGTGAATCAACACCTCACCAACACAGCTGAAAAAAAAAGAAAAAGAAAATCTGACCCACAACCAACTGCACTGCCAAATAACTTCAGCGAGTGGCTACATGTTAGGAAATACATTTGTGTCTGCCAGATGTGTCCCTTTTCCTCTCTTTCATTTAGCTGCAACTTCTTACAGTTGCCAGGCAACCAGTTGAGGCTCCAGCGAAGAAACAAACCCGCACATAGGCTACTGTAACCCTCCAGAAAAAACAACTGCAAACTTAACACACCGTTTCTGTACTTCTTAGATAAACAAAATATAATCTGTAAGTTTCAGTGAGTTTCAGAGATGCTGCTCAGGTCTTTTTTTCTCATCTCCCTCTGCAACAAAGCAAATTTCTCAATAACTTAACTCAACTCAAATTCCCTTTAAAAAAAAAATTGCTCTTCACTCAACCTGTGCGTGCTACCATCATTATGTAACTGACGAGTTTTTGTTTTCTCATGCAGGGAAAGTCTAGACGCAAAGTGCAACAGAAGAGTGTCTGAAGCAGAGAGGGCGCAGAGACACCGAGGATGGAGAGAAAAGGGCTGAGCGCTCCCACTGACCGCCAGCCTGCCAACAGCCACCTGATGTCGTCATCAAAATCATCATCAGTGGCATGAATACAACAGAAAACACAAAAAGCCATCTGAAAATACACCAAAAAAAAGCTGCAAAACATTTTTTTCTGTGTATGTACTGAAATTAATATATAGATAAGAGTTATTAAAACTATTCTGTGTTGATTCTATTCTTAAAGAATAAAGATATGTATTAAAGAGACTGCCAGACTTGGACATCAGTGTTCAGTTTCCTCTTCAGTTTGAATGTGTAGTGCAATCCCATGTCATTCATGGAGGTTTAGATACATGATGTGGATCCGGTCAAACTGAAAACCAATGAGAGCTAAGCTTACAAGACTTTTAGAGCTGTGAGGTATTAACGTTCAACTTTAGTCCGACAAGAAATCCTCTGTGGTTGACTCGGTTTTCTGCACTGCTCAAACAAAGGCTCCTCTGTCACCAGTCGTCACGGCAAAGTAACTGAATATATTCATGTGGACTGATTTATGACTCTGGCTGAAGCTCAATAACTGCATATATAACAGGTTATGTGTCATTTTGTACTAAATTATTATAAATTCTGTATCTGCATGCACGTTTCTTTTGGATCTTCGCTGCATCATTCAGGGTTTTTCAACCTCATACAGCCTGTGACTCCATACATCAGTTTCTACAGCTGTATTTTAAATTTCCATGTTGTTCCTAAATAGATTAAATAGTAATTGTGACAAACTGCAGCATAATCATGCACACTTGACGTAGAAATTTCCTGTGTGTACTTGTGACAGTCTGTGCCACATAAAGTCAAAGGTTGAAGAAAAGAAAAGTCTTTCTTTAGTTTTCAGTATGTATTAACACAAAAATGGCAAGATGTTACACATTCACATTTTGTCATTGTTTTTTGTTTTGCTTCTTTCCTGATCCACAACCATAAATTAGCCACAAGTCTAAAAGCCATTGTTGGCTGTTTCTAACAACAGGAAGAGTTAACAATAATAACTTTAAAGAAAAAGACAACAAACAGATCATAAAAATCCCATCTGAAATGCATTTAGTTTAGGAGAGTCTCTGTATTGTATTAATTGTTCCATTGCTTCATTTCTCTGCACAAAGGAGTGTTTGCATGGAAAAATGATTGTGTAGTTTGCATATTAGTTACTGGTGCAGAGTGCAAAGTCAAGTGTTGAACTGTTGAGTGTTTTGCTGGAATCATGTCAGTTTTACAAACATGGTTTAGTACAGAAATAAATGTCATTAGATAAGAAACTGTCAGACAGTTAAACAGTGTCTGCAAACAATTCATGGTTCATCAAAGATCGCTTTGGTCACTAAGCAACAGTTTGAGTCACTGACGCCAAACCGTCATCTGCGGAACAAACAGAACCGTCACGTCTCTGTTTAGGAAATACTTCCAGTGTCAATACTGTGCCATCAGCACCGGCTGTGATGCCTCAGTGGTCATTTCGCCACAGCGTCTGTATTTAACGTGGTCATGCTTCGTTCGCCCTTAATTGGTCATTTGTTGGGATATTTCACCGTGGTCCGCGCTTTTTGGTTTTTAAGACTCACGAGGCCTCTGCAGGTGAGGAACCAGCTTCACTGACCCCCTCTCCCAGGATTTCCCTGACTTGCTCCAGACTCTCCGCCTGACGAATCAACTCCAGCTTCACCTGAAGGCAGAGGAAATCAGGTAAATCAAACATTTTTCTTTTTTAATTCAAGCTTCGTTCTACCATATTCCACTGGCGCCTACCTGCAGCGACTGGGAGAGCTGGACGAAGTCCCTCTGCACAGTCTGGCTGGTTTCAACCTGGGAGCGCAGGCTGATCACTTGACTCCGCAGCTCCAGGCACTGTTGTTGCAGCGCCGCCTGACAGAGAGAACCAGTTACATTCAAGTCCCAAGTGTTTGATTTCAGATGCTGTGATCCCTGTTCACTCTAATCTCCTTACATACAATTTCACAATGTAAAATTAGCTGTGTTTTCTCAGTCACTCTTGAGAAATAAAACTTGCTTTCTTCTGCAACTGTGTATACTCAAATCATAGCCTTATAATTCAAAGACATTGAACCCTTGGAACCACTGGAAGCATTTCCATGTCTCTCTCTCTCGACTGTGTTTTCCATTAAAGGCGAAAAAGACCCAAAATATACTTTAAAAAACCTTGAACCTGACTTTGCATGCATCAACAGTAACTCTAAGTCTGGTGCTAGCAGTAGTGGTAGTAGTTGGATTTACTTTCTCACTGCTGAGAGTCTTATTGGTGCTCTGAACATGACTGAGCGCCACCCGCAGGGCTTCCAGCTCAGTGCGACAGGCCAGCAGCTCAGCTTGCATCTGCTCCTTCTGAGCCTGGATCTTCTCCGTCTCTGTCTTCAGACTGGACAGTTGCACTGAAAAGACAACGACCGACAAGGCTGCATTAAGTACAGTCTACAGACAAACAAAGACATGCAGGTTAAAGAGAAAAGTTCTATTGTATGAGTTGCTCACTCACCCTCCAAAACCTCTGATGAAAGAAGACGCACGTGGGCGCAGGCAGGAAGCGAGAAAAGGAAGAAAAACAACTGCGTCATGGTCAGGAATCAAGTCAGTACAGGGTAACTGTCGAAATGAGAATGGGGATCCACAGACCGTTCTCCTCTGTCCGAGTGTCCAGCTGCTCCCTCAGGTTGACTATCTCAATGCGAAGCCGCTCCTCACAGTGCGCCCCCTGTGGATCGGGGAGAGAAGAATGGACACACTCAGACGCCATGAGCAGGAGACGCACAGTAACTAATGTTGTCGGTTGTCAGTAACCACTTGACGTGATTCATATACATTTGTTTAGTTTTTGTTTCATTTATTTTTTGCAAGTGAAGATGCAAAGAAAACAATAGATGAGAAACTAACAGAATAGAAAAATATACAATAAAATCAACAGCAAAAATGACAATGAAAACATTTTACTAATTGTCCTGCAGCCCATGTTTACATGAGTCTGGAGTTTTTCCTTGCTGCGGCGCAGATCCATTTGTAAATGAAAACCTGTAACAGTAACTCTACCTGCAGTGTTGCTGGGAAGGATGAACTGGAATCTGGCGCCTCGTCCTCAACCTCCTCTCCTTTCAGTCTGCACAGCTCGCTGCACATCTTCCTCTGAGACAGGGACAGCTCTGCCTGCGTAGAAAAATACAACTTTTAACACCTTCTCAGTGAGTTATTAATAAATTGCGACTACTTTTGGATTCATGTGATGGATGAGTTGTTGTGCATTTTACACATTTGCGATAAAAGGACAATTCAAACACTGGCACTTAATTTCTGTTCTTGACGTCGTTTCCATTTTGATCAATTATCTTATCTTAGCACAAAGAGATTAAAAAGTCTGTCTCTGGTCACTCCTTCCACACAGAACAACATGATGTCACTCACCAGCCGGCTCTGGACGGCGTTCTGCGACTGGCTAAAAGATTTCTGCAAATCCTGGAGGAGGGCCTCTGAGGTCAGGACCTGAGACTGCAGCATTGTTACCTGAACAATCACATAAACATATTAACATGTGTATAGATGATGATCTGTACACTACTGTGTGAAACTGGCTCACGCATTGTTGTAGACACTCGGAGCAGTGCTTCCCACCTGTTTGTGTGTGTGGTTGGTCTGTGTGTCCAGCTCCTTCTCCAGCTCCTCCTTCTCCGCCTGCAGCCGACTCACCTCCCCCCGCAGCTCTGACACCTGCACAACACAACACAACGCACACTCACTCATTACACCTGACTGACGGCAGGCTGAACGCATGCTGTGTTTACAGTACACTAACGGCCTTGAAGCCCAACTCCAACTCCTATATCTGATTTTTTTAAACTTTCTATTTACATGTTCTATCAGAAGTGACCCATATCTGATATCTGCATTAACACCTGCTTTGCTTGTGTGAAACAACCTGCTGGAAATAAACTAGAGCACTGGAAAAGAGAGTTTGTTGTCTACATCTGAAAACCGCCCAAGGACTGACATATCTGCATTGTTGATGAACAGAAGTGACCCGTATTTCTGATTTAAGACATTTCTAGATCACCCACGTTAATAGCATAACCATGGACCCTTTTAAGATATTAACATATTGTGAATTAATTGCTGTGTTACGAAACTTGTAACAGGGTCTTATTTTATGAAGTTCGTAAAATTTGGTCATGCAAGTTATTGTGCTGCTGGCTTTTATTTAAATCTTTTTTTTTATTATTTGGTCATGATTGTGCTGCTGGCTTTTATTCTCTTAATCTTTGTTTGTTTATTTGGTTATTTTATTTCTATTGTTAATTTATTTTACAGCTGAAAACGTGAGTCTGGTGTTTGTGTCTGAGAGACCTGCTCTGTGTGTTTTCCGTTAATTATCATTTTTTTTATTCACAATGGTCAGACACACCTGGATTAATCAGTTTGTCCCATAATGTAAAACAGGAAATAAAAGCTGCAGGCATAGAGTCAGCATACATCAAATACAAAATAGCCGGGGCAATAAGTAATAAAACGTTTTTAAAAAACAGCTGTTCACATTAATGTTATGATCTACATTTTGAAATAAATACATTATAAGCATAACTTAATATGACTAAGGCACCTAAAAGCAAAAACACGTCAGTTTTCATCAATATACAAGCGAGTTGGCAAGACACATAATTGTAGTGAATGGGTTTCTTGGGCGGTTTTGCAATACCCATATCCTACCACTAGAGGGAGAATAAAGTTACCATGGGAGTCAATGGTGGTGTCGTTACTCTCTTTTCCAGTGCTCTAAAATAAACTAGTGAACTGAAACTAGTAATTAGGTCACGTTATGATTCTATAATGATTATTAATGAAAGTGAGTCTGGTGCTCAGAATTTATATTCAACACGTCACTGTGCCACTATCCAATCCTCTGTTGCTCACATAGTGAGGACAAGACAAAGCCCCTTGAACACATGTGTGCATAGTTTCTTCTTTCTTGATTTCTAATCGGCTCATGTCAGTTTTTGCTGGTCGGCAAATGTGAAATCTGGGGTTTCTATCTCTTTCACACTCCCGAGAACAACAACTAGTGAGGTCAAAAAAAAAGGAAACACGGAAATGAAACACTGTAATGATTCCTGTGACAGTGACCACAGCTGGCCACAGCTGGCCATGGTAGTCCAGTCAGCCCCACGTGTTCATCACAGACTACAGAGGTTCAGCAAAACGTGTGGGCACGGGATTTAGCATTATTATTGGTGATGTATGACATTTATTGCCAGGAAAGATCCGATCTGTCTGTTCAGACTGCAGACATATTGGCAGATATCCGATTTATATCTGATTTATTTCCACATATGACGGAGCCTGGAGCCAATCTGAGAATATCCAATTCCATGTGTTTTTTTCCCCTATTTACACATTCATGTTACAGATCGGAATTGGGCCACTTGAACCACGTAGTGTGAAGACAGCCTTAGTAAATTAAAACTGCACATATTGCAAAATAGGGATGGTTTCATGAATATAAGCTCAGATTACATTTCAGTGTGTAACTATTGTGTCTTTTGTTACTGTACCGCAAAACAGGACAATACCTGAGCATTGAGCGCATCCCAGTCGCTGTGTGTGACCAGCCGGTGTCCAGCCGGCGGCAGGTAAATAGCTTCAGGCACCAACGTTCCTGTGGACACCAGTGAGTCGGTGTCGTCCTGACCGTGGTGTCTCCTGGGCAGGGAGGGCGTGTCCAGGGAGAAGGAGGACAGCGAGGCCGAGTCGCAGTTCCGCAGTGAAAAATATCCCTCGGCGGTGAGCGCAGCGCCTTCGCCCTCCACCGCCACCTCCAGATCTGCCGGCTGGCTCTGCGTCTTTTTGCCCGGGGACGGCATCATCTCCGCCTCCGTCAGACTGTTGTTGATCTGCGTCAAGGAGTCGTTGCTGGAGACTTCGGCGTCCATCCTGCCTTTCCTCCCACCGATCTACGAGGCGGCAAAAAAACAACTTGAGAATTAAAGATGAGTTTGCAAATACCTGGACACCACTGAAGAAAGTCAAACACTGACCATGTTCTGTCCACTGGCTCTCCTCCACTCCACTGGCTGGGACTGAAGAACAGCGATCCTGGCCTCATACTGCGCTGCCGTCTCTGTAAACACAACAGGACAAGAATAATCAGTCAACATTACATTTAGGTTCCTTGATAATACTTTTTTAGAAGTTATAACACTATAACAAACTTTCATTGTTTAAAATCACTACTTATTCTACTAGCGTCGTATGACTCATATCTCGGAATCAACTACATCTTTTCTTTGTCTTGCTCTCGGTCAAGCTGGACCGCAGACCACAGCTGCTGTGACATCTTTTTTTTTGTAAATCGCAAACGTCTCTGTCACTCGCTCAATTTCATTTCACAAAAGTATATGCTTGTGTAACGATCTGAAAAACTTGGTTGCACCAGTGTCAAAAGTGGGAGTTTTATTCTGTTCAATCCAAACTTTCAGTTAAATTTGGTATAGATTTGATATGAAATATTTTTCTTTTTTTTCTGAAGAATAATGTTATATCAAGTCACATGATTATGAGTACTGGTACTGAAGGCAGTAACAGTCCTGAAGATGGTCTTGCATTGGTTTGATCTCGGTAGTTAGTTGATCATTACATCAGCTGATGGGATCCAAATCAAATCAAATCAGTCTGGGACTTGTTCTTGAGTCTGGACTCCTCAAAGTCTTTGCTTGACTCTTGGGGTAGGTGGCCTTTTCCACAACACTTTATTTTCTCTACATCTGAATCCCCCCCCTGACCTTTTATTCTCTTTACAGTACAGTAACATTTGCTCCAGAGAGGGAGATTCACTACAGAACTAACACAGGAAACGAAAGAGAAAAGCGAAACCCAAACAGCTGTTTAGTTCCCATTACAATGTTTCCCTGAATTCAACTAAATCTGAGAAAACGGTTACACACACAGCGTCCAGCTGCAGGTTACTGAGGCTTTTACCCTCCCTACGGACAAAAAAAAGTGGTGTCTCATGGGAAACTGCCTGACAGTACACAGGACTGTCACTAATGCACCATGTTTCACACTCACACACGCACAGTCGGACACACACTGACCTCTGAGGGCCTCCTGCAGAGACTGGATCTCTTGATCGCATTGTTTTTGCAGCTCTGCCAGTTCCTCCTGTTTGCTCAGCTCGCAGATCGTCGCCACGCCCTGCCAGTGTTCGACTTGAGCTCGGCAATCGGCTAGCTGGGCCTGCAGGCTGGCCTCTGAAGATGGCAAATAGATTTCAAATGTTTTGTATTCATTATGTTGTTTTGAAGCGGTTTGCATCAGTAGATAGAGAGTCAGTGAGTTGTCGTGATTAAAAGGAATCTGCATTTCTAGCGATCAGACAAAACCTGGAAATACGTAACAATGGCATGAGGTGAACGTTTATCTGATGTGACTGAACTTTACAGGATAAATTCCACACATTGTTTTGGATTCACACAGCATGTTTGAGTCATCCACAAACAAAGCAACAAAATGACCCGATTACTCGACACATGGGTTGTGTATGTCAAGGCACATGTCCAGTTCAGTACAGAGGGAGAATGATGAGGAGACTGAGCCTGAATAACATATACAAAAGAGGAAAGCAGAGGATTCACACATTTGTGATGCTGCATTTTCTGAATAGTTAGCACTGACCTGAATGATTTTGAATACACAAACTGGTGCCATTTAATTTCCTGCACTTTAACCTATCAATAGGTTCAACTACTCAATTATTGTACTTTAGCACTCCTGATAGTTAACATACACACACAATTCTATATCATTTAGCTGAGAAGCCTTGTCGTCCCGACTTTATCTGACAACTTTGCCAATGATGAGTAAACCACACTTTTAATTGGCTGCAGGGCGTTGTCCTACCGCACTCCTTACCTATGGGATAGCCTCCTGTTACATAATAAGTAGCTAATCCGCCTCCACTGCCATATTTAAATCACTTCTTTAACACACCTTTCTACCTTGTGTCTTGGTGTGATTTGAGTTCAAAATTGTTCTCTGCTTGTTTGTTTTTTTCCTCTTTCTGTGTGCTCTTTTGCTTATTTGCTTTCATGATTGATGATTAGCCTACACTCTAAATAAACTGAACTATAAAAACTGAAGTAACCTAGCCCTACCTGCAACAGTTGTCCTTTTAAAAATGATTTTGCTTGTTCCTCTCCTCTACTATTCTGATTTTTTTTTTTTTTACATTTGACTTCAATAATTCACAGCTGTGACCTGCCAAACAGAGGATGATGACTATTCAGATCAGAGGGCCATTTCTTTAATTCAATGCTGTGTACTTGACATGATCTTTAACTTAAGTGACATGATGAATTGACGACTTTTACTTGACTTGAAGTGCTGTCGCCCTGTATTGTTGATACTTTCGCGTTAGCAAAGACTCTCCATACTTCTCCTCCCACCACTGTTTAAACAGCTACCAGCTGACTATAAGAACAGCATATGTGTATTCAGAGATGTGAAACTGAGATAAAGCAATGACATTGTGTATTCAGAGTAAAAAAAAACGTACATTATAAATTATAATACATTTAAAGCAGTTTGGGCACGAGTGTGAGCGTTAGCTAGCAGCTAACGACGCCCCGTTCATTTCTACGGTGGTCGATGCTAACAGGCCGAGGGTCGGACTCGATCAACAGGTGACGACAGGCAGCAGCAGGTTAAAGTTTGTGTCTAGTGAAGCTGTGGTAGTGAAGATGTCAGTGTCAGCTCACAGACCGAGCAACAGGCGGATTAAAGTTTAACCTGTTTTAATGAGTTACCTGTGTCTTCAGTGTTGGAGCTCATCCTCCTCCTCGGACAGCTCCGCTCCACCGGAGGGACAGCAGCACCGACACCGACAACAACAACAACAACTGACGGCTAACCTGTGCAGGTCATAATTAGTCCGAGCACCGACTTTGGTGTTGGAAAATATCAGCGTAGTGTCAACTTCAGGAAACAACTTTCCCCCGGTCTAAGCCTGCGGAAATCACGTCAACCTCCTTCCTGTTCTCTGAGGCCTTTCCCACTTTGCCTCAAGTTTTTCATGTGAGTCGTCAAACTACAGCAGCAGCAGCAGCAGAGGCTCAGCTGCTACACCCACATCCTCCACATCCTCCACCCCGCACCCTGAGTATCCAGGCATGTCCGGTGGCTGGTGGTTGGTAGGAGGTCATTCAGTCATCTAATAAACCATATTCATATACCCTACTGTTGCACATTTTATAACACTTTTCTCTTTTTTTTTTTACAGATCAACACCCATCTGAGACCTAATATTGTCAACTACTCTACTATTTCAAGGACAACAAATCAAAAAACAAAAAACAAAATAATGATTATGTATTTATAGAGGCCCCAGTTTCCAATTATCATCAGGGGTTTTTTTTTATATCAGGAGAATAATAAGTGAATATGGATACCCTCTGCTGGAGAACTGCTGCTATTATTGGAGAGGGAGAACTTCAGTTCCCAGATTGTTAGATTAGATTAGATTATTATCATTATCTGCTAATTCATTATATTCAGACATTGTGACCTTTTTTCTTAATTTTTTTTAAGAAGAAAATGTTTCATTTAAAAAGAAATATTTTTCCATTTGGATGCTAGAGCTATCATTTTTTACAGCTTTCTGTTGTAGGTGCAGGAAGAGGGATGTGCTGATGAAGGTCAGAAATGAAGGAAATGTGCTCTGCCACAGCTTCACCATCTAAGCTCTACCTCCCAACATAACAAAAATCAGCACAGGAATGTGTTTGCATGTAAGTTGGTATGCGTCCTACTTGTTGGGTTGCAGATGAAAATTTATCTTGATTGTATGTGTTTTTTAATCAGCTCTGATAAACAAAGGATAAAGTCTCCTCTGTGGAAAGCAGGTCATTTTTTATGCTGCGTGCTCATATGATTTGAGGTCTGATCAGTGATTTGTTTTGACAAGTCAATAATTCACACAAATGTCAAGAACCACCCTTATAATAACCTTGAAACCAATGAACAGTTTTATTAGCAGCAGCTTCAGTGCTGTTCAGCTTTTTGCACCTGTTTCCTTTACCCAACAAAGACACGGCTGTGCGGGGTTTTAGTTTCCTTTGTTTGCTTCAGATAGGAAACACACAGAACCTGAAATGGTGATACCACAGAAGCAATCTGTTATTAGGACAGAGTCCTCACATCGACCTGCTCTCACACTAGGTGCATCTGTTCACATAATTTACCAGACTCATCTTTCCAGTCCTTATCTCATAGTACATGTCTCCCCTCCACTTTCATCTCTTCATCTAGTAATCTGATATCCAGACAGTGAATGCAGCCTGTCTGGGCTCCATGCAGTCCAACAGGATCTGGCTGGTACAAACTAAGATGTACTACTGATGCACATGACTATAAAGAAATATTATTCCTGTGCTGCCACATATAAAAAGTCAGGTATATTTCTTTCCCAAATCACTTTTTTGAATAGTTGCAATTCAATTCAACCATTCTCCAAAATGCCATTTCAAAATATATACATTATTTTTGAAGTACCCAGAAAAAACTATAGATAATTGTATGATTGTATTTGCAATTTGACCTTTTTCTATCCATCATAAGATAGTACACTTAAGACAAAGCCTCATTGCATCTTCTGTTGAACATATTTTTTTTAATATTCAGTTGTAATTAAAACAGTCACAATGCAGGACAGGAAAATACAAAAAGTTGAACATCTGATAAAAAATGTTTGCTGGACCATAAACTTCATTTATTTCCATCGCAGATGTGCAGATGATTATTCTACATATTACAAGACAGACAATATGATGGTGACGATTTCTGTATCAACTGCAATACTGTTATTTCATGATACGAAGCAGATAAGGTACCGTATAAAATGCTGGTGAAAAGTCTTCAAAAACAGTAACACTTACAATGTGACTTCAGTAAACCAGTGCTATATGTTGCTTAACCAAAATACAGTTTCTCTGATAAAGTAATATCATAAATAGTTTGCAGGGTTTTTTTTAAATATCCTTAAGTGGTTTAAGCCTGAAATTCCTTTGTTGAGCAGAGGCACGGAAGACATGTTTAGAAATACTCACAACAAACAAATAATCAGTAACAGAAGCTCATCTGACATGAGACTTACCCCTACTTATCGCCAGGTAGTGTAATTTAACAGTTTTTACAGAGGTAATATATTAGTAATACAGGCTTTACAGTAACCAAAGCACCAGGGATCTACTTTCTTAAGAGTAACACTTGCTTTGAACTGTAAATTACATCTGCACACTTAAAAAAAGACACATAATCAGGTGGTCAGACACAACCAGAGCTAGTGTTTGCTGGAAAAGTTGTACTTTCATTTGGTCCTAGGTCACTGTGGGGATGCTGAGTCTTCTGTGTATCTTTGCTTAGGGATCCATGTCGTGATCGCTGACACTTTGGCGAAGGTAGTCTTCGTAGAGCTTTTTCTAAAGGGAAGGAATAGACAGTTAAAAATGCACTGAACTACAGAACCACTGATCACTAATAACATTTCAGGACAGTTCACATTCACAATACCTTCTTGGTCTTCACCACCTCCTGAACGTACTCCAGCTTCTCCTGCAGCTGCCTTTTCTGTTTGCCTGACATTGTTGGTCGAGTCCTGCAAATAAGAGAAGGGAAACTCCTTGAGTCTAAGAATTTGGATCAGATAGAAATTGGAAGGAATAAAAATAATGTTAACCTTTTTAACGTGACATGTGTGAGCTAAACTTGGCTACTGTACAGTTTGTTTCACTGTACAGTAGCCAATAGAAAATGGAGCACCAAAAATACTAAATGAGATTTGAGCTCATTTGGAAAGTGTCTGTTGTACAGTTTGACAAATAGCACTGACAAGTTGATTTCTACTCTAAAATGTCCCACTTAGTTCAATCTATCACAATTTTATGAAAATAAAAAGCAAGTAAGGGGGTAAATGTGAAGGATACCAATGAGGTTAAATGCTCAGAAATAGATTCTGTGAGATCCGACTGTCCCACCTGAAGGAGAAGCGTGCAACGAGGAGCAGAAGGAAGGAGACGAGGACCAGTCCGCCACAGCTGTACAGCTGCTGCTCCACAGAGAGGGAGTCAAATATCCTCACTACGGGAGTCTGTGAAACATAACAGCTAGAATTAGATTTGAATGCGTCGAAGAAAGAGTCGCCATACTGTATGTGTGGGCACCTGCTTGGACACTCACCAGGTAGAGTGAGAGCGCCTCTTTGCCCTGAGGGCCCAGAGCCATCTCCAGCATCTCCTTGGACAGAGCGCCCAGCACCAGTAAGGCCATCAGAGCCATGGGGACGCTGAAGCCCAGCAGGGTCAGCAAGCAGCTCTTACAGCGAGCTTTGCGGTTATCTGCACTGGTCTGCCTGAGAGAACAGAAGGTCAAGGTTATTCTCTGAACGCATCACTGACTCTTGTCTGGCTAGTCTGTGTGTTATAAAGTAATTCTGCACACGTGTGATCCTGCGGTCTGTAACGCAGCCTGTTTGTGTGTGCTACCTGTCGTTAATGAGTGTATCGGTGATAGCCTCGCTGATGAGCTCACAATCCTTCTCAAGAGAGTTGAGAGTATTCTGGACCGTTTGGTTGATCGTTTTCTCGATGGTGCGACACACATCCTCAATCTGATTTACACAGCGGCTTGGCTGAGGAGAGGAACAGTCAGTCAGTTTATTAAATTGCATCATCTTAAAAATCATCTACAACCTAATTAAAGTGCAGCTCTTACCTTGTTAGGATTAGGAACATAGATGGTGGGCATGTCAAAACCACATTTGTTGAGTCCTGGTCTCTTGCAGAGCTCCTGGACTATCTGCATCATTACTCTCTGAGGTAAAAAAAAACAACAACAATAAATCAACGTGTTAGTAGGACAAAGTGAGGACGTCATTTCCTGCTGCTGAGTATTTACTGATGTTATGTCTCGTAATTCTGTTTGAGCTGTTCTTTATGAAGAGAGTCCATTTGCTTGTGTTCTCTGCACTCCTACATACTTCAAATAGACGTGCAGTGGAAAAGACACTTGACAGCAGTGTTCACCTACCCACACACTTTAACATGAAGAGGATGTATTTTGTTCAGGTAATCATTCTTCTCAGGCAGAGCTCGGTCAGTAACAATAAGCACTGCAGTTCTTTTTTAATTCTTATAAACACAACAACTTTTTAAAAACTTGACCAGGCGACCATCAACATTATTTTAATCAGCAGTGTTGTTTTGCATACCTGTCTGTCCGACTCTCCCCCAGCCTCGTCGGCCTTGCTCAGGTAGAAACGCAGCCGATCCCCGTGTTTCTCGTTCAGACTCTCGACGATGTTGAGGGTACGCTTGCACAGAGCCTGACCCATGGGGTCAAAGAACACCAGAATCAAGTCACAGACATCACCTGAGGGGTGACAGGAGGAATAAGCATTATTTTCCACGACAGCCTCAAACTCCTGTTACAAAATGTCCTTATTAATCCTTATTGAATGCCATTCCAGATTTTACAAGGAAGACTGACTGACTTTGCACTAAGAATTGCCATTTAGATTAACTTTGTCACTGCTTGCTTCAGGGGACAACCACGGCCGAGTTCATTTAGTGCCAACCCACCGAGCCACATGATGACCTCATCGACATCAAAGGGATACTTCATGTCACCGTCCACCAAGCCTGGAGAATCCACAAAGGTCACCAGGCTGAAGCGTTTCTGTCGTGACGTGCAGATCTCTGTGCTCAGGTACTCTGCAACACCTAGAATTCAACACAAACCAGAAAACTGTGGTAAGATAGATGGAAGCGATTCCACTGTTCTGCTGTGATACAACAGCCCAAACGTCTCTTTGAGAGACACATCAACGTTTATCTCACCTTTGAACTCTTGTAGGGGCTTGAAGTGTGGATATAGATGAAGGGTGGCATTTCCCTAAAGAAAAAGGAACAAGATCAGTTGGACAGAGTCTGTGAACCAGGTGTCAGCCTCGTCAGAAGAACTGAAATCACTAGAAGATCTTCTTTCACATCCACGTCATGAATCACTATGAATGATTGATAGTAAAACTTGACAATAAAAATGTCAGATGTTTGGAATGAAGTATACATTTGTGAAAAATGACCATTAACTTTCTTTTCCTACTCTCTTGTCAAGATAAGGTGCTGAACTCACTGTTAGAGATTCCCTCTTGCGTCCACTTGTAACAAAGCTGAAGCCTTGGGTCTCAATGGCCACTCCAGTGCGCTGGATGTGCTCCTCCACATACCTGCCAAAGGAAAGCAAGGTTTAGCAAAAACAAGCTTGTACCAAGTTAAATTACTGACACAGAACTGGGGTGTTTCTAAATAGCTTTTGTCCACTGAACAAAAAGAGTTGTGTAGAACGTGTTTTAAGTATTCAGTCAGATGCTACTGCACATACTGTATTATGGATTACATCACAATAATAATCATGCATGCTGTTTTTCTTTCCGTTTTGTAGTTTGATCTTTTACTAAAATCCCTCTGTTCTATACATAGCCTACTATCTGTATGCTCTCCTGAGAAACACATCTTCAAAACATATTTACCAGTTGATGAAGGAGCTTTTCCCAGCAGAGTGGTTGCCCATTAGCATCACAGTGATCTTTTTCCTGGGAGCCAGCAGCTTCACACCAACAGATTCGGCCACTGAGACCAGGCCTGAAAAAGATAGAGGGAATCATTCATTCTTAGTTTACTGATTATCGTTCTCAATTGATCAGTTGTTTACACCATTACCTGAAACTTTGCAGAGCCCAAATATGTTTATTCTTTAAAAAATACTCAATAAACTGATTTGACAATCAAACCAACCAATTATTTTCTTTCCAGGGACAAATCAAATCATTGCAGCTCCAAGTAATCAATGAATACTCACTCATTGAGCAACAGGTACACTCCTGTCCATTAAAATGACGTATGTAGTCATTATAAGGCTGTGGCTGCACCTGCAGGTCTCAGGTCAGTCAGTCCGAAGAAAGACTGTTATGGTATTATGGTGTACTTCATTCATTCATTTGTTTGATTGTTTTTGGAGTGGGGAGTGGAGACAAAGATTGCATTTTCAAAAGTGTGTGTAGTTCATTGATCCCATGCTACGCCTGTGTGAACTGATCGTTGTGAACTCACACAAACTACGGCACATGTATGAACAGCTCCATTACAAAGGTTTACCATGTTGAAGTATCGCGTGATGAAAGTGACTGAAGGCTGCTCCATCAGTGTAACGTTACTGCTACGTTAACCAGCTCATTAATACCGTCCAGTGCACCGTCAGCCAGATTCACACCAGCCGGGTTTATTAGCGAGCTAACGGTTAGCTCCCCGCAGCGTTAGCCTGCAACTGGCTGAACGACGTGAAGCTTGTAGATCATAATAACAGTTGAACTTCAGTGTCAAACAGGTCAATGCTGGAGCCATTTCCAACCCCCATCGGTCCCGGAGGCTGTGTCTGTATGTCAGTGAGCCAACTCACCACTGTCCGGGTCCGTGTACAGCTGGTGACAATCCCGCAAGATGCGCTCGTCGCAGGACACGCCGCCTGATACCAGGTCTGCGTTGGCGGCATTTCGGTTCTTACTTTTCCCCGACATTGTTACACAGTGGTGATAGTCAAAGTTTGCGAGAGGGCATCAAGCAATAAAAGAAAAAGTCCGTGGAGTCCGTGAACAAAGCCGGTTGGCCGTGTTTGAATCGCCCCGGTCCGTTGGTTGACACGGGGTTGCGACGTAGCTCGGCCACGTCGTCAGCTACAGCGGCTTTTGACGCACAGGCCTCTGGGTAATGTAGTTGTTGAAGTGACGGGCGTTTCACTTTCAAGTAGGCTACACACTCTACTCTCATAGCCTTTCAAGAGAGGGAACACAGAGTTAATAAAACATAGGCTTAGCAGCGGATGTGGGCCAACAAATGGTTTTGTAATCGTCTCCATCACAGATGATGAGATGAAAAATGTTCCCTATTTTAGAAAAGAAGATTTGCATGACAGCTGACCCAGTATAACTTACCTGATTCACAGCCTGGTGGAATGCGATAGTGCCTACTATATTTCTAAAGGGGATTCTATTGATTCTATTTACAAATTATATAGAGATGATGCAACATTTTCCACTGTAGAGCAGATCTAGTAAATGTGCAGAGGCAGGCACACACCCTGACATTACCAGCTACACAGACAGGGCTGAAGCTGTCTGCAAATTAAATCAATATAGTTTAACCGTTGCTCTGTGCATTCCACTGAGCGTGACCTGGACACATAACCTATTAAAATGGATAATACCTTCACAATTTGCTTCTTCATGCTGCTCTCTGGTCAGTAACACATCCAATCACATTACACATTTAGACATGATTTACAGTGTTGGTAAGCTCTCAACTTAAAGACTTTGCACTTCATCTGTGTTGCTGAGCAGTCCAGAAAATAGCCACAGTATGCTATAGCTTGCCGGTGTCGGGTTCAAGGCCACTTGAAATTATACCTGATTTAGTAAATGATTACAGATGAGATACTTGCTTTAGCTGGTCGAGGCTAAACACTAAGAAGTAAATGTGCTTTAAGACAAAATAAATATAAGTCTGTGATGCTTTTAGTCCACAGCACATCTTAGCTCATCATTTTATTTGCACATGATTTTTTTTTCTTTTCACATTGAGGCATGTTAAAAATCTACACATCAGACATTTATGTAGATGTGGTAAGAATACATCACTGTATTATCATTGGTCTTTTAGCACCTAATTAAGGTCTCAAGGTGTGCATAAACTTTTGAAGATTATGGTTTATAATATGAGACAAGGCAGGTAACCGCCTGTGAGACAATAATTTATACAGTATACAATGTGAAATGATTGTTTTCAAGACAAACATACAGTTTGGGTGAGGAAAGATGTAGCAACTCAGTAATCCACAATGATTTCTATTTAAATTAATGAAATTAACAAAAATCAGTTTCAAACATTTGATTGTGCAGACACCTCCAGGAAATTCAGTGCACGTTTGTAAGAAGAACCATGTGGGTTCATTCTCACACTATAGCACAAAACACACAATGCAATCAGCAAAGCCTTATCATAACAATAAAGTCATTTCAACTTTAACTAGTTTATCCCAGTGACAATGACATAGCTCACTCATATTATCATTTATGCAAGCCCAAATCACATCAGGCTGAAAAAAATAAACATTTAAGGACTTTCCCACAATGCAAATGCTATAGGCCAGGTCTCCCTTGCAAAAGGGACCTTGGGTCTCAATGGGACAAACCTGGATAAATAAAGGTTATAATATAATAATTATAGTGCTTCTGCTGCAAATGCTCCTGTGGAGCTGGAAAGTGGCCTGGGTGCACTGGGAGAACTGGGAGAGGTTTTTATACATTTTATAATGCTGCAGCTTCTGGTGTCATTCCGTAAAACATATGAACATCAAATCATGCAGGCAAATCGTAAGGCCTGACCAGTGATCAGAGAAAATAAAAAGAGCTTATAGGATTTGTGCTGTCCTATTGTGGACCTAATCCAGTGATGTTTTCCTTGTTCATGGGCCAGTCTCAACATGCAGAACATTTACATCACACTATGAAATCTGTTCATTCAGCCTGAGGACAAACATACTTTACTGCAAACTAAGAAGCACAATATTATGCTGCTACCTCTCAATATGACACTAATTTGAGCTGGGCCGTCTGTTGCTGCCCACCTCTGAATGACAGAAAGAAAGTGTTTGCATCAGAAGTCCTAACAGATACAGCCTTAATGTGCAATTTGCACTCCCTGCCTCTTTGCTAAGCATGCCCACCAGTGAGATGACACATACTGATGTGAACATTTGGAAAGGCCAGGCTGTTGAATGTGAAATGGCCTTTTCCTCCACTGCCTGTTACCACTTGAAAGCATGTTTGTCCTTTTAGCTTCGGTCCATCTGTACTTAGTGCTAGTGAGCTGGTCTGGGCCGTGAGGAGCTCCAGCACATCTTCATATTTTGTTCACACCTATCAAAGATCAAAGTCAGTCTACACTTTTTCACTCTGATTATCACCCTTACATTAATGTGATTTGTGTCATGTGCAGCAGCTCATTGTGTCTGTTCATACATAATCTCACTGGGTTAATGCGATCCCTGTTAACACTGAATACATTTGCATAATTTGAGCCAATAGAAATAATGTGGTGAGCCATGTCTTTTGGTGTAGTGTGCCACTGGGAGGTGACATGAGTTTAGCATTGCATGTCTCAGTCTCTTTTTTTATCAACATGTACAGCTCCTCTCTTCTCTTTTGTTTGATCACAAAAGTTAGACAGCAGCCTAACTTTTTTACATTTGCATATCCTCTTAGTAGCCGAGCTTTCAAACTGCTATTCACATTCATTATAAATACGTTCTGCTATATTAGTCAAAATGTATAGCCAATATGTTGTTGTATATTGTAAACTGGACATACATGAAGTGTCAAATTAACAAGATGCATCTGGCTTTCACTTTTGTTACTGTGATTATTATTGAGGTACATAAGGATGGGTGTCATGCATCCTAAATACACAGGCACTCTAAACAAACAAAGAGCTTATGTTACTCTTAACGTTTCCTTCATTGTCGAATCTGAACAGTCTTTCGTCCCTGGTTACCAGTGGGCTTTCCTCTCTTTGGCAACCAGCTCCAGGAAGTAGGAATGACTTGCATAGAGGGCGAGAGACGAGTCAACATCAACCCATTGGACTTGTCCTGCGTCATCGCCAGCTTGCAGCGGCAGCTCACTCACGCTGTCGCCTACAGTTACAACAAAGACATGTCATTGTCCCACAAAAATGCTGTGTGCTGCCACTCAGGGAATTAAAAATGTCTATAGGAACAATAGTGAGCTTTTTTGATGCACTGCATATTGGATTTTTAAAGTATTACAAATGAAATGCAAAAGCACGAACCTGAGTCATCATGGAAGTTTACTGCAACTGTCTCCATCCAAGCATTATCAGTGTTTCTAGGATCATCCACGTAGCCTTTATAGACCTGAAGGAGAAAAGAAAGACATTTTCAATACAGAAAACACTTGTTAAAGGTAACAGTGTACAGTGAGTCTCAGTCAAGTGCTCACCTGAAACCCTGGGGATTTGAAGAGTTTGTTGATTCGGTCATGGATCTTGGCTTTCTGCGATGGCGACAGTGAGAGAGAGTTCAACGCCTCTTCTGAGAACTCCCGCTGCAGCGTGAGAGAGACCTGCTCCCCGGGATCCACCATCCCCTAAAACACAAGCATGTGCACACAAATGAACAATGCTGCACCATGGCATAATTAATAGCCTAAACCACCCCCTCACCCCTTCCCTGTGCTTTGGCAATGAATTTGCTGCCACTGTGCATTTTTGAATGGCTGTGAGTCAACATGGCCGAACAACAAAAAGCAAGATGGCACAGGGAAAGTTGCAGAGAACGTTGAGGGCAAAACAACAAACAACATTAATAATATTTGAAGTGTAAAAGCCACCAACCCCAGGAATGGCCCACTCCCCACAGTCTTTCCTTTTAATGGACACGAATTGCAGGACAGGCCGTTTGGAGACAGGGTGCTGTATCTTCGCTCCTTTAGCATCTACTTTCCATCTGCCAGAAAACAATGTACATCATGTATTTATCAAAAGAAAAGAGAAAAGTGCACAAAGTTCCCTATTCTTTGGCAAGTGAACAAAACCATCTTTTGCACATGACAGAAAACAATTGTGATACTCCACTCTTGAGGAACCTTGTCTGGCAGTAATTAGGTGCAGAGTCATTCTTACTGTACCTGAATTGAGTTACATTAACACACTGAAATATGAACTATGGTTAGTAAGAATGTGGATAGCGCCAATGTGCAGAGTACATAAAGCGTTACCTGGTGACAATGGGATCTGCTGCGTGATTGGGTCCCCATCGTCCCAGCAGACCTCTACCACTCAGCCCAGTACGTCCTCGAGGATTTCTGTACAAGTGAAAAAGTGAATTTGCTCATTTATTTATGAACGATTAAGACAATATGTTTGTCAAAATTACCTTACAAAGGTAAAAACTGGACACCTGGCGCACTCGTACAAACACAAAACTCTTGTGCATGACAGTTAAAGATGGACTGTTAAAGGTCTCTATACAGTTGACAGTCGGTCTATGCAGCCTCTCCTGGGTGTTTAAGTAACATCAGACAAAACAAATCACATAACCATCACAATGAAATGATGTGCAACTTCCTTATATTATGTTTTGCCCCCTCAAACCTTGAAAATCGCAAAATTCACATATAACCTTAGCAGCTTTTGAGTAAAACCATTTCACTTGGTTCTTAAAAACTTACAGGGGTTTTCCATCCTCCACTCTATAGATGCCCTCAAAGCCTGTCCTGTCCACTCCACCATCCACAGTGTTGAAGCGTAGAGAGACAGAGCTGTAAACAAAGTCAAAGCCATCCAAACTGAAGTGAATAAACTGCAGCCATTGCCATTTAACACATAAAAATCTATGACTAATTTACCATGCAGTCCTGATTTTATCAGAATAGACTCCATGCACTTTGTTTGCTCACCCAAGATCAGGATCTGCCCATGCTGGTTTCTTTGTGACTGAAGGGTGGGTGTAGCTGATGGGTTTATACTGTGGCCATTTGTGGCTCCAGTCCACCTTGTCATCAGGCACTGGGAAGCGCTTGTTGTCGGATCCTGGATACTGGGGGCATCTGGACTTTACATGAGGTGCTACTGAGGATGGCATTGTCCAGACACTGCTTGTGTAAAGGTGATTACAACTGGAAAAGATTGGTCTGACAGTTTGACCGGAGCTCAGAGAACAAGAAGATGAGCAGGAGACGGCAGACCTGCAGGGGAAGAAATGTGAGATATTGAAATCATGCAGCGTCATGATTCCACCACCACCCTGTACCCACTCATTGCTCTTTAACATCTTTCTCAGTAAATATATTTCTGATCTGGCTTTTGACATTAAATTTTCACCAGATGTCAGACACAAACCAAGTAATCCACACATAATCAAAACTTCCTTGATTAAATAATGTGTAATAAAGTGAAATGCCACAGGTAATATATATTGAACAGACCTATAAAAGGAGGTGCAAAAAGGAATGGAAAGCCAAGAAATTAGCTGAAATCAGCAATAAATCCTGTGCACCAATTAGTGCAAATGAAAATCAGCTGGTTTAAAACTAATTGATGGCCTATAAAAAGGGTTTTTCATTACGAAGGTGTCACACAAGAAGCAAAAAGCTATCTAAAGACCTTTGGAACCTCATGTTGAAAAATAAAAAGACAGCACTGGTTACAGATCTTTCTCTAAACTTCTGAATGCAGATTTCACCATAAACTGGCCATGATCAGGTGCACCTCGTAAGATTTCTGACAGGAGTAAAAAAATAAAAAAAAAATACTCAGAAGAGTTGTCCAAGAGCCAAAGACCACTCACTCACAGAGAGACCAGATTAGCAGGTACAGTGCTGTTAAAAAAAAAAAAAAAACATTGAGTAATGCACTCAACCGCCATGGCCTCTATGCTCGTAATATTGAGTTGACACAGGCGGTTTCATAATCACTACTGCACCCATTTGTATATAGTCTAGATTAGAAACGCTTGAATGATTATTAGTTGAAATTTGATAAAGGTTTCATATGATATTATATTTGTTGATGTTGCACGCCAGCTACGTCAATTAAAGCAAAGCTGATACGAAAGCGAAAGGTTGACACAACTGCAATACTGACTTCTATCATATTTCCTGGCTCTGATAATAATGTCAGCAGTTATAGATAGCTGCTGTAACACATCACTGTGACTATACTTTCGCCATGTGATCTTAAAGCTGGAACTGTCTTATTATGTGGTGTAAAATGTTTGGCTGAATGACAGTTGATCATAACTAACGTTTGTGCACATACCTGGCTCCGGAGGTGCAGACGGTGAACGGGAGTCCAAACAGAGTCAGCGCTAGACGAACCTGGCGGATCCAGTTTGTTCGTAGAGAGACACTGGACATTACTCGAAGCAGACGCATCTACAACAATAAAGGACCTGCAGCCTGCAGCAGACAGGGCACGGTAACCAGGAAGTGCACCGCCCTGCGCGATGACATCATCGACAAAGGGGTGTGGTCACAGCAGTCGCAATCGTTCCCATGGTTACATTGGCGAACCTGTTGTTCCCATGGAATAAAATACATCCATGGTTGTTCCTCATACCAGTAAATAAAGGGGTAAAAAAAAAGATACTATGTTTTGTATTGTATTTCTGGTTCCCGGGGTTTTTTAAATGGTAAAATATGAGGAAATGTTACCACTTACTACCAACTAGAATGACAGCTTCTCAGTTGATTGACTGAAGGAGGAATATTCAAAATAGGAAAAGTGATATTATGTGTGAAGGTTTATGTTTTGCTCTCTTGTATCATGTAATGGTTTTTCACTTATTTGTTGCCTGTTTTAAATGCCTGTACATCTTGTGTTTTGTATTTATCTCAATGCACAAGGCAAAAAAGGAGCAAATATATTTATTTACAATAAAAAAAAATTAAAGTTATTGAATACGGGACATTAGACATGTCAAAAGACAGCAAATGCCCTCATCAATACCCTACTTCATCAAAAGCCCCTAGGTGTCTTCTATCTGCTGGAGCACATTGTAGATGAAGATATCTTATATAAGGATGAACAATACATGTGTTATATTTTACTGAAAACTAACACAATAAGGGGCAGTTTTTCCATTATGTCACTCGTGATATACAGTGAAGTAGTCCCTACACATGATAACAAAAAGGCTATGCCTGAGGGAGGGCACAATACTCTGGCATGATGTTGATGGGTGCGTGCACATCTTTGTTATAAATAATTAATAAAAACAAAACAGGCGTGGCGGGCAGGGGTGGATTATCACAGAAAAAAATCGATAAACGGACCATTTGATCATAAAAGTCTCTGATTCTTGCCCTGACAAGCAGCATGCAACACATTAGGACACGCCCACTCTCGCTGCTGCGTGTTTATCTTGCAGTTGGCGCTTGGTTTATTGTAACAGTACAGCTGCTTGGGCGGTGCTTCTGTCTTAACCGTAGCCAACTTGGCGCGACTCCGCCCAGACAAGTCACGTCCTGTGATATACCCAACGCATCTGTATTACCGTAGTTTGGCACGCGCATTTACGCTCGGTGCTGAGACCAAATCCGCGCTCCCGCACGAAATCCATTTAGTCCGGTAGTACAGAGAGGGCCCGCTCGGTTCTCTGCTCCCACAGCCTGTGACACACAATCCGCCCGGTTGAGACCCCCGACACGAACTCGCGTTGGGACCGAGCTGAGAGCGGCGACGGTTCCTCGGTGAAGCAGTCAGTCGGGACAGAGCAGGAGCGGCTTGGAGAGGAAGAATGGCGGATTCGAGCAGCACCGCAGCGGTCGGGGCCGCGGGCTCCAACAGCGCCGCTGCTGCTGCCGGGGCGGCGGGCACTGTTGCGCATGATGGAGCGCCTGGAGCAGCGGGGACCAAGACCGGGTCCGAGTCCGTGAAGGGCCAGATATTTGACGTGGGCCCCCGCTACACGAACCTGTCTTACATCGGGGAGGGGGCGTACGGGATGGTGTGGTGAGTACGAGCGCCTGTCGTGTCGTCTCCGCTGGGCTGCCGTAGTATCACAACCTGAAAGTGCAAGCTAACCCCTCAGCTGGTTGTTTAGCAAAATACAGCCAGCACGCTAACATTAGCTGCCGTGTGCAACAAGCGGTGGACAGAAAAAACAAGAGTGTGGTCTGTGGTGTGATGTTTGTGTTGTTTTATTTCAGCAGCTGCCCGACATTTACACTTAGTTGAAGCAGCCTCGGTGTGTGTTTTAGCAGGTTAGCCGCTGACTAGCTACAGGCGTGGCTATGAGCTGTACAGGAAACTAGATTGGGAGTGATTGCGCAGGACGTAGTTTGCTATCTGATCAGAAATCTCTTTGCAGGCTGCATTAACCACACATCTTGAGTAGTGCGCTGTCAGCGTTGCCTTTTTTTTTTGTTTCTACTTCTGGCATAAAAATGTCTCCCGGTCACAATTATTATCCCCACTACGGCTCGCAAAACACTCCGCCTGCAGCAAATCCGCTGCAGAGAGGATGCAAGTGGGATTTGTCCGTTTGTTGCGAGCGAGGCCTCACTCTCTCTCTCCTCGTGTTATCGCTGTATTCAATCTACAGCCCTGTGCGGACACGTCAAACAACCCTGTTGCGTTTAATGTCAGAGCCAAGTCAGTGGCACCGAGGCTGAGCCGTGAGCACGATCAGACGTGACAGCGCTGCGCTTCGATGTGAAGTGGATGGGGAAACATGGGAGAGCCGGGCCCACACACACACACCACATCCCACTCCGACCGTGTGTGTGGATCCCTCTCTCACCTCAGAGTGTCAGCACGGTGCTGTTTTGTTTGTGTCATCGTGGTCACGTGATTCTACTGTTGCAGCATTTGGTGTTTGTAAACACTGTCAACACCCAGCGGGGGTTGGTACCAGTGTCAAAAAAAACTAAGATTATGACAATATGTATATGTGCAGTCCAGGCGTACAGATGTTTCTGCAGATGTGCATTTCAGCCACAGTAGCTGAACCTTCCCAGTTCAGGCAGTGTGTTGTGCAACAAAGAGAAAACGCTGCTTTTTTTTTACCAATAGGAAAGTTATGATGTAACTGTTGTTCCTGTTCTGACTGACTGCCTGTGAGAAATCTAGCTTGAGGCAAATAGGTGATCCGCCAAAGGTCTGACAGGTTTTGGCACAGAAACTTACAGGAGGAATTGACCGTGAACGCAACAGACCCATTCACTGCTGCACTCAGCAGCACTGCATGTTCTCCATCTACTCTACACCCACACCACACTGACTCTGCACCCACACTCCAGGCCTACACCTACATCACTTCACATCACAGTGAAAAAGACAAAACATACAAAAGATGCGCGTCTGTCACATGTGCATCTCGGCAGCGGAGACGGTCGGTCGGACGGACAACGCCCTCTTTGGAACTCAGCACCAGTTTGTCTGATACAGTCATTACGTGTGAACTATGCAGTGTGTAATATGAGACCTGTCTTGTGCTTTCCACCCCGTCCAGCTCTGCCCTGGACAACGTGACGAACCAGCGCGTTGCCATCAAGAAAATCAGCCCCTTTGAGCACCAGACGTACTGCCAGCGCACACTGAGGGAAATCAAGATCCTGCTGCGTTTCCGCCATGAGAATATCATCGGCATCAACGACATCCTCAGGGCACGACACATTGACAACATGAGGGATGTGTATCCTTTTCCTGGTCGCAGCGTTCGTCTGCATGCTGTTCAGGCATATGTCACCGATTCTGCATATTTATATCAATATAGGATTCAACCAAACAACTAAAAAGACATATAGTCTGTAACTGCTCGTGGCATTTCATCCCTTGTTTCAGGCTGAGTCACCACTGCACTAAAGCAAACGAAATCAGCAGTTTATCACAAATCCTCAAGTTCTTGTTTTGTTTTTTTTTAGTGCCACTCTTGATAGAAGTGTAACACTCATTTAACCATCTGTTCAGTGTGCAGTTATGTTTGAAGAGTTAACACTAGTAGTGCAACAGCTTTTGTGTTTTTATTTCAAGTGTGTGGCTCCGAGATCTCTGCTGCGACTACATCTGATCATAAACGACCGAGCGAGCGTGTGGTGCAGTTTTAAGCACGACAAATAAACGGTTATTACAAGATCAGTGTGGCCAACAGTTCAGTTACAAGGGAAGGAGGCACTGATGCTTTAGCACGACGAGCTTGACCTAAGGCTCCGTATGAAATATAAATAACCTGGAGCTGCTGGTGTTTCTGGAAATAGTTTTTTCCACAACACTCATCTTTTATCAGTTTATTTAATTGTCTCATAGATGTTGGAACCAGAGTTAATAATACACATCCAGAATAGCATTGGTATGTTGGCACATTTCGACCCATCTGAACTGTGGGCTCTAAATCGGTCTTGTAAGAATTTACTAGTTCTGATTCAACATTGCTGTTTCCATTCAGCTGCTTTTTTTTTTTTTTTTTTTAAATCCAAGTCAGCTCCAGTGACCATCTGCAGAGCAGCTAGCAGTGGACCGTGGGCATGGCCACTCAGTGACTCGCTGTGACTGCCTGCTGCCCTGGCAGTTTCTCAGTCAAAAGCTCCTTTGTCCCTTGAAAATGGAAAGGAAATGTGTGATGTCCTTGTATTTTTTTTTTTTGTGTGTGTCTGGTTTTCTTGTTTGATCTGCCCCAGATTCTCCACTTTGCCGTATTGTGCTGTTGCTGACTTGTGATGACTCCTGATTAAGGGGCTGATGCTACAAAATCCAGGGACAGAGGCAACACTGGGGTCTGTTGGATGAGTTGAGGCAGTAGAAATCCACCAATGGCGATGTCATTAGTTTTGAAGGTGTTTGGTAATTAATTAAAGAATTAGAAAAAAGTGGCTGACTGACTGACACTGTCATCCCTAGAGCCACATCACCAACATGACTAAACCTCAAGTCTTGGTAGACGCTACCTATTTGAGTTGCCGCTGTCGTTGATGGTTGCGGTTCTCACCAAAGATTTCTGGTGTATGAACTGAGGAACAAAATGATTGCAACACAATCATTGCAACTATTTCACCCAACTAAGTTTCAGTTTGTCTAGTCAAGATATGAGGCAAACATGACAGAAACACTGCACCCACACGCTGGAACCCGATTCAGTCGGTCAAATGCAGAGTTTTATTCATTCAGCTTCCATCCTCGAGAGTGACCCTGATGTTTTAACTTGGACGTTGTCAGCCGTTGTCCCTCCTTCACTCGTGCGTGTGTCCAGCTACATCGTGCAGACTCTGATGGAGACGGATTTGTACAAGCTGCTGAAGAGCCAGAGACTGAGCAACGACCACGTCTGCTACTTCCTCTACCAGATCCTGCGAGGCCTCAAGTACATTCACTCAGCCAACGTGTTGCACCGTGACCTCAAACCCTCCAACCTGCTCATCAACACCACCTGCGACCTCAAGGTCAGCCCGCACATCATCATTTCCGATAGATTTCACACATGCATGAAAACTTCATCCACAAACCTTCTGTAAACTGTATCTTACATTCATTTTTTTTTATATAAATGTTTTTATTAGTTTTTTTTGTTCACATACAACAAAAATTCACAAATACAATGTATGCAAAAAATCTTATTGGAGGTTACCAGTTAGTTGTCCTACACAGTGTATGTTAAATGCAAGTATGTTACATTCATATGTTGTTTTACGGTCCTGTGGTATGCTTTATTTTTGGCAGATGTGTGTCTATGTAACTTGGTGCATGAAAAACATATAAACCAAGAATCATAACGTGTTTCAGCTATAATGTTTATTTAAACATTGGCACCAGTAGCTAAAGAGAATCCCAGGAATGTTGGATATAGGTGATGGATTGACCCACGGGCCTCTGGGACGCAGCCAAGAAGCAGCCAGTCATCTCTATTTAAGTGATGAAGACTGTCAGACTTGAAATGTGCTGTTTTAACTCATTAGTCTCATTCTGTGACGTCTCCGGAGTCTTATCTCAATGACTCGGCTTCAGTTTTTTCATCCATGTCTTGTTCAAGACGTTTTTAAAAGTGCAAGTCTTTGAATTGAAAGAAACTGAACTGAGTTTTTGCAGATTCAGTTCAGATGAAATGAGTTGCAGATGGATTTGTACACTGCTTGAAAAAACAAACTCTAAGACATTTTTACTTTCCTGATCCCACTTTTTTCTCAAGTGTCTGTTTCTTTTTTTTGTTTTTTGCATAAGTAACCATTACATGGCCTCAAATACTGCTGAGTATTAATGTTACCATACTTAAAGTAATTTTAAAAAAATAGGTGGAGAAAAAATGCTTGGGTCTGGTCAGTGTTGATATAAAATTATACTACTAAGAAACACAACTCAAGCCATTATCATTTGTAGGATAGTTGTTTTGATTCAACAAAACAAAACTTTTTTTTTTTTTTTAAATGAGCTGTCCTCTTGGCTCTTTTGCTCTTTGCAGTGTTGTTCAGCCTGAGCATACACTTGTGAACTCTCTGCAGCCAACCATCAATCCCTGGATTAGTTGATCATGTGGGAGGAGTGAAGAACAAAGGCAGCACATATTGAAGCGGCTTTCTCATACATTCCTCTCCAGGACAAAAAAAAAAGAAATCAAAATAAACCCTTATAACTGCAGCTACACATTACATCATTATATCTTTGGCTTTGTGCCACTATTGTTGCCTAATGTCTAGATCCATTTAGTACGTGTAGTGTAAGAGCAAAAACCCCATTAAGCCCCGGTTTCTCCCTGCTTCTGTACACTGTGTACTGTACTACGCTGGATTACTGCCCGGGACCAGATTTTCTACAGTTGTTCTTTTGATGAAACAAAAACATAACTTGGAAGCTTTAAAATACCCAATCTCAACAGGGAAGATAAAGTTTACTAGAGAAACGTAAACACAGGAAGTGTTGGAGCTGTGTAAAACATCCTCCGCCTCACCAGTTCTCTTACATCGCCACCCTATTCTCTTCAGTTTTATAAGAATGACTTCTCTGACGCTTTTCTGTTGTCCTCAGATCTGTGACTTTGGCCTGGCACGGATAGCCGACCCCGAGCATGACCACACAGGTTTCTTGACCGAGTACGTGGCCACTCGTTGGTACAGGGCTCCAGAGATCATGCTCAACTCAAAGGTAGGCATGTGGCTGACTGGATGGTGGTGTGAGAGTGGATCTGTTTCTTAACCGGATAGTTTCTCAGGTCGTTAACTCCGTGTGCCTGCGCTGATGTCTCTCCAGGGCTACTCCAAGTCCATCGACATCTGGTCTGTGGGCTGCATCCTGGCTGAGATGTTGTCCAACAAGCCCATCTTCCCTGGGAAACACTACTTGGACCAGCTCAACCACATACTGGGTGAGGCGCGGTTCTCAGTCATTTCCACAGGATGTCGACACCACAGCCGTTACTGAAAGTCGTCCCTTTTCTCTCCCCGTCGTGCAGGCGTCCTTGGCTCTCCATCTCAAGAGGATCTCAACTGCATCATCAACATGAAGGCCAGGAATTACCTGCAGTCCCTGCCTGAGAAGCCCAAGATCCCCTGGGAGAAGCTCTTCTACAAGGCAGACTCGAAAGGTACAGAGATGCTGCTCGTTTGTTGCCGTGGAACTTGACAAAAATAAATAAATAAATAAAATGGCACTAATGAGCTCTGTTTAGAACACAGATGACACAGATGTTGCTATGTAGGGATTGGGAAACTAACTGACCCACTGATTATGGTGAAAACAAATTAGTGTGAATTCATTTTTATAAATTTATGTTAAATGCTGTTGTGATCATTATTGTTATCAATAATAATAATGAAAATAGAAAGAATATTTTTGTACAACTGACTGTTAATGTGTCATTTTCTTTATTCAAGTAATATATGCAAGGCTTTTATGTTGGGTAATGAAATGTTGAAATAATGAACACATTTTAAGGGAGAACAACAAAAATTGAAAAAAATGCTTCACGTAACTTAATGTGATTTGAATATAATGGTTATTGGGATATTCAATATTCCTCATGCATGAAGTAAAGTAAGCGTGTTTATCAAGTCAGTTGTAATTAGCAACATGCCATTGGAAAGGAAAATATAAAAGGAAAACAATATTGAATGACACTATTTGAATCATTTTCCCTAAATTGAAGTTTGGATGCTGTTAAACATCTAACAGTGCAATAAAACAGACGTCATTGTAAGAACAGTATTTTGTACTGATGAGTGAACTGACCAAAGCTCTTGCTGAATCTAATGCAGCTCTGGACCTGCTGGGCCGCATGCTGACCTTTAACCCCATCAAGCGCATCAGCGTTGAGGAGGCCCTGGCTCATCCTTACCTGGAACAGTACTATGACCCCACAGATGAGGTACGGATTCAGATCAAAGGTGCAAGAGCAGCAGCAGCATCTGTCAATAACTCACAAATCACTCCCTCGATATTAAAACTACACCGAGCTAAGTTTTCACAAACGGAGGAGCAACAGCAACCCACTGTTGGCCAAGTATTGAGATTTGCACAAATGGCGGCAGCATGAGGGCTAATTAATTCAAACACGTTCATCCACCACGAGCAGAGCTTTAACGGTGAGCCTCCCTGCTCTGTGCTGGGAAGCCTCTTAGCTGTGTGTGGAATGCAATTAGTCTTAAGTTTGCTCCCATGGTTCAGCCTGAGACTGCTTAAAGAATCTAATCGCTCATCACATCCTCATTTAAATAACAATGTAGGTGTGTTCATGTAGAAAGCAAAAGTGTTTTTTAATACTTTATCATTATTTCATCGCCATCACTGTTTGGATATTACACTCCACTATTTAGGTCTCCTCTCTTAACAGCAATAACTAAAACCACAGATGAACATGACATGACAATAAAAATCATTGTGATTATTTTGGCAGACTTTGCTTTTATGGTATGAGTCACATTGGGATAATCATTTTTACATCTCATTTTTTTTGGGAAAATTATAAAAATGATGATATGTTGCTGAATACCAAACAAGCGTGTCCCCTTACCTCTTGTAATAATGATTCGGAGGCTAGGGTATCTTTGCATTACCACAGGGATTCGTTCAAGGTACATATTATGTCATTTTATTACAGGCAGTTGCCTTTGATATGTTTTATTTCTCTTGTACAGCACCTTGTAACTTGTTTTTGAATGGTGCCATATAAATAAAGTTGTTATTATTGTTACTATTATTATGTATTGATACAGATATTGTGACACGCATAAAAAGATTGCAGCCATAACAACTTAACGTATTTGTTCTGATCATCTATCCTCGACCTATCCACCTTAACTTGGGGAGAACATGCAAACTGCACAAAGAAGGAACACTGCTTCTGCTGTTGTGTTGAATTTATTAACCGTGTGTGTGTGTGTGTGTGTGTGTGTGTGTGTAGCCAGTAGCAGAGGAGCCCTTCACCTTCTCCATGGAGCTGGATGATCTTCCCAAGGAAAAGCTGAAGGAACTGATCTTTGAGGAAACGGCTCGTTTCCAGGAAACCTACCAGGGCTCCTGAGACACACAGGTACATGCAAATGAAAACACACAACTGGTCCTTGTCTGTTGAGAGCACACGGCATCAGCGGGTGTTGAAAAGATGCATGCTTTGTCTAAATGCTGCGTTTTAGCTGTGAGAAGTCTGATAGGAGACCACTAGATGTCAGTGGAGCTCCCACTAGTCATACATGCATGTAAACACACCCACAGCACAACTAGTGATGCTTTATAGCCACTGAACCTGTTCACACAGATGAACCAGGATAGCCATGTATAAATATTGTGACATAATTCAGGCTCTATCACATTCCTGTGAGTTAATAAACAGCGTCACAGGGCTTTGAATGTAATTTTCCATGTAACTGAACAGAACGATGAGATCCAGACAAGATAATACAGGACATGTTGTTCCAAATATTAAAGTAGTGTTTTCCGAGAATAACAAAAACTCCCAACAAAAGACTGTTTGTTTTTATAGCTTGTGGTTTTATTTCCTTTTTAACTTTAGTCATTTTTCCCGTCACCGTGGAAAGATGTGACATCATCCTTATGCATTATTTATTATTTATTAATATCTATGCCTGCAACACTCTGTGCCTGAGACAAATTACCCTCTCCAGACAATAAAGTTTTTTATTTTATATTTGCACCATTTGTTTGGAAGTGAACAACAGCTGTGGCAGGTTGAAGCAGCTGTGAAGTTACTACCTGAACAGTGAATTGATCACATCTGTTAGATTTAACAGAGCAACTTCTCGATTTGATTTTTACATTTTACTGTTGATTGTTTGTTTTTCGTTGTTTTTTTTTAACACAGTTTTACATACATCAATATGTAATTATAATATTAGTATTATTATAGCCTTTATTCTGGACTCAAAAGTGCTCCATATAGAAATTTAAATTGGTCACATTTTTACCATAAATAAAAATGACAGCAAAGTATGCAAAACATATTGATAGTAATTTAGTCTTAAGAATGTTTTATGTCTTCTTTTCCCAGCCCCCAAAGAGTGACAAAGCCCCGCAGAGGCTCGGAACAAGAAGACTCCAAACAACACGCTAAAACAAAAAGAAAAAAAGGAATCTTCAAGAAACCAACAAAAAGAGAAAACAAGAAATATGAACATTTAACTGCTTATCTTTCCATTTCTACTTCTGCAAGAGAGAGCTAAGTTTAACTTTGATTTCTGTGGTGGGTGGGGTGGTCAGGTCTGTCGTCTGTACTGTACTGTTTCAGTCCCGTCAGTGTCCGACTCTGACTCCTCTCACCCCACGATGTCTCGACCCCTCCCCCCACACCTCCTCCCTCGTCCCATCCTCCATCACTCACTCCTCTCCTCCTCCTCCTTTTCCTCCTCTCTCTGTTGCTGATCTTGTCTGTCGCTCCCTCTCATATAAACACATACTACTGTATTAACCAACACCATAACTCTCTTGTCTTGCTCCATGTAAATTACAACCTGGAAAAATTGAGGGCTAAAAGAACAGGGATGCTAATCGGGGGTGTGTGTATGTATATAAAAATATAAAGAGTTTTTTTTTATTTTTCTTTTTAAGTGTGCTTGTCGCAGCTTTCGTTTGTTACCGTTGTTTGAGTGTTTTCGGATCAGTTCAGAGTCGTATTTGTATGTTTTGGGGTTTATATTTGCAAGTCATTTTTGAACTCTTGATTTTGAGACAAATATTCAGTGTTTTTACAGGCATGTTGGCAGGGTTATAAATTTCTTTGTTGCTTTTTTTTTTTTCTTACAAAAAAAGAAGAAAAAAAACCAACCGCGTATGATGTTTATATGAATGCATGCATTCCTGAATTTTACCAAAGTGGCAGAGAGATGCAAGGACCTTGGCTGGGGAGCTACTTAAGGGATTATCAGTTTTTACCTTAACAAACAGTGACCTGCACTCATATCAGGGGCAGACAAACTGAACTGACCGGTTAGATTCAGGAGGCGCTACATGTTTAGAACAAATCAGATCAAAACAACGAGCATACATTTGATTAGTGTCGGTGTTCTGTTTTGTTTTCATCGGTGGCACTTCAGCCCCATTTTCCAGGAGATGCATGCTGCTCTGATCTTGCTCCTAAATTACCCGCATATTGTAAGAATCAGAGGCTTGAAACACCAAAACATGATGCTCTGCACCCACTGGAGAAGCCATGAGAGCTTTGGCGCAAAACACTGATGTTACATTAATTTCCACATTTGACTCTGTAACATCGCATCAAACTGCTGAACCACTTGGCATCACATGCCTGTATTAAACTGCAGACAGGCGAGCCACCGCCCACCTGTCATCCTCTGAATTGCTTATTTCTAAAAACCATTTGTAGGAGGATGCCTCTTCTGGAAAATGGGCTCTGGTTGGCATCAACATTTCAATTAGCGAATTTTCTTTTTTTGGACCATGATTCTGTCTGCTGCTGTTTGATCCAAGACTACCACATGGGAGTCAGACTGTACAACTCAGGCTGGGACTTTAAGTGATGGTGAAGGCCCAGATCTGAATTCATTGACCATTCAAACACATGCAGTTTTCAGCAGGCCTGCATACCTTTTTGTCCCAGTGGACACGTTGACTCGTCGTGGCAGGAAAGTCGAGGTGTCCCAGTAAATCACAGCCTGACACTGGCTCATCTGAAAGGAATGTCCTGATTACTGATGTAATGAGCAGCTCCTATACGCTACCTGCTGAGACAGGTCGTAGTGTCTGCCTGGAAAAAAAAAAGACCTTTCGACGTATATGTGTGCGAATGTGAATGTGTGTTGAACCTAACTGGCCTGATTTTGCAGTGTGTGTTGTGTGTCGTCACTGCGGCGTAGAGTTGTCCGTAGAGTTGTCCGGGTTTTGTTGTAAACTGTTACGAGAACAGCGCCTCCTGTAGGACCACTTTAAAAACAACAACAACAACTGTACATCAAAACGGTTGAGGAGAGTCGTACTGTTCAACCAACCAACCATCAGCTCTTCATGGCTGCACAGCATTCACCACCAGTTGACCCCCCGACCCCCACACACTGCCGCCTTTTCTTTTTTGCTACGCTCTTCCCACCACCTGTGTGTATTTCCCCAGCCGCCTAACATATGTATGACAACATATGTGTGTGATGTAGTGCTGTTTCTCACAGATGGCTATTCATGTGTGTCTGCACTGTTGTTATCAGTCGTCAGTGTGCGCGCCCCCCCCCTCCCTCCAGCCGTGGGTCCAGCTCAGTCTGCACTAAATTTTTCTTTGCCTCTTGCACTAGGACCAGTAAGAGAACTCTCCTTCCCTCCTTCCCTCCTTCCCAAAATGGACCAACACATGTAAAAGTCACTGGTTTGTTTGACATCCGTTCTCTCTGAAGCCATATCCAGCACTGTGGGGTCGTCGCAAGGTTTTTTTTCGGTGCATCCTTCAGTTCACCCTCCTCCTCCTCTTCCCATCTCTCACCACGCTTTACTCTAAAGGGCTGCCTCCACCCCCCTCCCCCTCCACCCCTACCTCCCTCCTTTCTGTTTATCTACTATGGGACTGATGAAGACCCTCCTCACCCATATCACTTTGCTGTTGCTCCCTCCTCGGAGAATCATGCCCCCCCCCCCCCCCCCGCCCCTTTTGTCTCTCACCTGATTCCTATAGATCACAGCCGGTCATAACAAGCAGGAAAACTGGCTCCGGTCACATGACTCAATCAGCACGCCAGCACTTTGTCCTCCAGCCACGCTCTTGTTGTTTTCGGGTTTGCTCCGTCTGTCCTCCTCTGTCTCGTAGCTGCTTTAAGTTCCACCTGCTGCGTTGTTTCAAAGCTCGTTGTGTGCAGTAATTTATGTCGGTGTAAAAGTGCTTGTGTATGAGTAACAAAGCCACAACTCTTTTTGTCCTCTTGTGTGCGTGAGTGTGAGTGTGTGTGTTTTTGGAAGTGCGTATTATTTCCTCACAGCTCGGACCCTCTCCCTGCAGTTACCTGTGCTTCTACACCTGTGTGACTTTTTTTTCCCCCTCCTCCTTTTTTCTTTTTGACCAACATAGAAACAGTCACACAGTCGTTTAGTTTTCTCCCCCCCTCTGACCTGCCACCAGACCAAACATCTCACTGGGTAACCATGGGAATGAATCCTTCTCACACACACAAACACACTTCTTCTTCTCTCCCCGAAGAGTGTATGTGTGTGTTTGTGAAATGTTGCACTTAAACACACCACATACATCCATACACAGTATCGACCAGTGTAAGGCCTGTCTGTCTGAGGCCTCTTTCCACATGTTGTTTCTAAATGGCTCTTCTTATTATTGCTATTGTTGTTATATTGGTGAGTTGTACTTTTCTTTTCTCTTCTTCTTCTTTTTTTTACATTAAAAGGGAGTTAAAGTTGTATCATTTTTTTAATTATGATAGGATGTTTTTATTTGTATTTGTTCTTCTTTATTTCTCTTATGGGCGTGATTATTATTATTATAATTATTATTGGCAGTGTTTTCAAACTTTCTGAAATCTAGTTTTGTTTTTTTTGTTTTGTTTTTTAATTTCCCCTCCAAGATCTTAGAAGGAATTATTTTAAAAGAAGATATAAGTAGACTGTCAAAGAGATATGAGTTATTGAGGGTTATAGTCTGTATATTCTATGGGTATTATGAATTAAACGATTAATAAAGAAACAGAATTATATACCTATAATTAAATAAAATTTCCTGATACTGTTACGACTGTCTGTGGGGTTTTTTGTTTTTGTCTTTTGAAGTTCATCTGTCGCTCAGAGCTTCTTGACTGTCTGTGATTTCTGTCAGTCCTTGTGATTTCTGTCAGTCCTTGTCTTTGTAGAAACATGTCCGACCTGGCAGCAGCAGCAGCAGCGGAGTTCAGTGCCACCATCTTAACCCTTCGCTGTGTGCCCAAGGTTTTTTATTTTTAATTTAACGTGAGTATGAAGAGACACAAAATATAGCCACACAACTATGAAGATAAAAGGTCATGAAAAGTACAGAGAGATGAAGTCTCTTCAGTTTTTACATGTCTTGGAGGTCTGCAGGCTACATGGACGTAGAAATAGCAGCTATTCAATGATGTTATTTCACTAGTTGTTTACAAGGCATTAATCTGTTAACCACAATATTGTGTTTTAGTCTTTCCTAAATGTGCCTTCCTTCACCTTTCCTGCAGATCTCTGTGCTCCTTTAAGACCTATTAGCCTACTATCCCCTTTTTATTTTTTGTCATTTTTGTGGTTGGTTGTTACCCTGGAAACGTGTCCTTAAACAAGTCGGTCCTCATTTTTGTGAAATTGTGTAACCTGCATTAGACCAACGCAACAGCCCGGTGTGAAGGGTTTGTGTGAAAGCCTGAGACTGTGCAAAAAGCTGACGTTTACTGCGTTAACTCACTTTTCCTGCTGTGATATTCTCCCGTATGTCTGTGTCGACCTTTACGTGTCTCAGCATGGCCTCGACTTACATCCTGTGCATTCCCGGAGTCTTTTGGCTGTGGCTCAAATCACTGCAGCAGCGTTTCACTGCTAATTTAAAGCAAAACTCTAAAACATTGATCTGTGAGAAAATGCTAGAAAGCCACATTGCACTGCAGTGAATAGGTTTCTAACCTCTGGTGTTGACCGGGCTTGTTGCACTATCTGAGAGTGGGCTCAGCCTGTTGCACCATTGTTGTCACAGGCCAGGTTGGTTATTGAAGCCTAACAATACAGTGCTACACTCTGCTGACTCTGTACTGTATGTATGGAGCACCACTGCCTCCAGACGTGTAGCTGTTTTCATATTTCTGTCCTTATGGGTTAGAGTTGAGTTTACACATCTCCACATGCCGCCACATCCCTTTTGTCAAACAGGACCTCAGCTGAGAAACCTGTTGCTGCTGTGTTTTTTCATATAATGCTTGTTCTTGTTTGTGGTTTGATCTGGCATCTGGAAAGAACAACAGATTTTCTTACTTGCAGCACCTGTTTTAGGTATGTAATTTAATGCAATGCCCCTTGCAAGGTGAAGTCAAATGACAGAAATCCTAGAACAATGTTGGCAAGCATGCAGAGTCCAGGTATGACACACATGCACACACAAAGCTGCCGGTTCCTGTTGAACAAAAGAGTGTAAAGAGTGATTTAGTAACACCACAGGCAGGGGAGAGGCCAGAGAGAGAGAGAGGGAGAGACAGAGGTGAGCTCCAGGCTGTGAGTCCATGCTTCATTAACAGATTTTTACAACTCTGCAGGTTTCAGGTGTCTTTCAAAAGAGCGAGAGCAAGGGAGACGTTCGGCGTGTGTGATGAAACATTTGAGGGATGATTGTTGTCAGTCATACCAGTCTACCCAGTTTCAAAGGCGTCGTGCTGTTCTTCGGTGGGAGACCAGAGAGAGAGAGAGTTGTCGGAGATCACCTTAAAGGACCTGGATACACGGATCTGGGAGTTTAGTTTGATCACACCTTTTTGACTTTTTGATAGAACAGACAAGGCGAGACTCATGAGCAGTCTGTTTTATTTTGTCCTCCCGGCGTTGGGAGGGTACACCCTCACCTCCTTGTACCTGCTGAAGAACCCACTCGTTCTCCACAAGAGGAAACGCACGGCCTTCTACTGCACGCATATCTCACATCGAGGAGGTAAGAGGGCAGGAGGAGGGATCTCTTATCAGGGTTTGAATGAGGCGCTTTTCAAACCCTGCATGAATATTCAGGCTGTCAGGATGGTTCACTGACTAACTTTGACTTACTTTAACCTGCAGCAATGAGATGTAAAAAGTCAACAGTGCATACGATAATGCAGAGATCTATTGATGACCTAATGTATTGAAGTGAAGAGTAGGACTGTTCATTCAGTGCTGCACCTTGTTTTTGCTGCTATCTAAAAAGATATGACATCCATTTGAAAACCAAGCAAATAAGAAAAGTGTTTCCTGTTGTCTCCTCAGCAAATATTTGTCCCAATCTTTTCTGGGGCCCCTGGCTATAAGTGACCCCAGGGCCCCTCTGCTGTCATCCTTCCCCTTGAGTCATGTGTTTGTTTGCAGGGTCTGGAGAGAGGATAGAAAGCACCATGGAAGCATTCACACAGTGAGTACTGAGCTGCTCTCAGAACAGCTGTGCCCAGTTATGATAATATTGTAACAATAAACTCCAGACAGCATCTCAAAGCTGCATTGAGTAAAAGGATCCACAAGAGTATAGGACAAGTAGAGGCAATGATGGGGTTAAAACAACAAGACAAATCAGATGTAACCAATGGCTAAGACAAAGAAATATGTTTTAAGAAGAGATTTAAAAGTGGTCAAACAGAGACGAGAGAGAATCCAAATACTGGGGCTCTAATGGAAAATGCCTGGTCAGTCTGGTAGTGTTGTGGTCAAGACCACCTAACCTGAGACCAATACCATACCATTTTCAAGACCATAGTATATTCAGTACCAGTACTCATAAAAATCATATGGCTTGATATTTACATACAAATTATAATTTCATATAAAGTCTAAACAATATTTAATTAATTGTAATGTACAACAAAGTTTTTCAAACAGTTTCACAAGCATTATACTTTTGTAGAACAATTTTGATTGTCTTAAAGTTATTGAATTATAAAACATAAACCAAAGTGAGCGAGTGACAGAGCAGTTTTTTTTTTTAAAGATGTCGCAGCAGCTGTGGTCTTGAAAATTTCAAGTCCAGCTCGGCCAAGACCAAGGCAAGACAGAGTCAAAATGTAATGAATGCCGAGACAAGACCAAGACCTTGAAAATGTGGTCTCCAGACCGGTCTCAAGTATTACAACATTATCTGGGTCCCAATCCAAGACCACGGGGTGACCAGCACCCATCCATCTGCCTATCTCGGGTCTTAGTTGCCTACACCATGTTAATAAGACTTTTCAGACTCAGTAGTCAATCAGTAGGCTGATATGATTTGGTGATTGTTGTGGAGGAACAAAGACTTTTTCTGAACCCCTGTTTCCCTGTAACATAGTCCAGATCCCCCTGCTTGTATCTTTTCTTCATGATGAACTGCACATCAGGCTGGTAAACTGTCTCATATGAAATGGATCTGTTCTTCATAAAGCAAAACACATGTTTATTTCTTGCTACACCGTCTGCACTTGTTGCACAACTTTTTTTAGAGTGACATGCCGCAGACGCTCTCGCAGTTTTCAGTTGATAGATATGTAGACTGTCATTGTTTCTGCTCTCTCCGCCTGTGTCTCTGTCTCCAGTGCGGTGGAGCAGGGCACACAGATGCTGGAAATGGACTGTCACCTGACGCATGACGGGCGTGTGGTGGTGTCACACGATGACAATCTGCTGAGGCAGACCGGACAGGACGTCACCATCGCCTCAGTAAATCTACAGGTGGGAGAACAGACCTCACAGTGCTGAGGGCTGGGTCAAAGGTCACGCTGAGACAGCACGTCCACTCTCACAAACAGTGTTTCTGTCCAGGTGGTGGTTTTCTGTGTGACTTTTTCAGCCCAGCACACTGGCATGGAAGTGACTTGTTAAGTAGGGGTTAGATTCACAAGTTGCATAATTCAGTGTAATGTAAGATGCGAAATAACAGCAGGCAAATTCACATATTCTCTTTAAACCTACCTGAGATGCCTTGAAGCCTCATCATGCAGCAGGATTTTTAAATGTACTGGCAAATGTGCCGACTGAAAACAGCATCTCACTTCAGATTTAAATCTTTTGCATCTGAGCTTTTGCAGCTGCGAGTTAGTAGCAACGATTGTTGCAAATCACACTCTGCACAACAGTGATCTGATTTCTTTTGTCTCTATGTGTCTGCTTCTCAACTCTCTTAGGATTTACCTTTGTACAAGGAGAGACTGGAAGTGACATTTTATGCAGGTGAGTTTTTCTTTTCATTCTCTACTGTCTCAATCATTAACAAAAGGAGCTGAGTGTAAAAGTAGGTCAATGTGCGCGTGTATGTGTGTGTGTGTGTGTGTGTGTGTGTGTGTGTGTGTGTGTGTGTGTGTGTGTGTGTGTGTGTGTGTGTGTGTGTGTGTGTGTGTGTGTGTGTGTGTGTGTGTGTGTGTGTGTGTGTGTGTGTGTGTGTGTGTGTGTGATGTCCCATTCTCCAGGTCGCTACAGCACCGGTACAGACAGGAAGTTCGCTCTGCTTGACGACGTGTTCAGGAAGTTTCCTGATATTCCAGTCAGCATTGAGATCAAACAGAACAACCACCGGCTGATAGAAAAGGTTGAGTACACAAAAAAACATGAAATAACTTCAATAAATAACCAAAAGGGGGGAAATCCCCAGTCCACTGTTTCAAGTGCATTTTGTAAAAAGATAAGATGTCATGCAGCATGTGTATCTATCTAATCTAAATATCTATCTGTCTATATAGTCCAGTAATGAGTGGTGACAATAATATACAAATAAGCAATTGATTATTTACAGGAGGGGATTCATTATGTACACATATGATATTGATGTTGTATACTGTGAATTGAGAGCAGGTGTCTGGCAGATAGTTGGTTGGCCAGGTTATATTATGTTGTATAGGAACAGTGCTGACTGTGCAGTCTGACAGCTGCAGGGAGGAAAGACCTACGATGTGGAGGGGCTCTCCAGTCCAGTCAGGATGTCGCTCAAGGGATGGGAGTGATTGTCTATCAGAAATGAGCCCACCTTGGCCATCATTCTCTTCTCTCCAGCAATCTCCACCAGGTTTGAGTGAACATCCCAGCAGGACAGAGCCGGCACTTCTTGACCAGTTTAAAGAGTGCCCCCTTCGCTCCAAAAAGCCTCAGCAGATAGAGTCTGCTCTGTCCCTTCCTGTTCCCTGTGGGACACACAGTCTTTTGACCTCCCATACTGTGGACCATGCATGAGGTAGTCCAGTATCCAGGATCAAAATGATGGTCCAACATAGGCAGGCATAAGAAGCAATGATTCAGACCATATCGATTTTTTACGGAGGAGGGAGCAGCCTGGTAGTGTCAGTCAGGCTCTGGTTTATTCAAGCTCAGGCATGTCAAGGTCTGCAGTTGAGGCTTTTGTGGTGCTTAACAACTATCCAATTAAATGTTAAGATCATCCCTGATGATGCGTTTTAAACTGCTGCTGCCATTTGTCCACAGATTGGACTTCATGTTGTTTTTAGCCTCCCACAGGTAAAAGTGGTAATTGGCTGTACTTGATTTGAACCAATGGATTGATCTCTCATTTTTAATGTGTGACCCCCTCGTGTCTGCGTGCAGGTGTCTGACCTGGTGAAATGCTACAACAGGGAGGAGATCACTGTCTGGGCCTCTGTGGACTCAGAAGCCATGAAGGAATGTCAGAGAGTGGTACGTAACATGACCCACAGAGTTACAAGTTAACATAGTGTGATGGTGTTATGTTAGAGCAGCTGTATGTCTTGACTCTTCTCCAACACTGTCTCAGCATCACTCTCTGTCTCTGTTGGTGTTGGTACCACCGTCTCTCTCCTTCTATCTCTGTGGTAGAACGGGTCCATGCCGTACAGTTTCACAATGAGGCGAGGCGTCCTGCTCCTGCTGCTCTTCTACAGCGGCCTGCTGCCCTTTGTGCCGCTCGGGGAGAGTTTACTGCAGTTCTACCTCCCACGAATCATCAACAGGTGTGGCTGCATGTCGGGTCCATCTGTGTTGTTGTGGTTGTGTGGTTGTGTTACCAGACAATCGCTCTGTTGATGTTTTGTAGCTACATGTAAATGTAATATAATGTATGACATGCAGACATATACCCATACATGCATCCTCTGGATAGATGTTTAGAACATTATGCATAATGGACATCAAAATATCAAATCTACATATGGTTTTCATGGTGCTACATGTTGTGACCATAAATCTTTATGATATGTTTGATTGATATGTTTTATATACAATATATTTTATTATTACATAATCCCATTGCTTTGGGATTATTAAATATTTAAAAACACACATAGGGCCTACATGTCTACAATACAGGCATAAATGTAAACATTTGTAAGGGCATATCTATATGTCAATATTCTTAAGGTTCCTCAAATTATTTTTTACAAATGCATGTTTATGTTGTATGTACATGCATGTAATAGAAATGTAGTATGCACTTATATTACATTTGTTTGTGACTGCATGTCATTATGCATTCATGTGGTTTAATATGGACTGTGTGTTTGGCTGTTGAAGGACGTACATTCCTGGGGCAAGCATCCTGAAGAACAGCCTTGTCGTCTCTTTGCTGGAAAAGTGAGTGAAGGTTAAAGAGGATGCTGAGGTCTCTCACACAGACAACAGCTGACTCATTGTGGGTTTTGAAATTAAGCATTAAAGAGGAAGGTGTTACCAAATATTTCCTGAACATAAAACAGCAGGCTTGTATTTCTATGCAGAATGTTACCATGCATGCTAGTTTACATAGTTATATCAAACTTGTGTATTGATTTTTCATAGATTTTTACATGCTGTCATTCCAGAGTCACCATGAGGAAGGCTCTTTTTAAACACCTTGCAGCCCGTGGAATTCAGGTATGAAACATCATCACAATCTAAAAGTACAAACCTGAAAGCAGAGTTTGAAGAATTGCAGAGAAAGTAAAAAATAAATAAATAAAGTAATGAGAAGTGAGGTCTTAGCGTCTCTGCTTCTATATATCCAGTGTTTTAATGCAGAAAACACACTTTCTACACTGCTGCTGTGAGCATCTCTGACGCATCACCTCTGCCCTGATGTGAGTAATCTCTGCTGGGATGAGATCACATCCATCGTCAGGCCACGAGTGGTCAGTGAATAGTTTGAGCATGAAAACAACTGAAGTCATGTGCTGCAGCTCTGTCAGCTGCTGAAGGCCTCACCACTGCACCGCCGAGTAATTCTAAATTAGAGACTCAGGAAAGACCCTTTGCACCAGCATAGAAAGCAGTGAACTGTTAGATGTACAAGTGAGAGACAAAAAACTGGGTTAGTATGTTAGAAAGATATAATCTATGTAATTGATGAAGAAGAAAACACTGCATACTAGAATGCAGCTACTGATCAGGAGTGCGGACTAACAGCTGCTTCTTAATGCTGCAGTATTTTGTTTTATGTTAAATGCTTTCTGTCTGTAGCTCAGACTGGCAGCAAAGACGGCAGAAAAACAGGACACTGTCATTTCATCTTTAATCCTCATGTTTTGTTGGGATCAGCTTCATTCCATCATTGTCTACAGCAAAGCAATCATCACAAATCACAAATATATCTGACCTTGTTCAAATCATCTGATGAAGGTGACAAAATACAGAAAGAATATGTGTGCGTGCAGTTGTGCGTGCGAGCAAGCTCTTCCAAATTCAGTGAGGATCACGGAGAAGAAGTGTTGCAGGAAAATTACAGTCACTAGTGTCATTAATTATTTCTGTAATTTCAGGTGCATTTGTTTGTGTGCAATGAAGACGAGGACATAAAGGCTGCACTTGAAGTGGGAGCCACAGGAGTGATGACCGACTATCCCACTCTTTTGTCAAACTACTTCAGCAGAAACGGATGTCAAGAGTGACCTCAAAATACATCCAGTCATGACAACTCAGACGTGGTGGGTTTTTCAAGAGGAAGGGTTTTGTACAACAAAAAGACCGTATTAATCAGATGTAAACACAAGAGGTGTCAGGCTCATTTCCATGCCCATGCTTTTGATCTATCATGAAACAAAACTATCCCCCAACTCTTTGATCACAATCCTGAATAGTCACGTTTGTGGTGTGATGTGCAATCAGCTCGTATCTGTGCCCTCCGCCCACAGTCATTCAGACAGAGCCCAAGAGCCACTGATTTACCAGCGAGTGAATATTTAACCAAGTCACCTGACACCACATCTCTACCGATAAGAGAGTAAACATGACTTTGTTTTGACTCTGTCTAATGTTATTTTCAGACATTATATGATATACGGTTTGAGTAAGTGCTGGATTTATCAAATAAATGACTGGGAAAAGTTTTTCAGTGATGCTGATACATTTAACAAGAGTAAAATGTGGAATTTTTAATTCTACAAATATATGTAGGTGAGTACAAAGCAATGTTGAGCATCTGTATTTAAAACTGTATTATGCACATATGGGCCGAGGATTTCCATGTGCACAAACCTCACCTGCGTCCCTGTTTTCCCAAGCTACGGTCAAAGTCCTTTTATAATCGACCCGTCTGTTAGTGAAACAAAGGCTGTATTTTTCTGACCCGGTTTCGCTGTGTGACGAATGAGTTAATGGAATAAGTGGATCAGGGCCAAGGAGGACTTTACAATAAATGCAAAGAACAATTAGTGACGCAGCAGAGAAATTACTGTACACTCTTGTGGTCTGTAGCTACAAGCAGGGACATATACAGCTACCATTGAGGACACAGGGGCCACTTTCTCAGAATAATTTATCACTTTTGAGGCCAATTTAGGTTCACATGTTACTTATACTACTGTAGCCTATGTTGTTGGACTAAATACCTTGAAAGTGAAATTACTGTTAATTTTAATCATCTGTAATGTGCAATTGTGCATACATTTTTGGTAGGCTATTGGTCTGACAAAACTATATAGGAAATGTAACTTTGTACATTCTGATAAGCAGTAGTCTACATCTGACAAATCTATCTTGAAAAAGCCCAATTAATTTTCTGGTGATCAACTTAGTAGTGAATCATTCATTACAATTTCACCTCTGCTCTCTACACATGTGTGCAGAAACCTTATAGTTTCCTGATATGTACAGAGCAACATTTCAAGGATGTAGCTAAAAACAAATGGCTAGAAAAGAGTTGACATTAAGTAAAGTATGTTCAGTTGATTAGCAAGTGTGACAAACGAGAGCATCAAATCTCCATAATACTAGAGAAGTTGGAAACAGAAAGTATTGTCAAAATTGGCTGATACAATATTCATGGTATTGTAAGTTCAAGGTACCTCAAATAAGTAGTACAATAGTACAATATACTTAGTAATATGTCAGCACTACTTTTAAGTCAGTCTAGAAAATAGGACTTTTATCAAATCCAGCTGCAGGGAAATATAACTCACTATCAGGCTCCATTAAACTGTACCAACAATCATCCTGATGGCAATAAAGGGGCTCATGTGAAGTCGCCTCTGATTGGTTGACCCACATTCTAGACGTCACTCGGACGCTCTGATTGGTCGACGGGGATTTGTTTTGCAGTCTTCAGACTTCCTCCCCTGCGTGTTTTCATAAACAAACCACATTTTTCCTCCCGCGGCCGCTCACCTCCCAGCCCGTCCAGACTGCCAGCACCGTCGGCTTCCTGCTGCTGCTGCCGTGTTGTTGACGAGGAGAGAGGCTCCGAGAGGAAGTTCAAAACACAGACGCGGGTAAACGCTGCAGTAACAACAACAACCACAGACTGTCCGTGTTGTCTTCATTGTCCCGAGCAGCGCTCAACGCGTGGTGGTGGTGGTGGTCGACTACCTGCCTGCCTTGCCCACCGTGTACCCGGCTGTAATCGCATGGTTTTCGGTTGTCAGTCAAATTGGGCCGCTGTTTCGACCGTGAAGAGCTGCGGTGGTTTGAGGTGAGTCGACAGACACCGAGGGATCTCCTGCTGTTAGCGGCTGTTAGCTGCTGCCTGTTGTGGCTGTGCCGAGCTAGCAGGCTAACGCACACACATAAATACACACGCACGCACACACATACACACCAATAAAGCTAGGTCGTAGCTAATTTTTTGCCGTAGCTGACACATGTTTAAGGCCGTCTGTGGCTTGTGTGTCCGTATTTAGCTGCTGACACATGGTCAGTAGTGTTGGAGGTCTTTGTCAGCGCCTGGATGTGGGTTAACAGACTGTAGCTAATGGAGCGACTCTTATGCATGAAAGCTGCTATGAACCAGGAAATAAGCTGCACTAACCCATCTGCCACCTTTGGCTCTACTGATTTTGCCATGATGCAGTAATGCCTACGTCGTTACAAACCACTGTAATGACTTGGTCTCTGCTCTGTTACATTGACAAAGATGCGTGACTGAAACATATCTGAGCTGTTTACTGGAGCAGCAGCTCAGTGCACATTTAAAGAAGCTAATACTTGCAAAAATGTGGGGGGAGATCATTACAAGTAAAAGCTATAAATGACAAATTGCACATGGTCATAGTCATATCTGGCTAAAAAAATAAATAAAATACAGTATATGGCTGCAATCTTTCTTTAATCTTATAATGCAGAGTCTTTCTTATAAGACATTCCCGTTAGAATTCCCTGACCATACTGTCAACGCCAGACATTTTTTAACCTGACAAACAATACAGAATAAGATGATTTCTAGATTCTTGTCACGTGTCAGAGAAAAGCAATGTAAATATTTGAAATGAATAAAAATCAGAATGGTAACATTTTCAGGAAGTATAAAGTAAGACTCGAGCTCCTTACAGGTAAAGTCAGTGTTTATGAAGCAGGTCAAAACACTGCATTGAGTGTCAAAAATAAGAATTTTTCACAGGGCATTTTCTGTCCTCGGTAAGGCCAGCTTACTATTATCAGATGTGTTCAAACTTGTTGTCAAACCTGTCTGTCTAATGTCCTGGATTTCCTCACTGACAAGAGTGACATTAATTTCACATTACACATTGTGCATCATCTGATTGATCTGTAATTATGACTTCCTTAGTCTGTGTTTCTGTATCTCTAACACTTGCACCTCAACAACTTCCTGCTCCCTCAAACTGTTGCTCCTCAGACATGGTGAAGCTAACAAAGGCCAAGACGTTCCAGGCTTACCTGGACTCGTGCCACCGTCGTTACAGCTGTGTGCACTGCCGTGCCCACCTGGCCAACCATGACGATCTTATCTCTAAGGTCAGTCTGCTGCCACCCTTTGTTGTTAATGATCATTTCATCTGAAAAAGAAAGTAGAAAAACTGGACTGGCATAAAGCTCAAAGGAGGGGTCTGAAACTTACAAGACATTTGAGAAATACTTTGTGTAGCTGTAGAAATTAATATAATGTTGTTGTGTTTGGGATGCAAATGTCAAGTAGGCACATGCAGCACTTTTTCTCTAATTACATTTTTCCTCCATGTCAACCAGTCTTTCCAAGGCAGCCAGGGCCGAGCCTACCTCTTCAACTCTGTGTGAGTATTTCCTTTTTGAATACAACTCACTGCACTCATTAAATGCACAAAACTTTCTATTCTTAATAATAGAGTTGCAATCATATTCTAAGGTCTGCTACAAAGTGAGTTTAATTAGTGCTGCAATTGATCGATTTTAATAGGAAAAAAGTGGTGGTTTTGGAAGTAAGTATTTAGTGGACCCACACAGCAAAAAGAAGTTGGTGAATCTATGATATATTAGAAAAATCATTGCGCTCCCGATGAAAACAAATTCCTAGTATCAGACATGTTTACACATTGTCAACAGATAATTTGATTTACTGCAGAGTGGACCTTGAAGTTGAGGGAGATAACTTCAGTGACGTTTCTGCTGGGTTAGTGGGTCAGGATAGTAGTTCTTTCTCTAACCATATGTTACGAAGGCACCAAGGCTTCCCAGGAAAAACAACTTAATCTAGTTTTATCAGAACCAATTCAATCTAAACTCGATCTGTTCAGACGAGGCCTTGAATGGATTCCTACTTTCTCACCATGAGCGTTTCACGAACTTCAATCTTTTTTCTCCTCAAAGGGATTCATGTGGTGTTTGAGCTCACGATTTATCAACATTAGAGTGATTGAGTTGTACTGGGTTTCCAACTGTTTCAGTGCCCGGTCAGGAGAATCGTTTTAGTTCTATGAATTCACTGTTATGTATGTATGAATTCAGAGAAGAGCTGCTGTTTGATGAGGCTGCGTCTGGTTTCAGGGTGAATGTTGGCTGTGGTCCTGCGGAGGAGAGGCTGCTGCTCACAGGACTTCATGCAGTGGCCGATATCTACTGTGAAAACTGTCACACCACACTGGGCTGGAAATATGTAAGCATGCACACCTGCACAGAAGATGGCTTTTTCTTGCAAGATCAGTGCCTCCGACTCGGTGTCCCAGATCCTGTCTTGGCAGCACCGCAACACAAAGGCCACTACAAAAATACACATTGCAACGTATATATGATATCTACTGTATCAGTCCATGGATTGCTTTCTCTCCGGCTTCGTTAAAAACAAATGCACATGGCCTGGAGGACGTTTAGAAAAACTGAGAAAAAGCAACCAAACTTGCATAGTTCCCCTATAAACCAGATCTAAACTTAAAGAAAGGAGTCAACGCGGAAAGAAAATAGATATCCACGGCAAAGCATCATTTCACCCATTGATGGCTCTTCCATAGCTTCAAATCAGTTCATCACACATGCTAAAGCCGTCCATGACATGTTTACTGTCATTCAGAAGAGCAGACAAGCATAGCTACTGTGGTGTAGCCCTCAAAGCCACACCATAACACCATAAAACACAAATATTAACACATTTTATAATGTTGTTAGAAATGTTTTAGTGTGTGTTTTTTAACCCTGAGCTTCATGTTAATCTAATCATTTTTATTTACTCTGTTGCACCTTCCCTCTGCAGGAACAAGCTTTTGAACTGAGTCAGAAGTACAAGGAGGGGAAGTTCATCATCGAGCTGTCCCACATGATAAAGGACAACGGCTGGGACTGAGAGGGAAAACTCAACCTTTCTTCATGACTTTTTCAAAAAGTTGCATCCTCCTCGACTTAAAAAGGGTTCCAGTGTAGCTTCCTCATCCCGCGTTCGAGCCATCGCTGTGCCACAACTTTTCACTTCGTATGGCTTTGCCAAGAGTAGCATGTGATGCCTTATCTTTTTCTGTTCTTCGTGTTTTCCAGCGACCACGACAACACATTTTGCTGATATCGCTATCCTAATTGCTAGTTGTGCTGGGACATGGACTGAATGAGTGCAGGGTTTGTGTGCGGGGGGGAGACTGGCTGATGCAGTCACACAGGCACGTGTGTGTGTTTCGAGTGATGAGACCCTTATCAGTGACCACTAGGCAGCCTCGCTCTGTGGGGGGCGAGGCATGTGCAAGTCAAATAATCTTCTTACACATCAGATGCAGGTATTTGGGTTTTCCCTGTTGACTTAGGACTATCTGGCCCAATCTGTGTAAAGTATTTAGGCTTGTTTAACCCATAGATCATTTGCAGTGATGCAAGGGCATGGGAACAATCAGAGCAGTGGGAGGGCGTGTTTTTGTTTTTATTTTTTTAATCAGAGTCAATTCCTGTTTTTTAATAGTAAGATCAGTGACAGTCGTTCATATTGTGTCAAAAGCAATTGGTTAGTTCAATTAGTAATGTTAAAACCCACAACAGTCTCGATAGAATTCTTAAATCTGGACTATGAGCATTTTCAGATTTTAGATTGACATTTTAGTGTGTGTGTGTGCGTGTGTGTGTATGCGGTGTGTGCGGTGATGCCTTAAGTTGGGGCGGTGTACTAGTCTGGGGTTCACATCTAGAGTTTCCACTGCACAGTCGGGATATCTTCACTTTTACTTTACAACGATGAGAAATCGACCCTTTGTGTTTGTGTATAGCTAAATACCGAGCTGCCCGTACTGATACATTTACTCAATCGTGTTAGTGTGTGATTAGAATCATGTAGCACATGTAGGGTGGTTTTTAATGTCTGCTTCTATCATTAATGTGTATTATTTTAACCTGATCTTTCATTAAAATACAGTGTCAGTAATGTTGGTAGTGCTGTTTTCTCTGGGTTTTGATCTGTTGAATTATGTTATTGTGACCTTGATTCCCATAAGGAAGTGGGATCTCTTGAAAATATACATTTCATCTCCACTACATGAGATGTGATAATCCCCCTCAACACTAATTGACTTTTTGACGTAATTTTAAATATATGCTGAGTACCTGCTGATGCATATGATATAATGGTGCTGGAAGAAACTCTGACAGTTCACAGCTTCACTTTTAAGCTAATTTTTGTTTTAAAAGAAATAAGACAGTTTATGTGTGTGTTCATAAAAGAAGAGATGTGGTTGGTCAGCAAATCAACCAGCAGATGGTGTTATTTAGCACTGTCACACTGGAGATATGGTATACTGCTACTGCACTATCTACTACTACTACTATCACTTTATATGTAATACACTATCAATATGTAGTAGAAACCCTGCTGGTTTTATTATGGTACTGCAAACAATGAAAACAGTTGGGCTGCACTAATTGAATGATAGAGAAATATACATGTAAAAACAAAACAAAATGTGATATTATGTACATTACATACAAATGTTAGCAGATGGAATTAATGTCCATTGTTATTCAAATGGATGAATTTCCAAATTATAATGGAGCTTCATTTCATACATGTACATATATTATCTTATTTAAAAATTGTACTTGTACTCTAACCGCTCCAAATTTACCAACAAATTCACATTTGCAGAAGATCTTAAGTGAGTATCATGCCTTGAACAATCAGCAGGTTCAAACAAAGTCTCAATATTTTATAATTATGTTGTGTCACTGACAGCTTGATAGTTGCAGAGTGAAAATTACACAACCTGTCTTGGTTTTTCCAAACACAGGCAGCAAAAAAAAGTTGAACAGAAAAGAAAAATACTTAATTCATATCCCTAGAGGGAAATTCAAGTTGTTCAGCAGCTTACAAAACCACGTGACAAAAAGTCGACACATCCTCCTCTTATTGTAAAGAAATAGTGATTATACTTGAAGCAGAAACAGGTCACATGAGTTAGCTCTGACCAGAACTAAGCTTTTTTTTAAGGCATGTGGTAGAGAAGCTGCTGACAGTCATGTGTATGGGGCTCATTCCCAGCCGTCTGCTCTGCTTTCACTTTTCAAAATATATTGAACATGTACATTATATAAGCCCTTCCTCATCCATGTTGAGGTTTATTTATTAAATTATGGTGCACCACAGTGTCCACTACAATGTATGTGTGTCACCAAGTAAAGCAGGTGTTGCCCCTAGTAGACTGAATTTAAAACCGTAAAACTGTGAGCCTCTGTACAAGGGAAGGGGCCGAAGTGACTAAAACTGAGTTTTGTGTGTCAAACTAATTTCACAAATTTAGTGTTCAACTAGTAAATGAATTATTAATTAAATCCTGAATTCGTTTTTAATTGAAACTGCTCTCAGTCTATTTACATTGATCGGTTTTTAAATGTGTAGAAAATCAAGAAAAAAATCAATGCATGTTGGTCCTTGTCAAGAGGCCTCAGCCACATAAAAATAGTCTCAATAAAACAAACCTCAATAATAAAACACCTCAGACGACAAACTGTCAGCCAACTCACATTAATGGACGATATGGGTGAAATACACAACAGAAGCTATATTATGACTGGATGAAGATGTACAATCAGACAAAAAGAAACAAATCCTCTGAGGTGAGGTGAAATGTCCCTTTAGCTGACACCAGAAACAGCTACTTCCACATTACAGTGTCACCTTGACAAAGGACGTGCCTCCAGGTCACCAGGTCGGTCAGCCTGCATTAGTTTGACTAATTAAAGCTAATGTCCAATTGATTTCAGTAAATATCTCCCTGTCACGACCGTCATTGTGGTGTAAAAAAAACCCAAAACATAAACATACTGTGTAGATAAATACGCTAGATATCACTACACTCTGTTACTATATTGTTGCAGATCCTCTCTAAATTACACAGACAATTTGTTTTGTATTTATTGTGAAAACACTGTGTTTAGTGGTTGATTTTACAATGTATTTGACACATAGTAATTAATACGCCAGTGTATCAACTGCAGTCAGTGCACTTGCAGCAGAACATACCACAGTGCACACGCTCCGTTACCGCTACATCTTAATTTACGCTTTTCTGTCATAAGTAAATAATATGAAAATTGCTGGAAAAAGGGAGACAACACCTTCTACGAGATATTTTAAGATTCAACAAACACTAGGCTTTTAGGTGTTTAAGACCTGTTCGTGTCGAGCATCCCCACGTCCACACAAATGGACTCTCCCGAGGTGGTTGGTCATGTGACTTTTTCCGTTTCGCCATTTTCCCCCTCTACACCGGTCGCCCTCCCTGGCTTGCAACGCTGTCGTCCCCTTCTCAGCGTTTTTCAACCAGCCCCCCCGGAAAAAAAACCTGACGGCCTGACACGACAGCACCGTCAAAGAGCCGCCTGTTGTCCGCCTCGTTAGCTGCCAGCGCCCCGAGAGAAGAGCGAGCAATGTCCTCCGAGGAGAGCCCCGAGTACTCGCCTTTCTTCGCCGTGATGGGAGCCTCTGCGGCCATGGTCTTCAGCGGTAACTCACCCAGCCTCCTCTTCTACATCCCGCATCTGTCTTTTCTCATCTGTCTGTGCACGATAACCGCGGCTTAGCTCGGCCAGATGTTGAATTGATGCTAGGATGTTAGAAAACAACACACACAAACACAAAAAAAACAGTGTTGGTCTAGGTCGGACACACACGCACCTGCTAAGGATGACAGGGAGAGGCGGGGGAAGGTGTCCGCCGCCGACATCAAGCTGCTCTCCCCGACCACCACCATCCTGGCTCTAATGTTACCCGCCTGGTGCTCCGGTCCCACTGGGCTGTACCGGTGTTTGCAGGCGGCTGCAGCTCGGTGACGCAGACCCCTCACCCAGCTGCAGCCGCTTCATCAAATCGGTCTAATTTAGATTTTATTTAGCAGTATTTTATTAAAAATGACTGCGCCTATTCGAGATGGGGATTGAACGCAGCGCTTGTTTTTTCCCCCCTCCATTGGTTTTATTGAGCTGCATCACAGCAGGGCCAGCACCGAGGCCTGCGCGTTAGTCCGTCACATTTAAAGGGAGAATCCGTCCATTCATTCTTGTGCAGGATGGGAGGGTACACCCAGTGTGTCACACAGATGAGCCATGCAGTGCCGTGCTGTGCTCTGCTGCTGCTGCTGTGGCTGGGGGAACGATATTTTAGAGGGATTCAGGGGATGTTGGTTCCTGCAGACTCACACATCTGTCTCCACAATGTGGCGGTCACTGATGATGCGATGCTGACATCAGATGGCCCTTCGTGGTGGTTGTCCGTCTGATTCATGAGAGACTGGGCCTGTCGCATTAATGTAGAGATGCAACTTTCTCTCTCGCTGCCAATCGCAACACCTCAGCTGAGGACGTCCCTAACACAGTGCACTAATCTGATGACAGTGCTTTGCTTTTTCTCAGATTTAACAACTGTTTCTGGATTTTATTTTTCCAAAGAAAGGCTGTGGGACCTGAGCTGAACCAGTGGCCAGTTGTACCTGAATGTAACTAAAAGTGTGCAGACAGCTCAGACAAGAGTCTGTGTTTAATGTAGATGGGTCACATCCTGGCTGACTCTCATTTCAATCAGTGTGCCCTTAATTAAACCTGAAGGATTTTTACTTGAGTGTAGGATTTAAGATGTCCTTACATGGGAAATTTGGTTTTTGGATTACTTTTAATAATGATTACTTCAATCTGCCACTTCCCTGGTATGGGGATTTCTTGAAGATAGTAGTAGCATGAAGCGGAGGCCCTGATGTAATGACACTAAAGGAGAGTCCTACAAATTCAACACAACTAAAATCAAGCATCTCGTATTTGGCACCTGGGTAAACCGAAGACTCACTGCACTGAAACATAATGAATACTCTGCCTTGTAGATACAGTGGGAGTGAAGCAGGCTGTGCAGAGTTGAGCCTTGATGCAAAGGAAAAGGACATTATTAGAAACCTTTAACTTCATGCATACAAAGAAAATATCACATTACAAAGATGACAACTGCTGCTTGTTTGCTTTACTAGACAAAATGCTTGCTTATTCGCTCACACAGTGCTTGTTAACAAGCGTTTACATAACCCTCAGATGTGTCAACACACCCACAGCAGCGAGCAAGTGAGATGTGGTGAAAACTGAGCTGTGTGATACTTTTTTATTCAGGGAGCCATTGTTAGCAGGTACCAGCCTGTGTTCAGACTTACTCACCACACGCTGCCATCAAAAGCTGTATAATGATCTGTAATTGAACTCTGATATAAGAATAGAGATGAACACTGAAGATGGAGTAAATTTCCCTTCGTACTGAACGTAGAGGCTGGTCAACAGTCAGACAGGAGGGATTGCCCCGTGTCAAGTACGTATGAGTAAAAATAGATGAATGACTTCAGGGGACAAACCCCGACACATGATGATCTCTCCACTGCAAATGAAGTCTTTGACCTGAAAGTGAAATGATAAACTCATCCTGTGTCCAGAACACATGCTCGTTGTTTGTGTGGAAACCCATGGAAGCAAATTTCGATTTTCTTGTTTTGGTAAAAACCTATGCAATCGAATTGACACAGCTCAGTGTAGCCTAATCTCGGCAAGTATCAGAAAAAACAAAGCACTCCATGGTTTTCAGCCTGTATTTTTTTTCATAATTCAGACATTATTGTAGAGCGACTGAAATAGAAATCAGGACGGGAAGGAAGTCTTTTATAATGTCCATCTCATGTTCAAAACACTGTAAACATGAGACAAGATAAAATTAAAAAAATAACATAAGAAGCATAAAAAGAGAACAAAGGGAGAAATCTCGAGAGAAAAAAAAGTCATTATGAACGTGAACTGCTTAACTGAATTTCTCAGCCTCTTATCTATGTGTGTGAGACAACAGGAAGTCGAACATTTTCAGCAGGAATCATTTACAAACGACGACGGACAGACGTGACCACATGGACTAACACAACTCAAATCTCTCTCACACAGCGTTAGGAGCAGCGTATGGGACGGCGAAGAGCGGCACAGGCATCGCCGCCATGTCTGTGATGCGGCCAGAGCTCATCATGAAGTCCATCATCCCTGTGGTCATGGCAGGTATCATAGCCATCTACGGGCTGGTGGTGGCCGTGCTGATAGCAAACAACATCTCTGAGAGAGTCAACCTCTACAAGTAAGATGACTTTCTCTTCATAATTACTAATTCTGTAGATTGAGAAACAAATAGTTTTATATTTTATGTACGGTCTGCTTCTGAATCACACACGCACAAAACCTCACCATCTCCTCAACTCACAAAACACATACAAACAGCAAAGCCAAGGTAAGCTAAGAAATATGTTGTTGAATAGGCATCAAGTGACCAACTGTAATCGATCAGTCAGTCAAATAATCTTCATGAAGATGTCGGTGGAGGTCCAAGATTTACTGACCTACTCCCGACTGACGTATGACTTCTTCTTCACGATCCATCTGCTACATCTGGCTCATAAAACCATTCACTTCTGTTTGTTTCCTGGAAATGGCTGACTCCATTTTTACATGAGGGTTAGAGGCAGTGACGGAGAAAGTTGTGTTACGCACTGCAACCACTGGGCCGTGAAATTTTACTCTTTGTTAATAATTTATTGATTGTTGGTCCTGTTTGTTTTTAATATGATTCAGCAGATTTTCACAGTAGAAGTTGCAGTGTCTTTAGTTTCATGCAAGTTGCCTTTTATTTACTTCTAGTCTGAGTCTCCTTGTGTGATGATGTAGAGGTCTGTTGGCCTCCACCTACATTAGGCCTGGGAAATATCTAAAATTTGATAGCTGGGTAGTACGTACACAGAAGCAGTTAAAAAAAAGAAAGAGAATATCATTAGTTTCTTCATAAGTTAATTTAAAAAGTGAGATTTTAATATAGTCTACATACATTACAGGTAGTGAAATATTTCAGACCCTTTTTTTGATTATTAATTCTTACACTTCATGAAAATCAAAAATCCAGTATCTCAAAATAACGAGGAAATAAAAGGGATTTACAATTCAGACGTGTTCAAGTTCTGAAAGCTATGGGGGGGTGCGTTGGAGACCATTCATCCTATTAACCATTTTTCTACCAATGAGTCTGGAAACATTATTTTAAGGCCGATAAACTCTGCAATGTTGTTTTAAGTTAACATTAATATCACTGAAAATCATATGAACACAAGAATAAATCTGCACTTCTTTGTACACAAACTCCAACTACATTTTTTTTTTTAATTGTAAACAAATAAAATCTGAATCATCATATTTCAAAATATGTTAATATTGTGAGTGAATGTATTTATTTCTGCCTGTTATTTCTCTGAATGGGCACGTTTGCTGCACCTCACTGACGCTTCCCTTTTCTCTCTCCAACAGGAGTTTCCTGCATCTGGGAGCTGGTCTGAGCGTGGGCCTGAGCGGTCTGGCAGCCGGGTTCGCCATCGGCATCGTGGGCGACGCAGGGGTGCGAGGCACCGCCCAGCAGCCCCGGCTTTTCGTCGGCATGATCCTGATCCTGATCTTCGCCGAGGTGCTGGGGCTTTACGGCCTCATCGTGGCCCTCATTCTATCTACAAAATAAGTGTCTGCATCAAACACCATCTCATTCATTCCACATCAAAGCAGCAAGAACAAATAGGAGATTTTCACCTACTTCCATTAAAACCCCCCCGTGGATCTGACAGGATGGGATGGCAACAGAAACATGTTGGCGGTCGACTTTGACACCCGTGTCCTCAGTAGATGTGATCTATCCATATTGTTTAAAGCCATCCAGTTGTGTCAGGTCCTGTGTGTACAGAACGGGCATGAAGATGTATTGGTTGTTGTGGGGTGTGTGGACAGTCTGCCTGAGTTGTTGTCTGATCTTAACCTGTACAGTGATCCAGAGTCCCTCCACCTCTTGTAAATGTAGTAACCAGTCTGTGCAGTGAGTGTGAGTATCAACGTTTACCCCCTTTTGCCCATTCCACACCTTTGGTTTTATGTTTTTATGTTTGTGGTTTTTGATTGTCATTCTCTGTTTTCAGACTTGCACATTAGTATTTTATTTTTTCATGTTCTTTTTGGGGACCATTTTTGAATCACAGTGGTGAGGAGCTGTAAAGACTTTTTTTTTTTTTTTCACTATTTATGGAGAGCTATGAAGATTTTGATTTAATGAAACTGTCTAAATGGAAAACTGTTTATTGAATACCCTATATACATAAAATACATATATATAAATTATCTGTGTATAGTTAGATTAATTGCACTGTGGGTAATTGTTCAAAGTGCTTGGAATTCCTCTGGATGTAGTGTGATTATCAATGGAGGATGTCCACATGTTGACATGAAGTTGACGGTGTGTGTGTGTGTGTGCGTGTGCGCGAGAGTGTATGTATGAATGAATGATTTGAATGCATAATGCGTGCAAGTGGATTTATGTTAAATATGACATTCTCAAACACTAGTATCGTTTACCTGTAGTGCTGCTGTCTTGATTTTTTGTTTTGTTTTGTTTATTGTTTTGTTGAAAGTGAGAGCTCACTGTTCAGCCATGCCTGTCAGATTTCCAAATAAAACTCAACCTCCTCCAGAACGTCATTGTCCTCTCTTTTCTTTTCTGAACATGGGATGAGTAAACCAACATTAGTTTTTTAACAATCGCTATGACCCGTTTTTCAGTACTTTTAACACACTTATAAAACACACAACACACCTACAAAATACAATTCACTAAATATTTAATTTGATGCTCAAAATCACACTAAACACCAACAGAAATGTTCAAAATATAACAGAAACATTCAATCACAGCAAAATGTCAAAATGACACTTAAACACTACCATGTTTACAGAACAGAAACATAAATCACATCTAAAATGTCAAAGCTGAATAACTTCAAATAAGTATATTGCATCGACCATGAATTGTCTTTCGCAGTTTCTTTTGAACCTCTTTTTTGTTTTCCTTTTTCAGGTTCTATAAATGTATACGTTTTGTTTCTTTTTTTTTGCAAACAAAAAGTGTCTGACCCATCTCAGAGCCAATGTACAGTTTATGAAAGAGGGTAAATTTCTGCAGGAAAAAACTTTATCTGCAACTGAAAATCACTGCAGTAAAGAGAAAAGTCTGCATTAGAGCTGCTGATAACCACTGTCTGAAAATTCAATTTACAATCAGAAAAGAGCACAGAAGAAATGCATTAAAAAAAGAGAATGTTAATCTGGCAGCCACATCAGGCCCGACATCTTCATTGTCATGGTGGTCGTCTTCCTATTGTATTTTCTTACACACTAGATCAGCCCAAAGAGGTCATGTGATTGAAAGAGGCATTTTGTGTCAATAAAACCAGAAATGTTTCCTGAATGGGAATCAGACTGATTGTTGTTTTAACTGTGTGAATCAGCAGATTTTCAAATATGGCTACAGAAGTAAAAAAAAATTGGACATGAAAAAAAACATTTCAACCTTCAACTTCATCCTTTAGATTAGGTTTAGAACATGAAGTCAGGGTGTTTTGACATACTGTGTGAAATCAATCGAAAATTTAGCAGTTTAAGTCTATTGGTTTGGTCTTGGTTTAACATTTCGAAAAGGTGAAAAGAACCAGAAGGTTGAAAAGAACCAGAAATCTGGAACTACCCATACAGACTGATAACACCAACATCTATTAATTTGTTTAAATCCATCTGAAAAATGGATCTTGATTCCTGTAATCTAAGTTAGCTATCAAGTATTTTTGGCATGGATTCACTGCACTTGTCTTGCTTGACTTCAACATCTGCTAAGATGCTGTAGTTATCATTTTGGCTCAAGATGAGATGGAGACTTTGCAGTTATTGTAAGAAATATTAATTATATAGGAATGTGTCTTTATTAAAACAGTTGTGCTGTTGACAAGAATGAAAACATCTAAATTCATAATAAGGACATCTTTGAAAAATTTTCTCACAAATGTTATGACAAAACAAATTGCTGTTTAGAACACCTTGATTAATGTCAAGTTGTTTAACTAATGAAGACAGCTAAAATAATGTCAACTTGTCATTGGCAAATTGAATGACAATCAGTCATAATTAATGAAAATAATGTTTATGAATGTTTAGATAGAGTCATGTCACTCAGAAAATGACCATATGTTCAATTAAAGGTGTTACAAAACATCTAAATTCAAATAATATGTTTTGTTACAATTTAGCCACATAATAAATGTAAACTTTGAAAACATTCTCATTAATATCTGAAAAGAGATATCATACAGGAACTGATAATGTCACACTGCTGTCATCATGGTTTAATCTCAGGCATGAGACTTTGAATTTTTAACAAGGTGGAGGTGTGGGGTTTGAAAGAAGTTGGCATTTGAAAAAAACAAAAAAACATAACCTCTATGTTACTGACCCTCTGTTTTTAGGTATTTTCCTATACATTTTCTAACTAAACAGAGGTGCAGTTCAGGCAAATGATTACAAACAAGACTTCACTGTGCACCATGGATCAATGTTAAAGATGTTGTTTGTAATTCAAAAAACAGAAAACAGACAGTCTTTCTTTGAATTTGATGTAGGTATTTTTATTTTGCTCATTAGAAACATGAGATATAGAAGATGATAAAATTCTTCAGCAATATTTTTCTCACAACTCAGATTTTTTGCATCAAGAATTAATATAACAAATTTCAATATCAAAAATTCAAATCTCTATTGTCATATGCACCGAAGACAGCGTCACACAGTACAATGAAATTCTTATTCTTTGCATCAAGAATTTAAAAAGAATAATAATGAAAACAACACTGATTAAAATGAGAATAAAAAGACATGCTGATGAGATGGAAATGTGCAGATAAAAACTGTACAGATAAAATACTTCAATGAAAAGATTCCCATATCTATGAAAATGGTTCAATTTAAAGTATAAAGACTTAAAAATATAGTTATTCAACATTTAAGAAATCGGATTCAAGTTATCAGAGAAACATAAACTCTATTTAAAAGGATCATTTAAATTTCATGTAGCCTATACTTTGGTTCAATAAAACCTTTCATTCTAAAAATCACATTTTTTCTCTTTAAAGAAAGATTACTGAAAAAAAACATGACTGCTTCATCTTCATGTTTCATTTTTCTCATATCAAGACATTCACTCACAACTAATAGTAGATAAACTGATTGAATAACTGTCCATATTGAAACAAAACACGATGAAACTCCATCCTTTGAAGTACTATTAGGCAAAATGCAATGAATTGGAAGACATTTTGTAACATTTTATGCTTGTTAGAACACATTTTGTTGTAACAAGTATCTTTGTAATATTGATTTATTGTGGTCTTCATGCAGAGCATTTAGGCTATTACTCAAACAAAACACATTGTAGAATTGTTTTATCTTATGTTTGTAGAAAATCTAGGCATTTTGTTTTATCTTATGTTTGTAGAAAATCTAGGCATTTTCAGTAAAGTGGCAGTGACAGCAGTGAGCAGCAGCAGGGTTGCCAAGAATTATCGGTAGGCAGAAGCTTTAAAACATCCCGCCCTAATCAGATGAGGAGAGCATGTGACTGATCGGCTGATCAGGATTGGTGCAGCGTGAGTTGTGAGTTGCTCTGAACTAGCTCCACAGGCTTTGCATCATTTGTGCTCACTCACAATTTGTACAGTTCGTCCAGACTTTTAATCGCTTGTTTTTTACTGTATTCCCTCCACTCACTGGGAATTTCTCCATAGCCCTGGAATTTTAATTTATGATGCTCCTCCAGTTGCTCTTGAAATCGACACACAAACCATTTCCAGTACGTCAGATTAGACTCATCAGCAGTGATCCTCCATGCAGCATACTTCTTACCACCTTTTGGGTACTCTTTGTAAGGAATGAATACATCTGAGTCATGACGGGGGTAAAACTCTTGATCACTCGCAACTAATGTTGTGCAGAAATCTATGTCCAGATCCACTGTCCCTCTCCAGTGCCACCCTTCAATCCCAGAGGGTCGATGAAAAGGAACATTGTGTTTTTCTGGATGGTGATATTCCATGGTGTTGGTGCAAACAGCTCCACAGAACGGACACTTCACCCAGCAGCATTTGCACAGCTGATCAATGAGGATTTGGTCAGGCTTCAGTCTGAATTCATTCATCTTACCCAATGGGAGGCTGCTCATCTTCTTCATTATGGGTTCAAGACCTTTCTCTACCTCTTCTTTCAGAAAGTCAAAACTCGTTATGTCTCTGAAGTTTTCAGAACAAATGACATCAAATCTCAATATGACTCTCAACAAACAGGAAAATTCCCTCAGCCACAAGTCTGTGCCTCCATTGTATTTTTTGACTTTGTCTGTTGCTGTAAATAAAGCCTGACTCAAAAGTTTTTTCACATCTTCAACATTTTTCCTGAGTATATCTCGTGCCTTACGTTTGTGTGATGTGTAGATGTATTTCTTTACCTCTTTTTTGATAAAGTTCTCTACTTGTTGTCTTGGGTGTGTAATGTAGGTGATGAAATCATCAAAGTCTTCTCTCTCTGCCAGTGATGTCAATACATGTTTCTCCAGGTTAAGTCTGTTCCCATTGAATGCTGGGAAACTGCACTTCATCTCTCCAGCAAGATCAATGGCAGTCTTGTTACAGACAGCCTCAACAGTGGCATCCTTCAGTTTATCACAGATCATCTCTCCGAGTACAACAGTAGAGCAGCTTCCTTTACAGAAGCTTCTGAAAACGTTGTAATATTGATCCCTTTTGCTTTCTAAATGAGTGTATATATCATTCTTCTTCTTGAATTCCTTATGGGACGCTGAAAGCAAATTCTCTGTTCTGGAAAACACATACAGTAAGAGATCAACTGTGAACTCCTTCTTCAGAGCATATTTCCTCTGTGATTCAAATTCTGCCACTTTCTCAAAGACATTATTGGCCACTTCTTGCAAATAAGTTGATCTGTAGCCTCTTGCAGCTATAGGTTTGTTCATGATTGTTTCAAGTGACTGGTCTTCAACATCATCAATCAGCGACCTGAAACCATCCTTTTCTTCATAGGGTAAAAAACTCCTCTTGTGTCGTGTTGACGAAAAGAAACGTTTAATTGCCTTCCATGCTCTCAATGAAGATTCCCCTTTCTCTTTTGTGCTTTTGTGTGACCTCTTTTCTGATTCTGATTGTTTGCTTTCCTCACTCGGCTCCTGATGCTTGATGACAGTCACATAATCAGAGTAATCACCAACCACTGATATTTTTTTGTATCTGCCACTGTTTCTGCGTTCATTAATAAGAGCCCATTCAAAACCAAGCACTTGAATCGTATTTATCTGATCTTCCTCCAAGTCAATGTCTTCAATAGGTTTTATATCTGCAGTCAGTTCTCTCACCCAGTTTCTCCAAACAGAGTCAAACTGCTGCTTAAGTTCCTTTTCATTTTGTTCCTTGTCTTTGAGCCGCTGAGCGAGCTCTTTGCTCTTCTGTAGCAGCTTGTTTTCAAACTCGGTCTTCTGATTATCAAGCTTTTTACAAGCCTTCTTCTGCTGTATAATTCCCTCCAGTTTTCTTTTCACCCCTCTCACCAGTTCTTCATGAAACTCCTTGACTTTGTTTTCAAACCGACCTCGCCACTGAACCAACATTTCTTTGTCTCTGTCGTCATCGAAGTGTGTTGTCATATCTTTTTTGATTTCTTCATATGTTTTGCTCATTTCACTAAAAAGGTCATTGAGGTCAACCTTGTCACGTTTTCCATTTTCAATTTCATTGTAGAGCTGGTTTTCAACGGTCAGCATGTTGCTCCTCAGGGTCCAGGTCCAGTTCCCGTACTGAACCTCAAGTTTTCTGTACACTTTAATTTCAAGGGTGTTTTTGAAACTAAAAATAAAGTGTTCGTTCAGTAGGGCTCTCCACAGGTCCTGGATTTTGCTTTTGAACTGTGAAAGAGTAATCCCAGCAGACTGTGAAGCTTTAGAGAGGATGAAGTTCTTCAGCTCTTGGACGCTCTCACTATAACCTGGATTTGGAGGAGCCATAGGTGGACTTCCCTCCCACAGCTGGGCAAAGTATTTCACATCTTTTTGCACATCAAATGCAATGACGTCGCTGAAACACTCAGCATCACAATCCTCCTCTTTGGCAGCAAGTTGGGCCATCTGGTCCAGTTTCTCCTGCAGGCGTCTCTTTCCATCCATGTTTTTCTCTGCAGCTGAAATATCTGCAACATTCTGGTGAACAAACACACAACTTGGGGAAAGTTGAACTTTCTTCATTCTCATGAAAGCCTGAACAACAATCTGCAGAACATCTTGCATGTCCGCTGGATTCTCCCCAAAGATGTTGATCAGTGTCATGTTTCCCAGACCAACAACAAATGTTGCCAGTTCATTGTCGTGGTAAAGGGTGTTGTTACCTGCTAATTCAAGAGCACGCAGTCCTTCTGTGTCCACCACCAGGACATAGTCAAACTTCAACTCTGTCTTCATCTCCTCTGACACTTTGACCAGCTGCATGAAGGCACCCTTGGTGCATCTGCCTGCACTCACTGCAAACTGTAACCCAAACATGGCATTCAGCATGGTTGATTTTCCACTGCTTTGTACGCCCAAAACTGACAACACAAAAACTCTCTGGTCGCCCAGTTTCTTGATGACTTCATCTAAAAGACTAGAGACCCATGTTAGAGGCACATGGCCTGCATCACCATCCATCAGCTCCATGGGGTGTCCTGATATCATCAGCTCTGCAGCCAGCTCAGGGTATTTAGACCAGTCAGTCTGTTCGCTCAGTGTTCGTCTCTGCAGATCTTTATGGGCTTCATAGATCTGTCCCATTTCTCTGAAGATGTGCTCCAAGCCAAAAGTTGCTGATTGCAGTTTTGTTGATATTTCTTCAAGCTCAGTTTGTTTTGTTTTTAACAGATCAGATTTGTTATGTTTCTTCTTCATGGTCAAGAGCTCAGACCACTTCTCATCGTAGTTGTGGAGAATTGACGTGAGATCGTCTGTGGAGAGGGCATCTATCAAGATCTGAGTCCATTTCAGGAAGTACTCTTTGTCTGTTGATGGCAAAGTTGAGAGACTTTTAATGAACAACATCACCAGTTCACTGCAGGAAGCATCACATTGTTGTTGTCGTATTTTCTTCAGTCTTAATTCCTTTCCGCTTTTCTCCCTCTCAATATTTCCTTTGTTTCCTTTGAGGTGATACAGTTCTTTGTGTGTTCTGCACCACTCATGCCACAGTCGACCATGACAAGGAAGAAATTTATCTTTAATGGTTGAAACATCCATCCCCTGAAGTAAAGTGACTATTTCCATAGCAGCAGATTTCCCTGTTTGACAGACTGTGTCTTCTTCATCCACTCTGATTTGAGAGACCTCGGCCATGGTTTCAAGCTGGAAGGATGAAAGTGGCCCAGACAAGATCTCTCTAATGACCCTTTTTAGTTCTTCACAAACATTCGACTGGCTTCTGTCTTTTAGACCCATTTTGTATTTTCCCTTTTTCATTTGAACTACAGAAGAATCATTGTCAGCAATGAGACAGATGAGAGGCTTTGGAGACTTCAGAAGATCTGAGATAACAACCGAACGTTTGTCACCCTTATCCAAAGTTGGTATAAGAACAACATTGACTGAAGATTTTTCAGTAAGTATGTCACGTTGTTTTTCCATTGATAGAGCATCACCATGAAGATTACAGAAGGCAGTGCAGTCAGTGAAGGCATCATTGGCTTTCCCAGCAGGACAGTACCAGGCAATCTCCGCCACACCATCCATCAGATGGCGAGACCTGGTGCTACCTGGACAGTTTCTGTGGAAGAAGGTGTTGTGACGGTCGTTGATCAAAGAATTGATCAGCTGAGATTTAGACACTGACAGTGAACCCAGGCGGAGAAATGACACCATGGGTGTCTCAGCTTCACAGATAGGCAAACTCTTCATGGTGATGATGGTTGACTCATCTTTGATTTCAGTTATCTTCCATGTTTTTCTTATCTGTCTGAATGTCCACAGAGGACACTCAACATCCACTGTGACCGCGTCTGGGACAAGCAAAGGTAAGGCGTACTGACACTGTGAGAGCTTTGTCATCATGTTCTGCTTCAGGAAGTTGTTTGAGCAGCGAAATACTGCCATTTGCACGTCCATTGGATGAATGTGAGTCTGGTTTGATTGATCAGAGTCAACATTGGGGCTAAAAAGAGTATCAAAATCACAGGCTTCTGCCTCAACACCATCAGACACTGCAACAGATTTTGATTGGCTCACCTCACCACTGTCTTGCCTTACAGGAATATATCTGGCTCTGTAGTCTAACATCATCAACCTCTGAAGAAAAGTATGAGCTAGATCTTCCTCCGATATTTCATGTTCCTGTTTCACTGGTTGACTTATTTTAAGAAAATCTGCTGGTGACCACTTCCGTTGGTGTTTTTCTGTAAGGTGAAGTCTCTGGAGCAGAGTTTCAGTTTCTCTTGGACCTTGATTCACTTTGTTGATCTCTGAAATCTTCACTGGCAGCTGTAAATAATAATAATAAATGCATACATGTGTATATGAAAATGTAATGTCATTCAGTGGGACAGAAATATTCAAAGCTTGTGAAAGAAAATTGGAAATTCTTACTTCATCCTTGATTTCATGCTCATCCATGTGTATGGTACCTGGAAAGCAACAATGAACCAAAGTTCCAAATCAATAGGCTATATTATCTTAGGATCTTATATTAGGATATTATAGCCCAAATTATTTGAAAATGTTACTTTTCTCTGTGGCACCTGATTTGCCCTCCTCTGTTTTATCTTCTTTCTCTTCTGAGTTTTCAGCACCTCCAGAGTCATCCACTGGATCACACTGAGAAAACATTTGATTTTATACAAGTTTTAGTTTCCGCTAGCAGAAGTTAGTGTCTGCAGACAATTAAAGATCTCACCTGTTTCTCAGTTTCAGTCGCTCTCTCCTCCAGCTGATCCACTGCAGGGTAAAGTGACAACAAGCATGTTGTTGGATGAGACAAATCATTTAGGCAACAAGAACCATTTAAAGATTAATTGCAACAATTGTATGACTAATTGTTTATTTAGGAAAATAATGTGTGTATGCACATCACTGTCCCAGGGGCATCTGCTACAATAAACTCATGAGATATAAATGCACATTTTCTAGTAAACTAGTGTGAGATGTTAGACAGTCTTATCAGTCTCATCAGTAGGTTTCATTTAAATGTTACCTTTCTCACTGGTTGCAGAGTGGTTGCTTTTCTGCTCCGAGTTTTCGAGGTCATCAACTTCCTGCACTTGGTCACACTGATAAAACTTGAGTTCAGTCAGATTGTTTAAGAGGAAGTTTTTGTGTTTGTTTTGTTTTTTTACCTTTATCTCATTTCCATCCGTGTTCCGTTCTTTCCCTTTATCTACAATACAATAAAAAAACAGCAGGTGGAATTTCAGTATTGGTAAATGTTTATTTACTGTGTAAATATAATTCCTCTCTCTAAGTTTTATTATAAATAGATAGATATTTTAATATAGGTCAAATGTCACAAACAATTAATAAATCTCACCTGTTTGATTTGGATGAAACACTGCAGAATGTCTCTTTTCTTCTTCATGGGTTTTGTGGTCCAGGTCTTCTTCATGCTCTTTATTCTCACCAGGTGTCCATCCACTGTAGCAGTGTGGATCATTTCCAGAGACCATGATATCTATTTTTTCCAGCAGTGTTATTATTTCATTTACATCTCTCATAGTTTTTGTACATGTGTGGAATCTTTTTTCATCAAAACAGCAAACGTTTTTCAGGTCTGTCAGTGCACTGGTACATTTTTCATCCAAATCATGAGTCACAACTGTCATTAAATAATCAAGTGATTCTTTGCCAAATGTTTTCTCTAACCACTGCACTCCTGAACTGTAATGGCTGCTATGCTGACCATTTGGTAACAGCAGGAGAAAGGCATGAATTCCCTGATACAAAGGGAGTTTGTCAATGTTTTGTTGACCAAGCATATTAATGATGTAGATGTGTCGACCACACAGATCATACAGTTTGGATGAAAACTGCCTCTCATGTGTTTGTTCATCATGGTCAAGTAACATGTTATTTGCTCCGACATCAATTGAATTTGTGTCACCGAGTAACACAAGTGTGAGATTGGGAATCACTGCAACAAAAAGAGCAGCATCTCATTGTTTATCACACAAAACTGATTTTGCTGAATGTTCAATTAAATGAAAAAAGAAAACAGAGTGATTCTCACGTTCTTTGATGTTCGTAGAAACAGTCTGAGATGTTGGACTTGTGCTGTTCAGTGTCCTCTCCTCTGCAGACAGCCCACTAATGTTGATGCTGTTTTCAGCTTTAACCTCGTCAACATCACCTGCAGAAGGGTCAAAGTTGCAAAATTAGATAGCCTATTAGTTTAATAAATTATGATGAAGTAAACTGAAATATAACTTATTATGGGAATTTTTCAGTTCTTCATGAAAATCTTACCTTTCTCATTGCTTGTAGATGGTACAGACTTGGTGTCAGACTCTCCTCCTGTGGTTGTATCGTTCTCCTTTGGATCTTCAGCTTCACAAGGTTCAGACTAAGAAGATAATCAATTTCACCAGGTCAGAACCACTGAGGTTAATGTGTTTTTGTGGGGAAAAAGTTGAAGAGCAACAACATTCAGTGTTGTAAATCAGAGTCCACATTCAATCACTGAAATGTTACCAGCTCTGACCCAGTGAGGGAGCCACTGTGACGGAACAAGTTCGTTCAGATGTGAGACCAACATGTTAAAGTGGCATCTTATTGATGTGAAGGTGTGCATGTCTGCAGCTGAGAGAGCAATATAATGAAAATATGTCTTTCTTAAAGTTTTGTCAAATCAACTCATTCACTGACAAACACAGAGCAAACTACTGAAATGAAAACCTGTTAAGCTGTAAAAGAAAATATCATGGAAATTAATTTTTCAAAAATATTTTAGAGTTAGAGAAGATAGGCAACTGTATGTATAATGTTTTTTATTTTACCGTGGTTTTAGCTGCACTTTCTTCCAGATCTTCTTCTGTCAGGTCATGTACATGTGAGAAAAACAAATTGATCCATTAGAGAAATCCATTAATGGTTTGATTACAATAGTTAAAGGGATAGTTCAACATTTTAGAAAATTCACCTTTTACCTGGGCATAATCCCTATGGTCGTAGGAGAAGGTTCATTACCTTTAATTATTGGTGCATGTTGTTTTGAGATCTGCGGGGCAGAGACGTGAGCTGCTCAGCGAACACAACGGAGGTGAACGGTACAGGTCCACTATCCCTCAAAACTGATCAAATACACAATCCAACAACTCCAAAACACTCCTGTGGAGAAGTTGTGACCTGCACATTCACCACGCTATAATCATGTATAATTACATAACATTGCGAAACATGAAGCAAATACTTGGAACTACTTAAAATCAGTCCCCCCAGCAGCCGTGTCTGGAATGTAGTTCTGGCTACGCGATTGCCCAAGAGAAAAACAACTCTGTCTCTTAATTAGTGTCCGGGCAGCGACAGCTGCCAAGGACACTATTGTATTTGCTGATATTCTTCTTCTTCTTCTTCTTCTTCTTCTTCTTCCGAGGAAGTCATACTTCCCATGGGCGAAAACTCACCAAACTTTGCACACTCCAAGGACATGTGCCCCCCCCTCCCAGGGGGGGCACAATAAGCGTTTAAAATTAAAAACTTTAAAAATTCCTACCAAGCCAACGGTAGATGCTACAGCTGTGAAACTTCACCACAATGTAGCCTAGATACGGCTGAAACTTTCATCAACTTAAACTTATTACAAATTATTAAGTCCATCACTCTGTTTTTTTCAATAAGTGTAAAACTTTTAAAATGTATCTCCTCCTACAGTTTTTGCTCAATTGTCACCAAACTTGCTCCAGAGCATCTCCAGACTGTCCTCCACAAAACTTGTTTCTCGGATTTTTGATTAATCAAAAATTGAGCCTCCAGTGCATGAAAACGTTTGACTGTAAACACTACTGTAAACATATACCATCAAATTCCTGCTAATTACATTTTCTATCTTTCTGAAAAAAATTGAGAATATTGTAGAGTCATGGTTGATGAAGTTTGGAAAATATCAGAATTTTATCTCAAAAACTGAATTTTCTAGAACATTTTGAATTCTGCTCTCATGGGATCAACTGCAGCCAATGTAAAGGTGATGTTTTTAAACATCACATTTTCTCTTGAGAAGCAAAACACTTAAAATTACAAACAAATCACCAACATTTCCATGCTGTGTAGATGCAATTTATGTATTAACAGATTTTTGTTTAGATATTAGAATTTCTGACATTTTGACTATTTTTTAAATCTGCCTCAACAACAGCTGCCCGGGCGCTGAAGCCTTGAGTGTATTTGAGAAGACACACACCATGTCTCACTACCAGATAATTAGCTCACTGAGTTGAGCGCTGGTTTGTGGTGCGAGGGGTTGTGGGTTCAAGACCCAGCATGGGTGACGACGACAATGACACATAAAAATGCCAGAATCCTCACGGTGACATCACAACAAGTCTCTAAATTAAAAAAGCAAACAGATCGGACGATGGTCTAAAGCTCACCACACCCCGAACGCTGCTCTCATGGGAACAACCGCAGTCAATCCAAGAGTGACACTTTTAAACATCAGATTTTCTCTTATGAAGCAAAACAAATCACCAACATGTCTGCTGTCTAGATGCAATTTATGTATTATCAGATTTTTGTTTAGATATTAGAATTTCTGACATTTTGACCTTTTCTGAAATCTGCCTCCACAACAGCTGCCCGGACGCTGGCTCTATGAGTGTATTTGAGAAGACACACACCATGTTTCACTTCCAGATAATTAGCTCAGTGAGGTAAGTGTTGGTTTGTGGTTCCAGACGAGGTGGGTTCGATCCCCAGTCCGGGTGATATGTATATTACATCAATATACCAGATAGTCTTTGAACAAAATCTTAGACTCATAGCAGATGATGTTTGACACAAACATCAGAATTTTACCTCAGAAACGTTGCCTGCACAACAGTGAATGGTTTACTTAATTTGTGAAGCCACCGTGGCACTGCCACTTGCCAATTAGCTCAGTGTGATAGAAAACAGTCTTTAGTTCCAGAGGTTGTGGGTTCAATCCCCAGCTTGTGCAGAAATGAACATTCCAAGGTCAATTAACCTGTCTTCCTGTTTCTTGTGCAAAATTTGCCCGGACACGACCCATTGCTGCGCAGCAGCTATAATGTTACATTATTATTTCATAGAGTGGTGAATGTGCAGGTCACAACTTCTCCACGAGTGTTTTGGAGTTGCTGGATTGTGTATTTGATGTGGGCATACCTGTACGATTCACCTCCATTGTGTTCGCTTAGCAGCTCACATCTCTGCCCAACAGATCTTAAAACAACATGCACCAATAATTAAAAGTAATAAACCTACTCCTATGACTATAGGGATTATGGCAATTGGCGAATTTGTCAAAATGTTGAACTATCCCTTTAATAAATGATATATCAAATTTTCAAATTACCTTTCTCATCTGTCACAAATAGGGCTTTGGTTTCAGACTCTCGTCTTTCTCCTCCTCCTTTGTCATCATGCCTCTCCTCCTCCATCTCTTCACCTGCTCATTGTTACAGTCACAAAACAAAGCCCTTTTAGACGTGATATTTAATTTTGACTGGAAAATACATTACACCATTCAAACCACCTCAGGAAATTATTTGATCAGGAGAACAGAACCTAGTTCATCTTTTTCAAAAAATGCAAAAGTTATTTCAGTGTACATTCTTGTAGCAACCACAAACGTAATAACTGCTAATAATGTAATAATTTTGGCATACGTACCTACGTAAATCATAACTTGCTGATTATGTCGAAAATAACAACATTAACTTAATATTGTCATGCCAGCAAGTTGTTATTATTATTATCCATCCATCCATCCATCCATCCATCCATCCATCCATCCATCCATCCATCCATCCATCCATCCATCCATCCATCCATTCATTCTCTTAATTTAATGTATTATTACATTATTGGCCAAGTATTTTTTTTAAAAAACCTGTAATGTAATATAACTGGTGCCAATAATATACATGAATACATGAAACATGAGTTTTTGTGCAGTATGTTCATCAAAAATAGGTGTGGTTAGATGGCACAGTCATCATATTCATTTATTGTTTTTATTTTATCTTATCAGTTTAGTATGTGACTCGGACTATATAAGATAATAAGAGAAGAGAGAAAGAAAAAGCAAGGTGCAAGGAGCAATAAATAGGAGCAATAAATAATCATGATGTTTCACGAACCAAATATGGGCATGCAGATGTGTTCAGGACTGGACTCTAACCCACATGTCCAAGGGTTGAGGCTACAGTCTTTGCCTCTCCATTTCCTGTCTCTCTCTTGACTGTGCTATCAATTAAAGGCAATAAAAAGCCCCCAAAATATACTTAGTCCTACAAAAAAAGAATTGGTGAAAGACAGTTCAAGAAAATAACAAGTAAACTATCAGTCCGAAATCACTTACTTTTATTCTTGCTATCTATAAACTCCACCCACTTAACTAATCTCCATCCAATCACAAGCCGACACGGTGACCATTAGTCAACATGTCACATGGAAGCAGTAAAACTTGTAACCTGAAGAACTTGTATCCTGCACCACTTTACCACCACAATATCATCAACACCTTTCAATTTCAATCAATCATCCAATTAAAACATTTACTTTCATCAACATGTCCCATCCTCATCGTCACCAACAGTGTGCAGACTGCAGTCTGTTTCATCTAACTGGAAGGACTAAATTCACAAACTGTTAAATTTATGAAAGTCTATTTGTGAAAATCTGTCTTCACTTTGTTAACAAGTTTCATTTTACTTCTAAGTCCTCTTTTTCTTTTGTTTTTCTCTCCTGATTGAAACAGCATGAGTGTCTTTATCAGTGAACATGTCTTACACAACTCCACCATGTGAAACTCAAAGCACTGCCACGTAGACAAACTGTAATTGAATTGAATCAAAAGTGAAAGTAGAAAACTTTCTGACCCACTGAAGACAAAAATACTTCTAGAACTAACTTTTACCTTTGTTTTGTCTCTTATTATATCTTATTAAGAACTTTCTGTTCTTAAGTCACATTTACAGTAGAGTAGCCTATCCATGATTTAAATGAGAAAAAAATTTGATGGGATATGACATGCCACAGCACAACAAGCAAACACACTTAATTAAACCTCTTCAAAAGAATTTGAGCAGTTAATAGATGAAAAGAAATACCACAATATGAAAAATAGGCTTTTGTTTCTTAAAATACTAGTATTTCCAATGCCATCTCTGGCATGTTACATTCACATTATGAAAGCTAAGCCTACACATTCACAGCCAATCTCTGAACATTCACTGATTTCATACACTGCCCGTCCAAAAAAAAGTCACACACTCTATATTATATAATATATATAATATTTCGTTGGACCGCCTTTAACTTTGATTACAGCATGCATTTGCTGTGGCATCATGTCGATAAGCTTCTGCAATGTCACAACATTCATTTCCGTCCAGAGTTTCATTCATTTTTCAAAGGTTCTCAATGGGGTGAAGGTCTGGACTCTGTGGTCACATTGGACCACATTTCTTCCTTGAAGATGACGGTTCCCCACTATCCTTCCAGTTTTTAATAATGTGTTGGACAGTTCTTAAAGCAATCTGACCTATTAGCTTCGTTAAATCCAAATAGTGACTTTTTTTGGACGGGCAGTGTATTTACACAGACAAATTGCAGAAATGTTGAACAAACTCACCTTTGTGTTGTATTTTCTCAGTTCTTTGGTTTGTGTGGATACATCTGTCTCATTATGAATCCTAACAGTCTTGACTGTTCTTTATGTACCTATCAGTGCACTTGACTCTGCACACAGGCCCCTCCCACCTGCTCTTAACAAATCACAAGTGATTAAAGTATTTTATGATCATGGTGAAAAAACGAAATGGTGAGTTTACTCGGTAAATTTTTAGATTAAACAGTTCTGTGTAAACTACTTTCTTTTCTAAGCTAAAAGAAAGGAGAAGATGGGTAACACTCCTCCATCTTACTGTTTCAGCCGTGTTCTTCTATGTGGAGTCTGATAATCCAGTCGAATCAAACAGCAGAAGAGTAATTTTGTTAACTTTTCTATTGCATTTTCCTTTTTGTCCCGCTAACGCCTGTCATCCCAAAAATGATTCAGCAAAAGGTAAGTAGGCTATCTTAAAGTTGTAATTAATCAACTTAAAAGACAGGCCTGCAGATCACCTGATCTGCTAACAACCACCTGAAGAGAAGTCAACAACAAAAGCAAGAACTCCAGTGGTTTAGCACTGAGACATTGACAGAGCTCAGCACTGTGAAAATGAGCCATATGGGAATAAACAAAAGTGGATTGACTCAGCTCAATTATGACCTCTGCTTGACAGTCTCAGTGTTACTGTCCACTAAACCTGTGAAGAACATTCACAAGTGGCACATGTCGTGATGCTTTCTTCAGAGGAAAGAGGCTGGGCTACGTAGGAAATTACGACAGTTGACAGAAAATCAAATGACATGCAGAATTTAAGGAAATTAAGTCAAGTTTTAATGTTTTCAGTACAACTTCTGTGCAGTTTAAAGAATAGACTACAGTACATCAGTTCTGTTGACCAAGAATTTCAAGCCTGACACAAAACTTTGGTCGAGGAACTGACTTACAGATTCCAGACTCTGAACTTTGCAAGAAAGATTCTCATGTATTCGAAAATGAGGTACAATATTGTAGACATCGTGTCGATAGTGACACAATTTAGTGGACCACATTCTAGTAGGTCTCATACAGCATCTGCATCTTCTGCAGATGTGGAGGCTACAGCAGCAGCACTCAAGTAAAGGCAGGTGTGTGTTGTTTCACGGTTTCTGTATCCTGGGGGATACAGACATTTGACAGGCTGTGGAGGGGAGGGGCATTAAGTATCTGAACTTAATATCATGAGAAACTCTTAAGGGGGGATGGGTCAAGTACCCAGGTCATGTGATTTTATGGCAGCATTCAAAACTAAATTGATACTCTTATGTCAAACTCCGAAATGGTCGCCTACGTGGACAGAGACAAACATGAGTTTTATAATAAGGTTTTTCTTGTTAATTATATTTTGGGGGGATTTGCTTTTGAAATTATTGTTCTTTAAGGATAATTTAATGTATTCTTTTCGAAACATAATGAATTACATTAACACAACTTTGATAAACGGGCATTGAATGTTTGTATCCTGGGGGATACGTTGTCCAGATATGTATGTGTCCGGGTATGTGAACAGGCATATCAGTCTCAGACATACTTATGTTTGGAAGCCTAAACTTGACAGATAATCAATAATATAAAGGTGTTAAAAGTTGAATATGCAGTATTACTTGAATACCACTTTCTATTGATCAATACAGGCAACAAATAGTTAGAAGAGGGAGCGAACGACAGTAAAAGAGGGAGGATATTCAGGTAATGCTTAGAATAGTATAGTGAATTCTTATGTAAAAGATCCAGTGATAGATACAGCATCTGTCTGCAACAAAACATGATGTGTTGTGGGGCTGTGTTTAGCTCAGTGTTGAGGTTATAGCCATAATTGTAGGCGATCCTGGTTTGAAAGCTGCGCTGAGTGGTCCTATCCTCCACACACACTTGCACACACACAGAGCCTCAAAGAGTGGCTAATTGATTGCTTATAATGTGTTTTAAAAGTTCATAAATGAAATATTTGATGAATTGGTAAATGGCAAATGTATACCCTAAACGGGCAATGTATCCTGGGAGATACAAACTCTAAAATGAAAAATAAAGGTCATATTTTGAAAAAGATCATGAAATTGTGTTATTCTACCCTAGAAACATTAGAAAATAGCAATTTTTTTATTTTTCCCAAATTTTTATATATGCTTGCCCATTAAAGGGTTAAAGGAAGAGAAAGAAGAGCTTGATGCTCAAATCAAGTCAAATCAATCCTTGTATAGTGTCTTCGCATGCATTTCTGTGTTGTGATGTTCTAGATAACTAATTCCTCGCTATTAACCTTGCTGGTGTATTGTCTTTGTGACTGTCTTGCTACATGTCTGTTCAGTTGTGTTTTGTCTTTATGGTCGTTCTGCTGCATGTCTGTCTAGCTGTTTTATGCCACTGTTTTTAACTTGTACTTTTTTCACAGCCCTCTCCCCCTCTCCCCTCAAGAAGCTTGTGCTTTTTGTCAGGCCATCATTGCAAATAAGAACCTGTTCTTAATGATTTTTTGCCTGGTTAAATAAAGGTTAAATAAAAATAAAAATAAAATCAAAACTGTATGACGGATATGAAGCCAAAGAAAAGGCCAATGCCATAAGAGTGTCCTGATGCTGCACACGTACAGAGAAAGCTTCAAAGAAGGTAATCGTCTAAAATGCACAAGAAGAAACCATAGACAGTAAAAAGAAACATGAAAACACTCTTCAGGCCACCTAGAGTCATGGAAAAAAAATATTAGACCACTCCCAAAATGAACAGTGTGTCTAGTTTTACTATTTATAATAGGTATGTTTTTGAGTCTGATTAAATAATTTTTGTTTTGTTTTATTCTATCAACTACCGACATCATTTCTCCCAAAATTGAAAAAAAAGAAGTAATTTAGAGCTTTTATTGGCTAATGATTAAACTAGTCTAAATAACAGAAATATCAAGTCTTTTCAGAACTTGAATAATAATAATAATGCGTTTATAAATCAGTTTTTGTGGGATAATGTCAATGTTTAACCCCAGCAGTGGTTTTTATAATCTTCCTATAAAACCAGATGTGGTTCAGGTAAAGACCTGTAGAAAGAGTTGTGTTTGTGTTGATATTTAAAAAAGAAAAGAAAAGAATGACTGTAATACGTAGATATGCTTTTAAGAAACACTTGTGAAAGTGGTCTTCATTTTTTCCATGACTGTACATCAGATAGACCAAAGGCAGGAGACTCTTGTATAGCACATGTTTCATGAGAAACAACATGATGCCACAAAGTAGGACATTGAATAAAATTGAATTGAAAGTAATAAACTTTTCAACGTATAAGTAATTTGTTGTGGTGTTTGGTGCAAAAACGGTAAAAAGAGTCCTAAATGAAAAATATGACACAAGATAAAAAACAACAACAAGAAAGCAATGAGAATACATATAGCTACACATAATAATTTACCAATAAAACAATGTAAATATTTGAAATTAATAATAGAAAACTCTCAATTTAACTGGCTGAGTTATGGTTCTAGTGTGATCTATTGCCTAAATCCAGGATTTTTATCTAGTTATTGTTCTTTATACTTTTAGCCCTTTAAAAGCCAAGTTAGCTACTTTTCAGCTATAGCCTTTTCAGCATCACTCAACTTCTTCAGTTAATTCAGCTTTGTCATTATCATTCAGCTGCTTTCAGCATGCATCTTCCTCTTGAAAATGCCTTTCCTAGTTTTTCTTGCAGCACTGGTGGGTTCTGATAGTTAGTTATTAGGTTGTGTTGATTGTGATGACACGAGTGTCTTAAACTTCCTGTGCAGAAGGCAGCTGTGAGCAGGGAGAGAGAGAGAGAGAGAGGCTCCCTGCCTGTTATTGTTTACGGTCAGACTGATGCAAAGTAGGTCATGGGAAAGGGGAGCTCAGCCAGACACTCATTCAACTCTTGTGTACCGTCCTAGCAGCAGCAGTAGGTGGTCTGTGGGATCAGCGTCTCTGCGGTGTCATCACTGGTTTTCGGTGATCGCTGGATGTAAACATCAGGCAGGTAAATGTCACCACGGTTCTCTTTTATCCGAGGCTGCTGGCAGCTAAACGGAGCTAGCCAGCTACTGGAGGCTAGTAGGTCTGACTGGAGCCGAGCTCTCGCGCTGCCGCCGTTGCTGCTGACACTTTTTTTTATGACTCCACTCATAAACCATGACTGTTACTGCGGTCCATGTACTGAGATAAATGCTCTCTCGCACACAAAGAGAAAGCAGCCTGGGTTGAATTGTGATGCTGCTGACCTTGTTGTAGCAGCAGCCTGCTAACGCGACAGTGCAGGCGCTGCTCAGCGGGAAACGGTTGCTGCTCGCGCTAGCCAGGCTAGGCGGCTAACTGGAGTTAGCATTTAAAAAAAAACATCAACTCGACAAAGGGTAATATTGATTTTATCGGTGATGGTAATGACCTGCGGACTTGGAGCAGCCTATAACAGCGTGTTAGATGTAGGTTGAGTGGTTGGGGTGTCGAAGTGTTAATGGTTGTAGCTATGTGGTGGATAACATTGCTCCTCAAACCAGTGCGACAAAAGTCTTGAAAGATCCTCTGAAATAAAATGTCCAATTATGATGGAACTTAATTGCGAAGTAACAAAGTACTGAAGGTTTTGCTAATATCACGAAGTGTTAAAAAAGAAAGATGATCCATAGTAATACGAAGGAATGATAAAACATGTTATATCTGTATTATTAAGTTATCCTAGTGGTCATGCAGTGCAGAAAGCTACAAGATTTATTTGCCACAAACTGTCTGTGTCCTTCAAGGTTAACATGCCATTGTCTTTTCTGTCTTTCAGCAGCTGGACTGATGCTGTTATTCCAACATCTGGACTGAAACCTGAACTGCCAGTCAGGTTCTTCTGCCGGTGAGACGGTGAGCTGCTGCCATGTCTAGACGCAGCAGGAACAGTCGTGCATGGAGATATGTGTGGGGTGGGATACGGCGGGATGCTGATGCCAGGGCACTGGTACTGGCCTCTGAGAGTGACGAATGGAGCTATGACCGACTAGAGGTAAGAACAGATAGGAAGTGTTGGAGATTGTGTAATGTTTTGTTTGTGTCATATGATGCCACATCTTTGCACTCTAGGCAAATTATTGGGATGTGTCACCATGAGAAGGCTGGCAACATTCACCTCGAGTAGCCCCGGTCTTATTGAAAGCCTTTAGTTTGCCCGAGGCCGCGATCAACACTGTGTGATTGTCCGTGTCTGTCTGATGCTTGAAGCTAGAGGCGCAGTTGTTTACATGCTTTGTATCTGCACTAATAATAATTCCACAGAAGGGAGTGTACCATAATGTTGCTGCTATTTACTTTCAAATAGTTTATACTGTATATGTATCCAGGGCAACACTCCATTTGTTGACGTTTGATTTTGTGACTTCTTTTTGCCCCATGTCTCTCCAGTACAGTGATTCGGACTCTGAGGTGGACTTCTCAGCAGTGATGGTACCTCCAGTCCCCAGTGCAGTGCCTGTCACTGGAGAGTCCTACTGTGGCTGTGATTCCCAAGCCGAGACCAGCTACAATCCTCGTCTGCGAGGATTTCACCAGGTCAAAGACTGCCACTGTGGAGAGGACGATCAAGGTACCAGACAGCTGCTGCATTTCAAGGATTTACAAAAACAGCACACACCAGTCTTATGCTGAATAACACTGAGTTGCACCACTGTATCCGTGTCGTAACAGATTGATGATAAGAATGGTTTTATTTGTTAATTAGATAATGTGAAGGCCTTGAACAAATGACTTCTAATGTTTTAGAGTTTGACTGGGTGTGGGATGCCAGCAGCCGATCGACAGCAACACTACTGAGCTGTGACAATCGCAAAGTGAACTTCCACTCTGAATACAGCTGTGGCACAGCTGCAATCCGTGGCTGCAAAGAGCTGGCTGAAGGACAGCACTTCTGGGAAATCAAGATGACATCCCCAGTGTATGGAACAGACATGGTGAAGCTCTTCCCCTTAGCTCCTAACATTGATTGATTGATCTGCTCTTGTTGTGTTGAGGTCATTAAAAAAAGGAAAGTAGCTAAGTTAATTTGTTTTCTAAAAATATTTCTTTATTTCTGTACAGATGGTTGGTATCGGCACATCTGATGTCAACCTTGACAAATACCGACACACGTTCTGCAGCCTGTTGGGAAAAGATGCAGATAGCTGGGGTCTTTCCTACACCGGTAAGTCCAACACAACATGATGCAATACACCATTGGTATGATATAGTGGTTATTATATGAGTTAGACATCACTGGTCATTGGTTTCTGTTTTCAGGCTTGTTGCATCATAAAGGAGACAAGATGAACTTCTCATCTCGGTTTGGACAGGGCTCCATCATCGGAGTCCATCTGGACACGTGGCACGGCACACTCACCTTCTTCAAGAATCGGAAGTGTATAGGTATGTAGTACCAACAAACATGGTCCACTGTTGATGAGAGGGCTGGTGGTTTGAATCCTGTCTTAATTACACAATAATTCAGATTTGTAGGCATACACGATCTTGTTCTCTTTTAATATTAACGGGTTACCACACATGATTCTGAACAGAGCCACTGGGCTGCTATGGCTGTCCCAATAGTGGACACAGAATTCAGTCAGGCAGATATTTGAATGCAAAATTGGGAACCAAAACTATATATGGCTACATGAATGAAGCGTACAGGTATATATCAAAAGACAATGCAGAGCATGTTTCAACACAGGTTATATGTATATGCAAAACTAGAAGAGCTAGACATGTGCACATTTATTCAAACTGGTTTCTGTGTGTTGTGGTGTTGGAGCAAGAAATCCCACGAAATCCTTAACATTTTTCCAACCTCGCTCTCTCTCGCCAGGTGTTGCTGCCACGGAGTTACAGAATAAGAGGTTTTATCCGATGGCATGCTCCACAGCAGCAAAAAGCAGCATGAAGGTGATCCGGTCCTGCTCTGCTCCCACCTCCCTGCTGTACCTTTGCTGCGCTCGCCTTCGCCAGCTGCTGCCAGACTGTATAGACACCCTGGACGTGTTGCCGCTCCCGCCGGGACTTCGTCAGTTGCTCCACAACAAACTGGGTTGGGTGCTCAGTCTCAACAGCGGCACCACAGATGAAACCCCAGAAGGGCCCGAGCGCACCTCACAATTGCCTGTCCCTCCCTTGGCTGGACCGTCCTCCTCTGAGAGCGACTCGGAGGGCTGCACGTCCGACCCCGAAGCCTGCCAGAGGAAACGATGCCGCTGGACATGACTAGACCGCTTGAATCCTACCTCCTCTTAAACACTGGCAGAGGTCACTGCCCTATGGCATCTAGAGATACCACTCGCCTGCCTCAAGGTTTCCTCAGCGTCAGTGTTAAGACAGTGGTGAAGAGAAGAACCAGGGTCGGTCGGTAGTGGTACATAGGTAGAAAACTGTGACGGCAGCATTTCTGCCTGCACATTTTATTACTGTGATCTTCTCATGCCATTCACGTCTTCATGCTCGTCATATGTTCAATGCCCTCAACCCGCTTCAGTAATAAGTGAAAAGATATAGTGTTATTTTGTTAGCTAGCATTTGTTACAAATCTGTTGCCATTAATCAGTGGGGGTAAGTGAAATCTTATGGCGAGGTTCAGTAAACTGTACAGTGTGACACTGAAGAAAAATATGGCCACATTTTTAATGGTCATTGTGGTGTATTTGCAGAAAGGGGGGTTCATGAGGCGAGAGACAGCATAGGTATTTTCTGTGTTTTTATCCTGTATGCAAATAATGTATATTGTTCTCAACCTGAATGCTATTCATGCATTATCACAGTAATGTTTTACCTGTGTTACTGGCACCTGTGATTTTCAGGTCTGCAAAGTGAGAATCTGTAGGTATTCTGTATTTTTTTACCTACATGTGACAGTACTGAAGCTAAAACTTTAACTGTCAGAACGTCAAAAGACGCGTCAGAGGGAGGTGGAATGAACCTGAGTGCACTTTGCAACTTTTTAATCCTCCAATAATGAAATTATTTTCTTTTTGTCTTTCATCATGTTCCTTCTGTTGTCCTTTCTCATCACATTATTAATGAAATGTCTCTAGTGAAATATTTGTTACATTTATTGCACCATCAGCCTGTCACCAGCCTTTCAAAGTCTCCAGTCAAAATCATGTCGGCTGTTTGTAGAAACAATAGATTTCCTTATTTCTAACAGAGTAAACCAGTGTAACATTGTTCACTATTGCTCTTTTAAATCTATCGGAAGGCAAATAATGTCTGTCGCACCTTGCAAGCAACTGTTCATTGCTGTTACACTTTATCGTTTCTTAAAAGGTCTTTAAAATGTTATCCAATTTGATTGACAAAATATGATTATGATCAGATTGTAGTGTTTTTTTGTATTGCTATGTTTTTGCAATGGCCTTCTTTTGGTTTTCCTCAAGGCCTTTCTCCATGTCTGTCCTTAACAACTCCTACTGGCTCTACTTTACTAAGGCCACGCTCAATTTTAAATCCCTTCAGTATCACTCAGTCCCTCCTGGCCATGGCTGTTGAAAGGTGCTGTTGAGAGAAAACTTTGTGTGTTTCTAACTGTCTTTTATATCTGTGTTGTATGTATATTTTAAATATGGGTAAAAACACAGTTAAAATGTTGAGGACATGAAAGGACAGTAAAGAGGTGGACTGTGTCACCCGGGTGGTCTTGCAGGACCTTTCAGGAAATGTTGGAGATGTTTTCCAGGCACCTTTTAAGTGGGACTGAGTGATCACAAAAGGTCAATATATATTAATTGATCATGAATGGCTTAGGAGGGGAGTATTTCCTCTGGGTCAGATATCTAAATAATCCTTTGTTTTACTTTCTCCTGAGCACCAAATCATGACAATGTATGTTTAACAGTGTTTGACTCAGGTGTTGAAGCTACACAGTTTGCTAACTGTCGCCTCAGTCTGATCACGTTCACTCCTCGAGCTCTTGGTGTAAAGCAGATATACACAAAGATTTAAGGTACTATGCAATACAAGCATTTTCTAATGGTTGTCAGAAAGAAGGGGCGAGGTGCTGTGATGGAGACACCGGCACAACGACAGTGGTGATGGTACCAGAGGACCATGCTCATCAGTCATGAGTAGTAACTTCATTCTGTCCAGTTGTGTAATGATTTGTCAGGAACCCCTCTCTGTAGATCCAGATGTAACCATGATGAGGTTAGTAACTGTAGTCCAGCACATGCATTTTTCTGACTTTTTTTCAGTGTATTTTGTCTTCACAACAATGCATCCATGCACTTTTTCTTACTGTCATACTGTAAATAGGAAAATTCAAAGTGTTTCTTCTATACTATGTCATATTAATAATACTGTGTGTAAAGGCCTTTACTGGTCTTTTTCTGTATCTGAACTGATCAGCATGATTTTCAGCTGAAAATAAAATGAACGCTAAATATGCACAAAGGACTGGGCTGGATTACTACTACTTTTAGTATTTTAGATGGTCTGTTTTTGTATTGAAAGTTACAGATATGGGAACAACTCGGTAGACTTCTAGTAAGCAGACTGAATCTTGTTTTGAGTGTTTTGCAGCAGCTGCCAATGAGTCATTGCAAGACAGACATCCTTCCTGTCCTGTGCAAATTAGCTAGAAAAGTCCTTGTTTTGCCAGCAGTAAAAATGTTGTTCCTTGTTCCACATGTCCAGCTTGATTACAGCTTCAGTATAAATTTGTAACAGGGGCCCCAGAATTCCTAGCAACGGCCCTGCGTATGTCAACATGTTACTATGTATGGGTAAAAACCAGTGGACAAGCTGTCCTCTCCATTTACTTTTAAGACAAAATAAATAAAAATTATACTGGCACTTGTTAGCTGCAGGCCACATGTTCAGCATGTAAAACTCTTGAAGGTTTTTCATTTTTAGATGATTTATTTCTAAATTGAAAACTGTAACTTCAAAAACTTTCAAAATAAGAGTCTGTAATTTCAAAATAATCACACATGATTCATTCTTTTTTTTTTTTTTAAACGGAACTAATTCCTTTGAAGATTATGACATCACACATAATTCCTTTAATGTTAAGAGTTACTTCAGTGTTTGGGGAACTGAAGTTCGCCAGTCATCGTTCACACACGGATGATTTTGAAGGTTGCACCATCTGAACGGTGCTGTGTGCTTTGCCTGCTTGTTGAGGTCAAGTCACATCGGTCTTGATCAGGTATTGTACTATTAATATTTGAATGTTATAAACAGCGTCTTTAGTTCAGCAATAATCTGTTTGAGCCTGTCAGCTGTCGTCAGTTCATTAAGTGACTTTTATTTGTGGGTGAGTTGTTTTCACGATGTAAATCCTGCTAACAGCTAGCTCAGGTTAGCTGTGCTGTAACGGAGGAGCAGTGTGATGTGTTGACGGTCTGCTCGTACAGCTCGGGTTCACTTACAGACATGAGTTTCCTCTGTAATCATCAAACAACAGGAGACTTAAGATTATATATAATTTCTTTATGGACAGTTGGACACATAGTCCATGTGACAGCTAAGAAAATGAAAAGACAGACAAGGAATGGGAGGAAGTACATTCTACAGTACACAACCATAAGTTACAATTGCCATTAAAAATGCATTTCATATATATATACACAAATCATACATATCAATAAAGCATGTATGAGACAACATTTACTTTAAAAATATTGATTGAATAGACAGTGAATGTGTTTTCTATCTTGCAGAGCAAACCAGGGTTGTGGAGGAGCCAACAGCAACAACACAGCCATGGTGAAGAAAAAACAGGTGCGTCTCATCGCAGAGATGGCTCGGAAGATCCGGGCATATCGGGAACTGAAGTCCCGACCACGGGAGTCCCAGAAGTACGCCCTGGACTATGACACCATGAAGCGCCCCCTCACTGGGAAGAGGCTGCCGGTGCTGGCCTGGCAGGACGTCAGCAGGGAGAGCCGCCTCTTCTCCCTGCTGGCCGGCATGAGGATGTTTGGAGTGGGCCGCCTCTTCACCCGTAAGTCCTGGATCGAGGACCACAGCGAGCCCAGCTACTGGCAGGTCACTAAGGTCAAGGTGGACTACACGGCTGAGGTGAGAGTGGCCGCATATATCCACTGTGTCTTTGTGTGACGTCTGCATGTTGTCACGATTAATGAATGTAGTGGACCAGACTCACTGACGAGATCGAATACAACAATGTCCTGTAACCAAAGCACAACTTGTTTCTCCTGGTTTCTAGAACATGGATCATGGCAGGGCGTGGGGCATCCTCACCTACAAAGGTAAGAGTGCAAGAAGAAGGTGTAATGTATTTTTCTCTTATTGTTTATTATGTTGGAAGATGTGTATCTATCTATCTGCTTGTAATACATTGCCTTTGTTAACTTTGTTTTGTGCAGGAAAACAGGAGAGTGAGGTCCAGGAGATGGACAAGGTCATGTACCATGATTGGCGGCTGGTTCCTAAACACATGGAGCAGCAGTTAAAGGAGTTTGTGCCACTACCCGAGCCACCTACGCGCTCTGTCCCCTACCCACCGCTCCTCCGCGCCATGCTGCTGGCCCAGCACAAAAAATCAACAGGCCTGGTCCTGGAAGAGGAGCCTGTCTTACCGTTACAGAGGGACGTCCAGTTTAACAGTGACTATTTCCGCAGGCAAGAGCAAGAGAGGGGAAGCAGAGAGGGGACAGCGGTGTGATTCTCCTCGGTGAATCTTGGACACTGTGAACTAAATCACTTTTGACAAATGGACAACTTCTTCTATCCCTGTACATTTGAAGCACATGCTTCAAAGTCCTGGACTTATATAAGTTCTCTATTTTCACCTGAAGGAGGCCTCTCTGTGTCTTTAACTGTATTTGTGTAATGTGCTAAATATTAAATTGGATGTAAAATATTAAGGCCACTCTAATTGAGTTTTGGGTGCAGTATTTTTTGTGCATGCATTATAGACCACCAGGCTTTCAGCATTTAGAATACACAGTAAATACACCCAAACTGGACACACACTTTAGACATGACTGGGTCTTCCACTGAATAATAATGAATAATCACTTTATATTTGTTTACTTTAGGGGGTCAAAGCCTTTAGAAATTAATCCAGCTGTATGTTTTCTATTATATAATCCAGACTGGAAGACTACCTTTATTTCTACAATTTAAATGGAAGAATCCTGAACAGTTTCACAGTGAGATTTTCAGTATGACTGAAATGCTTCACAATGTTTTTTTTTTTGTCTGCCAATCACATGTTCAATCATCAACTAACTAATCAATAAAAACACTGACCTTGGGAGGTCAATAGGGGGCTATGTGAGCCCTGGGAAGAACTGGTCATGATAAACAGTGTCATGTCAGTGAGCTACATGAAGCAGGTATTTATTCGCTTAAAACATTTTAGTTTCATTCATGTCGACGGCCAATCTGTTCTCGGCGGGACGGAGCCTCCAGAACTCGCAGGTGATTGGCTGAGGGCGTTCTCGTACCCGCCTCTAGTTATTTCCCTTAGCAACGTACGTGTTTACGTGTGTGCGTCACCTTCCTTGCCCCCGCGCCTTGAAGTTGACTTCCATCGTGCTCCGTCCACCGGCGGCAACCAACCGACCATGATCTGCCTGTTTCTGTCCATATTCGCTTACTTCTTCCAGTCAGGTTGGTGATAAATCTCTTCTCAGCTCTCCTGCCACGGATCTACGGTTCACGCCGGGTAAATCATGCTCACGGTGTCCGCCATGCAGCCGGAGCCGGAGCCAGGCTGACGTCGCCTTGGCTAGCGGCTCCAAAGACAGCAACAATGGAGACACGGACCCGTCACAAACTTTCAGAGAGCCAGTGTAACTGCTGTTGTCTTTACTGGGAAGCAAGGTAGAGTCGTTAATGAGCGTGAAGTGTGGCTAATAACACGAGTTATGAACGAACCTAACTGTAGTGCCAGTGTGTTAGCATGCAGCTTTCGTGGCACAGCCATATACTCGTGTCCGCGTGTGGCCGATAGTCCAACCAGCTCCTAATCCAGCAGCAGTGGAGTCATGTCTCCTATTAATAGACCGTGTGGCGGCTGGGCTGGGTGCTGCTGCTGGAGGAGCCGGAGCTCTGCAATGGGCCCGAGAAAAAGGTCACAGCGAGACCTGCACAAACTTGAAGACTTGGTCGTGAAACATGCACGGATTGGTGAATGTGGTGAGACACACCGCAGGAAACCAATGGGTTTTATTTATAGTGAAGCCAACCGGGAGCATGTGAGGCTTGTTGCAGGGACTGTCAAAATGTGCAAGTTTCAAGCCGTCGTCCCAGCTGAACGTGTGTGAAAGTGGCCTTTAAGGACCTCGTAGTGTTTTGTTTTTCTTTACACTAACAAATAACAGACAAAATCTTTTGAGATGCATGAGGTTCAAACCTGTGTGTGCACTGCAGCTTTGTGTGGTTCCTGTGCCCATCTTTGAACGTGGATTTACCCTTATATAAACAGCTGTCGCAGAATCTAAGTGTCAGCTTCAGGAAAATGTCAACACTTGGTCTTGTATTAATGGCATTAATGATCCCCTTCCCTGTCACACCAAGGTGCATGGAAGCTGTTTTGGTTGTGTGTTTTGCACTTTTCAGTTCAAACACAGCAGGGGTTGGTTGGGTTTCCTCTTTTATTTATTTCTGACATGTGTCACTTGTGGTTCCAGGGTGGACTGGGGTGAATGAGCGGACCTTCATTGCTGTGAAACCTGATGGCGTGCAGCGGAGGCTGGTGGGAGAAATCGTGCGTCGCTTTGAGAAGAAGGGCTTCAAGCTAGTGGGCCTCAAACTAATGCAGGTATGTGGACTCTTGGTGTTTTTATTTCCTCTCCCTCAGTGATCAAGGCCAGTAGAATTGATGTAATATTGACTGTGTTTGTGCATCAGGCGTCTGAGGAGCTTCTGAGGGAACATTACTGGGACCTGAGGAGTAAACCCTTTTTCAGTGGACTGATCACCTACATGAGCTCAGGACCAGTTGTTGCAATGGTGAGATTCCTAAACCTACTGCGTCCTCACACACAGCAGCAAATATACCCAGGGGGCAAAGCAAAAAAACAGACACGGAGATTAGAAATGATATCTAGGACCTTCAACATTAAAACCTGGGTGGATCCCCCTCTTTTTGGTCATTTTGCTGGGGAAAGTGTGTAAATGCAAATATTTGGGTATTACAATGGCAAAATAGTCATACAACTATAAAATTTGGCAGAGAGTATCTTGACACATAGGGAAGGCAAGAAAAAAGATTCTGGGGTTTACTGCAACTTGATTTTAAGATATCACCCTCAACATCCCAAAAAAGACCAAAAAAAGTACTGTCCGCCTGACAAATTCTCATGGAAATTATTATTTTTCAGCACTTTATGGAGAACATCATGTATATAGAAACTTTCTTTACTTCATAAGCTTCAATTTGAGTCCAAGCTAGCCTTTCTATAGCTACTGGAAAGCTGCAGGCTGTCTCCAAACAATGCAACACCTATTGTGAAAAACTCCATGAATACATGGTATTCCGGGATCTCCCCAAAATGAACAGATAGAGAGAGAAGACTGTTGGCCACAGCAAGTGGGGGTTTGAAAGAAAGGCTATCTTGGACTCAAATGGAAGCTTAGAATTAAAGTAATTTTCTATATAAATGTTAGGTATAGATTTCTCCATAAAGTGCTGAAAAATAATTGTGAGAATTTGTCATTGTTTTTTTGGTCTTTTTTGGGATGTTGAGGGTGATATCTTAAAATCAAGTTGCAGTAAACCCCAGAATCTTTTTTTCTTGCCTACCCCTATGTGTCAAGATACTCTCTGCCAAATGTTATAGTTGTATGACTATTTATGCCATTGTAGTACCTAAATATTTGCATTTACATACTTTTGCCAGCAAAATGACCCAAGAAGGGGGGTTTTGGACCCCGTAGCTTTCCTGCAGCTAGTTGACCAGGTTGTCCACCCAGGTTTTAATCCTTGAAGGTCCTAGATATCATTTCTGGTGGACAACCTTTTACAACGCTCCGTGTCGGTTTTCCAAAAAGATGGGACTTTGCCCCCTGGGTAATATGTAATAATTGAGGCCTAATGAGGCAGAAACATTTCATACACTCCCACAGACACTGTGGTCATTTTGTTGAGGGTGTGATTTGGATATTGTCCTTATTAATGAGTCATTAATGTGTGTGTTTCAGGTGTGGCAGGGTCTGGACGTAGTTAAGACTGCACGGAAGATGTTGGGAGAGACCAACCCTGCAGACTCGCTGCCAGGAACGATCCGGGGAGATTACTGTGTGGAAGTGAGCAGGTAAGATCACCTGGGAGAGTTAGATTTGATCTGCATGTATTCTGATTGGTTAGATCATCGACCAATCAGAATATGACTACACACCAGCATTCTGAACAGTTTTACAGAAATGGTTTATAATATAACTCTTGCAACCTGGAGCTGCTCTGTGTGGCTAGTTCCTGTTTGTGTGTCCTGATCGTGTTTGTTTTGGCTGTGCGTTGCAGGAATGTGATTCATGGCAGCGACTCTGTGATCAGCGCCCAGAAAGAAATCTCTCTGTGGTTTCGTCAGAGCGAGCTTCAGTGCTGGGAGGACAGCAGCAGCCACTGGATCTACAACTGATGCTCCGTATCCACCGCCTGTCCTCCGTCCTCTAGGTGAACCAGTGGTTTTTCCATGTTAGTCTCGTTACAAGATGGCTCTCATCGTACCTCAGAGGATTATTTTTGGCTTTATTAGCTCGTAGCCTCATGAGATGCCATGTCATCGCTGCCTTGCTGGATCTCACAGCTGCTTTTCATACATTTAAATTTGTATCGGTGCAAAGTGGAAGTATTTCAGAGGTGACATGACTTTACAAAGCAAAAAAATGCACTAAATGGGCAATAACTTGATGCCGTTAGCTTGTTACAATTCATTGTAGTTTTATGCATAGTCCAGAACACTAGCTCATGTTCGCAGTAAGCAATAAGCTCGGATCTGAAGCAATAAAAGGTAAGGATTCAGAAGGTTTCATTCAAAAGGTACAGGAAACGTTGTCACCCATTTTTAAAAAAAAAGAAGAAAAAATTATCCGTCCATCCTTAAGCTGCACTGCTGACAATCTCCAGTAACAGAGGGCGAGGGTGGGGTTCACTTTGACAGGTTGTCAGTCTAGCCCAGGGCGACATATAAAGGCAAATAAAGCACATACAAACACACACTACACTCAAACCTACAGGCAATTTAGAGACACAAATCAACCTTTCTTTGGACTGTTGAAAGAATTCAGAAAACCCACACATACACAGAAAGAACATGTAAACAAACCCAGACAACAGCGACACCGTGCCACACTTTCCATATCATCATTTTCATATGGAAATGATTTTGCAACAGATTAAGCATCAGGGGGATTGTTCAGCATTTTGGCATTTTACTCAATACTCAACACATAGATATTGTGTCCATATTTCCTGCAATTTGATTGGTTTACTCTTCTATATTAGTCCTTCCAACAAGAACCCCTAAAATATGTGAGCAACTAATAATAACCAACGCCATTGTTGCCTTTTTTGCACATTCATGATTGTCAGTCTCCTGTACCTTTTTTTTTTTTTTTTAAATAAAATATCTGTAAGGATGTAAACACAGATCACATGACTTGAAACTACTTGAATACAATTATGGTTGTAAGTTTTAAAGTATGATGCCTGATAGCTTTCTTGCTTTTGAATGTGGTTTTGTAATTTCATTCTGTCAAACTCAGTGAACAGCATTTAATTAACTAATATCATTAGTTTCATGGACAATGTGATTTCTTCCCATCAGCACCTGGCCACATTCATGCTTTTATAAAAAACACCTGCTGTGATGCTGAGTGACTGTATTGAAATTGTCAGAAACAGTAAATCTGATCTTAAAATGGCTTTTTCTAATCTGTTTATTGTGCTTCAGTGTTCTGCAAAGTGAGACATGCACCACACGTCGACTTTAACCGTTTTCAGCACACAAATATGTTTAATATTTAATTCACACAGAGATCAATGCATGAATTTCCATACCGAACAAAGAGGATGGGCTTCAGTGTGTCTGGAGATTTACAGTAATGCCTGTACACAGACCGACAACACGCCACCGTTCGCCTGCTTCACACCAAACCGTCCCATCGACAGCCAATCAGAGGAGAGACACGAGCTTCACACTGAACCAATGACAAGTTGCGCTCGAACCCTTGACCTCGCTCATGCGATTTTAACATGTTGACATGCTCTGACCTCACCAACTGAGTCCTCTGACATTTTTTTGCTTTACACCAGATATTTCCTCTCACTGTTTGAGGTCGGAAACGTCCTGAATCAGGACGCTGTAAAATAGAGTAGAGATGGGGATGCAAAACATTTTAGGTCGACTTCTGAGTGGGATTATACATGTAGTAATTTTGACTTTCAGTTTGTTTCCTGTTCTTATTTTCACTTGCCCTCAAAATGTCCATGACAACGTAAACCATCATACAAGCTTCAAGCCAAAACAGCATTTCAATATCTCAATCTCTGAACAATCAGGGTCCGTATCAGGCCATAAACGGTTATAGATTTCTGATCGGCTGTCAGAAAAAAATCAGACGGATTTCTGGTGGAAATGCAAATCAGTGTTGTCATTCACTTTTTTTTTTTTTTCATTTTCTTTCTTTTTTTTTGGTACAACTGTGTCATGTTGGGGCACTGAGCTTTAAGACGAGGTGGAGGTTTTCACAGATGACAAACTAAATGGAGGAGGGGGAGTAACTGTGGGGCAGATGCAGGACAATTGAGGTAAATATAGAGGAGATACAGTGTGCTTACAGGGTGAATATAAGAGCGTTACAGAGGAGGGAGGTAGTTATGAGGCTGGGTTACAAGACTCATGAAGATAGTTACAGTGTCCTGTGAGGGACAAACAGGATGGCAGGCAGGTTACTAGATCAGAGGAGGTACTTACAAGTCATTAAAGTTACAGGGGGGGGGGGGTGACGGGGCGGGAGGGGATATAATAGTTATAAGGGACAATACACAGCTTGGAGGGTCATTTTAGAGCCGGGGTGGGTGGGGGGGGGGGTCTTTTTACTTGACCTGGGGTAATTACAAGGTTTGGGTGGCTGGAAGCTTTTGGGGGGCAGGAGGAAGAAGTTGCTTTAAGGAGGTGGGTGGGGCATTAAAGCAGATTCAGGTGTCACTCAGGCACGTAAGACACCTGCCAGACGATGATGTGGCTGCGCTCGGCTTTGCACAACGCAGGTTTCATTTGTGAAGCTCCGCCCCCGCTGCTGTCTCCTTCTTCTGTCTCATCGTCCTCTCCATCACCTGAGGAACAAATAACAAACCTTTAAGAGCCGAGCTGAAGTAACGATACAAAATACCTTAAAATAAGTAAAAGAGTCTAGAGTTGAATTTGATCAATTTATTTTGAATTTATCTTTTACACTAAGCTTTAATCCAGTGATTTGTTATGGAGATGGAGGGGTTAGAATAAGAGCTTGCTGCCCTCCAGTGGTCAGATCAATGGTTTCAAATTCTTACCTATACGGAAGTCGATGTAGCCCTCTCCTCCGCTCAGCACCAGTACGTTGTGGACACTCTGGGCCTCGGTCTCCGGCGGCGCCGTGGAGCCCTGTCCTTCTGATGGACTGTCCAACACGCTGCCGTTCAGTGTGGCCAGAACGTTTCCTGTCACACACACACACAGGACAAACATGTTGAAACCTGGGCAAGATCTAGTTTTTACATTCTTAAAATTACATGACACTTTACTTCCAGATGTTTCTGTTTCAGATGATCTGTAACACCCTTATTTTAATTTTCACATTTTAGTTTTAAATTATATTATAGTATTTTTATTTGTTCCTATTTAAGGGTTTCTGTTTTTTTTACTCTTCCTTTTTGTTATTGTTTTCACTTCTTAACAGCTCAACATTGTTTTTTCTTGTATTGAGAACCTTTCCATTTTTCCGGTGTCTGGTTATATTGTAAATGAGTCTAATGTATGAGTTAGGGTTAAATGAACAATGTAAAGAAGTACTACAGAATAATAGCCAATGTGTAATTTGACTCAACATAGTGAGTGATCATTCTTTATATAAATAGAGGACAGACAATTATCTTTTTAGTGGACTGAATGTTTAGTGGGCTGCAATGAACACATAAACGGCATTTTACAAAGCAGTTTTTTGTATGAAAGCTGCTTTAAATCCTGTGAAGGAGATCATGTGGCGTCATCAGCTGACAGACGGATGTCGTGCCTACCGGGTACAGAGACGAAGAACTTGACAGCATCTCGGTGTCCGTGGAAACATAGCTGCGCCTGGGCCATGGAGCAGTAGGGGATGAAGCTGCCGCTGCTCTTCTCGGAGCCGCCGTCGTCTCCGTACACGTGGATCACTCCGACGGAAGATGTGGGAGACACCTTGTTGGCTGATGGAGAGGGACGGCAAAGGGGTGAGAAACCGACCGAGCTGCAATGTTTACTCGCAAAATGATGTGGTGACATGACACAGGCAAAAATAAATATCAAAATACACCCATAACATCCATTAACCAACAAAAAAATGAAAAGTTGCAGAGTAACCCAAAATGTTTGAGACAGCTAAATCACACCCATTGCAATGCATGCAGCGGATCTGGTGTGCACAAATAGATCTTAAAGTCACAGATAAAATAATAAATGACAAATCACATGCAAAGTAACCGACAGATAAAAGCATCGTTCTGATGAAGAAAACAAAATAAAATCATATCACTCTAAATATTTGGTGATCATCAGCTAAATATTCAAAGACACAACGTGGTGTCTTTGTTTCAGGGAACATGAGGGATGGAGCAGATGAGGGCAGGAAGGATCACAGCAGCAGGGGGTCGGGAGCTCTCCCACTTACCCCTCAAACCCAGGAGTTGTCCCCGGTGAAGGACCACCGCTACAGAGGAGGAGGGGGAGGAAGAAGAGGAACAGGAGGAGGAGGAAGAGGAGAGAGAGGACAGTAACAGTAACAGTTACAACTGTGAAAGAGGTGAAACCACCAGGTTGTGGAGGAATGAAAACAAGAGGATGGAGTAAAGTGAAGGAGTTGACGGGCAGAAAAAGGAGCTGAAGAACAACAGAGACCAGACAGCACTGACGTACGAGAGGGTTGGAGTCAGTTCAGGCCTCCTAATTAGATTTTACACTGATACAATTTGATAAATTTGATCATGAAGTTAGTTTGTGCGGTGGGTCAAAGAACAAATCCTTCTTTCTCACATTGTTGTGCACGAGAGGCTGGTGGGAAAAATTTACATCGTCGGTTCACAGACACACGGTCCTCTTTGCAGAGATATTCAATTAACATTATGTTACAGCATCATTTCTTCAGTTTTGATCCCAAATACATGTTCTGATAAAACAAACTTCAGATTGACTAAATTCCTACAGCAACATGTTAACTACAAACAAACTAAATAGTGGCATCTCCAGACCTAATGAAATACATCCTAATGAAGAAATTACACTGGAGCCTGAATAGAAAAACAAAAACATCTACAAACAAATACTGTGGTCAAAAAAATGAATCCACAGCTCTTTGTATTTGCTCTGGGAACGAGCATGAGCAGATCATTTGTTTTCCATCATCTACATTTTATATCATTTATAAAATCTAAGTGATTATCCTATTTATCTCCCTTCAACTACATTAGTTGTGCATCTACACCATGTGTTTTGTTATGTAAAACTTCCCTCCAAGATTGAATCCAAGTGACACATTGGAGTCAAAAACGTAACCAACTTATGAGCTACTTTTGCAGATTTTGTTGCGTCGACCTGGTTGTATAATTCACAATAACTCACTTTCTGTCAGCGGTATGGAGATGATCACCCCGTTTCCAGTTCCGACCCAAAGACGGTTTCCCCCGATCAGAAGTGCCGTGATTCTCACGAATGAGAACCCCAGTTTGCCAGTTCCTGTGAATTACAACCACACACGGTGAGATGAAGATTCAAGCGTGTTGTTGTGAAGCCCCAGGTTACAGATAAGGACAGTTGGATTCTCACCCAGCATCTTGCTGACGTATGGCTCGATGTCCACATCCTGGAGGTGCTGGTGTGTGTGAGCGTGATAGAGACGAAGGGTTGAGTCGAGCCGGATAGACACCCACACTCCGTCGCCGATCCACGCCAGCTGCCGCACCTGGCTCTCCCTGCGGGGGTGGGCGTCGAAGGACTTCTACAGCGAGAGACAGAATTGCATCAAACTGCTGCGCCCGAAAAACAAAAAGGAAAGCGTTGATTTTTTTAAAACTCGTTTGTGACGGTCGTTTGCTCATCACTCACCTCGATCTGCATGCTCTTGGGCTGGATGACGTGGATCTTGTTCTTGTAGCCGCACCACACCTTGTCGTGGACCACAGCCATACAGCGAATGGAGTGATGGGGTCGACCGAGGTCCATTAGGTGATAGTTGGACAGATCCCACTGGCCGTCTGTTGACACAAGCACACAACGCACAAGACATAAGACTATTTATTAATCCTACACATGGGAAATCTGGTTGCTACAGCAGCATTTGTAACATACAAGATTAAAAAAAATGTGCAAATATAGAGCTATAAAAACAATGTAACTATTGGGCATAAATAAATAAATAAATAAATAAATAACAACTGTACAACTGTAACAACTGTGTGAATACAGCCTAAATAGTGGAATGAAAAAAAACACAGACACATTCATGTCTACACCATACAAACCGAGCGCTTAGTGTCCTGCTGATCAATGAAGTTGTGACACAAACTTATAAAAAAACTAAGATTCTCTATTTTACATGGATGGTGAATGAATGGTGGTTAGGCTAATGATTGAAGCTGCTTCTTTCAGTCTGTATACTACAGTGTACTGTGGCGCCAACAGCAGCCACAGCAATGCGCAGGATCCCCATGGAAACAAATAGTGAAAATGCCAAATACCCTCTGATCTATGGAAGATGGCGAGGGTCCCGTCGGCGAGGGCGACCAGCACACGACCTTTCACGTGCCTGCAATCAGAGGGAGAACAAAGACTGTAGGCCAAACAGAGATCCAAGAAAAGCATTTCTGATCCTAAACTACACAAGCAACCAGCCCTGTGATTAGACATCATGTAACCACTGGCAGCACTTACACCAGACTGAGCACTGAGTCTTTGAGTTTGATGGAGTGGAGACACTTCTTCCAGTTTCCAACGGCAGAGTGGACGTAGAGCCTGAGTAGGGAGAACAGAGTTACTGTCTGTATCGTTCTCAGGCAGGGCATGACATTGATGTGCAGTGTGTCTTATATAATAATAATAATTGATATTTTATTTATAGGTGCCTTTCAAGGGTGTCAAGGTCACCTTACATGAAAAACAACATAATAAATAATAAAGACAATTAAAGGAGACATATTATGCCCCTTTTCCACAAATTAAAATAGTTCCAAGGTGTCTTTAAGGCTTGTCTGTGACATGCTTTGGTTAAAATACTCCAAGGATCAAATATCACAACTCTCAATTTTTTGTCCACTCAAAACAGCCCAGTTCAGAACAGCTGGTTTGAGTGTCTGTCCCTTTAAAGTATATATATTTTTTGGCTTTTTATGCCTTTATTTGACAGGACAGTTAAGAGTATGACAGGCAGAGATGGGGGAATGACATGCAGTATAGGGCCGTCCGATGCGGGATTCGAACAGGCGCCGCCTGCAGCGAGGACTGTAGCCTCAACACATGGGGCGGGTTAAACACCGCCCCAAGTGTCTGTCCCTTTAAATGCAAATGAGCCACTGTCTGCCCCACCCTGCCCCTGCTACTGGAACTAGGTAGGGGTAGTATTATGCAAATTTGAAAACTAATGACATCATAGTCAGACAACCGAGGGAACAGCTTGTAAAACCACATGGATTTTAACCTTATGCACATTACAGATTCTTTTGTCACGTTTTGGGGGACGGAAGGCAAGACAAACACCCAAATATATGTTAATTAAAGAGCCTTCAAAATGTGATTTTACCATAGTATGTCCCCTAACATATAACTGAAATACAAAAAAGACAATGCAATGAACTCACCAGCCGTTCTGGGCCCCGAGCCACATGGTGGGGGCCACGCTTGTGTAGTTTTTAGCCTCTTCACCTCCGTCCTCTGACTCTGGAGGCTGAGACGTTTCCTCTTTGGACTGACCCGTGCTCCTGTGAGACACACAAACAAACAAACAAACATTTTGGTTTGGGTTCCAAGTGGAGGACTTGGACACAAACTGTGTCTCATTCCTGAGGACGGTCTTTACGTGGACTTTGATCTGTCACCTGTCGGAGGCGTCTGAGTGACGAGGCTGGGGGTCGGTGAAGATGTGCTCTGTGAACGGTCCTGAAGGTCCAGATCCCATCTCTGTGTGGCTGGCTGTGGACTCTGACACCTCGGTGGCTTCGGTGGCCTCCTCTGCCGACTGTGCAGGGTGAATCTTGGCGTGCATGGGGGGAGCGGTGGGGGCTGCGGCACAACAACGCCGAGTTAAGGAACAAACCTGGAAGATCGACCCCTGTTTCGCTTCTCTGCGATATTGCAAAGTGTTCACGGCGTGCTGCTCACCTTGTCCTTTGTCCATGATGGGGGTGTCGGTGCGTGAAGAGCAGTTGCTACGGGCGACGCTGCAGTTGGTGGCGCAGCCGACCAGAGTGATACCAGCCAGCATGCCCTCCACGCCACCGGTGTCCTCACCTCCCCCTGCGCTCCCGTCGCCCGGGTCCAAGACAATCTCTCCAGCTGGATAGTCGCTCTCACTGGCAGCTGAACACGACCACGACAAAAACCATCACCAGTCACAACGACACACAACCAAACATGGAAATTCAAGGCATGCTTACAGTTGGTCTCCCAGTTTGGCTCCCAGTCCATTTTAGGATTAATTTTAAAATCTTACAGTTTGTTTTAAAACATTGAACGGAGCAGCTCCTCAATACATTTCTGACCTTTTGAATATCTACACTCATGATCCCTGAGGTCATCGCATCAGCTTCCTTGCCCCCAAAAGAAGACTAAAAACATGAGGTGATTAAGCATTTTCTGTGGTGGCTCCTAAACTGTGGAATGAATTACCACTAGAAATAAAAATGTCCCCGACCCAACCCACTTTTAAATCGCGTCTTAAAACCTATTTTTATTCTTTGGCTTTTCACTGTGTGACCTCTGTTCTTGTATGTCTTTTTATTCTCATTTCATTCTATTTCTGCCTTTTTATAGATCTTGCTTATTATTTTTAATTATAAATATGTTTTAAAGAGACACCAAGGAGTTTGCTTTTGGTTATGAAAGAGTCTCATATTAATGTGGATGAATCTACATTACCCACACTTGTTAATGGGTCCATTTTTGATAAATATATTGTTTTCATTTACATTTCCTACTTTCAGTTACCTAGACGCTGCGTGGCAGCACTTGGGTCAATGTTTATGTTTGAAAATGTGCTATATAAATAAAGTGGACTGGATTGGATTGAAGTTGCCCCCCTCTCCTCTCACCTGGCACACTGGAGATGCAGAGCACGTGGGCGTTGCAGACGTTGAACTGGTCGACCAGTGAGCCTGGCTGGTTGGCATCGATGATCACCACCTTGCTGGCGGAGTGTGTGCTGGTGAGGATCCACACTCGACTGCTCATGGTGTCTGTTTCCTGGAGCTCCTTTGACTGGGACAGTTGATTAAGACACAATGACAGTTATGGAAAAAAGGACAAACTTGTATTTCATGATGCTTCGCCAGTCACTTGGAAGCAGTGACGGTCAGGTTACCTTCCTCTTCTCGGGGGAGGTGTGGCTGTTCTTCTTCTCAGCTCCGTCCTCCTCAGCCTGCAGCGGGTCACTGCCGCCTGACGGGGCTTTGGCTGGGAGTGAGTCCTGGCAGTTGGCCCTCCATCCTGTCAGGTCCACTCCTGCTGCACACCACAACTACAACAACAGAGGCAAAATGAATAAGAAGCTGCCCCTGTCTCCTTGGCCCTGGCTTGGTCACCTGCCCCTCTGGTGCTGTTTGATCAACCTTAATCCTTTGGAGCCTCTGTGCACAAAGAAACACTGTCAGTATTACTGTATGTATTCTCTCCTTAAAGGGGAACTATGCAAGTCTGGCCGCTTTTTTTTCCCTGTATTGGTCACTTTATTTCTCTAAGGAGCTCCCCCTACAGTTTCGGAGTACATATTTTTGGTGCGATGTCCATCGAGGTGGGTAACATTAACAAAAGATTACTCTGCGTGTTTATATTGTAGCGGAGTCCATGTTTCTCACAAGACGAGATCTGGGATGCTAAGTCAGAGGCACTGATCTCACAAGGTTAGTTTTCGGCCAAGAGATGACAAGTGGAAAGCAGCGAGCCTCCATTCTTTTTCTCCATTCTCAATTACTCCGGAGCTGTTAATTAAGGTGCAAGTCTTGCATAGTTCCTCTTTAAGACCTCACCTTCCTGTTGGGGTCCTTCTCCACCAGAGGGCGACAGTACACCGGGACGGGAACATTCTTCATGCGGTTGTCCTCTTTTTCATTAGTGGTAGTCTAAAAAGTACAGATAACAAGAGGTCAGGAGGAGTCGTGTAAAGTCATGAATTATCGTCTGGTTCCCGCAGAACATCCAATGTTACTGGCACTGATGAAAACAAAGAACATTCAGTGTTTGTGTATGTACTGTATGAATGTACAGCACATACACACTGCAGGCAATATAAGGAAAACTCCACTGATGTCACTGATCTGTGATGTTGTTCTCGCTCATTTTAACTTCTCAGTTTCCTGTATTTTCCCATGAGGCCACTGGACCATACACAGAGAACTCATACATAACACATGAGAGTCGGAAATGGTGTCATGTCGCGAATCTGTATGAGGCACCAAAACATGATATTTTCTTTGTTTTCATGGCCGCATTGTAAATATCCTGATGAAATGTAATGTTGTCACTAGAAATAAGAAACCACCTAAAGAACTGTCCAGAGAAATGCAAAGTTACGGTAACCTTTTCATTTACAAGCTGCTAATTACGTGATAATGTCAAGAAATAACAATTAATTGCATGGTAATGTCAAGAAATAGCCTCGAAATAACGCTCAATTTCATAGTAATGTCATTACACAGTAATTACACATGCTTGTCATGCTTTGAATTTTTTGGGAAAGGCAAGAATTTTTCTCCACCAAGTCCTTGCAATTGACTGATATTTCTGGGCTATTTCTACGTAGTTATTCCTTGGCTATATTTCTTGACATTACGATGAAACTGACCACTATTTCTTGACATTATGACACAATTAATTGTTATTTCTTGGATATTTCTTGACATTATCATGTAATTAGTGGCCTGTAAATTAAAGGGTTACCAAAGTCACTTCACAGTCTGTTTGGTTTGGAGCCGTATGGTGGTCGGCGAGCTGAGAGCAGCACACAGTGTTTCAGAGTGGATTTTTCCTTTGAGAACAACACTCAGGTCAAAGCAAGACTGAGTTGAGTGTGGACGACGTCAATGTGTGTAGGGCAGGTTGAGACAGACAGAGGTCAAAGGTTAAAAGGCTGAAAAATTGTGAGAGAGAAAAACCAGCTGAAGTAAGTCGACTCCACAGAGACAGGAGTTAGTTGGAGTGATGCTCTCATTAGGTTTTTATATGTCGCGTCATTATGTTTTTATTGGGTGTGCATATGTTTTTGTGTGGGTGTGTGTGAAACACATGGATGCTGAGACTAACCATGCCTCAAATTAACCCCCTGCCCCATTAATTTTCATGCATGTTCCGGGTTTACAACCACAATACAACTATCTTGTATTTCAGTTCAACGTCCACACGTGGAGCAGCTGGCAGCTTAGTTTGCAGAGAACAGGACACGTTGTCATCATTATTGGATGTGTATTCTATGTTGCATCTGTCTAGGCGTATTTGTGGGTATTGACTATCTGCTGCTGTCTAGGGGTTAGGGTTTTAGGAGGAAGTTAAAAGGGAGAGGAACCATAAAGGCACATGCTGGCACTCTGTCGGTCTCACTTGCCTGTTGTCTCTTCAGCGGGCTGTCCTGAGCGCTGTCCGTCTGACCACCAGTCTGTGGGAGACCAGAGTTAGAGCCACCTGCCTACCAACACACTCTGACCTCTGAGCTGCACGGCTCAGCCCCTTCATCTGCACCTCAGTGCCAGTAAGTCAGGTTTATGCTTGATACGGAAGTGGAAAACTGAGGGGTTTATACTGGTTTTACTGAGACTGGTGGTATTTTTCCTTCCATTGAATAAACACCAAAAAAGAGCAAAAACACCAAATTCATCCAATTATTACACAGACAAAGCATCATATACCTTATTCTGCTCTGTTGTTCAATTTGTTCTTCTTTATCATCATCATCAAGCTACACCATTTCACTGTGTTACTTAACAACTGGCCACTGTATACAACTTCCTTATAGTTTAATAGACCACATAAGGTGTTTAGCACATTAGCTATACTATAAATCATCAGTTACTATACTGGAAAATACCAATAATACGAATAATACCAAAGATTTTTGAATGGATTTACCCTCTTTGAAACAGCCACTGCTTTTCTTCTACATGCTATGTGATGTGTACTGCATGACGATGGCCGAAATGCAAAACCTCCTATCTGCAAAATTTTCGAATTTCACTTTTCACTTGAAATGATGAGAACAGGGAAGGATCCTCCTATTAAGTCTGTTTGCAAGATAACCCTGCCCTTAATTGTGACAGAAATGTCACCTAACCAAAACCTCCTATCAGGTTTGCTGGGAAATTTTGAAGCGCAAAACCTCCTATCTGCACAGCAGCAGAATTTGGTATGTCTGTGTTGTGTAGACCTGTCTAAATTTCTGACAGATTTTAATAATCCATTGTTTTCTAAATAACAAGTGTCTTCCAAATGTACTAGTGAAGTATTTGATAGTATCTCTGTCAAGTTAATGATAAGTGACAATAGTCTGAATCGTGCAGGATAGCATAGCACCCAGTGGTGAAACTTTTAGCTCATCAAAGGGGTGATTTTATCGAAAACCTGAGGAAATAATGCTTGAAACAGCACTGTAGAATAGCATAATTGCATAATTTGCATAATTGAGCATACTAAATAAGCATTATTTTGTAAATATCCTGTTTGTTAGCCTATTGCTAGGTAAAAACCTCCTATCTGCATATGTAGATAGGAGGTTTTGGCGTTGAACATTTTAAACTTTTAAGGTTTAAGGTTGTCATGCTGCTTTGATGTGAACGTCATCAGCATGATCCATTATTAATTGTTGATCAACATTGCAACACCATGTGAGACAGTTTAGTGTTTAATATTTCTACATAATACAAATGTATTAGTAAGACTCTGCTTACAAAGAAGCAGATTCAAGATGGACGTCACAATTATAGATTTTCTTGGTAGATTATTTTCAGAGAAATAATCACAATTATTAGTATGTTTTTATACATTAAATCATTTTACAACACTATGAATGTGTAAAATCAAACAGCTACAGTCAAAATATAATTACAATTCTGATTATTTAAAAATGTATTAAATAATATTATTATACTTTAATATTATAATATTAAAGTATTTATCATTAGTATTAACTGTTGTTTTACTGGAGGATTTTGAATAAAATAATAAATACAGTATTCCATGCAATGTTTTGAGTTGAAAATGTATAGGCAAGTTCATTTATACACAGCATCATAACAATATCCTCTGCTGTTAGACCCTCACATCAACTGAGGAAAAACTCCCAATATTACTTCTACAGAGTTTATTTACATCCAGTACTCTTATTATTTAGTAATGCAATCACTAACCATTATAGAAAACTTGACCATGTTCCTTTCCAGTGCATAAGAAAGCAAAGGCAATGGATTTCAGGAATTTCCCATTTAAGGAGATAGTTCAAACTTTTTTGGCAAATTGTCCTATCACCATAATCCCTATAGTTATAGCAGTACTGTAGGTTCATCACCTTTAATTATCCGCGTATGTTGTTTTGAGATCTGCGGGGCAAAGATGTGAACTGCTCAGTGAACACAATGGAACTACATTTTTGAAATCACTCTACCCAGCAGCCGTGTCTGAAGATCTGGCTGTGCATTGGTCTCAAAAACAACTCCATCACGTAATGTTACATGATTATTTCATAGGGTGGTGAATGTGCAGATCACAACATGTCCATGAGAGGTGGACAAAGATGGTTGGATTGTGTATTTGATTAGTTTTGAGGGACAGAAGACCACTACTGTTCACCTCCATTGTGTTCCCTTAGCACCTTGTGTCTCTACCATACGAATCTCAAAAAGATAACATTAACCTACAATAGGGATTATGGCAATAGGCAAATTTGCCAAAATGGTGAATTATGCCTTTAAATCTAAGCATGTCATTTGTAAGGACTTAAATAAGTCAACTTAAACATTTGATAACAATTAAAGAGTTGAATATTTTAAACATTTCCCTGAAGGATTAATAATTGGTCCTGTGGTAATAAATACTTGAACTATCCCTTTAAAGAATTCTGACGCTAGTATACTACAATGTAATAACTATTACATTACTTAAACTGGCCCAACTTTTTACCTGAACACAAACTTAGTTACATTTCTTAAGTAACTTTTCATAATTAACCTAATTTAGAGCATTGTTTTGTAGAACCTCTTCCAACCTGCACCAAGAGCAAAAGCTCCTATCTGCAAAATAATCCAGGAAAAGTGGGGAAAAACCTCCTATCTGCACTTTCTGAGGCACCAATACTGGTTGGTATTGTTAACATGTAATAATAGTAATATAGTCCAAAAACAGTGTATCATGCATTGAAACCATTGATTAATAGCATTCTGCAAGAAAATGAGAAGTTTTTTTTGTTTTCTCAAAAAAGTGATTTTTGCAGATAGGAGGTTTTGCATTTCGGCCATCGATGACTGTTATTCAATAAGAAACCTATTCCTGCTGTATAGCATTCAAGGAATGAAAAGTGTTGTTATTATCATGGTGAAACTCAGTGAAAATGGTGTAATAATGTCCTTTATCCTGGTCACTAGAGATAAGCAGTTACAGTCAGAACAAACTTTACTTCATTCAGTTCACTCAGAAACACTCAGAGTCCCCGTCAGCTGGCATATCAACCAACCATCTAATAATGAACCTGGGAAAGTGTTTAGAAATAATAATTTAAAAAATCATCTTCTCTGTCTTCTTCTCACAACATGAACAGCAGAACACAAGCTCACAAAGGTCACAGAGCTCAGTTCAAATTGCTCACAGAGATGATAACCTAGTCCAATCCACTTCCACATGTAGGAATTTATCCCGAGCAGGGATTTTAAAGGCTCAAACATGATCCAGTGAGATTCTGACGCCCAGGAATAATTCGTCTTTATTCTGTACTTTCCACGTTACAAAATTGTGAGAAGTCAGCACCTTTATAAAGGTGTGAAAGATTTTTGGCTTCAGGTGCAACATTTGTACTCGTGACTCAAACGAAAGCGTACGTGCAACTTCAACGCCACAGTGTGGGAAATCTTAATGCTGAACTTCAGAGTTTTAATATTTAAATCTATAGTCAGATGTGTTTGTGCAGCCTTTGTAAACATTTACAGATTTTAATCTCTTTTGTCAAAGGAGTACACCAACAGTCAAACTTTTGGACGCACCTTCTCATTCAATGTTTTTTCCATATTTTAATTACTTTCTACTTTGTAGATTCAAACTGAAGACGTCAAAACGATGAAGGAACACATTATGGAGTCATGTAGTTAACAAAAAGTGTTAAACAAAGCAGAAGTGTTTTATATATTAGATTTTTCGAAGTAGCCTCCTTTCGATTTGATGACAGTTTTTTGCACACTTTTCATTCTGTAATCAGCTTCATCAGGTCGTCACCTGGAACCGTTTTCCAACAGTCTTCCAGTTCCCAGAGCTGCTGAGCACTTGTTGGCTGTTTTACCTTCACTCTGCAGTCCAACTCATCCCAAACCATCTCAGTTTGGTTCAGGTCAGGTCACAGATGAGATTTTTGTTTTAAATAACATTCTTGTGATTACTACATAATTCCACATGTGTTCCTTCATAGTTTTGATGTCTTCAGTATGAATCTACAATGTAGAAAGTAATAAAAATAAAGAAAGACCATTGAATGAGGCACCAAAACCCTGCCAAACTGTATTTAGGTAGGTGATTCTCCACATGAGGCTTTATGTGTAAAAAACAACAACAAAAAAAACAAAACATGTTTTCTGACCTTATGTGCCTGTACCTGTTTGAAGCGAGGCGGCACGCTCCAGCCACAGGCCTGCATGATGCCGTCGTCGCGGCGCATGTGCTCTCGGACCTGCCGGTACTGCTCCCGCCGCTGCTCCCGGCGGGCCAACAGAGCAGAGTCACTGAGGAGAGACGCAACACCATTACTGGCCAGTCTGGAAGCGACAGGAGAGAGGGAGGAGAGAGAGAGGAGAGAAGAGAGAGACAGAGAGAGCGAAGCGTTAGCAGCGTGGCCAGCCAGCAGCAAAACGGCAGAAAGAGAAGAGAGAGGAGACGACAGGAGGAAAATAAAGCAACAGCAGTGGTTGAACTGAGATTAATTCGAGCTCAAGCCAAGCGACTGTTTTTGTCACACTACGGCTGCAACAAGGAGATTTTAGTGCGTTTAGAAATCCTACAAGAGGTAACAAAGCATCGGTTTGTGCTGTTTAAAACAAAACCTGTACTGTAGGTAAAGGTAGCACAAGTGTGTACCTTTCATCTAAAGCATCCTAATTTTAAAACGTAACATTTTAAAGTGCAGTGAAATAATGTTTCAAGCTTACAGCCTACTGATAAGCTTGCATATTATAATTGAAAAATGAATAAATTCTTCATTTTGTGCATGAAGAGACTGGTCTGAATGAAACATGAGGCCACTGACAACCAGTCACATAATGTCTGTGTGCTGAGAAGCTGCCGGAAGCTTTCTGCTCTCAACAAGCAGCCAGGTGTTCACGCCGCAGCAGAGTGAGAAGCAGATCAGCTGGGAGCTCTGTTTTGTTTTTAGTGTGAGGTGTAAGCTTTTAGTTAAGACGTGTCGCTGGTCGCCCGCTCACTCTTCGGGGAAGAACTCCAGCGTGCGGTTGGAGGTGGAGATCTGACACATGGTGTGGCTGCGTCGCTGAGAGAAACCGGCCGGCGACGGAGACTTGTAGTGGATGTTGACGCTGTGGTACGACCGCTTGACGGGCGGAGGGCTGGACGACGAGCTGAAGAGACGAGCGAAGCTGAAGGGGAGAGACAGAGAGATTGAGTTTCATTTGACCTGATAATTTTGTTTGCAGTATTTTCTTATTGTTAACAGATTCATCAAGAGCAGAGTCTTACAACTGCCAGATGGTGGACTTCTTCTTCTCCTGGATTTGAGGACTCTCTCGGGACGCCCTGACAGGAGAGGAGAGGTGGATGTTTTTCCCTTTGTGATTCAGTACATGAATGTTGTCACTGTGTCTACAAAAACAAAACACTAGTCGAAATCTCCACCCTTTCTTTCCTACCTGATCATCTCTGTCCACCGCACGGCCTCCTGCAGCTCCATCAGTCTCTCTTTGTACTGGTTCCTCTCCATCAACACTCGCGCCATCTCCACCCGAGTGAATCGCCGCCGCTGCGTCATCGTCATGTCGCCGTCCTGCATGGGCGATGAAAACTGTGAAGACAAGAGTGAATGGAAGAGGTTAAAAATGAGTCCAGGCAGCAGGACGAGGTTCGCTGTGAATCTGCAAACAAAGGTAAGGGGAGTATTTCCATTTTTACTCACGTCATCGCCTCCTTCATCCTTGGAGTCCCGAGATGCAAAGAGAGCCTCAGCTCGTAACCTGCAACGCAAACAGTAACGAGGACGGAGTCAGAGGAGGATGAGTCTGAGGCTGGGAGTCATCAGGAAACATTTTCATCTTACAGCTACTGTGGACTGAATCTGACATCATCTGTCACAACACAACAGGACACGACGAGGGGCTGTGAGATGTCAAAAGGGTTGTTTTTCTTTGGAATACGCACCTAATGTAATAATCCAGGTGCACCTTTTATTTACGTGTCAGTCTGTCACAGATATTTATTCATTTATTCATTGTCAGAAAAACACAGGACGGTATTCAGAGCTCACAAGTGTTGTTTTTGTGATTATAAGTTCTGCTGCACTTGAAGTCTTTTATTAAAAGTTTGAAAATGTAACAAATTAATTCTAATTACTGTAGCCCTTTTAAGCTGAAGGAGCTGAAACTGTCACTATTGTATTGTTTTCCTTATTTCTTTTGCCCTGTTCCTGCCCATCATGACCAGGTCCAATACAATATACTTTTATTGTCCCCATGGGGAAATTTGTTTTGGATTTGTTTTGTCTGTCTGCAGCGGCAGTAAACATCAAAAATACATACATTCACACCATTGCACAACCCCCACAATCCATAAATTGTATAAAATAATATTAAAAATAGCATATTGCACAACCCTTATAGCTTATGTATGTAGGTCAGCTTCTTTAAGTCAGTGCACCACAGAACCAAGTGTGCGGTGTCTCCTCCGTTTGTCTGGTTTCATCAGTAAATCTACTGCCATTCAGAGTCTCAGACTTTAACCTGCCTCTCTCTGTAGCCACCAAGTGACTCTACAGAATTTATTGGCTATTGTCATAATGTTGTTGTGTTTCTGGAAGCATGTGCTTTATCATTGTCCAGTTTAACACTAAATGTCAGCTGGTGTTGAACCAGATAAGTGGGTAAAATGAAATCTGTAGACAACCTCCTCAGGAAACACAAGCTGTTGCAGTGGAAAATGAATAAAATCTTTGTCACACATAAGACACATAAAAACATGGCTGAAAGAAACTGAACTGGGAAAGTAAAGAGAATCTCCTTTAGGATTCACTCAGCAGGACGCTGGTCACTGAATGTTTCAGTCACATTGTGTCAGAACTAAATGATCAATACATGAAATCAGAGGAGAAATAAAGTGGAAACATCGACAACATTTGCCCTCTGGTTCTCACACCGTCACACGTCGTCACTACAGAGAGAGAGAGACGATCATGTTACTGTGTCTGCCGTATTGTTTAGGATGTGATGTCACAGGTCACAGGTCAGGAGACGATGCCTTTAGGTTCAGGGGTAAAAACTGTTTATCTGACTACTCTGGGTGGTATTGAACAAAAACAGACTGTTTTCCTCCAAACTCCCTCATGTCATTTAGATGAATTTACTGTTTTCACCTCTTGAGTTCTTCTTCCAGCTCCTTGACTTTGGCGTCCACCTTGTTCTTGGACTGTCTCACTGCCTCCAGCTCCTCCCTGAGCACCTCCTGTTCCCCCGACAGCTCGTCCACTTTGGCAATAAGGTCATTTTTCACAATGTTGAGAGCATTTCTGTCAAGAGAGGGGGAGGTAAGACATCGAAACCGCACACTCCTTTCAGTCTGAGAACATGCTGTACAGAGGTGTTGTGTCTTTGGAAGAAAGGACAAAGACTGATGCTACACACACACACACACGCACACACACACACACTTCTGGACCTCTTACTTGGTCTCTAGGAGATGTTTATTCTCAGTCAGCAGGTTCTCCACCTCCTTGCCCATCCCTGAAACATCAGTCAATCTCCGTTAGTCGTTGTCACACACAACATAAATCCTAATACACAACATCTACTCATCAATCAACCCAGTCTCCCACAAGCAAAATGCATTTCCCAAAGTTTGTGCCGTTGGCGTCAAGTGGTTTTGTGACATTTTTGTAAACAACTGAAAGATTTAATAATTCAAAGGCATGAATATCAATGGATGGACTATTATTGAAACCCTGATGTTAACAAGCAGATTAAAGGAGTTTAACAAAGGCTTAGTGATAAATAAATAAACACTCAATAAATAGTTGGTTCCGCTCATTATTTGTTCTTATGCTAATAAAAACCATAGAATATAAAAAGTAATTTGAGGGAAATCCAACTCCACTAGTGCAAATATATTCAGAAAACATGGTGTTTTAGTGTTAATCTGATGCTCAAACTGCTTGTTTCTTTATCCATGTGAATGATCTGAATTATTGCCAGAAATCAACTGAACGTTTCACAGGGAAGCAGCAGGAAGCACCGAGCAACAAGAGCCAAGCACACAAAGCTTTGGATACGAAAATAGGTAAAAACAAAACAAACAAAAAAACTGAACAAAACGAACAAAGCTTCTTAGACATTTACAGTCAAAACACAGGCTGTAAAACCGGGTGAGGAAACTTTGTGTGGCAGTGTGTTTGCTGTGTGATATGTGATCTGACCAGAGAGGAAGGTGAAGATGAACAACATAATCTGAAGCACACTGAAGGTAGCTCAGACTGGCAGATTAATAAACCACTTATCACCTAGAATTAATCACTCATGTTGACAACCTTGACTGTGGTTGGGGCATCTTAAAGACATAGTTTGATGTACATATTGATTTTGAGACATGTCAGTTTCCCGCTCTGTAACCCTCATCTCATGATGACAGGTGGAGATAACAACAGAACGTAATAATAAAGAAACACTTCACTGTCCATTGTCCAGGACAAGCACATGCAATATTTTGACTTGTTTCAGAGTCTGCACTGCTCCTATAACATTACATCATTCTCCAGTTTTGTTTTCTTTTCAAACCACGGGGCATTTTTATTTCAATTTCCTACTCAGCATCACCGGCGCTGGTGAACTGTTTTCTACAAGGCCTTTCACACCAAATCTAAATAGAGATTTTATTTCTTCAAAAAACGTATGTGTGAGATGCGAAGGTGGCACAAAATATAAATATAAAGCCACACAAAAAAAGGACATAAAGAAGCAACCAGGGGGATGTGAAAGCTGGAGGTCAGGGAATGACAGAGCAAGCAAATGTGACCATGAGCAGAGGCGAGGGGAGTGCCTTACCGAAGAAATCATCACGGACTGGAGGCAGAAGAAGAGGAGGGGACAGAAGGAAGGGAAGAGAAGGAAGGAGGCAAGGTGACAGATCAGAGGAGATGATGAAGAAGAGGAGACAGGAAAGGAAGAGAGAAGAGAGAGGATGCTGATAAGCATTTATAAATCTTAAGGAATAGCAGCAGGGCTAAAGGACTAGGACTAGGATTTAAGGAGGGAGCATGTATTTCTCAGTGAAACAGTCCCAGTGAAACAGATTGTTTAAGAGCTCACTGCCTCTGTGAAATGATGAACATACAGCTGAGTGGTGCTCTACACTGTTGTGTTTCTAAACCTGCTGTAAGAAGAAGGGAGCAGAGTTTATTTATATTAGAGGAAGGATCTGTCACAATAGAGGGAGGTTGAAAATATGAGGTGCACTGACTGATCAAGCTGATCACTGTGACTTTAAAGGCATAGTTCAACATTTTGGCAAACTGGCTCATTGCCATAATCTCTAGTTTTAGGAGTAGGCTCGTTACCTTTAATTGTCGGTGCAAGCTATTTTTAGAACGGTGGAGCAGAGCCGCCGTTCTGCCGTTGGTTTCTCTCATCAAATTCAAATACACAATCCAACAACTCCAAAACGCTCTTGTGGAAAAGTTGTGGCCTGCACAGTCACCACGCTATGAGATAATAACGGAACATTACGAAAGTTACGTTAAGAGTTGTTTTCGAGGTGAATTCATGCAAAACCGCTGATGTGCGTTGCGTTCCCATCGGGGGCAGTTTTCTCTGCATTTGCCTCGAAAACAACTCGGACTCGTAACGTTCTGTTATTATCTCATAGTGTGGTGAATATGCAGGTCACAACAACACCAGAGCGTTTTGGAGTTGTTAGGTTGTGTATTTGATGAGTTTGTTGAGGGAAACCAAGAAATCCCATGAGCCTCCGTAGTGTAGCTCTGAGCAGCTTGCAACTCTGCTCCGCCGTTCTAAAAAATAGCTTGCACCAACAATTAAATGTAACAAACCTACTCCTTGGACTAATTTGGAGTGGCGCCAGTCTGCCAAAAGGTTGAACTATCCCTTTAAAGGAATACGAAAAAAAAAACCTTTATATACTACATGCGTATGGATTTCGGCTTTTCTTCTGTATCTGCATTTCAAAGTGCTTAATCGAGCAATAAATCAATAATGATCTATCAATACTTAGAACTACAGCAGTGTGGCTTTGTATAAACTGATGAATGCCTTCTCTTGGAAGCAGAGTTTGGAGAGGAGTCAAGAGAGTAAAAGAAAAAGATACCAACCAATGCACGTTCAGATACACACCTGAGAACTCGCCTATGGGTGTCACCAGCAGAAGCACATAAAGGGGGAAAAAAAAGAAACGGGTGAGAGGTTAACAAACGGACAAGAAGATGGCTGCCTTCATATTTCTACTACTAAATAAATCAAAACCCTGAGGAAATCCTACTCATGAAAACAGAAACAAAAGTATTCAACAAAAGTAGATGAGCCCAAAACAGAGAGTTTTCAAAGGATGGATAAGATAATAACTGCGTGTGAAATAAAACGTAATGAATGTCTGATAAATAGAAAAAGAACTTCAGCTTTAACAAATAAACTCAAAACATCTGAAACAGGCTTGTGTTGTTGTGCCTCTGGCTGTAAAAAAAAAAAAAAGGGGGAGAAAACAAAGGAATAAACTAGAAGGACAAATAGAAAACAAAAGTAACACTGCGTGGATGGGCATTTGGGGATTGGGAATAGTAGATTTCTTTTAGGATGACTGTGCAGTGATGCAGAGATGAACTGCTGGCGTGGAGTGTTTTCCAGCCGCGGCCATGCAAAGTAAAAAGTCGGAGTCAGAGCCGTAGCCTGACATGAAGCTGCTGCCCTGCATGGACCAAAGGTAAAACAAATGCCAGCTTTGTGCAGTGAACACATGCACCTGCTCCTATTTCTCCTCACTTGGGTTTATATTTATTTATTATTAGCTTCACTTTCACCCCAGACAGAGACATCTCGTTTATTTTCAAGCGTTTTCTTTGAAGTGAAACACTCGCTGCTGCATAAAAGAGGAGGATCTGACTAAGCTGGGACCAAAGCGATTTCATGGTTCATCTTGTTTACACTCTTCTGCCAAGATTTACAGATGATCCTACGAAAACAGCACAAAACATTGCGACTGCAGTGATGCTCGTACCTAGCAGCTCGGCGCCTGCGTCAACGTCTCCGATGATGTCCGACTTAGCGTCTTTGATCTCATGGTAGAGAGAGTCGGTGTTGATGCCGAAGGCCTCGTTCACGATGCCCTGGGACGGGCTAAGATACACATTTATGACAATGTCATTAAGAAGTCAGAGTGGAATCTTTTGTATTTAATTTAATTTTCATTCATATACTGTGTAACACTTCTTTATGGCAACACTGCGTTATGCAGATTTAATATTTTTATATTGTGCTTTCACCTATTGCTTCAAGAATCATCTACGGTAGGAAACAGTTTCAGGTCTTGTTTTGGTGGATAAACTGAAACATAAGGACCAAACTGATGTTTTGACACTTAACTGACAAAACTCTAAGTTTTAGAGTCAAGCGTTTTGTAGTTTTTCCGACTTTCGACAACAATCTTGGAGATACAGAATTCAACTCAACACTGTGGATGTGATGCGCCCACCATGTAGCTGTACCTGTTTCCTCCTCCATACACACGGGGGTCTACACACATGTCCAGCTCAGGGGTGGAATCAATGATCTCTTGAAACTCAGTCCACTCGTCACTGCTCCCCATGCCTGGAGAAATATGACAGACGTACATCTAAATCACCGCTGCTCCTTGAGAAAACTAAAGGTCTGGATCATGTTTTAGTTGGATTCAAAAACCTGGGGACAGAACAAGTTGTCGCCCCAATCAAAGCTTTGACCCGAGGTCGCATTTGGCGACATCCTCTTACCGATGCTGACATTCCTGGTTTCTTGGGAGACTTGCACCTCCATATTCCTGCTGAGCCGCTTGGCACTTTTCCTGTGGTTCCCAGAACGCATCACGTCGAACTCGGATTGCGGGAGGAAGCCCTCGTTGATGGGGGTGACGGTGGCCGAGGGGACGGAGGAGGTGGGTGTGTTGGACTTGCTCCCTGTGCTGCTGGGTGTGGCTGCCACCGAGTCCGACTCTGACCCATCCTCCTTGGTGCGGAGAAGACGACATGTGGGGCGAGACACAAACGACATTATGTGAGCTTCACATGGTGAAGGCAGGAACCAATCACATCTGAATTTACTGCTCCACTTAACTTTCTTGTGAGTAGCTCCAGACTTTGTGCGAAAGTTTCTCTCAGTTTTTCTAGGATTCACTTTGTCATTATGGACGTAACAATAGAAATTAAGCAAATAGTTTATTATCACTTAAATTCTGGGCTATTTGAAAAACATTCTGATTGACTGTTTTGCACTGGAGTCAAATGTTGATCTGATTTTTCTTTGAATTGAATTTGAATTGTTTGTAGATAAAGAGTCATACATGTCTTTTATAATTTCTCCAGCATCTTAAAGTCACAGCAGAATATTTCCACTATGAATCTTCAACTACGGCTCTTTGTAAATTTACAAATGCAATTCAACTTGCATTTGTGCTCCTGGGATGACATCACAGCTAGATACCAGATGGAGCCATAACAAGAAAGCAACAAAATACTCTATTTTCTGTTTTGTCTCACATTTAAAGCACAGAGTACCATCGAACTGCAGGAAAGTAAAGAACAAAACAAAAACAAAACACACTTGATTCTAAACTAAAACATAAAGACACAGCAGAAGCCGCACGATCACACAGTAAAATAATAATCAAGAAAACTCCAGTAAAATAAATAAAATACAGATTCCCCTGCTTGCTTGAGTCAACACCTCTGACTTGACAGGGTGGATCCCCCACTGACATCATTGTTGTGTCATAATCTGATAACTAATATTTCCTCTACAGTGACACAAGCAGGCGTGAGGGGAGGAGCTCCGTGTTGGGGCGTGGCTAGCAGGACGGGCAGCGGTGAGGCTGGCCCCTCCCCCTTCCACTCCCCAGGTAGCGGTTGTGGTCTTGGGAGGAGAATATGGCCGCCGTCTGTCCCACCTGATAGGCGGAGCTGAAGGTGGACTGGCTGAGCTCGCTGACCTGCCAGGTGTCTTTCCCGGGCATCATCCTAGCCCCCCCGAGACCCCCACGTACCATGACCTCGCCACTGGGGAACAGGCTCAGCGACGGTGGGCGGTCCGCTTTGCTGTTGGCGAAGGACACACAGACAGGTGGAGAATAATGTTAGTTAGTTATTCATGTAGATTTACCCGGTCGTCCCGTCCAGGGCCGGAGCCCGACCTGCATCATAAAACAAATCACCTCCCTTCTCATCAATAACTACTGCATAGCCAAAGGAAAAGTTAAACAAGTTGGGAAACAGGGTCAGTCACTTGTTTGCTGAGAGTTAGATGAGAAAACTGATAGAACTCTTCCACAGTATATGAGGCTGTATAATGTGCCCATTTAGCTTTAGTATAGAGATTGGAAACAGCTGACCTGGCTCTGTCCAGAGGGAGAGTCTTAACCGCTCTCATTATATCTCATTAAAACAACACTTCACAGTTTTAGTGTTAGTATTTACATGCGGCACTTATTTCTGGCCTGGAAGAATATGGGTAAACCTTTAATTTACAGGCCGTTAATTATGTGATAATGTCAAGAAATATCCAACAAATGACAATTAATTGCATATAATGTCTAGAAATACATGTAGCCTTGAAATAACTGTCAATTTCATAGTAATGTCGAGAAATATAGCCAGGAAATAACAATTAATTACGTAGAAATAGCCCAGAAATAACGGTCAAGGGCTTAGTGGAGAAAAATTCTGGCCTTCCCAAAAAATTCAAAGCATGAAAACCAAGTGCAACCTTTTGCCTTTATGAAAAACATGACATTACTATGAAATTGACAGTTATTTCTAGGCTATTTCTTGACATTACTACGTAATTAATTGTTATTGCTTGGCTATTTCTTAACATTATCATTACCTGTAAATTAAAGGGTTACCAAAATATGCATATTTACATAACTTAATATTTTATACATAATAATATAAATAACAGGGTATCAATCTTCACATCTAACTCTTGGCAAAAATGTACCAAAAGTGATAAAAAATGGAGAAAACCATACACAAGCAAATTCCTGCAATCATACCCATGTTCTGATACACTGAACGTGAGTAACATGGATATGTATAGAATAAAACAGGAGTAGATATTTTTTGGGAGCCGGAGAGAAATAGTTCATTCACAAGCCCTGCGGTGAGAAGTAGGAACAAGGACATGCAGCCCAGTGCAAGCAGGCCAAACACATTCACCTCATGACCTTTGTTCACTGTCTGCTCACTGTGTCCACATCTACTTACACCTGTTACTGAAAACCTGGGACATGCACAGCTCAGACTGCCACTGTGTCCTTTGCTTAACACATATCCATATAATCACGTCTTATTTGTATAATATGAAGGTCTTGGACTCAGACGAGCAGGACGGGCCCACATACACACACGGATGAGCGGAATAACAGACACAAGAGGACAAGGTACAGGGAGAAGACTGCAAAATATGGATTGCATTACGTTGTTTAACAAAGCATTCCTTACTTTCCTCAATTGTTATTAGAATGCAATATTATTGATGCAGTCGCAGTAACTGTAAGGATCAATAACTAATACAGCAAAACACAGAAAGGAGCATATCCTCATACAAGGGGGGTTGAGGCAAAAGCAAAAGTATAATAAAGGGGTATAAAAGGGCGTCAGCAACTCCTTGTCTAGTTTTAAGTCCGAGCAGGTCAGTTTGGATGAGGAGGAGGTCGGACACTTATGGGACCATGTTCATTTACCTTCTCCTCCGTGTGTAGTGTTGACTGAGCAAACAGCAGCACGGAGCGCAGGACACACAGACAGACAGACAGACAGACAGACAGACAGACAGACAGACAGACAGTGGTTAGAGAGAGAGAGAGAGAGACAGGAACATGCAGTGGCACATGAACCCCCCCACCCACACACACACACCTATACAACACACCTCTTTATCTCATTAAACCTGCTTTAGATGTTCAGAAGCTTGTTGCTTAAGATTTATGAGCAGGACTTCTTCCTCTTGTCTCAGTAAGTGATACGTTATGTAAACTCACCAGGGTTTATAATGCACCCCCTCCCACACACACACACACACACACACACCTACACACACAGACCTCCACACACTCTGGCCCAGCCTCGCCGGGACAGTTGATAAAGATTTGTGGGATTAGGATGCTTTTCATGTGACATTGTAGCTGAATTACTGTAAGATTTAGGATGCTGTGTGTTTGGTGACACGTTGCAGGAAGTGACTAATCTGTGATTCATCTGTCGAGGCACCAGATGTCCCACTCCTCTACTTGTTTCTTGTCCGTATATCTATTCAGGACTCACAGGTTGGCCAAATGCTGTACACTCAAGGCTGACAAACAAACACACTACTTTCTAATGGCTGCTGTGTTTCCTTTTGAATCCCATCACCCACAGTTAACTGTTGATACGGTGAGTATGTTGACGCATGACAAAGCCTGAACAACACATGAAACATCAGCGACAAGACGATGGGTGGAAGCTACAATCTACGCAAAGACATACACCTGCACTTTAAAACACCCACACCAACACACGCGGCGGACCACTCACGTTCGTCCACAGCCGGGGCCTTCTGATTGGCTGTTGCTGCCGGCCTGCTGCATTTTGGACCGCTCTATGTGCTCAACGTACGTCTGAATCATCTGTGATCCACGGCAACAGAAAGATGTGGGAAAAGAGAACAGTGACAGAGTGATGGATGAGAAACCATGTGAGATTGAGAGGATTACACTGATTCAATTACAAAATCTATAATCTACTACACATTGGATTATTCTGATATTCAGTGTACCAAAAGGATAATGGATATTGCTGTTTATTTACTATGAATCACAGGAGACTTGTTTCAATGCTGAACATGTTTGTGTGTATATAATCTTGTTTTTAGTGATTAAATTCCATGTTTTGATTGTTTTTGAGACTGGCTTGTGTTGTGTAATCCATCACAATGATGACAAAAACACTGCTTCTAGTTGTGTTACACTGGAAAGCAGACGAAAATGTAGAGTATCCAATTAATTCTGAACATTTTGGAATAATTACATAGAAACGATTGGGACTCATTTGATTTGTAGAAAATGGCCCAAAATGGCAAAACATGAAAATATGCTGTCAGGGTTTTAATAACTGTTGTAATATTTGAGGAAGATATTTTAATTTGATTTAATTGAGTATGAAGTTGGATGTTTTCTCACCTCAGTGTGGCGCTGGTGCAGAGCATTATATTCTTTCTTCATGTCTGATTCTCGCTCCTCCAACCGAGTGACTGGCAGACACAGACGGAGAAACATCAGGACCAAGTTATATTATCATTTGTCACCAGTTAAATATGAAGGTGTCATGAGAGTGGGGGTTTATAACTACTGCTCAGTCTCTGGTTTGCAGTATTTTAAATATTTCAAATTAGGTATTTGGGTCAAAGACTCCTGTGAAACTCCTGTGGAACTCCTGTGGAACGTCGCACATCAGGGTAGGGCAGAGAGTGAATAAGACTAAACTAAACCACGCTGAATGGATTTATTCATATGGTTATAACATGTGAACCAAAGCAAACCAGAGTTTCAGTGCAAATATACCAACAATCTAAAAATATCACAACATCCTCCTCGGTGAGTCGACTTCCCTTCCCATCTTCCCCATTGAACCACAACGGAAATATTTGCTGTTTTTGAGGAGCTGTCAAACTGAAAGCATCAATAGCTTCTGAAAAAACTCAGTTGATGGGTTTTGAGAGGAGCCAGATGTGCTGCGTGTGCGGAGCATTACGTAACAGTGCGCTACAATGTTTGAAGCCTGTCACTCACTCTGGTCGGAGTAGTTCTTCGTCTTCAGCTCCAGCTGTTTCGACTGCAGCTCCAGAAACTCCACCTGAACCTGCAGGTCCTTCTTCTCAGCCTCCAGAGCATCTTCAAATTCAATGAATTTCTAATGGAAATGAGCAAAATATCAGAACGTTGCACATCTGGGTTTCAATTCATATACTAGAGCAAAAAAATCTACAAGTTTATTTTCACCACTGGATGGATTTTGAAAATCAATATGGAAAGAAGCACAATATAATATGATGACACAGTGCTAGAGGCCTCTACATTGAACTGTCTTTCTTTTGGATAATAAGATGTAATTTGTACAAATAACTGATATTGTAGCTGACATTGTTAATAGCTGCTTGTTGACCCGTCACTCAGGACCATTCAGGGTTTTAAAAACACAATAAACACAGTGTAACTGCAGGCTTCACATGAATTGCCTTTTGTATGGTCATAACAACCTGAAGTGTCTGGGTTGAGTACGGTAACAGACAGGTTGAAGTTGGTAACCAGTGCAATAAAACACCTGTGCACACTGTAACTGTAACTGAGCAGCCGGAGGAGGAAAACACAGCCTGCGTCCCCTTCACTGTTTTTTTTTTTTTTTTGCAAAGCTGTTCACAATGACAAGCTTTTTTCAGTGCAGTAAAAAGTCTTAATACAGTAATCCTCCGACTGCAGCAGAACCCTGCAACCTTATGCTGCTGCACACATGCACTAAATGCAAATGCTACGACGCAATCACTTCTGCAAATACAGCAACTAATGTAGACATCTAAAGTCACTGACGAGCACAACAACAATCCTTATGAGCCCGGTTTGACCTGCAGAGAGGATTTTAGAAAAAGGAAATCTCCACCTCTGAGAGAAAGTTGCAGCTGAAAATAACACAGAAATGTGACTCTGCCTGTTCGCAGATTAAACAATAAAGAATCAGACTTAGAGCCACAGTCTTTTCTATGGGACACTGGGGTTGTTTTCTAATGCTTAAGACAAACAAAACAAAGTATAAATCTCTTACAATGGACGCCTTTTTGACAGAAAGTATAATAGAATCTAAAAACAAATCACCACCATTATGTTGCACAGTAGCAGACACACACAGCAACACAAAATACTGTAGCATCCTTCATCCACTCCAGTGTGACTGAGAACACGTCCTATAGTGTTGCCCTTCAAATGCATTCAATCCAGCAGATTTAACTGCAGCAGGCACCGGACCTCTCCAATCTATTAAACTGCGGTGGCGTGCAGAGTACAGTCGAGTTTACAGTGCACATGCATTAAAAAATAAATAAATAAATAAATAAAAAATCAAAAAGGTCATCATTTGATCTGTGTAAACAACAATTACACAACTACACAGATTTCTGAACGGGAATACAGCATTGTGTCCGTTCTGTGCAGTATGAATAATTCACGAAGAGGCCTTGCGTGTCGAGTCGACTGAGTGGTGGTAATGTGCTGAGTGTGTTCGTGACGTTATCACATTCGCGGCTAAGTAATAACTGACGACAGCGTGGACCGGTGACAACGGGACAAATAACAACAACCGAACAAACGCAATCATAAAGCCGAAGCCGATATGTCACGGCGGTCTTTGTGTGAAGTGACAAAGCCTGACTACATCAAGGGAGAGGCTGATTATAATTAAAGCAGAGGCAGCGATGTGATCAGTCGTCACACTGTGTCAAGTGTGAAACCGGCGGAGTTAGTGACACAAAGTGATGGGGATCGTTTCCTGCTGCAGGATGAGACAAACAAACTGCTGCAAAAAGACTTCTCCACCTCGTGTTAACAACCATAAGGCTGGACGTGTCGTTAAGACTTCACGAGCAGAAAGGGAACTGTTGGTTTTGTTTACCATCAGATGGAGCCTAATAACATTGTAATCTGAGACTCTTTTTGCTCGTCGCTTCTCCGTGTCTGAGGGCGTGTTATTGTTTTCATCTAGATTCTCGCTCTCTCTCTCCCTGTGCGTTTACTGGCTCGTACTCTGGCTTCATAAACCTCAGTCCATCTCATCCCCCCTGCTCCTGTTGTGCTGCCTCTGCTCCTCATGAGCACAAATCAGGTTACAGTGCCAGGCTCCCTCAGTGTGCTCTGTGTACTATTGATTTCCTATGATCCCCACCCCTCGCACGTCGTCCCATCCCCCATTGTAACCCTCGATCTCCTAGTCTGGAAAAAAAAACAAAAAACAACAACTCTCTCTTCCTCTCTCTGTTTATCTGTTGCATTTTAATTTACCATCTAATTTGACCAAACACCAAACATGAAAGCCCATGGAGGAGGAGAAACCTGCCAAAGAAAATCAACAAAACACTCAAACTGAAGTGGTTGAAATGTGAATTATATAAAACTTAGTAGCAGGTCTAGCAGGTATGGGACCAATGTGAAACATAGATCTTGTCTGAAGCATCCACACATAGAAACTAAAGGAATAAAACTTCCCTGGATGCAGAAAGTAAAGGTAAACAAACCTAACTACTAGTACAAGGCCAGCTAATATGCTACATTAAATGTTTTCCCTATATAATCATATCTGTTTTCTCCAAACTAGCAAGTCATGGTATAGTTACTTTCAGTTTTACTACCAGAAGCTCTGCTGGGAATAATAAGATTTGTGTGAACCTGTTGGCATCTGTCATGTAAATCAATGGCTCCATCTGAGTGACCTGCACTGCCTGTTGGTTTTAACCAACTTACCATACTGTTTTTATGATACATATTTTTTTAAACTGTGGAATTAAAAGAAGCTTAAATGTGATAACACTGAAATATTAATGCGAACCAGCCAGTGCTCTTCTAATTACCAGCTTAAAGTGAAAACAAATGAGATAACTGACACGGGGAGGAAACACAGCAGGGAACAGATGATGAAACAGGCTAAAAGCTGAGCTAAGCTGATACTAGCAGAGCTGCCAGTGATATGCTGAGGCCTCTTTGGATGGGAGGAGGATTAAAGTTACTTTATGATGCTGCTGTGACACCAGTTACGGAGACACAGAGAGGAAAGGGAGGGGGGAAAAAAGATTTGCTGGAGGTGGAGATTAGCCGGTAATGTAATAGCTCCATATTAATGTCCACTGTTGTTGTCCGTGTCCCTGTTCTCTCTGTGTTTTCAAGTGTAAACGCCCTCTGAATGCTGAGCTCAGTCTCAAAGCTTGTCTGACTGTCCCTTTATCACCGTATACTTTATGTGAATATATAACTCTGTGTTTGCATACTGTGTGATTATGGTTTTGCATGAGACTTTAGATAAAGAAGAGCACTACAAAATAAACGTATTTCTATTTTGTGTATTTTTCACTGTCGTTCATAGTGGCTACAATAGTTGTAGCAGGTGGAGCAATATTATAATGGTATTAAGAGAGCTAGTAGAGGTATTAGGAGCAGCAGCTGCAATAGTAGTAGTAGTTGTTGTAGTAATAGTAGTAGCAGTTATTCTAACTGTGTCATGCTCTCAGCCATCATAACATAACACAAATTTGTTGTGTAATAATGTAATGCGGAAGTTTAAAACATCATAAGTGGACTTTATCATGCAATCAAGTTGAGTATAGTTTACTTGCATGTATTTAAATAAGCTCGGCCACATGCACACAGTAATTACGCTGCTGTGACCTATAGAAAGTTTCTCTCCATCAAATCCAGACAGTGCGTCTGTGACCTCAGGCTCTCTGCTGATGTTGAGCCGAGTTGTTTATTATCTCTACAAATCAACTGAGCAGGTTTAATTCACATGAATCAGTGTAGTCAAGTAGGACCAGCAGTTATAGCCTATTATGAAACATTTAGTATAACTTTTCTCTACTATATTTAAGATATTAAGATAAAGATATAGGCCTACTTGTAGTGGCTCAACTGGACACTTAGGTGAAAACTAGATTTGTTTGAATCTTTGATCCTCTACTTTAAATTTCCATGATCTCTAATGACAGTTTATGTAGTTTTACCTAAAGCAGGAGTGCATCTTCAGCAGTATAACTGGATCTATGATTCTTAGTTTCAACACAGTTGTTCTCTAAACAGCTGGATACAGCAGAGGACACTGTCAGCTGTGTCAGCACGTACATTAACGCTAAATATAAGCCCAACAATCTAATGTCACAGGCCTAAACATGGGTCACATGTCTGATGAAAGCTCCCGGCTCAGACCGAGCACCGTGACCATGGAGGAGGCAGCAGGGAACTGGATGTGATCATGCGGGCAGAGGCCCACACAGAGCCGGGGTTACCTACCTCTTCTGCCTGCTTGCGCAGCGCTTTCTCCCGCTCGTACTGGGTGATGAGCTGCTCGTTGTCCTCCTTCAGCAGCTCCAGCTCCACCTCGTGCTCCTGGTTCTCCGTCAGCACCGCGTCCAGGTTCTCCAGGACGTTCACCACCAGCGGCATCAGCTCCTTCACCACCTCCTCGTCATAGCTGCGGATCAGCCGCTCGAACTCCCGGTAGATGGAGTTGGCCAGGCCCGACACCCGCTCCGACATGACGGATCCGGAGCCGTAGTCGTCCTGGTAGACCACCTCGTCTATCTGCAGCTCCATCATCTTGGCAGCTGGAGCCGGCGTCTGTTTCCAGATGAGGAGGCTGCGCTCAAACAGGTTTTTTTTTTTTTAGGCCTTTAAAGGCGAGACTGTCACACCGGGTCTGGATCCACTCAGCAAACAGAGAAGGGAGGGGGCTTCAATCACAGTCTCTCCTCAAGTAAAAAAAAAACAAAACAAAACAAAAAAACACTTAGCTATGCCATTTTACAGCAGCACAGACTCACTGGACGAAGACTGTGTGCTGTGTGCGTAACCTTGAGCTCGGTACTGAAAATATCGCCTCAAATATTGTGATGTGAGGAGGGCCCCCTCCTCCTCTACCAGCCCGCTGTATCGCCTCCAGACGCGGCCCAGCTATTTCTCCACCCCGGCACAGAGCACCTGATCCGGGGAGCGGTGGATGCGGAGTGGGCCAGCCTGTGGATCGGCCCTCGCTGGGTCCATGCCGAGGGACCAAATGTGTTCGTCGATGATATTGCACCTGCCCCTCAGCAGCCGCAGCCATGGACCCCGGCCATCACTGGCAGGGGAAATAAATACATGAATAAATAGGTAAATAAATAATGTACCGCCGCTGATCTCCGCCGACGATGATCCGCCTCTATAACGCGGTCTCTCCCATGTTGTGGCCCCTTCCTGCGGCTGCTGCTCCGGGCTCGGGCGGTGATGGTGATGTCTCCCTGTGGGAGAGGCTGTGCCTGCTGTTCAGATGGAGGAGCCAGCTGACCGACCCTGGATGACGTCACAGCGTCTGCATCGAACTCACACACCGGAAGTACGATCTGAGATTTCAAAATAAAACTACAGTTACGCTGATGTGTGACACGAATCTGTGTTGTAGCTACTCATTTCATTGATACCAAAACATTTTAAGCTCAAGATGAAGAGTTTATGGGTGACTATGTGGACATAAAACAAACCAATGCTTTTGGATAAAAAGTGAGGCGTGTTTAGGATTCAGTTACTGAGGCCCCCCTTAAAAGTGATTTTGATATGTGGAGAGTTTTTTTTTTTACTGTGTAGAGACAAACTATAAGACACGTGTGGTGATGACAAGAATAAAAGACAAGCAAAACAAAACATGTTTAAAATAATGGTATTCTTGTGCTATGTGTCTGTAATAAAGTCTATAGACTTTATTTATAGGCTAATAGGTTTATATCTTTCAAAGGTTTCCCACTCTAAGTGAGCTTTTTTATAACATCTCTGAATCTTACAGACTTATAGCCTAGTGTTATGTTAACATTTTTTTCACATCACCTGATAATCACTGCACATGTACACAAAAAAGAAGCATGTTCCTAACAATGACCAAACCAAACACACCGGCAGTTCAACCTCAGTACTGAGACACAATACAGAAATTAGTTGGAATCAAACAAATCTTCCCTACAGCTCAATCAAAGTGTTCAGACAGCGTAAAATACTCTGGCATGGCCTCAGCATGTTTACATAATATATACCAATTTCACCTTTCAAATATTTCTTACATACTTTATCTCACTAAATAAACAATCATGTGGTCTTGATATCATCAACGCCCTCCCAGTTTTATTTTGGAGGTGTAAACCGGAAACTGCAGTTTTTCCTTTAACAGTCCCTTGATCTGAGTCTGCAGCAGCACTTCATGCTAGAATTTAATAATAATGACAATGCAATCTCCAACAATGAAATAAAAGAAGAAGAAAAAATCACCGTCCAGCTAAACAATCTGTGTCACATATGACTTGGCCTTACAAAACATTATTGATTATTCATTTCAAAATAAGGCTAAAAGTCAGGATAATTTATACAAAGTTAATGGTTCCTTTTCACAGCGTATACCCCTCCTCCCTGAATATTTATGATTACCTGACAAATCTGAAGCAGCACGAATCATCTAAACACCCGCAACAAAACTGTATTTCAAATTCTGAGGATGTATTTAAACTAGCATACTCATATCTAGGTCTTGCCAAAAAAACAAACAAACACAGAGTCTATTTAACCTATACTGTGGATTTTCTCAGCAGCATTGTCTAAAGCATCACACAGAAAAGGTTAAATGTTTATTTGTTGTCATTATAAAACATGTTTTCACATATGGAGGATGAACTATGATTGAGAAGATGTTGGTTTGTAGCCTACCACAAATGGTGTCAATTACACAATAGTGACCAAACCACATATCAGTGGGTGTAATCATCATTACCATCCTGTCAGTCTACAGGAATATGAGAACAGACTCAACAATGCACGATTTCCACGGGGCTTATTTAACTACTTTTCTTTAACAGGTGATGTTAACCTCTCCATATCTCTAAATCCTAAAATATTCAGTCTGATATTTTAGATTAATAGTTGGTTGAGCATATCAGATACTCTGTGTTGAAAAGTGCATTCAGAGATGCTGATGATTTTCTCTCCACTTGGACTTAATTTAAAGTCACTTACCTCAGAACTCCCTCCTGAACAGAACCAGAAAATGTACAGTCATCCGACCTTCATGGGGATCAATTCAACTCCCCACAGGTTGCAGTAGTTCACAGATTTACAAACGCTCTTTCTTCTGTAACAGAGGAGGACATAATTTGTCAAAAAAAAAAAGGATTTGCTTTTGCAGATAGGTCTATGTTTTGCTAATAATAATGCCATAATATCAACTGCTTTTTCTAAAATGAATCCTATCACCGACAGGTAAGAACTGACATCTGACATTAAAAACTTTAAGATGCAAACCTACGAGAGTGCACAGTCCTCCTCAGTGAGACAAACTGTAGCTTGGCCTATTGTTCGCCATGGGGAGGATTATGTATGGAAACAAAAAACTGGTCAGTGAAGCATAACAACTGCATGGACAGCTCCTACGACTAATGCTTTTTTAACTACTTCCAGATCCAACAAAACTCCAACAACAGAACAGATCAACATTACACCTAAAAAATGTGATGCATTGTGATGAAACCAGTTTCTCTTCAAAACTCCTCCCACTGGGGTTTACCTCACCGCAGCCCGCCACCCACAGGTGGACTGAAGTCAAACTGTGCAAATGGTTTTATCTTCTCAGACTTGTGCTAAATTGACAGAATTGAAAGCAGATGTGCACACACACACAGGTACCTGAGACAAGGTCTGAATGACACATCCTCACCTTGTTCGCCTCAAGCTGCCCAACCTGAAAGAGGACACCATATTAATTAGGGTTAGGGTTAGTAAATGTAAATGCATATGAGCAGCCCTTCAAGCTTCTGCAGCAACTGTTTAACTGGAATAAAGTGATTCCACTGGTACCTGTTTCATTCGATAGGTGGCAGTGAAATACCAACAGTATTTACATTTCACACCATTCATCAGTTTTCTTCAGAGGCTTACAGCTGAAGGTGGGTGGTCCCTGGAAACCATCAAGCAGATTGAGGTTTAGGCCTGCGGCTTTAGATGTTACAGCGAAGTGGAAAAACCACACTGAAACATTCTTATTCTCACACAAACTTGAGCTAAGACATAAAAAATATTTTCTTACTGAAAATATGTCAAGTTTCACTTTTAACCACTGTTTCTCTATGTATTTTTTAAACATTACATTCAAACACATTCCCTTCTTGGTGAAACCTTACACTTGTTCACTTAAATAACCACAATACACAGCTTTGCATTGATTTTGTCAGAGATTCTGGGCAGATACTTAGATGAGTAACTTGAGGTTTCTCATCCTGTTGTAGTTTCCCCTCTGAGTCCCTGGTTGCTTGCTGTCATGGTTATGCAAATATCATAAACATCTTGAGTTTCAAGTGTAATAACACAACAACCATACAGCACAGTTTCACCAAACCGCAACCTGACACGCACCAAACAGTTCAATTCCCGTGTGGGTGCAGTAATGATCAATGCACCTTGCTTGTGCCATCTTTCATTTTAAGTTAAACCACAAGTCTTTTTTAACCATATTCATTACTTCTGATGAAACATTAATCTCATCCACACAAACTGCACATGAAAAAATCCAGAGCCCGTTTTATTGAAATCTGTGAGCTTACACACGGTACATGTCCTGCCCTGCCTGCTGTCTGTAGCTTCAATTTAAGGGAATATGCTTTGATATTTTTAGCTTCATTATAAATCTTAAATCTATACTTAAGATGAAGTATTAGATGACCTAGTTTTGTAGGCTTAAATATGGCTCCAGTCAGTATAGTCACATTTTCTCTGGTCTTTTAGACATCGGCCTCCAGGAGAAAAATCAAATCGCCCTCCAGATTCCGGTGTGTTTGCAAAGCTAAAATGAATTTTCTAAGGCATGAAGTGGCCATTTTGTCTTAGAACAAGCAGCTTGCAGAGCGCTGCCAAGAGGCGATTCTGAACAAAAGCATCAGTGTCAGTAATTGAAGAATTAAGCTATAAATCTGGAGCACACAACACATAGTGGGAATGTTACAGCTACACTGATCTAGATACACTTTTAAAAAAGGGGTATGGCATTTCCACAACATAAGTGTTTAATCTACTGCAAGTTTTAGTAACGACTGAATCTCAAATATTCTGACAAGTGTTTTCTTTTAAGGAAGTAAACAAAATAAACACACTCTAAATGCAAAACAACAGTTTTATTGCAATACACAGGATTTCTTTCTTCTGCTGCGCTCATTGCCTGCCAGGCACATCAACACACTGGGGACAGGCTGGCACCAGAAAACCATGAATGTGCGTCATGAAGTGAGTGAAAAGGTGATTATCATTGAGCCCACCTGGACTCAGGTAGGCCACGCGCTTGTCCAGAGTTCACTTGTCTTCAGCCGTTTTAATTTAAAACATAAACAGAGGCCTACCCCAAGCAAAAGAAAAGAAGGCATGTTCTCAGATAAAGCAAGCAATGAGGACAAAGCAGAAAGTACCTGCACAATACATTCGCATAAAATCTAAATGGAATTTTTTTTAAGGAAGCAGAAGCATTTTGGAGTAAACAAACTCATTTATCTTTGTTTCAAGGTCAATTTTTTGGCATCTCTCCCTAAACAGTTTGTGCTCTGACATCAGATCGTTAATCAAGACACATGTTGAAAATAGGGACAAGGCATAATGAATGCATACATGATAAGGCTTTTGATTATAAAGTCATTGGTTAAAGTCTAACACGTATTATTTTTTAATAACCACAGAACAAAAGGTTTTACGTCATCATTCAATGAGAATCTGGCTGCGCAGAAAAGGGCTACTACTAGGGCTCCCTGAAACGTTTCACATGTTACAGTGGTGAGAAAATCTATTCAGCCCATCTCTCTGTAAAAACATTAAGGCTTCAAACTACTTCAAGAAAATGTCTGCTTTGAACTCACACAAAAGATTTTAGCCACAACATATCATTAAAGCTTCCTCCCATGTCTTAACCTTCCCATTTGATTTAAATGACAAATAATTGTGCCTTAAACCAAACTACGTTTACACGTGCTCAAATATAGAAACAGTGAAAATGCAACCGTAACATTGAGATTGAACAGAGTCACAGTCAAAATGACTCAGTAATAGCTAGCCTGTTGATTGAGTGGTGAGTGATTGTATGATGCAGGTTTCAATTCAGAATAATATGAAGACTTGGACTAAGAGCAAAGAGCCAGAAACAGGACTGAAAGTGCAAGAAGTTGAGGAAAACATACATGACCAGGAAAAAGGTGTGAGAAACAAAACTCTGATCTGCGTTTAGATGTACAGGTGAAATAACCACGGGGAAAGACGTGTTGGAATGAGAGAAGATTAACAGGGGCGCAGACAAGGAGTGTATGGACACAAACAGGGAGGAGTGGTGTGTTCAGCTCATCAGTAGAATACCACGCTAGACTTTCCTCCTGGTGGGTTGAGGACCCTGTTGTGGGAGCGAGGCTTGGGTCCCAGGTGAGGCTCGTGCTTCTTCATGTCATCAGGGGGTGGGGAGGAGGAGGAGGGGGGAGGGGTGGCTTCAGGCTCAGGTGGGGCAGACACTGCAGCAGGCTCTTCCTTGGCTGGCACAGGAGCTGGAGCTGCAACTGGAGATGGAGCAGGAGCTGGGGGGGCAGCCTCCTCTTTCACTTCAGGTTGGCTGACCTTCACTTCGGGTGCTTCAGGGGAGAAATATGTATTTTACAGAAATGCTAAAAGCAGAGCAATGGCCTACAATTGAATAATATACCTTTTCCACTTGTATATTTAAAGGGATAGTTCATCATTTTAGCAAATTGGCCCATTGCCATAATTCCTATAGTGTTAGGAGTAAGTTTGTTACCTTTCATTGTCGGTGCAAACTATTTTTAGAATGGCGGAGCAGAGCTGCGAGCTGCTCAGAGCTACGCTATGGAGGATGATAGGATTTCTTGGTTTGTGAAGTTGTGACCTGCACATTCAACACGCATTTGCCAGATTTATGTTCTGTCACCAAATTCAGTCAGTACAAGTAAAAAGTCTAAATTTAGCTACAGATTAGCACTAATACAGTCTTTTAATATGTATTATTTTCACCTTAAAAGACGTAGGTCAATAATTGCGTACATTTACTATAATAAAATCCCTCAGTCCAAAACTTGCAACCGACAGTGACGATGAAGTACAGTATATTACACAAACCTGCTAAAAGTGGTTTCACATTGACATTTTCCTTTCAACAAACTCACCTGGTGGTTCAGGTTTCGATTCAGGTCCCACACTTAGATTGTCCTGTAAGATTAAAGAAAGGGTAAGAGATAAGACGTCTCACTGTGTCATCAGAAGAAAAAAAAAAAAAAAGGAAGAAAAAAAAATATCACATAACACAGGACTCTCTTGTTCCTGTGTTTTAAAGTTAAAGCAGCTGCTCTCTCAAATCCAGTGAAACAGTGTAATTGCCATGACCAAAGGTCTTCAGGGCATTATAGTGAAAATATTTGTCTCTCATTTACAGAGTCAGACAACAAGCCGAGATTTTAATCACAAGACTTTCACCTTGTTAAATAAAAGGAAAATGAAAACACAGATTAATGTTTACAGTGAATACATCCTGTATGATAGACAAAGACATTACTGTGTCAAAGATAAAACCAGTCATAGGCGGCAAATGACAATAACAAATGCTCTGATTGCTTTGACTGGGTTGGCTACTCCAGAACGTATTGAAGCAGATTCATTTGAAAGATTCATAAACCCAGAAAATCAATCATATTTATATTTAATGATAGATCACAGAACATTCCTTAGACAAGAATGAACAATAACTTATGATACCCAGGATCACATGGCATGAGACAGGAAATTGTCATATGTCATACAGTCAAGGGCAACACCCCATCATAATTTTGAATTTATGTGACAGGATAATGATAAATGCTGCTGGTACTGTAACTTTCCATAGTTGGCCCATAAAAATGTTCTCTAAATGAACTCAATCATAATAATATGTAATTGCAAAAAAAAACATTGCAGTATGTTTACACGTTTTTCCTCACAAAGATGGAGTCGAACATTAAAATGAGCCGATGCAGTTTCTCTGAATATACTTATGTCCTTCTTGAGATTGCTGCAATGGACTCAGTTCAAAGTGACAATGCTAAAACTGCAAAAACACAACTAGTGATTCGTGAAGAGGATTGCTTCATATGTGTTGGCTTTATCAAGTGAGATAACTAGCTTTCAGAGGATGACTGGACAGAGGTGGGCAGACAACACAATTCATATTTGGGTAAAGAATTTGTTTAAAATTTGGGTTTAATGGTACAAATCGAGGAGGAATGGAATGAAACTCAAAATGATCTAAACAAAGCATAAGGAAAAAAGATCTAGATGCACGGCCTACCTTTGGCTTATTTGGGTGGCTTCTGATTGGGCTTTGCACAGGTGCACTTTCTGCACTCCCAAAAATGTTGCTGGTTGATCCACCTGGTGGTATAGGTCTCTGTGGTTGAGCAGGAGGTTCACATTCCCCAAATATTCCACTACTCTTCCCACCTACATGAAGTATTACCAAGATATGCGTTACGTTACGTACAGCAGTGATGACAATGTGAATTGTACTGTGCATTTGGTCATCCTGTAGAATTACGATCCCATGGTCCACTATCATCTATGATTACTTACATGGGATTAATATACTTTTGTTGGGGGGCATTTTTGCCTTTATTTGCATAGGATAGTGAAGAGAGACAGGAAAGTTAGGAAAGAGAGAGGGGAATGACACCTTAAGGTCAGACTCAAACCCATGGTGCTGCAACTAGGGCTACGCCTACATGGTACACACTCTGCTGGGTAAACCTCTGGAGCCCCATGATATTCTTTCAACATCTGCATCAAGCATTTCCATGACCCTTCAGGGCCATGTGCACATTTCCAAATTGTATACTAAACAAATAGTTCACCCACCAGCGATTTTATTGCTGATGTTAATGCCACTGAAAAACTGTATGGTGTAATCTGGGTGGCCCACAATTCTCTGTTTGGAAACTCAAATCATTTTCCAACAGTAGCCACATATGTGACTACACAATCCTTCAAACTGGATATACGTAGATCACATACAGACACACAGAACAGTGGAGGTGTTTGTTTATACTGGAGTTATCACGTCAGTAACAGTTTTCACACCCTGGACATTGATAGATGTTTAGACTGGGCTGCCTCAGCACATCCATAAGCCCTGACAGGCTGGTCTGACCTGGAGGGTTGGAGCGCCTGGGCACACTCTGGGGCTCCTCCGCTGGAGCGAAAACTTTAGAGGCCATCTTGTTAGGTCTTCTTGTTGCTGCAGCATCATCTTCATAGCCACCAAACAGGTTACTGGAGCCGCCACCAGGAGGCCGCAACACCCTACAAAACACAAAAGAATATAGGACAACTCTGATAAGATCCTGCTCAGGTCTTATCACAAACCAATTAACATACACATGTGTGACCTAGAACAGGCATCAAAAAGAGGAGACAGACCGGTTCTACTGCTTAAATAAATAATATAGCTAAATAATCACAGATTGTATATTTACTTATGTAAGTAATCTGCTCATCTACTCACATGGGAGAGGACATACTGTTTAAAAAATCTGAGGCATGAGGTTGTTGTTTACTGACAGCTGTTAGATACATGAGGTCTCTTTTTTTTTTTTTGCACCATGCCACGCAAGGGGTCAAGTGTAAAAACAGTGGGTAATTTGGCTCTGACTGTGTCAAGAGCAGCTTCAGCCAACGCAGCCAAATAACAGGTTATTTGATTATGTAGCCGGGAATGGCGCCATACGTCTGAAAAACTCAGAGCCGCTACACTTTTGTCACATAAATTAGAAACCATAATTACGTTGACTCCACTAATTGGCGGATCTGACCAAAGAACTGACGCTTTCGAGTTAGAAAAGAGGAAACTAAAACCACCTCCCGAGTACAACAGCGTGTAGCTGCACAGCAGCTCCGATGTTGGCGAGTACAAAGAGGAGCAGTCCGAGGAGGTTTCCCACTTCCGCAGCAGACAACGCCTGGTCGGTTAGCTTCAAGCTAACTCCTCACACTATGAAGTTTGCTAACGGAAGAAGACGACTCAGACCAAACCAAGTCGAGTCGGCGACGACACAAATATGTCAGTCCTTTCTAACAACACTAAGAGTCACGTTAGAGACATTAGCAGCGGGTATTTGTGTTGCTAAAAACTACGAAGAGCCCCTGTCAGACACCGTTAACCTACGCTGAGACACTAACGGACGGAGCGGCTGACTTGAGCCCAAATAAAGCACCGACGTTTGTCGTATCTTTCATAAATACACAAAAAAAACACGGCCATTAAGTGCCACGTTCTTCACCTTGAACTCGGTTTAGAGCTGTCCAGCCCTTGAAACATGTTCGTCGAAGTCATAGTGGTTTTTGTTTTTGAGCCTTCAAGTTTCCCGAAGACAACTTCGTCAGATTGCCAACTGGACGACCAGCGAGTTCCTGCTGCTGCTGCCTGCGCTGCGCCTGCCTAGCCGGACTCCGTAGTGAGGAATGGCTCCAGCCCACCCCACGGTGACACAGAGGAATTTAACTGGTCCTCCGCCAAGCTGCTGAGTGACGCGGTGCGCTCGATTATTTGCACATGACATCCCTCCACGGGGGGAAATGGACTACGTAATCCATATGATTACATCAAAGATCTTTGGGGAACAAAAATAATATTTGTGAAGAAAAGAGCTGTGAAGCCATACTTTTAACTCTATGGTTTTAACAGCCACCACCGTGCACTTATCTCGATATTCTCTGGTAGACATTTGGTAGAAATAAAGGATGAACCGAACTGATTGTGGGAATATCATCTAAAAAAAATGAAAGAAAAAAGAGTAGACTCCATTCATTAAAAGGTTTTCTGTCAGGTTTTGGGTGCCTTATAGTGTATTAATTAATAGTTATTTTGATGTCTTTTGTTAATATTAACCTATGATACTGCGCGACCGGGTGATTATCGGTGTACGCTATGAAAAAAATCAAGCGCAACCCCGCAGTCCTCCCTGTTGATTTGATCATCAAAATGTCAATCACTGAATGGGCGGAACTAATTTTTACATCGCCGGAAAAACTGCACAGCGCTGAACTAATTTCGTCGAAATAATGCTTGAATGCTTAACAAGAAAGATATATTATTTGAGCGTAAAAATGGCGGTGAACTTTGAAAAAATATATATCAGGAAACTTACACGGCATGACAGGAAGAGAATCACAATTGGTTCTCCACTGGACCTCTCTCACCAGCAATTGGCGCAGCTTCCTGTCAATCAAATTTCACTCGCCATTCTTCTGTATTTCTGACCAATCAGAAGCTTTGTTTTCGAGTCGTAGTGGGCGTTTCCAAAGCGCGTGGACAATCGATCGGCAGGAACTGTCATCGTTACAGAGCAGTCAGCTAGCGATGCTAGCCTTTATGTCGGTTGGGAATATCACCATCAGGCTTCTACTTCAGGTAATTTAAGAAACTTTTATAATGTTTGTCTATCTAACAAACTGCATGAGTGTTCGTCCAACAACACACATTATGTTACAATCAGTTTTTTGTCTCGTTATTGGGTTGTTTGGCTGCCAAAACGTTAACGTTAGCTAGCCAACAACAACAACAGCCATGCTAGGCACCACGTTATGTATGTAACGTGTAATAATAATAATAATGTAATACCCATTTCAACAAACGCTTTACGACAATAGTTACTTTCAAGCACGTAAAGTTGTATTGTCACAGTGCCCCTCCAAGATAAGGTACTTCATAATCATATACCATCTCCGTAATAGCAGTACTGTAAACACAAGGCTGCTGGGACAACAACATTACAGGAGGATAATGCTGTTAAAATCCTGTGGAATAAATGTCATATGATGCTGGATGATTTTTCATGTAAATTAAGATGTACTGAAACCACATTTTGACATTGAATATAAGATTCATATGAGTTTAATCGGTCCATTAACTTTGAAGTAACTTGAAAGATATAACACTTAGTGTAAGTAGTGTAGTATACACTTCTTGTCTTGTATAAACGTACCTTGTCTAGTTATTCTGGCTGTAATTGTTGTGAGATCAGATATTATTCCGAGGCTGAATATAAACTTGCGTTCATATGACACAAAATTCGGGGATTTTAAAACTGTATCGCAATAGACGGATATTCCTCATTATTATCTTCCCCAGCTGTTTATGCCCAATTAATCTTTCTTTGTTTAGCCTTCTCTTTGCTGTCATCCCACTGCCCTCCTCCTGATTGTTCAGAAATAAATTGATAAGTGAACAGCAATGGACCAAACACATTCATATGACTTCTGTTGTGTTTACATGTAATAACACCATTTTTAACAATATCTCGACGTGCAACGGGGACATAACGCCTATTCCTGATTTTTTTTGACGATTGATAGAGTATTACCTTTATCAGGCGATAATAACATAAGCCAAATAGAGTATTTTCTCAGTATCTCACAATTGCAGGATGTGTGTGAAATAACTTGTTTTGCAGACATCATTTCTGCAGGCAATGGTGACGTAGTGACAAGCAAAGTCCACTTGCACACGGGTTAATAAAACTGTCTATACCTAATCAATTCAAACGAGCTGGCGACTGGCACGTGTCATTAGTAAATTCTTCCTCTTCGCATGCGGTGAATTTGTCGTGTTTTTCGTCGGTTTTAGTAGTTTTTATTTCTTGTTGCAAAGAAGCATTGAGTAATGTTGTTGCTGATAGAAAACAGTTGAACTGCGCAGAGAGTTCAGCTCAGTCGAAGCAGGAGCAAGGAGAGGGCAGAAAGCGGAGGGATCGGTGTCGGTTTTATTATGTTCAATTTGATCAAAAATTGCCAATCTAACCGGTCGGATCCATGGTGAAGAGAAAGAAGACGTCGCCCACTACCGAAGAATACGAAAATGGGTAAATTTGTGTTAGAAATTAACACTTTATTTAGAGGTCGACTGCACCGAGGGGTTTTCGTTGTCGTTTCTGCAGGGCGCTAAAGTGAAAAGCGCTCGCATTTGAATTTAGTTGAAATTGAACCTAAAATATCGCCCTTTGGTGGCTAAAGACACTCGGTAAAACGCTGCCGTTAGTTACCGGACTGTTTTTGTTGTTGAATGTAATTTATTTCCAGACGTTAATTGCATATATTTGGTGTTGTTTTGTCGGGACTGGAGAGGGGATTTGAAACAAACAGCGGCGGCCATGTTGAGAGACAGTGAACGTCGTCTTTAGAAGTTAATTTTACACACCGCTTTGTCACTAATACGACTGAATTTCCATGAATATGTTTTTGGCAGCATGACACCGGGCTCCAGGGAGGGGATCGGTGTCGATGGGAGGAGGAATCCGTCCAGAAAGCCCGAAGGTTGCGACGAAGAGGAGAGCGGAGAGCAGGCGAGCGAGGAGCGCAGTACAAAGGGAGACGACGGAGTGGATATTCTTAATCCATCAGCCACGGCTCTTAGCCCCGGTTCAGCTCCGGTCCCCCCCGCTTCTCCTCCTCCTCCTCCGCCGAACCGAACCGGGGTAGGCTCGACCCAGCAGCAGCAACAACAGCCCCAGACCTCAGCGGATCCCGCCCCTCCGTGTCACGACCAGCATCATTTTCTCCGATCGAGCGTCCGACCTCCGAGTAAACGCATCCGGAAGGATTCAATCGGCTCAGCCATCAATGGACACGGCGGGGCAAAATCGAAAGGTACGGATGGTGACCCGCTCGGACAAAGTGGGCAGATAGATAGGTGGATTTATTTGATCCGTGGGGGGTCTACTCTTAGTGTGTTTACAGTTTGTGAGTCTGAGGTGATGCTGTTTGTGTTGTTGCTGTGTGTGTGCGTGCTCCCTCCGGGCCGATGGCTGGTTGGACTCTTGGTAGTAGACTCCTGGCTCAGAGCACCAGCATAACAATTGTTTGGAAAAAGGAGAGGAGTCACAGACAACATAATTTGAATATCAATTAGCATGTCACTTGACTATTTTTTTAGTTAATGGAAATGTGCATTTACAGTGTTAAAAGCCAGGGAGTGAGACTGTCATAACCGACAGAGTGTAGCAGAAATAAAGCACAAAGTCAGTTTTTATTGTTTCGGAGTAGTAAAAAAGACATGGTAGTTTTACTGCCCACACCCCCAATTTTTTGTGTCATTCAGTCAATTAACAATTTATTCTCATTTAAGATTTTTATAGGCTATATATATATTTCAAAACTGTAAAAATGATGATCAGACAGAACAAAGAGCAGTGAAAGAAACTTCAGGGTTGTATTTGAGCAATCCTCAGACACAGATTGTACATGAATTGCACACAGCGTTTGTTGTAGTGGTTCACTGGTTTTCTTTGTGCATCATCTGTCTGATGCTCTCTTCTCTACTAACTTTCAGTGTGAGTGATCTGCTAAAGCCCACAGGGGCTGTCATTGTGACTTGACATGGTAATATAGAGCGTCTGCGCACTGAGATATAGCCAGGGGTTTCAGGCTTTATTGACTTTCAAAGTGAATAGTGAAGGAGTGTCTCTTTCATCAAGTTTCACAGATTTTGATTAAGTTAAATGGAGGAAGCGCTTGATGAAAGGTATCCATGTAAATAAGGCAACTCCCTTAGCGCGTCCTCCTGTGTTTCCTTACCACCCGTCCCTGAAGAGGCAAAGACAAGGTGGAGCTATGGGGTGGGGCAGGAGTGGTGTTATCCAGTATCTCTGAAACTTCCAGCGACTGGGGTGTTTTCTGTTCATTTGAGAGTGAGTCAGTCAGTAACGGAGGATGCTGAAGGATTTTGTATTTACACGCACAAATTATTCCTTACTAGCCACAGTGTGTTTTTGCTTTGTGTGATCCTGCTGCTCTGCAGTGACAATATGTTTGTCATTTCTTCCTTTTAAATATGAATCAGGAGAATCCGACACGAGTAAACACATACAGCTTGATGATGAATTAGTGAGGCTCTGCTTCTTTTGTTGTTGTTGGAAACGAGAATGAGACTGAGAATTTCTTTCATCTGATAAATTTAGACGGCCAATGTTTTGACCGGTCGACCACAGAAGCGCCGCATATTTTTCTGTATAGGTGAACATCTATTTCTGCAGGAGACACATCCAGGTTACTGCCAATGAACCGCACACATTTGCATTTGTAGGCGAACACCCATTTTGGCAGAAAACGCAGTCGCTTTAGCACAGCACTGCTGCAACAGCAATTGCCTCAGTGTTTGTGTTGGTGCCTCCTGGCATGGTGTTGTGTGCTGGGCTAAACTTGGCCATTGTAGCCCACCACGAGTTGGTTTTGGACCCGGCGCTGTAGACCTGACCATAGGGACTGATTGCTTTTCCTGCCTCCCTGCCAAACCTGAACCACAGAGGGGGGTGGGAGGGGGCCTCTGCAGGTTGTGCGCTGTAATGGCAGTGGGTGGCTTTGTGTGCATGTATTTTATGTTACCCAAACCACACGTCTCAGAACTACAATTGTATTTTCTTTTCCATGCTATACAAAACAACCAGGGCGGTCAACCAAAACATTTGGCTCAGTCTGTGCATTTTTTTTTACTCTGATATTTAAAGTTGTGTTTTCCCTCTGAATGTTTCAGTACTGATGGGCTCCTCCTCTCTGTTCAACAGGCGCAGAGAATGGCTCTTCTTCCCAGGGGACGGTGGGACAGTCGGGGCCAGTGGCGAGCTCCACGGGGGGAGTGTCCAAGGCATCCAAGGGCCAGGGGTCTGCTGAGAAGGAGGAGCAGGCTGGTAACCAGAAAAGGGCCCGACGCCAGTGGGAGTCTTGGAGTGCAGAAGACAAAAACAGCTTCTTTGAGGGGCTCTATGAGGTAAAGGGTAGAACGCAGAAGTCCCCGCCTTTCGTTTTACAGTACATGTTGCTGTACCGTATAAGTTTGCATATACATTTATGTTCCATGTCACAGGGACTCATCACATCTTCTTATACTGTCTTCTGTTGCTCTTGTCTCTAGCATGGGAAGGATTTTGAAGCTATCCAGAACAACATAGCGATGAAGTACAAGAAGAGGGGTAAACCGGCTAACATGGTGAAGAACAAGGAGCAGGTCCGCCACTTTTACTACCGCACCTGGCACAAGATCTCCAAACACATTGACTTTGCCAACGGTGAGCAGCCCTTCATGTCGCCGAAAACAGATAGGACCTTGCAGAGCCTGTACGACAGTGTCCTTTGAAATGAATAGCTTCTCATCCACCGTATTTAATCGTATTAATTCTGGTCTCGATTTGTCTGATTTACCATGTCAGAAAATGTAGCATACCGATCATGTATGTATATATAAAGTATATATATATGCTCTGGGGGGTTGAAAACTGTTTTAGATTGTAATATACACTTGATAAGTACAAAGAACATTTTCATTTATTTGATTCAAGGACAAGCCCAAGGAATAGTTATTCAATCATTTAATTCAGATGTTTTAATTTGTTCATGGTAAATCAGGTGTGGTCATATGGATTTGTTTTCACAGTTGGTCATGGACTATACAAAAAGAGCTGCAATAGTGTCAATTGAGTAAATCTATTGCAGGTCTATTTGTGTCAACAGTCCCTACACTAATACTTATGTTGCACCTTGTCTGACAGACAGACTGCACAAAAACATGCGTTAAAGAATATTATCAGATAAGCTTGAGCCACTCTCCCCTTCAGAACCTGTCAGTGTCTCTGTTGTGTTATCTTAATGCAGCATTCACATGTCTCCTGTGTTGCCGGCTACAGCGGTGTTGTGACTCGTGACTCCTTTTCACTTTCTCAGTTTACTCCAGAGTGCTGAAGAAATCCTCTCAAGAGCTGTACGGCCTCATCTGCTACGCTGAGCTCCGCAAGAAAGTGGGAGGGCGTAAGTGAAGAAGATGAACGCTCGATGCTTTAAAAAAGTTATTTAGTCTGTGTGTGTTTTCCTGATATTAGGTTGTAATCACAAGGGGATGTGATTACACGCTGCAAGCTCTCAGTCATGGGGGACAGCAGCTCCTGTGGGACCATGTTGTAAATGGCTGTCGTTGTTTTGTGTTTTGTCTTTGGCAGTAATGGATGATAAGAACGTGGCAAAGCTGAATGAACTCATCCAGCAAGGGTAAGTTGTAGGAAAAACAATGAAATGCAAACCCACTGTTGTTTACCTCACAGGATAGAACGGGTCTTTGTAAATGAACACGTGGAGATTGTCAGAATGTAATGTTTGGGCTATATCACATCTATAAAAACAAACTCATCCTGAGCAAACCAATGACATCACTGTAGGGAATTGAAATATTATTTTCAAAATATGTATGTTCTGCTTATTACGGCATGTCTGTGTTCATGTGAATGATGAGAGTATCTCTTTTTCTCCACTGAAAGGTGTACTGTGAAAAGCTTGTTTTCTTTTTTAAGAAAACACTGAATATTTCTCTGTTGTTCTGTGTCTGAGCAGAGCCACCACCGTGCGCTCCAAAGGGAGGAACTTACGAATCAAAGCACCCATGTGCCGTGCGCTGAAGAAACTTTGCGACCCCGATGGTGAGCACGTGTCCGCAGGAACACACAACACATAATATACAGTGCACACGACGTAAACAAACGTCTAAGCCAAAAACACAAAACCATGGCGATGGTGAGGCGCACGGTTTGTGGAGGTGGGGTTTTCTGGCAATAACAATGGCATCATGTGGGCTTGTGGCGTTTCCATGGTGATTCAGTGGGCACGAAGTGATTAGGAGGAACAGGAGGATGATGATGATGATGATGAGTGGTCTGACCGGCTGTAATCAACCACTCTTTTCAGTGAACTTAAATAATTTCCTTCAATCAAGGACGGAAAATCAGAATTCCCCTCTTTGCATCTGCCTTCTCTCTCATGTAGTCCGTTTTCACTTCGGCTGCTGTATCGTTACTTTCCAAAACGTCTTGGCAATCAGCGTTGTTCTGGTTTGCTCGTTTCCTCCTCAAGTTTGATTAAAGTCTTTTCATTTCCTGCTAATCCATTTATGCAAGAAAGTTCGCAAAAGAGAATTCTTAATTTTTCAGAAATTGCACACCATGAGGCAAGGCAAGGGAAATGTATTTGTAGAGCACAATTCATACACCACAGGCACGTCAACGTGTTTTACAGAGGCATAGAAATACATTTTTTTTAAAAACATTAAAAAGGAAAAGAAATAAGTACAACTACCACTCATGTAACATACTCTGTCCCCGTGTCTTTGTCTCGATGCAGGAGTGAGTGATGAGGAGGACCAGAAGCCGGTGCGTCTACCCCTGAAGGTGGCGGTGGAGCTACAACCACGCAGTAACCACTCCTGGGCCCGCGTTCAGAGTCTAGCCCACAACCCTCGCCTCAGGTGAGCTGCACCCATTAATTAACGTCCTGAGAAAACACTGTTGAGCCTTAAGAAATGCACTGGCGTCTGACATTTGAGTCAGAGACTCTGTAATGTAAGACAAGACATGGACATCGCTATTGTTTCCAGGGTCAGGTGGTAACTGCGCTGTTCAGTAATGAAAATAAAGCTCTTTGGCAATACCACTTTGCATTAATCAATGCATCACCAAGCTGGTTGACTAAAGGTAATTTATAGATCTTGTTTGTAAGTCATTCACTTAGTGTGAGACCTAGAAGTGTGTTATATGTTAGAAGCATAAAACCTAAGTGTGCTTGTCCAGACCAACTCTCTTTTTTGTCTTTTCCATCCCAGGATGGTGGTAGAACTCCACAGGAAAGTTTCCAGTCTAATCGAGTATCTGAAACAGAAGTGGGCGTACCAGGACCAGCGGATCGTATCCTTTAACATGAGAAACAGCATATGTCATCAGTTTATGATGGAATAAATGTTTATTTACAGTGTGTTTCACACGGCCCACTGCCAGCACCGCCCCACAATGTGTCACTCCCTACAGGTGTAATCATCTTTAGGTTGTGAATTAGACAACCGTGCTACGTGGGTCTTGCATCTCAGCTGTAAACATCTGAGGGCGGTGTGTGTTTCTGTCACCTGTGTTGCCCTTAACACGTGTTTCAGCTTAAGAGTCTCATGGAGAGAGAAGCTCTGGAAGGCAGCCAGTCCAACACGACCTCTCCCAGTAAATCCCAGCCAGATGAGCTTTTCCTTTTCCCTGCTGAGAGCAGCACCTTGACCACGCTGCCCGGCGTGGCACGTGTGGTTCACTCCAAGGCCTCATGCACTGTACACTGGCTAGAAAGTGGCAAGAACCGGCCCAGCGCCAAGGAGTTGCCAGCTGCTCAGATCCTGGGCATCCACACGGCTCCTCCGTCTCGCGCCGGCACCAAATCCGGTCGGGGAAGCGGCGCCGGTGCCGCCGGTGCTTCACTGACTGTACTGGGCGATGCTCGTCGAACTGACCCCCCGCCCAACCCCGAACCTTCACCGGACACTTCGGCAAAGGTGGAGGACAACAAGCGGCCTCCGTCTGTTCCTGTCCCCGCTTCATCTCAGCAGACCGTGGCTCCCAGAGACGAGGCAGCCGCAGCGGGACCCTCCGAGGGGGCCAAGACCTGTTCTGGTGCAGAGGCCAGCGGTGGATTAGTAGCGGTCAAAAGCACGGATAAGGTGTGCAGTGGTGTAGAAAGCACAGAGTGCAAAGAGGAGCAGAATACCAGCACCGCTTCCCCAGAGGCCAACCAGACTCCTCCAACCAAACCTCAGATGACCGGCTCAGAGGAGGGGGTGTCGCAGGGTTCAGCGCCAGTGGCCAAAGAGCGAGGCGTGGAGCAAATCAGAGAGGAGGGCTGGAGCGCCCGCGACGCAGAGAATGTCACCCTGGCCGAGCTGTACCTGATGTTCGGGAAGCCTGGCAAGCTGCAGCTGGAGTACGAGTGGCAGCCGGCCGCCGCTCCTCCCAACAGCCAAGAAAACGGACAAGCTCTGGCACCGGCCAAGCCCGACAGGACACAACGGGTTTTGCGCTGCCTGCTCAAACTGGTTGCCACGGAGGTCAATCCTAAACCTTTGGTAGGGATTAACCGTTACTTGTCACAGTGTTGTTGCTGGTTTCATGGTTTTTTTAATCTCATTGTACACAAACAAATTTGGATATCAAGATTTTCTCACAGGAATGTTTTTTGAATTAGAAGAATCGATCCGCATTAACTATTCCTTTGTAATTACAAAGTTGCACCTAATCCATAAAAGATCCCTCCTCCTCAGAGAGATAAAGGTTAGATTGTTACAATATCAGATGACTTCCAACTGGAGCAGAGCGGTGAACTGTGCTATCTGCTCCACCTTTAAACTACTGCCAAGTATTGTTTAGAAATGTACATGTAGAACATATGACGTCATTATTGTGTTCTCTCCTCCAGGCGCCGGAGCTGTGCTCTACAGCTACATCACCGCTCAAGACCCATCAGGAGGAGCAGAGCCAAGCCCTCACGCCTCCAGGAAAGGGGCCGATAGCAGGCGTCCGCAGCCCCAGCTGTGGCCGGCAGCAGGCCTCTGTCCGAGGGGCCAGGTTACACCTGGCAACCACCGGGGCCAGGTTACACCTGGCAACCACCGGGGCCTCAGGTATGCGTGGGTCTCTCTTCCTGCTTCTAAAGCCCCTACTGTAGGGCAGGCACTCATTATACGTTCACATTCACTGTAGCTGTACACTCGAGTATGTTTTTTGTTTTTTCTGTTTGTGTTGGAGTTGTCTTGAAATCTCCATGCTGTTCGAGCCTGGTTGAGGCAGATGGCCGCCCACCCTTAGCCTGGTTCTGCCTGAGGTTTTCACCTCTTATAATGAAGTCTTTCCTTGGCGCCGTTGTCAAATGCTTGCTATTTATGGGAATTGTTTCATCTCTGTAAATTATAAACAGTGCAGCCCAGAGCTGCTCTATATAAAAAGAACCCTGAGATACCGTCTGTCTGAGTGTGTGTAAGATGAATCATAACATATATTGGACCAGTTTGTTGTCTGACAAAGTCTTATCATGTGAGTCTATTGAATTAACAGCTACTGGGAGATTACCGAAGTATTTGTGCTTATGATACTTAGTTGTATGCTTGATAATGGAAATTATTCATAAAGTGGAAGTTGTTCACAGGTGATTATTTGGATATTTACATTGTACAGCTTATTTTCTCAGATTCTGTTCAATATCTTTTACATTACCCTCAAATAATGTCTGTCCTCACATAACACGTCTTATGCCTCTTTCTCTGTCTTCAGGTGGGCGCAGCCTCCCCCGCTCTCTGCTGGGGCCGGCAGTTGGCAGCGACTCGGAGGGCGGCGTGTTCGCCGTGCCCACCACGCTGCCTCCTAACAGCTCACGGCACAACCGAATGTTTTCCCCCAACAAGGAAGCCGAGCTGGCCTTCAGACAGCAGCTGGACTCCATCAGTGTACGGCAGAGCAAGGCTTTACTACTTCATACCAAGAGCACAAAGACCGAATTCGTCCTCATGAATATGGACAAACGTTGATGAGTACTTTTTTCTCCCCCTTATAGATGCAGTCGGATCTTTTCCTTTCCAGACAGAGAAAACCTCGGAACAGGCAACTTCGGAAACCACTTGTAGTTCAGGTTAGAGAAGAACAGAAGGTGTTTTACTTTTTCACATGCTGGTGGCTCATGATGGACTAACAAGTTCCTTCTGTCTTGTCCATAGCGAACCCTGCTGCCCCGAACTACAGGAGACACACCTCAACATGTCTGCTCCTTCTCTATCCTCTCCAACTCCTCGGCCACAGGTAAAAACTTCAGACATCAGGATCCTGCAGTGTCAAATGTTTTTGTTGGAGGAAAAGTGATTGTACTTTCCCTATAGTGTTGTGGAAAACCGTTGCTCTTCTCCGTCAGTTACACACCCTGTTGATCACTGTATATCAACTAAATATAATTTCTCACTTTCAACAAGAACACTGCTAATCTCTTGCACTCTCATTTCCTGTTTCTTCCCTCAGGAACTGGATCTTTCCGGCCAATCCACACTCGCCTGACTCCCTCTTCCCGCCCCCTAATGTCCAAAGTTTCTCCTGCAGGACCCAGCTCTGGATCAGCCAGCCAGCTCTCCAGTATGTACTGCTTGGCTGCTTCTATTCATCTGTTTCATCAATACAGTTTTAATATAAAAACCCAGTAAAATTCAGTACTGTTGCATAAGTTTGACCTCTTTCTCTTATTCCATCCCCTATAGTAGTACTGTAGGAAGTAAAAACAGCACATATTGACAAGCTCTGACTGATTTTTTGAAAGACTAGCTACACAACAAAATGAAACTAACCAGAGTTTTACCCTTAATCCACAGTTTCCTTTCCAAATGAGTTGATTTAAAGCTGATACTTCATCCCTTTGTTAAAGGCTACCAATATTATCATTCTCGTGTTCCAGTTTTTTCTTTCATTTCTCTTGGTATAAGAAGCTTGTTTCCTGCATTCTCTGGGTTTTTATCCAAAATTTCAAAATATATGAAAAAGGATCAGCCTCTGTCCTCCTACACGTTGTCCGAAAAGTAATTATGGTTTTGAACAAGTCCTCTTTTGTCCCGGGATAAATGGACAAAAAGATCATTCTTCTAGCTAAAGTCTCTGAATGGAAATACTTTTTTTCTGTCGCCCCTGCTTTCAATTTTTATATCGTTCTTATTATTGAAATCTTAAATCACTTGCTAGTGTCACCTATTGTTAATACTTATTATATTTAACTGCAGATGTGACAGATTGTTTGTGTTTCTGTTCTCTCAGGTGCCATTGACCTGGCAGCGAAATCTGCAGGCATCATCCCTGGCAGCCCCTGTCCAGAGCTGGAATCTCCCACTGTCCACGACAGCACCGTGCTCGCCACCACACCTACTGCTGATGCTGGAGCAGACTCTCAACTCCTCCAGCAAGATGTCCCAGAGGTCAGGAACACACACACCCACACACACACGGACAAACACAGATCTTCTGTTTCAGGATTTAAAGGTGCAACCTGCTCTTTCCACAGAATGGCGTGCCTCCTCCGTCTCCTGGAGTGACCGGTGGTGGAGACTCGCTCCTTGCTCCACCCAGCGTGGCCTCGCTCCTGGACATCTCTCTGCCCGGCCCCCCTGAAGAGGCTCTAGCCCCTGGAGGGCCTCAAACACACATCAGTGACTCCATCATTGAGCTCGCCATCAACTCTGCCCACTATGGTGCGTGTATTCAAACCTACATTCAACTTATTTATCGATGTAAAACAGAAATTACTTGAAAGAAAAGTTGACAAACAAGACAGGAGATGATTTGACTGGTGGGTAGTTTTCTTTTCTGAATGAAAAGTGACAACAGAAAGGAAAAGCTTTAATGATTTCATTCATTTCATTTTATAATTCCCACTGGAAAGGATTGAAACTCGTGACGTATTCTGTGGAGGGAAAGATGTCATACAAGACAACTAATGTGTGTTTGCCCCTCCAGGTGCAGGTGAGGAGGCAGCGCTCTCTCCGGCCAAGCTGAGCAACAACGACGGCTCCAAACTGTTGACCTCTTCTCCGTCTGTCAGCCCGTCCCGAGGCTGGATACCGTCACCCAGCCACGACCCCCAGTGGTACCCCAGTGACTCCTCTGACTCCACGCTGGGATGCCTTCTCTGTAAGTCTCCTTCTACTTCGATAAACATCAAATACAGATACTATTATAGATCTTTCAATGTCTGTTCATCATGTATTTTAGCTTTATTAATATGTGAAAACCACAAACCACAGGGAAACTCTAAAATCAGCTTATAGTGACATGACATCATGGTTTGTGCAACGTTGAATATTTTAATGCTCAGTAAATTCTACTTTGTTATTTGACAATAATAGCTTCATCAAATTGTTGGTTCAGTTATAAATAATACAAATCTGCTTTTGATTCATGTAAGAATTATTGTAATGACTAAATTAAGAAATAAGATGCTAGTCAAGTAAACTTTATAATAACAAAAAAAAAAGATCTCTCAGTCCCTTACAATGTTCATTCCCATTACACACAGTAACACCAGATTTGTTTCCACGCATGGGAGCGTTTCGTTCTGTTCACGTTGTTTTTCTCTTTAACTTCCAGCCAGCATGGTGTCTCCTGATAAGGGCAGGCGGACCACCCTCACCCCCTCTGGCCCCTCCAGTGGCACAGCTTTGCTTGGTCCTAGCCTCCTGGACTGCAACTCCCATGATTCCTTTCAGTCCCGTGGCCTTCCTGACGTGGCAGAGGTAAGTCGCGTCCTTTGACATCAACTGTATGTTCTGCTAATAAAGCAGCAAGAACCTCAAAGTGACTGGAAGTCATTAACAGCTACAGTGTGGTGCAGCAGCTTCCAACTAGACCTTTTACAATTTTATTCCCAGCAAATACTTGTTACAGAACACAATAGAGGAGAAAGTAATTAAATTCTGCTTATAGGGACTAATAAAAAACAAAAAAACAATGTATGGAAAAAATGTTTAAGTGTTAAACTTACACTCTACCAGTGTTGTAATGTAATGAAGTACAAATACTTTATCACTTAACTTAAAGGTGGAGTAGGAGATCCTGGAAAAGCTTTTTCAATCAGGCCACATTTTGAAATTACACAATTCAAAAGTCCTAGCCCTTTTTCCATACTTCTCTCTGAAGCCACGCCTCCAGAGCACAGAAATGCACAATGCTTGTCCTTTTCTGCCATAATGTTGCTGCAACTGTCTCACTGAACGTAGCAAACTGGCATAAGCTCTGGCGTCGTCTTTTCCACATCGTAAATCGTTGAAGACTCTGAGCACATGCACAATTATTGCACCAAGAGGGGTATGCACAAAAGGGCAGGGGGCAGGTGACATCATGAGCCAATGAATTAGTTTGTGCCGTTCAAAATCATTGGATGGTGTTAATTATAAGGATTGTCTGTTCCACAGGTGACTGACATTTTCCATTTTTGTGAAAAACCATTTAATTACTTGGTTGCTATCAGGGTGTGAAGAGTATTTCAAGCAATGCGGTAAAAATGCTCCAGAAAAAGATCTCCTCCCCTACCTTTATGTAAAAATTTCACATATTTGTATTTATAACTTTCACTTTTACTCAGATACGGTACATTTCTTCTCTCCATCTTGTCACTGCAAAATCAAATCAGAAGAAATCTGTTAGACTTGGTAAATCACACCTGTGGCTGTATTTGCACGAAATAATTTCATACATTGAAAGATTATTCCTACCAATCAAAAGTTTAAATATGCTGTGTTTGATCCTTGAATTTGTCCCTGGAAAGTCCTGAAAAAGCTTTGAAAGATTTGATGTTAAAAAAAAGGTTATGGAACCTTGAACCTTCACTATAAGGAAGCTACAATTCAGAAGTTCTGAAGTTCAGAAACAAATTGTAACTGCATACATTACATATCAGGAAAATCAGAGTACAATAAATATTAGATATTTAAGACTTTAACACAAGTAATGTTCAAAGCTGACTTAAGCTTCTCTACTTGTGGTCTGTTGGCACAAAGATAATGGTTCAACATGTCTCTTTGCTTTGTAGCACTTAGACTAAACAAAGACTTTGCTGTTCAACTGATCGCAGGGCGGGGCGTGGCCGCCCCATGTAGAGGCTATAGTCCTCACCGCAGGCGGCCCCGGTTCGAATCCCTATATCGAATAAAGGCAAATAAGCCAAAAATATAAATTAATTATAAATAATAATAATATAATATATAGATATAGATTTTTTTTTTACTGACCGCCAGAGTTTTAGTTCGACACACTTAGACAAATGTACAAAAAAAGTGCCTCATAAGGTGCGTCCACACGTATATTTCAGCTGAGCCAAGGCAGAAACAGACAGTTTGTTGACTTGCTGCTGTAATCCAGAGCTCTTGTTATTCCAGAGCTCTTATTTCATATCTCTTATTTGTGCAGATGGACTCTCAGCTGGCTTGTATGATGAGTGAGAGTAGCGTGGACTACATCGCTCGCTTCAACGACCTGGCTCAGGAGCTGGCCGTGACCGAGCCCTCCATCCCTCCGCCCTGAGGAGGAGAGGACGTGGCCCCACCAAATCATGGCCACCCGGACCCCCACGAGTTGCCGATCGATCAGAGGATGGATTTCTCCTCAGTGTCCGGGGCTGTCGGCCCCCGATACTGAAGAGAGGACTGTCGCGGAGAGAGAGCAGCCCCTAAAAGCCATCCCTGCCCTGTCTATAAAAGTGCAATAATTACAGTGAACCTTGACCATTGTGCAAAGCGAGTTCAAAATGTGTTGGTTTCACTGAACTGTTCTTTAAGGTGAAATGCCCTTTAAAAACAAACACTTAAAAAAAACAAAAAACAACAGCGTTCACAAAACGCAACCTCATGTACAGGAAAATACTATGCCATATCTGAACAAAATATTTTCACTGAACGTCTATGTTTCTGCTCTTTGTGTGTGTGTGTGAGAGTGAGAAAGAGAGAGAGTGTGTGTGTGTGAGAGAGAGTGTGTGTGTGTGTCTTCTCTCTCAGATTAACCCCCCCCTCCAAAATGTGTAAATCCTCCATAATGTGCAGGTCAGATCCCTTTTGGTGGCGAACAGCAGTTTGAGAGTAGCGGCAGTGAGACGGACACAGGATGTGGCGAGATGCTTCATTCTCTCGGGCGGAGCACAACGTCGACGTAAAGTCGTTCTGCTCCTGAGCTCCAGTTCATGTGCTCATCCCACATCAGTTCAGGTCTAATTGGTTGGATTTTTAGGAAAACAGCCCCGCCGTGTGTGTGTGTGTTTGGAATCAGGTTCTTCATTTCTCACAGCCACACGCAAAATGGCAGCTTTTCGTTGGGCGACCACACCTACATAGTCGCTCCGCAGCTACAGTACGTGCAACCCTCGGCTTTTGTGCTGAAATCATATCAGAGTTCGAACTCCACCATCTCTTCATTGCTTTTCATGTATATTTAGTTAACAATACAAACTGAAATGGCCTTTAGTTTGGTTCATTGGTGCATAAACGGGTTGCAAAGAAATATCATAACTTCATTCTTTTATATATTTATTTATCTTTCAGATTTTTTTTTTTTTAATGTTAATGGTATACCAGACATTTAATTTTGGTCTAATTTTTAAATAAACTTGTCACAATAAACAGGAATCATAGCTCGGCTAAAGACATTGCTCATTAATTGAGTTTTTTTCTCCAGATTGTGATCAACTATATATTCATTTTAAAATTAGACTAAAATATAAAATGTCAGAGGTACCACTTTACATTTCCAGTGTAATTACACTCCAGTTAAACTCCATAAAACTGAGCAGAAATGAAACACTAAAGCCATAGTTGACACTCCACATACTCAGGCATGTTTTCTTCATCTTTCTTTCATCACGAGTAAAAGGCTCTGATTGGTTGTGTTTGACACATTAATTGCCCATTGATAAGTATTGGTACTTAACACTATGGCTAAAGTCAACATGATTCTAAACATGTTCATTGTCCCTCTAACCTCAGCTCTCTGAGTGAGTGTGAGTGTTGAGTGTGTTTGCGATCCATGTCGTTTTAACTGTGGACTACACACACACACGTCACGCGATCAGTCCAAACTCTGACCGTGCATTCAGCTGTTCTTATCTTTCAATGAACCAGCATCATCAATATGCAGTATTGTAAACATTGTGTCTCAACATGTTAAACTTGGTCTGAGTGTAAATTGTAGGAGAGCTCTTTTTGTCATTCCACAGATGGGATTGAGTATGTTGGTCTCCTTCAGCACCTTTGGGGGCTTTGACTCTACAATGTAAAAGCTCTTGTGATGTTTATTTGTTTATCTGAAACGGCTTCATCTTCTCACACTAGAAAAACAATGAAGATGATTCTGAATAAGGAATAAACAGCAGGTTTTGTCTTTGAATCTGGCATGTGTTGTTTTTTTTCTGTTGAAGGATTTATTTGTACAAATGGCAATTCCAGTATTCACTGCGCTTTTGTAACATAATGTAAATTGTTATTTGGACTATTTATTGTAACATTTCAGGAAAAAAAGGTGTTTTTTGCTTAACTTAATATTAAGATGACATCTAAAAAGGAAAAAACCTGTTGTTTAAAATTTTCAGTTTGTAAAAGGTGTTTTTATTCTGTGTATAAAGATAGTTATAAAACCAGCTTGTTTGTTGCATTCATTGTGTGTAGTCTGTTAAAAACCAGTTCAAATGCAAACTATTGCATGAGCAACATGTGGTATTTGAAGAAGAAGTCAAACTCTGGATTATTGACAATAATACAGAGATAGCAGAGTGGTTTCTCTGCCGTTACACAGGACAGGAAAAGGATGGACGGACAGAGTTAAATCAAGCAATAAAACATCAACAGCCACTTAAGTCAAACAGGAAAAAAAAACTTGGCTCTGTGGTTCTTATTCCGGGCCGATATGTGGCGTTTCCTTCCTCTGTGTGTATTGTAATAGCTTTGTTTTGAGAATAATTTTCACATGGGTGTTCAGTGCACCATATGGATCAGATGACCCAGAAACAACACCACATCCTTCAGAAGAAGTGTGCCTTCCTAACTGAAGCATGTGTTTTACAGCAGACTAAAAACATGACACCTTCATTCTGAATTTTGGTTGATAATGTTTTTTTTTTTACTCTTTTCTCTCAGTCATCATAAAATGTGGCAAGGTGGGATAACGGCATTTTATCTCAACACCAAAATCCCTGGTCAACACAGTCCAGAATGCAGAAAACATCACACGATCATAGCTTCTTAACAGCTGAGGGTTCCCTCTTGTTAGTAATAATTTATCACTTTAAAGCAGTGATTCTGAGGAAATAGCTGACCAACAGCCTAGTCAACAAAAACATTTACACAAAATCAACCTTAGCTTCTGGTGCTTTGAACAGTGACTGCAGGTTTTTGCTTCGTTTCAGATGCTCTACCAGCAAAACCGCAAACTGTTACTGTAGAGCTTCATTTGTCCATCTCCTTGTTTTGGACCACGTGACCCGACCTGTGCTGGTGAGCTGCTGGTCTGCGCCTGCTGCTCTCTCAGCCCTCATTGGTCTTTCTGTTTTTGCTCCTTGCGCGCGCGAGAGGACATGAGTCTGAAGAAGAGTGCGGGCCATAATGTGCGCAGGTAGATGGCCAGGGTGGGCAGAGCTCCTGCCAAAATAACATCTTTGCTCCTGTGGCGCACGGCCCTCAGAACGACCTGAGCCACGTCACTGGGATCCCGACCTGAAGCTGTGGTTTTATCCAGAACTGAAAAGAAGCAATGAATCAGTGACGCCCGCCATGTGAGGTACAACAGTTCAATTACTATCATGATGTTTCCCATGATGTCATTTTTAACTTGTTTTGTTCTATTTTAGCTAGTTTTTATCTTCTATTTACTTTGATGTATTTTGTAACTACTATCAAAATAATAAGGTGCACACACAGTGGGGAAAATAAGTATTTCATCTGCTGATTTTGTAAGTGTGCTCCCTGACAAAGAAATGGACGGCTGCTCGTTTTCATGCTAAGTTTATTTTAACATAGAGAGACAGAATATCAACTAAAAATCCAGAAATGATATCATCATATAAGGATTATACATTTATTTATATTTGATTAAGTGAAATAAGGGAAAAAATCAGTGGGGGATCAAATACTTATTTTCTCAAATGTAGATGCTACTTACATCAATACACTGATGTAAATACCAAAGATGATTGTTGTTTTGTTTTTTACTCTAGGTTATGTTGTATATGTCAGTATTTTTATTCAAGACATCAAAGTGCTGCAAATACACGGACTGTGAAATATAAGGAACTCCAACACAAGACAACAGTAAAAGCCCATTGAGACAGATAATTAGGCGAGTGGCATCATTACTTTCGCCAAGGTGTTTGAATTTTCACCTGTGTTTGTTTTTTCCTTGTCGGCAGAATTACGCAAAAAGTAAAGATCTCATTAAACTGTGGTTATTTTTAACCACTTTCCTTATCACCACAACTTTTCTGACAATGTCAGCAGTTCAGATAATGTTTGGATCTTGATGAAAATAAATATAAAATCCAGATGATAATTCAGATTAAAAACCTTGGTGAGGCTACATCCACACACATTCACTCTGCCTTAAAGGGCTTTTTGTCACACTAACTGAAAAGCTAACTGACATTATGTCAACACTCCCCAAACCTGTTTCCATTGCCTCACCTCCGTACTTGGAGCCGTCCCCTGTGACAGCGTTGACAGACAGATTGGTTTTGATGTAGCCGGGACTGATGACGGTCACTGGGATCCCGTAACGCTCCACCTCCGCCCGTAGGCAGTCGAAATAGGCCTGGGTGGCGTGTTTGGAGGCTGCATCTGGCCACAGTGTGGACAAAACAGAGTGCTGCTTCATCTTCCATCAACCTGATCGACTCAAGAGCCATTCATTGCAACTGATTAAGCAAAGGCTACTTACAAGCTGATCTGTAAGGAATGGCTATTTTTCCCTGGACGCTGCTGATGACCACGATGTGGCCACTACGCCGTTGAACCATGGAGGGCAGGAGAGCTGTGAGAGGAGAAAAGAAGAACTAATCAATGGAGAAAATGCTGGTAAATATGAAATATTTTCCAGTCCCTCCCTGGTGAACCACCTCCTCTTGGAAATCTGAAAATGTCTCTTCTTAATCAGTGTAACCAAGGCAACAGACACATCAGCAGAGAACGACGAACTCTGGCAGCCAAAAGCTAGAAAACCCCACCTCCAGGCTTCTCACTCACCCTGGGTAAGAGCGATTGGCCCAAAGTAATTTGTTTCCATAACATCCCGTTGAACGGAGAGATGGGTATCCAGTATGTTGCCACGGTAACTGATTCCGGCATTATTGATGAGGACATCCACTTGTCCATAACATTTCAGGATCTCCTCTGCAGCTCTGTCCACTGTGTCTGTGTCAGCCAGGTCGAAGACAACGGTTCTGGGAGCGTGAGTCTGGTGGTCGAGCAAAACACAACAGTGTAGTGATCAGGCTGTTTCACATCATGTTACAACAATAATAACAATTCTCACACTATTAGTAAAGACAATGATGGTGATAAAAAAGGTTTGCAAAAAAAAAAGAGCTACTGTTTCATCAGAGAAGAAAGATCCTCTCCTTAAACGAAATTTAAAATGATAAGTTGTTAAGTGGAAGTACCAGAGACAATAGGAAAAAAGCTCAGAGCATTGTTGTCTTATGCCGGAGGAAATTGTGTTTATGCTCTATGGGTCAGTCTGACTATGGGAAATGTGTACACGATTCAGCGACTAATGATTATTGTTGGTGAAAAATCTTCTGGGACCATCAAATGTCTCCTTCGGGCTGAAAAATTACTTAAACCTGAAGTTCTTAGCTCAGGGTGTAAGACACTGACCATTAGTCATTTCAACTTCATACCATAAGTGGTAAAGGCTCAAAATGATCCGTCAACCGACAGATTATTTAATTTCCTACTTATTTCAGCACTGGTGCACTTACCTGCTGCTTTGCGCCTGCTGAGCCTGCTGTGAGCTCTCGGACAACCTGCTGCAGACGAGCTTCATCTCGACCACACAGCACAAGCCGCGCACCCGCAGCGTGGAAGACTCGTGCACACTCTGCAGTATAAAAACACACAGCCTGTTAATATTCATCAACAGCATGGCATGCTAGCTCTATCAACAGAATACAACAATATGTCACCATAAATTATACAACTACTACCCAGCTGAAATGAGCTATGATTTAATTTGCAGAGCTGATATGTGTAAAGTGAATTTAAGAAGAGTCTGGGTGTGACCTTTCCCCAGTCCAGAGCTGGCCCCGGTGATGACCACCACAGCATCCTGCAGAGCAGCTCCTGGTCTCAGGCGGCTTAATATCCGGTACAACACCAACACTCCCACACTTGCTAAAACCAGAGGCAACATTCCTCCTCCCAGGACCCGCTCCATGGTTCACAGCCCGCCTCCACACGAACTGCCTACAGCAGGAGATTCAATTCAATATTGAATGAGGATGTTTCCCCCACTGCAACTGTCGATTTGTAATATTGCATTTTGCATTAAGAAGTCACAAGACAAAAATGTATGAAACAATATTTATTATCCAGTATGTCTATGCTAAATATTTATTTATTTTTTTAAAATGTAAACAGCTGATGTTTTTGCAGTAAAAGAGAATTTGAGGGGAAAAATATCTAATTTGAATGGCAAATGAATAATACTGTGAGTTTCTCTTTCTCCCACTGACAGAGGGATCGTGGCTGTGTTAATGGTCATTCAGTTACATTCACACCCACGTGATTAAATGAAATTGACTCAAGAACACAGTAAATAAATCAGTAATGATTCAGTTAGAGTCACAGAGAGGTAAACGTGGTGTTCATCTTTTACTGTTTTGACTGACACCGTTTCATAGTGTAGGCACAATGACTGAAGGCTCAACAGAACATTAGTTATTGTTTCATTTAGAGAATTTTCTGCACATATCTAGCCTAAATAGGAAATACGACCACTGACACTGACTTACTGATGCTAGTACATAAGTTAGCGTTATCACTTAGTGAGAGATTTAAGGTGATGAAAGTATACTTTCATCCTCTATAGTCGCACACAATACGAAATAATAAAACTAGACGTTAAAACTCCACACATGACAGAAAACAGTGAGGTCTATATTCACCTCCACTACGCAGCAGACACATGCTAATTAGCTGAGAGGCTAACAACACTGCACCTGTGGTTAGTAAACGGCTGAAGAAGGTGATGCTAACGTTGACTTACTTCCACAGTGTGATGAACCACTGACTGAAAACAGGGGAGATCGACTCACCTGAGTTGTTGTCTTCCTGAAAAACCTCCAGTGTGAGTCCGTGGTGAGCATAGAGGGGCAGTTCCGGGTTGCTAAGGTCGGGGTCGGACAAACGACGCGAGGAATTGTGGGAGTTGAAGTTTCCGTGAGCTGGTAACGTAACGGCACAAACAGTTCTCTCGGATACAAATTCCTTACAAACATTTCCTACAGAGTTGTCGATAGTTTTCTACGTCCAGGCTGGATTCAGTGTCCAGGAACACGAGCAGCAGCCAGGTAAACAAACCTACAGAGCTTTTATTTCATGACTTCACTTGTTAACTCAAGCAAGCCGAGACCCTCCTCCTCTCACCCTAGTTTGGTCAAACCGTCTTTGGTTTGGTAACCAGCTGGGGTGATGATGACAGCGCTGTTTCCAACGAAAACTGCACGTGCAGGCTATATAAGGTGATGGAGATATGATTAAATTAAATAAATATAAAAAATATATATAAACATAATAAGTTCACCACGCAAAAAATTAGACTTGACACAGTATGACTTGAGATTCCTGGTGGTACAGCAAAGTTTGGATGATAACAGGAAAAGGGGCGCAGGAGCAGGGGGGATACTAACCCAGGATGACCTACAGCTTCTTCATGGTGACTGTGGTACTCCTATTCCCCCCAGGACCAGCGGCATCGCCCTAAATGAGTGAAACAGTCAAACTCATGTCAGCAGGAGGTCAGCTGACAGATAAATAACCTGCTCGGGCTACAAACTAATAAGGTCTTCCTGGATCGTCTCTGAGAAACATTCCTCTGCTTCATGCGTTTCCACCCCACCCCCCAATCCCATCCTTTCGTAGTGAGAGTCAATGGCACTGGAAGGTTTCACATGGTCTGTATGCATAAATGAGTTTTATTTTATTCACTTTCAAAACGAATGAGTTTCGGGCTCAAAACACTCTGAGCTCATGGTTTTTCCAGGTCCAACACACACAGCGAAGCTGAGCCTGTAGAGTCAATGTGAACAAAGAGCACAGTTTGCAAAGCCAATCCTCTCCAGGTTAAAGCCAACAGCTCGGGTCTCAGTCGTGTGAGGTGCTCCTCTCAGACACTGTACAGTTATCAAAAAAAAAACAAAAAAAAACTGAACAAAAACAAACAAAAAAGCACCTTTTATCAGTGTCAAGAGTTGAACATTGTCATGAACAACTGAGCTCTTTGCAACCTGCTGCGATCCTTTTAAACTAGTGTAAAACATGTTTCCCTGGTCACAATAACTGATAACCTATTGTGATGAAACGAAGGCAAAACTTTTACATTGTGGTGTTATACTGCTCCCACTTGCAGCTGTCAGTTGGCATGATGTATGAACACACTTACTGAATCCTTGAAGTTCACAATTTATTTCTGATACATTGTTTGCTGGACCTCTTCAGGGATTTCATAATGTGCTACAAAAAAAAAGGCAAAAACTTAAGTGTGGAAAGTCAACAATCCTTATTGTGCTAACCCTGATGAGACTACTGTTACTTTACTTTTTGTTCACCTTATAATTAGTATTTCCTCCTCCTGGTGACCAAAACTGCCAAAACAATTCATGACAAGCACCATGAAATAAACAGATCCAAAAAAATGTCAATTTAGATTCTGTTGTGTGATTCTTAGCTGTGGTTTCAAATAGTTTCTATTTTTAAATATCCATCAAGGGGGTTTGGCTTGATGTTAATGTAATATACATTATTAGAAGCATATGTGAAATATGACTTTCCAAAAGTTAGCATTTTCTCTCAAATGAGGACACTGAGCCACATAATTGTCACACAAGATCTTACTTGCATTCTTCAAACAAGAAAACCTACACAAGATACAATCTCAAATAAGTTGCAGCTATTTGCTCTTTTCTGGACATCGTGTAGATTCCATTTAATGAAAAAAAGTAAAATAAAATACAGAAAAGTGAGTTTGAAATATCCTAATGTTTAATGAAAGGGTGATGCGCTGATCAGCAAGAAAGGGGTACAGTAAAACTACAAGGGAAAGGGGAAAGAGCTTGGTACTCAAAAATGTCTGTCCATTTCAACTGCAACACGATTCAGTCCAGAAGAACTGCTGCCATATACCCTTGTGCGCTAGCTTGTGGTGTGTCAAGGATGCAGGTGGAGGGCACAGGGGAGGAGGCGCAAGGGTACTACAGAGATAAATGTGGCGCGGTTGTCACATAGAAGTAAAGGAAATGCAAGGGAAAAAACAATTCCTTCTAGTTTTTACTATATCCCTCTGATCAAAGTTCAAAATGGAAGCACCCACCACATGTGTGGAGCTAACTGCTGGGCCTGATCGTGACTTCCACTTTTCTTACATCTGGGGGTGAATAGGTTCTGGGTTTTTTTGTTTTTTGTTTTTTTTTTCCTTTTTCTGTTGGTTCTTATACCTTCTTCAGAGTGCACTCATACAGCATAGAGTTCGTAGATCTTCTTGGCGCAATACGCCAGGGCAGCCAGTGCTATCGTATTATGGAGTCTCTTTCTGTGGACGTCATCCCTGCGTACCAACACCACAGGCGTCGAGGAGGTGAGCGTATGCAGGGGCAGCCGCGAGAGTTTTTGGCTGTCATATTCCACCTGGTACTTGCAGCAGGGGTCAAACTGCCATGAAATCCCGTAGAGGGCGGCGCAGGCCACACTGAGGGCGCCAGCGGGCAACGCCACATAGCGCGAGTATTCAACCGGTAGTGAAAGTGGCGTCAAGAGGCAAGCTGCACCTGACAACACGGCCGTCTTGTGCAGGCAGTTGCCCACTGTAATCCAACGGGCCGTCTCATCTCCGATGCGTGTGGGCTCGATGACAATGTATTTATACTGGGCCTCCAGTGCCTGTTCAAGCTCGTACTCAAACTGGTCCTGTGCATTCTCCCCATTGTAGATCTCGTGCACAATGTAGCAGTCTGTCGCCGCCATCACTCCCCTGTGCAGAAACAGAAAACAGGCAGGGAACGGTGAGCAACAGGACTTTTTTGGAAACACATGAATTTCGCCCATGACAAACAGTCCAAATTGCAGATGTAGCTATACGTAACCTTTAACTTGCATATGTAAATGATACATCTGGTTTGAGCAAATACACAAATAATGGCAACTAAAATAAACAAGCCATATGATTCTGTTGAACAGCGGCAGGATTTATTTTCACACTTAACATGTTGGTATGAATCTGTAACTAACTGACTTGAGGACAACAACCCTGTATCCATGATCAATAACTTTATTTTCTCAGTGTCTATTTAAAGTTACACTTTACCCACACTTTAAGCCTATGACCTCCAGAGAATGAGACGTGGTGTGGAGTGTGTACGTGCTTTAACAACATAATGACTCAACACAATGACCTTTTTAATCAACCTGACCATAAAATGACAAGGTGTGTGAAACAGCCGATGAGAGTTAGTTACAAACACAATATCTTGGTTCTGGAGTAAACAACAAAAAACAAGGATCTATTTTCATACGATCATCCATGTAGATGATTAATCGCCAACTGCTTTCGGCTCCATCTCATTTAAAAGTCGATATTTTTACTTGGTTCTTTGTAAATCGTGATTAATTACAAGTTAGACGTGTGTGTGGCCATGGTCAGGCCTTCGGTGCATGATGACAACATGACAGGCAAAGCCAGACGGTTGGATAGATAACAAGCTGATTTGGCTACTAGGAGAGCGGGACGACGATAAAGGGCTCTAAAAAGTCATATTGAAACCGAGCACAAAAAAGCATGTAAAGATCGACGAGCACGGAACATAATGTACCTAAATGCAGGTTAGGGTTTAATATTAGCCGACTCGTTTCCAAAGTGGAAAGTTGGAGGACTGGGCAGCTAAGTTGAGGAGCGATTTACTTTGAGCACAGGTCGACAAACACAGCGGACAACAGCGTTAGCTCAGCCTGAATTGTCCGGCATGTGACCACGCAGCGTAATAACAGCACCCACCCAAAGCTCCGCAAAAACCCAACTTTTCTCGCAGTGAATCGGTCGCTGAGAAAAAACCAAAACATCACATGAGCTGCTAGTTTGTTTCCTCGCTAACGTTAGCTAGCTGTGTGCACGTTAGCCCGCTAACATTAGCCAACCGTGGGATAAATTTCTCGCTTGTCATGTTGGCATTTGATTTTGAATCCCAAACGACGTGCAAGTTTGGTGTCTGGTGAGTGACGAAACCGACAAAATGATTTATCATCATAAAACATTTTCGTTTAATGGCCAAGATGTGAAGTAACTGACCTCTCCCTGCTTACTGGGACACCGCGCCTCCTTCCCAGCGACGCCATGTTGGAGATGCAACTGTGATTGCAGTTGACGTATGAGGGCACTCAGCCTTATGGGTAATGTAGTGTATCAGTGCGGTCGACGTAACGCATGTACACGGGAAAGGGGACTACATTTCCCATGGTGCTCTCATGACAGGACCTTTACGTATTTTATTATAACACTGAAGTTTGAGAGGTCAGAACACAATCTAAATACAGTAGAACTAGCGCAAACGAACAGAGTTACGTTTGTTAATAGCGTAATAATCAATCATGTAACTGAACATCAAACAGACGCGGAAGCCATTTATGTATTTAAGTCGTCAATCGCGGGCACAGTTAAATCGGTTGAAACACCTTGTATATCGCAAAAAAAAAAAAAATCTGTCTATTGCGATTATATTATACTCATAGGTACTCACCCATATTGTGCGCTCGCTCGCCCCGTGTCTCTGTCCCCGTGCACTGGTGCGAGCGGCCAGTCCGCGTGCCACCGTAACCCGAGGCGGTTTGGATAAAACTTCCCTAATGGCTTCGATCAGGAATCTGAGATCAGCTGAAACCAAACGCTGCACCAGCGGCAACTATTGTAACTGCTTAAAGGGACGCGCGTGACGTATAATCTAATCAATAAAGAATATCTGTCTACGTGCCTGCAGTCCAGGACCTGAGATATTGTAAGGACCAGAATCATCTCAGTGTGTATGAATTCTTAAAATATCAATTCAACAAAAAAATAAATAAACTGATGATTGAGGCTGTTGGAGACCCAAATATTGTCACACACAGGTCAGGAGTCAATTTATCTCAACAATAACTTGACCAGGTCAATTAGCCTATATTGTCAGTAAGTTTATCATTTCAAAGACATGGGTGTATAAAAGATGTTGTCAGGGCCATCTCCACTGTCACTCACCATATGAGTAGTGACTCATGAAGTTATGTGATACTCCGTGTTTGTTTCGCTGTTTTACCGACCACTAAAAGTCAAGCATGGGTCAAGATCTCACTTAATTCAAAACACTGCTCATTTTTCTGCTGACTGGGAGTATTGAATTACACTGTCTACTCATGCTGTTCCCAACACTGCCACCAGGTGGCGCCGAAGCCTTTAAATACAGCACAGTTACCTATTACCATCCTGAAGCAGCTCTGTTTGTAGTGATTACTCTTTGAGGAGAGGTGACAACAAATCAGACATAAAAGCAGATGCCACTTTGAATACTGGGAAAGAAAATGACCAGTTTTTAGCCGCACCACTAAGTGTGACAAAGGGCTCAGCTGAAGCATTGAGCAGCCACAACCAATAAGGTATTCTTATCAATGTAGTGATAAATAGTCACATGTTATCCATGTATACTTTGACAGTAATAATGTAATAAGTACTTTTATTTATTTACTGACAAAAATGAAAAAAAAAGTCTCAAGCACAAAACAATGTAACTGGATTGGTACATTTTCCTGCATTTTGAGGAACCACCTGCTCACATATCAAATCAGGCATTTATTTCCTTTCCATAAAACACACAGAAATATAAACAAAAACACAGAAAATGAAACAATACCCCAACTACCTTGGCCTATGAACAGGTGTGAGCCACCTATAGGAAAGTTTTATAAAGGGAAAGATGTTTCCTGTAATGTCCTGTCAGTGATTCTTGAAGCAGGTAATCTGCCGTGCATGTTGATGTCTGTCCTGCCAGTGTGTGTAGAGGAACCTGAGCTATTTTTCTCCTCAACACTTTAGATTGTCATCAGCAAAAAGCTCCTGAAGAGCCATAAAAGGGAAACCACAGTAAACTATTTTAGTCAGTACAATGTTTCTTTCAGAATGACCTTTACCGTTTTGATATCAGCTGGCTAAAGGAGCCTGGTGGGTAAGAGAAACAAAAAAAAGTAAATCAAATGACAGGAAAAAGGAAGCTTCAGCCATCCATCATCATTTCCCTGAAGAACAGGTCAACGGACGGTTTCACGTCATATAAAGTAAATGCCCTGAATAAAGCAGTGCTGGTTTCAGCAGAGATATTTATCTGTATCCAAGTGTTGTGCTGCACAGTGATGAGCTTCACACCCAATCTAGCATGTGTGTCTGTAACATTTAACGTGTAAAATGGAGAAAATTGTTGAGCTGATATTACTCACAGAGCTTCTCAGTTTGTATTCTTTGGTTTTTAAATCCCTGCACCTTTGACTTGTCAATTTATATCTCTGTAGTAGGTTTCTGTTGCTGGGTGGAAATGGACAGACTAGTTTGAGAAATTGGGAAGCAAATTTCTTAAAAACGCATCATATTTTTTTTAAAAACTATTTGTTACTCATCTATGCCTATGCCCCTTTGCAATTACCTAGAAAAAATAAGTTTAAAAGCTGCATGTAGCATTCAGAGCCTTGTATCTAGGATTTCGTGTCTAAGAAACAAAAAAATTTAAAAGTCGAAAGTAAATAGAAAAAATAATCAACTCAAAGAATATCAAAATGGGGGTGAAGTATAAAAGTCAGCATCCCTGCTTCTGCACGAACCCTCCAAAAGAAAGTCAGCTGCTTGGTCGTCTTGTAGTGTTGCTCAAACCCGAGTCCAAAGCAGGACAAACATAGTATTGAACTGACACATGTTCTCAGTACATACGTGACACTTGCTTACAGTCAGTGATGGATATGCAACTTGAATGTCTCTGTGTGAGGTAACAGGCTTCAGTTTTGGTTGGTTGGTTTGCTCGTGTCCTGACCAGCTGATTCGCTTTCAGTTTCTGATGACCGTGCTTTCTCATGTTATGGACAATGACTGACCCGTCAGTTCAGCTCTCGGTCGTCTTCGCCATGAGGTCAGTTGTCTCTGGATTCACTCAGTGTCATGTTGAGCAAAGCCTGGAAGGTCCTTTTATTGTTTATCAGCCTGTAACTTCACAGCATGCTGCTGCTGTTGCTGCTGCCGCACAGTCTTTATCTCTCTGGAGTCTCTTTCTCCGTGTCTTCTCCGTCACAGCCACGTGTGTGTGCGGTCATTGATAAATATGTTCAAAGTATTGAGGCTGAGGATTTTCTTTGACATATTTCTGAATGTACCAGCAGGTCAGGTGGGCTTTCAGGTCCTCTTCTACCACAAAATCCATGGCTGCCTGCCATCACACCAGGGTAAAGTCATGTTTACATTGCTCTTACAAGCACTTTATCAGAAAACACATCACATTAACACTGGGCTACACACAATATACTGGTTTTCCATTTCAAACTATTTTTCAAATTCTGCATATAGGTGCTTTAAGTTGACAACGGTAAAAGTTGTTGGGGCTTTACCTTGGCCAGGTGTTTTGCGATTCCTCTCCCTCTGTAGGCGTCTGGGACTTCAGTGTGCTGCAAGTCCACTGTCTTTTTCCCGACATATTCATAGAGAAGAACTGCACGATCATGTGATCCTAGAGGCAGGAAGAGGTCATAGCTCTCAGTTGTGTTCAGTTTGTCTCCATCCCACACAGTTTACACACAGCGACTTGATCCCACTATAGCAGGCAGCTCTTGTAATACTTTCAAATACAAGTCAGAATGTTTGTGAATGTAAAAATGTTATGCTTGATAAACTCTAAAAAACAGACATTTATATCTTTGCGTGAGGCCATTGTCTAAATCACTGATTAAGCGGTGTTATTAGCGTATTATCTACTTATAATACTGCAACAGGGCAGCTGAGTCAGTAATGTGATGCAGTAAACATCTAATAAACATGAAACAATGGGATCACTGCTTGATAGAAAACATTTCCCGGTCACCAGATACAGACAGGAGCTTGTGCACAGGAGATAATGTATCTGGGTGGAGAGTAACAGAGACTGATAAAGATCTGGGTTCAGAGGAAAAAGCAGCATCCTCTTTCTTGCTGTAAACATGTTTGATGCTGACGTAATGTACAAGATCATCTAAATTCTTACGTGTTCAAAAGCAATTTCCATAAAATATATATGAATCTGCCCTGGAAACACGCACATACATGATGAAACATCTCTTTTAGTTGAAATGAAATGATTGGATGCAATAACACAGGGCAGATTGTAAGACATTTATAAATTGTGAGTGTGGAAAGTAGATAAATGAGATGATTGACGTAAATGTGGGCTGAGTTGGTGTAAGGGACACTCATTTGAAGGACAATTGATAGCCACAGTCGTTGTGGCTGCTGAATGCTAATGAAGGTTGTGTTTGCTTTGAAGAAGAAGAAGAAGAGAGCAGGCAATAAAATGTCTGGTCGAGCCACAGGAGGAGAAGCTGCATGGTGGAGTTACAGGTTGAAGGAAGTCAACAGCTTTGATCAACGGACACCGCATCTGACAGGAGACAATACCTGAATAAAGACACGGTGACACTGCGACCCTGTTGCGTGAATGACGCCTCTGTGTCTGAAATGGCAGCTGGGTTTATCAATAAAGACACGACGACGATGTTAGCAGCAGAGAGAGAGGGAGAGAGAAAGCTCCACCAAACCTCTGCGCTAGCGTTAGCTCGCTGCTAGCATGCTAATGTTTACACTTACCGTTTAGTCTTATGACAAACTGTCGACGCTTTTTGTCGTGCTCCACCTGGATCTGAGAGTTGTTGGCGTCGAAGTTGGTCTGTGCGGCCTGTGCCATGGCAGCTCGCTGGTTTGACGGTGATTGCTCGGGCTACCCTCTCGCTCTTTCTCTCTCTCCCCCTCTCTCTCTCCAGCGATGCTAACCCCAAACGGCTAACGTGAGATGATGGACGGTCAAAGCAAAACACCATAGACATCGATACAAAACACTGCAGCCGACGAAATCAGCTGTGAGGTCACGTGTCGCCCAGCCAATCAGCGGCCGAGCTGCTGCAGAGGAGGAAACCACTGCACAGAGCACAGGGATGCTACAAGGCTAAGTCATGGATCCATTGGGCTAAAATCAAAGACTAATTGATTACTAAAGTATCAATAATCAATACACACCGTTTGATATTAAACTAAACTGTATAAAGGGAAATGTTTATGTTCCTAAGTGGGTAAAACTGCTTTATTACATGCAAAATATCAGAATTGACATAGTTACAAACTTACAGAAAAGCACATTAAAAGTAGCCTACTAAATGTCACCAAAGCCACACAAAACTTACTGTAGGAGCACAGTGGCCCCATCTTCGGAGTGCAAGCAGAAAATTAGGGGCACGCACACCATAACTGGACTTGCACATTTCATTTTCATTCATGATCCTAACACACACGTGTTTAATGACATAGAAAACTTTACAGTAACAAGGCCATCATGTGACATTATGGTAACATCTGCTTTTCGTGTTGCGATGAGTTGAAAAGTCTGCTGTTGGTTGCATTTTACTTTTCCATAACAAACTAATGATTTAAAGTCATTCTATCCTTAAATTAAGCAATTTACATTTTAGTTATATAAGAACCAATCACTACCTCAGTATACAGTTTGAAAACACACAAAATAAATCAATTAATTAGCTAAGTTCAGCACTCTAATTGCATGATGTGATGCATTTTTGAATTCACAAAAGTCTTCCTCTTCAGACACTGATGGCTGTAAGAATTAGTTTTGGATGGGTCAGATCCAGGTCAGGTCACAGATCCACGGTGACAGATGTGTCGCTGTGTGTCCTCAGCAAAAGTCAGATCCCTTTCGTCCATTCATGAGTGAGTTTGAGTTTGCTTCTTCTACTTTGGGTTCTAATGATGTAGAAACAAATCCTATGTCTTGAAATTGACTTTATCAACATTTGTTGTGTTTCTAGACTTTAAATGTAGCTACGTCAAGTTCACTAAAATTACTGTGTAATAATCCTGTTAATCTGTTGGCCTAATCCCACCGAACTCTAATGGAGTTTGTCAACTCTGTATGGGATTACAGTGTGTGTGTGTGTGTGTGTGTGTCTCTCCTTAGGACACAGTTGCGTAGACCTGGATGTCATTTGTTTTTTGTCGGACATTGAGGGAGTGTGCTTGTTCCTAGACGGATCAATGATTTTCTAGGTTGGTGTTTTCTCATTTCTGCTAAGAATGATGTCCAAGAAGCAAAGGTAAGTCTGATTCAACTGATTCAACAGCTGATAGATTGTGAACATGGATCACTTCATTTTGATGTTTGCCTCTTTACTCTTGAATACAGGACACTTTGAGAAAGACTTGTCATTTTATCATGTAAGGATCACTCAGACTGAATGGTGCTGTTTTGAAGTCCAAATCAAATAACTATAAGTCCAAATAACTATTACAAAAGAAAGGAGTAAAATGACAAAAACAAATAACTGGCACTCATCACTGAGGTGTACGTTCAGTGACACAAGCCTCACAAGTAACAAGAATATGGTTTAATCAATAAAAGTAAACATTGTGAGTTTTGCTGACCTGCTTTAATCTCATCAATAGCAGGTGGCATGAAACTCTGGCTAACACCAACACACCTGCTCAGAAGAAAGGAGGGAAGGTGAGTATCTATTTTCACATTGGCTTGAATAGGAAACTCAGAGTGAGAGCTGATTTATTTATTGCATTTATTAGAATACAAAATAGCCATTTCTATTCATGTGGTGAGGGATATTATTTGATCTCAGTTCACGACGGAAGCATAACATGACCTAAAATATTAACTTAATTTAGCTTTCAGAAAAGTGTATTTTTCCCCATATCAGAGTTGTTGATGTTGATGCTCAGCTACTAGAGAGCACAACACATTTAATCGCTTTAGATGTGAACAATAGTGTAAAACATGTATGGCTGTTTTCACTATGTGATCTAAACCAAACTCATTAATATAAAACTGAGATTTTCAAAAATGGACAATAAAACTATTAAACTCTTTTTATGGTTTTATTTGACCCAGTTTATGAGACAGTTCTATGTGACTGGATCTGCTCCAAGGTCTGTAAAACAGCACCCTACATCCCCTCCTCCAGTATAACCAATACATATAATATCAGTTGTATTTATGGAATGTTAATTAAACATTATCAGGAACCTTTGAACAGTTTGTTATGTGTTGTTCATTTAACACAGACTGTTTCCTCCGAGTTGGTGCGTGTGTTTGCATGGCTTTGGTTTGATTTATGGAGCCATTAATGGCTGAAGATCAAATCAGTGCAGTTAAACCCTGCACAAGTCGCAAAGTCAGGGCTTTGGAGCCTCTTCTAATTGATTTCTCCGTCACAGATTGATTACCTCTGCAGTTGGTGAGGTTGCATCTACTGAGACTGGAATAGACTTCCTATGTCTGATTGCTCTCCAATGCTCAAGTGTGATTAAGTTTAATGTGTGTGCGCGCGTGCATGTGTGTGTTGGTCAGATGGTACTTAAGCAAATTAAGAGCTCTTGTGAGGATTAAAAGGTCCTCTTCAGTGGTGATTGGATTGCATGTGTCAAGTAGTCCAAGCTGGGATAGGGTGAGGAAGAGGTGCGATGTTTGACATCTAAATATTGTCATCCCCATAACTGAAAAACAGACAGATACATTTATACTGTCTGCACCCCCCCCATCACCCTCTCTCTTTCACTCTCCTAGGACCCATCAGCAGTAGCAGCACCTGGTGGTAGTAAACAGACGTCTAAACCCTTTGGTAGGAGCAACAGCCTCAACAACAGAGGAGGGGACTGGACTGTTAGTGGCAGTAAAGCTGGAGGCAGTTTGAAAACAGGTAGCACCAGAAGCAGCGTCGGCCACCAGGGCTCCAAGCAAACATCTGACCGGGGGAGAGCAGCCCTCCGTCTGTGCAGCAGCCGGAGCTTCTCCTCCCTCCACACGTCCTCCCTGACTGCTGCTCCGTTCATGAGGAGCAGCCGCTCTCTCAGCAGACTTGACCAAGCATCCACTGGACAAGGTAGATTCTTCAGTGTGTCATTCATGATTATTTCTTTGTAGTTTTTAATTGCTCATTTCTACTTTGATATGATGTATTTTCCCTTAATATTTTACCATACCAAAGGAAACTTCTTGAATAGTTTCTTATCCAGCTCTTATTAACTGATTCAGACCAGGCAGCTCCAAAGTCACACCTTAAAAAAGGACAGACGTCGGAGAAGAGAGTCCTGGATTCTGGCTGTTTGTCATCATCTGGGGGAAAAAACAGGTTTGTTGTTGTTGTTTTTAATTTTATTGTTGTTCTGTAAAATGTTTTACTTCATGGTAATGATGTCCAGTCAGTCAAAATTGTATTTGTCCGTTCCTCCTTTGTTCAGGGGAAACAAAGATCATCATCATGGTGATAATGTGGAAAAGATGAAAACACGCAGCTCCTCCGAACCACTGGAGTCATGTCATCACCATAGTGACAAGGTGAAGGAACAGGTAAGTGTTTTTGACCCTTCGCTGTTGGAAGTGAATGCATGAGCTCTAGGCCTGTATCAATATCGGCTGGCGATCACTGTGGCCAAAAGAAATCATGGCGCTGAATAGAGGGATGAAAAGCAACCACATGGCACACAATCACAATCACAATATATCACACATTTCATAACCACCAATATTTTTGTTTTTAGATAGCACAGTTTTTTTGTTCAATAATTGGATCCTCTCTCTGCTTTTAAGATAGAATATAGTCATTTGTAAACAATTATGTGTCTCTACAGATAAGGTTGGACATTGCTGTGGCTGCTATTGCCCAATTTCTTAGTTGTTATCAGAAATATTCTAAACTACCAATCAGTGTATCTGTCTGGTAGCACTGTTCAAAACCAACAAAAGTTGGTGTGCCACAGGGATCCTTTGTGGGCCCTGTGCTGTTTACCACTAAATGCCAGATAATGAGTTTTAGACTCAGTTTTTTCACAGTTTTCTATTGACAATAATGGATTTGCTACTGCATTATTTATTATCATTGATTATCTCACAACAAAATAGAATGGTTGCTTTTTCTTATGTCCCTTGCTGTTTGCTTGTAATTTGTGTGCACATAAGGATCAGGATTGAATGGCTTCTATGTTTAATAATGTTTCTATTGTATTGGATATTTGTATATTTTGCTGAAGACATAAATGAAAGACATTGAGGTCGAAGTCTTTACCCTCTTTTCTGTGTCAGGAAGTAAAACAGAGTGTTCCTGACGTCAGTCGCTCGTCCATCCCTCGGTACCAGAGGCTTCACGCCTCTGAGTGCAGAGGTGTTGAGACCTTTGCTGTGAGTCTGAGACATATTTTACTTATTTTAAACACATTTAAAAAAAAAAAACATGTATAATATAGTATAAAAATAATAAATGGTGGTGTTAATTCATAATGTAAAATATAGTGGACTATTACCAGGTTTGTTATATTCAGTATTTCTTTGGTATGGTAAATAAAATGCTTTACTTCCTCTTCAGTCTGGTCTACCCAACTTTGACAAAGGCTGGTTCATGCGGCAAGATGCACCTGGACAGGTGAACTGACACATGTTAGGAGGCGTGGTAAAACTATTTTAGGATGTACAAGATGATCTTTTTCTGCTTGCTCTGACCATGAATGTGTCTCCTGTAGTGGCAGAAACGCTGGTTTGTCCTGACTGGCCAAATCCTGAGGTTTTACAAAGACTCAGTTGCTGAAGAGGTGTGTTGGTATTTAGTTCTGTGAGATGAAGATTAATATTGAACAAGAAACTAATTTGTCTGTCAGTACGGCCATTCCCCAGAGAAACATTGACCGGCATTAACCGAGTTAATGTGTGATTTCAGGCAGCTGATGTGGACGGTGAAATAAACTTGTCCACATGTTTTGACATCACAGAGTACCCAGCTCAGAAGAACTGTGGTTTTCAAATTCATGTGAGTTCAGTAGTCGCTGTCATTTACACTAAATGGATAAATAGATTAGGTTCATATGATTTAACTCGAGGGGAAACATACAGGGAACTGCCCTGATTTTTAGTGATGCAGGAGAAATTGATTTTCTTTGTCATGATTTAATTGCACCCACATAATAATGGCTCATTAAATGTTTAAACCAATAAAGTAAAGGCACGTGCGGGCAGTCTTTCAGCATCACCTCTGGATGAAGCTGCTGGTCGGTTCATCTGCTGCTCACACTGTAGATTTTCCAGATGGACTGTTGGTGTTGTGGCTTCATGTGAAGCTACTGTGGACCTGGATGAACTGTGTGGTAGCAAATAAATTGCGCTCTACTCTTCTTTTTCTTTTAGACTGAGGTTTGTGTTATTTTTGTCTCAGAGTCTGGTGCAGGATTCACAATTAGGACCCAGCACGGAGTCTTGCTGCAGCTGTAATGGAAACACATTGTTGTCTCTTTCTTTATTTGATCGCCTGATGAAATATTTATTGAAACTCAGAGAAGACGTTGATCTGCAACACAGCTCAAATCTCCTTGTTGTTGTTGCGGTTGTTTGGAAAATTGAAGGAATTCCAGAAACAGAAGTGATCTGATCTACATCCAATGTGCCAGTCTAATTCTTCATTTCAACAATCAACACTTTATTTGAAAAATTACTTCTCAACACACATTTCCAGAGATATACTGCAGTTCAAATACACTGTGACCTTCTGTCATGACCTTAACTTTTACAATCAACAGATCCTCCATTGTAATATTGAATAATATTTCTCTTCACAGACCAGAGATGGTGTGTACACTCTCAGTGCAATGACCTCCGGGATGAAACGTAACTGGGTCCAGGCGGTGTTGAAGAACGTGAGGCCCAGTCTGACATCTGATGCCAGAAGGTAGACGGACAGAGTATAAAATTTACAGATGTGATATGCCTTTGTGATTGGATTTAAAGTATGTATGTGTATGAAGTCTTCAGAAATGACACTATGTAAAGCAATTCCTTCTCTGTTCCTCACAGCTCCCTTTCCGAGCAGACGAGTCAACAGAAATCAGCAGATTCAGAGACGGCTGAGGCGTGTAAACCTGAGCATCCAAATAGTTGTTTAGAGGAGCACAAACACAGTGAGAGGGACGAGGAGGAGTCTCATCGACAACAGGAAGAGCAGGAGAGCCGACTGCAGCCAGAGGAAGAGCAGGGATCTGCTGATGAAAACTCTGCTTTGTCTCCCATCAGTCCTCTCCCCAGTGTGAAGGAGGGCGACAGTGATTCCTGTTGTGAGTGTCCACCTCCGGTTGGAAACGCACAAACTGGTGAGTCATAGAACAAACTGAGAAAAAGTTATGTTTTAGCCATTGCTTTTGGTCCAAAATGGAAATTGATGTAGATTCCTACTGTTTATGATGAGTGTTATCTTCTGATTTACTATATAGATTAATACATAATACATTACATTCAATCAGTCAGTTCTGGATCTAATACTATTGAAAGTCACATAGATTTGAATGCTGTGTTGTATGTATGGCTGATATGTATTCCTGGTGTGCAATAAAATGCAACAAAAAATAATGTCCTTTGTAGATATAGGAGGAGGCATACTGTACATCAGAACACATTGCTTCAATACACATGATATTGTGCTAATTTTATTTTTGCGTATGTACTTCCATGTGCTTCTCTGACATCATTGTCAGTGTGTGCTGAAGAAGCTGTAAGTCACAGCTCCACCCCCACAGTGCTGCTGTCAAACGATGAACATTCAGACATGAGGGGAGACGAGCAGCAAGAACCAAAAAACACCTGTGAGTGCACGAAGGACCAGGACACTCTGCTGAGTGATCAGCAAACAGGGCAACTTCTCAAAGAGGTACGACTGTCTATGTGTGCGTGTGTCCATTCTCCCCGTAACAAGTAACGTAGCTTCTCTTGGATGAAAACCAACCTTGCAAGATCATCGCCTCTGACCCGGTGTCCCAGCTCTCGTCTCAGCAGCACCGCAGCACAAACGCACCCTGTAACCCATAATCTCTTGTTTATGACAGATAAGACTAAACATATAAAACGTATATGATACATAACTTTACCCACTGCTACATGGATTTCCTTCTGGATGGCTTCGTTGAAAACAAATGCACATGGCGTGTGTGTGTGTTGCTTCACAATGACAAGAGGCTCAATCTTGTAAAAACAGCTAAAAGAGTCCATAGTGAACAGATATGCCAGATAAGATTTTGATCAATGAGATATCAATACATGTCTGCAGTGGCAGTTTCTGACCATTTGTCCACAGCTGCAACAAACGCAGAAGGAACTGGCTCGACTGCAGCAGTTGAACAGGAATCTGCAGGAGGAACTGCAACGTGAGAGAGAGAGTCATTCGGGAGAAACGGTTCGTAAACAGTCAGAAAATGCTCTAAAAAAAAGAGAGAATATTTACTTTTTGTCAGTCTTGATGAAAGTATGAGTTCACCCTGCAGAGAGTTTCTCCAAATTAAAGCTTATTATTTTCTCCTAGACTGATCTTCCACCAAGTTTGCAGCGACTGCAGAAGATGAACCACGACCTCCGAATGGAGCTGGAGGCGCAGAAGAGGAGTCAGGAGGAGGCCAGAGAAGCTGAACTGCGGCGACGAGTAGATCTCTTAGCACAGCAGGCTCAGTTGCTGGTCACGGGTGACGCCACGGCGCTCGCACAAGCTCACATGGAGCAGGAGCGGCGGCGGTTTCAGGAGCAGGAGGTCGAGTGGGAGCGCCGCGTGTCCTCTCTGAAGTCTGAGCTGAACACCAGCGAGGAGCAGAAGAGGAAGACCGAGTCCCGCCTGATGGAGCTGCAGCAGGAGTTACAGAACTGCCACAGTCTTCAGCAGGAGGCCAATCGCTTGCAGGAACAGCTCCAGGAGATGAAAGCTCAGATTTGCGCCAATGAGGAAGCGCAGGTCCAGAAGGAGGCTCGGCTGCAGAAGCATCTCACGCTCCTTCAGGCGAGTCAGGACAGAGAACGGAGGAGTTTGGCTGCCGGCCTGGCGCAGGCCGAACAACACTCGCAAGACCTCCAGGAGAGGCTGCACAGGGCCGAGCAGGAGGTGGAGAGCCTGAATAAGACTCAGACGTGGACCAGAGAGATTGAGGAGGCTCAACAGCAGCTTCAGGACGAGCTGGCACGTACCGTATCCGCTGTGGAGAAACTGCAAGAGGAAAGAGATCAGCTGGAGCGCCGCTGTCAAGAGCTGCAGCTGCAGCTGTCCGAGGCGGACGGGGAGGTGAACACGCTGCAGAGCCGGCTGAAAACAGAGGAGACTCACTACTACAACCTGGAGCACTCGTATGAGAAAGCCTGCGAGGAGCTGCAGGTGGCTTCGGGGAAAGTGCAGCAATGGGAGTCCGAAACGCAGGAGATGCGAGAAGGCTACGAGAGGCTCCTGGACAGGAAGGAGCAGGAGGTGAGCGAAGTTTTGCTGAAGATGGAAGTGCTGGGTAACAGTCTGGAGGAGACAGAGGTGAAGATGAATGAAATGTTGAGAGTTTGCAAGTGTGCCTCCTCTCAGCAGAAGGCTGAGTCACCAGGAGCAGCTCAGCATCACGAGAGACAGCTGCAGACAACAGAACCTCTCACTGTAAACGCCAACAGCCCAGACACCACAGCTGTTGGGAGCCATTCTCATGAACTCCTTCGAGGCAGGTCTCGCTCCATTGACCTGTCCTACCAGTGCATCATCACAGCGGGAGACGACCCGGAGAGGTTTATGTCTGTGATCCAGTTACTCGAGACGAAGCTTTACGTAACGGAGGAGAAGCTGAGAGACATCACGCAGAGGCTGGAGGAGCAGCAGAGTCACGCAAGCTGCCAGGACCCCCACCTGTGCTCCCAGCTGACTCAGAGCCGGGCCACGGCCCAACACCTCAGCCTGCTGCTGCACAGCCAGGCCAAGCAGAGCCAGCGCTTCGCCCAGGAGACGGAGAGCCGCTGCAGGACGCTGGCCGGCAGGTTCCAGGTGGCTCTGAACATCACGCAGGCCTGCAGGGAGAGGCTTCGAGCCACTCCCCTCAACATCGTACACCTGGAGAAGCAACTCGCCACCATCGCCGCCTGCCTCCAGCAAGGACAGAGGGACGCGGAGAGGCAACAGCATGAAGCACAGAATGCCAGCAAAGGAGAGGACAAAATCCTCAATGATGAGACACTAGCTGGAGACGACAGCAGCATCTGTGCTGAAAGTAAACTCGCTGATATGCCCCCCTCGGAGGATGACACGGTGAGTGTTAGGATGTGTCTAATGAGGGAACTTTATGTCGTGGAAAAACTGCTGTCTGTCCTTCAGAGTCCATGCGGTGTTGGCCAACTCTCCTCAGCACCAAGAGAAGATGAAGGGGACGCGGCCCATCGGTACAAAAGTATAGTCTCCCAAAGGATAGCCTTAAACAGAGAAGAAGAAAAGACCAAATGTGACAGCGATGATTCTCTGGAAGGAGCTATAGGTAGAGTCTGTGCTGATGCTGAGCTCATTTATGCCGCTTTGAAATTTCAGCAGCAATATGAGACTAATCTAGAAGAAGAGAGGAGAAAGGACAGTCTGGCAGATATCAGTCCCCCAGAGCTGGCTCCGTATGAGGAGCAAGTGAAGGCAGAAGGCAGAGGTCCAGAAGAAGCTGCTAAACCGGTTGAAAAAGACCGACCCGATGACGAGAAGGTGAAGGCAGAGAAAGAGGCAGAGTGGTTAGAAAGACTTGTATCTCGGCTGCAAAGCAGAGCCAAGTTGTTAAAGCAGCTGTGCCAGGAGATCTGTGACGGACCAGCAGCTGAGATCTGTGTGAACTACAGAGGAGAAGATGATCCAGCTGTAGACATGGACTGGATGCAGGAGCACGCCAAGTTGATTTATCTGTCGCACAGGTTGCAGTTGGATTTTGAGCAGCAGAACAAGGCGTTACAGAAGAAATTACAAGCTGTGTGCAAAGACCAAGGCGTCACGTCAACAGACGAGCAGAAGGCCTTCAATCACAGCTTGCGTCAGCTTCGGGAGGACAACAGCGCGCTACGGCAGGAACTGGAGCGCGCTCAGCAAAAAATACTGTCTGCCGATGCCGAGAATCAGAGGCTCCTGGAAGATATACAGAAAATTGAGGAATACCACGAAGAACGGAGCCAAAAACTGGAGGCAAAGTTTCAAGAGAAGATAAGAGAACTACAGCAGATCCACGAGGAGGAGATGAAGCAGTTGCATGGTTACTACACCAAGGAGAAACAGGCTAAACCCTGCACAGATGCCTTTGCTTCCACCTCAGCGGACCAGGCTGTGGAGAGAAAAACGAAAGAGGAGCTCAGAGGTGATGCAGTGACTGAAAAGCATCAGGTAACAAAAAACATATTTCTTTAGAAATACTCAAAATCTGAGCTGATTCCATGAGATCTACGTCTTTGTTGGTCCACATTTCTAACACTATCCAAGTTTATTCACATTATGTTTATTCTCTGTAGTTTTTTGAATAACATGTTGACACTTTTTTTGCAGGTATACAAGCTCTGCATGTACAATAATCCCTTACTGAATATAAATATACACTAAAAGTGTTGAAATGTAAACTGATTGTAAAGCCCCCTGAGACAATCCTATGATTTGTGACACTCAAATCTGACTTGATTTGACCTACGTACATATATTGATTAAGAGCTCTTTATTGATTTGAACCCAGGAACGTGATTTTGCTGCTTTGGAGGAAATGCACAGGAAGATGATAGGAGATCTGCAGCAGCAGCATCAGACAGAGATGGCCGCGATTCTGAAGGAGAAAGATCAACTGATGCAGCAGGAGACAGCAGCCACGATGGCAGGTAAATATAAGTCACAAGTCAGTTAAAACATTCATTATTGTGATTGGTGGGATTTTGTAGATGTTTTCTACATCAGCTGATTGAAAAACAACTTGTATCTGTAAAAACATGTGAACAGATCTGGCGTTGGTTAGATGAGTGAATAGGGTTATACTGTGTGTACTGTATGTAAATAAGATCAACTTTACAAAGTAAAGTAACCACATCCTTTCACGGCCACAGCCATTGTAGCACTGAGGCGAGCCCACAGACAGGAACTGGAGCGAAGCCGACAGTCTCAGCTGATCAGGGAGAGCGCTGACATCACACAGCTGCACATGGAGTACGAGTGAGTACCGATCAATTACCAGTGTTTGTCTTTCCTTACACTCAGTAGCTACATGTGTCTAACTCGAGTGCAGGCTTCATCACAGATTTACTCTGATGATGAATAAACTGATGATTCAGTGTAGTCAGAAAAATTACAGCAGGGAAGATAATAGGATTTGTTTTTTTTCCCCAAACCACCTTTTATGTTTTCTTCCAAAATGTTGCTCACCTCCATGTGCAACCTCTGTGCCTCTGCAGGAAGGAGATCCAGTTATTGCACAAGGAGCTGGAGGTGCTGTCGGTTCAGCACACTCAGAAATGCCTGGAAAACTCTCATCTGAGCCAAGAGCTGCAGGATGAGAGAAACTCCTTGATGCAGTACCAACAAGAAAACCAGGAGCTGAAAAAGAATCAGGTGAGAACATTTTCTCCTCACAGCGGTTCTTCAGGTAGTGCTGCTGAATGTCCCTTTTTTTGTACTGACCCAACATATCAACACCCACACAGTGTCAACATTGTGTGTGTGTGTTGGTTAAATTGATCATGTGTCTCTTGTCATCCCTTAAGAGAGAGATAGAAGAAATGTCTCAGCTACATTTCCAGCTAAATGGGAATCAGTCGCATGTGGTCGCACGCACAAATGACTTCTATGAGATGGAGGTTAGTGTCTTGAAAAAGTGGTTTACACCTTTATCCTCCTAAAAGTGGTATAAAAATGTCTGTGTGTTTAGTTTCATTTTGTTTGTAATGTTTTTTTTTTTTTTTTTATTAAACTGAAAAACAGACTCATGAGTTCCTGGTGTATCTTAAATATTAAGATTTATTTTTGAGAAATCTGATTTAAGGTCACTGTTTAAATGATACTGTGTTGACTTTTTTGTCTTTATTTACGCTGCAGGTGATTCTGCGGGCGAGAGAGGCCGAAATGCAGTTCCTCAGACAAGAGGCTCGTTCTCTCAGGGAAGAGCTGAAGATCGCTCGAATGGTCCTGACATCTCTTTGACCCTCATCTCTGAATAACAAACAGGATTTTAGACAATCTTTAATGTACATTCATCATTGAAAAGCTTGATTCCTTTCACTGACATCAGTAAATACATGCACAAAAAGAATATACAGGAAAATCTGTGTAATAATGAGCTACAAATCTCCCTTTTGATTTAATATTTACCTAAAGACTGAGCTATATTGAAACTGTCTGATAAAGTGAACTGGACAGCTGTGTGTAGTTCTACATTGTACATGTTAACACTGACATATTTGTGTGTGTGTGTGTAACAGGATAAGATATATGCCCAGAACAAACTGAAGACCCTCTACAAGAACAGCCAGGATGATTCTCATCACGAAGTCAGCGAAGATCTCAAGTGGTCCGCAGGCAGAGACGCTTCAGGACAAAGCCTCAGTGAGACACTTCTGACTTTGTGAACATCAGAAAATGATTCAACTTAAATTAGAGGAGGGACACCTCTTTCACACCACACTTTAACTCTCCCCTGCTCTTTTGTTTTCTCAGAGGACTCGATGACAAACTCCGGTGACGCCGCTTTTCTGAAGAGAAATGAGAAATCTTCCCTCACACGTCAGATCAGAGTAGTGAGATCCAAGGTAAAAGTTGCTGTTGTATTACAATGAAGGTTTTTGGAAACATCATCAGTCTGTAAAATATTATGTGCATGATATTGTGTTTGCAGAGTCTGAAAGAGGGTCTGTCTGTCCAAGAAAGGATGAAGTTGTTTGAGTCATTCTGATCCAATGAAGATGAGAAGAGGAGATAGGGAGGGAGAGAAAGAGAGAGACTGAGTATATGATATCATGAAAAACTTTTGTTTTTTACTATTTAAATGTTGTTGTTTTTTTGATTCATTGTTTATGTGCTACTTTGGCTAAGAGAATTCAAGTTTATGTGTGTGTGAGTGTGTGTGTGTGCAGAAGAAGAAGAGAGAGAGGAGCAGTATCAGGAACCACTAGAGGGAGCAACTGGACATTTCTTGACTGCTGTGTCATAATGACAAAGAAATGTATGTTTATGTTGACAGTGTAACATACTGTCACACTGCCTGTGTATTCATGAAAAGACAACTCACTGTGTTACGTCAGTTGTATATTCACATATTGTAATATAATATTTACTCTTTCTTTGAAGCAGTTTATGACCAAAATATTACAAGTTTTAGGAAACATTTTCTTCTTTATTTATTTATTTATTTATTTATTTTTATCGATGAAGGAAAATATCAAATAGATTATCATAATGGACATAATGGATTTTGTACTATTTGGCATCATCCAGTTGTGTAAACACAGACAATAAAGTATTTGCATCTTAGTAAATTTCCCTTGTGCCTTGTGAAAGTAACTGATTATGAGTGAGCCAGTAAATCAAGTCAGCAGGCTGTCATAAGTAGGCCTATTAAGTGAGTGTGTACATAAAAGGTTCATTAATGGCCAATTGTCACATACGGGGAAAAAAAAAAAATCGTCTTTGCTGTCCCAGAGGGTAATTAGACAGCAAATAGACAGACAAACATACAAGACATCTTGCTATACATAGTGTATGGAATGGAGGTATAGGCTGTATTGATATGGTCCTCATCACAGGATGTGACGCTATGCTCATGCCATAATATGTAATTTATACTGTAGGTCAGCTGCTAGAGGTGAGAAAGATGTTTATTTCAAGCAAATTCATGCAAATCAAAAGTGATTGTGTGGAAAAACTACACAATCACCATATAACACAATTATTAAATGTCAATTTGGATCAGAGCTTTCCAAGAAAATCTGAGATTTTCTGTCGTGATTACAGCATGGAGGTTGACGTGAACTATAAAAAATGATGAATACAGGAACTCTATGTCATAAACACAGCACTAATACGGGAGAGAAATGATTGGAAATTGGAAAAGTATGAAAATGTATCTTTTATAGATATCTGGTTCAGATTTTATGTGCTGCTTGATTTCATAACAAAACTCATGACATCCTGATACTGCCATGCTGTTTACTGATACAGTCAAATAAAAGTGCGGGGGCACACTGAGCTGGTCTAGATCCTCCAAACACATCACATGTGGTGCTGGTGCTGTTTTAGTGAACATGCACTGACAGTCTGTGTGTGTCTGTGTGTGTGTGTGTGTGTGTGTGTGTGTGTGTGTGTGTGTGTGTGTGTGTGTGTGTGTGTGTGTGTGTGTGTGTGTGTGTGTGTGTGTGTGTGTGTGTGTGTGTGTGTGTGTGTGACACAGTATGAACCTGAGACTCTTGGGACGCCACAGCAGCAAAATGAGGGGGCTGGTGCAGGAAACACCGATGTCACGTGGAACGCACTCTGTTGATTGGGCGAGCGTCAATTCTGCAAATCACAACATACTCACGCACCGTCTCAACTTGATAGCACCTGTCACAAAGTAGGAGAAGAGCCAGAGAAGTCCCAGAGATCCCAAAGACAGTTTGCAGCAAACTATGATTGAATGTCTAATCACAGACTCTGTCTTTTTATAAAAATGTGTGCGACGACGTCTCCCAGATAAACCTACAAGTGTTAACCCAGAATTATATAGAGCACTACAGTGTGTTTCTTTTCCTTACTCTCATTAACTTTATACAACAGAAATAGACTCTTAACAATAAATCTCTAATGTCTCCGGGGATCTAGTTGCTGTGTAAATTATAAATCACTGCTACCAGTGTCCTTGCACGGACCTAAACTCCACGTAGCTCTGTTCCTCAGAGTCACACTCCTAAAGAGGAATATGGCACCTCATTAAAACCCAACACTCATCTTTCCTTTCCTGTGATACTGCGTGTGAAACTCCACTCATCTGAGCCAACACTTCCAAGCTGACTCTGGAGGTTATTGTATCATGAATATAATTCAGTACCTGGCTCGGTGCAACACAAACAACAACACCAGCCCTCCTCCCCCCCACGATATTGACTTTTATCAGGCAGGTGAGACTTTTCATCCTCAATCACACAAGTAGATTCAACAAGAGGTTTTCTCTCTTCAGATTAAAAAAAAAAAGAGTATTTGTCAAAGAAGATTTTGACCACTTGAAATCAGATTCAGATTTTTAATGTATCAACTAAACCAATAAATTGTATTTTTTGCAATAATTAGCAGATACAATACCTGTGGTGGACTGTTTTGTCATGCGTAAACTACAATTGAATTTGTTTTCCTCTGAGTTATCATGTTTTCTTCAGTGTAATAACAGGGTAATTGCAGTCAGAAACTTTTACAATGACTGAATCTAGTATTACCAGTATTATCAAGTTATTTCTACTCTATTTGACACTGGCAGTATCTCTCCTCAGACTGGCATTACTGACATTACTCTTAATGATATACAATATCAAAAGTCATGACTCTGAATCTCAGCACTGCACAGATGGTTTAACTGAAGTTAACTAAAATATGGTGAAAACCTTTCATATGAACTAACATGTCTCTAAATAGTTCAGATAATATCAGGTGTTTTTCTAACCAAATAAAAAACACGATTTTATTGGAAAAAAACAACTCGTCTCAGTTTGTGTATTCCTCTGTGTGTGTGTGCGTGTGTGCACCTGCAGGGTTTGTTCTGAGTCGAGCTGCCCCACAAACGCTGCCGGTCCTCATGACTGATCAGCGGATGATGTAAAAAACACCACCAGCACACAGGTGCACCTGCTCAGGCTGTAAAAAGAAATGGCCCATTTAGTCATGCGAAGATCAATTAGAGCGACCAGCAGTGAAACGGCTCTGATCAGACCAGTGCAGCTGATCTTCCACCTCAGATGTGTTCACGCTGCTGCAGCTGCCGACAGGACCGCTGCTGTTGCTCCTCACTTTGGCTTGATGTGGATCACAGTGTTACAAAATCAGGTCCAGAGGCGTGTGACCTACATGCAACTTATTCGCTCCGTGTTTCCATGACAATGGATGAGTCCTGCATTGTTCACCTGAGACAAATATAAATTCGGCACTAACAATTTGGCAACACAAGCCTTGGCATGGGGGGGGGGTGTTGATGATGATGATGATGATGATGATGATGATGATGATGATGATGATGATGATGATGATGATGATGATGATGATGATGATGCGTTTGGGGAGCTCTAACACAGGCAGCTCTTGTATGAGTAAAATATGTCAGACTTTGAAGATTATATTTCTGTTGTCATAAAATCCATAATACAAAAACCTTGTCATGTCATACAACCTGCACGTTTAATATTAATCTTGTACAGTACTTTTTTTTCTTCTTCTGTTTTTCTGTTTCTTCTAAATTCAGCTGCAGGCAGATCTGTTAATGATGGAGAATCAGACTGAGACATTTGACAAGGATCAGACCACCATGATGTCATTTTGTGATGGAAAAACGCTTATTTGTTGTTTTACTGGTGAAAAAAGTTTCATTAATGTTTTTCACTTGAGTGTAGAAGTTTGCCTGACAGTTAGGGAGACCTGGATTCACCCTCCAGTCCTGAATGTGTGGAGCTAACGCTAACGCGGCCTCCTTGTTCACCAGGTGAGAGCATTTTTCATTAGGAGGCCGGATGTTGAGTGGGGTTCGGCTGGAGTCGGCCTGTGTTCCCTAACTAAAAAAGCTCCCTAAAAAAAGCCCTGTGTCCTGTATGTGCAGCGTTTCTTTTTGTTGGGTGGGTGCACGACGCCTCTCTACCCCACTCACAGGTTGTTTTTATCGGTGTTGGCTGCCAACAGAGACTCTCTCTGCTGTATCTCCAGCTTCTTTGTTTGTTCTCGGATCACACGGAGGCCTCAAACAATGTTTTTTTTTGGTTCACTTGTTTACTTTGGTCTCAAGATGCAAATTTTCTTTTAAAATCTGTTGTAATTTTACTGTTGTCAACAAATTGTCATTGGACATTGAAAGAACTTATTGGGCCACTTATCAACATAATGCAACAGCACTTCAATAGTAATACTGTACTATGCAAATACTAAGCCTATAGTGGAAATGGCCTGAGATATAATATAATATAATATATAAAGCAACTAGCTAATCTACTCATAATAATTAAGTCATAAATGTGTAATAACAGGACAGTGGACACTGGAGCTTAAAATAGATGGAGCACAGACTAAACTGACTGGAAAACCCATCTTTATACTTTCTATGAACACAAAGTAGTCAAAGAATATTTATATAGAAACACATGTTTTTATCCTCTGTGACTGTTAGAGGATAAAAGAGAGAGATGCTGAATGCCAGACACACGATCTCACCGCAATGACTGTGATCACAGGTTATCATGATGTGAAAGGTGTTAAGTATAATTGTCACTGAAAACCTGCTCCCTCCACTTGAAAGGGGAAAAAACTGGGTACAAGGTACAAGCCCTCATTTTTTAAAACCACATTGAAGCCAATAACGGTGATTTAGTAACTCAGCACTCAGCAGATAAATGAGTAGGGTAACTGTGCTGTAGGTGTATTTGTGGAAAATAAAACAATGAAGTCAACCTGCAGAAAGAAACACACAGTGAGCATGAGCAGCAGGAGAGCTGGTCAGAGTGGACAAACAGACGGTTACACAGTTGTATAATTGGAGAACCTGCCACGCTCCTAATCCTCAGTGTCCTGCCAGAACCAGTTACGCTTACGTCTAACTGAGCTCCGAGTAAACATCCTGTGCTCTGACTGGTGTCGTCTGTCCCACACATGGATGACCATAGTGTGACACCGTAAAAAAAAAAAATGAATGTGTGAGTGTGTGTTGATAATCAATTGCTGCAGCTTGTGTGTCCAGTGTGGTCAAGCCTGGCCCAGTTCGTCCATGTCGCAGTGAGGTGGCCTTTAAATAACTGGCTGGGTGGGTACGAGGTACCGGCCAGGCTCTGGGCTCTCTGTCCCGATAGCACACTTCACATCCCCATCTGCTCGGCCGTCTCCTGACTGAACCCATGACCCATTTACAGGCCTGACATCACAGTACAGTAAAGCAACAACACACACACTAAAGCGTTATCATTTAATGACCAACACGGCTATATGTTACATTCAATACATTTTTACTTATCTATCTATATCATTATTATAGGCTACATAAGTGTAATATTTCCTCACTAACCCACACACTATACATTTCATGTCTTATCTTGTTCTACTATGCTCAGTACGTCTACACATCCAGCAACACGGACTCTCACCAAGGTCAAATGTTGTTTCCATTAAAAACCAATACTCAGATGGCTTAGCTTCCTTGGAAGCCGCGATATTGCGTTGTCACACGTACACCTTCCACCAATGTTTCTGCTCTGCGATGGCCTCCAGTGAATCTGGGTCAGGACACGGCTGAGCACAGCAGCGCGGTGGTTTCTTTTAGAGGTACGTTTTCAAACGGGGCTGTTGTGGGATAAATTGCAGTCACATGAGGAAAAGTGAGTGGTTTAGCTTTGCTGAGTTAAATATTTTCAGATTTATACTTTTTCCAAACTATGACAGTGGCACAGTGCAGCGTCAGACTGTCAGTTGGTTGGTCGACCCAACACGTCTAACCCAGACTAAATTATCTAAGAAACCACAGAGACATTGATGCTCTCCAGAGGATGAACCCTGATCCTCTGACTGCCAGTCAAACACCATGTTTCTGTTTTTGTTTTTAAAGAAATATTTCAACAACGGCCTGGTTGATTATCATGAACTTTGGTACAGATAATTATGGTGTCCACATAATTAATTAATATTCAATTGAGCCTTGGATTTTTCGCCATTTCTTCTCATTCTGGACACATCTAGATGGATTGGTACCAAATCTTTCCCAGTTTATAACCAAATACTTGCAAAACTAACATAATGTCCAAAGAAGTGTCTGTGCATAATAGACATGGCACAGATATTAACATGACTCTGGACCCTTGCACTTGCTTAATTGTTGAGCTCCTCACGGCTCTATGATTCATATGAAATTCATTGATTTCCTCCTTCATACAGCCATGCACGCACACATAAACAAACACACACACATACACACACACATCAGACACAACACACAAATGAGGGATGATCTGCAAGAAAGTGTCTACATTAGGCTTTTCATTATCTGATGTGGAGCTGCTTTGCTTTGTGAATGAGCCAAAATGGAGACCGTCCCACCCACTCTGTGACCTGTTTGGTTTGAGTCAGAAAATAAACACATTACAGCCAACAATTACATATCTAGTTGATGCCTTGCCTCTACTGAAATAACACAGACTGGCAGTCACTTTACAGGACTCAAATCAGATAAATATGTTCGGCGAAATGTAAATGCCTCTGTTTTGATCGCGGCTTACGATCTGGTCTGCCCACTGTCTCATCGGTCCTACATAAACCAGTTGGGTCTTTCAACTCGAAGCATTGCTGACCAGCGCTGGTGCAACACTTGGTAGGGGAAGAGCACATAGTCTCCAAATGCCAAGTATCTACAGTGACACTGTGAGAGGGAGGGGGAGGACGAGAGCTGAGCAGTGAGCAATAGTTCACTAGATGTGGGAAACAGAGTGGGATCTGCAGCAGAGCAAGATCAGATAGCAGATATACCAAGAAAGTGTGACACATGGAAGAGGAGAGACAGTTGACTGGGCATGACTTATATGAGCTGTGAGGAATTGATTTTTTGATTGGATTGGACCCCTACAGGCCACGTGAACCCTGTAGTTCATTTGGGATAGCTGTGATCAAGTCATTGTGCTATTTTGAGGGTCAAAATTATGACTTCAATTCTTCACTAAAGTCATTTTCTAATTTCTGGTCTGTTTCTGATCAACTGGATATCAATCGAGCTGTAACACTGAAGGACTTGCAGTAGGAGTGATTGTAATGCTCTCCTCGCTCAGTGGAGAAAGAGACGTGTTCAATCTGGGAGACACAGACATGAAGGTACTGTGTAGCCATTTACCTTTGTGCCTGAGGAGGATAGAGTGGTTCTACCCATAACAGATGACAAGAGTTTGAAGGAAGCCTGAGGAGAAACATGCAGTGGTTTGGCTAGAGGACTGGGAAGATCTGGAAGAAAAAGTAACGCTGGATATCAACATTTGCACACAAGGTAAGCTGCTTGTTATTTTACACACTACACATTCAGTGTCTACTCTCGTTTACAAATTATCTCCAGTGAGAGCAGCGACAAACATCAGCAGTGAAATAGGCTCAGTGCTGCTCCGGCGGCGTTCAGATCGGCATAGCGTGGCTCCTGGGAGAGCGGAGCAGCAGTCGCTCACAATATTAGATATTAATATCTTATGGATAGACATCATCCTGCTTCCTAGCAACTGGAACATTTAGAGCTACTTCTGTGTAAAAATAAGTAAAATAAATGTCTTATATGCATAAAATATTATCAAATGATCAATGTCTCTACACAGTCTGTGTCCTAAACTCTTGTGCAGTTCAGGCTGGAGGCTTGAGACGCTGAGACTGAGCGACACTTGAAACTGCACAGAAAGTGTAAATTCATCATCAGTGTTTGCATACAGTGTACCCTGTATGTAGGTTGTATATATGGGGTATTAATGTCTGTCTATTCATAGCTATATAGAGTATCCATGGTGGGGACACCTGCACAGCAGCAGCCTTTGTGACCCCATTTGGAGGTTTTATTAAGAATTAAATCCCAGTGGATTTTACAGCGCTGCACTGATGCAAATTATTTACAGTTGAAGTTTCATGAGACGATGTAGCCGACAATTGTTGTGATCCTATGGTCCTCTCATATAACAGCATAACCGAAATCTATTTCTATATCCTCTTATCTCTATGTAGGATAAAAGTTATCATGTCCCGCCCGACCCACTTATAGCCAGTTGCTGACCAACATGTCCCCTTCTGCTGACGTGCAGTTGAAGTGTTTCCCTCCAGGTCCCTGGAGTCCACAGTGTGATTGTGTGGCAGTGTCTATTTTATGTCTTGAAATGAGTGACAGTCCATTCAAAGAAATCTGTACCCAGTGTCAGTAAATTAATCCTAATGATTAAAAGGAAAAGTCCTGGCGGGTGAACATTTTCTGCAGCATCTTTTAGGGGGTTGCTTTGGCTCTATTATAGGTCTATGACGTGGTATTGTTGGCCATGCTCCTCTGGTTGTTGCTCTATATTATGATAAATGCTCGCACCAGCACTCTGGTCCAGACTGTGAAGTCTCTGTTGTGTGTTGATGTTTGACATCCATGGTTCCCCACAGGATCGATCCTACAGACTTTGCTGATTACTTGATTTTTGACTTTTATTCGTGATATGTCTTTACTACTATTAGATCCAGTATATTTGACTGAAATTTGTTATGGATATGCAGATGGCACATTCAAATGATTTTGCTGATCCCCTTGATTTTACATAAAACATCAAAATGGAGTGTCGTGAAATTCAGATATTCATTTAATTATAAACATGGCAATACCTGAAGTATCCCTATTTTTTCTGTGATTTGTAAAGCTCCCTGGTATTACATACTGTAGACAATACTGCTATTTGCACTAACAATGCAGTTCTCAGATTTTATAGAAAAGTGGCGGACAACCAATTATGTGGAAATTATATGAAGGACATTGTTATAACTCACCGTGAGTTAGAAATAACAGCCCGGGTGTGCTGCAGCTCATGATACTTACGCTTTCCTTTTTTTTTTTTTTTTTTTACAAAACATTTTTTTTCCCGTGAATGTGCCTGAAGTGATCCCATCGATTGCTCCCATCAAACAATTTGTATCTGTGGGGTTGCGCCCTGTCTTTTTTTCTGCCCGTATTATTTTCCAGTTCAGTCACAGGGGAATCACACACCCTCATCACTGTACTCCAGTGCCTCTAATAGTTGTGCCAGCTGGAGGAAACAGAAGATACGTCACATAAAATGGCAGGGCATTGGATTAGCTGGCTATTTCTGTACCTTGTTGATCAGAGAAATATGTATCTTATATATCAGACTATTGCCAGTGCCAGTAGAGGCAGGGAAGAAAGAGAGGGAAATATAGGCTATGAAATCATACTGCAGAAATTGAATGCAGTGACACTAGATTTAAGATTTTATATGAGGAAAAGGTTTCAGTCTGAAAATCTGGTTTGTCTTAATATGTGCAGTATAAGTAGATCAACATCTAAATAGAAGATTATTATACTATCCTTCATTATTTACATGGAGAGCAAAAGCCATGAACAGAATTGCCAATCAAGAGTGAAAACAATTAATTGAAAATGAACCAGGATCTGTTTATTAGAAATAATGTAACAGCCTCTGCCTCCCGAGAAAGAAATAAAATCTGCTGAGTAACACTCTCTATACATAGAAGAAAGAAATAATGGAGGGACATGAGGGGGAAATGATGTAGAAATGTGAATCATATTCCTAGGATTTGACAAGTTAACACAATGCTGCTGCTGATAATGAGAACTTACCATCCAGACACTGTTACACACTGTTAATGGACTTTAAAGACGGTGAGAGATAATATGAACGTCACTGTGATTATCTTTTGCCGAGACAGACTAAACTATATTTATGCACGTTCTCTATAATGTCAATCCATGTTAAAGCACTATAATGTGAACATGACGCACATTTGTGCACTAATTTTCTACTTGTGCTTCCTCTGTAGGTAACTACACTTGTGCCTCACCTCTCAATTCCCGTTGACACCTAGCCTGTGTTGGAACGGAGCGGTGCACTTCCTGTGAGCCAGGTCATTGTGTATGAGCGGGGCTGACAGTGTGAAGCTCCGTGGCTGTGCCCCACTGAGGCATGAGTGTGGGAAGGGCCCACCACCACAGCTTCATATCCTGTGAAGAAGAAGGCCTGAGACTGAGTATCATGCCTGCCGTGGGCAGCTTTGGCAATGGCAAGATTCACACGAGACGCAAATACCGGGGCCGGTTCGTCACCAAGACCGGCCAATGCAACATCCATTTCTCAAACATGGATGAGAAGTCGCAGCGGTACATATCTGACATTTTCACAACTTGTGTGGACATCCGCTGGCGATACATGTTCCTGCTGTTCAGCCTGGTGTTTGTGGTGTCCTGGCTGACGTTTGGCTTGGCGTTCTGGACCATTGGCCTCTTACACGGTGACATGGACCATTCCGAGGACGACGGTTTTGTTCCTTGCGTCACTCAGGTGAACACCTTTGTGGCGGCATTCCTGTTCTCCATCGAGACCCAGACAACCATTGGGTATGGTGCCCGTTGCGTGACAGAAGAATGTCCGGCCGCTGTCTTCATGGTGGTCTTTCAGTCCATCATGGGCTGCATCATCGACGCCTTTATGATTGGCGCCATCATGGCCAAGATGGCGAGGCCCAAAAAGCGTGCGCAGACTCTTCTGTTCAGCCACAACGCAGTCATCGCCATGCGTGATGGTAAGCTGTGCCTCATGTTTCGAGTCGCTAATCTAAGGAAGAGCCACATTGTTGAAGCTCACGTGCGTGCACAGCTCGTCAAGCACCGCTACTCAGAGGAAGGTGAGTACATCCCCCTGGATCAGATTGACATGAACGTGGGATACGACAAAGGCACAGACCGCCTGTTCCTGGTTGCACCCCTCACTGTCATACATGAGATTGATGAAGAAAGTCCACTGTTTGGCATCAGTAAGCAAGATCTGGAAACGTCTGACTTTGAGATAGTGATTATACTTGAAGGGCTGGTGGAGGCGACAGCCATGACCACGCAGGCACGCAGCTCCTACCTGTCGACGGAGATCTTGTGGGGTCACCGCTTCGAGCCTGTCATCTTCGAGGAGAAGAACCAGTACAGGATAGATTACGCCTATTTTCATAAAACATTTGAAGTACCATCCACCCCTAGATGCAGCGCCAAGGAAATGGAGGAGAGAAAATTCCCGACTTCCGGTGCCAACTCCTTCTGCTACGAGAATGAACTGGCCTTCATCAGCAGGGATGAGGAGGATGAGGGGGATGTAGAGAAAGCGGAAGACAGGAAGTGGTCAACAGAACTGGTGAATAAGCCAACCACTCCTAGAGGTGAGCAAATGTCCCCCTGTAGAGAATCAGAGATTTAACCTTTGGCTGTTGCTTGTTTGCTTCTTTTTGAATGCAGAGCAATGCAGTTGTCATGTGAAGAGCCCTATGACTGTCACTCTGCTGACATGAGGACACCACTGAAGACATTACTGCTGCAGGTGGAGGACCAGCAGTATCCATCTCTATCATACGAGCAAGACTGAAACTCATCACATATCTCTCTGGATGAACTTTTTTGGCTTCCCTGAAATGGTTACTGAGCTTTATCCGATGCAAACAAAAACTGTCATCCTTTCAATTTTCAGACCCTAGAAATGAAGTGCATGACAATAGCATAGTTTTGTATGAATATTTTGAGAACTGTTTGATAATTTTGATGGGACTGCCTGTATCTGCTGTTCACGGTCCTGAAATATTCACTGCGTGTTGTTGAGTGAAACTGACACTTTGCAGATGATGTTAAGAAAGGTAAGAGGTTATTCTTCCTGAATGATCTGAGGAAAACAGAGGCGCAACACTGGAGTTTCATCTTAATAATAAGGATGATGATACATTATACAACATGTTACATGCAACTTATGGTACATGTCAGGTACCATAAGTATACAGGAAAAGGCAGAATTATAAACATCCATCATAAAACAGCACATATTCATACTAGCAAGGAGAACTGTCAATCACTGTCTTTACATTTCACCCACTGGGAAACATTTGAACTGAGGAGATGCTGAATGTGTAATTTCGTTCATAATCTACACAACAAGATATTTTGTGTCTGAAGAGCTGGAGTTTGATGTTTTTCTAAGCCCATTACCTTGCTTTTCTGTTGCTTAGCAAATAATGTGGTTTACTCATAATTTCTAGCCCACAAACATGCAATTCGTTTCACAAGTTGGTTAAAAAGGTTGAACAGTCCAGCGTCAGCGAGTGAAGCTGACTGCTAAGAGGAGGAAACTGGTCTTCCACAGTTAAGACTGAGGCTAAAGCTAAAAGGTATAAAAGAAATAAAAAGTATATGGAAATAAAGAAAAAGGTTTTTTTTGTAATAGCCTACAAAGTTAGTGTTATAATTACGAAAAAGATCATCTAAAATGAGATTGTTATTCATTCTTTATAAACCTGTTTAACAACCCAAATCCAACAAAGGGCAGGACAGAGCCACGTTAGCCAACAGTCTGATGCAGCAGCATCCTGCACCGGCATAGCAATGATGTGTAACAACTGTTTTTGGTTGTGATTTGATTTGATTTTGTTGGCCTTGTAGGCACCACTGTTTAGATTACTTCAGGTGCAGTTTGTTTTTAATCCATTCCTTCCACCTTGCGATTGTGTTTTGTCTTTTTCAGATTAAAAGTTGAACAAATAGGCTACGAAACATGACGTTTGAACTGAGACAAAAAATCACCATGGCCTGGACCATGGTATGAAATAACTAAAGACAAATAACACTCATCTCAAAGTTCAGGCCTATAACCTCAGGACATAAAATCACACAAATCACAGGATGGATTTACTCTAATACTATCACATATGGCAAATTAAAGACTTAAGGGCCCAACGGAATAGGAGAGTCTAATTAAAGTCGTCTGCAGTGAAAATGTGTCACATGCTTTTGACCTATGGGAGACAAAGTGGAGTAATATCAAGTCACATCTGTGCTCTATATTGGATTAAAAGCCAAATCCAGAAAATCTAGAGGGAAGCCCTGACGCACTACATCAGATATAGTAGCTACTGAGGATGTAGCTCACCAAGCCAACATTAATGCTTCAGACAAATATAGATTTTGGTACACATGGTCTGTATGGTCTGGAGGGCTTTCTAAACTCATATTTAGATACAGTATAGCATCATTACAATATCTTTATAGATATCAAACAATACACTTTATATCATAGTTGAAACAGTAAAAGACTGAACAAAAAATGAAAACTTTAGAACAAAGAGAAGAAGGGAGTTTAAAGGTGATGTCATGATGATGAAAAAAAGAAGAATATCTTGAGATCAAACACCCTGAATTTGGCTGATATGTTATGAAAGAGAGTTACTGTGAGAAAAGCTCAGCAGACATTAAAGCAGAAGTCAGCGGAATGTTTTTGTTAATATAAGTCCTAAATAGTCCTATTTTCCGTCAGCAATCACTTACATAGAGTGTTTCGGCCGAAACACAGGTCTCTCAGTCACTCTGCTCTGCTGTAACCCGAGGAGAAAACTTTCCTTGTGGGATACAAGCGTTATCCAATGAGGAGAGAGGACGGCGTGAAGGGCTGTGTGTGCAGCCAAGGGGTGCGCGTGAATGTGGTGACGTAGGGACGAGGACCAATAGATCCATGATGAGGGCAGGGGCTGCTAACTCCATCGCCTGACAAGAAGTTATGGTGCGTTCAAGGCAACCCGTAACTCATGTTTTTCCGACCTGTGATGTCATACCAGTTCGATCTGGTACGAGTTCACAGGTTGGAAGTTACGAGTGGCCATTATAGTGCACTTTCACAGGCAACAGGACGGTAAAAATACGAGTTACAGGTTGCCTGGAACGCTACAAAGTCCTAAGTCGTGACTTGAAGCCGTAACTTACGGTTTCAAAAGCCTGCCTGGAACGCAGCATTAGACAAAACGACCGGATCGCTTACTTCTGCTTTAAGCTAATGTGTTTCATACAGACATACAGCTTTGAGGGAAGACCATGAGTGTCCTAGTTTCGCTCTGACCTGCTCACACACATGCCAAAAAATAACACATCAATTTTCTCCTTGGTGAAATTGCTGGCGTCTAAAAAGCCTGGAATAGATGCACTTTATTATATATTATTATGATCAAATTGGTTCTAGTATTGAGTCAATTGATGTTATTTGTACAACTTTATCTTGTTTTTCAATGCCATTGCATTGGCATTATTTTTATTTTTCTTATTAATTGGACAAGTAATGAAGGTCATGTACCGATGTTTCACTTGTCCCAGGTGAGATGTATTAGTTAAGAACTCCATGTGGGTTAACTTACACACCTGACTGCCACATCAGCAGATTTGTACACATTTGTATTTATATCTTGCTGACTTGTGCAAATATCAGAATAGGCTTGTTCCAGAAAACAAATGGTGGTTCCACACTGCCCTTTGCACCGAGAGCAGGGCCAGTGTATGTGCAGCGAGAAGGGAGAACTCTCTAATTTGTACATTTGTCAGGCCATTGCTGTAAATAAAGTTATACAGTGTTGATGTCATAAGTTCCTTGAGCAAATGAAGAAAGTGGAAATAGTCTCTTTGCTTGACTGACTTGAGCAACATCTGCTAAACTGAATGACTTTGACCTCCTCTTGCCGTCTTCCATTAAATGTATTTGAAGCGACCTAAGTTGCACCATAACTGCTCAATGCAGAGTTTAGTTTGTTGTGTGAGACAACACTTACCTTATATATTGACAGAGAATTTAAAAACAAATCTCCTGTTGATTACTACAATAAAATATATCTCAGAAAGCCAATGGTTTTGTTTTTCCTTCATGGCGGTCTGACACCAAGTATTCAGGGATAATCGTACAGTAGATCTGCTAACGCGTTTGTTACGGAGTTAAAACAAATCGGCAGAGTGGGAGTGAGCTGGTTGACAAACAGAGAGGAATGGACTGTAATTTATGGCTGTGATTAGGTGGGACGGGATCTGGTTGGGGTCAGGGGTGTATTCTTTCACTCTTATGCAACCATACAGGCACGTCTTTGCAGATGTACACACAAGACTTGGCAGTCCCACGTGATTTCGCTGCCCAGTAACCTTGAACACTGGAAAAGAGATCACATGCACGAGCACAGAATCTTAACTCAGAACTTAGAATAGCTTTGATGAATATTGTCAGAAATCAGTGTGGGCAAACTGTGTGTGCAACATGATGCTAAATTTAATTCATATCAGCTGACTGTTGTTTTTTTTCCTCTTAAATCTAAAAATAGAGGACGTTTTACACACTGTAATAACATCAGCAGTGTAACAGCGTTTTCACTCTCTTCTCGTCTCTTTCAAAGGTGTAATCAAAGCCTCCACGGGTGAGAAAATTCCTGTAAAACTGTAAAATTTACATGTGAGTATCATTGTGTCTCTGTGTCGGTGGTCTGTCGATCTAGATCTGGTTTTATATCTTTGCCTACTCACTAATTTATGAGCTGTCTGCTACGGAGCTAACAAGTGGGTGTGCGAGTTATCTTGGCAACATCAAGTCCGCTGCAGTGACATTTGAACAGAATTAACCCTTACCCCTTTTCATGCTTTTAATTTTCAGGATTTTATCTCAGTACCAAATGAGTGAATTTCTGACTTGAAGGAGTGCTGTTATCCTCTGTGCTTGTGCGATGGAGGGAGCACTGAGAATAAACTGGGATGCTTCCCACCCACTCTACAGTGTTGGAGGATGAGAAGCCGTGGAGGGTCAGTCTTCCATCATGCAGAGTGGGCTGTTGAGAGGCAAATACAGCCTTAATTGCAGCAGCTCTATTCTTTGCTGGTTTCCCGCAGCTGCCAGAAGGAGGTGGAGGCTGAGAAAAAAAAAAGAAAAAAGAGAAAGGAAAAAGTAACATGATACAACAGCTGCACTTCTTTTCCTTGAGCTATAACAGACATGGATGTTTTCTGCTGTTGATGAGCGCATCTCCAAAGTTTAATCTTCTCAGGGGCAAATAAAGCAAGTGTTGATCAGGTCTGATCTCATTGGAGTTTGATCTTTGTAAAATTAAACTCACACAGGAGAACAGAATTTATTTTTGTTATGAAAAATAACAGCTGTGATAAAAGATGTTAATGAAAAAAAAGTCTAAACTGAGAAAATGTATATTGCTTTCAGTTGGTGCGTTTCTCATGGGAATGTAATCACTAATTTATTCCAGATTGATGCTTCAGTTCATTGTCAGTATCAGTCATTGTGTCGGGAAGTCAGTGCTCAGTCTGTTTAATCTTCCCCTCCTCGGTCTGAGGATGTGACATCTAACCAGGAGTCCAGAACAAGTCAAGGAAACCAGCCTCAACGTCTTCTTGATGTGATGTTACACTTTCCAGTGAAAAGTCAGACAGTTGAGACAGTGTCATGTTATTGTTCTGGTGGGTGTGGGCGGCCGAAAGGTTGGACAAGTGAACCTGTGAATGGAAAATCGCTGGTGGGAAAGACCTGCCCCGACTGGGAGGGACTGGGACCGGAAACTGGTTTTAGCATCAGGGTGGATTAGACTGTAATTGAAACTAGATTGTCTGGCTGCCCCAAGCGAACTTGTGCAATGGAGACTGGGTGAAGTTTTCATTACCATAAAAAAGTATAAAAGTATAAACACAGAAATGTCAGTTTGTTAATGTAACCTGAATTAACCTGCATGTCATTCCCCTCTCTCTGCCTCCCCCTTTCCTGTCTATCTCTATATCTATCAAATAAAGGCATAAAACGTTAAAACATTTGTATAATGTTTACAACCTGAGCTGATTCAAACATTATAATGTGAGCTGATACAACATTATTAATCAATGCATTTGTCAGTTATACTAAAAACAATGAGATGGTGTATAAACAATAAATAAAAACACTGCACAAAATTGCTGTAATCATAGTAGATGGTGTGATAGGTCCTTACAATGTGTTACAGTATAAAATGATTTCAACTGTTTACACGTTAGTCACAGTTGGGTTTAGAGCTGCTTATAAATGTCCTGTTACCAGCCTTCATGCAATGGGAGCTTTATACATGGTTGCCCATAAAGTTGGACTTTTTTATTTATTTATTTTTACCTCTTCTCATAAAATTATTGTGACAATGTGATTTATTCTTGGTAGATAAAGTGTATATTTTCACATATCACTGTGAAAATGAAACCACAATTAACCTTATAAGAGGAATGTGTCTGAAAACTAAATTATTCCAACTTTTTGGGCAATCGTGTAAATAATAGATAATAATAATAGATTTATGTACAGGTATGTATTACTAGTTGTTCTATATTTATTATTATACTAGGAAATGTTGTACTTTTATGCATTAGCTCATAAAATTTACATGGGGGTGGGTTTTCTTCTTCCTGCCTCTGTGGATTAATCACTAAATCATCCGTTTTTGTTGTGTTACACTACATGACTATTACAGTCATTTGTAACAGGTGACTCCCAGGAGGGGTTATCATCTTTGACAAATGAATTAATAAATACATGAGATATCTTATACTCATACATTTCTTAAAACTAGATTTTTAGTCGATAATCTTAACAATAGAAACATATGTGTTTATGTGGTGTAGCCTACTGTTAAATGTTGCCTTTTCCTCTGTTATTTCAACAGTGAAAACTAATGATGCTGTAATCAGCCACCATTTGGAGTAATGCCCTGCTCTTCTGTGAGGATGCTGTCAGAATGAGCAACATGTGAGGGGAGCAAACACTTGAATCTCCTGACAGCAGGGGGATCATTTCACCATGATTCAGCAAATGCAACTCACAGGTTCGGGGATGTGAACACTTGCTTGAATCCCATGTAACAGATCAACATGTTAAGACCCAGTACATACGAGCGCTGCCAGCTCCTCTAACTCTTTAAAGTCATTTTGCTTGTAGCGAGCCGTCGTCCAGCTGAGCACATCACTCAGTAGTACGAGCTGCTCCAGTCTCCACTCCTGCAGACACACAGTATTTGATTACGGCAACAGGCTGATTGGATTACACCAGGCACTGACTCGAATACCTACAGCAAACACAGAGACAACTGGAAGACTTCCTGCTAGCCTGGCTCACCACCCTGAAATGATCCATGAGAGGACACAGTCACAAACGATCAAGACTTATCTTTAAAAAAATCTTTCAACAACATCTCAGTCATTGCTGTTGCACATTGTGGTTCTCTGGGTTTTGTCCTTTGGCTAACTGTATTATAGCCTCTACTGAAAGGACTGTCATTGGAGCAAAAGACAGTTTATATAGATGCAAACACAACACAAAACAATGACAAAGGCAGACACTTCACAATATGATTGAACAGTAGCCTACATGAGCATTTGACATTGCCTTTCTTTAGTGCAACATGTGACAAAAACAAATTAGATGGACTTCCTTGCAAATCTTTGTGACTTTGCACAGTTTTTGAAGGTTTAATATTGATAATACAGTATAACATTAGGTTTTGTGGAGGAATCTGTATTGTGGTTTTGCAGGCATCATAAGAGAGAAATGGAGTTTCATCTCATGTCAGAAACCCTATTTAGAAAGCTCGGTTGATGACCAGTGTGACTGATTTTACTATTTCAAAGAACCTCATGGAAAAAAAGAAATAATGAAATAATAGAGATGAGGAACATTCTCAGTGCTTTCTTCGCATCTTTCATGATATCATTTGTTTACTGCTACAGAGCCGCTTCTCTCTGCTGCCCTCCTGTGGCAGACAGTTGAAGGTCACGAAACACATACATGTTTCTAGAATCGCCTGGTTAGTAGTTCAAACAAAACAATGGGGGCATTTTTTCTTATTAAATACATTTTATTACATAAATGACATAATTTTGACAGTCTGGTCTTTAGACACAAAGACAGTGCTAAACAGTATTTTGGTTGGGTGGAATAGATCCATGCATTCCTCTGAGTCCTCTCCTCCTGTACATGGCTTCATGTTTTTGTACATTTCTAGAATTAATGAATTGATTTTGACCAGACACAGACCCCCACCCAGTCTTTCCCCTTGCCCGTCCCCACAGCCCCTCTACAGTTTCCCCCCTCAGCCCCAGTTGCACTGATCCTCATCTGTAAACTTCAAGATTTCTGTGACCAGGCCGGTGCCGATGGTTTTGTTTCCGTCCCTCAGAGTGAACCTCTGGCCTTTCTCCAGGACCATCGGCTGGCGCAGCGTCAGGGTCAAGGCGGTGTCCTCTCCTGGCATCACCATTTCCTGAAATAACAACAACAACAGAGTAGTAAGCACTTTTTGGCTTTTTCATACGCCAGTGTTACCAGAGCCACATCCTACACAAACTACTGTGATGCTGCTTTTTGACCTGTACAAAATAAAATAAATAAATTCCAAGTCCATTTACTGACAGTGAAACACACACACACCTTGTCACCAGCCAGCGTAACTTTGCAGGTCATGTCCCAGGTGAGAGAGAACATGACGGGCATGAAGTTGGTGACAAACGGTTTATGTCTTCCTCCCTCCTCCTTACTCAGAACGTACACCTGTAATACAAGAAGCATAAACACATAAACACATATTAGTTTTTTTTATCTACTGTATATGTTTTCTGAGTTTTGTATTTTAGTCTAAAAAACAAATTAAAAACAGAATCAGAAGAATAAACAATGGCCGATGATGACTCTAAAAATACTTTTTGCTTTGTCAGTAAATAAACAGTGTCTGTAATCAGGTGAATGACCTTGGTGTCATTACTGTGACTGTTAACCTGTCGCTCAGGACAAAAGAGCCACTTTAGATTAACCGATTGTTCAGAAACATCACAGGTGAATCAGTAACAGCTGTCTCTCAGACCTGAGCCTTGATTTTCTGGTGAGGCATGATGGATCCTGGTTTGCTCATCACCATCCCTCTCCGCATATCCTCCCTCTTCAGGCCTCGGACCAGGGCGCCCAGGTTGTCTCCTGCCTCTGCCCGATCCAGAGACTTGTGGAACATCTCGATACCTGAGTCAAAAGGCACAGAAAGTCAAACTGTTGTCTTTACACCAACAGCCTCATAATATCACATTATGTTTGGACAATCCAGGACATAAAACACAAATCCTGACTTGTCCTTGCAATCATCTGTACCTGGATACGTGTGTTGCCCATTATATGATGACTAGATGGGAAGATATGTGCAAACCCCCATAATTAGATTCTATCTTTATCTGGCAGGAGGAGGATTGGCTCTGAATCAATCATTAAATTATAGTAAAATGTACATAAACAAATGAACAGTATACAGTTCTGTCCCTGTGTGCACTGTTGTTGCTTCTGTCCCAGCTGATTCTCCCACAGCAGCATGTTGGCTGCTCCCCTTGTTCGCCCATCTCCTCATTAGCTTCGGCTCTAAACTGATTAATTATACAGCTAATCACCAGCTAATCACCACACTGCTTTCAGGTTTCCCATGACTGTTTGTAAATGTCTCTGTTTTGCTAATATCTCTGTACCAACTGTACAAACTGTACTGAACAAATCAAGTGTTTCAATATTGGTCTGGATAAAAGGATCAAATGTTTAGTGTCAGAGTAAAAGAACAAACATTTAACCTTATATTCACAGAGAGGGAACATAAATAAATGTATGGAAACACTGCAGTATTTCTCACATTTATCAAACTGGGTTTAAAATCTAAATGTCAGAAACAAAACTTTGATTTGCCCCCACTCCGTTGATGTGTTTACCTTCATGTTCTCTGTATCTACGTGTTTAGACCCGTCAGACTCTGTTTCTTCCTCATTCTTCACTCACCTGTGACCACAGACTTGAAGCTGCGATTGTGACCGATGAACTCGCAGTCGTCTCCCTTCTTGATGATGCCTCTCTCCAAGGTGCCTGTCACCACTGTGCCTCTGCCTGAAAGACACAGTTGATCAGCGTTATCCGTCTCAGTACGGACAGCGATCTTCAGATACAGTAGTTTTACAGTATTTCACAGGCAGATCTTTCCACTCAACCTTCACATAATTGAGGGAGCGACTAAGTTACAATCTTATCATGACAGAGTCCTGCCATCAAAACTTCTCCTCTGTGGTAATTTATCCTCATAGATCAGTGTTACTATGAGATGTTTCATACCTGGGATAGAAAAAACCCCTTCAATGGGCAGGAGGAAAGGTTTCTCCAGCTCCCTCTTGGGCAGAGGAATGTAAGTATCCACAATCTCCAACAGTTTCATTACTGCATTTACACCCAGGTCGGGCTGTTTGTTCTGAGATGGAGCAAAGACAGAAAAAAATAAATCGTCCACGTCACATTAATGTAGTGAAGTTATTCTTTAGCTGACTGAAGTAGCTAATTATAGGCATAACCTGTTACACCCTCGTGAATTCACTTGAAATGTATAATAACTGATTTTTTAAAAACTAATTATTATTCTTTTTAATATAATGATTAAAAACAAACACAATTTTAAACAGCTGTATTCTACACTTTCACTTTCTTGACTATAAATCGAGTATAAAAAAATAAAATGCAGCATAAAAGTATCTGAGCTGGCGCATCTTGATTGACAGTTGTGACCGCGGGGTCACCAGAAATTTGTGATTGGGACAAACTGCAGTATTGTCAAAACTGTGCGTCGGGTCACTGCCGGTGTTTTCCTCACCTCCAGGGCGCAGAGGGCAGAGCCGATTACGACGGGTGTGTTCTCGCCATCATAGCCGAACTCTGTGAGCAGCTCGCGGATCTCGATCTCCACAAGCTCCAGCATCTCCTTGTCCTCCACGGCGTCGGCCTTGTTGATGAAAACCACCACGTGCTCCACACCGATCTGCCGGGCCAACAGCAGGTGCTCGCGTGTCTGAGGCATCTGGCCGTCGGTGGCGGCCACCACCAGGATGCAGCCGTCCATCTGAGCCGTCCCTGTAATCATGTTCTGAAGAAGAAGCAGCCTTTATTCTGATTTGTTCATGATAACAACGAGGCTGTGTCTTCTTGGTCGGGGTTTGATACAGGTGGGGGGAAAAAAGTGATTACCTTGACATAGTCAGCATGACCAGGGCAGTCCGTGTGTGCGTAATGTCTGTTGGCTGTGGTGTATTCAACATGAGAGGCATTAATGGTGATTCCTCTGGCCTTCTCTTCGGGGGCATTGTCAATGTCTTCATACTTTTTGTAACGAGCACCACCAGCATCGGCGAGCACTAAGGAAAGAAGATCACATCACTCATCATTGATCAGTGAATGGCATTCGTGCATGGGACCAAAATACATTTACATGTTTCAGATTTACAGTCATCTGGGTGAGAGTGAAAGCCTGGACGATGCATCAGTGACTCTACCTTTTGTGATAGCTGCAGTCAGGGTGGTCTTGCCGTGATCAACATGGCCGATTGTCCCAATGTTCACATGGGGCTTTTCTCGGGAGTAGGTCTTCTTAGCCTCTGCAGCAAAGGTCCGCCGAGTCAAAGGCAAAGCACACTACAAGACAAAGACAAAGCCAGGATTTATACAGGTATCAGAGAAATATTAGGGGGCTAGTGTAAACTGCAGTTTGTGTTCATACTCACCAGTCTATAGGAGCTGTGCAGGAGGCTCGGGGAGGAAAGCTGAAGCGCTGAGAAAATAAAATAGTGAGAATTTAAAAACTCATATAATGGCTGATTGAGAGGATGATAAGTTTAATTCGTCCTTTTTTCCCAGCATCTAATCTGTGTCCTTGCCCATCAGTACAAGCAGCTAATGCCTGACACAGCTTTCATAACTGTCACAAATCATCTCCTCTCCCAGACAGACACGGTAGAATAGACTGGAAGTCAGATACTCCATTTACTAACGTGTTTACAACGGTAGGCCCAAATCTTTTGAATTAGATTATAAAATCACTTCATGGTTCATTTGCAGCTGAGCGCAGCTCTGCAGCAGCAGCAGCAGCTGACACTGAGCTAACACAGTCTGTGAACCAGGACAAGCGACTGTCGTGCTGTTAATAATAAGCTGCTGTTAATTACACAGACAGAGGACTGTGCAGGTGCATATAATATTGACATCATTACGATAACTCATTCATCGGTCAGACCTCATCATTTTATTATTAGGTGTATCGTTAGCTAACACTCAGTGGTAACGTGACCTTGCTCTGGGATCGGAAGAGACAGCATCATCTTGTTTGTGTATTTCTACCGGTGCAAACAACTCATCATATGAAGAGCACAACAAAACAAATTTCTACGAACCAGTAACTGTCACAAACACACACAGAGTCAAATACTGTCAAGGAATTAAACTATTTTACCGGACAAACATGCGCGCAACCCCACAAGCGCCGCCATCTTGGTGGTGAGACGAACCAAAGACGATCGAGAGAGTAACCGGCCAACTGCAGCAGACCAGGAGGGAGTTATAAAAAAAAAGAAAAAAAGATGATGATACCGTGGGAGACAGTCAAATGTTTATATTGCCGTTGTTGATGTGTCTTACTAATTATCAGTCTTATATTTCAATATGATAAATGCAATAGCAATAATATTAACAACGTGGAAAATAACATTTAATGTTTACCACAGTTCTTCTGGAGTTATCGTGAGATAGTCCTCTCATAACGTCCTCTCACTTTTACTGATGCTTTAATCTGAACGTTGTTCTATCCACAAATGTAAGTTCGAACGTCACTGATTTACGTTACTAAAACCAAAAAGCGATCAAAACTATTAATATATGCTAAAAACTGAACATTTTTCTGAACTTTGCCATTAATGACAACGTTGTTCTGATGTCAGTTGTACAGTATTCATTATATTATCATATTAATTATAATTAGATAGAAAATGTGAAGGGTTGAAATTATGTAGGAAAACATAGTGACAGGCGAGAGAGAACAGAGCACGGGGGAAAAACTTTGTGTGCCCGTTTGGTTGAAGGTTTACGGTAAAACATGGCGGCCTCCTTGTCACTCGTGAGCTAGCTAGAACGTTCTAGCATGTTCATGTTTTTGTGGTTACAGGCGGAGTAAAGTTGTCTAATAAGTGAGGAGCACCCGTTTGTCTTTACTCATTTGTACAGGACCCGCTTGAAAGGGTAAGTGGGAAATAATAATATTCGCCAACATCATTAAATGTTATCCGTAGCAGAGTGAGCATGTTTAGTGTTAGCATGTTAAATGTCTTGGGCTAGTGTTATTTTTTGTTGTTGTTAAACTTGGTTTTGGGGGAACTTAATGGGCTTTTCCTGTTGTCCTGTGGATGAGTAAAACCAGGTGAACTAATAAATTAAGTCACTAAGCTGACTGTTAGGTTTCTGAGATCTACATTCATTTCTTTTTCTCTCCAACAGCACACACCATGGCAGAAAACAATCAGAATAGAAGATATCCCCCAAATCTTCAGGGGGTCCTGCAGTTGGCAGTGGAGGCCGGATCAGCAGCACAGGGACCTGCCCCCGTTGAACCCATGTCAGAGGAAGTAAGTACCATTATAAATGTCAATGCTTAAAAGGCTTTGGGCAGACACTGCACAAGACATGTAGCATAATAAGCATAGTATACAGTGTACAACATGTAATATGACAGTAATAGAGCTGAAAATAATGAATAAAGAAAATTTGCAATACTCTAAGTGGTGTAACTCACTGGTTTCCCCCATTTCTGCTGAATTTTAATGTATTTTGGTTTTCTTAGATTCAAAATATTGAACAATGCTCAGCCAAAACTTGCTATTATAGGAATGTGGCAACTCATGTTAAATTGTAGTTGTTTATGATTTTAATATTTAATTGTAATCTGCTAGTTTAAAGCCTATCAGAGCCACTTTACTTATTTGAAATTCATAAAAAGTTGCACATGATTACGGTGAGACAGAATGTTTTGCTGGGGAACTGTTTTTCTATTTTGACCCATGGCAACCACTGCCTTTCTAATTAAAAAAACATCATCACGCTCTTTCTTTGTTCTAGAGGAAAACATGGCTGAGAGAAGCGCTTGCAGAGGTTTGCAAAGGCCAGATGGATGAAGTGGAGCAGATGAAGCAGTGCTTGGCAGTACTATGCAAAGAGGAAACGGGGGAAAGTGAGAGAGAGGCAGAGGAGGAGAGGGATGACGATGAGGATGAAGACGAGCGAGAATCAGCCTTTGAGATGCTGTCAGAGTTGTGTGAGAACTTGGACAATGCTCGAGGTGCGTGATAAATAGCATTGTATTTAATATTTGACCAAGTAAAAAGAGTTGCCATCGAGAGTTATTGAGTACAAATACAGTTTGTTTTCTATCAAAAATGTGGACTTTCTCTCTCTCTGCCTCACAGACCTGATGATTCTGGGTGGGCTGGAGTTGTGCCTCTCCAAGTATCTGTGTCACGTCCAAAGCGGCCTAAGGTGGCGTGCTGCCGAGCTCATCGCTTCCTGTGCTCAGAACATGCCGCAGGTGCAGGAACACTTGCTCAGCATGGGAGCGCTGCCGAAGCTGCTGCAGCTAACAGACTCAGACCCCAACCCCACCGTCAGAGTAAAAGCCCTTTACGCCGTCTCATGTGAGTTCCTCAAGTCATCTCTAGTGCACGGAGGGAGACGGTGCTGCAACAATTCATCATTTAACATCTAAACTAGATAATGCAGACGAACGTTCAACATGCACAACACCTTAGAATAAGATGGTAACTGTATCCTGTTGCGACTTTAGGTCTGGTCCGAGAGCAGGAGGCAGGGCTCCAGGCGTTCCTGTCGCATGATGGTTTCTCAGTACTAATGCGAGGGATGCAGTCAGACAACGAGAAGGTCAGGACCAAGTCGGCTTTCCTTCTGCTCAACTTGCTCACATCGCATCCTGAACAAAAAGGTACGAATGAAAGGCATTCACTTTTCAACAGATAGATAGGTAGATAGATAGATAGATAGACTGATGGATAGATAGATTCTGAAAATATTATGCGTGTTTTTTCAATTGCATTTCTGCTGGGACTTGTCTTCACTGTGTGTCTGATATATCTACAGTATAACTTTTTCCTGCTTCCTGCAGACACACTCATCTCCATGGGAATGGTTCAGCAGCTGATATCCGTTCTCCGCACGCCTCACTCACCCTTTCACGAGCATGTGCTTGGTGCTCTATGTTGGTAAGAAACACTGTCGGTCTTTAGAACTGAGTAGTACACATTAATCCATGGTTCATATTAGTAATCATGGACCTCTGTCTTTCTACTCCTGTGTAGTCTGGTGGAGGACTGTCCACAGGGGCTTAAAGACTGTAGAAATCCTGCTCTGGGTTTGGAGGAGCTACTGAAACAGCGATCCAAAGAGCTCCAGGGAAAGGAAGAGAGTCAGGTAGGTTATACTGCGCCTCCAGCAGAATACATCAAGACTGTAAAATATGTTTAAGTATTGTGTTCCCTTTCGCAATGACAGGGTAGATGTTAGAAGGAAATCTGTCAAAATTGAAACATTGTTACTGAAAAATCCAGTGTTGTGGGGGAAAAAAACATTGTGCACAGTTGCAAGATTAAACAAAAAGCAACAAGATTGTACTGTATCCATCCAACATCTGACATGGTCCCAAAACATTGATGGGGCAGGAATTAAAGTAAGTGCAGGGTAAAGCCCAAAAACATGCAGCCATGCATGCAGCTTTTCAGCAGCTCTCTTTTCACGAGTACACATGTCTGCTTAAATATGTGTGAATAGAAACAATAAAGTTAGGGTCATGAACCTCCGGCTACAGCTCACAGAAGACTAAACCAGAATGAACGTTCAGTCTTTTTCTTGTCCAGAAGAAAGAAAGCAACTTCTCTCCATCTCTAAAATGCTCCAATATTGACACATATCCAAAGACACATGCAAACGCATCTGCATCTATAGAGAAGCAAACAGACCTGTGATCCTGTCAGAGAAAAACAGAATCATGTGGAGGATCAAAGCAACTATTATTTCAGAGATATATGCTCCTAGAAAGCTTAATCCTTCTCAAAGAGACATCTTTTGAAGTCATCTTTGTGTTTCTCGCAGGAAGAGCTGGAGTTCTGTGAGCGCTTGAGGGCGATGTCGTTCCGTGGGCAACAGTCAAACGACAATGAGATGGATCGCTGAAGTCTTACCTCGTCCTGTTCTTGTGTTAGTGTGCAAAAGATGAAACAAAGGTGTGTCATGATCTGGATCATGAATGTTAAGCAACTTCCTCGTTGGTTATGACAGTCACTTTCCATATTTTGCATGTTTACTCCATGCCCTGGATTTTACTGTGTAAATAACTATAATGTATAAAATACTTTTTTCCAGGCAGCTGTGTTCCCAGTCCTTAATAGGTTTATTATAAAACAATGTATTTCCATCAAAGACTGCATAAAGTATCTTCCATTTGAACTGTGAATTATTCACGAAGTTTCTGAGTTAAAGTTTTTTTTCATTCATTATCAGTTGCTTGTCTCTTAAAACATGACTCAAAAGTAATGTTTACTTTTTCTACAGCATATTTATTTATCATTAACAAACTAAATGGGTGTTTTTCTGTAATACAATGGCAAGTTGAAAACAGTTGCCACCACGTGCACAACCTATACTAAAACAAAATCACTGATTAGAAATATTTTTATTACAAATCACAAAATGTAGATGTTATTATGATTGGATATTCACAGAGTTTCATTCAGCCTGGTTTATACACACTTGGTGTTTTCAGGTCTCATGACTGAAGTTTGTGATCACTGAAACATGAAATACAAACAGAAAACACATGATTGGATATCTTGTGTTGCCAGATGCTTTTTTCCTGCAGTTGCTGTTGAGTCTCCACCAGTGGGAGAACGGGCTTGTTGTTTTTCATCTTCCTGTTATTTGATGGCTGTCAGGATGTATCCAGTCGTAGTATCAGGATTTCTGGTGAGGATGGCGATGCTGTTTAAGACCTCTTCCATTTGGAAAAGTCATCGTTGCTCTCCACTGCTTTGACATCACCAACAGCGATTAGTAGCTGTGCCAAGTAATACGTCACCATCACTACAGCGTTGCCATGTCGCATCTCTGGCATCACCTTGAACACCTGCACTGCCAGTGCCATGTCCGACACCATGAAGGTCAAACTTCCCAACACTGCCAATGCGTGGCCAGTTCTTAGTGCTAAAGTCCCCATAAGAACGATGAGGAACACGTAGACCCCCACAGCTGGAACTAGTACATCTGCGTCTGGTGCCTTCTGCAGGGACGGGAATATGTAGATGTAGAAACCTCCTCCTACCATGAACAGGATCAGATACAGAAAACGGGCGCAGGAGGAAGAGGATGAAGTTGCATAACGACCGGAGAGGAAGGTCAGTGCATATAGCAGATGAGCCGCACCAAAAGCAACCATTCCTGAAACAGATGTTTGAAATGCATTAGCACATACAAAAATCAATCACTTAAAACAAATGATGCACAGCTCTTTATATATAGAAAATGGTGTATTGTTATTCCAGTTTGTGCTTCACTCCTGTACAAGTCAGTCTCTTACCATGCAGGAAAAGCTCAGGCCAGATCAAGCAACAGTCACCAACAGCAGAGAAGAGCAGTCCTCCCACAACGCCCAGGACACTCTGACCTCCGTTCCAGCTCAGCACTGCTGCAGCCAACAGCAGGATTGGCGCTGACTTCACACCTGCCGACGTGATGGACACAGGATTGTCCGGAGTCCACATGTAGAAGTACAGAGCTGTGGACAAGAAGAAAGGCGAGAGAGAGAGAAACAGTGCACAGGACTGATAGAGGGAGGAGAAGAAATTAAGAAGGAGGAAAAAACACAACTTAATTATATTTATGGGTTTAGACAATTTCATCCTTTTTTTTATAGAATAGAATCGAAAATAATTTATTAATCCCTAGCAGGGAAATTCAGATCGTCCAGCAGTTTACATAACAATGATATGATATAAATGATACTAGATATAGAGAATTAAACTTTATGGTTAAAGTTAAATTCTCTTTTCTAAGGAGCAAAGAATTTATCCATACCATATTTCTCCTCTGCCTCCTGTCATAGGCATCTGTCTCAAGGATGTCCATCCTCTCAGAGTCAGCACTGATGTGTCCACACTGGATGAACTTGTCTTCTTTTCTCCTCTCGGTCACCAACACATACAGTCCTCAGCGTTCTCACGTTGTTCTCCTGCTGCCTCCTTCTCGGTTCTCCGCTGTGTCTCCGTTTCAGTCCGTTGGCATTTCGCAGCAGTGAACTTTGGACCGATCCTTTCTGTCTGATTACTCTCTGATAATCAATGTTCTCCCTGTTTTGAGCTCTCATGGTCAAACAGCTGACCTTTGACCTCTTCAGGTGGAATACGCTGGTGACATCAACACTTGACGGGCAAAGTTGAAGTGGATGAATCACTGCGTGTGACACGGTCACATCCGGTTTCTTTACATTTCACCTTTGTGAGTCACTGTGTAATATGATATAAATAATATAATAAGAGTTGCAAAGCTTGATTTTAAAAAAATAACAAAGTTCACATTTTGCAGTGTTTGTGTTCACTAGGGGGACACATTTCTCCAAAAGAAAAGAGCAACACTATAATAGATAAAAACCTGTGCAACAGTAGAGCTGTTAACTGAAAGAAAATCATTAGGTATTTGTTGAAAGCACACAGTTGTGTTGTTAATGTTTAATATTATTGCTCTTTAATGCACCAGAAATTGAAATAGTTTATATGGATGGAGGAGGAGCTCAACATGAGATAAATCCACACACAGAAGAATGGATAATAATTAACTATGGCTTCTCTGAGTCAAACTTTGTACTGAGCTTTCCCACAATTCCTAGAGCTACGAGCCAGTAGCCGTGCTTCACGCTGGGAGACACACATCTCTGGAGGCGTGCAGGATTATCAGGTGAGTGGAGCAATAAATGTAGTGAGTGTTACATGAGGAGATTGTAGCCGATGAGATATGAAGGTCAAAAGCACACAAATCTGTGTGTGTGATGGTTTGTGTTTTAAAGGTTCACTTGTTTATTTTGTTTTATTTTTCAGAATATTTGCTTCCTTTTGCACAGGACATGGCAACCAGCTCTTCTTCCATAAGGATTGGAGTCGTAGGATATGGACACCTAGGTCAGAGCCCACACTGCAAACACAAGACACATACTCTTTCCATACTTTGCTTAAATTCATGCATCACATTGAATGATCTATAATTATCAGCCTTGAAGGTCACAAATGTTGCAAAACCTGCCCCTGAGTTGTTGTAGACACGTTATAGACAGCAAGTGTGTGCATGTGCGTGTGTTTCAGGACAGTACCTGGTGAAGAGGATCCTTCAGGACGGAGCTGCTCTTGGTTTGACTCTGGCTTTTGTTTGGAACAGAAACTCTGACAAGCTCAAAGGTTCAGTTCCTGACAAACTCATTCTTGTTGATCTACCATCGTTTGCAGACAGGTGAATACGCACACAGGAAATAACAGAAAGAAAAGAAAAGAAACTCACATGCAAAGGCAGTATTAGCATCTCATGTGCCCTCTAAGCTGCCACACATCTAAAGCTGACTTCAATGGATAATTACAGGCGATGCGATGTGATTGTGGAGGTGTGCCATCCTCGGATAGTGAAAGAATTTGGTCTCCACTTCTTGTCTCAGGCTCATTTCATGGTGAGAATCTCGTCTGCTTGTTTAAATGTTTTTATCTTATACAGGTTCAGGAGAGAGCATTCAGATTGTTTGTAACAAAGGACAGAGATTTATTAGTTTATTTCTTCCCAAAATTATGTATGTTGATTATGTTTATGTGTTTGGACAGCTATAGTTTTTGATAAGGTATGTATTTCACCATGTTATCTTTACTGTATTATCTTTGGGATGTATGAATAGTGCTAAGTTTTGCTACTTTTAAAGTTATCCATTCAGAAAACCCACCCAACCCCTCCTCAGGCTCAATGTTTTCACCTTGTTAGTCAGTTGCATCCTGGTTTATATCTTTGTTCGTCAGGTGGGCTCTCCCTCGGCCCTCTCTGACGCTGATCTAAACAGGAGCCTGCGTCAGGCAGCTCAGCAGTATGAGAGGACACTCTATGTCCCCAGTGGTGCATTATGGGGAGGCCAGGACATCCAGAGGCTGAACGACAGCGGAGCCTTGAAGGTAACAGAGGGCCAGTGCAGTGGCTGCTTTGTTTTTGACATGTCTGTGTCTCTGTCCCAACATCAGTGTTTCTCATTAGGCTGCTTCTTTTCCAGGCCTTGTTTATAAGAATGTCCAAGCATCCATCCTGCTTCCGGCTGACAGGAGACGTCCTCTCTGATTGGACAGAGGGAGAGGGCAGGAGGGTTTTATTCAAAGGCTCGGTGGCAGAGTTGTGCCCACTTGCTCCTAACAATGTGAACACCATGGCGGCGGCAGCGGTGGCAGCAGGGACGCTGGGCTTCGCTGGTGTTCGGGGAGAGATTGTGTCTGACACGGCGTGAGTCTCACACTGACCTGAAGCAACATTTCACATCTGCTTGAATTATCCACCCTCACATCTTTTTTTTTATGCCTCAGGTTACGTGATTATCATGTGGTGGAGGTGGAGGCGACCGGGCCCGATGGCTTCTCAGTGCACACAGTGAGGAGGAACCCAGCCAAACTGGGAGCCGTAACAGGCAGTGCCACATACAACTCCTTCTGGCACAGTTTACTTGGTGAGTCCTGTGTTTCTTTTAAATGTTCAAGTTTCAAAAGTGAAACTCCTGTATTCAAAATCAAATACTATTATCGAAGGTAAAAATACTCACTCAAAACACCAGTCCCCCAATGACCTAAGGGTTATCAGATAAATCTGAGGGATCATGAGATTTTTTAACTGTTTGTGTCTTGAATAGTTATTTAAATGAAACAAAATGAAGATGAGTGTGACCTGGCCTTACAAGCAAAATGTTCAATCTGTAATGCGTAGTTCATTTTTTATATGTCAAATATCTATCTGAAAAGTAATTGGTTTCGCTTTAGTATAATGTATCATAATTGTAACGCACATACTTAAAAATTGTACTTTAGTGCAGTGTTTATAATTGGAAAGTCCATTGGAACCAATCATGTAATAAATCTGTGAAAATCTAGAAAATAATCTAGAAAATAAACTTAAATTTAGATTAAGATCTTGTATTTGTATGATATATCATTGGGATTTGGATTTAACCTTGACTTTCTTGTTCTTCTCAGTTTGCAAAGGTCACGGGGGTCGAGTTTACTTGTGCTGAAGCAGGTGACCGGCAACACAGGAGGAAGGATCTACTGCCAAATCACTGATACATTTGACATTAGGTTCATGTTGGATACGTTGTGTGAACGGTGGATCAGCTTGTTACTGAGAATTTGAAAACCCTCAGATGATTATGTCCAAATAAACTGCATGCACACAAAGGAAAAACGAGCCAACTACCATTTGTGAAACACAACCGGTATATTATATATTGAAACTTTATTATAAGTTCATCTGGTGCAGGATTGTAACAAATGAATAGGCTCTTACAGGGAGTGTGAGCATAGGTCTGGTAAAACCATTTTTCCTTCTTCCATAACAAACAGTCGCGACGTACTCAAGCTCTTTCGTACCTTTCACCTGAGAACCACTGTCTCCTTTTCCTCCATCTGTCTCATCTCTGTTTCCTTCACAAATAAATACTTGCTGGAACAAGGCAAACTTGGGAATATCAATCACACACAGACATACAGGATCAACAGGAGTGTGAGGTCGTTCACTGATGGTGGTCACTGAAAGGCTGTGATAAAATAAGGCTCGGAAACAAAATGAAAACGCACTCCTGACATGTGATGTTGTTGTTACGTGTGTCTATGTGTGTGCATTTTACATTTTATTTCCATTCTGGGAAGTTTTGTGTAAAAAAAAAAAACTACAACAAGGTCAACATCACACTTTTAAGCCAAACGTTAAAAAGAAGGCGCGCTACTTTGTGGCTACTCACAGCAACTTGACACAGCTAGAAAGTAGCTAAACCTGCTTTGAAGTTGACATGCTGGTAAAAAGGAGGGTTACGCTGTTTTCCCTGCTCTTTGAATCAAGTATAAAAATGCCCTCCAGAGACTCTCAATAATCCCATGTTACTTTTTCCAATACTTTAGACCTATGTTATCCAGTGTTAGTACAAAATCCAGCAGTTCTGATTTTGTTTTATGCATGTCGAGCTGTCGTTTAGCTCTTTTCTAACTGCTGCATCTACTCCACAAAGCAAACGGCTGATTCGCTGCTGGTATGACTGAAAACCAAAACATATCAAACTGACAGATATACTTTTAAAAATTCTGAGGTACGCACAGGTTGGGAAGACACTGACTGTGATGCAACTTTTCACAACAAGCCGATATTAAATGTATCACTCGCATTCACAACTGCACTCATTTAGAAAGATAGTGAGTATGGATGACTGTAACCATTTCCATAAAGATATAGATTCACTAGTGAGGTTTTAGCATGTACTCCATGTGATGAATATGTGTGTTTGAGTGTGTGTGTGTGTGTGTGTGCGTGCATGTGCATGTGCGTCTCAGTTTTTCTCGCTTATGACACCGTTGCTGTTGACCCCGAAGAGAGACTTGTTTTTAAATGGCGGGGTGTACGGCTGGCGGATGTTCACCCGGTCCTTCTCTGCCTCCTCGTCCTCGTCGTAGCGTTCGTCTTCAACGTCGTCCTCGGCCTCGCTGTGGTGCGGGGAGGAGTGGCGGGACAGAGCTGGTGATGGCGGCACGGAGGAAGGTCGGGGGTAACGGAAGCCTGTGGCCTGAGGATGACGACCAAAGCATATTAGACGGCATCATAGAACGAGGCTCGAAGAGATGTGACTGAATGAGTTGAATAATCATAAGCGAGTCACACAAGTGAACTTACTGAGTTGGACTCATGAGGTTCATACAGGTAAGTGTCAGGGAAGGCTTTAGCCAGGGCCATGTGACGGGCAGCTATGTAATACTAATGCAGAACAGAGGAAGAAGAAACACGATTAATTCATTTCAAAGTTGTCACATTCTCTTATTTTAGATTAAGAAAAATAGTCGGCACTTTACTCCATGCACTTTAAAAACCGGCACTTTATAACAGATGCACTTTAATGAATCTAACCAGCGCTATACGACACCTTTGTCAACCTAATGCACTTTAATCTTACTACTACTCCTTGTTCCTTCTGACTGAAGCTACGGTGTGATATATTGTATATATTGTGATATTGTGATATGGTATTTGTACCATGGTGTGCTTTGTTCTTGTTCTCGTCCTTGTCTAATCATGAGCTTAGAATTATAAGGTTCTATCTCAGTTTTTTTCAAAATTGAGGTTTTTGCATAATATCATCCATTAGTGGTCTGTTAATGCCTGTGTGGTGTTATTTTTAAATTTTCAACATTTTTTAATTAGTTATTCATAAAATAAAAAGGTTCTGTCAACCAAAACACAAGCCGAGTTGGAACTTTGATGCTCAATGTCTCGGAACTACCCAAAACGGAGATAGAACCCTATAATTCTAAGATCACGTAATGTTGTGTGAACTGCAGGACTGCAGATGGAAATTAGCCTTAGAGCTAAATCTGGTGTATTCACACTGTATGTTCATGAATAAGCAGAGGCCAGTTTCAAATAAACAAATAAATGAAAATGAACATGGATATAAGTTCACATTTGCAATTTGCAATCTCACCCTGCCGAGGTATCTCCAGTCCAAGAGGTCACTCAGACGCTCGGTCCTGTTCCTCTGGATGATCCGCTGACGCCGGCTCTGCTTGCAGAACTGGAACAGGAAGGACGTGAGCTGGTTACATGACTCGTCGACCCCCCGATCTCGCCTGTCCAGGATGTAAATACCTATAAAGGGAAGAGCATGATGTTAAGGAACGCACCATTTATCCCTGTTTATCTGTTATTCTCAGAGATTTCATTAAAGGGATAGTGTGTAAAGATACAGACCATAGGCAGAGGGGTCTGCTATATGTTCCTCCATGAAACAGCCAAAGCCTGACAGGTTAGTGGAGACTGACGGGATTCCCATGACTGTGCACTCAGCTGGAAATAACAGAGACAAGTGAGGAGTGATTAACACTTTAATATCACACTTATAATGTATTCACGTGCACGCGCCTCGTCAGCATGCATGAATCGTACCAGGTGTGTAGCCCCAGGGCTCATAGTAAGAGGGGAAGACACCGAGGTGGCAGCCTCTGACAAACTCCTCATAATCCATCGGAAGTAAAGGAGAGGTGGATGACAGGAACTCTGGATGGAAAATGATCTAACGGATGGAGAAACACTTTATTATTGAAGCCCGTTACTGTGATGACGATTGTGATTAGGATCCCTGTCAGCTTGTGTTGAAAAAGAGAAAAACTAAAGAAAAACACCAAAAAATCAAGAGGGTATCTTTGCGGTTGCTGTGGAGACATACCTTGACACGGTCAGCGGAGCTGTTGAAGAGGCCGATGCGGCGGACGCAGTTGAGGATGGGGTCGCTGCTGTCCTCCAGCATGTTGTGGGTGCAGATCGGAGGCTGGCACTGTCTCTGATTTGCAAAGATGGCACGTTTCATGATGGTGAAATCCTCTTTGTCCAGCATCTTTGACACGTCTGGCAGCTGTCCACTACATAAAACAAACCGTGTTACACCTCATGATGGCAGGAAACGTGCAAAAATTATAAGCTTGATTGTTCTGGGCTGAATAAACGATAAGAACAATGTTGATACAGAATCTAAAACCTGATGAGAAAATGTGTGTTTTATAATTTTTTGTTTTACATTCTGGTGTGATACAGATTATTCCAATGTCTTACAGGTTTCATGAAGTGGACTGAAAGTGTTCAACTTACACCAGAAGTGACTCGTACAGTTTATTTCCAAAGCGTTCCTTCACAGTGTGAGCAGTGTCCCTGTTGGAGAGAGATGAAGAGACGCCATGTCTGAGTAAGAGTGAATCAGTCTGACTCACACTGGCAACTTTCACTGAGGCGCTTCATGTCGATGAGGCGCTTCATGTCGATGCTTCATCTAGTTTAAAATAAGAAGAATCCTCACCAGAGCTGCTTCCTGACTGCCTGGCCCTTTAAGGTCTCCACGTTGAAGTTGTTTGTCCGAGCCGGCATGATGAAGAAAGCGATGACGGTCACATCGCTGTGGTTGACCTGTGATAGGTAGAAATATAGATTTAAATCTCCAACCTCCTCCCTCCTACATATCATCACTGCAACTTCATCTCTTCACACCAACTACAACCAACTCTCAAAATCCATTTTATTCTCCCAGGCTTTCGGACCTGTATGAAACCAAGTTGTTAGATTTTGTATGTGAATGTACGCCATTGTTGAAATTGTCTTCTGAAATATACCATTGTATTTCATTGTTTATTTTATGTAAAGCACCTTAATCAACCTAGGTTGTTTATAAGGTGTTCTATGAATAAAGGTGACCTTGACCTTGACCTTGACAACCAACACACACACTTACTCTCAGCAGATAGTTGAGTCTTGCTAAAGCCTCCAAGAAGACGTCGGCTCCTTTGTTGGAGAACTCGTACCTTCCGGCTATGAAGAGGAACAAACACTTGTCCAGGTTGAAGTCAAGGTGCCTGATGGACAACACAAACCAACATCAGTGCAGCACGTCCACTTCAAATGTCCTCTTTAACTTTTGCTACTGATTCTTTTGTAGCTTTTGACAGGATATTAGCGAGTGCTGGACTTTTAGCATGTAGCATGTTTGTGACACTATGAGGTATATTTCAGGGCCTCTTACCCGTAGAAGTGTCCCCTGATGAACTCCTGAATCCGATTCTTGCTCTGGGCATGGAGGTTTTGAAACTCATGCACGGCTGAGAACTTCTTCACATTGAGCCCGTTGGGAGTGATGATGTCTGTGGATGACGGGAGAGATTTAAAAGCATTCAATGAGATAGAAAACAGCTTAATGAATGAATTATCTTAATCAAAACAATGACATGTTGAGACATTGGTCCTCCTGAACATGGATTTAATGTATTACTCACTACTTTTTTACTCAGTCTGAAATAAGAATAGAGTATATCAATAAAAATAGAGGTTCTACTCTAATGTCATACATGCATTCACCTCCACACACCTGGTTTCCTCTTGAGCAGGTGCTCTGCCTCGATGCCTGTAATTTGTGACACGGTGGTGAAAACATGAGTGCAGTGGGCGGCCGCCCGCTCCAAACAATAGCGGTGGTAGATCTGTCTGTCGCCGGCTTCCTTATCCACGTTGAACTGATCGAGACACAAAGACAACAGAGAGGGTAATGAGGATACACTGCACTGCTCTATCCTTTCCTGTCCATGTTATTACAGCTCTATGTGATAAAAAAAAGTGTACATAAGAAAACAAATATAAACACACACCTCAGACAGTTTGTTATAGAAGTCCACATTTCCGGCGCACAGGTATCGTCCCAGCAACGTAGCGTGAGTAGTGAAGATGGTTGCAACAGGCAGCTGTCGGTGCCGACACAGCACCAGGCCCAGGCCGGCCAACCACTCGTGGAAATGAGCCACGATGTGTGGAGGCTCCTCAGACTGAGCGGCGAACTGTGATATGGGAGAACACAAAGTGAACAACAAACAAGCACACACACACACACACAACACAGATCAAATCTTCTAATTTCATGTTTATGCCTGTTAGCTGCAGAGCGCTGCTGACCTCTCCCAGGAGCCAGGCCGTCAGGAAGCCAAACAGCACTGCGTCATTGGCCTCGCGGTCGAACCAGGGCACGCCGATGTCACAAAGGTCCCAGAGCTCTTTCTTCCACTGGTCCAGAGACCAGGCGGTGAAGCCCACATCAATCAGGACCACGTAAGGACTGCCCTCAATAAGCCAGCGTCCAAAGTAGACCTGTGTGGACAGGGGGGTTGCAGTTATCTTTAAAATGATAACTGCAATTTGATTTGATTTGATTTGATAAGTAACTTCTGTTATTGCCCTGAAAAAAACATAACTCATTTTACTCTGAGATGAGTTTCTTTTAGTTTGTTTTGTTGTTACAGAGATGACCTGATGAAGACCCAAGTGGTCGAAACGTTGTCCTTATAATAAATTCTTGGGAGCTCCATTATAGCAGTTGTGCGGACATCGTTTGTTTCTTCTTCTTGTTGTTACAGAACCTCAGAAAAAAAGTGGCTTTAGACAAATGTGAGACACTACAGGTGAATGGGGTAAAAAAGATATCACCATGAAACTTCCATAGACATAAGACAAATATTTTATGTATTACAAGTTTAATCAAATTTTATGTTTAAATATGTAAATGAGGCAATATCTAATTTAATATGCGCAACATTTGTATACTTTTCCTGAACAGAGATCTGAACAATGGTTAAATATACTTTTTAAATTCTTGATTAATTTTGTTAATTTCAGAGTCAAACATTTTTACAAGGGGATTTTGAATATCTCTTTTTATCACTATCACTGTAAATGAGAAAATACTGTCACAAGCCCCCCAAAAATCAGATTTCGCCATGTTTTTAGGAATCAAGTGTCAACAAACCCCTCTGTAGAAGACAAACTGAAGTAAAATAACCACCTTAATGTGTAACCATTTCTTTCCACTATGTTAATAAGGAAGCAAAATAGCCCAAAATTGATCAGTGCGTGAAAAAACAACGTTTTTGCCTGTAGTGTTGTGTCTGAAAGTCAAGTGCAGCTGACTAATGTACCAATGTCTTTGAAGGAGCCAAGCTAACTACGCTCTGGTCCTGGCCTGCGGTGAGGCTTAAAGGTCGTGTGTTTCGAGGCACTGCAGACAGGCTGTGTTGAAAAAGGCTGGACTATCCCTTTAAAATAGAATCACTACCACTCCGAGCCTTGACCCATAATTCCACGGCGCTCCCAGAGTGACACAGCACAAAGCATTAGGCCTACAAATATCACACACACACTTACAGGCACACATACACACACACACACACACAGGCAGTCATCTATTTCTGGAGTGTGTCTGTGTGAAAGAGTAAGAGACAGAGAGACACTGATACAACTTCTAACCTTTGCAGGGAAATGTCAGGGTGTTTGGAGAGGCGTTCATGGACAGAGGGCTGCAGAGGGCGAGTGGGTCAGATATAAAAGAGGAAGATCTCTAAATGGGGTTTAATGTAGTGCACATTCACCACAAGTATGCACAGATCTCCCTCTATAACCTCTCCGGCTACGTCCTTGAGTGTAGCACAAATTTAACTCAGGAAATGTGTGTGTGTGTGCGTGTGTTTACCGTGTATGTGTGGCAGTACCTTACACCCACTGGAGTTCATCTTGTCAATGGTTCTCTTCAGCGTCGGGTTGGTGGGCTCGATCAGCTCCACCTGAGTGCGCACGTTGCTTTCCACATAGGGACCCACCAGGAAATAGTTTTCCCCCCATTCCTCTGCGGTCAGACGGGCTTTGGTCTGGATGACGGTGTAGATGCCTCCGACTTCAAACATGCAACGAACACGCCACACGTACGCACACAAAATGGAGACAAAGATATAATGTTATATGCAGACGCATACACAAGACATTAAGATGACGGGTCTCTAATAAAACGTGACAGGAATAACCTATGCAAATGTTTGATGTGAAGATGCATTAAAAAAAGAAATACTATTTTAAAATGTTTATTTATGCATTTCAGTCTTGAGGAGGAGGCGCACACACACATACAGTTAAACACTGACCTTTGTTTGCCACTTCCCAGGCAATTTCAAAAAGAACAGCATCCTCCAAATCAAACTCCTCGTCCCACTCCTCTAGTCCTGAGAGGGACGTGACAGAAAGGCTGCGAGCCAGCGGCATGCTGGGTAAAAACACAACACAGAACTCTCGTCATGATCTCCCACGGTTTATCATTGTCACTAATTATAGTTTATTTACTGGCCTAAATGAGTCTGGAGGCGTGAGCAATTCAAATTTGAATGTCGGGTTTAAAACCAACCTGATTTGTGCAAGGAAATTCAATCACACAACATAAAAAAATGTGGCATTTACTAGTGGGACCATAAACCAGTTGCTTAAAACAACAGTTATTTAAAGATTTTAGACCCTGAATTTTGTAATTTATGAGTAAAAGTCAGATGTCAATGACCGTTTTTTTAATGACACAATTTAACTTTCTCTCCTCAAGCATTTCCTGACAGACCTCAATTTTGCACACAATTTCATAACTTCTATTACATTATACTACTATGGTGTAAAATCTTTCCCAATATCAACTCTTGTACAGTTTGAAGAGTCCTCATTTTCTCTGGTAGAGCCCCGATCATCAAAATACAAGTCAAATAGCAAATAAGGATGATTGTAATTAGGATCACGATTGCTATTGTTCCGTTTTATTTGTTTGTTTTATTTTTTTCAAATGTGATACTTTGTAATAAACTATTGATCAAATGTACTGTATTGTATCAAATGTATGTATTGTCAAATGTATCAAATGTAATACACAAACTAACAAACATACTGAAAGATCATACCAGTTTCATATAAAACAGCGTTGCAGTGGAAGTAAATGAAGCTTTGAGAATTGTCTCTGTCAGTATAAAGGAAGTGTTGGTTCAAACTGTGTTACTACGCCCTCTGATTCATGATGATGATTGACATGATTAGGATGACACTGTGCTGTATATTGCTATTGGGATGGTTAGAAACAGCAGGTAACGCAGGAGGACAGACTAGTTGGTCCATGCAGGGTTCATCCTACAATGAGATAATGACCCCAAACATGGGAAGAAGCAGACAGTGGCTTCACATGATGGAAGAGTGGCACAGTCTCCAGAGAACTGGACAGAAGTAAAACCACACATTGGTGGGACCTTCTGCAACAGTTTGGGAAAAACTAAAAAACTTAAAACTGTGTTATTTACAAAGTGCCTTAAGTACACTAATGGTTATCTAAGACTCTTGACCCGTATCTATATGATATGTTTTCCATTTTTCTGGTAACTTAATAACTTAACCTTTGGATGTTCTCATCTGACACCCATGTCAAACAAACAACACTGAAGTGACATGAGATGCATTGAGTAACAGGGGCCCAACATACATGTATGTCAAGTATTTACTCTACCTGAGATGGTCAAAGGGCTTTTTCTGGCTACTTTACCATGTGGCAACTTACCCTGCACATGCACCGTCATGCATATCACACATGAGTTTTATTCAATGAACTAAACTTAGAAGTCTGCTGTGACAACAAAACTGTAATAATGCACCAGAACTCTGCTTTAAAGGAGGAAGACTTTAGTTCCTCAGGTTTAATTATCTGTCTTCCTATCAGCAACGGAGACATTTAAAAAGAGGACTGCATTCCTAGTGACTGAGTGTAGCCTAACGGCGTTCAGTTCCTGCTTGTAGTAATGGTGCAACCTCCTGAACAAATGGGGGAGTAGCGTGAGAAAAGATGCAGAGCACGGCACAGACAAGGGCACGGATCAGGCAGAAACTAGATTCAGCCGTTTACATTGTGCCACTTGTTGATATGCACAAGTATGTCGCAACAGCTTGAACTTGTGACGCCTCAAAGACAACACAAAATAATCAAGTAGAGAATAAACACTGCACTTTGACAGAGGGGCATGCATTTCCTCCTGTGCAACAGTCCCATTCACACCTTTGTTCACTGCTCCACAGAAATGTAATCTATCTAAACTCTCCTGATGAGACAATCTCAAATTACTAGCCCCATCCCCGGTCAAAGCTGATGAAGGCCCCTGACCAGAACATTCAGAATTAAACTTCATTGGAAAAAAAATCTCTCATATATGACTATGAAAATATTTTTCATATGGACTACTGGAGAACAGAGGTCTCCTTCTTCACTGGTCCATCTACTCTCAGTGGATGTGCTCTGGAGGTTTCAAGTTTCCACATCACACTTGAATCATGACTGGTTTCCAAACTGGTTATGATGTCACAAATCCTGCGCACACACTCATCTTAAGGTTATCACAGAGGAAACTTCCCTTCCAGCGAAAGACTGTTAAAAAAAAAAAAAGTTGCTAAGTGCCAAACTGTAAAGTGAAGATCAAGCATCCAACCAAAGTGACAACAAGCCTATCTCATAAGTAGCCTAGCTAAAGATCATACTGCTAGAACTGATACTGAACTGTTTTTTCTTTCTTCACCTGGCCTATAGACATCTCTTTATGCTTTACAATGTTATACTTATATGGACATACTATCACGCCCCAGTCCACTTGCATGAATATTTAGATTGTGGGGTCCAGTGGGCCTCGGGTCTGCAGGAAGAACACAACCAGAACTGCTCTTGCAGAGACGACAGGCAACAGCAGGATCGTCCCAGCAGCGGAGCAGCGACTGCATGTCAGTGTTGTTTCATGATTATAATATACATCTTCTGTGTTTTCCCATGAGCTGCGGGGCGAACGTGACATCAAGCACCTACTGCAACACAGCTGCGGAAACGCGCAGAGGACACCGCGTCCTGATGCGCGCGCTCGCCCGCCGAGGAAGAACCAAAAAATCTTGTAATTGTAGAAAATTAAGCGCAGGTGTTGACTTACCCCTCAGCGTGTCACAACTTCTTGAAGATAAGAAATAGACAGCTGTCGGAGTCAATCCATGGACAGGACAACAGCGGAGAGTGAGGGGAGGGGGGCGGCGGCTTCAGTTAAATACCACACACTCACATTGGTGTGGTGCGTTCGCTGTCATCCGGAGGGGACGTTCACGGCCTGCGGAGTCAGGAAGAAGGTGGGGCCTCGGCTGTCACATTATGCAGGAGTCTCGCTCCGTGACTCCGCCTTTGCCTCAACAACGTGACGGGAACTGGGTGTTTTCCTGTGCCGAGACACACTATTGGCTGAGCAGAGGTAAAAGGAGCCACAGTGGTTGGTCAATTAGCATTTCATCCATTCAGAAGAGAGGACACTGTCCTTTTCCCTTTTTTCCTCTGTGAGCAGGGGGTTATATTTATAATGTCTGCTGAGGGTCACGTCGAGCATAGTTGGAGAATAGGGAACATAGTCGGTGACATTAAGACACCCCACCCCTATAGTAACATTATAGCTGTTTTCCAACTCCATTCACCCCTGGGAGACTCACATACTGCTGAGTCCAAGACAAACCTCCTGTGTCTCTGACACTACCCTACTGCCAAAATTGATGCATTGATTTAAATGAAAACGCTACATTAGCATCACTGATATCCAGGCACCAACACATAGTTAACATAGGCTATTTTTAACTTTAAATTGCATATCAATAATAGATCAATGTACATGTTGTAATGTTTGGTGTGATGAATAACTTGACAGGACGACCTGGTTTTCGTGTCACAGCTAGTCCAACTTTTACTTAGCTCACAGATCACAATACAACATGGCTCAAACCCCGGAAGTCTGTTGTGCCCTCATGTGGTTACCTTTGACCTTAAAGTCACAGTACCAAAACAACAATACATTACATCCCCCTTCTTAAGATTTTTTTTTTCTTTTTCTTTTAGCTTAACTTTACAATATACATGAAGACAGTGTATAACATAATATTAGGCACATTTTGAGCAATGAACAATTTATCACTGAAAATTATATTATGCCCTCTCAAGAGAATAACTTCAGCCCACAGGACTCTAAATAAACAACAAAACAAATCTTAGCCCTTGAGACCTTTAAGGTATAATGAACATCATTAACTCAGTCATACAGTAAACTCAATAGTGTCCATAAGGAACAACATTCTCATTCCCTGAATCTCAGTGGAGTCTTGACCACTCTACCTGACCTAGTTTGATAAGGCTGTGTGAGTGTAGATGAGTCACAAGTGTCCTTGCTTTGAGTTGGTCCTGAAGATTGAGCATGTGAATTTTCCCTGTCAGCCGACAGAGTGTTGTCACAGTCCATATCCACAGTCACATTGCTCTCAGCAGCAGGTGGAAACACTGTCTCGGCCGTTGGTCTGATGTCTTCTGTTACGCCTGAACCTCCTGCCTTCAGGCGTGCAAACCACATATGAACGTGGCTGATCATGTTCTTTCAGAACCACTGCTGGCTTCCATTTGTCCCCAGACTGCATCCTAACATTTTCTCCAGTGTGCAGCGCAGGCAGCGGTTTAGCATGACGATCAAAGTATCTCTTTTGCTTTGCTTGCCTCTCTTTCAGCCCTTTGTGCACACTGAGCGCCCCTTCAGGAGTGAGAATGGAGGCTGGCAGTTTTGTCTTTAAACGACGCCCCATCAACATCTGGGCAGGAGATAGTCCCACACTCTCCAGTGGTGTATTTCTGTATTCCAGAAGCGCTATGTAGGGGTCACCAGCATCCTTCTGAGACTTCTTGAGTAAACTGTTTGCACAGTTCTTTCTGCCTGACCGTTGCACTGTGCATGACCTGGGCTTGATGTAAGATGACTGAACTCCCAACTCTCTGCAAAGCTTCTGAATTCCTCGCTTGCATATTGAGGTCCGTTGTCTGAGATTACAATGTCAGGGATCCCATGTCTCGAGAAAATGGACTTCATGGCAGTTATTACCCCTTTACTGGTCGTGTTGCTCAAACTCTCAGGGTATTTGGAGAAGTAGTCCACACATAGAAGAAACTCTGAACCGTTGCTGTGGAACAGATCAGTGCCGACCTTCTCCCACGGTCTCGTTGGTAAGGGATGTGAGATTAAAGGCTCTTTTTGATTACTGTTCATATTCTCATTGCAGACATCACACTGCTCTACCACCTGTTCAATGTGTGTGGACATGCCTGGCCAGTATAAGACATCTCTGGCCCGTTCTTTGCATTTGACCACACCCAAGTGTGACTCGTGTATCTTATCCAGCATCTGTGGTCTCAGCTGCAGTGGCACGATGAGCTTCTCTGCTTTGAACAGCAGGCCAGAGGCAAAACTGATCTCCTCTCTAAATGTCCAAAATGACTGTATGCTGCCTGGCACAGCAGACCTGTCTCTTGGCCATCCATTCATAGTCATTTTTTTCAGCTCCTGCAGAACTGGATCTTGTGAGGTTGCGTCTCTGAACAATTTAAGCTTCTCTTCTGAAATAGGCAACTGTGGTGTGATCCAGTTTAAGGTCTTCTTCCAGGAGATCCTCTTTGTGTTCATGAAGGTAAACGGCTCAATGGTCTGCTATGTGAAGCTCTTTTCCTGGCTTGTAAGTGACAGACACACTGTATTTCTGAAGACGCAACAGCATTCTTTGCAGCCTCATGGGAGCCTGATGCAGTGGCTTCTTAAAGATGCTTTCCAATGGTTTGTGATCACTTTCAACTTGTATTTCTCTGCCATAGACGTACTGGTGGAATTTTTCGCATCCGTATACAATGGCTAATAACTCTTTTTCTATCTGTGCATACCTCCGTTGACAGTCTGTGAGTGCTCTCGAACCGTATGCCACAGGTCGCTCATCTTGCAGTATCACAGCTCCGATGCCCTCCGAGCTGGCATCCACAGACAGAGTCACCGCTTTGTTGACATCATAATATTTCAGTGTGGGAGCTCCTGTGATCAACTTTTTTAGCAGGTCAAAGCTTTGTTGCTGCGCATCTTCCCAGTGCCATTCTGTTTCTCCCTGCAGCAGTCTCCGTAGTGGTGCAGAGATCTCAGACAGATTAGGAATGAATTTAGACAGATATTGCACCATTCCCATAAAGCGCATTAAAGCTTGTTTGTCTTCCGGTGGAGGCATTTGCACAATTGCTCGAATCTTCTCCTCATCAGGCCGTAGTCCATCTGCACTAAGTGTATGTCCAATGTATTTGACCTCTGTCATTCTGAACTTACACTTGTTTTTGTTGAATCTCAGTCCGTTTTCATCTGCCCTTTGCAGCAGACTCAGCAGCCTCTTATCATGTTGTTCAATGGAGTCGCCCCAAACCAGCAGATCATCAATGATGTTGACCACACCGTCCAACCCCTCTACCATCTGTGCCACAGCTCTCTGGAACACCTCGCTGGCAGATGAGATGCCAAAAGGAAGGCGCTTGAATCTGTACCGGCCAATGGGTGTGTTGAAAGTGCACAGTTTGGAGCTCTCTTCATCCAGCTTTATTTGATAAAACCCTTGGTTTGCATCCAGCACAGAGAAATATTTTGCATTAGGCATGCGTGATACCACTTCCTCCACAGTGAGAAGTGGGTAATGTTCTCTTCTTATTGCTGTATTAAGATCTTTAGGATCCATGCAAATCCTGATCTTCTGTGGAGTGACAACAGTCACCATGCTGTTCACCCACTGAGTTGGTTCAGACTGCTTTGTGATGACATCTGATTGCTCCATCTTGTGAAGCTGCTCGATCACTCTGTCCCTGAGAGCAACTGGTATCCTCCTCGGTGCATGTATCACTGGTTTTACATCTGGGTCCAGTTTGATGGTGTGTTCACCTGGCAGGCATCCAAGTCCTGTGAAGAGATGCTCATATTCTGTCAGTATGTCATCTGTCTTTTCCATGCTGTACAGTCTCTTTACCATTTTTAATTTTGTACTTGTCTCTCTTCCAAGTATTGCTGGAGCATCTTTCTCTATTATTTCAAAGTCAATCTGATGTTTTTGTCCTTTGTATTTGCATGTGAGTGATGCTCTGCCCAGTGGCTTCATTTTGTGACCTGAGTATGTCACTAGCTTGCAGTGAGATGTGCGAAGCTTATTGTCATTTTTTATAGCCTGCAATGTTTTATCTGAAATAACATTACAGTCAGCTCCAGTGTCAATCCGGAATGTCACTTTCTTTTCATTTATTATCAGTTCTTCTGTCCATCTGTCATTGTCACATTGTGCTTTATCAACAGCTCCAACACTTTTTATTTCAATAGTCCCAATGAACATGTCATCATTGTCATCACACTCCTGGCTGCATTCAACTGCATGCATTTTTTGTGATTTCTTTTGGCTGCTTGCACGACACATTTTTGCAAAATGATTTTTCTTTTCACATTTCTTGCACGTTTGTCCATATGCTGGGCATTTTCGAAGTTCATGCTTATAACCACACCTGTCACAGTTGATTTTCCTTTCACTGTTGGTCACAGGGGTTTCCTTCATGCTGCCGTATTTTTTTTTTACTCTCATTGTGCTTATTTTTTGCACATCAACTTCTTCATGCAACACTTTAATCTGGGTGGACGTCAGTTCACTGGCACGGCACACATCGAGTGCTTTAACAAGCGTCAGGTCGGCTTCTCTGAGCAATCTCGCTCTTACTTGATCATCACGTATTCCACAGACAATTCTGTCACGTATTAGTGAGTCACACAGGTCGCCAAATTCACAGTCTTTCGCTTTATTTTTTAGGTCTGTCACATAGGCGTCTATCGTTTCTGACGGGCCTTGGACACGGGTGAAAAACATGTGTCTGATATATGGCAGGTTTTTCCTGGGCTCACAGTAATCTCGGAACTTCTGCTTCATTGGAGCTATTTTGTTCCTCTCGGTGTCGGCGAAGATGAGAACGTGTTACTCACTTTTAAACATGCAGGAAAGTCGCTTGTACCTCTTCTGACTTTTCTGCTACACCGCTGGCAATCGCGAACAGCTCGTAGCGCTGTAGCCACGTCTTCCAATTCTCCGCGAGATTCCCTTGTAGGCTCAAGCTCGGCGGTGGCTTGAAGTGTGCCATTGTGCCTTTTCACGTGTTTCCTCTGACACCATGTAATGTTTGGTGTGATGAATAACTTGACAGGACGACCTGGTTTTCGTGTCACAGCTAGTCCAACTTTTACTTAGCTCACAGATCACAATACAACATGGCTCAAACCCCGGAAGTCTGTTGTGCCCTCATGTGGTTACCTTTGACCTTAAAGTCACAGTACCAAAACAACAATACATTACACATGTCATCTTTAAATGTTCCTCTCTTGCAAACTCTGAACAGGAAGATAACATAGTTTGTTTTTCAATCTTTTCAACTAGCCTACTTGATTTAGTTTTTGATAATAAATAATAAATAAATCACATGAAACAGTGAAATTTCCCCATAGTCAAATTATCAAAAGTCATTTTATTCCAACCAAAAATCTAAATTCATTTTACTAATGTGTAAGTCAAGGAGAACATTCTCAGACTTAGAGCATGTATTTAATTTAATTCCAAACTTAGTTCATCATCAAGTTCAAGTAACACTAACCACTGTTGCCTTCTCCATACTGCAATATTACATCAGTACTAGTACTACACTATGTATGTCTATCTTTCGTTATGTCTTTACCGCTGTTTTTCTATGTATATTTTCATAAATTATCACCAGTAACCTAATTTGTAAATCTTTAATATTTTATATGGCTTATATAAAAACAAAAATAAAATAGGATGTGTCTGGTGGAGCAGTTTTCCCTCCCTCTCTGCTGCGTAACCCCTGACGTCATTTTGCCGGGAACACACGGTCTATTAATATACAAGGTATGGACAAGCCGCGTTCAACTTCCTCCCCATGTAGAACGGCGTTTCCGCTTTGCTTGTGACGTCATTGTCCATTGCTTTGGTATTGGGCCTGGTAACAAAACGGAACTTTTCCGCGCCTTCGCCGGTGAAAGTTCACAAATTGAAGAAGAGTGGCGGGAGTCGTTGTCAACTGGGGGCTGTTGTCTGGAGGTAACTTTGACAGACATTTATACCTTTGTTTTAAAACGCATCGGCCGCGGACAGGTGTATGTTTTCATGGAGCCGGTCAGTGCTGCGGCTCGTTAAGATCAGTTTGGCGCGAGACTGTTGTGTTTACGTTTAGCTTGCTAGCTTTGTGGAGCTGCAGCTCCTTAGAAACGGAAGCAGCCGCCCTCGTTTGTACCAGAAACAACTCGGCTTATAATAAACTTTACCGTGGATCACCGACGTTAACATATATTATAACGTGTTACCTTTCAAAGAAACGTTGAACTTAACACCTTCGTGCGTGGGTAAGTGCTTAGTGGCCAATATCAGACATGAGCGGTGGCACGGAGAACATGAGGAGACACAACAAACCTGTACAGAGTGGTGTGTTAGCAGCAGGCAGCACCAGCACCAGCCATACTTACAGGGGCAGTAGACCACACCATGTACAGGAGGGGGAAATGACTCTCATTCACTGGGACTTATTAACAACCAAATGCCTGCTTTTTTATTTTAGCATTGCTTTATAAATCAGATTTATGAAGTAGTATTACCACCCTGTCGTTGTTTACCTGCACTACTTTTTCTTGTAATCACTGACAACAGTGTTACTGAGCAGTTTCACCAGTTTTTTTTTTCCACAGCAAGCCCACTATAATCAGAACGGTTTCTTTTTTGCGAATGTGTGTTTAAGCTCTTATTTAATTGTGAAAGTGCAGAGAGAAAGGGGGAAAGACATGGCACTATGTCTCAGTATAAGGAATATTAGCAGCAGTGTCTCAAGTCAGTATTTTCCAGAGTGTAAGCCTCTTTGCATGTGCTTTAAAATTAATTAGGAATGTGTTTTGATGGTTCTGCCTCATTCTGAGTTTTAAACTGACATCATTAAAGGTTGATGATGCAGTGCAACTGTGTGTGCTGGGCTCATTTAAATGATCACTATCACTTTCATTTTCCTTTCTCTGTAATAAATGTTCCTTTCTATTGTTGACAAGGTTTGTCAACATGGATTACAAAAGACGCAATGGCGGCCCTGTCAAGGGTGGTGCATCTCAGGCCAAACGGGGTAAAACAGGTGGCGAATGGGAGGACAGTCCATCGCAGTTTGAGGAAGAGCTGTCCATGTTTGATGATGCAGACATGGAGGCAGAGGAGACGGAGGGGCAGGCGGGGCATGATGTTATTCCCGTGGGTGAGTGATGGACAGAGAAGTGCACAGTCACAGGCATATTGGTTTTCCTGGTTTAGGGAGAGACAGACTTTTGTAAATGACATGGGGTTTCCAAATGCTAATAACTACAGTTGAGTTACAGGTTTTCCATATCTCCAGATCAGTCGAGATATATGGGTATAAGTATTTATTATTTGATCCAGTCATGCTTTTAGTAAATGAAGTATCCATAGTACCTTTGCCATGTGAATAATACTATTGTGTGGTAATAATAAATGATGACTCAAGAACAAGTTATGTCAGAAAAGTACTTTTATTCTGTTAGTTTGTCTTTACTGATAATTCGCTCAGTTCTCAGCTGCTCTTTTTGGCAAAAGAAGTGATGATGTTTGACTCCATCTCTGTCAGGTGACCTCTTCTCAACAAACATTAACCCTCGCTGGCAACGACCTCCTGCTCCTACACTGGACCCATCATCTGATACGTTGGTGTTTCAACAGATTGACCTGGATTATTATTTAGGTAATTATCATCACAGTGGACTTGAAACCAGACTCAATTTAATTCGATTGATTTTATTGTTCGTACCATAAAATGATGATCATCTCTGTACAGCAGTTCCAGAGTTACATTGATTTTTTTTTTTCCACAAACATTTCTCAGATTTATTTTCTTGCTTGTTGCTTTTTGTTGTGTGGAACGTATCCACCTAATTTAATGCTCTGTTGTCACACGTGAGAGAAATGAGAATTGGTTTCTACGTAATGTGTTTTGCAGGGACTGCAGTAGCTGGCATGCCCGGCCAGGTGCAGGGGAAAGTCCCCATCATTCGGATGTTTGGGGTGACAGACAGCGGCAACAGCGTTTGTTGCCACATTCATGGTTTTGCACCTTACTTTTATGTCCCCGCACCAAATGGTGAGTTGGAATTTGATATTTTGATAATATGTAAAAAGTAATATGAGCACATCACTGTGTGCATTTCTCTTTCTGTTGTTTCTTCGTCCAGATCAAGTAATTAATTTTCTCTCGCTCTCCTTCTTTTGAAAAGGCTTCACATCTGCCTCCCTGGGTGATTTTCAAAGAGAGTTGAACTCTGTTGTACTGAAGGACATGCGCTCTAATAAGGACAACATCTCCACCACGGTGTTGGCTGTGGACATCACCCGCAAAGAGAGTGAGGACAATGATGTGAAAATGGGAATTTCTTGTCAATTTTTATGGAAGTGTGTCTAGGCAGAAATGAGGATCACTAAAATATGATCTTAGATCAAACTAATGTAAAATGATCTAATCAAAACTTTTTTACCTACAGATATGTATGGTTACCATGGTAGACGCATTATAGAATTCTTGCGAATAACCATGGCGATGCCTCGTCTCGTTGCCCCCGCAAAGAGACTGCTGGAGCAGGGCTTTAAGTTTGGACCTTTCCCCATCCAAAGCTACCAGTCCTATGAGGCCAATATTGATTTTGAAATCAGGTTGGTGTTCACAAATACTACTGACATTTTTGTCTGATGAAACCTGTGGTGTATTTAGATTAATCTAGGAAAACACAGACAGGGACATGCATCTAAGAGATGTATAGTATTGTATTGATGTCTAGTATTCAGCCACAGGGAATGAAATATCTTGATTGAGTTACGGTTTTTAATCCTCATATGTCAGACATGTACATTTGCTTCCATTACATATGCTGGGACACCAATGATATACAGTATATCTTGTCTTGAAGATGTAATCAGGGAGGCACCCTTGTCCTGTGATTAAAAAAAACAACAACTTCTTATGAATGGCTCTGTCACAAAGCAGCAGGTATGCTGCTGTGTTTTTCCAGCTCAGTGAACCTCTCTGTCGACAGGTTTATGGTGGACACTGACGTGGTGGGATGCTGCTGGATCGAACTTCCCAAAGGCCAGTACAGAGTGCGTGAGGAGAAGAGCATGGGAGGCACGAATTCTCAGTACCCAGGAAAGGTCGGTTCTGTTACGCTCTAAGCGTACTTTCATACTACACGGCTCAGTGATTATATAATTTCTGTGTTGTCTGACTTTTCTGAACAGTCTTTGTGAATTTTCTCCCCCTTTTTCTGGCCGTCAGGAGTCCTTGTGTCAGTATGAGGTGGATGTGGGATGGACAGACTTGATCAGTCACGCAGCAGAGGGAGACTGGCAGAGGATCGCACCACTCAGAGTCCTGAGCTTTGATATTGAATGTGCTGGAAGAAAAGGTGAGTTCTCTCTGGGAATCTCATAACACAGCATTCGATCTGTCAAATCCATCATAACTTTTTATGTCTTTTATTGATAGGATAGTAGAGAGTGTGAAAGGAAATGGGAGGCAGAGATGGGGGGGGATGACATGATCTCCGTTACCCCACCTGCATATATTCTGCACATGGGGCGGGTGCTCTATGTCCATCATAGTTGATGATGGACAAGCAAGTGCATGGTTTGATGACAGGGTTAAACTTTGTTTCCAGGAATCTTCCCAGAGGCAGATAAAGATCCTGTGATTCAGATAGCGTCTATGGTGCAGCGCCAGGGAGAGACAGAGCCCTTCATTCGCACGGTGTTCACCCTCCAGTCCTGTGCGAGCATCGTGGGCTCTCAGATATTGTGCTTCACACAGGAGAAGCAGCTGCTGCAGGTGAATATACTGGCTTCAGGGAGGCACTGGATAAAAAAACACAATTTGACGTTTTCTTTGCTCCTTCTTGAGGTTTTGTTGTTCACCTGTCATGTCGCTCTGCCTGTGTTTACGTCTGTGTGAGCAGAGCTGGGCGGAGTTTTTGAGGACAGTGGACCCAGACATCATCACCGGATACAACATTCAAAACTTTGACTTTCCCTACCTGCTCAACAGAGCTGCTGCTTTAAAGGTTCGATGCCACCACATTCATTTGCTCCTTTGATCCAGCATCAAAGACTAAAATGTTCACAACAGCTTAAGCATCATAAATGTCACCACAGCTGTAGAAGTTGTTTGTAGTCAAAATACATCACATCGTCCTTTTATGTTTGAATTTAAACACCCATGCCTCACCCCTTGTTTAATAAAACATGTTGCTCTGTATTTAGGTCAACCTGTTCCCCTACTTGGGCCGAGTGCGAGGAATCAAGTCCGTCCTGCGAGACCTAAACTTCCAGAGCAAGCAGATGGGCCGCAGAGAGAACAAGATCATTAACATGGAGGGGCGGGTTCAGTTTGATCTGCTGCAGGTCAGCATTTACTGTTGTAAATGATGAACAATTGTCAAGCTACCATACAAGCTATGTGTGGTGCATTGTTTAGACATATCAAAAACAAAGTGATTGGTGTTCCTGTCTCATCAGGTGCTGCTCCGCGACTATAAACTGCGCTCATACACACTAAACGCTGTGAGTTTCCACTTCCTGCAAGAACAGAAGGAGGACGTACAGCACTCCATCATCACTGATCTGCAGGTAACCTTGTTGCACCTGGAAGAGAGCTGATGTTCTTCTTTTGGGTAGTTTTTTTTCTTATAATGGATTCAAAATAAAGTTGTGAGCTTCTTAAAACAGTGATTTTCTTTTCGCCGCTCATCTGTCTTTCTCCTTTTGTCCCCATCTCAGAATGGCAACGATCAGACTCGTAGACGCTTGGCTGTCTACTGCCTGAAGGACGCCTACCTCCCCCTGCGTCTGCTGCAGAAGCTGATGTGTGTGATTAACTACATGGAGATGGCCAGAGTGACAGGTGTGCCTCTCACGTACCTGCTGTCAAGAGGGCAGCAGATCAAAGTCGTCTCTCAGCTGCTGCGACAGGTAATGAAGCCAACAAAGTAAAATGCTTTGCCGCTGGATGCTTTGCATACAGATAAAACACAATAACCCATAAGTCTTTGTGCACGTTTAGGCCATGAAACAGGACCTGGTCATGCCTGTTGTAAAGACAGAAGGAGGAGAAGACTACACTGGAGCTACTGTCATTGAGCCGGAGAAAGGGTACGCAAGTCTGATGTTTATGCGTAAGACTGTAAGACTTTTGCTGTTAGTTTATAGCTGCAAGTTTAACTTGATCCTCCCATAACTCCCTTCTTCTGTGTATAGCTATTACAGCGTTCCCATCGCCACCCTGGATTTCTCCTCCCTGTATCCGTCCATCATGATGGCTCACAATCTGTGCTACACCACCCTGCTGCAGAGGGGCTCAGCGGAGAAACTAGGGTGAGTTTTACTGTTTCAGGTCACTTTGCTTTTATTATTTTTCTTTCCTGCTTGGACAGCACTGCAAGTTGATAGTCAAAACTCCTCCAGAGATAGTTTAATTAGCTGTTTTGACATAGATTCATCATATATCAATGACCAAGCACACACAGTAGCAGTGCATTGTCTTGTATTAACAATCCAAACTAATGACTGAAGTGGTTTTGTGTCTCTAGCCTGTCGCCAGAGGACTTCATTAAGACCCCGACTGGTGACATGTTTGTGAAGAGCTCGGTGAGGAAAGGACTTCTTCCTGAGATCCTGGAGAACCTGCTGTCTGCCAGAAAGAGGTTTGATTGGTTCAAATAAATAGCAACAAAAGACTTAGACATTTTTCTGCTAAAGTTGATCAATTTTACTATTAGCAAGTAGTGTTTGTTTCCTCTTGCTGTAACAGATGTTCAGATTTACTCTTTGATACTACAAAGTGGGCCCACCAAGACCACTGGAATATCAAATTTTAAATTGTCAAAACACAAAAGATTTGATGACCTTTTTAGATGACCCAGATGTGACGGGCCGCCACAATCTCGTTAATTAATGGGAAACTATGTGTTATGTGTGCAGTACATGGTTCTTGTTGTAGGTGTGATTGAAAGGGGTCGCTGATAGTGGTGGATGTGAGGGGCAGTGGGGGTTTAAGTGCTGCAGATGTGGAGGACAAAAGGAGTAGAACAGATATCCGTGTACTGTTAGTTATATTTCAGATTACATGGTAGTTTGTCCCTCTGTCTTTTCCACAGGGCCAAAACTGAGCTGAAGAAGGAAACCGACCCTTTCAAGAAGCAGGTGCTGGATGGCCGACAGCTGGCCCTCAAAATCAGCGCAAACTCCGTCTATGGCTTCACAGGGGCCCAGGTGGGCAAGCTGCCCTGTCTAGAGATCTCCCAGGTGAGCGCTTCACTCCGCACGACAGCCATGCAACATTTATCTTGTTCAGACCCGACCCAGGCGACTGCACCTTATGTCTATATACTGTGATGAGTGTGAATAACCCAGTTAAAGAGTCATGTGGCTTTGTTTTGGTTTAGCATAAGAACACCATTGTTTTCCATTACAGCCAGTAAACCAAGATTTGGAAACTAAGTTGCTGTCAATAAGTACTGTGCACACATCTAAAAGGATGAGAGTCGAATGTCAAATCCACCTCACAACATATAAAAAATCTTTACAACTCTGGTCCGACTGTTTGTCATTCATGTCGCCCCTATTTGACGTGTAGCCTCCTCAGAGAACAAGTTGTAAACAACAAAAGTGAGAACAAGAGTGAAGATTAGTGCTGAAATGCAAACCACAGAACAGGTGGTGGAAGAAACATAAAGAATTAAATGGGTCTGACCTACATGTAAAAACCAGCTGCAACAGACTGCACAACTCCAGCTGATTTGCACAGTAGCAAATATTTTTTCTCTGGAAACTTATGACCTGTAATGAGGTGAAGCTCGTTTCAACACCACGGCTAATTTAGTCGCATAAACTTAATTACATTTCTTCTCCTCTCCTCTCTTCAGAGCGTCACAGGTTTTGGGAGACAGATGATCGAGCAAACCAAACAGCTGGTGGAGTCTAAGTACATTATTTCCAATGGTTACCAAGGTGATGCCAAGGTGAGGAATACATGTGTTTGCCATCCAGTAACAGACTCAGACAGCAGATTTGTTCCTCTCTGTGACAACATGTCTGTGGGTTTTTCTATTCCTATCCGTTAAGGTCATTTATGGAGACACTGACTCTGTGATGGTGAAGCTTGGAGTTGCAACAGTGAAGGAGGCCATGGATATCGGGAGGGAGGCAGCAGAGTGGGTGTCGTCTCATTTCACTCCACCAATCAAACTGGAGTTTGAGAAGGTAAAATCTCAGTCCAGTCTCTTTATCAAACTTTATTTATATAGCACTTTTCATACATATAAAATGCAACACAAAGTGCTTTACAAGTTAAAAACACTCCAACGTGGTGGGACCAGTAATTCATGTGTTACAGACTAAACCAACATTTAAATCAAGTGGGTCTTCAGTGTCAGACAGTTTTCACTAGGATATTACATTTTACTCACCAAATAAATAATGGATTAACTGACAACCTATTTGTCAGGTTAATCTATAGAGCTAAAAAAATCAAACTATTCCAAACACACTTTAAGAAAAGTTTCTCCGGCGCTCATACATTACTCATATCTCTTGTTCTTACTTCTTCCAAAAAAGCATTAAAACATAATGGAAACTCATTATGCCCCTGTGGTATACGGGATCACACTGCATGATGTAGTTATCATGGATGTTTCTGATCTTGTATATCCTAAAAATGTACATTACCTTCTTTACCCAAGGATACAAGGAAGAAGGAAATGGTTTAACTTTTCAGGGCTGTGCAACCAGTAAATTTACCTTCTGATTTACCTTGTGAAATGTGGAAGGGACGACTCAAAGAATCTGTCATTACAGGTGGCAGGTCAATTTGTGTGACGGACATGAATGAAAAGGAAATGTGAATATTTGCCCAGCAAGTTGTCGATTTGCCCCTAAATTTTGTGCTTGCGCTCCTAAAATTGTACTGCTGTTAGTTAGGGGCCACTGTGCTCCTAATAAAAAAGAGTTAGTCTGGAGCTCTGGTTTTACATTTCAGTCAGGGCCTCAGGAGAGATAACCTGCCCGCGGCGCTCAGCTAATGGGAGTTTATTTATGTCACTTGCACAGGTGTACTACCCGTACCTACTGATCAACAAGAAGCGCTACGCAGGCCTGTATTTCTCCTCCAGCCCAGACACACATGACAAGATGGACTGTAAAGGTATCGAGACCGTCCGCAGAGACAACTGCCCTCTGGTGGCGAACCTCATCAACACCTGTCTGCAGAAAACCCTCATAGACAGGTACACTCACCAGCTTATCGTACATGAGTGTGTTTTTTGGTCTCATTACCTGGTTGAACCTAAACCCGATGTAACAGCCAATGTGTGGGGTTGTCAGGGATCCACAGGGGGCGGTGGCTCATGCCAAAGAAGTGATCTCAGACCTGCTGTGCAACCGCATCGACATCAGCCAGCTGGTCATCACCAAGGAGCTAACGCGAACTGCTCAGGAGTACGCTGGCAAACAGGCTCACGTGGAGCTGGCGGAGAGGTCTGGCACTTCATTTCAGATGATACTTAAGAGGGAAAACATTGTGTGTGTGATACAGGTGAACTGATATGTAGATGTTTTACAGGATGAGGAAGAGAGACGCCGGCAGCGCCCCCAACCTGGGAGACCGAGTGCCGTACGTCATCATCAAGGCTGCTAAAGGAGCCGCAGCGTACATGAAGTCGGAGGTCTGTAGTGTCTCTGGTGTTGGTCTCTTTGATTTTTTTTAAATGTGCAGCTGCTTTCCATATGATAAATATTCAGTCCTGATTGATAATCCTTATTCCTCTTCCTGTTGCTCAAGGACCCGATCTATGTGCTGGAGAACAACATTCCCATCGACACCCAGTACTACCTGGAGCAGCAGCTGTCCAAACCTCTGCTGAGAATATTTGAGCCCATCCTGGGAGAGAGCAAGGCAGAGAGCGTCCTGCTCAGTGAGTACACACACGCACACACACACACACTGAGGTCTTGTTATTACAGGTTAGGGAATAAGCTACTGACTGATTGAGTCATCTATAAAATAATCATCAAACATGTCATCTGAAGGGCTCAAATGTAACATTTTAACAACTGGTTTAGTGAAGAAATGTAGAAAACAGACTTCCTACAAGATTTACTAGTTCAAAAAATGAAACTTGTTTGATATTATCCTCGCAAGCTTTTTGGATCTTAATGGCAGTGTTGAATTTGTGTGTGTGTTTCAGAGGGTGACCACACACGCTGTAAGACCGTGTTGACGTCAAAGGTCGGGGGCCTCATGGCGTTTGCCCAGAAGAGAAGCACCTGCATCGGCTGCAAAGCTGTGCTCAAGACAGACAGTATGTGTGCTCAGTGTTTCATTGTTTTTTTTCTCTGCTTGTATTCCCTTTGCCACTTTAGACCAGGGGTGTCAAACGTGCGGCTCGCGGGCCAAAACCGGCCCACCAGAGGGTCTAATCCGACCCACAGAATGAATTTGTAATGTGTGAAAGTTAGACAGAAGACAGAAGAGGCACAATGTTCTTGATATTGCACGTTTTTCTCAAGAAATGTCAAGTTGTTCATAATATGTTTTGTAAAAGGATAGTTTATTTAAAGTAAAACATCTTAATCATGTACTTATTTGCGTTAAAACAGAGGGAAAGGTTTACATTTATTTTGTCATTATTTATAGGTTGTTATGCTGTTATTTTACTGGTCTGGCCCATCGAAGTCAGATGTATGTGGCCCCTGAACTAAAATGAGTTTGATATCTCTGCTTAAGACTGTTTAGCGTGTCAATCTGTATGTTTGCATGTGTGGTGATATTACATGGGTGACTTTTATGTCATACTTGCATCTATTGTGTCATTACAGCGGCTGTGTGTGATTTCTGTAAGAAGAGGGAGTCTGAGCTGTACCAGAAGGAGGTAGGCACGATACTGAATGATGCCACACTCCAATGTCTTGTTTTTTTTCAGTGAACTAAAGGTTATATTTTAAGTCTTAGTCATGAAGGTGCTTAGAGAAATACTTAAAAAGCCTTATTTTCAGGTTGGTTTTTATCTCCATACTGCCCTCTAGTGGCTCCTCTGAGCTCAGTGAACTCAATGAAAGGAATGTGATATCAATTACTCTGGTACACTGAGTTAAACACTGCATAATACCTCTTTTATTATCAGACCAGAATAGCATGATTTGATAATTGTTTGCTTAAAACCTGATTTAGTTCTTCCATGTTGACGTCCCAGCAAAGCATAAACCATTTATAATTTGATAGTTGGTGGTTTAGAAGTTCTTACTATATGATTTAAGAGTAAAGCTTCCAAATACAAATCTCTAATGTGTTGCCAACATTTCTATTTGAATCACAGATCTTTCACTTGAACGCACTGGAGGAACGTTTCTCTCGTCTTTGGACTCAGTGTCAGCGTTGTCAAGGCTCCCTCCATGAGGATGTGCTCTGTACTAGGTACATTACACAAATGCATATTTAGTACGTGTCACGCTTTGGTGGTCCTCTCTGTCCACTAACACTCTCCCCCTTCCCTCCTCTGCAGCCGTGATTGTCCAATCTTCTACATGAGGAAGAAGGTTCAGAAAGATCTGGATGACCAGAGTACGCTGGTGTCTCGTTTTGGGTGGTGAAAAAAAGGTGCACGACACACTCCTCCTCTCATTCCTCCTGTGCCTCAATTCAAATAACTTTGGACCCATGGCATTTGTTTTTCTATGTCTTTTAGTGCTGTGAAAATGCATATATATCACACTATTTCTATATTTTCTAATATGAATAAAATGACATTATGTAGTATCTTTTTGTAAAAAAAATAAAATAAAACCAAACGAAGTCTATTCTGTTTGCCGATCAGAGTATTGACTAAACCTACAAGCTCAAAGTCATATATGACGTGGTAAGAGCTCCACAGCACAGAGCTGATAGTAAATAAACCTATGACGTGTTCTTAGTGGGAAGAGGTTTATCATCGTATGAACCTGCTGGTTCAGCAGGAGATTCCCCCAAATTAATTTGACATCAAAGTAAAAGTGTGACGTTTTACAGAAATGGAAAGAGGAACCCGATGGGGGTTCCCTTCCTCTTGACCGATTTGGCACAAAAACCCTGATCATCTTGAGCCTTTGTTGGAGAAAACTGTATTAATATTCACAAGAATATGAATACCTCAGTAAGTAAACACTGGATAAACAAAACGGACAAGAGGTAAAAGCTACAGACATTTACTTGTTCATTACAGCAGAGTGCATTGCAGATTTCACATAGCTGTCAGTGACAGGCTTGTTAAATTTTTTTTGATAGTTACTCAATTTTTTTTTTTTTTTTTTTACAATGGAATTACATTGCGTTTAGATGACGACAGCCTGCAGAGTTTACACCAAAGAAAATGATGAAACCAACATGGATTCACTTGTTAGCAGGATACAACTGAGCTGAAGTTAGTTCACTGATCTTCGATATAATTTTAGTAACTATGTGGACAGCAGTTTCATAATGCAGATGCTGTGTTTTTTCTTTTAAACTGGGGAAACACTGTAATGCTACAAAAATAGAAATTTAACAATCCATTACATTTACCAGTACTAGTGATGGTAATTATCAAAGAAGACGAACACGGCTAAAAAAACCCAAAAAAAACCTGTTGCGCTACTGAATATGCATCTGATCAGATACCATGGCTGCCGCTGAGAGGCCAAGTTAAACACTGGTTTCAGTGGTTTCATGTCATAAACACATGCATACACACTACATACTCTGACGGAGAGTGGTGCAGCATCGACTGTGCGTGTTGGACACAGTGACTGACAATGTTAACCACCGACAGCACCGGGACTGACACAGAAACTGCTTTAAAAGTGGACTTTGGAATACAGCGTGACTGTGTGGAGCAGACAGCAGGGCCGACGCTTCAAACCATCAGTTAACCATGGCGTGAAATTGCAGAAACAGGCATCAGATTTGATCTAATCATTTGACACGGCTCTCAGTCTGTTAAAACACCATATTCCTGAGTAAATGTTTGAAAATGGCACTACCACTAATCCTAACTTCTACAAATAAAATGAAAAAACAAAACAGGAACTGTATAAAGTGCACCTAGGAGGCTGGAACACAATTGAGGCTTTTGTTACTGTGGTGATGCTACTACAGCATCTTCATTGACATTCAGTCCAAAGCGCACGGTCTAAAGCGCATGGCGCAAGTGCATTTAGGGCGTATCCATATCCACTTCCACTATTTCAACAGTGTAAAAAAAAAACTGTCACTGTGCCAGGTGCATGAATCACAAGGGTTGAGCTTGAACCAATAACAGTGTCGCATTCCCTTTAAAAGCTATGTGTGCGCTTCAACTTGGCACATTGCTGGAAATGCTGTGCTTCTCAACAGCAGCACAGCGTTGCACACAGACTCAGAGCAATAACTTATGGCTGGTTGTTAAACATGCATACGTGCCACCAATGTGGATTTAGTCAAGATTGAACAAGAAGCACTGATGGATTTACCAGGCAGCAAGAATGAAAGGATGTTTCCATGCAGAGCTTCATTTATATCCAAGAGACATCCATGATGCATTGCAAAATACGCCACGAAGAATGCCCTGACCCATTGAGGCTGCACTGTCCTCCACCTAATGCATCTTAACATTTGAAGTGCACCTGCCTACCTGGGTGCAGTTAACTGCACTTAAAATAACAGTGCAAAGCCGTGCCAAGGACTCCAGACCAAGTTTTTGTAGGTCAGTCAAGCAGTGACTTTACCTTAAGATAACAATGCTCCTGACCGCATCTTATTTTAAGACCAACGTGTACGTGAACACTCGTGTTTGGTATTAAGATGGTCGACGCTGGATGGGAAAAATTGTCTTGGTCTGAAACTTGTGAGGACACTTGTGTTTCAAGTCAAACTGTATAAGATCAGTTCCACGGCCCTTGTGAAAAAAAAGAAAAGAAAAGAAAAAACAACTATACTGTTGTGTTTCAAGTCCCACAGGAGACACCAATCTATGAAAAACAGAGGGGGAGGACGACGACAAACATCTGGCTGGACGTAAATCAAGGGAAAAGTATCATTTGAATATTTTCTCATGGATTCAGAGGCAGGAAGAAGTGGAGTGAAGCACCACTGTGAATGTTGGACCTGAAAACACTGGCCGGACCATATGATTAGAAAAAGGGTTATCTGTACGGACAACTTCTCTCAAAAAAAAAACATCCGACTTAAACTGCAACTTCTAGTTGTTTACACAGAAAACAGAAAAAAAACTGAATTTGCGGTGTTAAATGGACACTGCACAATGGATGGCGACGTACTGTTAGTGGAAACTGTGACAGCAGTTAAAAAAAAAAGAAAAGGATTTTGCCACGCCTGCGTCCCTGTCTGGACCAAAGTGACAGAGGAGGTGCAGTGTGTGAGAGGGAGCATGAAACAAGTGCCGTGATGGAACCAGTGCCGTGTGTGTTTTGCTATAGTATAATGCAGCGTCTTTGAGTGTTCTTCTTGCTTTTCTTGTTGCTGCGGTTGGTCTCCTTATATCTTCTAATCTCCCGCACAAGCGAATAGAAGGCTTCTTCCACACCCTGCAAGACAAAAACAGGAGAAATACGCACATGTCATCGACACAAATTCTAAGTTTTATTTGACCTGTTGATGTGTAATTTACTCAAACAGGTTTCATTCAATCCAAACACTGATTATGGCCTTTTCTCCGAACCTGTCTGGTCTTGGCAGAGGTCTCGACAAACGGCACGCCGTAGCTTCGTGCCAGCTCTTGCGCCTGACGCGTCTCCACGGTGCGGGTGCTGAGGTCGCTCTTGTTGCCCACCAGTACCATGGGAACGCTGTCGCTGTCCTTCACCCTGTTGATCTGCTCTCTGAGAAGGAGACACGGGCAACGACACCTCAGAGATCACAGCGAGTTACAACCGTCGATCTGGGTCAGCCGCGTCGTCTGGGCATCTGCTGACAAGCTCAGCAATTCAATTACACTGATATGAACCAGACTGTAGTTGCCAAATGACCCAGAGTGAACTTGCAACCACACTCGGCATGTCTACAGATAACGTGTTTCAGATAATTACACTGCAGCTCCTTCTGGTCAGGAAGTGAGCTCTTGCTGCGAGGCTGTTTGAACCTGCGTAACGTGGCGTGCTGCAATAGTTCAGGTAGACCGTGAATCAGACAAGTGTTAACTCATCCTCCTCTCTGCAGCATCTTTATACCTGTAAATGTGAACGTCTTCAAAGGACTTGGTGTTGTTGATGGCAAAGACACAGAGGAAGCCTTCTCCCGTCCTCATGTACTGGTCCCTCATGGCGCTGTACTCCTCCTGACCTGCCGTGTCCAGGATGTCCAGCAGACACGTCTCGCCGTCGATCACCACCTGTTTTCTATACGAATCCTGCAACACAGTGCAACATAACAAGTCAACATTCGAGGCAAACGCATCTGCCAAGAAATCTGACCGCGGGGTTGCATCATACTAACTCCCAAAGGTTTTTTTTTTCTTGCATAGTCTCACTGCTCATGTAGCAACAAGACTATGTTAAATGAAATATTCTGTAATGAACTTGCTGGGACTTGAACACTTATAAACGTCGAGTATGACGTTATATCATTAACTGAGTTGCACCCTGATGTTTTTATTAGTCTGGAGAGAGACATTTGAAATCAACTTGTGCAAATTGTTAGGGAACAATATGAGAAGCAAAGGGACTTAATGGCAGCACCATCTATTGTTTGCCATTATACAGTTTTTTACTGCCCAGAAGTAAATAAATCAACTCCACTTCAGCCAGCAGCACCATCAACATGTATCTTACATGTACAGACATCAGGATTAATAATTCTATATAAGGATTTATATATTTATTCTCCATTCTGACCTTTAACTAGAAATGTAAGACATTTACTTATCTATTGAGTAATGCCTATAAAAACAGCCAGCCCACATAAACTTGGAAGACACCAAACAAACAGCTGCAGCAGTGAAACAACAGCCCTCCATGATATGATATGACTTTCATATAAAAATTAATCATATTACAAATAGAATGTATTGGCTTGCACAAGTGTAACCATCAAAGTTGGCACTGATTGATATCCAGGATCAGATAAGACTTGGCAGTGGGCGTTTCAGACTGTAAGCCAGCACAGTGACTGGTTTAAAAACACGGACTGATCGATCTGTGATTGATACTGCACCACCACACTTATCTAACAGCGGGTGTCTCACCTCGATGGTTGGATCATACTCATCGACGAAGTGGTTCTGGATGAGCTGGATAGTCAGAGCGCTCTTCCCCACGCCTCCTGCCCCCACCACCACCAGCTTGTACTCGGTCATGCCTGGAGAGGAGATGATCACACCAACAGGTCTTATGCAGGAGGACAAAGGCACAGACAACAGATGCAGAGACGGACAACATCAACATCTGACCGGCTGGTATCGCCCTGTTCCTGCCCACACGGACATGGCGAAGAGACTGACCCAGATTTGAGCTCTCTGTCTGTCTGTCTGCTGCTGACGGTAGTTTAACTAGTCCAGTTGTTCATGTTAACTAGTCCCTGCATCGATGTGAATGGCTGCCCATAGAAAAAAAGTGTCAAGTGTTAATAAAACTTACTTACCTCCGTTTTATATCAGTCTGTGAGATGAGAGATAGTAGAGTTTGCCAATGGATAAGTGAGATTAGCTTGCTACATAGCGTTAGCTTAAGACCATTTCCTTGTTCAAGACACTTGTGGAAACACTTAGAGGTTTTAGCGTAACTTCTTTTTCCTGCCGAGGAATCTGTGTCGACTTGTGAACTACAGATTTTTTTCAACGCTACTAGCGAGAAATCTAACTTTATCTTATAAATAAATTAAAAGCCAGAATCCGTGCGAGCACCTATTTAGTCTCCATTGTGATTCATTGAAAGCAAAGCGTTTTCACGTTAATCCCCCCGTCGGGCAACCAATCACACTGCAGCGAGCAGACGGACGTTGTAAACGCCCAATCACAATTGAGTTCTTGCTTGGAACCCCGCCCCTAACTACCAAATATGGCCAATCATGAACGGCAGCAGCCCGAGTCGGGCGTGGTCTCTCGAACTGCATGGGCTTCTCTCACAGATGGTTCCTTCAACTTCACGTCCCTCTGATATTTATACTGATGAATATCAATAACGGTCAATAATCAATAATCCACAACCATGTAAGAACTAATTAATTCTGTACCATACCTCCAAGCAAGCTTCCCTTGCCCCATGTAACACATTTCAATAAACAGTTAGTACTATCAGCATGAGCATGTTATTATGATTTACACATTGGGCTGTGGTCAAGCTATTATTTAACACAAACCTCTTGTACCGGAAGACTTCATGTTTGATTTGCCTTGAATAAATCATGAATTTGTGTTTACTGCCCTCCAGTGGCCAGATTGTGAAACTGTGACACTTGGCTAATGGTAGATACAGTCTATGGGCTGCCCTGCACAGATAAGAGCTTCTGTCGGAAATGATAACAGTGGACAACTCATTACTGTGACTATTAGAAAAATAACACATTCATAACTTTACTTCTCTCATGGTAGGTTCCAAGCATCACTTCCGGTGATTTTTTCCCTTCCAAAATAAACTAATAAACAAAACTAATATTGATAGATGGTCTGAATCTGAAATTTGTAACAATATGCACTTAATTCTTATGATCCCTGCTGTATAAAAAGCTACCAGAATGTTTTCAATTCATTTTATCTAAAATTGTTGCAAATTGTTAAAATTATTTCCTTAAACAGTGGAGAAACATACACCACACCACACGCACAGGGCATCACGCCCCACCCTCTGGTCCATCATCCTCACTTCCCTTGTCAGTGACGTCCATGTTTCTCGCTCACTCTCCCACCGAGTGCATCTGCTCTCCTTTCTAATCTTTGTCTAAAATCACAGAGATAATCCCACATCCATCTGTCCAGAGAGAAAGAGAGACAGAGAACTGACATTGTGCTCATGATGTAAAAAAACAAACAAACAAATTCAACACTAATTTAATGCTTCATCATGCTTTGGTGTTAAATCCTGATGACATGAATGTGCTGAAGTAGTGACATCATCTTAAATTGCTTAGATTTTATTATACACAAGGATATCTCACATATACATCTTTTATACATTGAATACTTTCCACATTTCCGCATGTTTACAGATGATCATTTTCTTTTTTTTTCTTCTTTTTTTTTAAATACACTTTTCCCACCAGGTTATCACACATTTCATCAAGAAGGAGGAGGACAACACTGGAACAGCCATAAACTGAGACAAAGAAGAAACTTGATTGAAAATACACTGATACAACACTTAAAAATGAAATTCTTCACAGGAATAATCATTCAAATCTTTAAGACATTTCACTCAAATAAAATGCTAATTTGCCTTTGACACCTTTTAACTCATTTTACTACTACACCCTCATTAGATCCAAAGAAATCCACTTTAAAATTCCAGCAGTGTTATTTTTTCTCTCTCACACACAGACACAAAAGTGCATTCAAATCTCAAACCTTCAACAAGTTCATTAGAAATAGATTTTTGATCAGAGAAAGGGCCGTCTGCAAATATAGGCTACTTTTGAATTAAAAAGGAAATGAGTGTGTTAGCATGACCTGTGAGTACAAGCAGAATGCAGGACTTGTGTGTGCGTGAATGCGTGTTCATGTCTTGTGTGTGTGTGTGTGCGTGCTCATGTTTCACGCCTGACTCTGTTGCCTCAGTCTGCTGCATGAGCAGCGTTGCTCTGCACGGTTCGCACAATACGGTGGTTTCCCTCCTGAGAACGTTAGACAGTGTGAAGCACCTCTGGACTCTGCACTACCCAGCTGTCAGTGCATTAAGATGGAGAGGCTGCTGCTTTTAAAGGGCATTAGAGAGGCTGATGTGATCGGCCATGATTGTCAAGAAGCCTCAACACACCCTCTGACATGCTGCATGATGATGAATTTTTGCGACCCCCCTGCCCCCCTCCCCCTGCGTGCCTCTGGGTGGGCTTTGCTCCTGCAGGCACATGAATACCAAATATTGTGCCACCACTCCCTCTGCTCAGTGCACGTGGTGTGTGTGTGTTTGTGTGTAAAAGAGAGGGACGGCAGGGTACTGCACTGCTGTGCTCATTACAACATGCTCACCGCACAATGTTTCAGCACCTGCACCCAACACAACAACACACTGAACTATCACACACATACCCACACAGCCACGCACACAGACACACAGTCTGGAGAGCTCTGACCCACCAACTCAAACAGGACTGACATTTAAAGACAGGGAAACAGCACAGAGGAGGAGCAACACGGGGACGGGGGAGGCAGCCACAGATACACAGACAAAAGGCCCAAACAGAGGCAGCACACGCCGTGATGCCCCGGGAATTATGATACCGTCACTATCTGTCTGCGCTGGTCGAGCAGTGGAAGAGTTACGCTAACTATCACACTCTACTTTTCATTCTGGGCCACCTCTCCGATGGGACCGTACACACCAAATGGGAAGTCACAAGTGTCAGATGATTACTCATGATATGTGCTTTGTGACCCATGAGCCTGGCTGGACGTGACCTAGTTAGGTCAGACCCAGGTGAGATTCAGCTAGACACCACATGCAGCTTTGTGCATTAACTCAAGCACACGCCTTTGCACACACACAAATGCGCACACTCACATTAAGGGCGGCCTGTTTTAACAAGCTATACAACCTTACAAACACATACACAGACTGATACAACACCAAAGCACCTTTTTTTTTTCCTTTTTCGACTGAAATGTTTTGTTAGTCACTGCGAGTGTGAAACATGATGACAGATTGACGAAATGAACTGGACACAAAACTAATAAAACACACTGACTTTTAATTTGTGTATTAGTTTTATCATATGATTTCTATAATATCCATCAGTCTTAAAAGACTGGGTGAAGAGAGAATGAGCTTTTGTGTTGACACTGACAATATTGTGAGTTTGAAAGTTTTATATTCTAAAAACCGACGCTCCGAAGGTGCTTTCCCAGCAGAAAAAAGAAATAAATGTGTGGCTTACACATGAAAATTTAAACACAACACAACTCCAGTGGCTTGAGAGACTTGCTGTACAGGCAAAAAGCCCACCACACACACACACACACACACACACACACACACACACACACACACACACCCAAACACACACACACAGAATTTCCTTAGTGATCGTGGAAACACAACTCCTGACCAATCACAACGAGCCCAGGAGCAGGAAGGAAGTCTAGAAGCTGAGTTCAGTCTGTCTTTGCAAAGAATACTGTATGTGTTTATGTACATTAACGACTCTAACACCTGCATGCACATGCTTACACGCCCACACACGCACGCACGCACACACACGCACGCACACACAAATGCACACACACAATGGAATGAATCGGATGCATCCTTTTGATATGTGCAATTTGTTAATATTGTACAAAAGCACAGAGGAGGTCCATTCAGTATTGCAGTGACTCTCTCTTACAATCCCTCTCCAAAAACAATCTTCCTTTTTTTCTTTTTTAACATGTGTCAATCTTCTATGTCAGCTCCCTCTCCTCTTCTCCACCATACATATAAGAGTTGTATCCTGGTGGCTGAACATACTCCTCAGATTTATCCCAGTCCGACACCCATCCAGGTCCGGCTCCTCCTCCTCCTCCTCCTCCGCCGCCGCCTCCATTGGAACCAACCACTGGTTGGCTCATGGCCCCGTACTGCCCGCCTCCGCGGTACATCTCCTCCGTCTCATTGGCCAACTCATCCTCATCTATGATACCACACTTCTCCTCGCTTGTGTCCTCTATGTCTGCCCACGGCTGCTTCTCCCCTGATGCAAAGAGTCCTATTGAAACAAAAGATCACTTTTAGACTTGAGTCCTTCTTTCCACACTCAGAAAACACATAATCATTCATAGTCGTACCGTAGAAAATCACTCCTCCATAATGAACCAAGGAAGCTATAAGGAAGACCCCCTGCCACTCCTCACGTGTCTGAAATAATGTAAAAGATTTCACTTTGTCTCTTTGTCCATTAAACATACACAACCATTTCAATCATTTAATGCTTGGCATAAGTGAACAGATGTACCTTATGTTTGGTCATGGCTCCCACTATAAGAGGACACACCATCCCAGATAATGTTCCCACCCCATTTGAGATACCCATCAGTATGCTGGCGTATCGCGGGGCGATATCCAAGTGATTGACATTGAACCCTAAGAGAGAAAAACAAACAAGCACAATATACTTTTATCTTAAACTTTTTCTCCGTCATCATAACAGATGTTCATGGTTAGAGTTAGAAACAAAGGCACCAAGTACAGATGTTTATCACAGTACAGAGAAAATAGGTGTTAGTAGTAGCCTATGTTTCTGAAAACATTAAACTGATCCTTTTAAACAGGGCAATAACCCACTGCTCACAACATGTTGATGACTGAACCTGCTCAAACTTTCACGCCGCCAACAGATGACACAACTGTAGATCTAATTAAATTGGGCTTCCAGCTTATTTGTTTACAGCATCTCTTACCTGAGATAGCAAAACCACTGAAACCCACAGCGAGGACCAAAAAGGAGATGGCGACACCTTTCGTGTGAGAGTATCCCACCACCAGCAGGAGGGTCGCCTCCATTCCAAAACCTGAAACACACAAACGTGCACACGAGAAGAAAAGAGAGGGGAGGAATGAAGACCATAGCTTTATACCCTGCATCTCTGTTACACTGTAGTGCAGCATAATGAGGCTGCGTATGCTTTGTTCATTGTTTATGCACATTAAATAGAGAGACTGATTCGACCTTTAAGTTGCACAATTATAGCAATATGACTCCAGCACCGGCAGCTGCTGCACTTCAAATGAGAGTTGCAGCTATAGGGCTTTCAATTTCAGACGATCGCAACAAGGACACCTGTTATTTTTTTGTTGTGCTTCTCATCGCTCAACATACATATTTTTTTTAACAGAACAAAGTGCTCTGGTCATAAACAGTTTATTAACGGAGTCCATCGTTCTCTGTCCTCCTCGCCCTCCTACATCTCTCACCTCCACAGTTCATCATTTTCCTGACATTGGTGGTGCTCATCAGGTTGTGGGTTCTCAGGTAGTCGGCCAACTGGCCTCCGATCGGCACGATGATTGTCATCACCAGATGGGGCAAAGCTGACACCATGCCCACCTGAAGCAGGAGAGGGGAGAGGGGGCGGTCGAGTGCATGTCACAGAAGGAGAGAGAGACAGGCAGAGTCAGAGAGGAACAATGTTTTCATAGAAACAATTGGAGAATGAAAGATCAAAAAGCACAAAAATACTCTGTTTCAGTTAAAATCTGCCCTAGCATCCAAGCTTGATTGATAATTATATTCACATCAATAAGAGTAATTGTTAAAATTGTTGATATAATATTAAATTTAAGGTGGTCTGGGTGTCCTCTAGCATGTTACTCTCTCCCTGTCTTCCTTGATCTCATGTCTCCTCTACATCACTATCCACTATAAATTAAGGGCAGAACCTCATGGCTTTATCATGTTACTGCTCAGTTTTGAATTGAAAAATTCAACTAAATTTTTACTTAACATGCATCAGAAATGATATTTACAGTGTATAAACAGGATTATACACACGAGTAGCACTTTGAGATTATGTTTTAATGTAAAGTGCATTAGAATTAAAATAAAATGTATTATTATTATTATTATTATTTGTTTATTATTAATATTACTATTATTAAGTCTATGCAACAGAAATGTTTATCCATCAGAGTAATCATTAGATCAAATCACTGTAAACCTCTCCCTGAAATGTTTTGTTGGCAACTTTAACTTCTCATTAAATTTCAACAGTGAAAGCTGTGAAAGAAATGAACTTATATTTGACACAAATTGTTAAAAATGCTTGAGTCAGTGAGTACAAACTTATGACAGATCAGACACAAATCTGGGGAAAAAAAATAAACCACAATATGTGTCCCTGAGCAAGACACAGAAGGAGACTGTTGCTGCATGAGAGAGAGCTGTAGTTATTTGGTTTCCATAAAAGTTGTCATATTATGTGGATGATATGATCTCACCTTGCTGATCTCAAATCCAAAGACTTCTTCAAAGTAGGCGGGCTGACTGATGAGCAGGAGGTAAAAGGTCCAGCTCCTGCAGAAGTTGGCCACAATGATGGCATAGACTGGCATGGAGGTGAAGAAGTGTCTCCATGGGGTTTTAAATTTCTGCCACCAAAAAGGAAGAAGATATTAGTTGGATCCACTGACTACTGATCGATTGAGATCCAGAGAGTCAGCTCAGTGTGTATGGGTGTGTGTGTGTGTATACGTCTACATCCACACATGAACTTACCTGGAGAGGGTTGAGAAATGATGCAGACTCTCCAATCGCATCTTCGATATACTTCCTCTCTTCTGGCGTGATGGTGGGATGCGCCGCAGGACTCTCGTACGACACCAGTATCCAGAACAAATACCAGAATATCCCAAAGCTGCCTGGGAGAGGAGGAGAGAGAGACAAAGACACAGACAGAGGGACAGAAAGAGAGCGAGACTGAGTTAAAGTCAACAGTAGAGAGAGAGAGAAACACTGAATATGAAAAGGAGTCGCTTAGAGTTTCTTCCACATTGGTGTTCATTTGTTGAAATGCTGTAAGGAAACCAGTGCATCTTGATGGCTAAGCTAAATGTTACTAATCCCATGTAACCAATGCAAAACTTTACACCTGAGTATTGTGCACACAACTCCAAAATGATCCAGTAAAACACCACATGTTATTTGGGTGAACAGATACTAACCATAGACGTAGAATACTGAAGGCCACCCAGTGTATTGCACCAGTATCCCAGCTAAGGGCATGGCCACCACAGCCCCTGCATAGGATCCTGAGAAAGAATCAAACATCAAGAAGAAATGTAAAGAAATTTCAGCACTACAAAAAAGTCATATATAAATGATACATATATAATTTTAGTTAGTGAGATGCTGAAACTTTACCACAAAAGGCTGTTGTGGCTAATCGACTTCTCTCAAGAGGAGGCGCCCACTTGGCCCAGATGCCGTGGCAGGCTGGGTATGATACACCCTGAACAACAAAAAAACAGCCAGGATAACACTCACCATTGTGTGTTGAGTAGTCTAACACACAGTCCTGCAAACACACGTGCACAGAGAGACATGATGTACCTCAACAAGGCCCTGGCATATCCTGACCAGTATGACGCAGCTGTAATGGCAGCGAGCTGCGGATGGAATCAGCATGTTGAGGGTGGAGGTGGCCACGATCGCAAAGCCAAACACTCTACAACACGCGAAGGACAAAGAAGCTGCTTCAGATCAAATAACCAGCAGCACAAACCACACTGACAAAAAGTGACTGTTTATTTATGCTGAGTAAGCCTGATTCATTATTGTTTTTTATAGTGCAGATGTTCCAGTCGCTTTGTGTGTATGTTTGATAATGATCATGCAAGAAATTAAGTTTTATTTGAAAAGAAAAAATATATATTTTTAAGTTTCATTGTGTCATACTGTTACCCAATCATCATTTTATAGCAAGTGGAAATGCACTATTCTCTATGATATCATCTTAATACTAGAGGAGAAATTAAAGTATAGCCAATTTGAAGCCACTCACCTGTTGGCTGCAAATTTTTGACATATAAAGCCACCCGGGATTTGTGTGACAATGTAGCCCCAGAAGAAGGAGCCGTGAATCATCCCCACTGTCTCAGGGTCCCAGGTGAACTGTGCAGCCTGGAGGAAAAACATTTTATATACATATATATCTATATGACAATTAAATTCTAAATTGGAGAAAGAAGATGTCACACATCAGAGTGTTGATTAAACATCATCAGACACCCACCTATTTGACATCATGTCTAATTTCTGTGTTGATCATTTTGAGCATCTATTGGTATAAATAGTTAAAGTTCCAAATGAAGAAGTAAATAACTATATCTTAAAAGTAATCTTTATTGGCATTAATCAGGCATCGTAACAAAAAAAGATGTCCTTCTGTGACAGACAGATACAGTAAAGATACAAAAGCTTTGTGCCACTTACCACAAGTACTTCCTTGTTGCCTCTGTAGACAGTGTGATCATTGACCATGCTTACAATGGCTACACCCAGGTTGCACCGGATGCCGAAGGAGATGCAGAACCCTAAGCCAGACAGGATGGCTATGATGTACCGCCTTGGCAAACCAAAGCAGGTGCAGTCCACCACCGGCAGTTCCTTCTCCTCCACCAGCTCGGGACGTCCCTCCGCTGACAACTCGATGGTTTCTCCATTGGCCTGCCGCTTCTCAATAAGTCTGAGGTGAGACACAGACAAACAGACAAAGGGAGTTATTTTCAGTGCTTAGGAAAATACTGCAGATAGTTGACAAATATATCTAAGGACGTAGATACATAGAAGTTCAAAACAAGACTGAAGATTTTAAATAGAGCTTGGTAGGTCTAAATGATACATAAGTGTTTTCAAAATCAGACTTATAGGTGAGAACAGCTGGTTAACACTTATAGCCTACATCTTGTTGACCTTCTCACAGCTTTGCTTTGCTCAGACAGTGCAACACCACAATATATTATTGCTAACCACCTCTAATTTGCTGAAACATGCAACGTTTTAAGGGAAATGTTTGCTTATTCAAATGGTCAAATGTGGACTGGCGTTACCCTTCTTAAATAAATAAACTAAACTAAACTAAACTAAACTAAACAGTTCAAAAAACAAGAAGGAAAAAAAAAAAAAAAAGACAGACAGAGAGGGACACAGAGAAATGTTTCTCCTGAACAAGAAGGAGAGAGGGAGAGGTGACACACTGACGTTCACCTCCATTAGGGACAAAAACTTGCATAACATGAAGCAGAGGCTCAAAGGGGGATTTCCTGGGAGTGTGGGGTGGGTGTTGGTGTGATGTCAACAAATATCTTTGAGCACGAGTCTGACTGAATGTCCTCTATATTTTTTGTGCATTACTCTCTGTGCTTCTTAGTGAGGAGCAATGTGATCATTTCACATATGGGAGGTGTTAGATTTTAGTGGCATTACCAACAGTATTTCTAAGATAGTGGCAAAGACATCACACAACCTTCATCTATGCTTTTCGCTGCAGACACTCTGTAGTGTTAGTCTCTCACAGATACACAAACCCTAAACACCTCCATGCAGGCAACATGCACCATATTGGGGATGGGTCTGACTCAGCGTGTCCCAGTGTGTGGAAGCAGCTGTCACTGGTTCGCTATGACAGCACATTCCCCCAGTGTCCGCTCCTTCAGGACGCCTGGGACCTGCTGCCATACTGGTGCTGTTCAACATGTCCACTCGCTCAGACACAAACAGGAGTGTCCCTGGAGAGACACACATTTAACCAAATCATATCTGTCTGCGCAAACGTATATACAGTATGTGCATTATGTTGATCGACTGAAAGCAGAAGCATTTACTGCATTGTGTAGGCGCTGCACCCATTTCATTACACACAATGTTTTTATTTTGTCTATAATGTCTTTCTAAACCAAAGAGTTTTTGTGCTTCTCTTTAAATTATTCAATGTATTCCTTACTCTTCCTATAAAAAACACCCCCCACAAGTAGTTGTTATAGCCTATAATGCTGATGCTGAATTTGTGCAAGACCATTTTGGCCACTTTTTTTTCCACACGAGTCAAACAGAGAAGTCAGGAGAGCGACCATCTGTGTATTACAACCTTCACCCTACCCCCCACCCCCCACAAACACACACACTCACACACATGCAGCAGTCTATACTAAATGCTACAGATACATGAATTCCTACAAATAAATCAGACATAGCATCACAGTTTCCAGTGAGTATATATCTATATATATATATAGACATCTCTATATATTTTAACCTGAGTGTGTGTGTGTGTGTTTTTGTGTAAATTCACAGCGAAGTGCACCCGTGTGTCAGCCGTCCACTTTCCGTTGGGCTGATCCAGTTAGTCAGTGAGCTGGAGAATTATGCACAGAAAGAGGCACAATTACCACAAGGATTTGTTCCCTGTGACGTTGGATTTTTTTTTTTTAAACAGGTTACTCAAATTTGAGCTTTGATATAAAATCAACGAGTCTGTTTGCTGCGTTGAACGCTCCTTTGTTTTTCATGCTGCATTCAAAGACGATTCATCTCTCTTTCCAGCTCTACACGCACTGAAACTCCAAGATAACTTATTCACACACAAGACAAGTCAGACTCTGACACTGGTCAATTATTGATGTGTTTTTGGGTGGGATAAATAATTTACCGGAGCTTTTACACCATATTCTGTCCCTATGTATCTATCTATCTGTTGGCTTGTCTGTCTGCATCTCTGCACACACACGCACACACGCACACACGCTGCATGCAGTCGTTATATTTCTTCGTTATGCTTATGGATTCCACGCCCTCCCCCATTTCCACACAGCACATTCTGCATAATCTCTTTAAATGTTCATGCAACAATAAACATATTGTTATAATATAAATATATATATGCCAGGATAATGATCTATATAACTTAAAGCTAGATCCACCACAAGGAGTTCTTTGTAAAACACAAAGTACGATAGTAAAGTAATACTCTGTAGGGCGACATTTTGGAGTGTGTAAGAGATTAGAGAAGCTGCATCCTCCCCCTCTCTCTCTCTCTCTCTCTCTCGCTCTTAATCTGTCACAACATTCAGATTAGGATTACAAAAATGATTTACTTCCGGAAATGAATATGGAGGGATAGACTAGCACTGGGCATGGCTCAGTGTGCTTCTGGCTCCATCACGACACACTGTTGAGTTCATGTTATCATTCTCAGATCAACAAATGATTCCTAAATTATCTGGTATAGTTACTTATATGTTTTGAACTAGTTTGACTGATGTGCTAATGCACAGCCGAACCCCTGTTCCTGATTGTTTCAGATATAGCACATCATGTAGTTGACAATAGACAAAAGGTGCATTGGCCTCTCCACATGGACCGTCTTCATGCACAGCGTGCTGAAAACCTGAAACACAGAGCAGCATTCCACGTCCTGTAAACCAAAGCAATAAGATGATCAAAAAAGCTGAAGCAATATAAAGGACAGTGTGCACACGTTTTCTGATGAATCAGTTCAACAAAGCTCACGCTGTGCTTCCCCCTGTACCTAACAAATTTGCTGAGTCGCCACCTGAATGGAGCTCACTATCTTGCTTCAGAGTTGAAGGTTGCAGGAGGATCCTCATTAAACCTTGAGACAGATTGCAGCCCAACACCTACACATATGCTACCAGCTAACGAGGCTAGCCCACAGCAAAAATGACTCTTGATTACAGATGCTTCCTACTAAAGGGCAATCTCTCCCCATTGAGCGTAAGTGTCCCGAAATAGCTGACGTGCTGAGGCTCTCCCTCTTCTAATGTGGTTATTTAAGGCGGTAGTGATGGTGTTCTTTCACACGTTACTGTGACTAACTCGCAGCTTCATGACTGCACCAACCCTGAGCAAACAGGAGAATGAGAGGAACAAAGAAAAAGTGTTTCCTCTGGACATTTGCACAACACCGTGAGCTTCCGCTCAGCTGATGTAGCCTCTCTCGTTAGCTTAGCGAGGACCTGATTGGTCTCAGCTGGCAACAATTAATGAGCCAGAGAGCATGAGCAGGCAGGAGTCCCGTGACCTCGGGCTCTCTGAAATATCATAATTACAATAGTAGCAGGCTCAGTGGAGACCCGGGAACTGTTCACACCTCGAACTGAGCTCATGTCTCCACCTGAGCATGTGAAGCAATGTTCAACCTTCAACATAAAACCTAACAAATGTACAAAGTCAACCAACTAAGTGATTCAGTGTTGAACACACACATACACAAAATTTAACTCTTTGATTTGGTTGATGTTTTTTTTTATATTAAATTCTACCACAAATATAAGGCAATAATTGGTGAACTGTGTTTACATTTCACTCCACTCAGTGTGCACCCCAAAATACAATACTCAACCACAGATTATTGATTCCTATCTAATGTGACACAAGCCAGTCTCACAGACCATCTGGTTCTTTTCATATGGAGGTAAAAGAGACCAACTTTCCCCACTATTTTAGTTATGATGATTGAATTTTCAGTTCACAACTCGTTTACGAGGGGGTCCTACACACATAACATCATAACACAACTCAGCACAATACAATGAAAAGTACAATACAATACAATACAATATAGGCTATAACAAAGTTATAATTTTAGGGATTTTACCAAAATATCATGGTGATTTTTACAATGATAGCTACATCCCTGATGACAAAATCACAGTGTGCCTCTCACATGCTGGTGGCTGACCTGGGAGTTTTGTTACTCTGTATATTAAATTCACCAATTCACAGAGCGTTCTGCGTAATCCTCTCATAAGAGGATGATCGAGACAGAGAGGGGACAGCGAGGGAGGTGGACAGCAAAAATATTATATAATGCCAGAAACCCTGGTCATTATTTGTCCAAATACGCGTGCTGATTGATTCTCCATTGTCTTTCCTCATGTCAGCCCACCCACCTCAGGCGTCCTGTCTGAATATTATTTCACCCTTATCCATCCTCTAGTTGTAGGTCATGTGTTTGGAAGAATGGGTGCTTTTTTGTGTTCATATTGAAATGAGCGCAGTTGCTTTATAATTTTGATAGTGGTGTCTCCCCCTTCCTCCGCGAGCCTCTCTCTCGCTCTCTCCCTGAAGTGAACAGATTGGGTCTCGGTGGGACTGTGTCACCCAGGGAGACACCCTCCTCCCCATCCTGTCACACCACTGTTTTTTCTCTCTCTCCTGTGGACACGACATGCACACGCTCACTCACTCACACACACAAACACGCAGAGGCACGACATTCAAACACACACACGTGTGACCTTCATAGACTTATTATCTAAATACTCATAGTATAACTCAATCACTTTACGAGTGCTGGCCGCATACACACACACAAACACACACACACTTCTGGCTCGCTACCAGACAGTAATGACAACCTAAGCTGTGTCCCAACACAATCGTTACATTACATATTAGCAGACTGTATATGAAAGTACTTCTCTTTTTTTAAGTTTACACCCAAACCCAGCAGCACACAGAGGCAGAGTGAAGTCTCAATGCTGGAGTTGTACTGACATCATGGACGCAAACAGCACTGGTGCAATAACCAGAGATGTAGAGTGATTCCAAAATACTCCGCTCTCACTTTGATGAGCTGATACCCAAGAATACACAACACAAAGATGGAGAACACAAGCTGTAGTGTCTCAGATGTATTTTTGGTCTCTGTCTTTTTAATTTCTGTCAGAGTCTAAAATCATTTTGCCGTCTCCCACTGCTAAATGATGTTGTCCTGCCTTTTTGGTCTTGGCTGCACAACCTGTCCAATAACTTTTATATTATTACTGCAGTTACATGTTGTTGTTTTTTTCACATAAGCTTTGTTTCTCTTTGGTCATTTTGTATCTTTCATAATGAAAATATATTTAGAAAAAACACACCTCTAGCTATAAGACCACCACCAACAGCTTTTTGTGTAATAGTGACTAAATCAGCTGCAATATTACATTTCAAAGGTCCAACAAAAAAGATCCAAACCCCTTATTCATCAGGAGTGTGTTCATATAGAAGGAGAGCCAAGTAGCAACGCTGCTTTGTCCCTGGGTGTATTTGAAATATTAATTTCAAGAACATGGGGTTATATATAATACAATGACTAACACTGCCTCTTCAGCTGATAAGAATGAGCGTTTGCAGTTCTTGCATCGTGCTAAAGCAAAAATTGTAAAAAGAAAAAAAGCCCATTATTGGTTATTTGAATATTTTATTTCAACCATCTTTCAGACCAATGGCGCTTAAAACACGGCAAGAAAAACTGATTAAAAATTGATTACCTGGCATATTCTGTTTTGCTCTAGTAAAACATAAGCTCTCCTTGTCTATCATGCATTCCTGCAAATTCATTTAAAAGTCTATTATGTGGCTTTTTTTTTTTTTTAAACCAAAAGCTAAATAGCGAGATGTTCTGAGAAGCATTTACAGTTTTACATGCAGCTGTGGCATGAATCTGTATGATTATATTTCACAGAGATGGAAAGGGAGAATTTCTGACCATTTATTTCAAGACGTTAAAAGAGTGAATAGTCAGAGGAGAGATGTGGAGTGTACTTGACCTTACAGTGCTGAAGTTTATGCTTACCTAGTGGAGTTTAATATAGAAACAGGAGATGCATTCTGATGGAGAAAATGTTTAAATAATAGATGAACTCCTGGCTGCTTTCATCAGGAGGGATCACGGTTTTGTCTGTGAGGTGGTGAGATTGCACACAGACATACTCATACTCACAATGCAGGGATGCTCCCTGCACACAAAAGAAACCCAAAACAACAACACACACTCACTCACCTAAAAACACAATACACACAATTTGAAATAAAAAAAAAATCACTTTTTCTGCTTGTGCTTCATACTGTGGCCTCATAAATCCAGAGTTCACTAGCTAAGCTGAGGGAAACGCCCACTACAATCAATCTGACTCAAATCCGACACATCACATCTCTCATGGCATCAGCTGTGAACGTGCACATGCGTGGCTCACGACCAGTAAGAGAGACAAAGCCTGAGATTTTGCATGTCTGTTAATCTGGGAGATCTCCGATAGGCGCAAAGTTGTCTGTTGGTCTCTGAGAGGATGGATGGATGAATGGATAGAGGATGGAAGACGGATGATGGAGGAGGAGGGAGCGGCTGGAGGAAGTGACATGGGCTGGGATGGAGTGAGTGGGAGGGGAGAGTTTAGGGATTTGCGTGGCTCGACAGCTGGACTGAAAAACAGGCTATTTCAGGACGGGATTTATACGTTTGGTTGCTACCTCAAATCCTGAGAGAGCGAAAGCTTAAAGCATGAGGTTCTATCAGTGTATTTAATCTCTCCTTTTTACGGAAATATTGTCTGCACACCAATCTGTGTTCTAACATGCAATTTATTTACATGTAGCCAGCACGTTATCACATCTATAATTTAAGATTATAATTACGTATGATATTTCTCTCCTTTATAAAGCACCTTTAAGAGCCACTGTATGTCTTTGTGTGCAGGCTGTGCAGGCCATGAAGATGTACAGATTTCTTTATAGGGCTGCAGATGCTGTAGATTAAATTTTAGGAAAAGATAATAAGTGTCCATCAGAACCAGAACTTCAAGGTCACATCTTCGGATAGTTTGTTTTGTACACAAGTCAAAGATGCAACGTTTTCTATGCAACAAATCACAAGGTTTTCCCCCTCTGAACCCATAGTGAAATGTGGTTGGTTTACTTTATGAACTTTTGGCTCTTGGCTTTTGGTCATGTCAGATGTGCCTTTATGGTTGTGGAGACTGGTGGCCAGCTATACGTAGATGGGATACTCCATTTTGGTTATTACTGTAGATCATTTTCATGTATCATGGCCTTTTATGGCAAACTACCTACAATGGCGGGGTACTTAAGAAAACTAATCAGAATTATGTCATGTTTGAAAATGATTTATTATTTTAAAAGTTACTGCTTAAATCTCTGTTGAGTGACCAGCCAATGATCAGTCAGTCAATCCACTCATTGTCATCTCTGCTCTACATTACTAAGATCATTTTTTGAATATTCTAATATTATCAATACTTTTTATCTCATTTTGATCTTCTCGTTTGTTACAGCATTGGCTTCTTTATTAAATGTAATTTTAAGAAATTTCTGTTTTTTTGTAGTTGTGCTTTATCAATAACGACCTTAGTTGTGAAGGTTAATAAGATAGATAGATAGATAGATAGATAGATAGATAGATAGATAGATAGATAGATAGATAGATAGATAGATAGATAGATAGATAGATAGATAGATAGATAGATAGATAGATAGATAGATAGATAGATAGATAGATAGATGACTTTGCCTCCATCTGGTCAGAGCTCTCATTCAGCCAGGTCGGGGCAACAAAGCACGGAATTATTACGTAACCACATTTCCTTTGGTCTGAAACACCAATATCCTCAATCTACTTTGAGTTAGCGCAAATCTAACAACAAACTAAAAACAAACAAACAAACAAAGTGGATGGTGAGATCCAGAGAAAAGCAGCATCACTCGTTGTTTCCAGCAGTAAAGTCAAGCACAAAGCATCAACCTCGACAAAAGCTTCTAGCCCCACAGGTCACTGCACTTTTACCGCACATTTGCAAAACATACCAACAAAGTCTCCATGAAATGAGAGCCAAACATTTTCTCAATCTCCGGGAGCATTTTGCACCTGCTGTCGCTCCCATCACTGCACTGTGCGTAAAGCCGCGGACTTTTGCAGCTACACCTGCGCAACGTCTCATAATGTCTCCCTGCTCAGTTAATTTAGTAACAACAACAAAAAAAAGAATAAGGAACAAACTTTTCACCACTGCGAGTCAGTGGTTGGAGGAGGAAAGGATGGGACCCCGCAGCATCATGAGCGGCAGAGTCCCACCGACCACAACTATCCCGAACAAAAGCGTGAAAACGGGCAGAAGTCAGAGGTTGGGGGTGTCAAATAGTTGTGTACCTGTGAATTTTCCCCAGAGTTTTTCCCGCGGCCGCCTTAAACCTGTCCGGTCGGATCTCCATCCTTGCAGCTCCTTGACCCGGCCGGTGTGCTGATGTCCCGCGCGCTCTCCTGTCCTGCCTGAGCGCGCACCGTCCTCTCTCCCTCCTCCTCCTCCTCCTCCTCCTCCTCTCTCTCCACCCTCCCCAGTCGCACCAGCCTCTTCACTTCACTCTCGGATAGGCCACAGAGGTGGAGGCCTCCCGGGATCCCTTCATGAAACATGCCCTACACTTTTTGCTTTTTCTACATGAAATGTGTTAAGTTAGGAAGTGCCACTGTCATGATAGAGTAAAGTTGGATAATGGCAGGCGGTTGTGATTATTCTCCAGGTTTTCATTCCAAACTAGAGAAAATGTTTTATTCCTTGTCATGTGAACATCAGCTTTGTACTGCAGTATTTTCATTTGCAGGTAGGCTCTAAAGGAAATTCCTATAACAACTCATATGGATTGCATCTGATTTATTAAACTATATAATATACTTTTGAAAGAAAAAATAAAACACAACAAACACAGCACTAAGAAGTGAGTAGCTATAATACGTTCATCTACAAAATTACAAAAATACACGCTGAATTTAAGTGGATTTCATCAACGTTTAGGTAAATAACATCAGATTAAATGACATTGAGCCACTTATAAATGAAGTGGACATAGTTTCCTCGAAATGATGGAACTTCCTTTTGAAATAAAACTTTAAAAAACCACAAATCTACTTCAGCTTCATGAAGAAAACCCCTTGCCAATATTTAATCAACTCTTTTTTCACCAAAACAAAATATATAGTATATAAACACCTTGAGATGAAAAAAAAAGAGATTATTATCATGCAGAGGTGTTAACAGCTTCAGGCTTGAGTGATGGTTTCATACAGGAGTCAGGTTGCTGCCATCTAGAGGTTTATTTAAGTCCTCATCCTGAACAGTATAATACTGCTACACTGAACACTGTGAACACATGTAAAACATTGATGTGGTCTCTTGAGGTAAAATCATACAAATATAATGTAAAATAAACTTATTCAACTGATATACTAACATATCTCACTTCACATACACACTGATTCACAACAGACACACATGCACACTCACACATTTATCACAGTTCCTCAAGGTAGAATGCTTTCATGCAATGTTTTCATCCATACTCACTATTTAGTTAAAAATACTCATAATAAAGCCTGTTTCTGAGTTGTTGCCTTCCTCCTTTCACAAGCTACGTCTCTGCCCCACAGGAAATCAGGCTGGCTCACATGATAGAGTTTGACAATTTCCTACAAAAATGAAAAACCTCCGGTAAATTCTTTGTTTCACCAAATACAGCAGCTTCTTTTGTTCGTCATGTTTGTATTCTGAGCAGCGCCATGGCTTCAGAAAACAAATGGAGGGATATACAAAGTGGGGCTGAGGTTGTAGTTTCACAACTACAGAATCTTAAAAGCTTGCAGTTTGACTGGTAATAAACTTCCATTAACATAATTACTTTGGCTCGGCAGCAAAGTAGAGTTTACTTGAATATGATGAGGATACAACCCAAAGACTCTTCCTCTGATAATGTATAATTCTGTTGATGACTGTAGTCCCGTCACACTGACATCTCTGTCTGCTTGTACACTCTCAGAGGTTCCATGTTTTGCCTGTGCACATCCAACTACCCTCCCACAGCTGTGCTCACACCCCAGTATCTTGCTCCTCATCTTCCTCCTCCTGCTGGGACAGAAGCCGGTAGTGCTCACTGCCCAATGGGAGGAAACCAGTCCTGAGACGAGCCTCGGCTTCCTCGGACGGGACTCGGTGGTGGGAGTTGGAATCCAGCTGCTCAGTGGAGTTGCACTTGGTGTACAATTCGCGGTGCAACTCCGGGCTGTCGCCCTCCACAGGGGAACCGCTAAGGATTTTGCGGCTTTTCAATATGGAATGGATGTAGCCAACTGGTACAGGTAGGCTAGCAAAGACTATGAGCATGACAATCATAGCCAGGGCCCAGCCAGGGTATGGGAGGGTCATCTCAGAGGCCTGAAGAGAAGAAGAGACAGCACATAAGGGAGTGACACGGGCACAGTCTGGTGCTGTCTAGCGCTGAAATACCTAATGGAGAACTTTCAAAGATTACATTTAGATTAATAATTCCTTTATGCACAACTATTTAACATACCGATAACACCAAAGATGTCTATTCTTTGTATCAAAACCAAGACTTTTACAACATGTCCACAGACAATGGCCGCGCAAACGTATGTTTTTTTGTTGTTGTATGTGCCATGTTGAAACTGCTACTGTACATATCCTGCTCCTTTTCGAGCACATGTTCTTTACTGATTTGAATATTGGTCTGGTTTTTGGTTTATTTATTTTATATGTTAAAAATAAAAAATAATCAATCAATCTATTTCATAAGTTATAACAGGTTGATTTGAACTGAAATTCATCTCTGTAGCACAAAAATCTTCTGTTAAGTATCTTACTGTGTTTTGATTCCAGGCGGTGTACGTGGGTCCTTTGAAGACCATGCGCAACAAACTGGCAGCCAGGAGACCTACCATGGCCAGTAAGCAAACATATTTCCAGAGATATTTGTACACCACCGGAGGGCGCCATTTAAGCATGACTTCGATATCGTCCAGGAAACTACAGGAGACGAAAGGAGTAATATTACAGTCTTTTTCAAAATCAGAAACACTGAAAAATGGACACACAGTGAAATCACAATGAAAAAGTCTGAAATTTTGAGTTGTTGATATGTTTCTTACCGGTCAGTTCCATAAACCCAGGACACGCTGATGGTTTCAAATATGACCACAATGATTAATGGCAGAGTTGCCGAGTAGTCATCAAACATTGCCACAAAGTAGTTGCCTGAGCGCTGGGTAAACAACAGACCTATAACGAACCCTAAAGCGCAGCTGGACACTGAAACACAAATAAGAGCGAAGACAGTGTTATAAAACAGTGGAGGTACTGAACAAACACAAATTAAACTCATCTGATATAATACGCTGCACTAGTAGATACATGCCTGCCACTCAAGTATTTTGAATATCTTCCACATAGATCAAAACCAGGCATTGGCACGTTTGAACATGTTTTAACTTTGTGAGTATTGTATTACCAGTGAGTATGGTCCGGTGGCGCCCCAACAGGCTAAAATTGTCCATAAGAGGTGTGAGGATCCCCTGCATGGTCCCAAACATGGTGCTGAGGCCCAGGTTGAGAAGCATTAGGAAAAAGAGGGTGGACCAGAAAGGGCTGGCTGGGAAGAGGGCCATCACCTCAGTGAATGCTATGAATGCCAGGCCTGTCCCTTCGACACCCTGCACTCACACAGGAGGAGAAATAGTGACAATATGTTTTGCAAATAACCCAGAGAAATATTGAGTGATGGCTTTATGCACGCTGAATAAGACAGTTTAAGCATGTGAGCTGAGACCGTGCAAACTGTGTCTCCCCCTATGGCTCTATTTCTGAGAATATAGAATTTTGTGGTATAACATGTCTTTTAGTGCCTCTTCCTCTGTTTCTTTAGTATCTTCTTTCACCCCTCTATCACAGCTTGCTGCCATATCCCCTGTGGACCTTCTAGATACAATATCCCATATGTTTTCCTCCTCCTGCCTGCTGGATATTTTACGGCACCTCACAGATTCCTCAGGAGGTCGTGGGAGACTCCAAACTTCGTCTACATCCTATGATGAGGAAATGTTTCCCCCTATTTTTTTTAAAGGTAAGGATCTGATTGGGGACTACTCGGGTTCCCGGGCTACATCACTGACTCACCTTGTTCATCTCCTCCTCCAGACTGCAGTCAGTTATGTTAGGCCCCACCGTGGAGCTGTGGAGACTGTACCACTGTCTGTACTCATCTATAGACACAGAGCTCGGGTCTGTCACGTTGAACGAAGGCCACCAGCCCTGGGCAGATCCATGGGATGTCATGGAGCTTAGCAGACCAAGATTTCTGGAAGATATAAAAAAAATGAGTCAATACAATATTTTAAAAGGTGAACAGTCATTTGAGAATATTATAAATAGCTGTGTCACTGGTCTTGACCCAGTGCATGCATGTTGCAATTCACTTTTCACAAATTTCCTGCTAATTTTTCTAGCAATAAGGTAAAATAAGTTACTTCAATAATAATGTTGAGAGTGACTATGCCGTCTGATTTTGTATGTTGCATTTATAGACATCAAGCTGACACACCTAATTGTAAATCTACAAAATATGTTGCAAATAATAGACAAAGGGAAGTTAAATTCATGCGCACACACACACACTTATTCATACTCAGCCACGCAGCGTAGTGCAATGGTCTTGGCACGGAAACCCAGCACTACAAAAACTACCAGTGAGGCCAGAACAGACGTCATGAAGTTGATGCAAGAGACCATCAGCGCGTCCCTGTGGCAGTTGTTGTGGACTGGATTATAGGAGGAATAGGCGATAACAGAGCCGTAGCCCAGACCGAGGGCAAAAAAGACTTGCGTAGCAGCCTGTCGCCACACCTGCACATTACCCCAGATTTCCAGCTGGAAAATACCACAAAAAAACTCATTAAGTCTCTCTTCTCTCTCTCTCTCAAAACATGTTTACAGTTGAGCTCCCTTCAGGTTAAAATCACAAAATCTGAACAACACAAATGCGATGAAACTTGTGCTTACTTTAGGATAAAACATGTAGGTGATTCCTTCCAAAGCGCCGTCCAACAACGACCCTCTGATGAGGAAAATAAAGAGCACCACATAGGGAAAGACTGAGGAAAAGTACATCACCTAAGAATTTGGAAAAAGGAGTGATTTCTGTGTTAGGGCATCTGAAACATTTTGGAAAATACATTTATTTGCATGACTTGTAAGAAGTTCCAGACAGCAGCTGGTTATCTTAGCTTGGCACAAAGGCTGTACAAGGGGTGCAACAGAAGGCAGAGAAGGTCACTGAAAGGTCATCCCTCGGTCTATCTACGCCTGCTCTTTGAGCGAAGCTGTATTTGTGTGCTGGGGTATTGCTTCTTACTCAGCTACCTGGGACAAAAACTCTATAAGATGTTCAATTATTACCCTTGCAGAAGACTTGATGCCCTTAATCATGGCCAAGGCGACGATTGCCCAGGCAGCCAATAAACAGCCTGTCATGATGGGGTTAAACTCTCCGGACTCTTCGATTGAGTTTGTGATGTTGAGGGCTTTGCGAAACCAGAAGTATGACGTCGGGGAGCTGCTTGCGCATTCTTTCACTGTGGATCAAAGACAGACAACTCAGTGAACCTTTGCATGGCATCCGTACGTGACAACTCAGTTTGTGTAATTCTGCACGCACCTGTGACATTAGTGGCGACATCAATCGGACACTGCTCGAATGGCAGAGGATACTGGAAAGAATTACCCAGGTAGAACAGGCTCCACGCAATGATGACATTGTAGTAAAGAGCCACGTAAAAACAGACCTAGAGAAAAAGAAAGGGTTAATGAATCATTTACTCTAAGCATTATCGATATTTACTTAAGTCCTTGGTAGGACACAGTATGTGCTGACTTGTATATCGTCCATGCGGTGAAAAGTTCTCTCAAGGACAAGTTAATGGAGCAACAGCAAACCTCAAATGACCTAAGATAGGAGGAAGCCTTTATGTAATGTGTTTATGTACACGTGTACTTCACAAGCTATCAAGTTATAATCGACACATTGACTCTTGTGTGGGGAAATAAGTGTAAAAGGTTTAAGTGTAAAAATCATTTTTGACACTATCATTGATTGGGACTGATGGAGCCACGAGGCCTTTTGGAAAATACCTGTAAGCAAAGTCTTTAAAAAAGCATGGGCGTACAAATATACGTCTGTGTGCTGTACATACACAGAAAGTTCTTGTCTACTCTGTTTGCCTTCACGTCTGTATAGAAACTGTTATGTAACAAGCTGCTAGCGCCACAGCACACTGCCTCTCTCACATTACAGTGCTGCAGATGTCATCATAGTCCTCTCTGAAGTATACACACTGCGTGGCCGGCAATAAAAAAGAAAGTTGTTAAGTTGTCTACGGAACGGTGCTAAAAAGGAGAATGTGCTGTGGTTTTTGATGAGACAAGAGGAGGAAGACGTTCATTCTTGTGAATCTTTTCATATTGAAAATACTGATTTGACTTTGACTTGTGCATTTGATAGAAGAATGAGATAAATAACAACAAGAAAAAAAGAAAGAAGCACAGGTGGGATGAAGAAACCTGCAAAGGCTTGTGTGACCGATGTTGTTCAGTTCGGACATGCCCTGAGCGAGGATCGATCCCACGACCTCCCGCACCGGAGGCGACAATGCTAACCGCTTAGCCAAGAAGTTGGCAACTGCTTGGCAAGTTGATTAGCACGTCTTTTTTTTAATGGGTGAGTGAGTTTACTTCCGGTACCGCTACCGCCACAACCCGTCACTTCACCTTACTGGTCCCTCATGACTGTGGCACACCAGCACCTCCGTTACACTTGTAAAGAGGACCCACCCAACACTGAAATTAAAAACCGGCTGTATACGTTTACCACAAATCAAAAGTCCTGATGATGGCTCTACTGTGAAAACTCAATCAAGAAAAATCCATCCAGTGAGCAAACCACAGCAGCCTCGCTGAGTAATCACCTCACTGACCTCATGTGTAAACACAAACATTTCATAATTACGGTGCCTTCTGGAGCACATGCTTTTATTTGACACTGCTGACAAATACTATAAAGTAAAAACTTAAAAGACATGGACAGTTCAGTTTCATAGAACAGAAGAAGAAGAAGAAGAAACACACAGAAAAGTGAAGTCCTCACCATACAGCTGGAGTAGCCAATGCCTGCCAGTTTTGGGGAGATGTGCTTCCACACCCCGATGCTGCCCTGCCGTATGCTCTGGCCTGCAGCCAGCTCCATAAAAAACAGTGGAACTCCCACAATCAGCAGAAGAAAAACATACAGCAGCATGAAGGCCCCTGGAAGGAGGGAACAGTGACAGGTCCAAATAAATATAAGGCCATATATAAATTACATGTTACCTAACTCACTCATGCTGTGTATTCATTCATTTTCCTACATGTATTTGTTTGTTCTGCTGCCTGCCTCTGTTTTAAACTTCACCATTAAAAAAGGGGTACACATTTGTCAAGAGAGCTGCTATGACAATCAATCTAGGTTATGTAATCCACATTTTTGTTCCTTTATACTGTAGATAGCCTACTCACCTCCTCCATTTTGGTGGCAAAGGTATGGGAACCTCCACACGTTCCCTAACCCCACGCTGAACCCCACCTGGGCCAACACGTACTGGATCTTGGAGTCCCATGCAGGACGGTCTCCTTCGCCCGTCTCTCCTTCATCAGGAACGCTCGCGAGCTGAACTTCAGACTGACCCTCACCCAGCCAGGCTCTGTCTTCAGTGTCGTCCAGTGAAGGCTTTTCCGTCTTATCGGAAACATAGGAGAAAGAGAAGAAGAATTGGATAGTCAAGACAAAATTTATGTTGTTGTTGTTACTCTAGAACGCTTCTTTTTGTGAAGACAAAAAAGATCCCAAGGGAAATGTAGATATAAATAGATGTATAAATATAGATTTAAATAGTTCAGACTCCAGCAAACAAATCTCATGTATTTAAGGCCAGAACATGGAAAACACTGTATGTGTTGGAGTCCCATTTATTTGTGTTTCACATTCCAGCAGATACCCACCATGTCCGACTCGAGATTTATCAGGGACCACAGTAGTCTGTAGCAACAGGCAAGGCCTATGGAGTCTGAGGGGACAGGCCAAAGACCACTGACGAGGAGAGAACAACAAGTCGGACGCCCCAGTGTTTTGTTGCTATAGTGTCACATGTGCTGAAACTCGCACCTCCTCCACCTCCGCCATGTGAACACAAAACCCTGGGACATATGTGCTGTAACTTGGGCTGCTTCCAATTTCATAAATAAACAAGGAGAATATGCTCCATGTGGGAAAAAGTGAGCCTGAGATCATGTCTATAGTCTACCTTGTGCAGTGTCAGAACAAAGGTCTAATACTGTAGATTAACATTACAATCCTAATACTTCCAAGACATAAAAACCCTGCTTCTGGGTGACTTTTTTTTTTGCAATAGTAGGTCACTGTGTGTTTACTCTGTTTCTATGAAAGTTTTTATGTACTGGAGTCTGCCATTCATGCACCAATTACCTCCACACGGGGGAATCACAGGAAAACAATGGATGCATGTAACCCAGTGTTAGCGTTGGTATTTCTATCTTTAGCCTCATCTTATTTTCACTCTAACTCTCGTATCAGATCTTGTGTTTGAAGGCTCTGCAAATACAAACTCAGCATTTCCTGCTGCCGTCTAAACTATCAAGGAGGACATCGTTAGCATGTTGAGTTGTGTAATGTGGAAATTATTCAAAAATATTAAAAATGTATTAATTCTCTGACATTAATTAAAAAAAGAAAACTGCATAAATAAACCTACTGTTAGATGATACGTTTTTAGAAATAAAAATAAAAAGCGTGAGCGTACTCAAAAGACACGCTCTTGCTAACCAGCTTAGAAGATGAGTGGGCCAGATCCAAAATGGCATAGCATGTGCCAAACTGGCTTTGGGACATGACCCAGCTGGATTATTTCTCTGTGTCCCGGCTGGTATCAGCTGGTGAGAATGGAAAATTACAAGAGGTGTATGACCCAGAAAAGTACGTGGCTGGTCAAGACACATGGCCAGATAGGGCAGGTGATTTCAGAAATATGCGTGCACACATAGTCGCATACACAGAGAAGTGCGAAAGAGTGACAAAAATATTCATGTGTACACAAATAGAGACGAGGGGAAGTGGAAAGAGCAGGAGCCACATAGGCAGATGTGAGGGTGAGGGTCTTGGGTGACGTGTGGGTGGGAGTGTGAGGGAGAAGCCACTGGGAGGTGTTGGGTTTACATTGGTCCACACTGTGGGAGGTGCTGAGGTGCATGTTGGGTCGACCATGGACTGTAGTAGTAGATATAGTTGGTTGCAGGGCAGTAGAGCACCGAATAAAAACATATGAAGAGACGTGAGCCTAAATAAAGTTGATTTACGTGTTTGATTCACAGACTTTATAGATTTCACTTCAACAGAATAAAAACAATGTTTCTGAATGGCTGTGCCCTGTTTCACTCATGGGAGCAGATGTCTTCAAATCCAAATGATAAACAAACCATAACAGACTGTTGTTAGGTAACAACTGTTGCTCAGGCATTTGGAAATGGAGCTAAACTGTATGCAGTATTGCAACATAGTGAAAGTTTCAAAAATTTAATTTGGATATTGCATTTGGCCATATTCAAATTTCCGATTCATTGCTCCGCTCTATTCGAAACATCAGCTAATTTTGAATTCCATTTTACATCATTTTCACTGATCAATAGATTAATAGAGGAAAATCTTAGGCTAGATAGTTGCATCCTTGCTTCTGGATTTAGGTGAACTTCAAGACTACCTGAACTTGATTCAATATTGATGAAGCCTATTCTTCAAAGAGCCTTTATTTTCAAGGGAAAATAAAATGATTTTATTTTTTTTAATGCAGTGAAACTACCTTTTGCCATTGAAACAGATGTGCATGTAAATGCAGTTTGAATCCGAGGTTGGCTATTTCAGTGAATCTCCCGCTGTGAAACAATTCATTGGACCGGTACCAGCACTTTGTGCAGAAATATAATTGATGCACAGAATTGCAAACTTTTGTCAGGTAAAAAACCCCATAGTTTTTCGTGTTTATTTCTACTTCTTTAACTTTTAAAAGACCTTAAGAACTACTGGAAAAACCCTGTAGCCGCTTATTCTTTACTCGTGGGCCTTGCTACAACCTTTTCCCAAACGTGTACTACTGTATTTTTTTTCTTTCCTACTATTTTCCTATACTTGGACAACCTTAAATTATCACAAAGCCTCTCACACACACACACGGGCTGTAAATTTTTGCCTGTTGGTTGGTCGGGGTCTGTCTGTGGGTTAGGGTTGGAAAACAGGCAACCACACGTCTTCAGTGAACGGGAATAGTAAATGCACAAAAGCATGCAATGGTCAAAGCTGTTCAGATACATTTTTGGTTTTTCACTTGTAGTTGCATCAGATTACATTTCAGATTAAATACTGTATATCGACTCATGAACACAGGTTCTCCCTCGTTCAGGTTCTTTTGCAGCCACTATCAAAAACACAAAACCCTTTCATAATCTAGCCATGTGAACACTTGCTGTATATTGAGTATTAGTTTAACTATGGTTTAACCCTGCGGCAGTGGGATATGCTTGTCATCTGCTGCCTTATCTGTTGAATAATGTTAAACATTGATCTAAATCCGTTCCCTAAAATGCATAATACATTCTAAAGTTTCTATTACAGCAACAGAGAGTATTTAACAGAAACAAGCAGAGGATGGAAATAATGTGCATGTGAATTGCAACTTTGTTTTACGTAAGCAAATATCTCAATCAGCAGGTATACAGTAGTATACCTTTGTTAGTTTATAGAAACACCCACCCTCCACAAATAAACCAAGAATAAAGTCCATTTCAGACCGTCAATTATACATTTCAACATCATGTTTGAAAAAGAGCCAGAGCTGTTTTTTTCTTCTTCTGGTAAATGTCTCTTTGGAAATCTGCCAGCTAACGACCGAGCAACGTTTCTGTAACACTCCCATCTAGGATCGAGAGTAAACTAAACAGCCCCTCTCATCAGGCCACCAGCTAACTTGTCACTCTTTTTCAGCTTTCACTTGAGCCAGCTGCTACAGCGTGAAGATCAGATAGCGAAACTGGCATGTGAGCCGAACAGGAATGAAACAAGAGCCAAAAGCTAGCTGTAATATCTTCATAATGTTGTGTCAAAAGAGTTTTAAAAATGGCTGGCCCAAAAGAAACCATCAAACAAAGAAGTGAGGGCGCACATCTCAGCGCAGGAGTGCAGTAGAATAATGTACATGGCAAAGAACATAGAGAGGCAGAGTCCGAACCAGGAGGAAACCCCAAGAGGCTGCAGAGCAGGAGCTGTTACATAATCAGCCCAAATGCAGCAGCTCTGCGATGGCCATCATAATACAGGCAGATCATTCACTTAGCCCACCTGCCTCCTCATGTTTTCAAATGGCCAACTCCCTACACAGGTATACATTGGCCAGTGCATTTAATACTGTTCCCCCAGAACACACACAAACCACAGTAGGCTATTGCATAACCTAAATAGCTGCCAATCAGACTACTGTAACTTTCCCTCTTTCAGTGTGCCTGTAGGAGCTTGTACTATAAAAAAAAAATACAGATACACACTGAATGTTGCACTGGAAATGTGCAAAAGAAAAAAGAAAAAAAAAAGTGATTAATTAAAATGGGTTTAGGACAGCAGCATTGTGGACAGTTGCTCATTTCTGCATTGGTTCTGTAGCTTCTTAATCTTATTGCTTGGGGTTCAGCTTGAATGTGTAAAACTGTGAGGAAAAAAAGGAACAATAAAGGCATCTATCCGTCTACATAAACTTTTGAAACATTAGATCAGTGTCTGAGAATGTAGGCTAAGTGAATATTTTGTCACCATAACTGTTGAATGGGCTATATACATTAGATGTAACTGGAAATAGTTTCACTGTACTTAATCTGTAGCATACTGAGCAGCATGTGAACACAATGCATGTAGAAAACAAGCTGCACAGGAGAGATTATCCAAAGTCAGACAAAGCACAGAGTTAAAGCCTGTTCATGACCAACTGACAGAGGAGTGGAGGAGTTAACGGTACATGTATATAAATTAGAGATAAGCGCAAACGGCGCGCGAGGAAAAAAAGGCAGAGGACAGTCAGTGAAAAGCAAAAGCGCACAATTGGCTCAGCTGAGATATTATACACATTGAAGCGAGGTTAATAAAGAGAAAAATCCGAGCAGAGCTGTGTGTGTTGTGGACATACCATGCTGACAGCTCGGTCCAGGAGGAGTAGAGTTTCTAGCCTTGGTGTTGCTTTTCTGTGCGGTTGGAAAATTTCTCACAAGCCAACTTTTCAGCTTCTCCTTTTATGGTCTCTAGATAATAGTTGGACTGATAAATGTGATTCGCGGAAGGGAGAAAAAGTCTCCACCGGGTAAAGCTACTTCAAGTTCTGACAACTCGCGGCCACGTTTCTGCTGTTCGCACAAACTGTGTCCGTCGCTCAAACCAAGAAGAGACGAAGGAGAAGTTGGTGCAGCTGGAGCCAATGGGGAGAGTGAGGGGCCGGGCCCAGAGCGGACGCAGGGCCGGGACACCATAACCTACACACTGCTGGACGTGTGTGTTTGTGTGTGTGTGTGCGTGTGTGTGTGTGTGTGTACACGGACGAGCATTAGGGCAAACAACGGTATTTTTTATTTATTTATTTGCTTTTTAATTTTTTTTAGCAGTCTGAGATAAAACTCACAATCTCAGCTGATTTCCATATATCTTCAGCAAATCAATTTGTGTGGTTGAATTGGGTTCACACACTCTCTGGACCTGGTTTTGCTAATGATGAAGTTATTTAAAGGGATAGTTCAGGTTTAAAAAAAAAAAAAAAAAGTAGGCTATGCAGTAGAAATGACTCCCCCCTGCCCTTTCTACTGCATCTAATTGCATTTGTAGCTCATACAACCCCACTTCAAAAAAAGATGAACTATCCCTTTAAGTTGCTGCCAATGTGGTGGAGTGGACATCCCACCCACCCACTTACCTCCTCCTCCTCCTCTCAGCTGGTCCAGGTGCTGTCAGCCCGCCTTGAATCTACTGGAGGTCTCTTTCTAATCTAAACAGCACTGCACTGAAACATCTTGTTGCGACTTAACTGGCAACTGTTCACATTGCTTATTGTGTTGAAGTGTGGACAGCATGCGGCACATCATCAGTAGGGCTCGGGATGTCAATGCATGCATTAAAACACCATGGTAGGCCACCAGAGAATTTCTTGTTGCAGTTATTGCTGCTGGAGTTTTGCAGGTTTTACAACTTGTGACTTAGAGGTCAAAGCTGCGGTTACCACACGGCTGAGCAATACCAGGTAGTAAATTCACTTTCTCAGCCACCTGTTGGTTCAATATAAGGAAAGTTCTGAGTCCCTCTAGTGGAAAGAATGAGCTAATGTGAGACTGAATAGAGTACCTGCTGCATGTCACACAAGTGTCAAGTGTGAATTTAGGAAGCCACAATTGTGTATACAGTATGTATTTAAACCTGTGTCTCCTGTTGTAGTAAATTCCTCATGTTCCCATGTTTACTTCTATATGTCACTGGAGCAGCCTTTACCTATTGGGATGTGGGTCATACGTGTCCTTCCACAAGCCGCACAGTGGAAATTAATACACTGCTGAGAACAGAACAGCAAATCCCAGGTTAATTATGAAGGTCAACTGAAAAGCTGTTTTGCTGAGACAAGACCTTTAGGAGCTGAGTGCCATGTGCATCATGTCAACAGTAGTGAATACCAAACTATTTGATTAATTTAAATTAGGGAAACTATTTGTCTCTTTTTTGCCAAGAACCTATTTGTGTAGTCCGGCTCTGATTCAATCGGCTGCAGAGAGACTATTGTTACAGTCAGTCATCCAAGCAGCCAGCAGGGCAGCTGACCCACAAGTTCCCTGCAGCCAGGTCTGCTGCTTGTCTACACTATTAATCATGATCTTCACTATCTGAACAGTGGCTATTTAAAGTTTTATGTAGCTGTGATCAAGTCAAGCATGAGGAGAGCTGAAGGAGGACAGACGAGTCTAACCTGCAACAACCAGCTGGTGTCACTGTTCACCAACAGCTCGGTTCTTACCAACGCCGTCACCCAGCTGCTGTGTGGGAGTATTTGACCTGTAAACTCAAACTAAGGCTGCTTCAAAGTAAAATCTTAACAAAGATATATTTTAACAGCTGTTGTTCGGCTGGCAATGACTTTCATTCTGTCCTCTTACTGTTTTTTCCCTGTTAAACACAATCACTCTGAAACACCTTCTTGATAAATTTTCATCTGAAAGTAAATATTTCTGTAACCCACTTCTGGAGTAAACCTCTCCATGCCATAATTAGGTACAGTATCTACTACGCATTTCAACCACGCCCTCTCCCACACCTTCTTTCATATCATTTTGACAAATGTCTTTCTGATTGTTCTCGCAAACATTCTCACTCAACATTGTTCAGTCAATATTTGCTTTTTATTTAAGTATTTAAAAGGTTAGCACTGCACACTCTCCCAACTAATAATGAGCAGATGTTGTAATGACAAATCATATATTGATTTCATTTTATGAACTTAAACATTCTGGTTACTTTGAACTTCTTCACTTTTAACTAAAAAGTTAAAGTTAAATTATATATTGTATTTTGATTCTTCTTCTTTTTTTTTAATGAGATGGTGTCAATTAAGACAACTATTAAAAAAGGGACATTCTGTGTCACATTATTAAATTGTTGAATATGGCTTGGTTGTGTTGTCACAAGGAGGAAATGTTCAGTTTGTTTTGGCTGATATGACTTATATAATTTCTGGGGCGGTGTTTAGCTCAGTTGGTAGAGCACCCGCCCCATGTGCAGAGGCTATCGTCCTCGCTGCAGGCGGCCCCGGTTCGAATCCTGCGTCGGACGGCCCTATACTGCGTGTCGTTCCCCCCCATCTCTGCCTCCCGTTTCCTGTCACTCTCTGAACTGTCCTATCAAATAAAGGCATGAAAAAGCCAAAAAAATATACTTAAAAAAAAAATTAAAAAATGACTTATATAATTTCTGAATGAATTGCGTTTAAAAGTTTAACTTTTTTGTTCTCAATTTAAACATTAAATCACCTGTTTCCTCTTTCTCTCAAATGAAACTTGACGTCACTGAATTTGTGGAGGTGTGGAGAGAGTGACTGCGTTACATTTCTGAGATGGCATGTGTCACAGGCCGCCTCATTAGACCTTTGGCACAAGCCACAGGCTGTTGCTGCTGGAAATGCCTGTCTCAAGGAAGGAGAGGCTTATAGTGATGCAGAGAGAAGAATAGGTGAGAGAGAGAGAGAGAGAGAGAGACTATGAAAGAGAGAGTGAAAGCACCTGCGAAAGGAAAGCCAGACAAGTTTTTCTTGTTTCTGCATTTCTCTAGAAGGTGGGACGAGCTCATGTAAACAGCTAAGCTCAGTGCACATACAGCTTCACTAGCGAATGGTCTCTTGGATTTAAACCCTCAAAGCGAACTAAAAGGTACAGTGATAAATTCAGATTTCAGGTGTTTACTTTGTGTAAACTGTGTGTATGTGTGTGTCTGTGTGTACTGTATGTATGAGAGAGAAGCAGGTGCACCTGTCATGTGACGGACAGGTGTTCTGTGTTGGTGTCATGTGTTTGAGGCAGCTTTAATTGACACATTTGAACATTTGAGGTGTTGTGACTGCTCAAAGGGCGTTGTCTGTGTATTTCATAACGATTCATTAAAGCTTGAAAGAGTTTATACAGCGGGTCCTCGCTGCTTCACAAACATGTTGGGAGAGGAAAGATTGCAGGTGGAAGATAAGGAAAAGAGCTTTTGATGTATTTGCATAGCAGACAATTAAAAGTACGACTCAAACAGTTTGTCAGCTGCATACCACACACCTGGTGGTAGTGGTTTTTCCTGTCATATGCATGTGTCACTTAGATGCAGACAGAATACTCAGCATTCTTACAACCAGCCTGAGGAATGCGTCAGCCGTCTTTAATCACCTTTTTTCTGATATTGGATGAAACCAGTGTAACAATTATGTAACAATTTAAGAATGTGGTCGTGAGATAATTAGAAATAATAAAATTGAGCTGGTGCAACAGTTCATATCAGAGATGCAGGTTTGAGATCAAGGAAAATGTAAATGTTATTTATTATTTTCGATGGTACGTACTTAATATTCCTGTCACACAAAACAGATGTCTGGACCACCTCCTCCGGTGGTCCCCAGGAAGCCTTCAATGCTTCGGGTCATGATACCAACCGGAGACCAGCCACCTCCCGCTGCCGTGCCCATCTACACGGTTTCTCTCAAAGGTATCAACATGATGTGTCTGATGTGTGTCTTTGTATACGTGAGCATGTACTATGGATATCTTTTCATCCTCTGCACTACTACAGCAGGGTTAGTGTTTGAATTTGCCTTAATAGCTTCTTCTCCTTCCTCTGCTCAGGGAATCGAGCTAGAAGAGATTCATATCATGCACCTCCGCTGGACGCAGAGAGAGAAGTGGTATGTGTTTGCATAAATAAGTTTGATGTTCCTCTGTCAATGTGTGTACAGTATACAGAGGTGGGTTTCTCTTAAAGTCAAAGGAGATGGGATGCTAAGAAGCTGAACTAAGTATGTTTATTGTTATGTGAGTAACCCTCATAGAGTTTCAGGGTTGAAACTGCTGTCTGTACACAAAAAAGGACATAAAATATGGATGAAATGAAGGCTACTGGATGTTTGTATAGAATGATCATAATATTCTTGTTTTAGATGTTTTGTGATTTGTTGTTGGTCGCTGCATTAATACCAGCAAAATTCCCACTGGCATCTTAACCTATAATCTGTAGTCTTAGAAAGTAAGGACCATATCTGAGTTTTTAAAAGTCAATATAAGCTTGTTAAATAAAAAAAAAAGGTATTGCTGCTGGAAGGTTTATTTACCTCTAAGTAAAAGAGGCTTCCTCCATAACCAATATTAAATTCCTGATACAGAAAATTAATTATAACATTCAGCTTGTTTGCTGAGAAAGCAGTTCATGGTGAAGCTTCCACATTAGATTTAATTTTACAAGATGTATATTTGAATACTCAAATATTGAACATGAGAGACATTACAAATAGGCAAACCTATGTGTGGGTAAATATATGGCTTCCTGTCAACTACAACTCTTGTGTGTTGTTTGACTTATTGAATCATCTTTATTATGAATGACTACATTATTATATTAATTTCTGTAAATTGCACAGTTGGCTAAACAGTGTGTGCTCATCAGGAGATTCTGAACCACTGTTTTGATGACGTGGAGCGATTCATGGGACGGTTGCAGCAGGCGGCCGAGGCCCAGAGTGTTCTCAACCAAAGTAAGAAGAAGAGAAGCAGGAAGAGCAAGAAAGGAGACCAAGAAGGTGAGAGAATATAGGCGCCTTCCCTGTCAAAAACTATTCTGAGTTCACAGTTTCACAGGGGTGGGAAAGAGGAAAGTTGGCTGTGGAAGAAGTGTAGGTGTGAGAAACCATTGACTAATTCTGCATATCCATCCATTCTGTGTTATACCACTTATCAGTGCAAGGATACAACTGATAGATAGATAGATAGATAGATAAATACTTAATCCCGGTCAGCTGAACTTCTGCATGACAAATGTAATAATATAGAACTAAACAAATGCACATACATCACATTCATACACACTCACATTCATACACTATGAACAGTTTAGACCTGCTAATCAACCTTGTGGGAGGACGCTGGACCAGGACAGAACACTAGGCTAAACATTTGCACCCTATTTTGCATGGAAGCATATCACAGGCAGAATGCCCCCAAAAAATCTTGCCATCAGTAGTAATCACTAACCAAGAGTCATAACAAATAAGGGAGTAAAGGCTCAAGTTAAGTCATCTTTCTAATACACTTCATTCAGTGATTGGTTGCGTAGGATTGTATGAAATGGCATGAGTCGTATGAAGAATATAAGTAACCGACATAAAAACTAGTTTGCATCCCACCTCTGAATAAATGATGAATGGCATTGCTGTACTGTGGGATCAAGATTAGAGGCAACATCAGCAACAAGGTTTGATTTCCATGCAGCCTTGATCTGTTCACTTTGGACTGCTATGTCCTCATCACTGGACATTGTCTGTGGATGTGAACTGATGTTTGTTTGTGTCTCTCTGTGCTTGCCCCATGTTGGCTTGGCAACATAACCCAGGTTTCTGGGATAGGTGTAACTGTGGATAAGACCAAAGGCAATGATTGTATGACTGCATTTATAACCTAACAGGACACAAAGTTGTTATTAGTCATTCATTGCCACTGGCTTTTTTGCTGTTGGAGAGCACCTGCCACAACAAGCTAGAAGGAGCACTCCACACCTACAGAGTCATTAACAGTAGTGAAATACTTTTACTATGAATCTATTTTTTTTTTTAACTTCCCCCAAAACAAATATTGATAGACTTGCTATTTACCTTCATTTTGTATCACTCAAAACACTTGAACACACAAATAATACCGGCAACTAGTTTGAAAAAATCAATGTCTAACAACAGCAGTAAATGTAGTGAGACTAATAATGTGTCAGTGTGTATACTTTATGAAGTTGCTGTGGTTGTAGCTGTGATCGTTCTCTTGTGTGTGCAGATCATGTGCTGACCATGAAAGCCTCTCCTCCGCCAGAGGAGGACTTTGTGAACATCTTCCAGAAAATCAAGTACTCCTTCAGCCTGCTGGTGAGATTAATCAGATCGTACTGTATATAAGCACCAAATAACGCTGGAGTATCATTAGTTAATTTTGATTAAGCCACCTGAAATGAAAATGTAAATAACCCTATTGTTATTTATTGCATTGTATTTGTTATTTAGTGTTCTTATCTAATATCATGTCTAATCTTACTCCATTTGCTTGTTTCTTCAGGACCGTCTCAAGTCATCCATCACACGGCCTGATGCTCCAGAACTGCTGCACCACATCTTTGTGCCTCTAAGACTAGTGAGTGTTCCTAATGTTTCATTTAGTGTTTATTTTATGTGATTCTGACTATAGTGACTCTGTCTTTCATAGATGGTGAACACCACTGGAGGGCCAGAATTAGGCATGTCAGTGCTTAGTCCTGCTTTGACCAGCGGTGCAATTTCACTGCTCCAGGAACATCTGACCACAGAAGAAAAGGAACTCTGGACGTCATTAGGACCCAACTGGACTTTTGACTGGTCTGTGTGTGTATGTGCTGTGTCAATCTTGCAGTGGCCCATGTTGATGTATGGTAACAAAACCCCCCTTTCCCCCCCTTTTTACCAGTTCACACCTCAATGTATCTGTTCCTCCATATTCACCGGTCTTCCTGGATGGATGGGAGCCTCGTGGCTATGACTCATCTGGTCGGCCTTTGGAGGATCCCATAGAGTCGCAGCACAAACAGGATCAGGCTCTCAGGGAGAGGGAGGCACACACCGCACAGGTCCAAGCTCATCAAACAGTAGAAGCAGCTCATAACGGCACAGAAGAAGAGTAAGTGTGGAGATATTGGACAAAAGTGATATAAAACAAGGTATAATTACCAGTATATAAAACCAATCAGAATCGGCAGTATACAGCCTAGTACAATTATGATGACAATTACTGATTGTTCAATTAATCAAATATTGTCGTATATCTTTTAAATTATATTTCCATTTCAGAGACGGAAATTGGCTTCCACCAGAAGGCGAAAGACATTACTGCTGCAGTTATGACTTTGTGGCCAGAAACAGCAGTGAACTCTCTGTGCTACAAGGAGAAACACTGGAGGTAAAACACACACGATTGCAATCATAGGTGGAGAAAGAAGTTTGACCGAACAAAAATGTAAACACAACAACAACATTTGCTTTCACTTCAATGTTTCTTTAATTAAAGATTTAGGAGTACTTCTAAGCACGCAAGAGTGTTGTTGACAAATGTGTTGAAGTCCGTGTAAATGAGCTTTAAGCATATCAACAACATGCTCCGTCAAAATGTGCAAGGTGTGAGACGTTGTGTTGATTTAAAAAAAACTGCAGATTGTAAAGTGGCCTTTTATTGTGACGAGCCCAAGGCACACCTGTGTAATAATCATACTGGGTAATCAGCATGTTGACGTGCCACACCTGTCAGGGAGCTGGATCAACACACACACAAAAATTTAAAGGGATAGTTCAACATTTTGCCAAATTGGCCCATTGCCATAATCCCTATATTTTTTCGAGTAGGTTTGTTACCTTTAATTGTTGGTGCAAGCTATTTTTAGAACGGCGGAGCAGAGCTGTAAGCTGCTCAAAGCTATGGAATTTCTTGGTTTCCCTCATCAAACACATCAAATACACAATCCAACAACTCTAAAACGGTCTCGTGGACAAGTTGTGACCTGAACATTCACCACGCTATGAGATAATAACGGAACGCTATGAGTTGTCTTCGAGGTAAATTCATGCAAAACCACTGATACGCGCTCCTGTCGGGGGGCGGTTTTTCTGCAAGCAGTCTCTGAACTTACCTTAAAAACAACTCCGTCTCATAACGTTCCGTAAAGGTAACAATTACTGCTAAGACTAGGGATTATGGCAATGGGCCAATTTGCCAAAATGTTGAACTATCCCTTTGAGAGTAATATCCCTCCCCTGTGTGCATAACAAAAAAACTCTTTATTTAAACTTATGAAAACAATATCATGCAAACGAATGGGATAAGTCATAAAACAGCTCATTTGCAAGGCATATTTCCTCAGGTAATTGAGTCGTCAAAGCGATGGTGGAAGTGTCGGAATCGCTTCGACCAGATAGGATTTGTTCCCTTCAACATCCTGGAGCCTCTATCTGCTCTCAACAACACAGGGAGGGCCAGCCCAGTGATGCGCACAGAGTCAAAGGTATCAGTATAGACACAACTGCAACACAGGCAGACACACACACAGTTGTTGTTGTTGTGTGTCAGTGCATATGGCAGGATGTAATTCTCTCCTACTCCACAGAGGATCCCTCTTTCCCCTCCGGCAAGGAGCTTCTCATACTACACTCCATCCAGCCCTGATGGGACCAGTCCTACTGCTACCAGCTCCCCACTGCGACCTCAAAGCATGATCTTACCCTCTACAGCACTGGGGGAGGACAGTGACCGAGGTAACTACATGTAAAAAAAAAAAAAAAAAAAAAAAAAAAAAAAAAAAAAAGGGGGGGGGGGGGGGGGTTCACAATAACCATTTTACAGCAGCAGCACTAATTTTCATCTCTCATTTGAGAGTCAACTAATACTGTATGGTTATGTCTCCAGTGAACAGAGAGTTATTTTAAGAAGATCTCCACATCATGTGCAGGATAAAACTGCCATATCAAAAACATCTAGTTGATGGTTTGGTTAAAATGATTCACTTACATACAAGTGCTTTTGTTGTCACTTTAAAAACATTTGAACATATACGTAGAGAGCATTAGACAACAACCCAGCAGGTTGAGCACTCATTTTGAGATAAAGGATGATGATGCTTTGACTCACCACATTGTATAAGGGGCTGCATAATATGACTATGCTGGTCTGCATGTGTATACCAATGGAGTTATGTGTTTTGTGCAGTCCTGATAATGAATGATGAGCTTCTTCAGCGGCTAGCCGAGAAAAGAGGCTCGGTTCGTCCGCTGGTGATTCCACGCACGCCTGATGTTGCTACTCCCCTGAACTACCACTCACCACCTGCTGAGGTGGAGGCCTGGCTCACCACCAAGGGATTCAGTCCAGAGTGAGTGTCCGGCACTAGATGTATCTTTGATTTCAAATACCTCATTCAGCACAAGGCTAGTTTTTAAGAAACCCAACCTTTTCCACTCATAACTACACATCTTGGTTCTATAAGTAATATCACGTCCTGGACGTCCAACATGTCCAACAAAGATTATGCTCTAAAAAACGGTCAAATTCATGTGCTTTAATATCTGAGGGTACACGAAATGAAAATGATTCTGGGGCACTTGAATGCTGTTATGTTAAAATTCATGCTCACAGCCTATAAAGCACAATGAAAGCATCATTCTAAAATGTCACGTCAGTGTTTGTGTATTGCAGATTTACTATGAACTTGGAACTGACCACAAACAGTGGGCTGGGATTACATTTAGGAACAATATCATTAAGTGAAACAAGAAAATAAAGATGTGAATTTTTAATTTTTTGACAATGGAAAAGTGACGATAAAAGAGCATTGATTTTGTTTCTGTTTTCTCCTCTGTAGGACAATTGAGAGACTGGGCATTTTAACTGGAGCGCAGCTATTTTCCCTGAATAAGGAGGAGCTCCGTGCTGTATCACAAGAGGAAGGCGCAAGAGTTTACAGCCAGATCATGGTGCAAAAGGCTCTTCTCGAGGTTTGTCCTGTTACCCTACAGTATGCACTCTGTAAGCGTGAGTACGCGTGTGTGGTTATGTCTGGGTCCATGCGTCCTGACTACTTGGCCAATTGTTTGCTCGGCCTTGGCCTTATGCACAGACTTATGTCATCGGAAATGGGAAAATTATCATTGACCTACATCCACTAAGATTGTTCAGCATTCTATTTGCAAGTTCACAATGCACAATAGCTGCCAGATACCTTTATAGGTGAATGGTTGCAGTAGGTGTATTTTTTGCTTGTTTTTTTTACGACTTTTTTCTGTTTGAAAACATGACTATAGAACTAGATTTTAATATATACAATATCAGCTATTTTTGGGTCCTGCAAAGACACAACGTTTCCTCCAAATCTGATTCTTAACAAATCTTTTGTCGTCTTCAGGATGTACACAAAGCCACAGAATTGGAGACGGTGATGGAGAAGCAAAAGCTGAAGATTGGCCTGAAATCAGAGAGTGATGAAGTCTGACTGAGTTTTCTACAGATGTGGCATCAAAGATGAATGGACATAGTGTAGCGTACACAGCTGGGGCCACTGAGGAAAACAGGATAAGAAGCTTATTTTTTGAATGGTGTATGCATCTCTTCTGTGCAGCTAAAGCAAACTGACTCTCTTATTATTAATATTCTTATATTATATCAACCTCGACACAGTTTACTGTAGTTATTCTTTGTATTTTTCATCAGATTTTTCCACTTTTGAAATATTTCTGCTGTCCTTCATTCAGGTTATGTTGAAAATGAATGAAGTAAACTCAAATGCTATACTATAAACATAATACTATAATGGACTGGAGCTGCTTTTCAGAGCTACAATAAAAAAGAAAAAAAAATGAAATGGAAATGTACATTATGATAAAAATGTTTACATCTACAAAAACAGTCAGCTGTCTGGTTGATTCATAGTTTGGCACATCTGTTGTTAAGGCAATATTGCTCATTAGCTGTTGTTTTAGACCAAATAGACAATACAGTTTTAGTCATGGTTTTATATGAGAATGTACAACACACATAGCTGTGGATGTATCAGCTTGAATGTAGCACACAAGGTTAAAGGTGTAGGTTTTGGTATTTCTTCATTAGCATAAACAGCTGTTTATGTACCAGTCATGTGAGGAGCTGCAGTTACTGTTTCATTAATAAGACAAACAAGTGATAACATGCCCTCTGAGCAGCGCTACCTTTTCAGGACAGACTGGATGCCACAGTGACTCAACATCAGAACTTCAAGAAGAAAAGATGGGAAGGAAATATAAGCCAAGCAACAGCTAATGTAATATATCACATATAACAAATAAAATTAGAATCAGCTTTGCACTGATATGACGGCAAGTGCAGGTGAACCATCAACATGGCGCGAAGTATAGTGCATGGCAACAGAAAACATGAGTTCATTTCTACCAATAACATTAACCAGAGGTCAAAGGGTCTAGTGTAAATAGTTATTATTATTAGACTTATTCACATTTCATTCACATTATCATAATTTTAAATAGAGACAGCATTACTTAATTTCAGTTTCAAAAAAATACTTGAGTGAACAGTTCATAGTGGAATAATAAAACTTTAAGTATCTGAGGGCAAGATTCAAGTAAGTAATTAACTTTTTTCCACTGAAGTCTTCTTTTAAGTATTGCATAATGTTCCTCAATACTTTGTTAAATTGTAATTAAAACGAAAACATTTACCTAATTATTCTATTCTTTGACATAAGGCTTTAATTGCTAACGTATTACCACTAATGTTTTCTGAATGAAGACTGCAAGCTCTTGAAAAATCAGTTTTCTTTTGTGTATACTGTAAGACTGCAGAATCAGTGCATGATCATCATATAGCAGAGCAGCTGGTGGTTTAAGTGATCTATCTTTCATTGGTTGTTAATACTCGAATTTGCTTTCATCTACCTCAAAGAAACATGTCACTTAATTTAGACTATTCCAATATGATATTAGACACAATAAAAAATAAAAACAAACAACTGTTAACCATTGGTTAGAGAGACTACAGGTGCTTTAAGCCCCATGCAGTTGAAATGTTTCAACTCATAATTCAGCACTGAAAACGTGACTGCTATAAATTCAAATGTGTGTGGTTGCTAATGTAGCTTGAATCATAAGTGCACTTACTGAGGTATATTTTTTGGTAGGAACACATAACATTTCCATATTTTTTGATCATTGTGGTCACACAGACAGAAGAGATGCATCTCTGAGCAGCAGGAGAAGAGGTAGCAAAACTGATTCTCACTGCATTCAACTCTCAGCGTCTTCACACTTCACAGGTGAGGCTCTGGTCGCAGCAGTCCCAGCTCAGGAGCTCTTGTCTCTTGAACCACAGCTGAATCTCCCTTTGAGCCCCCTCCAGCGAATCACTGGCATGGACCACATTCCTTCAAATGACCAACACACATCTTTAGACTAAGAAAAAATATATAGTGCAAGCAATTGCACAAGATGCAATATCTGGAAAGTGTAATTTAAATGAGGTTTTTGATCAATCCAGAAATTAGTTAGGTTAAAGTGCAGCAGACTACCTGCTGACATGGATGCTGAAATCTCCTCTGACTGTGCCGGCCCGGGCCTCAGCTGGGTTAGTGTGTCCCACCATGGTGCGTGATGTGTGAACGACATTGTGGCCTTCCCACACCTGAATAAAAACCGACACATGCAAGAAGATGGAATATAATGCAAGCTACTGGATATGAATTATGCTCTTGCTAACCAATATATTTGGGTTATTATAATTAACTAAAACTAAATTAAATTAGTAAACTGAAATTAAATGAAAATTACAGGTTTCTTAGAGATGCCTGAAGTTGCAGGAAGAAAACGCCACAGCTCAACATAGGTTATGCTCGCAGGTGGATAGAGTGAATAATGTGATACGGACTGATGGGAACAGAATGGGATGCAACTAAAAGTGAAGTACCACAATTTTGGAAGTTCATCTTCAGAGATCTTACAGATGCTTTCTCCTACTACCTGAAAAACTTCCTCTTCTCTACTCTTCCTTAAAAATAAAAACTAAAGTAAAACTGCTTAATGACTTGTTGGACTGACTAAAACTAAACAGAAATAAAAAAGCAAACTGAAAAGTTGGATATGAATAAAAACTAATGAAAATGTGTAAACTATAATAACCTTGCACAACTACAGATGATGCATAGTGAAAGGAGCCCTCACCATGGCAACGACAGGTCCTGAGGTCATGTAATGTAGCAGACTGGGGTAGAAGGGCTTTGTCCTGAGTTCACAATAGTGCTGAGACAGGAGCTCGTCAGACACCTTCACAACAGAGACATGGACAGGTAAATAAACTGATGCCCCATAAACATAACAACATTGTAGGATTATGTACAGTTTGAGGACTTTATACCTGCAGCATCTTCAGACCAACCAGTTTGAAACCCCGCTGCTCAAACCGCTGGATTATTTGTCCAACGAGACGTCGTTGAACTCCATCTGGCTTCACAGCGATCAGAGTCCGCTCCCTGACATCTGGAGGAGACAGACAGACGGACATACCATCAGCGCCACAACACTACAACACTGATCAGGAGGACTGACACTGCAAATATCTGCGACTGTCACTGCAGCAGCAATAACGCGCACGAGCTAATGAACGGCCGCGTGCGACCAATTCAACATGCACGTGACCTGCAAGGAGAGGAGAGGTATCGGTCCGGACGGTGCAGACTGAGGTCCAGTCCGTGTTATTTCGCCGAAACATCGTCGGTACCGGAGGCCGCTCAGGTTTCGGCCCTGTTCCGCACAGGTCAGTGTGTCTCCATCACCACCAGCTTCTGTCCCTCTAACCTACTTCCAGTTCATGACCCCAGGACTTGAGCAAACGAATGTTTTTGCAACTGGCCCTGTTAAGTCTAGAACAAATAAAGTTTGCGCCGCAGAAGTGAAGTCGAGGACGAAGCCAAAAATGTCAAGTAGCCTAGGTCTAATAATATATGTTGGCTACAGAAAAAAAGGAGCAGAAGAGAAAAAGAAAGAAAATAATGACATTCTCATACAATTAGCCTACTTTTTTCTTTCTTTTACATGTTTTGGGTCCTGGAGAAGTAGGCTAAGTCCTTTCCCTTGCGCTCGTTGAAAAGAAAACGTTGTATGAGAGACAAAAAATATATAAAAGAGAAAATTCGATTGACTTATTGACTATTAGATTTAGTGACTTACCCGATGTGCTCTTGTGCCCAGCAGATCTGCGTCCGTCCAGCAGCGCAGAGGGAAACCCAGACACCAGACTTTTAGCGGTTTCTTGATTTCTTGGGTAAAACGGTTGGATAATCCTCTTAAAAATGCACCTTTGCAGCAGGATCATGTTTGAGGTTGTGTTCTGTCAGCCTGAGGAGAGAGAATAAGTCAGCCCCCCCACCTCAATCAAAACTCACGAGCCATCCCCTCTATCTGTCACTCACTGATTTAACTCCAGTGATGCCAGTTTTTCCAGTGTTGACTTGTTGACCATAAACACCGTATCATTGATCCACTACCTAAGTTCAACTAAATAGTTTTCAGAATATGATTGAAGACATCAAAACATTAAAACCCAATAGTCACTTCAGAGCTGATCATGGTACCACGGATTTATTAGGGATGTCTCTGCTGTTAAATGCAGAGTTGGTGCACTTAGACAAAAACAAACAAGATGGGTCAATGTGTCCTAACTTGACTATTTGTTCACAACACAACACTGTCTTCATAAACAGTGGTAGATTTCCTCTGACATACAACAGCATGAATATGACAACGAGATCAAGACAGTTATAGGCTATTGATAGGCCTATCTTCAATGCACGTTCACTCAACACTGATTTAGAGCCTAATCTCACACAATTATAATGTATTCTTCCATAAAGACATAACTGCTTGAATATATTTAGCATCAAGACCAGTTTTCATGCCAGAAATAAGCTAATTAAATTAAGAGATTCCAGCAGTAAAGTTCATGAGTTCTGTTTCCCTGTAGACTACGCTGAGTCACATGAAACTCCTATTTTCTAATATTCAGCATGTAAAGATAACATCATAACTGTACTAAAATGTGTCTTTGATGTTTAAGACAGAAACTGAGAACAGCATTGAAAATGTGTAAACGTTGTAAAGGGGTGGACTGACGGGCAGCAGACTGAAGCTGAAGCGTTAGTGAAGTGTCATTACACTGCTGTTACTTGTGAGTGTTGTGCCCTCACACGACTTTCTCTGCATGTGATGTGTCACATGCCGCACATCAGGACCACTGTCTGTTGATGGCCCAAGTCTGTCAAGGCCTTAAGCCAGTGGTTCCCAACCGTTTTTGGCTCGTGATCCCATTTTGACATCATCATCATGTGCAGTCACGTGATCGTGGCCGTCAATCAAGATGCGCCAGAAAAGACATTTTTATATGCTACATTTCATTTTAACTCGATTTACCGGTATATTTGAAAAAGTGAAAGTATAGAATACATATTGTTTAAGACTGTGCTGTGTTTTAAATTATCATTTTAAAAAGAATAATTAGTTGAACTTTTTTTTTATAGCAATAACTAGACATTTCAGGTGACCCCACATGGGGTCCTGACCCCAAGGTTGAAAAACAAAAAATTGAATCTGCTCAGCTTTATCCATTATCCCTGTAGAGACCTGGGCCAACAATCAGATTATTCAGCTCTTTCAGTTGGTGAGCATATGTTTTTAAAGGGACTTTTTAAGATACCAATGACTAGTGTGATGCAACCAAGTATAAATATATCAAACAGCCAGATTTCTTAATACAACCATTATTTTTCACAAACTGTATTGTAACACAGAGCGATAAAATCACAAATTTACCAATTTCTAAAAAAGCACTTTATTTAATCAAGCAGGTTTTTCTCATTTTCAGAATGGAATGATATGAAAGTTGAGAGTCCGTCTCCTTTGGAGATGAAAAAAATTGAAGGCAAAATGAATAAAAGCAGACATTTTAAAAACTCAAAATGAGTTGAAAGTGCTCAGTCCCAGCCCAGCTGTTTTCGCAGAGGCTTGGGAAAGAAGGCCTGGCTCAGACTGCTCCAGGTCTGGGCTAAAGCCAACTGCAGACCAGGTTTACATTTCTTGCCAAGTTATCATTGGCAATACATAAGGAGGGCACTGCTTTTTAAAAAAAAAATAATAATGCGCCAACCTTCTACAGTAGAAATCAAAAACATCAGCAGCATCCTCATCCTCCAAGTACTCAACCATACAAAAGTGTATTCTTCCTTCCCATCACTTTGAACAGGTGGAGCGAAGCCGAGTCGGAGAGGGAGTGTTGGGCAAAGTGGTCAGCACAGGCAATCCTTGAAGATCAGAGTTGGTGTGTGGAGTGGTTCAAGCAGTCATTGTGCTATAGCTTTATGGTGCCAGTGGGCAGGCTACTATTACAGAGTCTATAGTAGCGAAGGTCATTGACCAACCGCTGCACACTCTGAGTGAACGAAGGCAGGTCCTAAAGGAAAGAGGGAAAAGGTGAACAATGATATTAGATTATTGAGAAAATGTGGGTTAGCAATGCTTTGCATGGGAGACAAAAACAGGCAAACGTCAGTATGTACTGTGTAATGTAATGTTTGAAATCATTTTATAAATACAGGGAGAAGACTACAACATGGAGTTTGATGTAGAGTATCCGTAATTTCTGATTCTGTAAATTCTGAATAGGGGGGAGGTCAATGGCATATAATAAAAACAATGAATATTGGATAAATTGGGCATGTGATACTCAATTATCTGCAGGGTTACCCATAGTTATTAGAACCAATGTGAAGGATTTGGAGCCATCTAATGGTGAGATTGTAAACTGCAACTGAGAGAGTAACCCCTAGGGAATATGTCACAAAATGTCATGCTTACCTGTTCAAGCTTGAAGTTACGTGCAAGAACAGCTCGCTGGCTGGTGTCCACACCCTGGCAGCCATTGAGGAACTCTGGCATGAAGGCCGAGTAGAAGGCATCAAAGTCGACGGAGGCCATGTTGTAAATAGCAAGTGTGATTTCCTCCTGAAGAAGGTCGTGGCTTTTGTGGAGAAGAACTTGCAGCAGCACATTTATGAAGTGGAAGAGCATCGAGGTCCGGAAAAGTTTCTGAGGCACAAGAAAAACTAGAGTTAGATCTTCATTTGTGACATTTGTGATTCATGCGGTTACTGCGCCCATAACCCTCGACATCAAGATCTATTCAGTCGATTCTTGAGTCGTGGTTAATGTTTGTACCCAATCTGACGAAATGCTGTCAACGCACGACTCAGATATCATGTCCACAAGAACGGGACAGACAAACAGAAAACATAACGTTTGTGGCTCTCGAGTCTGTAGATGCGCCGTCAATACTCAGTGCAGCTCACATCCAACCATCCTGGGTGTATGAAGGGACACACGTCTTACCTGCAAGTTATTTCTGACACATTTTGCAAGAAGTATCAGTTTCATTCTGACTGTGGTGTTTGTGATCTTACACAGGACAGACGGATGGACTGTTGCTTTAACTACAGCGGATCACCTTTGTTATGACCACTGTTGTATGTGAGCTTGTGAGTATTTGTGTTTATCCCAAGAAATCGGTTTTGTTAATTTGGACATGCTTATTTCTTTTTTTTTTGCCAAAATGAGCTGAAATGACCAAAAGATAAAAGGACAACTACTTATTGTATAGAGGTAACCGTAAAACATACTAAAATTAGGAATACAGGGATACAGATATGACATCTCAACTTACTCTGTGATACAACTTGTGCTTGCTGTTGAGTGATTCCAAATAGGAGAGATTCTGCTTGAAGATGTGGATGTCAGGCTGCAGGAACGACTGTCCAAACGCCTGGGAAAGATATTTCAGATAAAATCAGGGGACGAACTGTAACTTAATTCAACAATAATTTATATACTATATACGGTATATTTAGTTATGAAAACATTAACGTCATACTTATCAAGGATTCACTAGACCTAGTCTAAAATCAGAACTCAGGTATATGCAGACAACTGTAGGCATGTGCCTCACCCACCTGCATGGCAGCTGTGAACTGGGCTTCATTTTCCATGGTCTCTTCACCAGCTCCTCTTTGGACACTTGTTAAGACTGAAGTTTTAAAGAAGTACCTCCAGTTTTGGTGAAGTATTTGGTATAGCAACTCAAACATCTCTGCCTTGACATCCGGGGAGGACCGCTATCAAACACAAGCACATATACCATCAAAAACTGTCATTAATGAGTGAGTATCAAATTATTTACCATATCATATTTTTACTGAGCAGCTATTAATTTTTTTATTTTTCAGTAACACTGTTAGGTTTTCCATAATATCCCAATTTTATTTAAAGCTTTACAGAAATGGCCGTTTGTCCCGTCTGTCGCGCCGAGTTGTGCCGAGCTGCAACACGACTTTACCCGAGTGAGGAACGCGGATTTGATTGGTCGTTACTGAGCGGGCGGGATATTCAAAGCTTGGGGCGAGTCCGAGCTCCGTGTGTGTGTGTGCGTGTTTCAGACGTTTGAATGACAGACGACAGATCCAATATCAGTGGCTTTTGAATCGTGAGCAGGCTGACGTATAATCCGAGCGCCTGCATTGTCCAATGCGGAAAAAAAAAAATACAACACTTTCATCCCGGATTTACTCAAAAATAGAATTTTGCTCAAAGTTTGGCCTACAAGGTCTGTTAAATGAGTTTTTACATTTATTTTATGACCCAGAGTGGGCTAAACTTCAGTTTTCTTTTCTGTACACCTTTAAGGGTAGAATTTTGGAAAGGTTTTCTATATGAGAAATGATACCACATGCAAATTTCAGGTGCTAGCAGGCTGATGAATCCAGATGGAAACCTTTAAAAAAAAAAAGAAGAAACTTTGGACAAGTGATCACCAACTGACCTCTGCCACCACCGGATAAACCTGCTCCATGCACAGAGAGAGGATGCTGGGTAGGAAGGGCTTGAAAGCTTGACCTGGCTCTTGCACCACCACCTGCAGGATTTTCAGGAACTTCTGTACCACTCTACACCCTGCACTGCCTTCTTGCAAAATACTGGCTGCCAGCTGTTCCCTGGAGTACAAGCAAGTGACATCAGATTAATTAGCGTTAGGAGTGATGGCAGCATTTTCAGTGTATGCCCGCATGCCATATCATTCCTAAGATGACACACTACAGTATAAAGCATCTTATTAACCTGGTGAACATGCTGAGGAAAGTGTGAATGATCTGTCCTGTGAAGGCGACACCCATCTGGACTCGCAACGCCTGAAACAGCGTCAAGAAGAAGGCCAGCATCTCATCGGTCACGTCTGGGAAGAGAGGTGACAATTAAAAAAGCTGGTCAGTCAGACGACCCTTTGGTCTTCAGGATTCCTTTTCCAGCGCATTAATAACAATTATATGTATTCTATTTAAAAATACATAGGATGTTGATCAGGACTTGAAATCTTTGATGTGCTTGCTGTACAAGTGAAAAGCTATCAGCAGCTGGCTACAGTAAAGGAATAAAGTGATAAACAGTACAAGGACCATGTCAACACAAGAAGTTTGTGCACTTGACAGATGTAGTAGAAGAAGAAGTCCAACTGTGGATAAGACACTGACCTGGCTGCTGAATAAACACCGGGAAAAGGCTGAGGGACACTTGGACAGACTCCTGAAGACTCTGGTAACAGATCTGCCGTGACTTTGTGGATTCACCAGAGATGCTGTCCACTATGTCTCTGAGCACGGGCAAGGTCTGCTGTATCACTGCTTTCACTGGAAGAGATGACACCATGTTAGGATGAGTAGACCAGGACTAATATCATAGAAAACTAAAGAAATAAAGAAATACTGACTTTCGCCCAGAGCTGGTTGCCGTGGAGTTATGTTCACAGTTCCTCTTAAAATACGATATTCTCGTGTGAGGGCTGCCAATAAGCTGGCATGGTTACTGGAGCGTGTTTGCCACTGCTGCTCACTCTCTGGTAAATTCGGCCATGGAAGCAGTAGCATGTTGGATAAAGCCCTACACACCAACATGTGAGCCTACATGAGGAAACACACGCACACACATGAATGAATTCAGGTGCTGAGGAAATTTCATGACTGATCAGAAAAATCAAGAAGGAGACATCATTGAATATATGCAAAATTTAAAGGAATAGTTCACCCCAGAATGAAATTTCACTCATTATTTACTCACCCTCATGTCGACTAAGGGCTGGGAGAAGTTTCAGAGTCCTCCGTGGCTTCTTTGAGTTACAGGGGGTCTCGGCGTAGCAGTGCATGCCTATATACAGTTGCAAATGGACACCAGCGGTCTTCGTCACAAAAAAAAAACACACCAAAAAACATCCAAATAGACACCAAGGACAATTTTCAATACAAGACAGACTTGTGATTTGGACAAACAAGCTAAATATGGACTTTTTTTTTTTCAGGCAGCATGGAGGTATTTGGATGTTTTTTGGTGTGTTTTTTGGTGTGTTTTTTTGTGACGAAGACCGCCAGTGTCCATTTGCAACCGTTACATGGACATGCACTGCTACGCCGAGACCCCCTGTAACTCAGAGAAGCCACAGATAACTCTGAAACTGCTCCCAGCCCTTAGTCGACATGAGGGTGAGTAGATAATGAGTGAAATTTCATTTTGGGGTGAACTATTCTTTTAAAAGAAGAAGTGTTTACCTCTGGTGCAAGTCTGCGGGTGCGATTCTCCGTCGTAATGAGGTTGAAGATGTTCTGAACAGCTGGCAATGTGACCAAGAACACAGGTCGCACAGTAGATGTGATGGAAACCATCAGATGACACGCTGACAGCATCAATTTATCGGGTACCTATAGATGAAAACAGAATAAAAGCATTTGAACCATTATTTATATGGCACATGAGATGGTTACAATATTTTCATTTACCAAAATAAGATATTCAGATTTGAGAGTGTGTATGTGTGTGTTCACTGGGTCTGTGAACCTGAAATCCACTTGTGAGTGTATAAATAGGAAATGACTGAAACTACTGATAGTTGACTTTGTAGACTAGCTTCCATGTGTGTAACGAAAGCGATATATAGATAGAGAGCCTACCTTGGCTGTGATGAGTGGACTACTGGCATCTATTGCAGATGTGATGAGGTTGATGAACTGGCTCTGGTTCTGACCGTGCACTTCACTGTAGAACTGTGCCAGCCAATGAGAGTAGGCTTGCAAAGCAGCAAGGGCCTGTGCATGTCTGCAACGAAGAACAGCACAAAGATACACAACAACATGGTGAGATGGACATAGTTGCTTCTTCCTCATAAGATCTTACACCAATTTACATGACTTGTCAAGCATTTTCAATATTGATGTTAATGTTTATTTTAATTCTGTTGAAATTCTAAGAATGCCATTTAGATTGGTCTGCATTTCTAACAAGTCAGCCCCAGGACTAACAATTATTCTGTAACTTCATTATGCAAATGTTGATGAACAGGGGGAAACTTAACCAGCATTGTGCAAACAGCCACAAGAGCTTCTCAGTGGCTTTTTATTGATGCTGTGAAGAGTTATTGTCTAAATTCACACAGACTTTGCAAGTGTTCACACGCTCAGTTCCTCTAACTGTTGTTGGTGACACCACGTTCAATAGAAGAACAGCAAATTTCAATCGGTTGTAATAAAGCAGTCACATGTGAAGAGTTGGTTAGTTTTCTTTTAAAGGGCCCATATTGCGCAAAATCCACTTTATACTGGTTTTGTAGCGGTTAGATGTGTTTCCGTGGCCTTTCTGACACCTTGATTGATTGCTTCACTTTTTTGAGATCCTGTGGCCAAATGGGTCGTTGGAAGTGTAGCTCCTCTTGACATTAAGAGGCAGCTGACGCACAGTGACTCCACCATGAACATTTATTTTTCCTCCCTTCATCCTAACCTCGCAAAAGACAGTGACTGACAGTGACCATCTGGAGAAAAACCACGCCAATATTTAAGTTGCACTTGTTTTTTATTTGATAGAGTAACTTTCTCAAGCTTAAGTCCTCATCACCTGGAATGAAAGTAACATTTATATTTTTTCAGATAAGACGACAGTCTGATAAACTAGCCTATTGGATTTTTTTTAAAGGTGTACAGAAAAGAAAACTGAATTTGAGCCCACTCTGGGTCATAAAATTAGTGTAAAAACTCATCTAAGAGATGATGTAGGCCAAACTTGTTTTTATTTTTGATAAATCCGAGTAACTTTCTAGCTGGACAATAGGAGTCTCTTCATTCAAAAGTTTCTCCTCCGTCCAGTAAAATGCACACACACACGGAACGTTTATATTTTTTCAGATAAGACGACAGTCTCATAAACTAGCGTATTTGATTTTTTTTAATTGAACAATTATTTGAATGAATGATCATTCATTCGATCATTGCCCACCCCTATTTCCAATGTCAACATTAGCACGTTTATCACGCTGCTCTGAGATACATAACAGGCTCAGCCTTTAGAACCCACCATTGCATTTTATACACACTTACAGGATTTTCTCCCCTTAATACTCGAAGGTTATTGCACTGGTACACCTTAATTTACAAAGCTATTTTAGGTAAGCTGCCGCACTACATCTGTTCTAAGTTTATTGCGGTCCAGTTGACACACAATCTTAGAGCCAACAGTTGGCTGCGATTTAAGGTCCTCCATATGAGGACCGAGTTAGAGATGATGACCCTCTCTCACTTTGGGCCATGATCGTGGAATGACCTACAAGCCAGGATGAGATTGGGCTCTCTCATCCCTCTTTCTGGCTTCAAACACACAATCTCAGAACTATTAGTCACCAGCTGCACCTGTGACAATTAATTTAATTCTGGAATTGTGCTGCCTTTTTTTGATGTACTTCTTGACCAGGACATCCTTGAAAAAGAGATTGTTAAAGGTTGACTATGTAGGATTACCAGAACAATAACAGAACGTTAGACCGTTGCTAGGTAAAACGGGCCGTTGCTAGGGACTCCGTTCTGATCAGAGGACAGCAGAGGAGGAGAACTATGCAGGATTTACTTTATATTTTATTTTTTACTGTCATTTAACAGCATAATAAATGAGTTGTAGCTTGTTACAGGGAGAGTGGAGGCTCTCTGCCTTCCACACCGCTGCTGGAAACCAAACCTGCGCTCAGAGCCTCCGCTGCCACTGCTCTCGTCAAGTTGAAAAAAAAAAGCTCCGTGGCACCGGGAGTCGGCGACAGTAAACGTGTTTATGACAGATTAGACTACACAAATATACCCGTCCTAACATGTATATGATAATCCATTGATCCACCGATTGATTATTAAAAAGCCTTCGTTGAAAACAGACGCATATACGGCCGGGAGGAGGCAGGAAAACAGCTGATTAGTGAGCCACGTGTCGGCTACAGGCAGGTAGGAATGTAAACAGAAAGTTGACAAAAAGTCATTGTCGAGCCCGTCAAAAAATGTTAAAAATATAATTTCAGACTAAAAAAAATTTTTTTATGGAGAAGCAATACTTTCATTCTGTACACCTCAAAACGCTCAGTGGATGTATTATTTTTTTAAAAATATTGCTTTTAATAAATATTCTACATATTCAACCTTTAAATCTCAACGGATCCTTCTTGAATAAATAAAGGTTAAATAAAAAAATTAACATGGTACCGGTAGCGACAACCACACCATCTCCCTGTGACAGGTGTGGAGTGGACGTGGTTTACACATCCTATTTGCATTTCAAGGTGCAAACACAGAAACGGCTTGTTCTCAGCAGAGCTCTGGAGAGCTACTTTTAGATTGCTAAGATTTAGAGCCACAGACTGATTTGGGGGCAATACACTACGATTACAATATGGTTGGACCACTTAGACCAGGGTTCCCCAATTCCAGTCCTCGAGGGCCACTGCCTTGCATGTTTTAGAAGTTTCCTGCTACAACACACCTGATTCAAATGAGTGGCTCGTTATCAGGCCACTGCAGAGCTTGATGACGAGCTGATCATTTGAATCAGGTGTGTTGTAGCAGGAAACATGCAAGGCCGTGGCCCTCGAGGACCGGAATTGGGGAACCCTGACTTAGACCTATGTGAAATGGTTGGAAAACAGCATAACATGGTACCTTAAAACATATGATACTCACACGTCAACGAGATCCGGCTTGAGCACAGAAGGCACAGCAGTCTCGAGGTCGTAAAGGCTCGTCTGGGAGCCATAGCACGTCACTTCAACCAACCTTGAAAAGAGAAAAAAGAGTTTATAATGATGCTTTGCTCTAACTCTTCAATTTAGCAAAAGGAACCACCAACAGAAAAGCTATAGGCCTCTCCTCATTCAACTTCATATTACTACTGACAACAATTAATATAAATTTGAAAAGCAGAGCACACCTCTCCACCACTGCAAGGGCATCAGTGAATCGTGCTGCAAAAACATCCCCGATGAAATGCTCAGCCAAGCGTCCGACAGCCTGAAGGAGGGAGCTGAGGTCCCTGAGAGAACAGTGAAGTCGACGACAGTCGTTTTCTGCAGTGATATTGAGCCTCCGACCTGAAAGATGACCAACCATTCAAACAATTCAATTGATGGAAGTAGCACCATTTCATGTGACTAATCCTAAATGCAAAGACAAAGTGTGAAGCTGAAAAAAGCATTTAAAAAATAAAAAGATAAAGCTTACTTGTGCCAGTGGTGACGATAAACTGTTGCAAACCCATGTATACATCCAAATTCTCCTGAAGCACTGGAAACTGAAGAAGAAGAAGAAAAGACGGATAAGAAAGAGGCTGCCGCAGCCACTGCAACCGACTGGGTACGTGTTTCTAAACATGCACCCACGGCCATGTCAAAATATGGCTATGGGTTTACCTGTTAGCGCATGAACATGACAGACAGAGCAGACATACAAATAAGTAACATGTGACATGAAAAGAAACAAGAAGAAGACATAAACAGGACACAGTATCTTGACCTCAGAAACACAGTGAAAGTTCACAAGTGATCAAAAATACATCATCTGTTTGGAGGAACTGGTTCTTAACGACTTAAGACTTAACGAGTCAATTCTCATAATTGTTCTTAACAGAATTCAGATTCTGTTTTGTGAACCACGGTACAAGTTTAAGCATTCACCCCAGAGCACCTTGCTTCAACAGTGCAAACTAACATCACACATGAGTTCTGATAGCTTGTCTGCAAGTTGTGCTTTTATTTTGGTTCTTGTTTAATGTCTGAATTTAGAGTTTAGTGAAGTCAAAAGTGAAACTTGTGATTCTATATTTCACACATGAGATCTGTTACGTTCACGAAACTTCACACGTTTGTCAAACTGCTGAAGACAAGGGTGCTTCGCTCTACATCTCCCTCAGTGGTATTTAGTGAAAAACATACATTTGTGGTTAGTTTAACATGATAAAGGAATAGTTCACCCCAGAATGAAATTTCACTCATTTACTCACCCTCATGCCGGCTAAGGGCTGGGAGACGTTACAGAGTTATCCGTGGCTTCTCTGAGTTACAGGGGGTCTCGGCGTAGTTGTGCATGTCCGTGTAACAGTTGCAAATGGACACCGGCGGTCTTCGTCACAAAAAAACATCCAAATACCTCCATGCCGCTCGTATGTAATGTCGGTTTTGTATTGAAGCCCCGAAATGCGAAATTGTCCCGAAAAAAATTAAATAAGTCCATATTTCAAATCTCGCGAGACTTGGGCAGACCAGGAAGAGGAGCTTCCACTGCAAAAAAGCTTGAAATATGGACTTATTTAATTTTTTTCGGGACAATTTCGCATTTCGGGGCTTCAATACACGGACATTACATACGAGCAGCATGGAGGTATTTGGGTGTTTTTTGGTGTGTATTTTTGTGACGAAGACCGCCGGTGTCCATTTGCAACCGTTACATGGACATGCACTGCTACGCAGAGACCCCCTGTAACGGAGGACTCTGAAACTTCTCCCAGCCCTTAGTCGACATGAGGGTGAGTAAATAATTAGTGACATATCATTTCGGAGTGAACAATTCTTTAATAGAATAAACCTGTGGTTGCAGTGTATTAGAACTATAATTATAGAAATATAATTATTTATGGTAACACCATTGATTGTGGCTATGTTTGAGTTGCTGATGCACAACCTTAAGACACATCAGATAGCTTATCAAAGCTAAGCGGTATAGTGTAATATTGAAGAGCCCCAGTGTGCAAAAAACGTAAAGACATTTTGAAACTGTAAACGTTTAACATCAACATTTTGTTGTTAGCCCATTGGAATTCTAAATAAAGTTTGGGTTAATTGGGTTAAATGTCAAAACCTGTATCCTCAGTCTATGTCTAGCTGACACCAACAATCATTTCTTACCAAAGTAGAAAAGGCATGGGATGGGAGCAGCTCCATCACCTTGGCAACCACCTCCAGACTCTGACGCAGGTACTTCTGCCACTCGGTCTGTTGCTATAGTTACCAAATAAAAGAGAGCATTTAGACTTTGAACTGAAAGCTATGAACGCCTTAGCACTGAGTGTGTATCTTAATGGGCTGGACATAGTAATAACATAATTAACCTTAGTGGCTACTTGAGATGGGCGGAACATATGAGGCAACACATTGTAAACAAAATACACTGCATGTTCTTACATCATCATCCAGAGTTTCATCATCCAGCTCTTCTAACTGGGCCTGGTTGTATCTGAACTGGATGCGATTCAGGACCTCCCTTAATAGAAGAACTAGGGCATCCTTGTACCTGTTCAAAAATACACGAATATATGTAACAACAACAATTTCATGAAAATCAACACCTAGGACATTTTCATACATCACATCTGTCTATACTGCAAACAACATGTGATCAATTTTCTTTTCTTAGCCACTTACCTATTTAGGACACTATCTCTGTCTGCTAGTCTGCTTTTGATTTTGGTTGTTAGGAAATCCAAAAACACACTCCAGATATCCAAACAGGCAAAGTAGCCTTCATGGGTAGGCTGAAAAGACAATGATAAGCAAGTTAAGAACTGTAGAAACCAGGGCACTTGGATGTACTGCATAAACAAATGTCTTAAAATGATCAAAGTTAAACTTACCTGGTTGAAGGTGTACTTGAATAGCTGGGCAAGAAACTCTACAATTGGAAACTGAGGACTGGACTCGATCCGCCTCAAGTGAACACTGACAAACAGGCGCAGAAAATCTGTGAACTTTTCCAAGTAACTGCAACAGAAACATGACACATTAATAACACAGAACACAGTTCAAGTAAAAGTCAGAACTTACATGATATAGTCCGCACAGGACCACTCATGAGAACAATTCAGTGTGTTATAAAGATTAGGGTTCGGTGAGATGATTAGAGCAGACACATTTTTTCTATGGGGGGACTGAAGAGACAAACACAGGCTGAAAGAATAGGTCAAACAACTCATGTGATAGAGCTGAAGGACATGGCTGTAAGGAGCCAGTGTAGTGTGCAGCAGTGATGAAAACAAAGACAGTTTTGAGAGATGGCCTACTAAGAAATACCACAGTGCAACTTCTGTCAGCACATTAGGCTCAACTGCATCAAAGTTAAACATGATCAGTATGGAAACTACTGCACTACTGTAAAAACACCTGAGCATGACCAAACACCAGTGGCTATACCTCTCATCAAGTTCCTGTAGGCGGCTCTTAACCGTATGAGCATTATTCTCTCGTGTCAGCCTCTGCAGAAGAAAGAAGGTCTGCTGGAACATGCGCAGCAGGTACTCCTCAAAGTCCATCGGCACACAGTTCTTTGATACCAGTTCATTGACACAGGTCATAGCGAGCACACCGAGTCGGGCACGATCCACCTTGTTGCCCTCACTTTGCTGTCCGTTTCGCCCTCCCCCGTTAGATGTCGGTGGCATCTGATTATGCTGTCCATTAGAAGAGTTGGAGGAGATGAAGGATCCCGTCTTGGCTTTTGTGTGAAGGTCACAACCAAAACGTGCAAAATGGAAAATGGAGGCCAGTAGAGTGGGCGTGATGCTTGTGGAGAGCGGGATCCAGCTGAACAGATGGGCCAAACACTCCAAAACGAGACAACAGAGCTGCTGACTCTCACTGTCCAATGCTGCCATGGGCTGGCAGAGCAGCTTTGAATACTGGCTGCCCTGAAACAAACTGCCCAGCAACTCCACTGATAGATTGAAGAGACACAAAATAGTCCGCTCAGTACACAACAAACTACTTGATGAAATGATTGACTGTAGTCAGTGTTAGTAGTGGGGAAAATAAGGATTTAATCTCCTGCTGATTGATTTTTACCCTTGTTTCAAAATAATTCATAACCTTGATGATATAATTTTTTGGATTGTTTTGTTGATATTCAGTCTCTCTCTTCTCTCTCGTCTGTTTCTTGAAGGGGGAGGAAACTTACAAAATCAGCAGGGTATCAAATACTTATTTTCCCCCACTGTACACAAACCTGTTTCATGATTAAAACTGCATTACCATTAAGTTATTACAGTTTTAACTAACTTACCACTTTCCCCTGAGGTCGGTGAGGGAGGTGGGGTGGAAGCTATGACACTGTGCTTGTCCCAATAGGTCTCCAGGATACCTGTAAATTAAGAAGTGACACTCAGCTTATCCACGTGAGCTAAAGAGTTCCCAGCAATACATTTCTTCGGACTGGCAGCCTGACAACTCAAAGTTTTGCCATTAAAAGCTCACAGAGACTGGACTTTGCAAGTCAGACTTAAAGCTCATTGGCTGGTTGAGCTACAGGAGGCTTTAGCTCCTCCGTAGATTGGGCCTCAGTCTTTCACATCCCCTGCAATGTGGCCGGTAATACCGATGTCATAAACACATTTGAAGTCGTTCTCACCTGTCAACAGTCCAAGCACCGTTGGTACCTGCTCCAGCAAAAGTTTACGCAACTCATCCTTCCGAGCGACACTCAGGTCTTCTCGAGGACATGCGAGTTCCTCTGATGTGGTTTTTAACATCACCAATCCCAACTGAGCCAGAGCTGGAGACTGGATCAACTGCAGTTCACAACAGATTGACATTTATTACACACAAAACAGTTGACTGTCATTTAGTATTGATTCAGTTCCTCTTTCAATATTTGTATCTATGTTTATGGAGTGGTTTTTAGTGTATTCCCACATGATAAACGAGCACATGCTGTCCAACATGTTTATTGCATCAAAAGCTATGATTTTATTTCGTTTCAGTCTTCATTTATGTCAAGTATCTGAGAACACATCAACCAGCACTGGGCTACAAATGATGATTAAACTTGCACAAAACAATAATAGCAGAAACAACATCAGCAGGACTTACCTGAAGGGTGTTTGTAAAGAAATCGTGGTAGAACATCGGCCAATCCTGGCGACCAATGTCCACAATGACTTTGCAGAGTTTGTTACGGATGAAATAGGGCACAGATTTGTGCTGAGCAAGCAAGAGTTTGGGAAGACAGCTGCGAATCTCCATCTTGTCCTGCGACGCCACGCCAATCCACATCTTGTTCACCAAGTTCTAAAAGTAAAAAGTAACAATCAGCCATTGAAACTGTGTCTGAAAAAGGAAAAACACACTCAACAACAAACAAAATACTACAATTAAAGCTTGTTTCATACTGCACAGAAACCCCCAACAAGGTCAGATGTAGTTTCACTGTCAACCGCCCGTGAATTCATGGAAACATGAAGATTATGTGGATAAGGATATACTAAGTCTCCTCTTTTCTGGCACAAAGCTGTGGCGTTGGTTTGAATGTGGAAAGTTTCTGCAGTGTAGGAGAAAAACTCCTTATCAGTCACGACCAACTCATTCTGACAAAACCAGATGAGCACTAACTACAGGCAGCGATATTGCTGTGAAATACATTGCACACCAACAACTGTTTTCATTCTGCACTGAGACTGAAGAGACGAGCAATGTGACATAGTCAAAAGCCTCCATGTTCCTTTGTACTGTTTTTCAGCACATTTGTGACAATGACCATGAACAGAATGGCAAACACATCTACTGGCAGTGGGGAAGTCTATTTTGGGGGGTTCCCCCACATTTAAAAAAACAAAAAACCTGCATACACGTGCTTATTTCAGTGCAAAATGGATGTAAGATGTTTTTGTAAGATTAAAGACAGTAAAAGTAAGGTATTAGGGCCACAGGATGTTCAGTCTATTGAGTCAGCTATTGTATTGTATTGTAAAATCAATTAACAGAAACCGACAAATTCTCTTTTTTCTGCATAGTGCCTCATTTTCAAAACATAAAAAAGTTATAGAAGGCCCTAGACCGAGCATCTCCAAACTATTCCACAAATAAAAGGGACGGTGTGGCTGCAGGTTTTTGTTCCAATCAACCAAGAGCACACAGTTTGACTAGTCAACTGTCTGAAGATCAGTTGACTAAATGAGTCAAGTCTAGCGTGCTGCTGCTTGGTTGGAAAGAAAACCTGTAGCCACATCAGCCGTTTGTGGAGTAGTTTGGGGATGCCTGCGGCCTAGACAGTGCAATAAACTGAAAATGTGTATCTTCCAACTACTTACTTCAAATACTGTCAGGCTGTACATCATCACATACTCATTCCGAGTATTGGAAAGGAAGAACAAGCAGTGGCGCCACGCTCCCGTCTGCTGTGCGAAATTATTCAGCAGCTCTTCTGCAGAAAAAAGGAAGTAGGCAGGATCACCGACAAAAGTACATGACACTCTTGTGCTTCACTTGCAGACAGACTGAAAGTAATGCGTCACAACACAGGAAGTATAAAAAGACAGAATATAACACTTCACAGCCCAAATGATTTCAAGACACAAATTCAGTGGCAAATGGTTCAACACCACAGCACATTGCATTTGGGGATTCAGACTTGCTGTGGTGGATATGTGCACACAGACTAGGATATGCCGTTATTCATAGGGAAATACCTTTACATTTTCAATAATTAAGATTCATAGATTAGAGACATTTTTTATATTCAAAAATCTACTTCTGTCAATAAAAGTTGAATTGTATCTATTGCAAACCAGGTTGGTAAAAGAACAAATTTTGTCAATCATGTTCTTACTTCTAAAAGGAGCGGAAGTAGGTATTAAATACTCAAACTTACCTATTTCTCTCTTTCGCTCATTGGTTGTGCAACTGTGGAAGAACTCGGTCATTAGGCTCTCCAGTGCACGCAGGGATGCCTCCTCTGAAGCCTAAAGGTTAATAAAAGGTAAAAATAAATACAAACTGCACATCTTACCCATCCACTGAACCATATGCATAACCCAAAAAGCTGACTGCTGCACTTTTCTCATAACCCACTAGCACTTATGAGAAACCATAAATCATACTAGATCAGTCTCTGTCATTTTAACAGATAAAATTCAGAGTTGAGTATGACTTGCAGTTTACATGCACATCAGATTTTCAAGTGCAGACCAGCCACAATCCTCTGCAAACATCTGTCCATGAGCAATAGGCCAATTCTCGTAATAAAATTACAATGCACTAAAATTGAAATATGTTCTTGCACTACCAAACATATATGAACATTTATTGTGCAAAGTTATTCTGCACAGCCTAATTATTTAAAGAATCTGTGTGAATTTGCACAGTACAACAGGACCTGAAACTGTAGACTACATTTAGAAGTTTGTTCATAATTTAGCACTTACAGGTGTATGCACCATCAAGCTATAAATATATCTGAACATAACATATTCATGCCCACACAGAGCTACAGTTGATCACTGCACATGGATCACTGATGTGCACCATTTATTTTTGCACAGTCTCTTGGAACTAAAGTTCACACAACATGACAACTCTGCAGTCCGACTTGCTGAGATGGTTCTAAATTGATGATTGCATGAGTATTTTAGTCTTGGTCATAGCCGGTTTAAATCAAGCTGACATTAAAACCAAGTCAGTTGTGATGTACCACGTTTTGACAGGTGGAGGAAGTTGGGCCTTGTCTGGCGAAAAAAAAAGGGAAAAAAAGAGAGAGATAGCAGCAAATTGAGACTTTAAAGGGCAGCTCCTGTGGCAGGCGGGTCTAAATTCCTCAAATAAGCCACAACTTGCCGGGGCTTAACACTACTCAAAGCAAATATTCGGTTTTGCAAGATGGGCGTCTTGTTCCGCGAAATGGCTTAACAAGCTGTCACATCCCGTGAAATACCTGGCCTCTCATAAACCGTTATGTGGCTTAATAAAAACATACAACACCATAGTGCACATTAGCACACACTGTTAGCTTATATATGTGAGGAAATTTGAATGCATTACAACCACAAAGTTAAGTCAGCTTCCTGCTCACATACACGAAATCAAAAGCTCCTGCACCACATTAGCCATTAGCAGATAAGACAGGAAGGCAACGTGAACGACTATGTAAATGATACGCATTAAATTATACTCACCATGTTTACAGTTGGCTCAGAAGCTTTCTTCGGTTTTCTTATTCTCGTGTTAATTACAGTAATGAGCCAACATTAGCTTCCGACTGACTAGCCACTCCTGTAGCCGACGTTAGCTGAGGTGTTGCTGGCTAACGGAGCCGCAGAGTGGGCTCATCATGGTCGATACTCCCACACACACATACACACACACGCACAACCACACACAACCAGCTAGCAAAAGGTCGCCGTCGTTGACTGACTCTGCTTTACAATAACGACGTGTAACACGGGCTTTTTTCTTCTTCTTCTTTTCTTCCCCCCACCCTCACATAAAACGCATTTCGCTTACCATGTACACAAGGCTTAATAACATTGAGCCAGCTATCTCCAATCGTTAGCACTATCTTGCATTATCGTTATTATTCACCGTTTACCGTTGGGTTTAAATATAGAAATCTTGCATTGAGTGACATCTAGTAACACTGGCTCCGACTCCGGAGAAATGTGCAACGTTAATTAGCTTTCTATGTCAAGCAAGGCAGGCGCTTTCCGAAGCTACGTTACCCAGCTGCTAACGCTGCAGCGGATGGCTAACTCGTTAGCTGCTCTAGCAGGATGAAGGTATAAGTTTCGTTAGCTTGCTGCTGTCAAGCATAGAGAGGCTCCCAGGCTGTTGTTGGTCACGACAACTACCATCTACCGCTTGGAAATTTTAAAACGACGGGATGTGCACAGCTAAGACATACATCTGACAAATTCGTGACAACACTAAAAAAAACATAATACTATGCGCGCTTGTTCCTGTTATTCTCCCTTTTTTCAATGCTCAGGGCGGCTCAAGATTAGAGCTATAGCTTGTTGGTTACAGGGTGAGCAAATCGCAACTTCCTCTTTTGCTGCAGAAATGAACCAACCCAGTCAGTTTGTGTGTCAAGTGGGCTGCGACAAGAAAACCACCGTCTCCGGTTTTACTTTCAAATTACAGCACTTTTTGAACACACCAAACAAAAACAAAAAAGTTAATGTGTATCATCGTGTTGAAATTGATTTAAAAATAAAGTTATACATGAAAGAAAATCGACGCAGTCCTAAAAACAAAACAAAACTTTTATATACAATACATACTTGTTCGTATTGTGTTTTTTGTTTTAAAAATTTAATTTTTTTTAAATGTTTGAAATAAATAATTTAATTTATTCATTCATTCACATACAAAATGGTAACATACAGAAACATGGTTGGCTTACAGTAATAACTTGATATTCACGGAAAAAAGATGAGATAAAGGCAAAAGAATGGGGCAGGGGGCAGCATGAAAGCATTTCCCTCTCAAATAAAATATTTGATGCCTATTTGATTTCCTCCTTGGAAGCACGTGTACACTACTTTACCTCAAAACTGGTGTATCATCTGCAGTACATTGCACACAACATCAGTCTATTTCTTTCCACCTCAAACTGAAACACACATACAATAAATTGCCTTATTTATACTATTTATAATAAGTCATATATTACCCAAATTACAGTGACAAATTAATTAATTGTCCAGCACACGGTGAAAGCTAAAGAGCAATTTATAACCCATACATAGATTTGAGCAGTTACTTTTCAAGAAAGTTAAAAACTAGGCATTATTGAGATGACATAATTAAAAGGCTATGGTTAAAAACAAACAGCTATTTGGAAAATCATTCAGACCAGAAGCAAACAAATTCATGCACATAATATGCAGAGGTAACAACGTAATTCCATCAAAGGATGTGTTGGGATACTGCTGCTCCCTAATATTGCAATGGACCCCATGAGCTTTTGATTAAAATAGTGAAAATAAACTCCAATCTATCATTTAGCAGTACCCTTCATCCTCTTGTGAAAGTAATTAACAAGTATAGAGTCTTTGATTATCTATTCAAACAGTAAGTTTAAGTAAAATGTATTTAACAATGTCCTTATCCAGAGAGGGACATTCATCTAATGAACAAGTTTATTATAAATTAATGATATATTAGACTTGTGCTGCCTTTCTCAGAGGGCAAATGATCACAGGTGTCCATATAGTTTTAACTGGATAATTTCTCCTTGGGTAGTCCATTGTCAAGGTTGCTATCCAGTGAGCTCGTCATTTTTCTTTGAGTTGTTGAGTCTCTGTGCTTGCATGTTGTATGCCCAGGCTCTGTCCACACCCTCGCCCTCAATTCTGCAGGGTTTCCAGTCAGGGAAGGGAAAACGTCCAGCCACAACTACGGCATCATCAGGGAGCTCAGCCTCCAGCTTATCCTGTAGTAAGGAAAGCTAGGGGGTGATTCTCTGTAACGGGTGCCTTTTGGGTTCTGAAAATTTGAAAAAAATACCACAAATAATTGTAGTTCTGAACATTGCATCTGATGAAGGAGTATTTAAACCTCTGGGAAAATACTTTTTCCCACCTTAGACATGGAATCCCAAATATTTAGAGGAATTTCTTTGTCATGTTCGTCATTTTTAATTCAACCCCGTAACGGACAATGTGATCCCTGTGTGAATAAAATTTCAAAACATATTCAAACTAATTCTTGGAGAGCCTTGGTAATCAGCTGTCCCTTGTTTTAAAAATATATTCTGAGTACATTTTATTTTATTCTTAGTAATACTAATTTGACCGTCAAGTAGGATATGATGCCTTCATGTAAAAACGGCCTCCATATATTATGAAAATATGCAAAGAGATTAGGATTATATTAGGCCATTATATATTTTCTTGTTGTCCTTTACATTCTACACACAGTCCAGCAAATATTTTTCAAATATTTCTTTTTACCATCCCAGAATGTATGAAAATCTATCACAAACGTAACAGGGTTGAATGCATTGTAACAGGGTTGAACAGAATAACAGGGTTGAAGTGACTATTGACATTTCAATACTATATGGATTAATTTACCTACAAAATAAATGACACAACATTTTATCAAAATTAAATTGACTTTAAATAATTAATTTCAACAAACAAGAGGGAACAAACTTGTAATTTGGTATTTATAGGCCTATTTAACATTGACCACCATGGCTGTGTGTGGATGGGTGTGCATCTGTACATTACATTTTTAAATTCTGTGTGTACAGTAGTTGATTTTTTAAGGTCTTTGTGTGCAAATCTTAATTCACTACTTAAAGTGCCTATGGGGACTTTTGTAAAGTTTTCACACATTTCCAAGAGTCTCCGCTCGCATGGTGAAATTCTTGGACCAGAGCAAGATGGACGAAATTTGATGATCAAATACCGCCATAGTTCCGACCATAAACGACGCCGACTAGTGATCAGCAACGAGCAGTGTGTGGGAAACCAAAGTCTTTGGGTTCCAGGGGGAATATGGTAGCAAATCGCTCCGTCTTTCTGAGGCAATGCTGGGCCACTAAATAATGATATCAAAATGATTATAAAGATAAAACAAGAAAAAGGACACATTAACAAGTGTGGGTAGTGTAGATTCATCCACATATGAGACTCTTTTATAACCAAAAGCAAACTTCACTTGGGTAGGCTATCTTTAAAGCAGCAAAGCATGGCTCCCTCCTGGGCATTTCTAAAGTAGCTATTATAATCAAGCAGTGTTTTTGCACGAGCTATGAGTACAAAGCTAACCACATTATTTCCCTCTCCTTGAAGACCCTTGTCGGGCATGCACTGCATCCGAATCTCACTCTCAGGACGGGATCATCCCTATGCTCCCCAGGTTCTATGTTCTCCGCTCCCGAAAAAGGGTCCTATGTTCCCCGCTTAAGATTAAGGTTCGGTTGTGAGATGGTTAAGCTGTTTACACAGTAGCCTATGCCCAGGCAGGCTTCCAATGTTTAAGGAAATACACGTTTTAGAGGGTTAAGAACTGTCCAACGTTCAACCCCATAACAATGATTCAACCCCGTAACAGTGTGTTTTGTTACGGGGTTGAATGTTACAGGGTTGAAGATTTTAGCTAAAAGTGGCCATGGCTCCCATGTTAGCAAAGGTATGGAGCACCACATGGCATTTGGAAATCATGAAATTATTATACTTTTCCACAGTATTGTTTGATTCTCCTTAAACAATATTGAAATATAATTTATGTATGTAACAGTGTTGAAAGGTTGAGCTTGACGATGTCAATCTGACAATAAAAACAATGAAATATGGGTAAAAGTGTATGCTAGCACTTAACTCTCTTTACATGATGGCCTTGACAAGACTTGAGTGATGTCACTTCCTGAGGGCTGAAGATGTTGGACTGACCCTTATTTTCAAAAAGGAGGGAAATGCTCTGCTGTTACGGGGTTGAACAAAACTGGGGGACATGATTATATAGTGCCGTTTAATGACAAATTAATTATTTTTTTTCAGATTTCTTTTATGTTGGTTAAAGTAGACCAGCAAATCGTTATATTAGCAGAAAAAACTTAGGGTCAATAGCATTTTTTATTTGTTTTAGATTGAACGGAAAAGAGACTTTGGTCACTGGGGACATGCATTTTTGGTTGTCATCTGATGCTCAGAAACCCATAAAAATGTGATTAATGTATTTTTTCGAACATTTTTTGTCTGTTATATGGGAAATACAAATGCTTTTTTCTGTTTCTTGGTTTAAATGCATTTTGTTGGTTTCCTATTTTTTAAATCTTTGAGTTAAACCTGTGGGACACAAAAGGCACCCGTTACAGAGAATCACCCTAGGACACAAATATCTTTAGTGAGCTCACATCCACAGATCCACTGAGACACATTACTACCTCATGGTTTCTGCTTTTTGCCCCCCACTGTTACTCACCACGCTAGGAGCCAGAAACACTGTGACATTCTTGCATTCTGTCAGATCGACCTGAGAAGAGATTACAATGCAGGATGTAAAGAGTCCAATATGTTTATATATATACATTTTGTAAATCAGCTTCAATTATCATGTTTTTATAATTATGTTTCATGCAGAAATTAACTGTAAATATTTGGGTCTCCCTAACCCATATTAAATGAATGGGAACTAATGCTCCTGCTGAAGGGAAGACAATAAACAAGCTGAAGTATCTTAGATGACTTGATGACATACATCATACAAATAAAAAATTAAACCAGAAACCAGAAAAACAACAAAAAATAGTTAGGCATGTTAAGAATGCAATAAGGCACAATTGATGACTAACAAACCTTCCAGAGATCTTCCCGTAGGTATGACACTTTTCCATGATGGCCTGCTCTCCATGCATGAAAGTAGGAGAGGCGAACAAGCCAAGGGTTGAGCTCATATCCAACAGCAGGAGTGAAACCCCGTTGATGGGCTTCCAGGACCTTAGGGGTTAAAGAATGACCAGTCAAAACCATGGTCAAAACTCACTGTTAAAGTGAAAGAAGACAAAAAATCCCAAACATCTTGCTCATGCTTACAATGCGGCCGTCACCAGATCCCAAATCCACAAGACGTCCCTTTCGACCTCTCAGCAATGTCATGACATTATTTACTTGAATTTTGCTGGCTGGCATGTAGGGGACCTGTTGAAGAAGACATTTTTAAAGATTAAAAAAAAAAAGTTTCCCAAAACTATTTGGAACAAGCAGAGTTCCATCGAGATGCAGGCCATACCTGAAGCCTTAAAGGCACTTTTCGGAAACCTGGCTGAAGGATTCCCACCCACATAGCATACACAGCAAGCCCACTGCCAGCGGCTATCTGAGCAACACCCCATCCTCCAAGGGGCTTGGTGTTCAGCTCTGCAAAGGCCTCGTCTAGTGTGTCATTGTCCATTTCTGCATTCAGTGTATAGAAAGTGAATGTTATTTTTTATAGAAAATACTAAAAATGACAATAAATATATTATACATTCTTAAAACTGAGGTACTGTAAACCACATATATTGTTAATTTGAAATAATAGTGCTTCATAAAATACCAAATATTCTTTCTACAGCGTACAGCCTACACACCACAGCATCTGCCATTAAGACGTAATGTAATGTAATGACCGGTTTTGGTTGACCGGAGAGACAGAAATATTAACTCGACTGTATGCATTATTGATTTGTGATGATCTTGCATTAACCCTAGAGATTTATTATTTATTACGTATAATTAACACGTGTAATGTGCAGCAGTGAACCTGCGTCGCGTATTCAGGTCTTGTTTGTATCTAGCGCTACGTTATCTAATCGAAATCAAACACGGGCTCATTCATTCATAAAAGTGTTTTTGGTGACAACAGCGATCTGTTGTACACAACAACGTAATAACGGTTCATATAATGCGGTAATTAACGATAAAACTCTCATTGACCTGCAGCATTGAAGCGGACACATTACCTTGTTGGACCGGTCCGTCTGCCAAATATTCCGGGTATCAGAGAGCTGACTTTCAATCAGTTCCGGAAGTTGTGATGTTTTTATGAAATCAGGCCATGGGATCAGATCAGAGAATCACTACTGACTTTTAACAAAGCCTCACAAGTCTTCATGTTTTTGTTCACAAAATTAACAGTTGTTCCACATAAGCATAATTTTTTTTTATTTGAAATAGAAAACACAAGTTCAGAAAAATATAATGTTCTGCCTATATTATGATCAACAAGATATTACAAAAAACGGTCATTCAGACATCATGAAAATCATCAACCTTTACATCCTCTATTGTAACAAAGTCAGAACTTCAAGAATCCTTGGTGTCAAAATTAACTGTTGACCAAAATCCAGCCTGTACAGAGAAAGAGAAATGTTCAGAGTTCAATCACTGTCTGCGTCGTCACTGATGATCCCCTTCAGGTTGGCCCACGCTGAGACTTTTCTTTTTCCTTGGTGTGCATCGTTTTCCTGATCGCTGTCTGAGCCAGAGTTGAGGGTACGCTGATATGTGGAGGACGGAGGGCTGTGTTGCTGCTTCTGTAACTGTCTGCGTGTAGAACGACCTGAGAGAAGCAGGCATTATCAGTTCATTTCATATTTTGCATGTGTAATAAACTGATGACAATGAACACCAGCAACTTCAGAATTATACTGTTTATCAGTATACAGTTCAAAGTAAGTCAAAGGCTGCAGTGACCAAAGAGAAAAAGTTACCTTGTGTTGCAATGATGTTGCTGACATCGAGCTCAGCTATTTCCTTAGCCCGTTCTCTTTTTAGTTTGAGTTTTTTGCATTTTGCAAGAGTTGGATCACCTGTGTTAAAACACAAACACACACATTATTAATTCCTGGAGTTAATCAAATTGTGTCCACTGACAAGAAAATTAAAACAGTTTTATAGTTTACAAAATAGATACAAAATGACAAGGCAGTTCAAAAAACTTTACAACCTTAAAAAAACTAGAGTTCGGTAACCTAATTCAAGTTCACCCAAAATTGAATTTTCAGGGGGTCTTGGCGTAGCAGTGCATGTCCATATAACAGTTGCAAATGGATACCAACCATCTTTGTCACAAAAAAACACCTCCATGCTGCTCGTATGTAATGTCCGTCTTGTATTTAAGCCCTGAAATGTGAAATTGTCCCGGAAAAAAAAAAAAAAAAAAAAAGTTCTGTAGTGGAAGCTTCTCGAAGCTCCTTCGTCAAATTTGGACGAACTGGGAAGAGGACAGAGGAGCTACAAACAAGCTTGAAATATAGACTTATTTAATTTTTGGGGGGGACAATTTCGCATTCTGGGGCTTCAATACAAGACGGACATTACATACGTGCAGCATGGAGGTATTTGTATGTCTTTTGATGTGTCTTTTTGTTATGAAAACAGTTGGTATCCATTTGCAACTGTTATATGGACATGTATTGCTACACCGAGACCCCCTGCAACTCAGAGAAGCCATGGATAACTCTGAAACTTCTCCCAGCCATTAGTCGACATGAGGGTGAATAGATGATTGAAATTTCAATTTTGGGTGAACTATCCCTTTAAACATATTTAGAAAGGAAACTATGAAGATGAGTTAAAAAAATGAGCAAAATGGCCATAAAGTGTGAGCTATTGAAAGTTAAATGTATTCCCACTGACCATGAATACCGAGATCCTCAAGCTCCTTCTTCAGGACAGCCACCATCGAGCCAATAGTTCGACAATCTTGAAGGAGCTTCTTGTAATTTTTCCTCACGCCGCACGCAGCAATGTAGCGTTTGAGTCTCACCACCGCTTTGTTTTCCTCCTGCAGGGGCGAGAAAGATTGTGAAGAAATATGCAACTTTATTTTACTCTGCATTGACACAGCATGCATTTTAGTGATGCATTACAAAAGTTGGTTTTATTTTCTTTGCAACCTATGATGTTTTAAGATACAGCTTCATTATCTATAAGAGAAATGTATTTAGTTTAACTTTCTGAACTACTTCCTGAAGCCCCACAACATAAACTACCACCACGCATTACGGTGAATAGTTAAATCAAACTTCATTTTAGATCACTTGACCACAGTAAAAATGGAAAAAAAAAAAAAAAAAATCCAAGCAATGTGAAGCATCATAAACATCACCCATCACTTCAACATATAGATAACTGAACAAGTAGCAATCAAAATCAATTTATTATCTTTAAATGCCGAGCACCTTCTAAAAACAAAACAAACCCAGATTCTTCTGACTTGTGGACTCACCTTTTTACCCCGGGAGCGCTCTTTTGTCGTAGTTTTCTTTTTTTTATTGTCTTCTGTCCTATTGTCCTTGTCATCCTCCTGAGAGGAGGCTGAAGACGAATCGGAGTCTGGGTCTTCATTTTCCTTCTCCGCTGAGACTTTTTCTTCTGCACAACACAAACAGAGTGACACTGAGTCAAAAAAGTGTGATACAATAAATGAATAAACTGTTAAAAATGTTTTTCACCTTTTTCACCATCATCTGAGGACTCATTACTGCTGGTCTCATCGCTCTTTTCAGACTTGTTCTCTGCATCAGATTTGTTCCTCTCATCATTCGGCTTTATCTTCCTTTCTGGGCTTACACTGCTGTTTTTTTTCTTTGTAGTTGTCGCTTTCTTTTTCGGTGTTTGTTTTGGACTGTCACTAGATTCACTAGATTCACTGTCTTCCCCTTTTTCCTCTGGTTCCTTCATTTCTTCATCCGTTGAGTCTTCAGGATCCGGCAGCTGTTTCTGTTTTCCATTTGGCTGTGATTTTTTCACCTCTGGCTCTGAATCCTCAGATTCAGATTTCTGTTGGTCTTCACACTCATCCCCCTCACTTTCTGATTTGCTACCCTCTTTATCCTCAGATTCTGTCATTAAACGCATAAGAGAAAACAAGACATTTTGTGGTTAATAAAACTCAACAGAACCTGCTGATGAAACCAATGATCCTTACTATGAATAATCCAAACATGGCTAGAATAACCACAACTACCTTTAATTCAACCAAAAAGCTTTAGTTAAAAGTGCAACAACTGACCTCACTCTGGACTGTGTCTAAGGGCAAATGATGACCAGTATTATCAAACATAAAATAAAATTCACATATGTTGAACTACGACAAAAATAGACAAAATGTTGGTACCCTTCATTTTAAGAAAGAAAAACTCACATATACAACCTGCATAAGATGCTACAACATGCTGCATATAGTAATGCATACGCCCCACTGTTCATAATCCTCATCATTAAAATTACAGGCATTTAGAGGCATTTCCAGAAAATAAAATATTACAAACCTGATGATGAACTTGTCACATGACGGGATTTCTTTGCCCTGGATTCCTCTCCCTCTTCTCTCTCATTTATCACCTCGTCATTTTCCTTTTCTCTCTTCCTTTTTTGGGGCCTATTGATCACCAACTCATCTTCGCTTTCATCACTTTCCTAGCAGGGAGAAAAAAAGTGAATGACAATGAACTAAAAGTGACCACTGTAAATATCTTACACACTTAGCTGTATGAGAAGAATTCAGATACCTGCATTTTCATCAGTTCCTCTTCAACCAACTGTTTCATGTAATTTTTGGCCTGTGGACTCAGTGATTCACAGCCGACTTGAGCTAAATATCGCTTTTTTAAAATCCCTATTGTCAGTGTGCTGGAATAAGACATCAGAAAGATTTGAATGAGGTTATTCACAGGAACAGACATGGTTAATGATGAAGAAATACATGTGAATACATCATACTGAATGACAGAAGCTAAACAGATGAAGACTGAAATCTTTAAGAAAGAGTGCAGAATTTAACAAAGGTAATAAAGATGGTAAATTTGTATTTTAAACATCACTATTACTGTCTGTATTATGGGGTATCAAAGTTTAAATACAGGAATTCACAAAACTGATTTTCCATCATCCCTTTATAACTGAATGGACACTATTGTTTACAGGAGTTTGTAACTTTGTGGGCACAACTCAAAGTACAGCTCCATCTTCTATTGTGAATAAAACCATGACTGTTATCACAATTTAGATTTATATAAAATAATAATTCACTGTGGGGCCAACCTGGGAAGATGGTCTCAGGCCGTCGAGTTATGGAAACTTAATTACATAGACAAATATTTGGTGTATTTTGTGGATTGTCCTTCAAAACTAAACCAAACTACCTCCAAGAAACACATTTTAATTTGACAACTGGCGCGAGGTGTGCACGTTACCAGATGCACTGTCAGCACAACTTGTTTTCCTTTTACCTGTGGGTTTTTTTCACTTCCTGTATCTTTTGTCTCATTGACAAAACACCCACACGACAACTATTAGATGTCACAGACATGGCAGCTGTCACTTCTACCTGAACAAGGCTTCCCTGACTTTGTGGAGCTGAAGCTTTGACCACGCGATTGAAAAAACACACACACAACACAACCATTGACTGTAAAAAACTGTTGCACACGTGTGATTGTTTAACTAATTCGCGTATGTTACTGTCAAAGCGGCATTACAATAAAGTTTAGTTGTTGAATGACCTTTGAGTGTGTTGCTAGTGATATAGGCTACTACACCAGTGGGTTTAATTTAAAAAAAGGCTTTAGTCCTGTCTGTAGACCAGTTAGCGACAGCTGACACAGCACACACACAACAAACACGCACAAACACACGGTTAAAACACCATTACACCTAACGTGTCCTAAATGTCCTGTACCTGAGGTCTGGTTTATCGCGGAGTTGACCTCGAACAAACCTACGGATAGTCGCTGTCTCTTTCTCTGACACCATCTTCCCTGACTCTACCGCTATTTCTGTTTCTTTCTGGCGGGGTAGAGACGAAACCGGAAGTGGCGTCAGAGTAGCGCCACGCCCACCCTTGGACAACTTTTATTTTTTGAAGGCAGTAAAAAAAAAAATGAAAACTTAGATTTGACCACATACAATTACGGAAGCTTATTGCATTCATGAAATATTTTGTCCACAAATCTAGCATTACCTGAAAAATGAACTATAGTTATTTTTCCCCCCTTCCATGTCTGTGGGCTGCAGACGAGTACACTTGCCTTCATGGTTTTATGTGTTTCTCTAAAATAAAATAAAAATCAAGAAATGTATCATTTGATTGTTAAAAAAAAGAACTACTATTGTTCATTTGAACGTTTTTAAAGGTTTGTTGTGGTTGAGTTCTTTTTTTCTTTCTTTTTTCATTCCTCATTATGGGCATTAAGACCCAAATAATTCATAGCACTGTAAAGAGCATTTATGAATATTACATTCCTATAATCATGAGTTGGAATTAATACAATGGCAAGGATTATATCACACTTTAGAAAATATCCGGTTGATAAACATTTTTTTTCTGGATCATGTTTGTAAGTCCATCTATTCATTGAACTTTGGGAAAAAGTGGAATAAAAAGAACAAGAAGCTAAAGCTGGATTTTATAAGTAATTTATTCAGAACATTCCCATGACCACTATTGGACGGAAGTTATTAGTGCATATTTCAAGGTAATCCAAGGTGATTTTATAAAGGGTCTGAGATACATATTGCTCTCAAAGTTTTCTTCAGTATCGAGAGTGATTAAGTTCACATAAAACACTGGTGACTATTAGAAAGAAAATACATCATACCTCTCCCTGAGGAAAATAAAAATTCAACCCAATATCAATTATTTTAATCATCACTGTATGGCCTATTGAACCCTTTGATGCCCTTTGAACAAATTTAAGTGGTTTGGTGTAAGACATAAAGCAGAAGTGAAAAATCATGGCTCAGAATAAAATACAATATTGAACAAATGGTCTCTGTTCCTTTTGAAACTTGGAACTGAAATGTAAGTTCACAATTTAGTAATGTACAGGAGTAAATTCACAATCTGCTGTGTGCTATAGAGTGCATCGTATCGTTCCCAAAATTAAAACTCACTTGAGCACTAGTTAACACAAAGATTGCATACAATACAAAAGTTAAATACCAAACAATAAATTAAGTTCATAAATTAATTAATAAAAAAAACATCTTGAAGCAACAGCAGTAAAAATTTAAATAAAGAAAATTGAGCTGCTCAACAATCTCATTCATGGACAACCTGGCTAAGAATGGCTACTCGGTTTAATTCCAGTGTTAACACCTCTAAACTAGACTTCGCCATCCTCTGTTCGTCACTGCTGGGGCAACATCTCACGCCAACTCCTCAAGAGGCAGCAGATGTTTAACAACTTGAATGAAGTGACTCACACAGTGTTTCCTACAAGTCAAACACAGAGGCGGCTGCCAGTGCACATCACGAGCACCTACATAAACAGTAGGTTGTCTCCTCTAGGTATAAATTAGCCACCGTTTGTTGGTGGGACATGGGTTGAGGCCCATTCAGTAACTTGCAGGAGGTTCCTTGAGTTCCTCAGAAATATTTATGCCAGTTACATTTCCCAGGTTATTTGACATATTTCCTATTTAAATAATGTACACAGTCTTTTTCTTGTAAACAGAAGCATTTTTCACCTCCAAACGACTCTCACCTCGTCGCCAACCCCTGTATTTCTGCAGTGCCGCCTAAAGACAATCAGTAAAAGAACTACTAAGCTATTGCTATGATCAAGGACATCTCTTTCACTCTGCTAACATTCAACAACAAAAAAAAAACATACATCAAGTAACTCTTCTATGCCCTATGGTTTCACATTATTAGTCCTTGTACACAGTTTGCTGACCGTGCCCTCTTTCGTCATGCATTATATGCCTTCTCACGTGGATACGTCTTACTCGTCTGTCCCCTCCCACAGCACCCTCTTCCTCCGACTGGCCCAGGGATGAACCTGAGCCTCTAGAGTCTAAAAGGTGTAAGCCTCCTGGACCAGATCCTCGGCCATTCTCATAGATGAGAATATTGAGGGTTTCTTCAAAAATTCGGGCCTCGGGAAACTCAACCTAAAAAAACAATGGACAATGGTCAGTTTGGGTCATAAATAGCTTTTGACAGGTATATTGAACTGCGTGTGAATTTAGTTAACAGTAGGTAGAGCCAGGTTAGTCATTTGCTTGTGTTACTTTGTGCCAAGTTACATTAACTGGCTGCTAAACCCAATGCCCTAAAGAAAATGCCCACATTTCCTGAACGATCAAATCAGAGCTGCTAGGCTTCCTGTATCCATTATATGATGCTTACTTTGGTCTGCTTCTTCTCTGTAGCATAGACAATGGAGGTGCAGCATACTTCGGCGATCTTGCGTCCTTCACCATAGAAAGACCAACAGCAGATCTCATCCCCAAGCACGTCTTTGACAAACAGCACCCGGCCATTAAATCGTAGAACAAGTTTGTCAAACAATTCGATGTTCTTCAGCAAGTTATCATCAGAGTTGCTGGTCACAGGCAGAGACAGAGAGGGAAAGACTAATAAACAATTTGCACTAAAAAAAAGGCCACATCAATTGAACATGTGAAACACAGAGAGGTTGTTGTGTTGTGGCAGCATTGCTTATATTGTTTTTCACGCTGCGTAGGACACACACATACCTGGTATAAGAGTATTTGTTGTTTCCTCTGTTGTTCTGCAATTTTACTACCGGCTGTGGAGACAAGAGTCAAGAATAAACCAGGGTAATTCTGTAGTTCACAAGTCAACAACTGTCTTACACAACAGGCTCAACAGGGGGGGGCGGGTTTCCAGGTTGCCTCACTTTAATATGACAATTGCCGATGAGAACCGGTGTCAAAAAGGAAAAAAGGAACAAAGCAAAAAAAATCGATCAGGGACTTTCATTATCGATTACCATGGCAGTCAGACATTTGCTACACAGGACTAGGCAATAGACGACTGCGACCAGGTAGCATCTTATGCTAGTGTCAATTGGATTTTGATGAAATGCTCTTTACCTTTCTACAAGTAGCAATCATCTTCTGCTCTTCTTTGGCGGAGGTGATCATGGGGATGCGGCACACAGTTTCAAAAACATCCTTTTGTTTCTGAGGGTAAACAAAGAAAGGACACTGAAATACAACAAGCAACTAACACAGTTTCATAAATCGTCTCAACCGGTCAATTAACAAGACAAAAATGATGAGTAACTAATTTTGTCTATTCAATAATGTTAAATAAAATAACCATGTTCAAAGTTATGCAATTACAAATCTTGTTTGAGATGGTGAGATGCAAAGCTCTTTGTGTTTGTGAAGTTAAATGACCAAGATCAAGACAACAACTGGTTTAACGTGTTCAACGTGGCATCCTTTTATACAAACAATGATAAATATAAAAGATGGTGATGTTGATGATTTAAAACAAGTACAATGAAGAGCAGTTTAAGAGTGCATCTTATACTACATATAATTTAAACAGTACAAGTGACTGCATTGAAAGAAGAGAGGAAGTAGGTGAAGTAACTGCTGAGTTTGGTGTAGAGGGGACAAAAGGAAGGTAAATATCATAAAATCTTTAAATAACAATTTTATTCTACTACGTCTATGTACTGTAAGTAGCATCTCTCCATATCATCTCCATTTACCTGCATGGCACTGAGGCAGTGCTGGACGAGTCCCTGGACGTGATAGTACTGGGCCTCTTTCAGTACCTCATCCAGCTCTCTGTGATCCTCTGGAAGAGGTACCGAGCCATCTCGCAGGAAGTTTAAAACAAGCCCAAAATGCCGACCACTCCGATCCAACACGACCCAGCCTGTGACAGCAGGAAAGGTTATCTTTGTTACTTTTTGTGGTCGACCGATGGTCCTCAGTATGTACGATAGAGACAGTTGACAGACCAATCGAGGACAATCAATGTCAATGCTAAGCTCCTTTCAGAGACAACATTTTCTTTTTTAGGAACACGTTGAGTGTATTTGATTATACTTTAACTCCAGATATCAACCACACCACTGCAGGACAGGCCTTAATAGACATTAAAACTCATAGTTAAGATCCACATATATTAGTTTTCTGTTCCTCACCTAAGGTTGGAGGCACACAGTTAGTATAGACACTCTGATATAATTTATCAAGTGCTAATCATATCTACACTGGGTAACTTTATAATAACAACCAATCCTGTGTCCAAGTGACACTGATGTTAAACTATAAATGCAATTTTGCTTACCGCAGATTTACATTTAATCACAGCATAAAAAAACATATAAGGATCCGGTGAAAAGGTTAGTGCTCACATCCACCCACCTTCAGAGTCTATGGTAACCTCAGTTCCTCCATTGCAAATGCTCCGCAGCAGGCTGTCTTCCTTGCTTAATGTCTGGACAGTGGTATAATGCAGCGATCCACCCACGTTTAGCTTGACATACTTGCTTCCCAGCAGACCACGACCTCTGTGCTCATCCGTGCTGAGGCAGACGGCCTGGGAGACAGCACACTGGGCAGAGTCGGCAGCAGCAGCATGACTGCCAGCTGAAGCCTCAGCAGACATGGAGCTGAAGAGTCACTCCCCGACTGTAAAAGCAGAACAACAGGGTGGTTTGTTTGAAGCACAGGCTTTGGACTGGAAATTGGTTGTTCAATTATCACTGTGTATTTTTAAAGTGTTTTTTTAAATAACAGCTGTTCGGGTGAACTACATCTGAAAGACCCTATATCCTCTGAAGCAGGTTTTTATTGTCCCCATGTGTAAAGTGCGTCAGTTCAACACCAAGCATCTTTCCATACCTCAGCACAGTGAAATACAGGAAGCATTTCTTTCAGAGTAAGCCCACATTGTTTCATGGACCACAACAAATAAACCGATAGGTAATCTACGTGTTCACTGCCTCGTCGACTGACTGAAGTCAAGTTGTTGTGATAACAGGCTAAATAAATTAATTCAACTATATCAAGTTAGCTTATGTCAAAGTGTACTCACCACACTGAGCATCCAAGGGAGCTGCACGGCTGAACGTAGCAAGGCTAAAATAACTCGATGTGTAAGCGTTAATAACCCCGTAGTCCTTAATAACCCACCAGCCAATGCGATAAGCCCGAAGAACACAAACAACTTTACTACGCAGCCGACATTTGACAGCTCATTTTAATCGCAGCTAAATCAAAGTGGCTAACAACAACAGCTAGCCCTGTTTTTTTGGGAGGGGGGCTAAACGCTTCAGGCTGACAACGCTACTCTCTTTTGTATCGCTTCTCGGGCGGAGAATCGGAAAACTACCCGTCAAATAATACAAGGTGCTAAATTAACGAAGGACGAGTCCATTGTTGGATTGAACGACTATTAACTGATGCTAATGTGAGAAGCTAAATGGGTCAGTCGGAAACGAAACTGGGGTAGCTTCTTCCGCTGCTTTCTTCTTCTACGGTCAGCAACTCAACTCATGACATGAGGATTACGCCCCCTGTCGTCGGAGTGACATCTTACAGAGTTTTTTTTTTTTTTTTTAATTGAAAAATAATCTACATATTTATTGAATTAAAACATTGACCAAAGTAGAGTTTGTTTTAATTTCTTTTGGTTTTCAACACCAAAAAAATCCTACAAAGGCTGCCCAACCGTTCTTTTGGTTTTATTTGGTGGTTCCGGAAGTGTCTGGTCTTGATGTTTTCAATCTGAATCTGAATTCAGAGTGATGCTCTCTAGTGGTCCAAGTGAGGAACCGTAACACAATACATGTACGTACTTAGTAAATTTCATAAAGGATGTGATAATTGTGTAAAGACAACAGTAATGGTTTGTGTCACTCTACCCTCTACCCACAAGAAACATTCAGGTTATTTCTAGTGTTAAGGGAGACCGCTGTTGTAAAGAGTAGCCTACCCATACTTTCTGTGTAAAAAAGATAAAGTTTGGCAGGCTAATTACAACCACACAGACTGTCAAAACAATAAAAAAATAATAATGATATAATCACATTCATTATCTTCAATTGGTCACAAATCACGATATAATACAATAATTTATATTAAGTTTATTTCACATCAATGATAATTATTTGTTCATATACTATTCCCTGTGCACTATTATTAATGTAAAATTACTAATACACACATTACTTTCCCATTGTGATATTTCTCTGAGAGGATGAGTTACATGTGTATTATTACAGTGTAATATGAACATAACCATATTATTTGGAAAAATAAAAGCTCATTCCAGTTTTACACCATTCAACAGACTTTATTTCCAGTTTAGCAAATAATTTACTGCCTTCAAAAGAGTGTATTCATATATGAAGCAAAGAAATGCTACTGATGATAAGAGAAGAATTAAGTCTACAAAGCAACAGTCTCCAAGATCCTTCATTTGGCACAGTGAATGATATTACATTCACTGTTCAAACAATCATTTGTAAATAAATACATAATGCATCACAGCAAGCAGCCAAGTTTGCAATTTGTCATCAACATAGTGCATACAACATCAAATCTGATAACAATGATAACTGTCAATAACTATAATGATAATGGCAAGATTGAGCAGAAGCAATATAATTTACAATCAGTGCATGCTCTAAGCATAATGACATTCATGTCCTCACCTTTTCTTGTATGTCATGTGACACTGGGTGACGATGCACTCCAGAAACAGCAAAGAATAAAATAAACACTGCCTTTGTAAACACTATTGCAACAACAGATGAAACACTTAGGGACATTAAATTATTTAACATTATATTTTGGCACTGAATTTTCATTATATATATATATAATGAAAATATAACCTCCCACCACCACCACCATGTATAAGTGTATATATGAGGCTCATATATATATGTATGTATATATATAATTAAGTATATATATCAACCTCAATCAATTAAGTCAGATATTTACATTCAATTTGTGTGTGTGTGTATGTGTGTGTTACACACACAGAGAGAAAGACAAAGTGAGGAAGAGAAAATGTGTGCTGATGTAAAACTTTTCTCATGATAAAAATCAAGGTAGGCTATTCTTCCGCTTTGTTATAACACTTTGTAAAATGTATCATCAGTCATTAAAAAAAAAACTAAACTAAAACTAAAACATTCAGCGTGGACTGCATGCTCATGGCCGTAACTTTTGATTGTTACAAACAAAGTATTGCCAAGTTCTTAAATGTTTTGGCCTCATAATGATTTAACAAACTAACTAAATACATTTTCCATCACCATTTCACCCATCTCCGGTTCTTATTTTTGTTTTCTTTGTTGTCAATTTCTTACCCTTTAAGGCACCAGTCCTAATGATACAGAAACCTGGATCTAACAGTAGGACCCACATTTGGCACACCACCATATCAGTGCAACAAATCAAAATAAAGCACTTTGATAAAAGTTGATAAACCAGAGATATTGTGATGGTAAAAAAGAAAGATAAACAAAACATAATGATAAAGGGGCAGAGAGGCCTTATAACCATAGAATTTGTCTTCAAAAAGGAATAATATCTTTATGTGGATTTTAATTCTCACCAAGTCATTTTCTCCTTTAAATGGATACTTCATACTCCCGTGTATCCTGTGTAGAAAAGTAAGAAATTGATTGATTTCAGAGTAGAGGACATAGAACAGATTTGACTGTTTGAAATGGTGAAATGGTGTACAGAAATACAAAATACAAAAATCTTTTACTCACCCCTGCCTCATAGAGAGGGTTGTTGAAATCAGACTCGACTGTAATGGGACTGTAGGAGTGTGTGTGAGACAGAGACTTCCAGAAGAGCGGCTTCCATTCTAGTCTACATATGCTGTGGGAGAGAAAATACAATGTAACCAAACATCTAAGCTTAAAGTGCAACCGAGGTGAAGACAAGTACAAGCTGTGTTTCTTTACCACACATGAAGAAGAATGTGAATATAATTATCTACTCACATAACTTTGGTGGGGTACTTACTTTGTGTAGTACATGTAAATCCCTCCAATCAGGAGAATGACCAGGATGATTGGCAGAATTATTGCCAAAGCAATGTTCTCACTCAAGATCTGATGGGATGGCTCAAATGACTGGGAGACTGTGAAATAATAACAAAAATTATAAACAGGACAAGATACTTTTTTTTTTTTTTGGCATTGTTGCCTTTATTTGATAGCACATAGTGAGATAGACAGGAAAGGGGGAGGCAGAGAGAGGAGGAATGACATGCAGGAAAGGTCTGCCCAACGCAGGATTTGAACCGGGGACGTCTGACTTCAGCCTCTACATGGGGTGGCCGCCTTAACCACTGCACCACGCACCGCCCCAGGATAAGATACTTTTGCTAATAAACATAACCCTTTTTGCTATGGATTTTATTTGTTTATTAATCAGAAATGACAAAGATGTGAAAATGTGGGCTGAAACATTATGCTAGCACTTAACACTGCATTTCTTGAATTCAAATTGACTGGTATAATAATAGTTGGCATACCAGCACACCATAGTGTTGTTCCTAAAACCACCATTAGATGGTACTAAAGTAAGACATCAAATCCCTGATCTTATCTTAAAAATACTGATGCTACACACGTCACAGATAAGAGTAAAGAAAAGCAATCACCTTCTAATTTGTGATCATCCAAGAGCTCCTCGTAGGCCACTGTGAGAAATGAAGATGCAACAAATAAAATAAATGACAGTACTACATCATACCTGAAAGTCTCATTTTGTATTACTAAAACAATGGCAGGAGAGGCTGTAACCAAGTATATGATTATAATTAACCAATCCTACAGTCAGGAGACAAAGCAGCTAAACTTAACCTCATTAGTTCAAACATGGACTCAGTGAAAGAGAAGTTAACAAGAAGCTTCGGGGCAGACTATATGAGACATGTTCTAACAACACAACCTTTACCTTTGCAGAAGGGCGGTGGGCTGTTCCACTGAGAGGGATGGCCGGGAACACAGCTGATAATGACCTCACCAATAAGTTCATAACCCTCGTAGCAGAAAAAACGCAGAGTCTCTCCTGCCTGGTAGCTGTGCTTGTACAAGGTTTGGTAACCGTTGTCAGGGACGCCAGGGTTTGGGCAAGGGTCATATTTTACTGATCGGAGGACAACAAAAGGAGGACAATCACACATTTGCAGTTTATTTGTAAATGTGCAGTGATAAGGATTCAAAAACAGACAGAAAAAAAGCTACTTACAGACACACTTCGGGCTGCGGTCACTCCATTTCGGGGTGCCTGTGTCTCGGCCGTGGCAGGAGATTAGGCTGGGACCTTCCAGTTGGTAACCTTGGTTGCAGGAAAAACGGACGACTGTCCCAACAGCAAAACCTGCCTCAGGGCGCACGGAGCGTGCACCGTTAACCACCTCCCCTGGATCAAGACACTGCTGGACTGTGGGAGACAATGTGGGACACATAACATGATCCTGTGAGTCAGTTTTTTTTAACTTGCTTTCTTGTTGAGGGTTAGATAAGGACAGAACTGTTTACAGACTTTACGCTAAGCTAAGATGAGCTAAGATGCACAGAGATCAGAGATATGCGGCGTTCAGATTGATAAAATAATTTCCACTACCAGCCTCACCTTTAACACAAGTGGGTGGGGTGCTGCTCCAGGACAGGTCCCACTGGCAGGTGATGATGTCAGAGCCACTGATGTCATATCCTGGCTGGCACTGATAGGTTATCACGCTGCCTCTCACGTGAGAAGTGTGGGATGAACTGGTCCAGCCAAACTCAATTTGAGGAAGGGATGGGCAGGTGTCATTCGGCTCAACCTCTGCACAGTAAGGAGAAAGAGAAATTCAGTGAGAGGAAGTAAAGAAGACTGTCTATGATCTTGTCCTTAGTGGTTGCAGACCTCGTCTATCCTGTTGAGTTTTGTCACAGACTAAAATGGAAAACATTGTCCACATTGAGCCATACATTCATTAACTGAGTGTACTTACCACGGTAGTGAATGAGGAATCCCTGACTTAGGATAAAGCTGGAGTCATCTGGATCGCTCTGAAACTGAATGGTGACCTCTGACCCCCCCGTCACGACCTGGAAACGCTCTCTGGACCCCAGGTATTGCCCGATCACGTGAGACATGAGATCCCGTCCGTCAAAAATGGTCAACACATCAGTGTGGCGTATATTTAGGCTTTAAGATGGAACGACAAAAAAACAAAACAAAAAAAAAGCAGAGAAATGAGGTTACACTTCTGAGAGATTCTGTATTTTAAGACAAGCAGTCCACCCACCTGATATTTTTTATTTGACAGTGCACACCACTCAGAGGAAATGCAGGAGAGGCAGATGATTATATAAAGCTGCAACACCATAGTATCTATCTTGTTTTCTTACTTTCTATTTTTCTTTAAACGCGACAAGAAACAATTTATGTAAAAAAATTTACACAAATAACTACAAGTACATTATATCATAAAATAAACTTAGATTAAAATTGTGTATATGTGTAAAGACACAGAAGATGAATTTGATTCACTATATCACATAAAAAATATTTTAGTGTTTCTATGTTTCTACGATCTGCAACCAAATCATTTCTTCAGGTGGTGTTTTTTTCACCCACACGTATTGCACTGCAATCCTTTAGAATGTAAATACTACGTTATCAATAGGCAGTGTACAGAGATTATTCCACACATAAAATTATAACTAGATAATCAACATCTGTGATCTAAAAGAAGCATGTTACGATACTACTTTTGCTCATTTCTTCACCCCCTCCCACCTCCCCCACCCCTAAAACAAACAAATAAACACAAAACAACAAAACATGGTTGGTGTTCATTTGGTTGCAACTTAAATGAACCAAACTCACATCTGGACATCCAGTTCAATGCGTTTCTCCTCATTGCCATGGATCTGCCAGACACAGTCGAGCCCCTTGGAGTAGCTCTGAGGCCAATCAGGAGACAGGATGGTGCCCATGGGCTCGGTCAACTCCCCTCCACACAGAGCTGAAAGGGCAGAGGAGACACAATGAGGTGAGGACGTGGACTGAGAGACAGAGAGAATAATGTTTAGAAATTGGAAAAATAAAAACAACTAGGCCACTATTATTACTGGTCCTTCACATACTCTTGGCAGATTAATGAATGAATGTGACATGAATCAGTCACTTTATCATTTTCCTAATTACTTGACAACAAACAAATTGTGGACCAACAACACAAATAGGTGGGGAGAGTGTGTCAGTGGGGAGATGACAGCTCTGGATGCAGTGGTAGGAGCCAAACTGTTTGAATGAAACACAGTTTTGCCTGTGATGATGCAATTCTCTTGATGTAGTTTGCTGATGGACTCACTTCTTGCCTCTTAAAACTGAGGCAGTGATCACATTTGATTTCTCACTCTGTAAGCAGAGACACACAGATTCACCCTCCTCAATATAAACCATATACATGAGTCATGGCCTTACAGCTTTTGACATTTCCCCTATTCAGACTGGGGCCATTCACCTCCCTATATCACTGTGCATTAGCAACCCATGTATTACTTAAACCAAGAATACCACACAGCATATGGCTTTGAGAAAATCTTTCTGTCACTTTAATACTCAGTAGAATTGTAACACCTGTGTTTTCAGCCAGTCTCTGACCCGGTGTAAAGCCTCTGCCAGATTTCTTTCTGCTACACTCTCTCCACTAGTCTCAGTTTTCACAGCATGCCAGCAGATCAGCAGCTGACACAGACAGCATGGCTCTAGCCTGCATGCTACGGCATCTTGATGCTTCAGGCGCCCATTTAAACACAATTCAAATGGAATATTAATGAAACAAATGACTTTATCAACTTCACATGTGTTTTGGTAAATATGGATAAGTAACAGAAGTTAAGTCAAGAAATTGAAGAAATTTGAGGAAATAAACAACAATTAAATACCATGAACTGCTGGCATATGGGTCGACAAATTGCTGGATTCACCTTTTCAAAATCCAATGAAAGCTCAGTCCTGAAACGTACCTTTGCACACGGGCTCACTGTCATTCCAGTGGGGATTGCTGGGGTCGATGCATTCAATCGTCGCCGAGCCTTGTTCCATGACGAAGCCTGGGGAGCAGGTGAAGGTAACCGTGGTGCCCAGCTGATATGTGATGTCGCTGCTGCTGAAGTTTCCATGGGGCATGTAGGGCTCCCAGCAGTGCTCATCATCGAAAGCTAAAGCAAGAGAACAAAGGAAAAAAAGAATCAGGCACAACATTTCAACTAGTCGTTATAGTGTAGCTTGTACTGTGCTCTCCTAAGTCTCTTTATTGGTGTGTGATGACTAAAAATCAAGGAATCAATACACTCAAGCATAGAGGGTCATTGACCTAGACTTGACATGTGGACACTTCCTGTTGCAGGCTGGGATGTCGAAAGGGTGGGGGGAGGGGGGACATTTCAACATTTCAAGTGTGCCCTTATTTCCAATTTAATGCTTCCAGACAACTGGGAAAGTCAGTGCAAGCTTACTGCAGCGTGTGGAAACTTCCGGTTTTCAAAATAAAACATGGGTATTAAATGCATTGAAAGTTTATTTTAAAAATATGAGGGCTGTAAGAAAAAAATCTGATTTACATAATGAAATGATTACAAAAATATGAGAAGGGTTCAAATGCTATAAAAAGAGCTGTGCATCATACAGCAAGTGTAGCTCTACTGTTCCACACTGATTACATTGCCTGGAAGTTATTGAGATAATACTCATATTTACAGTACAGCTATTACCTATAAACCTTACTAAAGCCATTTTGACTATAAAAAGCCACGGTTAGGTGCTAAAAGCTTAAACAGTGAGCATCTCTAAAGCCTAAAATAAGTCCCATTGCAGTGTGGGCAGATTGAAAGCACTTCGGTGGCTCATTATGGCCTTTAGTTTGGACACAACAACACTAATAGGAAGAAGGATTTGGGTTTTCTTTTTTAGAGCGCTGTGGCCGACTGACAGGCATTCCCACTAAAGATGTAATATCTCATCAATTGTCTCTCTGAAATCATCTCTAACTCACCCCAGAGGCTTTTGGCTTCTGGTAGTTCTATGATGAATAATATCCAGTTGTTTTCAGGCAGAATGCTAACCCCAATGTTAAATATAACACAGAAATGAGGAACATACAGGTCTGCTTGTACTGAATGTGGGAAAGAAAAAACTACATGTGCTTGGTATGTGATAGGTCTGCGCTCACCCTCGTATCGCAGCGCCAGAAGCAGAGGGATGGAGGAAGAGTCGGCTGTGAGCTCCAGGTACAGTGTGGAGCTCTCGCTGAGCAGCCCACGTTCTGGGACGTCGTCCAGGTCTGAGTCAAAGAGTGGTGGAGACAGGGAACTGTTTCCACTGCGCACAATTAACCTGAGAGAAAGCAAACCACAAAGACACCTGATAAGTTTGAGGCAAGAGGAAGGTGGTACAATCAATGCATACAATCAGAAATGCGTGAATGTGCTCTGACAGCAGGTTAAATATATATAAACATGATATATATCTCATGTTACATGTGGAATAAAACTATTTTCCATACATTTTCCAAGTTAAGAATATAAAAATTAACGTTTTAAAAATTAAAGAAATGAACCATATGCTTTCATTTTCCATATTTTGATAGTTATAAGCATAATTCGCAATAATGGCAGATTACTTATAACGTGTGCCAGTGATTAAAAGATGATGGCGAGGAAGTGGGTGTAAGAAATAAGAACTGAATGAGAGTCTAACTAGCCAAGTGCGGAGGGTTTAATATGCTGAAAAAGGGAACATTAAAGGAATAGTTCACCCAAAATTCAAATTTCACTCATTATCTACTCACCCTCATGTCAACTAATTTCTCATGTGGGGGTTTCAATACAAGAGGGACATTACAGATGAGCGGTATGGAGGTATTTGGATGGTTTTTGGTGTGTCTTTTTGGACAAACAAACCTGGTGTCCATTGACAACCATTAAATGGACAAATACTGCTGCGTGGACCCCCCTGTAACTCGGAGAAGGAACGGAGGTCTCTGAAAATTCTCCCAGCTCTTAGTCGACATGAGGTAGAATAGGTAATGAGTGAAATTTGAATTTTGGGTGAACTATCCCTTTAAGTGAACAGATTCTGTGATATACCAAGTAATAGTGGAAACACAAACTCACTTATCATCATCTTCGTCCAGTGCAATCCTCTCAAAGTGTAGGTGGAGCCTGTGTCCCTCTTTGGCTTCTATTAACCAGTGGCAGCTCAGGTTATTTCCGTTACTGTGGTTGCTGACAGATGGCGGGGGTGGGGACAGTATCCGTCCCACTGTTGCGTTACGAATCCACCCTCCACAAGACACAGCTGTGGGAAAAAAAATGACCCCATGGATTATTTTACAGAATCCAAAATTGCGACATTTATTTCAAGTCTAAATCAGTTTACTGACCGACACATTGAGGTTCTGCGGTGCTCCAGTGCGGCTGGGTTGTGTTGACACATGTGGCCACCTCATGACCTCGCACCTGGAAACCTGGGTCACAGTGGAAGAGCGCCTGCCCCCCAGGATGGATATCAGTCACGGTCACTCCTCCACCCTCAGGAGACAGAGGGAACGGGCAGGAGAGCAGAAAGGCTGTTGATGTTTTTATAAAAGAGGAGAAAGATGAAAATTATTTTACACAATTATGTTACATAAGATAAACAGTTACAAGGAAAAGGATCTTCTGGTGAACTATTACTTTGTGAATCATTTTATTAACTAGCTTTTACCAATATCTTTCCTTTCTTACACAAGATCTTTAAATCTTTAAATTGCTGAGATGTTGTCGTCTTGTCTTTTTTCTCCACCTCACACATCACCATCACAGCTGACATGGTTGTCCCTTGTGACTTGGCCATGTGGAAACCTCTTAATGTTATTCACCTCTAATCTATTTCCCCTAATTGAATTGAATCCACACTGTTTAATCCAAATGATTTTTACTTGGCTGAATGAAGGAGGCCCCAGGGAACACAAAGAATAATATGAAGTGTAGAGATCCTCCTCATTTAAAACTACCACAATTTGCCGTTTTTCAATTGTGAAGAGGAGCATAATTCAGCAAAAATACAATACAGGGATGTAGTAAATCTGGTGCCATCTTTGGTTTGAAAATAAACTTTTATATTAAGTCATTCCTGAGACCTGTTGCCGTTACCTTGATAATGGAGGCTGAACGTGCCGTGGTTGGCCTGTCGGAGACTGCGATAGTGAATGTACACCTGATTGGTTGTGCTGCGAATCACCTGACCATCTCTCATCAGGGTCTCGTTGGCCAGTAGCTCTGGTCCTGTGCCGCCGTACCCCATAATCATTAGAGACTCCTCCTTAGACAGATTCACTTTTCTCACCTTGAGGGCAAAAGAAGAAACAATGACATACATGGTCTGGTGGTCTCTGATGTACAGCCCCATCTAATATGAAATACTTCCTTACAATCTTCTTATTCACATAACTGTACCTTTAAAATGAACAAATGACAAACAAATAAAGACAAAGTGCTGTAGACAACTTAATTTAATGGATCTAATTTCCTCATTTGCTGCCTGTCTGTATTCCTGACAGTAAACAATACCCATTTCAAAGGCAATCTTTGGATGACTGTACAGAGGGAATGCGTGAGCTTAGAATTATAGGGTTCTATCTCCGTTTTGGGTAGTTCCGAGATATTGAGCATCAAAGTTCCAACTCGGCTTGTGTTTTGATTGACAGAACCTTTTTATTTTATGAATAACTAATTAAAAATGTTGAAAATTTAAAAATAACACCACACAGGCATTAACAGGCCACTAATGGATGATATTATGCAAAAAACTAAATTTTGAAAAAAACTGAGATAGAACCTTATAATTCTAAGATCACAAATATTTTAAAATATCAAATTACCTGAATTTCCACACCATAACCCGCATAGACAGTGATGCTATAGGTGCATTCCAGAGGAGAAAAAGTTGATGATGATGATGAGGATGAGGATGATGAAGGATCTGGGGACTCGACGACATCCTCCATTGCCAGCAAAGTGGCATTGCATTGCACTGTGAGGAGAGAGAAAACACAAGGAAGAAGAAGAGAAGATAAACCAAAACGGTGTCAGAAGACAGAAGAAACATCTAATACTTCTAATTCACTTAACACAGCGTCAGCATGACTCACTTTAATACAGTTTAAATAGACACTGTGCTCAGAGGCTTCTTGGCAGTTTATGAGTGATGAGAGATCATAGATTTATTTTTTTTCTCAATTTGTATAAATATACCTGATACTTATCCGGCAGAGTTTTATGAGTCAAAGTGCACCATACAAATATATTGTTAAATTTGCACATATTTCAAATTTGTGGCGAGTTTGAATGGAGCGGTGAAAGCTTCCCAGTAACCTGCTTATTTTGGGGATGATTGGTGTGATCAGGCGCAGCGCAGCTAAACACATTCAGCGGTGTGAAGATGACAGAGAAGTCACAGTGTCATAACATCTTCTATCGAGTGTCTTCACTGGCTTAACGCTGCTCTACACCTCATATACTGGGAACTTATGAATAATTGAAAATGTAAAAGGAGCAGACAAGTCTTTTATTTTACGAACCTGATGACGGAGCTCACGATTCATTCAACAATTAAGGCATGTGTAGTCGTGCCAGGATGTAATGATTACACAAAAAGCTTATAAAAGTGTGCACTTCTGTTACTGCTGTCAGATCAATTGTGGCCGTTACCTTTGTAATCCAATGCACTGTATCTCTGGTATGCACTTAAATGCATTTAATGGCTAAAATATTAAAAACAGAAGGTACTTGGGTGTGTGCACCCTTCAAAATAAAGTACTGGGTGACAAAAAAAAGAAAAGAAAAGAAAGAACATCCCTGAGCTGTAGCTGCAAGACAAATAACCAGTCTAGGTTTCTCGTTTCCAGATATATTTCTCTATAGATAAATTAAAACTTGAACCTGTATTTACCTGCCCTACCTGCTGTTTTCTTTCTTTCTTTTTCCCCCCGAAGTATATTTTTGGTGCTTTTATGCCTTTAATTGATAGGACATGCAGCAAAGGGCCACCTGTGAAATCGAACCGGGGCTGCTGTGGCAAGAACTATAGAGTGAGTACCGGCTGAATTGGATTGCCTAACATTTAATTAATCTTTTGACTGCAATACTGACTGAAACTGGCTAGGGTTTGGTGAGATCAAATTATTGTGCACCACTTGTAAAACAAGTAGCATCTGGAGAGAAAAAAGCTTCACAGTGCATAGCTAAAAATAAATTCAAACATCAACAAAAATAATGAAGCAGCATGACCACTTTTAACACTAATATATCTCAGCGTGTTAAGTGAGCATCTAAAGAGATCAGTTCGGTTATTGTGTAATCTCTGCAAGTATGAACGGCCATAAGGGGTTTCCGTTCCCCCTGGTACCCCCAGACATTTGCCTGGTTTGCCACTCCTGACAGTGTGCCTCTGGTGGAATCAAATCAGAAATCTGGTCACGGAAAGCAGCACCGCAAGCACCTTATAAATATGGACAACATTGTGTGTAGCAGAGTTTTAGACGAAGGGATTTATACCACTCTCATTTCTGTGAACAAGTGAAACCAATGGTCAATTAGCATTAGCTTTGGCCGAGCTCTGCTCAGGTGAAAAGAAACAAAACGAAACATTAATAATGAAAAAAGCTGTACAGTTGTAACCATTTTTCTCATTATCTCCACATAACAAAGCTTGTTAAGCCCAACTAATGACGGTGAGGAAAATCTGTCATGTTTACTCAAGATAAGGAGATAATTTGTCACATTTTCCAAGATTGTGGGGCAAATTAATGAAAATTCAAATTTACGTGTCTAGATAATTTGATTTAGCCTGATTCCAGCCTTCAAGGTCACTGTCATGACTGTCAACTGAACAGTAAGCCAACGCCTACATGTTTAGTTTTATTTGGCGCAATTATGGATACATGATGTGACATTTTTTATCTTAAATCAGCTGTGAAGACATCATCCATGCAAACTTGCACGACATTACCTACAGTATATCTGATAAACATTATAGAAAGAAAAAGACCTGATTATCTCATTATCTAACAAGATACATTAACCAGTTATCACACGAAAATTAGCTTTGCTATCTTGAGATAACCAAATAATTAGTTGTGATCTCAAGATAATCACATAAAAAATAACAGCAATTACAGCTGATTTTTGGTGCACTGATTAACAGGCAAGATCTTGTTAATGTAATATTGTCTGGAAAAACCAGAAAGTGGTAGGGACTATTTCTTGTCATATTTCCTCGGCACAATAACAATGTGTTGTTTTTAAAACTTGGTTTTTGTATGGCTTGAACAAATTCATTTATGCATGTTAATTTGTAATATTTAGAGATCCTCATAGTCTGATTTTGTTTGCTTTGGATAGAATGAATAGCAAATGATAGCAAATGGTTTCATCCTGTTTCTTGATATTAAGCTACCGTAAGGTAAAATAACCAGTTGCTTGTTCTAGCTTCATATTTAATCTACAGGCATGAGAGTGCCATCAATCTTCTCACCTCACTCTGAACAATAAAATAATTATGCACATGTTCCGAAATGTCTACCTATTCCTGAAGTCATGATCCTATTGCTGTGAACATGTTGTGTGAACCCCCAACATCACTACTACACAGACACGCACGCACACCTCGCTGATCATTCATCTTGTGTGACATTTCTCTCCCCACATCTGGTGTAAACCAGTCGACCCCGCCCCCACCTCTCCCAGCTTCCTGCTCATTCACATTTCCTTAATTCTCGTTTGTAGCTGTCTCTGTGTCTCTGTACATGTCTCATTCACCTTCAGTGACAGAGGAAGCATTTCTGACAATCTGTCAACCAGGACGCTATTGTGCTCCTCACCACCCCTTATTAGTATTCTGATCGTCTCCCATTCTTGACTGACTCATGCTGATTTGTCAAATTAATGCTTCTCCTCTTATATCAGGACAATAACACTATTGATATTAGTATTTAGAGGCTCAACCCGCTCCTTATTCAGCTACTAAGTTTTTTTCTTGTTCACTGATTACATTTTATTTGTCTACTGCAATAATACCTAAAAGGCAATGAGTATATTTAGATTTTTTTTTTCAAGAATAATCTGGATACAGAACTTTTCATGTGACAATCAGTGAAGAGAGTTCCAGTGACTGTGTCAAATGACAGTAGGTATAATTCATGTCCAGATATTCTCCTCTATTATGTTTCATCTTTCTGGCATCAAAACCATTTTAGAAGTCATCTGCTTCTATTTCTTGCCATAAATCTTTTTTATTGAAGATAATAAATACAGGGAATGATGGGGATGATTTATATCATTATCACATTCCTGTTGAGGCTCCCTGGACTTAATTTGTCCATACAAAAGTTTACATAGCTACAAAATACAGGACATCCTTGCTGAAGGAAGACCAAACATGAAAGTACTTTTAAGATAGTGTTACAACTAAATGTTTTTGTGTGGATCCTAGTGACCCTAACCCAATAAACAAACCAAAAAACAAACCAACCAACAAACCAACTGGTTATATAACTGTGCATTTTTTCTTCACATACAGGATGTAACTTACATTGTAACCTGTAGATGTTTAAACATTAATATTTTATGACTGTTTCATGTTACCATGTCATCTCCTTGCTTCTCTTTCTTCAACTGGATGTACATAAGAGAATTGACTGAAGCCATGCTTAATTATTAAAGTTTTTTTTCCCCCCTCAACCCTTTGTATTGTATTGGGAATAGTAAACAAACTCAACTGGGGAATCTATGGTGGTGACATGCAAGTACCTGGCACGTGCATTGTGGTTATGGTAGTCGTGGTGATCAGAGTGGTGGTTGTCTCCTCCTCTATGGGCAGCAGAGACATGGTATTTCTGGATCCGGCCTGGCTGGCAGCAGAGGATGAGCTCAAAGCTGTGGTGAGCAGCCCTGGTGAAATGACTGTTGCCGCTGACTCGGTCTGCCCAAGCCCAGGCACGGCCTGCGTTGGGTTGGTGGTTGTACCTGCAGAGTCCAAAAGTTCAGTTCAGTGAGCAATCACCCATGTCACACCGTTACTGTATTACCCTGGGGCAATATGGGGCATAAAGGCCTGTCTTAGTGTACCTGTGCCTGCAGAAGCCCTTCCTAAGTACTCCTTACTCTGCAGGGCAGCATGGATCAAGTCACCCAGTGGGTAAGAGTCTGGGGCTGATGTTGGTGGTGTATCAGGCTCAGGAGTCATAAAGCGCATACCTGGAAAAGTCAGGACTTGTTATTGTTACGGAGGACATTACAAGAAACCTGCAAAGAAAATACACAGACCTGTTTTTTTTTTTTTTTTCCTCTCTCAGGTTTGACATTAACAAATTCTGCATCCATGCACACAGTTACCTGAAACTAGGGGGATGATGGTGACATACAGCATCACAGCAAAGTGTGTGAACCCCATGGCTTTGGCAGGAAATCAATGACCTGAGAAGGTTAAAGTGAAAATATTGATTAGCAAACTATTATGCGAAAATGTAAATACAACAATAGTGCATCTTGGACTGTGATGTGGACACACAAAGCATTGCTATTGCTGCAAGAGGCACATATATAACCCATGCTAACTGGGGTAGTAATGCATAACAAACTGTTAGTCATATCATTAATTATTCTCTCGCAATCCTGATCCTGATCATATGTTTACATCAGACAGGCCACAATGACTCGGATCAGGGGATCATTGCGATGTGATACTGTAAAAGCTCAGCTCCATCAATCTGGAGGACAAAAAAACCTATTCAGTTAATACAATGCAGAGGCGTGAATTAAAATGTCACAGGTCCCAGAAAAGAGAAGGATTTACATAGTACAGGTTAGACATTCAGGCTTTCCTCATTTTCTCATCCAAACCTGCAACAACCGAAAATGCGCTATTCCAAAATTCAGCAAAGGAGCCTTCCCGGACCGCAGGTAGACTCACAACCTTATTCTATTATTCATCTGTTAATGGTGATGTGTCAAAAGGCACCTGAGCTGTTATTCGAGGCGTTTCCTCGGTGAAAATGCCAGCCTGGTGTGTGACAAAATGATGGGGCTATACGAGGCAGCATCACTCGCACCTCCCCCGGCCCTCTTTGTGCGGAGGACGATTTTTTGGCATCAGTCATCACTAACTGTGATGCTGACATCCATGTCAGTGAGGCTGTGAGGCGGCCGCCGCTTACCTTTACCCTCCAGGTTGCGTCCTGTGCTCTTTGTCTTGGGGTTGTATCCTGTTGCTTTAGGAGCCGAGAACACGGCGGGGTTTGTGCTGGTGAGATGCCCCTAGCTGGTTACCGTGTGGTTGACGCATTCGGCTATGATGTGAGGGCATTTGTGTTGAAGCTTCAGGTGCGCTCTAGCGGCAGCACGCGGTAACTGCAACAGCGCGCGGCAAAAAGCCACATTTTGTGTGTAGGGGGGCTAGAGGAGCTGTCCACCAGCACGGTGCTGAAGTGTGTCCGACACAGCGCTGCCTGCACGGTATATCAAGGTAATCAGACAGGAGTGATATGCGGCACGCATGCGGGTAAATGGTGTACGTTTCCTTTTTTGTCTCTCCAAAACAACAGCCTGCATGATCTATATGGTATGCATGGCGAATATTTCCGTGATGGACGTTTGCGTGAACATGAAATGCGGACATTACACATGAAGCAGTCGAGCTGTGGGGCTGGTGCTGAACCAAAACAAAATGAATGCTGAAGCGACTGCAAAAAAACCAACAACAACAACAAACAGCGACCCATGTCAACAGTTTATGGAGCACCTTGATGATGCTTAGCCGTGTTATAGCCTATAGGTGTTTCCAGTGGGCAGTATCATCACTTGGCATGTAATTGATGCAACTACGAAACGAATCCACTGGAATAAGCCTATTAGGGAAGAGCCCTCCCATCCTCACGCGCGCACCCAGACGTGCATGCAGTCATGTTTTCTGCTTCTGGGGAAGAAAGACAAAAAAAACAAAATCTCTAACTCAGAGCCGGCCCTCCCTATAAGCGAACTAAGCAGCTGCTTAGGGCCCCGCAGCCAATGGGGGGCCCCCAAACCCGTCGGATGTCGCCAACGCTCTATTCTGTCAAACAGCCAAAATAGTTGGAAAACTTTTTATATTTTGTTTATTGTCTATTATTATGTTTTTGTGGCGAGTATCCTACCAAGTGTTGTCAGCTGAGCCACAGAGCAGCGGACCTGCAGCTGCAGCAGCAGCGACAGCGCAGCGGAGAGGAGAGCTGCCGTTTTCAGGTCTTGTTGTCATTGATCCAGGTGTCATTCACTGACCCTCGGAAAGCAGAGGGCCCCGTGATTCAGATGTTTTTTACAGTTCGTCTCTATCATAAACGGTTCCGAAGTTACAGTATAATGTTTTGATGATGTTTTGTAAAACAATGTGTAAGCGTCGCATCGCGCCGTACGTTCGGTTTGGTTTAGCATCGGTGCTCTTTTTAGTTTAGCGTCTGTTCCTGTTGGTATCACTTGATTACATGCCGATGGCACATTCAAGGACCCTCGGAAAGCGGAAAACCCCGCGATTCAGACGCTGTTTGCTGCTCGTCTCTATCATATATAGTTCAGAGGATATTTCATGTTTTGTATGTGCAGTCTACAACCTATCATCCATGGTCCCCTCGTCTTTAGAATGTTACAGCACAGACGTTCTGAGCCATTTTTCTCACTTTTCGAGTTTTTGGTCATGATAGGCCTAGATTAAAATGACCATAACTTTTGATCTGGGAGGGCTTTCTCAGTAATTCAAACAGTTGTGAACAGCTCAGAACTTATGGAAATATCAAAAAATGAAAATGTCAAAATCACACCATGTGAAGGGTTTTCCCAGGCCACCACACAAAAATACATTTATGGTTCAAATTTCAGTCTAGGCAGTAATATAAAGGGTCAGTAATCACTTACTGTGCAGGCCAGGGTCAGAATATCAACTGTATGTTTAAAAAAAAACACTCAGAAGTAAAGAGTGTAATTTACAAATAGTAGAACAATCTATCCCCCTGGACCTACATTCATTAGCACTATTTTCTGTAGCTAAACAATAATTGTAAAATAATTTTTACTGTCTTAGGTGGCGCAATAGGCTACTGTTTAATTAGTAATAAAATATCTCCTCACCATCATGTTGATAGGTACAATAAAATACTTTTTTTTTAAATAAATATTTGACGGTATACACTGTGAGGCAGGGCCCCCAATTTTATCCTGCTTAGGGCCCCGACATGTACAGGGCCGGCCCTGCTCTAACTCTGTCTTACTGTCTTTATATCTCCCCCCACACACGCGTGCACACACGCACACACATCTGTTTTTCAGTCCACATAATTACAGGAGATAACTTTCACTCTAGAATTGCTCACTGATAATGCATCTTATTTTATTAATTATACTTTATTTCCCCAGATGTGGTATTGTTGGTGACAAACGTTATTTAGGCTACACAGGCACATTTTTAGTATAACTTAAAGTGTTGTTTTTTTTTAAATATAAGAATCACAATTACATGGGAGATGATAAAGAAAGCTATTGAAAAGGTAAACCTCACCATGGCGAAACATAGTGAACTCAGCATATTAAAAGTGAGAAACAATTCCAAATTGCAATTGGTGCTGTGGGTCCAAGACCAGGACTTAGGGGCAGAGGTGTTGCAACAGGAGAGGCAACCCAGGCAGTGGAAGGGCCCTAAGACAGCTAACATTGGTCCATATCAATGACAACATGGTGTTGCCAATGGCTGTGTACACATATTGTGCATGTTATGCATAATGTTATTGTATACACTGCAAAAATAAGTAAGTGCTGCCAAGCCAATGTTAATTTCTCCCATTAGCAGTAGAATAATGCGTTGTTGTCACATAACATAAATTCTGCCGTCAGCAGAGTTTGTTCTGTCCAAACTGTTACTACTTCGTATTTGGAAGAGTAAGATATTATCTCCTTGAATTTTCTGGTATAAATGTTAGGCTACATTAGACAAAATGTTAGCGTGAAGCGTTGTTATTGCAATGAATTAATGGGGTGTACATATAGCAACACAAGTTCAGCGTCAAAGGCAACTAAGCCACAGGGGTCAGTAGCTCTGTGAGGGACTGGTAACCTGTCATGATTGTTTCACTAATTTCTTCCAAGTGCATGCTGGGATATGCCTCAGCCCCTTGTGACCCAGTGGGGGATTAAAGTAAAGAAAGTAAATGAATGACTCTGCTGTTGGAAACCAGGTCGTACTCTTCTCTTCAGGCTGTGTGTGTCACAGTTCAGTCACCCAGCTCCAACTCTGTACTTTTCAAGCATTATGTGTGCTTGCCTCTCCCTCACTCCACCCGTCAAGTCACGCCCTCTCATCAAGCCAACACAACTCACCTGTGAACACAGGTGCTCCTCATCACCTGCAATCAGACCAGCATATTCACCAGTTCCACACGCACTCGTTTTGCCACATTCTTCTCTCAGCACTTATTCCAGACTTTCCAGCCAGCACTCTCTCCAAGTTTCTGCCCCCGTAAACCCGATGCCCCTCTGTCCTTGGCCAGGAGTTCTGTTTGTCTGGTTCTGCTTTGTCCTTTTCTCCTGTGGTTGTTTGTCGTGCCTCTGCCTCAAAGCCTTGTGTCATCTGCTCACCTGACGCTGACCATGACCTTGACCACAAACCCTGTCAGCTCCCGCTGTCCCAAAGTCACAGACTCCTCACGAGCCCTGCCTGACATACGTGTACCCTGCCACTACTTCCTTTTCACCTGTCATATACTTTTTATCTGTAACCTGCCACACCCTCTCTCCAAAGCTCATAAACAACTGTTCCATGGTTTACAACAAAATCGCTTTGTTGTACTTTGGCATATTATGAAAACATATTTCTGGGCAACAAACTGAAACTCACAAAAGTACTACCCACAAGTAGGCCTACTCTTTGAACACTCCCATGGAGGTTACCTATCCACCTTATTTTTCACGGATTCATGGAGGTCTGGGTTTTTGTGCGGAACTTCCGGTCCAGCACTCTTGATACGATAATATTATTATCGCATTCCATAATTGCGATCAAAACAATAAAACACAATTTAACAATGACAATCTATTTAAGCTTAATATTTAAAAGTAGCACAATGTAGAGCTGTCAGGATTTTTTTAAGCAGCATCCTCTCTTGCAACACGTTGCTTCAGAGCATGAAAATTAACAAACCAGCTCAGTTGGTAGAGCGCCCGCCACATATGTTGACAGTCCTCGTTAACTCTGGACTCTGGGGCTTTAGGTTTGTTAACTCGTTCCGCTACATTATGAACACAAAGCCTGGCTATGTTGAGCCTCCTTCACCTCCTCCTCCGGTAAGGGAATGCGGCTGACTGGAAGTGCCGCACATAAATCCAGACGTTCATTTTCACCTTACTTCCGCATTCGAAAATAAGGTGGATAGGTCTTACTCCACTGTTTGTCAGACTAGACTGAGGACTAGTCAGACAGACCGATGTACAGTATTGTGAACTGATGAAGCTTCTTGGAAAAGAGGCAAAACGTCTTCCTAGACAAATACAAGTCCAGTTGCCTTTGATCCAATTTGTTGCCCAGAAATAATGATGACCTGGATGAATGAGATATGAAAACAAATATTTACAATAATCTCTCAATCTCTTTTCATTTCAGCATTTAGTGTCTCACAAATTTGGAGGATGCACTGGTCAATGAATACACTGCCCATGCCTCCATATGTAGAGCTGGGGGTCCATTCACTGAGTGGCCTTCTCTGGACTCTACTGCTCCTGTTTCTGTGGCACTGTTATCGCATGGGCTCTGATATGCCAATCCCAGGCCATGCACACGCTGGAAAGCTCAAGTCAGGCTCACGGCGGTCCATGAAGTCCCGTGCTGGTAGCTGCGCTGGAACAAAGTGCAGTGCACGGTCCAAGTTGTCAAGGAATGATCAAATTAGTCCCTTTATTTCCATGGAAACAGAGGAGGATGAGGAGCAGGGACAGGGTTACCTCACCCCTGTGCTGAGTCATGCATTGTTCCCGGCCCAAGCATCTGCAGAAGCCAAGAAACTCTATGCAGCACTGCAAGAATATGCCAAACGCTACAGTTGGGTGGGCATGGGCCGCATTCATAAGGGTCTCCGTGAGCAGGTACAAGTTGTGCCCGCTACTGGCAATAATTCTTTAATTCTTCAATATGTAGGCTATTACATTGAATTTACTTCTTAATTTTAATCAAAGTGGGAATCCAAACACCTCATGCTGAATTATTATTATCCTTAATTATTCTTGTTCAAGGGTAAGTGGTGGTGGAAGGAAGGAATTAATCATTGATTTCTCATCCTCATTTTTTGTTCTCTCTATAGGTTAGGCTAAATGATCTCTGTGCTATACAGAAGCCTCATCTCTTCTTCCTGCCAGATGTCCCAAGTGTTCCTTTCTTCCCACGTGATGCTCACCGACATGACATTGAGGTCTTGGAAGCCAGCTACCCTGTAATCTTGGCTGAATTTCAGGCTGTTTACCTGCGGGGCATTGATTCAAAACAAGGCTGGACCTGTTTGGGACCAAAGGTACACAACAATATTTTTCAGGGCCAATATGAGAAAGGAGCAGCACAGGAAACACTTTACACCTCTGTAAAAAATGGTTATCATCAGTTGTGCGAAGTAGTAAAACATGATATCTGTTTCTTCAAATGTGGCACTAACATTTACTTAAAAGTGAACTGATAAAGAGTTTGAAGATCAAAGGTCAAAGGTCAAGGTTATGATAGTGATTGAGATAAAATGTCACACAAATAGTTAATATTTTGTATGATTCTGGAGAAATACGGACACAGTACAATCAATCAGTTGTATTTACCCCCTTGAGTCATACAGTATGATACCAAAGGGTTTTTGTGTGTTTCAGGGCCAGGCAGTGTTTCCCTTATACAGTGCTGGAGTCTCTGTGGCAGGAAACTGTCGCTCTTGTCCCTGCACCTACCGGACACTTCTCTCCCTACGTACATTCATAAGCAGCAACTCTCTGGGATCTGCTGGATTTTGGCTGCTGGGGCCTGGAGCTACGCTGGGAAGTTCATATGGACCCACAAATACACGCCTCCGTTGTCATCTTGGTGAGTAAAACATTACATTGATTGTGGTTTGTCTGCATTCAACAACTTATGCCTTTGCTCCATACATAATGCTTGAATATGTTGCAATGCACTCTGCAGTGACTGCTCTTATATACTGTAGGCATCAGTGTTATGAAATATCACTCCAATTTGAAACTTGTGTGTGCCAGACATTTTATCGCAAAACATTTCAGATAAATCAGGACACAAAGCGGTTTGAACCATATTGCTTGAAATGACTGCAATATAATGTAAATTCAGTATTAAGTAATGAATTCAACTTTAAATGTGGACCCCAGGAAGACTAACAGTACTCTAGAGAACAGCTAATGGGGATCCAAACAAATAAAACAAAAGGGCTACTTTGCAAATGTCAGACTTTACTTAAAAAAAGAAAAGAAACACAATCCAATGAAATACTAAACTGTGGCATCATGTCGTATTTTGTGGGTCAAAGCTTTCTTAAACCCATTTTGTACTATGATCTGTTTGGTTTTAATCCTCTAATGTTGGTACCAGATTGCAAACTCTTCTAAGCTGAGTGAAAACGAGATAACAAAAGTTAAAAGCATGCTTCACATTTTTAGGTCTGCAGACTCCTCCCCAGTGTGAGCTGGTGGTAGGAGGGGAGCCTCAGTGCTGGTCAGAGGGACACTGCCTCCTGGTTGATGACTCGTTTCTTCACACCGTCTCCCACAAGGGTCAGTGAAAAAATAACGGCATTGTGATTTTATGATGATGTGCCTGGGGGAGGGTAAAGCTTGAAAACATGGAAATAAGTGAAGAAATATTGTAGCAATTGTCACTTTAATATTTGAAAACTGCGAAAACGTTTTGCTCGTATTCATATTTGTATCTGTATTATTAAAGATTGCGTGCCAAATGCAGTACATAATCTCTGCGCCCAAAACAGGCAGACTTAAGATTTACAGTAAGAGTCTTTAGGTTTTATTTATCATAAGTAATTCCCGGCACATGAATTTCAATGGCTGCTCTCTTTTCTCTAAAGGCCCTTCGGATGCTGGACCCCGCGTCATTTTGAGTGTGGACCTGTGGCATCCAAATGTGGCTGCAGCAGAGAGACAAGCTTTGGACTTCATGTTCAACCCTGACCTCTGAATTTGCTCCTGCAACAGACAACTTTCAGGGATGCCTTAACTTAGCCCTGCTTGTTGTGTGTCACGCATCTCATTCAAATTAATGGAACACTGTGTGAATTTGCCCTAAGAATTATACAAGCCATTAGCCACACTTTCAAGTGGTGTCGGGTTTATGGTCTTCACCAGGAAGTGCCCCTTGAATGCATTATTATGGATGCTGTTAGACAAAAGCTAGACAATTCGGCTGCAAACTACAATCTGACATCATATGAAAGCACAAAGAGATGTAACCTCAGCAAAGCGGATCTGGTGACTATTGTAAATGTTGCAGTAACACATTGATGTCACATATTATGCTCATGAATGCTATTTGCATGTGAACTCTATCTGTCATGAAAACTGGAGTTCAAGCTGCTGATGCATGTGCTAATATGCCTTCAGGATATGAGGCCATACATTATTTTGGAATTATGTATATTTAACAACCAAAAAACTGTGAAAAGATGAAAAACATAATATTTCAGTACATTTTTGTTTTTCACAATGAATGCCAAAATATATTTAACGTTTGCATACTGTGGTTAATCCTTCTCTTATTATCCTCTATATGCCTTTATGTTTCTATCTATAAATATATTTTTTCTTTATGGGTTGATGGTGATTTACATATTGATATATGCATATATCAGAGTTTTTGTCAATTTCACTTTTTCTTGAAATCCAAATAACAAATAAAGGACGAACATACAGTAGGTACTGACTCTTTGTATAGATTAACAACAGACTGAAAGGCACGAGAAAACACGAAGCAGAAATGTGGACTGACTGAGTATCACTGTTTTGCTGATGAAGAATGCATGGAGGAGTGCTCTTATTTCACAACATACATAATGTACATGGGGAATCACTTTATTATTTTTATTGTGAAAAGGCTTTGTGACTTTGACTTATTTTGATTAAAACCCATTTGAACACAATTTTGAAAATACAGTGTACATGAAACTCTAACAGCTCTTTTTTGGTTACTTTTTCAGTCAGTAGATGAGAATTACTGTGGTGATTTTGTCTTATCTGCCATCTGTTCATCTGAGGGTCCCATGATGAGGATTATACAGACTGAACTAATCCACCCCATGAGACAGATTATTCCTGAGATTGTTTACATGTACTGGTATGTACATGCATGCTGTTTAATGATGTATGATTTGTTCATCTCTAGACATTTGACATGAGCTCTTTGGAATTGATTCGAGGCAAAATTATTAGGAAAATAACAACTCAAATACTGAACATGACTATCAGATGTCATTCTCAGAGGACATCTGAGAAACTTATATTTCCTCAACTATCCACCCACTCATCACAAGTCAAGATTATTTGCTGTGTTATGCTAATACTGTTCCCTGAATTGTTTCATCAAGCAATGTTATTCTTTATTCGGTGATTGTATGTAATTCTGTATATATCTAGTTGTGTGGCTGTAGCCTCAACATTCATTTGAAAGACAAATATAGCTATTGTCACACTCAACGATATTCATGTTGTTCTTTTGTTATGCAACAGCTTTAGCAACATCAGTGGGATTATTTTCAGCAAAAGATGCCAAATGGATGCAGTTGATGATGGAAAATAAATGTGGTGTTATTGTTGTTTCCAATCTGTCACTCCGAAATAACAGCAGTTACACGTGTTGAAATCTGGACTAATGTGTTTGGTAATTGTACTCAACCACAACTCATGCTAGAATTAGTATTGATTATGAAATATTATTTTTGAGGGTTCTTTTCAGACACATGTAAAAGTGAAGCTGCATAGGCATACATACAATTAATGAGTATGTTGGTGTCAATGAAGCTCACACTACATGTTTGGTCATAGTGGTGAAAACAGTAATGCAGTAATTATGGACCAACTCTTGACAATAATATAAAACTATGTATGTAGTAGAGGTCTGTGCAATATATTACTCTCTGAGGAGATTGGATAGTTGAACTGGGGTTGACATGATGCAGGACTTTTGCACATGACAACACTTTTTATATTTGTTCCTTGAGAAACCTTAGTCACATCTTTATTGTGAGCATATAATTAAGACCCTCAAATCTTCGGGATGTACTGGGATTTCTTTTGCAAGAAAAACAAAAACGAAGGGTTTTTGGCAACCCAACCCAACCCAAACCTGACTAAACTACTGTTTAATGCTAACCCTATGTAAGATTCAAAAACTTGATATTGATAATCTATTTTCTGAACCCAAGTGTTTGGCAAATCACCTGGCAAATGTTTTCAATCTGATATTTTGTTGAGTAAATTCACATGCTGAAGTTGATTATCTGGAAAATAACGTACATTGGATTTTTACCAGTATTACTATATCAAAACAGGGTGACTTACCCTTGCTGAATCTTGATCGTGGTGGCCAGACTTCAAAACAAATTTGTCAACACCATAACGAAACATCAAGCAGATGGCATCATTTACCCCCTGGTGAGGTTGAGGTGTGGTTAGTGAAGGTATGTAGAAGACGACCCTACTGTTTTCTGTGTGTGGAGGATGTTTTAATCTGCACATCACATTATTTGGCTTTATTTATATAGCAACTTTCATACAAATATGCAAAGCACCTGACTGGGCAAGAATTAAACAGCACAGACAAAAAGGTATAAGAACTGATCTATACAGAGAGAAAGCAGTGATGCCATTCTGTTAGAACAATAACATTGACAATGACTGCTCTGTAGGAAAGGTTAGGGGTAAAGGGTAGGGGCTTGGGCTAAACTAGATTACAACAAATTTGCCAAATTGACTGAAGAAATCAGTTTTTTGACTTTCAAGAGCTACAGATTCAATTTGAACATTTAAAGTAATGCATTTTAACAAGAAAACAACAACATTTCTTTGTTGTCCCCTTAACATTTATAAATGTGATCAACATGTACGAAATAAATGCCACTTAAATGACAGGAAAATGTAGTAGTTATATAGAATAGAATATAGAAGTAGGTTGTCATCAACATGAAGTCCAATAAAAATGCATCTGCCCATTTACATCCATTCATTCTGTTGTCCTCATTTCTGTGACATCATTTTCACAAACTCTGTAAAGAAAATGGACAAAAATGATGAGCTACAAACTTGTAGGTATTTGTAGGTTGACTCTCTGAACTATGAATTTGGTCTTAAACAAAAACTATTTATTTATTATTTCCATTATTTCTTTTTTAAATAAACAAATGGAGCAACAACACAATATATAAGCTTGTAAGGTAGTCTGTATTTCTTATATTTCATCCAGCCCTATGTGTGTCTTTTTGTATCTTACCCTCAAAGTCAACGGTTCCATCACCATTGTTATCGGCTTCTCTGACGACTGCATCAATTTCATTTTTGCTGGCATGTTCACCCAATAATTTCATCATGGCGTGCCGCAGCTCATCTGATGTGATTGACCCATCACCATCTATATCAAACTGTAAGGGAGGAAGAGAAAAATAAAACAAACTTTTTTCAGTATGTTCTTTGAATGTCCACCACGGGGTGCCAAAGACTAAAAAGAAAGTGCTCACCTCTCTGAAAGCGTCTTTAAGTTCCTTCATCCCAATCATCCCTGCAGTTTCAGCAAGAAGCTTGGGGGTCATTAGTTCCACAAAATCTTCAAAGTCCACTCTGCCCCCCACTGTGATACGACAGAAGCCATGATCAATGTAAATGTTATATCAGGCATGAATTAGAAAACACTGCATTCAGCGGTTTGAAATTTATTTACACCACATAGGTTGGTGAATTTCTACATGTTCATACTTGATTTTCAGAGAAGGGTTAACCTGTGCTTTACAGGAAAATTTGCAACTGAGGAACAGACCATGAAAGTGCTTCTACAGTTGCTTTTTCACTTTCACAAGATAGATAATGCAAATGAAGAGCTCAGGACTTCCTGAAACTTTCTGAACAAACACTCATTTACAGTAAGTGACTGATGACTGAATAAAATGCAGGATTGAAAAATATTATTATCGGCCTGACACTGAAGAATTCCCCTTAGCCATGGTATAATGAGCATATACCACAGCCTGTCATGATATATTGTTTAAGTATATCATGCTTTAAAAGAGTTGAAGCACAACCCTGAAGGTAACACTTTTTTTCTAACTTGCAAAAATACATTACAAATTGCTGATTGCATTGGCCTTACAATAATGCTAATTAATTGCAGGATTTTCATTTTCATTGTTCGTCAAGGTTCATCCCAAAGTTCTGTAAAAAAAGCGTATTGTGTTTTTTGGACTCCACTGGAAGATCTACTCACAATTCATGTTGATGTTCTGGCTCAGTTCAATCAGCTCCATCTCAGTCGGCATGTAACCCATTGTCCTCATCAGGTTCCCCAAGTCTTTGCAGCTTATGAAACCATCTTTGTCTTTGTCAAACTCTACAAAAGCCTCACGTAACTCTATGGACAGACACAGGGACACCGAGAATGATATGTGACTTAATATCAAAAGGTTTAAAAATATAACACAGCATGAAGCATTTAAACAATTACCTTCTATCTCTTCGGGTGAAAGAGCTCTCGTCTGCAAAACAATGATACAGACACCGACATTAGTTTGCTTTTTAAACAGAACTTTGCAGAAAAATGTCTGCAGTCGTCTGCATTGTGCCTCTCTGAAAGATATATTGACCTGAAAGATGAGTGCAGTATAAGTGCAACCAATGCTGTAGAGATAATATATATCTATTCAGACTTGGCAACTTTTTTTTTATATTCCTTGTGTGATTCTGAACTATTCAATGTTGCTTATAAAAATGTTCAGTCTGACCTGTGTAGATTTTTACAATAGTATGATGCACATACTATAATTGTACGTTTTTTCATTGTCATATTCTTATTCCAAAGTGTTGTTGTGTATCTCAAAATAATATTTTATATGCACCAGCACCATTCACAAATTGCCCTATGATGACCATTTATTATTCAGTTTTAACACTTATAGGCCTATGTTTATTCTTTTGCACAATATTTTTTTGTAATATATTGTAAGTCAGTCTGACATTTTTTGAACTGTTTTTGCACATCTAATATCTATAAGAATAAGGATTGTATATTCAGTGCATGAGTTTATGTCATCTATTAAATCCCTGCTTAAAACATTTTATACTATACATCATATTCACTTTGGGATTACATCAGCAGGCAGTTCCTATGAAAAAATACTGGTCACAATATTACATAAGTGATAGTGAGTGCAAAATGCAATTTATATACATATTTTTTATCTGTGTTTTGGGTTACAACAACTGTAATCTTTGAAACCAGGAACAAATGCACAAAAACTGAGTGCCAAACCATCCGCCTAATGCACCAGTTAAAAAGTTTGCCCTCCCACCTCTACTCCAGAATGGTCCTCTAAGCTTCTTTTCCCATTAGCTTAAAATACCACCATATAAAAATGAAAAAACAAAACAAAACAAAAAAACACCCTGAAAAATTAAAAACAAACAATACAAAACAAATTATCAACAAAACTAACAAAACATACTGTGTTTATGAATGATAAAAGTAATAATCAATCAAAATGAAAAGAAGAATACATTAATAATTCATGCTTAAAACACTTTAAAATAATGAAAAACTGCTATAACATCATAAACTGTACTACAAGATGACAAAACCATAGAACAGATGAAGCAATTGTAACTCACTTGTCTCCTTGTTCCTCCTCTGAGAAAGATGCAGGCTTGTTTAACACTCATTACGGCAGTCTTTGTCAAAATCCTGAGCAACTCTTTGTGAATTCACTCCGTTTTTCAAAAGATAAAAAATTCACTGTTTCATATTTTGCTGTATCATCTGGTTCCAGTGCCACCATGTGTGTGTGTGTAAATCGTAATCAGTGGTGATCTGCGTATGCCACAGAGGAGGGATGAGGTCCCTTATGGATTATCTCTGTGGCTTTGGTCTGGAAAAGAAAGATAGGCTTAATGCTCCACATATACACAATTTCATATGGACAGGCACAGATTATGGTTATTTTTGTTTTTGTGTCTTAATGTTATAGAACATATAACTTTTTAACAGAGTAAATGTAATGTATTAAATACTGTTATGTTATTTACAAATATTCACTCATGATGAATAATAATAATAAAAAAAACAGTTCCACCACCTCCTTGGGTTTCAGTTTTTTATTCATTTGGTAAAGGAAAGACCATACATAATGCACATCTGTGTTCTTACATTGTTAAATTTATTGACTATGCTGGGAATTGAACCTTTTTTTTGTTTCTGTATCCCTTCATAACATGGGATGTAGAGACAGAAAAAATCTCATATTACTAGGACTATGAATCACATAGTGCATAATGTATTATGGATGCAGTTTTTTATGTAACAAAATTAAAGTATTATTTTACTGCTATATAGGCTGTGATTATGATTTAACATTAACCTCAATGAATGGATTAAATAAATGGTCAATCTCAGCATGCAAGTTATCTGATTATTAAAGACGTGCAGCAGTTATAATGCTTGTTCACTGTAATAATTAAAAGTATCTACATACCAACCTATTACATAACCATGGCAACTTAAGGAGATATTCTCAACCATACACGCAAGGATCACATTTGTAGTTGAACTGTTTTCTGATGTTCATGAGAAGCCCATGAATGAAATAGCGGAGCACGTGATCGGTCTCATCACACAGAAGCAACATGAACACTAATTTAAAACGTCATGAATTTGGTCTGGCTGTATGTGGTGTATACGTGAACAGGATGAGCATTAACTGACATCCTGAGCAGGATGGCAGTTAATACCATGAAATCACTTTTTCTATCTTTTTACATAACAGCATTGATTCTGGTCATACAGTATAGCCTATGTATGTTGTCTGCACAGAGACAGATCAAGACGCACACGCACATTTCTCTCACTCACTTACAGACTTCTTTTGAAGAAAAATACTCATCTTTTTAATGGCATTCTTCAATAGTTGGTCTATATTTAAAAGCAGGTAATGTATGAATATGAAAAATGAGGAGCTGAATAGGCTGTGTTTAATATACTGTTGCACTGACTGATCTGATTACCAGAGTTGCATTTAAAAACGCAGACAATATAATTTAATGTATAAAAGCTCAGGCTCAAAGCATTATCTATTTATATATTATCCTGAGGGAGACTCATATTTCATGCCTTTTTCATCATTTCATCAGCTAAGAATTTAAAGTTTAGCAGGTTGTTAGTGTTTTTTTCAGGGAAGCAGGAGATGGAGAAAAAAAATCCATAAAATGCTGTGTCTAAAAATATTTGCCCCTCCCATGTAAAATACCAATGCAAATCTAAGCTTTAGAGTGGGTGTATTTCTGCTTCCCATCCACTGGCTGTCTCTCTCATGCTCATCTTCACTCTCAACAAGATGGACAAACTGTCTGTTCTGCTGACAGCGCTCTGTCTGCCCTGTAAGTTGCTCTTTGCTAGTGCTTCACAAAAAAAAAATGCATGTGCCAAATGTTCTGGCATTGCTCCTCTTTCATTCTCACCTCTCTATTTTTATTTCTGGCTGTGCAGGTTTGAATGGCCAGGCAATGGAGTCCATTCCCTCCACTGCAATGCTGAAAAGGCCGTCAGAAGCCCTCAGTCTGTCCTGCAGGGGAAGTGGATTTGACTTCAGTAACTATGGAATGCACTGGATCAGACAACCAGCAGGAAAAGCTCTGGAATGGATGGGGCTCATTTACTATGATGCAAGTAAAACTGTGTATGCCAGCAGTTTGCAAGGGCGTATAGAAATCACCAGAGAAAACAGCAAGAGCTTGGTGCATCTGAGACTGTCTGGTTTAAAGCCAGAGGACTCTGCTGTGTATTACTGTGCAAGAAACCCACACTGGTCAAAATCAGCAAAGGAGCTGTATAAAACCTCAACTAATCTGTGATGGTCGACAGGGGGCAGCAACACATCAGAAACTATAAAAGAGTTTGGCCTCACTGACACAAACAAAGAGAAGAACACCTTGTGAAAGCACCAGCTGAGGCTGTGGTTTGTGACTTCCCCATGCCTCTTCTTCTTTTTTATACCGACATGTGCGTTTATAAAGCAATTTAGTGGTGAAAAATATTCCCATCAGGCATGAATGAAACATTTGTCTGTTACTGTAGATATCCACCTGCCCAAAACAGTAACTGCTAAAATGGCTCTTTGCAAGATGTAACAATGAGGTCTCATCCAGACCAGGGCCAAGACCATTTCATCCTTTATAAACAAAATGTTTCTTCTGAAAGCTTTTATCAACTTGTTTAGGGAACCAACATGATAAAACAAGTATCTCTGACAGCCCATAAAAGCCCCTGCCGCACCTAAAAAGTCACACAATCTGCAGTGAAAATTACAAAGGACTGACACAAATATGAGGAGCTACATTATGAATTATAGCAGTCCATTCCCATTTTTATTTTTTTAAATTGACCTTTATTTATACAGGTAAAGTCTCATTTACAAGAGAGACCGGTTCTGGGTATAGGCAGCAGCAAAAACACAAAGTTACAGACTAACTGAACATACAGGAGAAAAAACAGATTGACAGACACGGAACACAAATTAACCATTAACATCCATATCAGAGGATCAATCATTGCCACCCTTCTTTTATATCCCACCATTGTCCCTCATTATGCAAAGTGAACTTCCTCCCAGTCTGATATAAAGACTTGACATCATGCTGTCAGTTACAGTAGAAGAAGAGAAACTCCCATCAGATCAGCTCCAATACCAACCATGTTCTCTGTAGCTCTGCTGCTGCTGCTGGCTGCTGGATCCTGTGAGTCTCTCTGAGACACAGACACTGACAGTATGATCACAGCTCACTGACTGTTTATACTGACTCAATACTCAACATGTTTTCCTCCACAGGTGTGAAGTGTGAACAGTTGACACGCTGAGGACGGCTGTGAGCCGAAACGCGTCCACTCTGCTGCCGAGTAGCTTTTTATTTATTAAAAAGTTTTGATAACTTATTGTGAGTGCCGTCACTAGCTCCTTTTTCCATGCGAACAGTTGACACAGTCAGCCTCTGTGACTGTGCAGCCAGGTCAACGTCTGACCATCACCTGTCAGGTCTCTTACTCTGTTAGCAGCTATCGCACACACTGGATCAGACAACCTGCAGGGAAAGGACTGGAGTGGATTGGTGGGAAATATACTGGAGACAGTGTACCACACTACAAAGATTCACTAAAAAACAAGTTCAGTATTGACCTACACTCCTCCACACTGACTCTAAATGGACAGCCTGAAGACACAGTTTATTTCTGTGCCAGAGAGTCACAGTGACACAAACCATCAGTAGAGCTGAACAAAAACCCCTCAGTGACTGAACAGTAATGAAGCCACCAGAGGAGGAGCCCTCACACCACTGATGATTTCACACCAGCTCTCCCTGTTTAGGCTACATAAAAATACTATTATATGTAACTTCCATCACTTTGACACGATCACTGGAATATTTACACGTGTATTGTGAGTCAAAAACAATGTAATTTAATAGTACAACACTGTAAATTTACTGGTATTTGCATACACCCCTCAGTGTCTGAACAGTTGAGGCCACCAGTGTATCACTGAAGTCAAAAGTTAATAATCTACAGTATCAAAGAAAACAAAAATCCTCAGGATGTCAGTCTGTCATTACTGTACATTGAACATTTTATTTTGTTTGTCTGAAACTACACAGTACTTTAGTAACTTTGTTTCAGCCCAATTCATATGCATTTTAATTATTCCCACTACTGTATGTTATACTATGCAACTGTAAGTCTGTTTGACATGGACTTAATTCTGTTTTATAGCTTCAAGAGGTGAAGGTGAACAACTATTTAACATTTCAGGTTTTCATCTTCTTCAGATTCAAAATAATAAGCAGTAGGTCAGAGGAGGGAATTAAAAAAAAACATTAAACATCAGAAGTTTTAAATCTATAAAGGAAACAACAGAAATAACAATGTCAGTTATCGCAGTAATTTCAGGCTGTTACTGTTGTTTGCAATGCAACCGTCAACATGAACCTGATGGCTGATAGACATTTACAGTCAAGTCTTCGTGGCCCAAAATCTCACCTCTTATCCTTTGCCTCTCATCTGTGGAGGTCAGAGGAGGGAAACGTTTTACACAATGTACATAAAGATTATAATTCCTCTTCAAAGTCTCCCCTCCTAACTGATTACATTTTTTACAAGAGTAATCTCTATGTCTTACAATTATAATTTAGTTAAATTAATTTTGGTATTGTCTTGAAATCAAACATCCCGATTCCCATTTAACTTCTGCACACTACAAGCTGATGTCAAATTCAACTTTAATTGAATGACTCAACTTAATTTGATCCCAGCCAGAATTCTTTATGTAGACTGTTGTTGTATGAATAGATAAAAAATAATGTGAATGATGGTCCCTGTGAGGAGGAGTCAATGCAAAACTCAGATGTCTTCCACCTCTACTTATGTGACTGCAGAGAGGATGCCAGAGAACAGTGGACACACAGTTTAACATGATGGACTATAGGACAGGACTGCTGCTGTTAACTCTCTGCTGGACAGGTCAAGAGATTCACACAATTTAACATGGTCTTATTTGTCTCCTATTATTTGTAAGCCACTTCAATTTCTTTTCTTTTTATTGTTGTACAGGTGTTGATGGCCAGACTCTGACAGAATCTGAACCAGCTCTTAAAAGACATGGAGAATCTCACAGACTGACCTGTACAACATCTGGATTCACACTGAGCAGCTACGCCATGAGCTGGATCAGACAGGCTCCTGGAAAAGGCCTGGAGTGGATCGCTTATATAGGCACTTCCAGTTCTCCTATCTATTACTCCCAGTCAGTCCAGGGCAGATTCACCATCTCCAGAGACGACTCCAGCAGTAAACTCTATCTACAGATGAACAGTCTGAAGACTGAGGACACAGCTGTTTATTACTGTGCCAGAAGAGACACAGTGAGAGACAATGATAGAAGAGTCATACAAAAACTACATCTTCTATCTATCACCACCAGAGGGAACTGTCTCTTCAACACACACTCACACACACACACACACACACACACACACACACACACACACACACACACACACACACACACACACACACACACACACACACACACACACACACACACACACACACACACACACACACACACACACACACACGCACACGCAGAGCAGATAATGAGAGCAGCTTCTGGTGAGCAGGATCATATACGCAGATCATTTCACCTAAGCTTTTACAGTATTACATACAGTAAGTTACTGGAAGTTAGTTTGTCAAGGTGATTAGGGAATAAAGATACTTATTCAAAACATTCCTGACACCCCATAATGATCAGGCTCAAACTCTCCACTGTCACATCTAAAAACTCACAGATCCTGCAGTAACGATCACAATGGACTGACACAAATATGATAAATTATGAATTATACTGACAACAATCCACGCTTATTTTATAATCTACAAATCACAGACTCGATCATTGTGAGCAAACAGTCCATGTTTCTTTTATATCCCATCAGTGTCCCTCATTATGCAAAGTGAACTTCCTCCCAGTCTGATATAAAGACTTGACATCATGCTGTCAGTTACAGTAGAAGAAGAGAAGCTCCCATCAGATCAGCTCCAATACCAACCATGTTCTCTGTAGCTCTGCTGCTGCTGCTGGCTGCTGGATCCTGTGAGCATGGATTTGTCATGATCTTCTTTTACTTCTATTACACTATAACTGTAACTTGATTATTTGAAACAAAAATTGTCTTTTTTCAGGTGTGAAGTGTGAACAGTTGACACAGTCAGCTTCTGTGACTGTGCAGCCAGGTCAACGTCTGACCATCACCTGTCAGGTCTCTTATTCTGTTAGCACCTATCGCACACACTGGATCAGACAACCTGCAGGGAAAGGACTGGAGTGGATTGGTGGGAAATATACTGGAGACAGTGTACCATTCTACAAAGATTCACTAAAAAACAAGTTCAGTATTGACCTACACTCCTCCACACTGACTCTAAATGGACAGAATCTACAGCCTGAAGACACTGCTGTGTATTACTGTGCCAGAGACTCACAGTAACACAAACCGTCAGTAGAGCTGAACAAAAACCCCTCAGTGACTGAACAGTTGTAACATGAAGCCACCGGAGGAGGAGCCCTCACACCACTAATGAGTTCACACCAGCTCTCCCTGGTTACATAATATGTAACTTCCATCACTTTGACATGATCACTGGAATATTAACACATGTATTGTGAGTCAGTTGAAGCCTCCAGTGTATCACTGAAGTCAAAAGTTAATTATCTACATTATCAAAGTTTAAAAAAATCCTCAGGATGTCAGTCTGTCATTACATTGAACATTTTGTTTGTCTGAAACTACAGTTCTTTAGTAAATTTGTTTCAGCCCAATTCATGTGCATATTAAAGCAGAAGTAAGTGATCTGGTCGTTTTGGCTAATGCTGCGTTCAAGGCAGGCTTTTGAAACCGTAAGTTATGGCTTCAAGTCATGACTTACGACTTTGTAGCGTTCCAGGCAACCCGTAACTTGTGTGTTTTTCTGACCTGTTGCCAGTGAAAGTGCACTATAACGGCCACTCGTAACTCGTATATGGGTTGCCTTGAACGCACCATAACTTCTTGTCAGGCGATGGAGTTAGCAGCCCCTGCCCTCGTGATTGATCTATATGCGCATCCATTGGCTGCACACACAGCCCTTCATGCCGTTCTCTCTCCTCATTGGATAACACTTGTATCCCACAATGAAAGTTTTCTCCTCGGTTTACAGCAGAGCTATTGTTTGCAATGCAATAGTCAACATGAATCTGATGACTGATAGACATTTACAGTCAAGTCTTTGTGGTTGGCCCAAAATCTCACCTCTTATGGTGATATCCTTCTCTGCCTCTCATCTGTGGAGGTGAGAAGAGGGAAATGTTTTACACAATGTACATAAAGATTATAATCCCTCTTTAATTGATCCGATTTATTATAAGAATAATCTCAATGTCTTACATTTATAATTTTGTTCAATTATTTTTGTTATTGTTATTTTTGTATTGTTATTGTTATATAGAAATCAAACACCCCAATTCCCATCCAACTTCTGAATTTTAATTGAATGAAGCAACTTAATTTGGTCCTAGTCAGAATTCTTATGTCAGTAATGTAAATGATGGTCCCTGTGAGGAGGAGTCAATGCAAAACTCAGATGTCTTCCACCTCTACTTATGTGACTGCAGAGAGGATGACAGAGAACAGTGGACACACAGTTTAACATGATGGACTATAGGACAGGACTGCTGCTGTTAACTCTCTGCTGGACAGGTCAAGAGACTCACACAACTTAACATGGTCTTATTTGTCTCCTATTATTTGTAAGCCACTTCAATTAGGACTTTCTTTTCTTTTTATTGTTGTACAGGCGTTGATGGTCAGACTCTGACTCAATCTGAACCAGTGGTTAAAAGACCTGGAGAATCTCACAGACTGACCTGTACAACATCTGGATTCACACTGAGCAGCTACGCCATGAGCTGGGTCAGACAGGCTCCTGGAAAAGGCCTGGAGTGGATCGCTTATATAGGCACTTACAGTTCTCCTATCTCTTACTCCCAGTCAGTCCAGGGCAGATTCACCATCTCCAGAGACGACTCCAGCAGTAAAATCTATCTACAGATGAACAGTCTGAAGACTGAGGACACAGCTGTGTATTACTGTGCCAGAAGAGACACAGTGAGAGACAATGATAGAGGAGTCATACAAAAACTACTTCTTCTATCTATCACCACCAGAGGGAACTGTCTCTTCACCAACACCCTTTGTTGACACAAGTCATGCACTTTCACACACATGCACACACACACTGCCCTTAGAGGAAAGGAAAAACTGTACCAGAGTCAGCAATGGAGGAGGGATCCCACACTCATTAGCTACTGGCCAACATGCATGGATATGTCGCAGTCTGTAATAGAGAGAGCCTATGATTTGTTTATTTGTTTTTCTTGTGTGATTCAGTGTGGTGTGCAGTGCCATTTTAACTCTCCTCTATGCAGCTGCGGCGTGTCATCCCAGTGAAGGCGTGTCATCCCAGTGAAGGCGCACCGGTACAAGGTTTTCCCTATCAGTAATGGATCGCTGATTGGCTGGAGGAAAGAGGCGGGGGGACCTCGCACAGTGTTTTTGCCTCTCCCCTGCAGTGGCAATGGGGAAGTCTGTCGGTGGCGAACGGCGTGGAGCGGGACTCCAGGTAACCTCTTCTAAGAGAATCGGCCGAAGAGGAGGGAAGTTTGACTCACGTGAAGGACCCGCTGCTGAAGTTGCAGCATTCTTGTGAGGATTTCAACGTGGCCTGCGGATCCAGCCGAAGAACTCTCCCAAGCACGCACGGCGTTTGGACTGTCATCTCCCCTGAAAGACTGAGTATTGGCGCCCCCTACTGCCCACCCATAGACACTTTTAAAGGCCCTTTTTAATTATTCATGACTACTTTTTACAAAAGAGAAAATAAATTGTCATGATCTGACTTTCTGTGTCCGTGTATCCTTGACCCAGAGATCAAAAGTGTCGCAGTCTGTAATAGAGAGAGCCTATGATTTGTTTATTTGTTTTTCTTGTGTGATTCAGTGTGGTGTGCAGTGCCATTTTAACTCTCCTCTATGCAGCTGCGGCGTGTCATCCCAGTGAAGGCGTGTCATCCCAGTGAAGGCGCACCGGTACAAGGTTTTCCCTATCAGTAATGGATCGCTGATTGGCTGGAGGAAAGAGGCGGGGGGACCTCGCACAGTGTTTTTGCCTCTCCCCTGCAGTGGCAATGGGGAAGTCTGTCGGTGGCGAACGGCGTGGAGCGGGACTCCAGGTAACCTCTTCTAAGAGAATCGGCCGAAGAGGAGGGAAGTTTGACTCACGTGAAGGACCCGCTGCTGAAGTTGCAGCATTCTTGTGAGGATTTCAACGTGGCCTGCGGATCCAGCCGAAGAACTCTCCCAAGCACGCACGGCGTTTGGACTGTCATCTCCCCTGAAAGACTGAGTATTGGCGCCCCCTACTGCCCACCCATAGACACTTTTAAAGGCCCTTTTTAATTATTCATGACTACTTTTTACAAAAGAGAAAATAAATTGTCATGATCTGACTTTCTGTGTCCGTGTATCCTTGACCCAGAGATCAAAGAATCTTTTTGTGACATTTGGCGCTGTGAGCAGGGTCTCTGGTGATCAAGGTGCACAGTCATGAATGAAGACCAGGAAGCAACAGGCCAGCCAGTCTCAAACATGTGGCCTTGGTTTATGGGAATCCCATGGGCCCCCAAATTTGATGGGAAAAAAGAAAAATTTGCAGATTGGGCCAGTCAGATAAAAGCTCTTTTGAGGGCTCAGGGCCTCAATGAGGAACAGAAAATAGATTTTATTATTAGTTCCATTGAGGGTGATGCCAAACGTGAAATTTTTTTAGAAGATGAACAACAACGAGACACGGCTGACAAAATTATAGACATTCTTAAAAAGTTGTATGGAGATACCCGCCCTGCTGCTGACTTGCGCACAGCATTTTTTAACATTAAACAGGGCAATGGGGAAACAGTGGGTGATTTCAGTCTTCGGATCAGAGAAGCCTTCCAGGAATGGAAAAGAGCAGAACCAAATGGGTCAGCACAATTAACCAACACGCTAAGAGATCAGATGATCATCAGTTTGCAGCCAGGTGTATTGAAGAAAGAGTTACAAAGACAAGTACGCAGAAATGCTGATATGACCATCACTGAGCTAATACAGGAAGCCAAGGAGCTCGAGAGAGAAGGCTGGGGGATGGAATGTGAAGGTTTGACCAACCAAATTGCCACCACACCTACCGTTGATCCACTTTCTCAATGGAAAGATCAGACTCGGACTGAATTGGTACAACTAATCACAGAGTTGGGAAAAGGCCTAAAGGAAGAAATCCAAAATCTTAGACAGGCCACGCCCCAATACAACAGAGTTCCATCACAGAGGCACAGCCGGCCCCGCCCTCGCTGGGATGATCAAGGACAGCCTATCTGTCTCCATTGTGGACAAGCTGGACATTTTCGTAGAGAATGTCCCCAGGTCAAGGCACCTCAGCCAGCTTTAAACTCCCAGCCCCGGCCACTGTAGGGCAAGTGGACGGAGAAGCAGCAGCACCATCTAAGCCCTCCTTCATTGGAAAATGTCCAGCTGTAGAGGTAACGGCTGAAGGAGTCACCATCCCATGCCTACTCGACACAGGATCACAGGTAACCCTTTTCAGCGAGACATTTTTTAAGAAATATTTTAACAAACAAATTGAAGAAAAAACAAAAATTGCTTGGTTAAAATTAAAAGCAGCAAATGGGTTACAGATTCCATACGTGGGTTATGCAACGTTTGACTTCCAGATTGGGGGAATCAAAATTCCAGATAAGGGGGTACTGATTGTCTCTGATGAAATTATGGGACCTGATCAAGGATTACTAGGAATGAATGTGATTGGCCATGTGTGGCACACAGTACATTTGGGGGCCCATCCAGGACTAGAAGCTTTTAAGTCTGCTATCTCCCAGGGCTCTCGCCAAGAGTGGGAACGAGCCTTGGCCTGCTGCCAGAGAATAGAGACAGTAGGACCAACCGAAGAAAGGCCTGTTACTGCCCGCTTGACCAAACAACAACCGGTTGTGGTTCCCGCAGAGAGCGAGATGGTGTTGTGGGCACACATTCCAGAAGACTCTGGTAAGAAACACTACACTGCTTTGGTAGAGGGCATGGACACAGAAACTGACTGGCAAGTAGCACATGCAGTGGTTAACATTCAGAATCACAGAATTCCAATCCGGGTGTGTAACCCACACCCCTACCCCATTGAGATTCCCCAGCGCCAACCATTGGCTAAAGTGTGTCAAATATCTCTTGATCAAATCCATACTGACCGCCTTGAATTTCAGGAATTGCCAAGTGGAGAGCTGGAAGTAGCAGTACGTGCAGTCCAGGAAATTGCAGAGGATGACACCTCAGGCGGGGTTCCACAATGCAGTAACCTCAACCAAACGCAGCAGGAGAGAGTGGACAGGCTTATGGCCAAGTGGAAGTGTGTGTTTGCCCAGGACGAAGAAGACTTTGGGCGGACCAGTGCAGTGCTCCACCAGATACCCACTGGTGATGCCCCTCCCTCACGAGAAAGGTATCGGCCCATACCACCAAAGCTTTATCAAGAATTACGATCCATGCTGCAGGACATGATAGATAAAGGAATTGTTCGAGAGAGCAGCAGCCCCTGGGCGGCCCCAGTCGTCCTAGTAAAAAAGAAATCTGGTGCGTGGAGGTTCTGTGTTGATTATAGACGCCTGAACGCCCTCACTCACAAAGACGCCTACCCGCTGCCTCGCATTGAGGAGTCCCTGACCACCCTGTCCAAAGCAGAGTGGTATTCAACGCTGGACCTTGCTAGTGGATATTGGCAAGTTGAAGTTGACCCTGCAGATCGAGAGAAGACTGCATTCACAACTCCCCTGGGGCTTTACGAGTTTGACCGGATGCCTTTCGGACTCTGTAATGCACCAGCAACCTTCCAAAGGCTAATGCAGCGTTGCCTTGGCTCACAGGTAAATGAATCTCTTCTGATTTACCTTGATGACATCATTGTGTATTCTGATTCATTTGACATGCATCTAATCCACCTAGAAAGAGTGTTTCAGAAATTGCATCAACATGGCTTAAAGCTGCAGCCTAAAAAGTGTGCCCTATTCAAGAAGGAAGTGAGTTACCTCGGCCACATCGTCAGCCCACAGGGTGTGGCCCCGAATCCAGAAAAAATCAAGGCTGTAGTGGATTGGCCTCCACCTACTACTGTACGGCAAGTACGCTCATTCCTCGGTTTGGTAGGCTATTACAGGCGCTTCATTCATTCATTTTCAAAGATTGCTGCACCACTACATGCACTTACACAAGGCATTAAACAGCCGAGTTCCAAAAATCAGCCTGTTGCATGGAGCCCAGATTGTCAAAGAGCCTTTGAGTCACTTAAAGATATGTTAGTGACTGCCCCAATCCTGGCATATGCAGATTTTAAGTTGTCTTTTAAACTGTACACTGACGCAAGCTTTGAAGGGCTGGGTGCTGTGCTCTGCCAAGTACAAGAGGGCAAAGAAAGGGTAATAGCTTATGCCAGTCGAACCTTAAGCCCTGATGAACGTAATGACAAGAATTACAGCTCGTTCAAACTAGAGCTGCTTGGTCTTAAGTGGGCAGTCACAGAAAAGTTTAAAGATTACCTTTATGGCACCCATGTAGATGTGTACACTGACAACAATCCTTTAGTGCATTTAGACACAGCAAGCCTGGGAGCAACAGAGCAGAGATGGGTAGCACAGCTGGCAAATTTTGATTTTACTCTGAAATATCGCCCAGGAAAGGAGAATGACAACGCTGACGCGCTGTCCAGGAGACCCTCTGAGGAAACATCATCCCATGTCATGGCTACGACCGAGGACGGCGTACAAAAAGGAGCGGAGGGATGGGCGGAACGCCAGGACGAGGATCCAACCCTAAAGCTGGTAAAAACAATGATCCAACAGCCAGATTCCACTCACAGACAAAAATCAAAATTGTTGAAAGCTTACTCCAAGTGTTGGCACCAACTACACATGACAGGAAATCTCCTAGTAAAAATGAGTGAAGAACAAGACCCCAATCAGCAGATAGAACAAATTGTAGTTCCAGCTGGATGGAGACGATTAGTGTGGGAAGAATATCACAACGCAGCAGGTCATTTGGCAGGAGCCAAAACATTGTCCCTATTACAGCGGAAGTTTTATTGGCCGGGACAAAAGGATGATGTGCACCAGTGGTCCACCAACTGCAGTCACTGCTGGTCCCAACGCCCAAAATCAGAGGTAAGAGCTCCTTTGAACTCTATTGTTACCTCTCACCCCATGCAGTTGGTTCAAGTTGACTATCTGTCTTTAGGCAGACCCGAAGATGCATATCCATACATTCTGGTAGCAATAGATGTTTTTTCAAGATATGCCTGGGCCATTCCAACAAAGGATCAGACCGCAGTAACGACCGCAAAAGCATTTTGGCAGCATATCATCCAGAACTTTGGCTGTCCCGAGAGAATTCACTCTGACCGGGGAGCCCAATTTGAATCGGCCATTTTCTCTGAACTGATTCACATGTATGGAGCCTGTAAGAGCCGCACTACTCCTTACCACCCCCAAGGTAATGGGTCAGTAGAACGTTTGAACCACACATTGCTGACACTCCTGAGTTCATTAGGAGAAGAACAGCAAACACATTGGCCCAGAAAGTTACCTGAACTAGTGCATGCATACAATAACACTGTGAATGACTCCACTGGTCTGTCACCTTTTTTTGTTATGTATGGCAGGAATGCGCTCCTCCCGGTGGACATAATGATGGGAGCCACTGCACCAGGAGGCAAAGTCTTCTCTGAAAGGGGGTGGGTACAGGCCCATCACTCAACACTGACACAGGCCTACGAAACAGTGGCTAAACATGCACAACGACAACAGGCTCGAGACCAGAAACGCTACGACCGGAGGGGAACGGCTGAACCCCTCCTTCCAGGAGAGCGTGTGCTGGTAAGGAACTTTCGTTGGAGATCACAAGGAAAGTTGGCCCCCAGATGGAATCGGGAGCCATTTGTGGTTGTATCTGCTCTCTCTCCAAACAGTCCAAGTTACAGAGTACGGCCAGATGGTCAGGAGGGACCAGAGCGTACGATCCACCGGAATGACCTAAAACCCTGCGTATTTGCCAAAATACAACCACCACTAGAGAAGGACCACAACTCTGCCACGACTGAGGTGAGAGAACATCCCCCTATGCTTCTCATCAGACCTCAGTGGAACCCACCTGCGACTCAGGTGGCTGTAGATCCACAGGGTGCCCCGCCAGAGAGGACAGCACCAGTTACACAATCACTTGAACGTGATAATGCCCAGAATGGACTGGAGGAAGAACAGCTACCGGACAGCCAACTCCGAAGATCCTCAAGAGAAAACCTAGGGGTCAGACCCCATCGGTATCGGGACGAATGAAGTTGCCGAGGACGACAACTGAAAAGATTGGGAGGAGTGTCGCAGTCTGTAATAGAGAGAGCCTATGATTTGTTTATTTGTTTTTCTTGTGTGATTCAGTGTGGTGTGCAGTGCCATTTTAACTCTCCTCTATGCAGCTGCGGCGTGTCATCCCAGTGAAGGCGTGTCATCCCAGTGAAGGCGCACCGGTACAAGGTTTTCCCTATCAGTAATGGATCGCTGATTGGCTGGAGGAAAGAGGCGGGGGGACCTCGCACAGTGTTTTTGCCTCTCCCCTGCAGTGGCAATGGGGAAGTCTGTCGGTGGCGAACGGCGTGGAGCGGGACTCCAGGTAACCTCTTCTAAGAGAATCGGCCGAAGAGGAGGGAAGTTTGACTCACGTGAAGGACCCGCTGCTGAAGTTGCAGCATTCTTGTGAGGATTTCAACGTGGCCTGCGGATCCAGCCGAAGAACTCTCCCAAGCACGCACGGCGTTTGGACTGTCATCTCCCCTGAAAGACTGAGTATTGGCGCCCCCTACTGCCCACCCATAGACACTTTTAAAGGCCCTTTTTAATTATTCATGACTACTTTTTACAAAAGAGAAAATAAATTGTCATGATCTGACTTTCTGTGTCCGTGTATCCTTGACCCAGAGATCAAAGAATCTTTTTGTGACAGATATGATGAAGAAAACAGCTGACAATGTACAGTAGAATATGGGAGCAGCTTCTGATGGGCAGGATCATATGCAGAGAATTTCACCTAAGCTTTTATTAAGTTACTGTAAGTTAGTTTGTCAAGGTGATTAGAGAATATGTTTATTCAAAGCATTTCTGACACCCCATAATGATCAGGCTCAGACTCTCCACTGTCACATCTAAAAACCCACAGAACCGGCAGTAACGATCACAATGGTCTGACACAAATATGATGAGTTATATGAATGAATTATACTGACAACACTTATTTTATAATCTACAAATCACAGACTTGATCATTGTGAGCAAACAGTCCATGTTTCTTTTATATCCCATCAGTGTCCCTCGCAAAGTGAACTTCCTCCCAGTCTGATATAAAGACTTGACATCATGCCGTGAGGCTCTCTGAGACACAGACACAGACACTGACAGTATGATCACAGCTCACTGACTGTTTATACTGACTCAATATTCAACATATTTTCCTCCACAGATGTGAAGTGTCAACAGTTGACACAGTCAGCTTCTGTGACTGTGCAGCCAGGTCACCGTCTGACCATCACCTGTCAGGTCTCTTATTCTGTTAGCAGCTACTGGACAGCTTGGATTAGACAACCTGCAGGGAAAGGACTGGAGTGGATTGGAGGCAAATATAGAGACAGTGTACCACTCTACAAAGATTCACTGAAGAACAAGTTCAGTATTGACCTACACTCCTCCACACTGACTCTAAATGGACAGAATCTACAGCCTGAAGACACTGCAGTTTATTTCTGTGCCAGAGAGTCACACTTACCATCAGTAGAGCTGAACAAAAACCCCTCAGTGACTGAACAGTAATGAAGCCACCAGAGGAGGAGCCCTCACACCACTAATGAGTTCACACCACCTCACAGTACAAGTCAAGAAACAGACTGTAATAAATATTTCATGATCACTAAAACACCAATCCCACAGTGGAAACTATTAATAATAATAATTTCACACCATCACTTTGACATGATCACGAATATTAACACATGTATTATGAGTGAAAAACAATATAATTTGATAGTATGACACATTGTAAATTTACTGGTATTTGCATACACCCCTCAGTGACTGAACAGTTGAAGCCTCCTATAACTGATCACATTTACTATAAGAATAATCTCAATGTCTTACATTTATAATTTTGTTCAATTATTTTTGATATGGTCTATAAATCAAACATCCCAGTTTCCATCCAACTTCTGAACACTGCAAGCTGATGTCAAATTCAACTTTAATTGAATGACACAACTTCATTTGGTTCTGGTCAGTTGTTGTCTGAATAAAAAAAAAGTGAACGATGGTCTCTGTGAGGAGGAGTCAATGCAAAACTCAGATGTCTTCCACCTCTACTTATGTGACTGCAGAGAGGATGACAGAGAACAGTAGACACACAGTTTAACATGATGGACTATAGGACAGGACTGCTGCTGTTAACTCTCTGCTGGGCAGGTCAAGAGATTCACACATTTTAGCATAGTCTTCTGTTATTTGTCTGCTTGCTTCAATTATAGATTTTTTTTTTATTGTCATACAGGTGTTGATGGCCAGACTCTGACAGAATCTGAACCAGCTGTTAAAAGACCTGGAGAATCTCACAGACTGACATGTACAACATCTGGATTCACACTGAGCAGCTATTACATGGCCTGGGTCAGACAGGCTCCTGGTAAAGGACTGGAATGGATCGCTCTCATAGGCACTTCCAGTTCTCCTATCCGTTACTCCCAGTCAGTCCAGGGCAGATTCACCATCTCCAGAGACGACTCCAGCAGTAAAATCTATCTACAGATGAACAGTCTGAAGACTGAGGACACAGCTGTTTATTACTGTGCCAGAGAGTCACAGTGACACAAACCATCAGTAGAGCTGAACAAAAACCCTTCAGTGACTGAACAGTTGATGAAGTGCATGAAGCCACCAGAGGAGGAGCCCTCACACTACTAATGATTTGCCGTTGCAGCTCCCAGGCTGTGGAACAGACTGCCACCCGACATTCGCATCATTACCATTATTCGTGCAGTCTTTTTAAATCAAAGCTAAAGACTTTTTTAGATTTGCTTTTAACTCTGACTAGGGATGTCCTGTTCTTAATATGTACCTATTTTGCCTGTTTTTATTTTCGCTGTATGTCCTTTTAGAGGGCCTTTAACATCCTGCAGCACTGGTATCACTTTCTTGTGTTTTCATGATGATTATCTTACTGCTTTGATGTAATGTATGTATTCCCACAGTGCAAACTCAATATCACCTTTTTACGCAGTTGTAGCCCACTTCTCTTTTGGAGAAGGGCCCTTATAATAACTAATCTTAAAGCAGAAGTAAGAAGAATATTTGTATTAAGTCTTAAATAGTTATATCTTCTGACAGCAATCAACAAGAAGTTAGCCAAAATGACCAGATCGCTTCCTTCTGCTTTAACTGGTAATAAAATACATAAAATAATGTTTCTGATTCTCTCGTAATTTGTAACACTAAACACTATTGTCTCGGGTTACTTTAATATTTTTGTTGTAAGCAGCATAAATGCTAACCAGTGTCTCTGACAATCATCATCATACTTAATCAAATGTCACACAACTGGAATATAATATAATAATCTTTAAGTATAACATTCTGTTTTACATCTTGTTTTTCTTTTGAGCAAACCTCATTAAAAACTACTACGATTATAATCTTTCAACTTCTTGTGAATGAATGAATATTTTGTAAACCAAACAATGAGTTAAGTGCAAGACTGTTTGCTGTAAGGAGGAGTCAATGCAAAACTCAGATGTCTTCCACCTCTATATGTGACTGCAGAGAGGATGACAGAGAACAGTGGACACACAGTTTAACATGATGGACTATAGGACAGGACTGCTGCTGTTAACTCTCTGCTGGACAGGTCAAGAGATTTGCACATTTTAACATGGTCTTATTTGTCTCCTATTATTTGTAAGCCACTTCAATTTATTTTCTTTTTATTGTCATACAGGTGTTGATGGTCAGACTCTGACAGAATCTCAACCAGTGGTTAAAAGACCTGGAGAATCTCACACACTGACCTGTACAACATCTGGATTCACACAGGTCAACTACCCTATGGCCTGGGTCAGACAGGCTCCTGGTAAAGGACTGGAATGGATCGCTTATATAGGCACTTACAGTTCTCCTTACCGTTACTCCCAGTCAGTCCAGGGCAGATTCACCATCTCCAGAGATGACTCCATCAGTAAAGTTTATCTACAAATGAACAGTCTGAAGACTGAAGACACAGCTGTGTATTACTGTGCCAGAGAGTCACGGTGACACAAACCATCAGTAGAGCTGAACAAAAACCCCTCAGTGACTGAACAATTGGAACATGAAGCCACCAGAGGAGGAGCCCTCACACCACTGATGATTTCACACCAGCTCTCTTTGGTTATTTCTTTGGTTAAATCTTTTTTGTCACTTTGACATGACTCGTTGAATATTACTACATGTTTTGAGTGACCCCCCACCCTATAATTTAATAGTACTTGAAGGTATTGTCACAAGAGTGACTTGACCCAGTTGCCATGAACCAAAAAATGCTCTAGTTTAATTCAAGTCACACATTTTCATGAGGTCATGGTCCAGCTTTGCGATTCTCAATACCATTGTGATCACTGACATCATCTCAATAGACTTTTGTTTTGGCGTTTGCTGTGTGTTTTTCTTTTCTGACACATGTTGTTGTACAGGAACAGAAAGTATAATTAATGATATTCCAGTGATGACCAGATTCACTCTCTCCTCCCTGTGAGGAGGAGTCAATGCAAAACTCAGATGTCTTCCACCTCTACTTATGTGACTGCAGAGAGGATGACAGAGAACAGTGGACACACAGTTTAACATGATGGACTATAGGACAGGACTGCTGCTGTTAACTCTCTGCTGGACAGGTCAAGAGATTCACTGATCGATCTCAACTTGATTAATAATTACTTTTGCAGTAAATTAACCTGTGATCTTTTGAAAGGTCTTGACAGGTGTAGATGGTCAGACTCTGACTGAATCTGAACCAGCTGTTAAAAGACCTGGAGAATCTCACACACTGACCTGTACAACATCTGGATTCTCACTGAGTGGCTACTGGATGGTCTGGGTCAGACAGGCTCCTGGTAAAGGACTGGAGTGGATCGCTGCTGAAACCAATAGTGGCCCCAAGTACTACTCTCAGTCAGTCCAAGGCCGGTTCACCACCTCCAGAGACAACAGCAGATGAAAAGAGAGCAGAGAAAAAGATGAACAGTCTGAAGACTGAAGACTCTGCTGTTTACAGTATCATTGTGCTGGGCACTCACAGTGACTGAAGTTAAGTTGTGCAGCTGTACAAAAACCTACACAACTCTGGTCTGACCATGTGTGACCAAGACATCACAGTTGAATTATACATTTTTTTCTTTAATTGTTAATGTGTAATGGTGTCATTGTCTTACTGCATTTGAGAGAATATGACCAGTTTTAAGGGTCAACACAGTTTACTGTATCTGAATAAACAAATGAACGCTGAAGAAAACTAATAACTGTGATTGGAAGTGTAATGTTTTTTTTCCTCCATCTTACGGACACATCTCTAAATGTTATTGTAGTGACTGCTCTTAGTTCTTCAAAAAGGTGGTGAACAAAAACTAAGAGCATATGGTGTGTGAGGAGGAGGTCGACTCACTAACAAAAAAAAGCACTCGCAGAGAGATGGTTTCGATCAAAAAAATTACTGAGCTTTATTTACAAACAGAAACGATCTCCGGGTTGACTTTCAAATAAATAAAACAAAACGTGATCTAGCGGTAGCGGTCAAAAAACTATAACACTCCTCACTCCTTCCATGGACAAAGGAAAAATCACATACGGAACCAGCTGGCCTCACTCCATAATCAGAGGAGGAGGGTCCCTGCCTGAAGGAGGAGGGTCTAACTATAGAAAACATTTAGAAATAAAAGTGTAAATAATAATTTTCTATTATAATCCACCAAAAACAATCAAAAAGAATAATAGATCTAAATAGGCTCCAACATCCCGGCCCCTAATTGTGGCCTTAGCAAAACAATTACATAAATAAGATTCAAAGGAGCCTCTAGAATAATTGCATTCAGAAATTAATTATACTCTTTAAATTTAGAGCTCATTCAGTTACTTAATAATGGCTGTATTTTCAAAGTTCATAATCATGTCAAAGTTCATAGATGTTCATAATCATGTCAAAACAGTCCATAGTGAAGGTTGGAAGGTCACGGCCTTCCTCCATTCATCCTGTTGCCTCCATTAGAAGACAGAGCTTATCTATTGGTCGTTGAATCAAACTGGCTTTGGTTTTGACCAAAACACTTCTCACAAAGCCCTTGTCATCTGGGAAGGTTTTCACGACACGGCCCATCATCCATGAGTTCCTCGGTGCCGTGTTGTCAACAAGGATGACCAGATCTCCAGGGCTCAAGTTCCTCCTTATGCTGTTCCACTTGCTTCTTTCCTGCATGAGCGGAAGATATTCTTTCGTCCAACGTCTCCAGAAGAGATCTGCAAGATACTGTGTTTGTCTCCATCTCTTTCTTGAATATTGATCATTTTTTTCAAAAATTCCTGGTGGCATAGTTGTTTTCGCCTTCAGCTGAAGCAAATGATTTGGGGTTAAAGGTTCTAAATCATTAGGGTCACTTGACACTGTAGTTATTGGTCGGTCATTTAGGATGGCTTCTACCTCACACAGCGCTGTTGATAGAGTTTCATCATCCAGTGTTTGTTGTTTCAGAACAGATGTGAGGATCTTTTTGACTAGTTTAATCAGTCTCTCCCAGACTCCGCCGTGGTGAGCTCCAAAGGGAGGGTTAAAAGTCCATTTTATTCCTTCTGTCAGAAAGGTATTTTGAATTTTCTGATGATTCAGCTCTTTGAGAGCTTCTTGTAGCTCTCTTTGGGCCCCGATGAAATTTGTCCCACAGTCAGTCCTGATGCTTACAACTGATCCTCTTCTGCAGATGAATCTGCGTATAGCGTTTATGCATGAGTCTGTGGTTAGAAAATTTGCCATCTCCAGATGGATAGCTCGACTCACCAGGCAGGTGAAGATGACCCCCCAACGTTTCACTTGAGCTCGGCCCCTCTTCACTTCAATGGGACCAAAGTAGTCAATGCCAACATGACTAAAAGGCGGTAGGTCTGGATATAATCGATCCGCAGGGAGATCTGCCATTTTCTGTTCTCCAGGTCGTGCCTGCATGCGCCTGCAAAAAACACAGTTTCTGATGATTTTCCTCGCTAAGGAGTTTGCATGAGGGAGCCAAAACCTTTGCCTCAGCCTGGAAAGCATATGGCTTCTTCCTGAGTGACCAACCTGATGATGGATATGTTGTAGGATGAGGTGAGATATGTGAGATTCTTTAGGGAGAATAATTGGGTTTTTCTGATGCATTGGCATTGCACTTTTATTTATTCTGCCTCCTACCCTCAAGATGCCATTATCAAGGATCGGGTCCAGCTTGTGAATGGTGCTTCTTGAACTGAGGGTTTTGCCACCTTCCAAGTGAGTAAATTCATGGCTGAAGTAGCGTCTTTGTTCAAAGCAAATGATGGCTTTCTCTGCCTCTTGCATATCTTCCACTGATAGATTTTGTGTTCCATGCTTGTCTTTTAGTTGTTTCTTGGTCTCTGAAGATACATTTGTTTGATTCTTTCTTAGCTGATTTAGCCGTTGAAGTATTTTTCTCACCTTTAATATCCAGGCCACAGATCTTTGAAGTCGGTTCCATGATGAGTGGTATTTGATTAGTGTGCATATGGGGTGTTGGTTTTCAATCGTCACACTGTTGACTGTGATCCCCTTTTCCACACTGTTAACTGTAACTTCTTTTCTCACCTCAGGGTCGTTTGCTGATATTTCTCCTGGACCCTGTGTGACCTTTGGCCAGGTGTTTTTCTCTCTGCTCAGGTACTCAGGACCTTTCAGCCATCTTGATCTTAAAAAGGATTCCACATGCAACCCTCGGGAGGCGCTGTCGGCTGGGTTTTCTTTTGAATTTATGTATCTCCACTGGCTTGTGTGGGAGAGATCCTGGATCACTGCAACTCTGTTGGATACAAATGTATGAAATCTCTTTGTTTGATTGTGGATGTATTTCAATACAGATGTACTGTCTGTCCAGAAAGTTGAGTCTGTGAGTGACATGTGCAGTTCTTTTCTCAGCATCCGATCCACTTTTACAGCCAGTGTTGCTGCAGTGAGTTCGAGCCTGGGGATGGTGATCTGCTTGAGAGGTGAGACTCTGGCTTTTCCAAATATGAAGGAGATATGAATTATGCCTTGGTGATTTGTTAGTCTGAGGTAGCTTACCGTACCATAACCTGACTCACTTGCATCGCAGAAGTGGTGCAGCTCTGCAGTCTCCACAGGGTCAAAGTTGTCAGGCTTAATGCATCTTTCTACTTGAAACTCCCGTAATTGATTTAACTCCTCCATCCATCTTTGCCAGGGTCTTGCAAATTCCTGTGGAATAACTTGATCCCATCCATATCTGGATTTGCAGAGTTCTTGGAGTAGTTGTTTGGCCTTTAGGATGAAAGGAGAGAGAAAACCTAATGGGTCATAAACTGAACTTACTGTGGAGAGTATCCCTCTTCTGGTAGCTGGCCGGCTGTTTACAGTTACTTTAAAGCTGAAGGTGTCACTGTGAGTATTCCAGTGGATTCCAAGTGCCGGTTCAATTGTGATTTGTTCCTTCAGCTTTTCCTTATCGAGGTCCAGTTCTTTGGCTGCCTTCGCTCTGTGGTGCACAGGAATGCTTGCCAGCACCTCACAGTTATTGCTGACCCATTTTGTCAATGTGAAGCCTCCTTGACTGCAGGCTTCAGTGAGATCTTTGACGAGCTTTATGGCTTGGTCAGCTGTGGCCACAGATCGGAGGCAATCATCCACATAAAAGTTAGTTTTGATTGTTTTTATAATTTCATCAGAGTAATGCTTCAGGTTGTCATCAGCAGTTTGACGCAGGGCAAAATTAGCAATGCTCGGGGATGATACAGCGCCAAAGAGGTGAACTTTCATCCTGTAAACACCAAGTGGTTTGCTGATATCACCTTCTGGCCACCACAAAAACCTCAGGAAGTCTCTGTCCTTTTCATCAACATGAACTTGATAAAACATCGCCTCAATGTCTGCCATAACTGCTATTTGTTCTTGGCGAAATCTCAATAGCACTCCAATGAGGGTGTTTGTTAAGTCTGGACCTTGAAGGAGCTCCTTGTTCAGAGATTTTCCTTGAAATGAGGATGTACAGTCAAACACCACCCTCAGTTTCAGTTTCCGTTTGTGATAGACACCGTGATGTGGGATGTGCCACACTCGCCCATCCTCTCTGTGAAGCTGCTGAGGTGGAACCTTTTCTGCATAGCCCTTTTTGAGAATGTCCTCCATAAAGGAGGTGTATTCCTCAGCATACATCTTATTCCTCTTGAATTTTTTCATAAGGTGCAGTGTGCGTTCCTTTACCATGTAATAGTTATCAGGCATGACCTTGGCTTTATCCCGGAAGGGCAGTGGTAGATGATAGTGGCCATCTTTAAGAAATGCTGAGCTGGAAGCAATCTCCATAAAACGTTTATCCTCAACTGACATCTCATTTTTCTCATCATACATGTTCTCTGAGAAATCCTGGTTATATTGTCTGATGAGTAGATCCTTCAACTCAACAACAGAGATTCTGTTGCTTGACACAGCAATAGGCCCAGCATATTCTGCAGCACTATCCACACTGAGTGGTCCAGTCACCACCCATCCCAGGAAGGTCTGGACTGCATATGGTCCGTTTTCATGACTGTTTATTATGTTCCACGGCTCCATTGCTCGCGGAACATCAGTTCCAATGAGGAGTTCAATGTCTGCTTCAATTTCTTTCAACTGTATCCTATTGAGATAGGGCCATCTCTTCAAGTCAGCTTGTGTGATTATGTTTTCTTTTGAGACAGGGATTTTACTTTGTGTGTAAACTTTTGGCAGGTCCAGATAGGTGCATCCCTCCAAGTCTCCCACCTCCAGTCCTCTGACCTCATAAGTCTCTGCAGGCTTCTCCTGTCCCATTGTTCGCAAAAGTATCTTTTGCGACCTTTTACATTTAGCTGGTTCATTAGTTTTTCTGTGCAAAACGTTGCCGTGCTGCCGGGATCGAGGAAGGCGTAGGTCTGAATGTACCTGCTCCCATTCGCCACCTTAACTCTGACTGGAAGAATTGCAAGTGCACAGTCTCTCCCGGCCCCAGTTGCATCACCTGCTGATACAAGAGCACTGCTTATGTGGGTTTCTTCTGTCTCAGTAGTGGCCTTTGTTTGATTTTCCTGCTTGGGGCCACTTACTTTGTAAATATGGAGCACAGTAGGATGTTTCATTTGACAAACTTGACATATTAATCTTCTTTTACAATTTTTGCTTATATGACCTTTTAGCAGACAACCAAAGCAATGTCCATGGCTTTTTAAGATATCAACTTTGTTGTCATGTGACTGTGTTTTGAATCGTGAGCAGTCAATCAGAGCATGTTTCCCATTGCAGAATCCACAGGAAGAGATGGTGGGACTGGGTGTGGTTTGAGGGGGTGGTTGTGGAACAGCTGATTGCTTTACAATGTATCCTGCTTTCTGTGTATTCACTGCTACTGAAGTAGCGAAGCTACTGTTTTTGCCTCTTATTGATTTTGGTTCAATTTTTCCTCTGGGGATAGACCGTTTTGTTGTGAGTTGGTCTTGAATGTCACCAAACAATGGATCCAAAAGCATCTTAGCATGTTTTTCCACAAAATCCACAAAGTGCTGGAATCTGACTCTCCTGCCAGTTCTCTGTTGTGTCTCATAAGCTGTGGTTCGCCATCTTTCACGGAGCTTGTAGGGGAGCTTGGATGCTATTAGCCTCAGATTTGATGGGATCTCAAGTTCCTCTAAATACTGTAAATCTTGCATTACATTACAGCATCCTCTCAAATACATTGCATATGCATGCAGCATTTTCCCATCCTCAGCTTTAATCGCTGTCCAATTCAAGGCTTTCTCCAGGTAAGCTCCAGAGATCTTTATTTCATCCCCAAAGTGCTCTTTTAATAGGCGTCTTGCTTCACAATAGCCCCTGCCACCATCCATGTGCAAACAGCTGCGAACCAAATCTCTAGGCAAACCAGAGGTGAACTGTTCGAGATAATAGAGTCTGTCCTGATTATTTTTAGTTTTATCTTCAATCAGGTGTTCAAATGCATTGATAAAAGACTGATATGCCAATGGGTTACCATCAAACACAGAAATTTCTCTCACAGGTAATTTGGACAGGTTTTGCTGTGAGACAATCAGTTCTGCTATGTCATTTTGTCTTTGAATAACTACATCCAAGTTATCAGCATTAGCAGCAGCGTTAGCAGCATCAACACCTCTGTCTGAGTGATCTTGTGCAGAATGGGTTATGGGGTGATTATGATCGTATGCTTGAGTTACATTCTTTATTTGGGGTTTATATGGTGTATGACTCATAGGGGGAGGTCTTGGAAGACTCATGGGGGGAGGTTCAGGAGGACTCATAGTGGGCGGTCTGGGAAGACTCATGGGGGGAGGTCTTGGAAGACTCATGGGGGGAGGTTCAGGAGGACTCATAGTAGGTTGTCTGGGAGGACCCATGGGGGGAGGTCTTGGAAGACTCATGGGGGGAGGTCTGGGAAGACTTAATATGGTTTGATGAAGTGGAGTTTTGGGTATGGTACCTAATTGCATAAATTCCACATTGCTCTCCATTGTTTCTGGTTCATGGTGAGAGTCATAATATTCCTCCATGCCATCACCTGGAGCTTCCTGCTCCGCCTCCTCGCTTTGAAGAATCTTTATTTTGGCAGCCGATGCTGCAAGCTCTGCATCCAACTCCATTTGCTCCATCTTTGATTTCAGTTTTGTTTCCTCCAATTGCAAAGCGAGCTTTTCTTTCAGCGCAGCAGCTCGTGCCATTGCAGCAGCCTGATCCGCCTTGGCCTTTTTTAATTCTGAGGAGACTGAGGCAATAGAAGACGAGGACTTTGATTTGCGTGACACATTTGATGATTTGCGTGATACATTTGATATGCTGTCCAGTGGTCCAACTTTTGACTGTGCAACATCTCTTTTCCACATTTCAACCTCTCTAACGAAATAATTCAGGTTCATCATTCTGGGCTCATACCAGTCATAATAATCAGTTTCCTTTTCATCCGTTGATAAGAGTTCGTGCACAGAGTTATGAGCATTCACAAATTCATCCACAGCTCCTTTAAGAGCTTCAAATGTGTCATTGACTTTATCAACATTTCCAACATCAGTCATCAAAGCCTTTAATTCATTTATTTTCCTCGTACATGCTCCTAATCTGCCTCTGCGCGAAGCAAGGCGCGATCTCCGCTCCTCAGACTCTGTTGTGGTTTCGGGTTCTGGCTCCGACCCAGTTACGATCCCGGCCGCGGACTCAGTTGGGATCTCAGCTGCTGTCTCAGCTGCTGTCTCAATTGCGATTTCAGGTGTGTCAGACATTATAACAAATTCCTTTAATTCCCGTTCAGTTTATCCTTAAACATCCTTCCAACATCCCCGTTCTGTTGCAGTCCACACCCACAGTACACAACTTTGCATCCACAGTGTTCAGTTGTTTCTTTGTAGCGCAGCGGCGCATTCATTCATAAAGCCGATCAGCTGATTTTACTCACGGCTTCCTCTTCTGTCGGCGGGGGGTCGCCCTGATCCGCTGATTCTCCGCCGCCGACTCTCCGCTTTCCTTGGAGTCTTCAGTGAAGTTTTTTGACTTGTAGTGACTGCTCTTAGTTCTTCAAAAAGGTGGTGAACAAAAACTAAGAGCATATGGTGTGTGAGGAGGAGGTCGACTCACTAACAAAAAAAAGCACTCGCAGAGAGATGGTTTCGATCAAAAAAATTACTGAGCTTTATTTACAAACAGAAACGATCTCCGGGTTGACTTTCAAATAAATAAAACAAAACGTGATCTAGCGGTAGCGGTCAAAAAACTATAACACTCCTCACTCCTTCCATGGACAAAGGAAAAATCACATACGGAACCAGCTGGCCTCACTCCATAATCAGAGGAGGAGGGTCCCTGCCTGAAGGAGGAGGGTCTAACTATAGAAAACATTTAGAAATAAAAGTGTAAATAATAATTTTCTATTATAATCCACCAAAAACAATCAAAAAGAATAATAGATCTAAATAGGCTCCAACAGTTATTGTGTTGATTATTATAAAACCTTAACACATAAATCTTTTCTATGGTTTACCTATGCAGAGAATAAATAAAGTCAATGAATTAAAAAAAAATCTATCCTATAATACACAGTGTGCTATATCTTTATTTAAAGTGTGTAAGGACAGATTATTTGTTAAAACAACAATGAATGAATGTTGATTTGAGGAAACAATTTCAAAGCTATTTACAATGTTAAATTAAATCAAATCATAACCACATATAATAATATAATAAAAATATAAATCCAGACCAACATTGGTGCTTCATTTCATTTCAAACCTTTATTTATTCAGGGGAGCCAATTGAGAGCAAGCTCTCTTTTACAATGACGCCCTGATCACAACAGCACAACACAATAGCAACATACACAACAGCAACACCACTTGGAGTTCAAGATACATAAGGCGGGAACAAGGAAAAACAACTTATGTGTGAAAATCTCAGCTTCAGGAAAAGCAAGTGCATTCAATGTGAACGACAGATTCCAAAAGACTCCTGAATGACTCTACCGAGATAAACTGATATCATTCATATGCAAACTCAGTGAGCTTCCTTGTTCCTCAGCTATAAAACGTTGAGATCAGACTGTCAGTGGAGTTCACAGCTCATCAGCTTCACCATCAACCATGTTTTCTGTAGCTCTGCTGCTGCTGTTGGCAGCTGGATCCTGTGAGTCTCTCTGGATTTGTCAGATTCAACATTTATTCTTTTTCCGTATAACGTAATTGAAAGCAAACATTTTCTCTTCTTTTTAAAAAAAAAAACAGGTGTGAGATGTGAACAGTTGACACAGCCGGCCTCTGTGACTGTGCAGCCAGGTCAACGTCTGACCATCACCTGTCAGGTTTCTTATTCTGTTACTGGCTACTACACAGCTTGGATCAGACAACCTGCAGGGAAAGGACTGGAGTGGATTGGAATGAAAGCTAGTTCTTCATACTACAAAGATTCACTCAAGAACAAGTTCAGTATTGATGTAGACTCTTCCAGTAAAACAGTGACTCTAAATGGACAGAACATGCAGCCTGAAGACACTGCTGTGTATTACTGTGCCAGAGAGTCACAGTGACACAAACCATCAGTAGAGCTGAACAAAAACCCCTCAGTGATTGAACAGTTGTAACATGAAGCCACCAGAGGAGGAGCCCTCACACCACTGATGAGTTCCAGATCACTCATGTACAGAGAAAAAACAAAACAAAAAAACAACATATGTAGATCCACCCACAGACAGACTGACTTTTAAAAGCCGTACAAAATCAGAAATATCTTATGAATTTATCATCAACAACTGTGACTTTCACTGAATATTCAGGATGGCCTCAGACCATCACCATAATCTCTGCCTGCAACTGACCAATTCGTAATTTGTGATACCAACAACTCTGTGTAACTTTAACCAATATAACACCCCAAAACTCACACAAATTCACACTAAACAATGAAACCTTGACATATTTTCAGATATGAACCAGTCAGACAAAGTGTCTGAAAGTTTTCCGTGAGTTCAGGAGGTAGCTGGGATTTGTGAATATAATTGTGATCACTGGCTGACATTATCTCATAGACTTTTGTTTTGGTGTTCACTGCATATTTTTCTTATCATGCTGTTATTCCAGCACAATACAGGAACAATAGTTATAATTAAAAGTAAAAGTTAACAATTTTCCGATAATTGCCAGGGTGCCACCTCTTGCTCCACCTCTACAGTATGACTGCACAGAACAGTGGACACACAGTTTGACATTGCAAAGGACTGCTGCTGTTAACTCTCACCCTTCACTGTGGCATAAAGTATTTGATATTAAACATTCTATTCATTTAGGAACACTCTCATCATTGATTACAGTATCCATTTATTGCTGGAGTACAGTTAGCATTGGTGCTGAAGCTCCACTCCGGCAGCTCCCTGGATTGACAAGTGCATGCTATGTCGCTCTAGAGAGACCATGTGATGTGAATGTGATTGGATAGAGACTAATGGGCTGGCAGTCAGCTGACAAGCTGGAGCTTGAGACATCCGTCCTACATGAATTTGGGCAAAGCTTAATTTATTAGACAAAACCCTTATTGTTATTATTACATGAATATATTATGTGACTAAAAAAACAAACAATAGAAACTTAGTGTAATACATTTCTCTTCCTCAAGACATAATAATATATTTTATTTAGTCTTTTCACTTTATTATTCAGTGAAATGAAGGTTTTGTTGACGGGCACCATAATTCACTGTCAGGGCAACATCTACAAAGGCCAAAATTTCTCATTCCATCCCAGCTTGACATATTGAGAAACTAAAGTTGGGAAGTAATGTGTAGTAGTTTGTTTAATTCAGAAATTACACATTTAAAAAAAGTATGATGTGTGAGGTGTCCAATGTCTCTTTTCTCACGTCTGCACAAGCATGAAATGTGACTTGATGATTTATGAGCTAAGTACTCAACCTTTATAATAGATAGATACTATAGATTATCCAGTAAAATGGAAAAATTAACCATTTTGGAAAATTCAATCATTTACTTTGGTGCCAAGAATTAGATGAGAAGAGCTCAAACACTCTCACAGCGATCTGTACATGATTGTGTTTATCTTTCTTTAAATCTGAGGCTTGTTATATCCCATCAGTGTCCCTCATTATGCAAAGTGAACTTCCTCTGATATAAGGACTTGACATCATGCTGTCAGTTACAGTAGAAGAAGAGAAGCTCCCATCAGATCAGCTCCAATACCAACCATGTTCTCTGTAGCTCTGCTGCTGCTGCTGGCTGCTGGATCCTGTGAGTCTTGATCCATCATCGTTTCTTCTTTTACACTATAACTTGATTGTCTATAACAAATGATTTTCTTTTTCATCAGGTGTGAAGTGTGAACAGTTGACACAGCCAGCCTCTGTGACTGTGCAGCCAGGTCAACGTCTGACCATCACCTGTCAGGTCTCTTATTCTGTTAGTGACTACCGCACACATTGGATCAGACAACCTGCAGGGAAAGAACTGGAGTGGATTGGAACTGCACGTACTGTATTGGATACAGCACATACTACAAAGATTCATTAAAGAGCAAGTTCAGTATGAGCTTAGACTCTTCCAGCAAAACACTGACTCTAAATGGACAGAATCTACAGTCTGAAGACACTGCTGTGTATTACTGTGCCAGAGAGTCACAGTGACACAAACCATCAGTAGAGCTGAACAAAAACCCCTCAGTGACTGAACAGTTGTAACATGAAGCCACCAGAGGAGGATCCTTCACACCACTAATGAGTTCACATCAGCTCTCCCTGGTTACATTATGTAACTTCCATCACTTTGACATGATCACTGGAATATTAACACGTGTATTGTGAGTGTATCACTAATGAAAGCAATGGAGACAGTAGGTAATAAGGAAGCTCATTTAGAATATTACCTCTTAAATTCAATAAATGCTTTCATCACTTTCAAAGCTCTGGAGCTTTAATCTTTATTTACCTTTATTTTACACCAGATCACTGAGAAGAGCTGCCAATGAACAGCAAGGAATTTTTAGTGAATATGCAATAATGAATCAATACACAATGTCATTTATGTTTTACTAAAAAAAAGAAAATATATTTAACATCACAATAAATGATACGAGTCAGTGAATCTAGAACTGAACTGAAACGTTGTCATAAGTGATGTATATTAAGACTGATTAATGGCTGAAAGCTGTTTCATGAGATCAGATTCACCTTGGCCTTTTTTATAATCTACAAATCACAGACTCGATCATTGTGAGCAAACAGTCCATGTTTCTTTTATATCCCATCATTGTCCCTCATTATGCAAAGTGAACTTCCTCCCAGTCTGATATAAAGACTTGACATCATGCTGTCAGTTACAGTAGAAGAAGAGAAGCTCCCATCAGATCAGCTCCAATACCAACCATGTTCTCTGTAGCTCTGCTGCTGCTGCTGGCTGCTGGATCCTGTGAGCATGGATTTGTCATGATCTTCTTTTACTTCTATTACACTATAACTGTAACTTGATTATTTGAAACAAAAATTGTCTTTTTTCAGGTGTGAAGTGTGAACAGTTGACACAGTCAGCTTCTGTGACTGTGCAGCCAGGTCAACGTCTGACCATCACCTGTCAGGTCTCTTACTCTGTTAGCACCTATCGGACACACTGGATCAGACAACCTGCAGGGAAAGGACTGGAGTGGATTGGTGGGAAATATACTGGAGACAGTGTGCCATACTACAAAGATTCACTAAAAAACAAGTTCAGTATTGACCTACACTCCTCCACACTGACTCTAAATGGACAGAATCTACAGCCTGAAGATACTGCAGTTTATTTCTGTGCCAGACAGACACACAGTAACACAAACCATCAGTAGAGCTGAACAAAAACCCCTCAGTGACTGAACAGTTGTAACATGAAGCCACCAGAGGAGGAGCCCTCACACCACTAATGATTTCACACCAGCTCTCCCTGGTTACATAATTATGTAACTTCCATCACTTTGACATGATCACTGGAATATTAACACGTGTATTGTGAGTCAAAAACAATATACTTTAATAGTACAACACATTGTAAGTTTACTGGTATTTGCATACACCCCTCAGTGACTGAACAGTTGAAGCCTCCAGTGTATCATTGAAGTCAAAAGTTAATAATCTACATTATCAAAGTTTTAAAAAATCCTCAGGATGTCAGTCTGTCATTACATTGAACATTTTGTTTGTCTGAAACTACAGTTCTTTAGTAAATTTGTTTCAGCCCAATTCATGTGCATATTAAGCGATCTAGTCGTTTTGGGTAATGCTGCGTTCCAGGCAGGCTTTTGAAACCGTATAAGTTACGGCTTCAAGTCACGACTTATGACTTTGTAGTGTTCCAGCCAGGTAACCCGTAACTTGTGTTTTTCTGACCTGTTGCCAGTGAAAGTGCACTATAACGGCCACACGGTCATCTGTGGAGGTCAGAGGAGGGAAACATTTTACACAATGTACATAAAAGTTCATAATCCCTCTTTAAAGTTTCCCCCCTAACTGATCACATTTATTATAAGAATAATCTCAATGTCTTACATTTATAATTTTTTTCAATTTTTGTTATTGTCTAGAAATCAAACATTCCAATTTCCATCCAACTTCTGAACACTACAAGCTGATGTCAAATTCAACATTAATTGAGTGACACAAATTCATTTGGTCCTAGTCAGAATTGTTATGTCAATATGGTATTGACATAAGATATGTCAGATATCTCTGTGAGGAGGAGTCAATGCAAAACTCGGATGTCTTCCACCTCTACTTATGTGACTGCAGAGAGGATGACAGAGAACAGTGGACACACAGTTTAACACGATGGACTATAGGACAGGACTGCTGCTGTTAACTCTCTGCTGGACAGGTCAAGAGACTCACACAATTTAACATGGTTATTGATTTGTACATTTTAACATGGTCTATGTCTCCTATTATTTGTAAGCCACTTCAATTATGGATTTTCTTTTCTTTTTATTGTCATACAGGTGTTGATGGTCAAACTTTGACTGAATCTGAACCAGCTGTTAAAAGACCTGGAGAATCTCACAGACTGACCTGTACAGGATCTGGATTCACATTCAGCAGCTACCCCATGAACTGGGTCAGACAGGCTCCTGGTAAAGGACTGGAGTGGCTCGCTTTCATACACACAGGCAGTACTCCTATCTATTACTCCCAGTCAGTCCAGGGCAGATTCACCATCTCCAGAGACGACTCCAGCAGTAAAGTCTATCTACAGATGAACAGTCTGACGACCGAGGACACAGCTGTGTACTACTGTGCCCGAAGAGACACAGTGAGAGACAATGATAAAAGAGTCGTACAAAAACTACTTCTTCTATCTATCACCACCAGAGGGAACTATCTCTTCACCAACACCCTTATTTTAATATGTTGTTGACACATGCACGGACATGTAGCCTACACACACTGCCCTTAGAGGAAAAACACTGAAGAAAACTGTAACAGAGAAAAGTGGACAAACCTCAGAGTGAGCAACGGAGGAGGGATCCCTCGCTCATTACTGGCCAACATGCATGGATGTGATGAAGAAAACAGTTCACGATGTAGAATATGGGATGCTGCAGCCAAGAGCAGATGATGGGAGCAGCTTCTGATGGGCAGGATCATATACGTATAAGCTTTTATTAAGTTAAGTTAGTTTGTCAAGGTGATTAGGGAATAAAGATGTTTATTCAAAGCATTTCTGACACCCCATAATGATCAGGCTCAAACTCTCCACTGTCTACTACAGTACATCTAAAAACTCATAGAAACCTGCAGTAAAGATCACAATGGACTGACACAAAATATGATGAGTTTTGAATTATACTGACAACAATCCACACTTATTTTGGGACTTGATCATTGTGAGCAAACAGTCGATGTTTCTTTTATATCCCACCAGTGTCCCTCATTATGCAAAGCTCTCTGCATCAGTCAAGAAACCACAGAGCAACACTTGAACACTTGACATAAGAGTGACATGTCACAGTCATGAACATGTCATAAACATTATGTCAATGTAACGTTAATAAGTGTAATTCAGTTAACCCTAACCTTAACCCTACAAACCCGGGTGTTATGACATGAACATAATGTTCATGACTGCGACATGTCAGTCTTATTTTTCAGAGGTGAAGAACAACTATTTAACATTTCAGGTTTTTAAAGTTGATAAGTTTGTGTCGATCATCACTCCAAAATGATGATAATTTCATTTTTTTGTAGCTCATATCAGTAACAAGAAAACAAGGTTTCCTTTTGTTCAGATATCTGTAATCACCAGTAATGTGTAACTGTACAATATTTATTTCATTCATTTTTCAAATCTTGCAGGCATATAGTAGATCTTATATGACCAACTGTTATCATTCAATTGGTATAATAATGTTTTTTGTGTGTTGATAGTTTTGCATGTCACAATGTATTTGACGAAAAAAATCCACAGTAGACTTCATGGAGGTTATTACTTTGTCAGTGGGTGCAGATCATTAACAAATTGAGGCAATTAGCTTTTAATGAAATATGTCAAGATCCATTTCACAAATACAATAACACTTTATTGGCTCCAGTCAGACCAACACTGATTCCTCATATATTTGATTCTATGCAAACTCAGTGAGCTTCCTTGTTCCTCGGCTATAAAAACTTGAGATCAGACTGTCAGTGGAGTTCACAGCTCATCAGCTTCACCATCAACCATGTTCTCTGTAGCTCTGCTGCTGCTGTTGGCAGCTGGATCCTGTGAGTCTCTGGACTTGTCATTGTCACCACTTATTATTTTACTCTCATCATCAAGTTGATCATTCGTGACCAAATATTTTCTTTTTTACCAGGTGTGAGGTGTGAACAGTTGACACAGCCAGCCTCGATGACTGTGCAGCCAGGTCAACGTCTGACCATCACCTGTCAGGTCTCTTATTCTCTTAGCAGCTATGATACAAATTGGATAAGACAACCAACAGGGAAAGCTATGGAGTGGATTGGAGCTGCACGGGTTGGATACACTTCAGTCTACAAGGATTCGCTAAAGAACAAGTTCAGTATAGACTTAGACTCTTCCAGCAACACAGCAACTCTAAATGGACAGAATCTACAGCCTGAAGACACTGCTGTGTATTACTGTGCCAGAGAGTCACAGTGACACAAACCATCAGTAGAGCTGAACAAAAACCCCTCAGTGACTGAACAGTTGTAACATGAAGCCACCAGAGGAGGAGCCCTCACACCACTGATGATTTCACACTCATTTTCCCTCCATTAATTGTTTGCTGTAATTCATGCAGTTTCAAGTGCAATCTGTGTTTGGTGAAGATTTTTGTGTAACAATTCTGCCAGCCCCCCCCAAAAAAAATAAAAAAAAATAAAAAAAATAATAAATAAATAAATAAATAAATAAATAAATAAATAAATAAATAAATAAATAAATAAATATTTAGCCTCTTGACCTCTGGACACATCCAACGTATGTATAAGTGAAATCTATACCTCAAGGAGAATAAATAAAGGGATAGGAGTCAATGCAAAACGCAAAAGGATGACAGAGCACAGTGGACACACAGTTTAACATGATGGACTATAGGACAGGTGAAGAGATTCACATGACATGAATTAGTTTTTATGCGTAACAGCAGTTTGACTTTTTGATTCTCTTTACAGGTGTTGATGTTGATTGCTGAATAGATGTTTTATTTTATTGAACACTTTAAATACATAAAGAAAATGTCACAATGTGTAACTGGACAATAAATAGAAACACTGTAAATTCAATTCAATTCAGTTTATTTGATAAAGAGGGACTATGCCAATTTTCGTACAGTGAAAGGACAGAAGAGCTCCAACATCAACCATGTTCTCTGTGCTTCTGATACAGTTGCTGGCAGCTGAGGAGCTTTCAGTGGATTCACATTAGAAACACTGAATATCCAAATGAATGATGGAGATGATGTTGATTTGTGTTTCTACAGGTGTGTACAGTATTGATCTCGTCCAGCCAGACTCAATGGTTGTGCAGCCTGGAAAAGTCTCTGACCATCACCTGTCAGGTCTCTGGTTATTCTCTGACCAGTAGCAGCTACGCAACAGGTTGGATCAGACAGTGTGAAGAAAAACCTATGGACTGGATTATCCATCGTTATGGAGGAGGCGACTTTTATCAATGTTATCAACGCCCTGAAGAACAACCAATTCTGTGACATAAGAGTCAGCAGCCTGACAACAAAGCTGTGTATTAGACACTGACCACTAACATAGATGCACAAATAACAAGTAAGATGACTCAACCTCTAGCAGTTAAAACACTGGTCCATAAGGGAAAATAATATTTTATGACTTGAAAAAAGGGAAATGACACAATAAACTCTAGACTGGGTCACAATTGAATTAAAATAGTAATGCAAAAGTGTTTTCCTGGCATGTTTTTTATTTTGCAGATTTAATTAAACTGAACAGTCTACAGTATTCTTTCACTCCAGTCAGACCAACATTGTGCTTCATGTGTTTGATTCTATGCAAACTCAGTGAGCTTCCTTGTTCCTCAGCTATAAAATCTTGAGATCAGACTGTCAGTGGAGTTCACAGCTCATCAGCTTCACCATCAACCATGTTTTCTGTAGCTCTGCTGCTGCTGTTGGCAGCTGGATCCTGTGAGTCTCTCTGGATTTGTCGGATTCAACATTTATTCTTTTGCTGTACAACTTCATTTATAGTGTAACCATGGTTAACAAAACACCCGGTTGTTTATAGTTAATAATTTGTATTTGTATATGTATTAATGTTAAAGTATTTTCTAATATAGCTCATTGTTGGTGTTTCCATGAGAGGAAACCAGTGAACAAAGCCTCCCCTGTGGACAAAGCCGTACAGGTGGTACTGTCTCTTTAAGTCAGGTGGCAGTTTTGTGTGCAAGTTTCAGTGAGCGAAAAGCTGTGCAGTGAGCATCTCACCTCCGCACCGATCTTTGGGAGTCCCTCTCGACGATGCCTGGTGTGCTGTCCGAGTAGCTGGAAGAGGAAAAGAAGAAGGAGAACTGATATAAAACGAAAGTTAGAAGTCAGAAACCTAAAGACGGAGAGACAGAGGAGACCACCGGAGTGCCGTTGAGTTCGAGTTGGACGACGTGGAAGAATGTAAATAATAGAAGTCCCGGCTGGTTTTTCGTAGAGTCCTTCACCTGGGTCCTCGGTTCGCCTGCTGCCATCCATCCTCGCCTTCATCTCCAGCTCCATCCTGGTCCCCCCCCCCGGTCATTCACACCTCCATCCCCATCTTCACCCCCCCCCCTGCAATACTCCCCCCTGGACACTCGTTAATAAGAGGGCGGTAGGACTGAGTGCACTCATTTTATTTATTTATTTTTCTCATTAATTTGAACTTTTGGGACACTTTACTTTTGGGACACTTTATTTTTACAATTTACATTACCTGAGATCTCAGAGGTTTTTCTTTTATTATTTTCATTTTATTTTGGGTAAAGGAAAAAAATCAAAGAGACATTTGAATAACTGTGAACAAGATTGTAATGGTTACATTGTGGATTCTGTACATTCAATTTGTGTCACTTACCTGTTGAGATCATTGCTGCAAAAGATACTCAGTGAGTCCAATATAACTTCTTTAAACCTGCAGTCTGTGTTTTGTGTAGTTCTTGGGGTAGGTGTTACAGGTCTGAACCTAGCAATCAGCCTGCTATCGATCAGCAGTCTCCTCATCGGACCTAGAGTAAGTTAACCCTCATTGTGAGCCAGCCAGGAGACTGCTGTAAATTAAGTTAGATCCTACCCCAAATAGTCTAAAATAAGTAGTCTCACACAGACTTTAGAGTTCAGTTGATTTGTTGTGCAAATTATCATTGAGATAAACCTTAAGACTCAGTAAACTTAAGTGCATTATAAAATGGATCTCTGCAACCGGTTTGATGTACATGGACCTAGTTGCCTTTATGTCACGGGCATAGATGAACAGTATACTGACGAAGAAATAACCGACTTCTTTAAGGTTATCGGGGACGTAAAGAAAATGGTCAGGGTACCTGATGTGGCAGGTAAGCCAAAAGCCAGAACCCTTGTAGAGTACTCCTCAGAGCAGACAATTTCAAGGCTTGATCCTGCAAACCTTGGACATGTGCCTAGCCCCCGTGATCCCAACATTACTTGGCATGTGAGAACTATTCGTGAGATGTGTCAAGAGGAGCTTGGGAGAGAGTTAGCCCAAAGATGCTTAGCTGACCTGAGCACTCTTGCTGGGAGCAGTAAAGCCGGTTTTTGGAATGTGCTTCAGCGGGAGTTAGAACGTGTCCCATCAGAGTCCGTTCCCCCACCGAGCCCCGATACTCAACTCCAGTTGTCAGATCAGCCTGTTCCTACAGCAAGTAGTGGTAGCAGAACAACTGATGCAGGTCCAGCTGACAGCCCTGAGCCAAGCCCAGCTGATCCAGCTTCTGATTCTCCCCACCTCAGCTCCCCCACAAGTCCTCCAATTCTGAGTGCGAGCGCGATTAATCCACCTCAAATCCAGAAGGTTATCGTTGAACATTTCATTCGCAGTGATGCAACACCATCTAGCTTCAGCCAGAGCAGAGTCCGGACCTTCTCAGGACGACTTCCAAAGCCAAACGGCGAAGTTGATTATGATGCCTGGCGCACTCAGGTGGACCTTCTCCTTAATGATGTTTCATTATCTGACTCCCAAAAGGTAAGAAGGATCTTGGAGAGTCTGCTAAGCCCAGCTGCTGACATTGTCAAGCCTCTTGGAACAAATGCACCACCTGCAGCTTACCTCACTCAGCTTGAATCCGCATTTGGAGTAGTAGAGGATGGAGAAGAGCTCTTTGCGACGTTCTTGGGTTCAAACCAGAATTCTGGGGAGAAGCCCTCTGTCTACCTTAACCGCCTCCAAACCCTTCTCACTAAAGCCATCTCCAGAGGGGGAGTTTCGCCTGCAGAATCAGATAAGTACTTACTCAGGCAATTTTGTCGAGGATGCTGGGACCAGAGTTTGATCATTGGCCTCCAGCTCGAACACAGGAAAACTAGCCCCCCCTCTTTCCCAGAATTACTGCTCCTATTGAGGACAGAAGAGGACCGACGGGCTGCTAAGATGGACAGAATGAAAAAACATCTAGGAAGCACAAAGGCTGCAGCACACGTTCATTCAGTCATGAGCCTTCCAGCATTTGATGAGGAACCTAGTGTCACAGCTCCCAAAAAACCTGATGCAAGTTCCAAGCTTGAAAGGGAAGTCGCAGAACTTCGGAAACAAGTGGCACAGCTGTTACACAAAGAGAGAAATGAATTCAAACGTGAAGGGCCCCCCAGCAGTTCAACAAGGAAGGAGGCGCCCTTGCAAAGAGAAAGCTTAGTAGTCCGTGTCACCAATCCTTCGACGCCCCAAACTCCCACTCAACCAAGACCATGGTTCTGCTTTAAGTGTGGAGAAGACGGCCACATTGCTGCAAATTGCACTAATGAACCTAACCCTGGCCTTGTACGGAAAAAGAATGCAGAACTCAGAGAAAAGCGTGACAGATTCTGGGCACGACAGGGATCCCCTGAAGCATCTTTAAACTTGTAGAGGCTCCTGTAACGGGACGACCAGGAGCTGAGGACGTCAATCAGACAAGTCCCACAGCAATGACCCACAGTGTGGAAGAAGAAACGGGAGTTAAAACCCCGGATGGTGGGCCTCCCCACACCTTACCTCCTGGGCTGGTGGGCCCTCGCTGTGTCTCTACAGTCTTCGTAGGGGACACAAGATGTCAATCTATCCTCGATACTGGATCTCAAGTTACCACCATTTCAGAGACTTTCCGTTCCAACTACTTGGCATCCTTCCCCATTCAGTCCATCCATCATTTGCTCGAGGTTGAAGGGGCTGGAGGTCAGTCTGTACCTTACCTTGGCTATGTTGAGGTCCCTCTAACCTTCCCTGACAGTGTGACTGGTGCGGAGGAGCAGCTAACTGCCTTAGCGCTCGTTGTCCCAGAGTGCCAGTTTAATAGCCGGATTCCAGTGTTGGTCGGTACAAATGTTCTGCTGCAACTCCACCAGCGCGGGATGGACCATGACAGGCTGACATTCCAGAGGAGGTCAGATAAGTTTGCATTGCTTCTCCAGTACGTTGCCAAAGTACACAAAAATGAAAACAAACCTTGTCTTGTGAAGTTGCATGAGAGGAACCCTGTCACTGTTCCAGCAGGGCACAAGCTGTGCGTGGTTGGAGATGTCAGGGTTGGGAAGGAAAATCCCAGCACATCTTTTGTCCTTGAACCCCCCGAATCTCCCTCCTTACCTGGTGGACTGTTCCTTGAATGTGCACTTATGAATATCACCTGTAAGGCCTCCACAAAGATTCCTGTCACTCTCAGAAATACAGCAGACCACAGTGTTACTCTGCCTCCAAGGTGTGTCATTGGCGAAGTGCTTGCTGTTCAGAGTGCAATGCCCCTGAGTGCCATGCAATCCGTGACCACTGATCCTCAGATGCCAAGTGAGAAGCTCTCATTCAATCTTGATGACTCACCTATGCCTGAGGACTGGAAGCAGCGAATTTCAGACCAGCTGAATTCCATCCCAGAAGTCTTCGCTGTTGACGAGCTCTCCTTGGGCCACACCACCGCTGTGAAACACCATATCCGCTTGCAGGACCCGACGCCCTTTAAAGAGCGCCCAAGGCCAATACACCCCAGGGAAAGGGAGGCTGTGAAACAGCACCTCAGGGAGCTCCTTGATGCTGGAATAATAAGAGAGTCTGAGAGCCCCTTCGCCTCACCAGTGGTGTTGGTTAGGAAGAAGAATGGGAAGATTAGGCTGTGTATCGATTATAGGAAGCTGAACACCCGCACTATAAAAGATGCATACGCCCTCCCCAATATTGAGGAGACATTCTCAGCCCTGAGTGGAGCAAGGTGGTTCTCCGTGATGGATCTCAGGTCTGGCTATTATCAGGTGGAGATGGCAGAGGAGGATAAGCCAAAGACAGCGTTCACGTGTCCCTTGGGCTTCTACGAATTTAACCGTATGCCACAAGGCGTGACCAACGCTCCTAGCACTTTCCAGCGCCTCATGGAAAGGTGTGTTGGAGACCTGCATCTGAGTGAGGTTCTCGTATTTTTAGATGATCTCATAGTTTTTTCAGAGACACTCGAAGAGCATGAGACGAGGCTCATGAAGATATTACACCGTCTCAAGGACTATGGCTTAAGACTGTCGCCTGAGAAATGCCATTTTTTTTAGGTCATCTGTGAAATACCTTGGTCATGTGGTGGATGCCCAAGGAGTCCACACCGATCCAGATAAAGTCTCCGCTCTTAAAGACTGGCCTTGTCCTGGGAATAGAGAGGAGCTGAAGCGTTTTTTGGGCTTCGCCGGATATTATAGGCGTTTCGTGGAAGGCTATTCTAAAATCGCCAAGCCCCTCAACGCTCTCACTGTTGGATACTATCCGGCCAAGAAGAGAGGTAAGGCCTACAAAAGAGATCGTCCAAAGAACTGTGTCCATCTGAAAGCTCCTTTTGACGAAGAGTGGACGTCTGAGTGCGGGACTGCTTTCAGAACACTCATTGACAAGTTAACGTCAGCTCCTGTCCTCGCTTTTGCGGATCCCAGGCTCCCGTACGTGTTACACACGGATGCTTGCTGTGAAGGTCTGGGCGCTGCTCTTTATCAGGAGCAAGGCGGGAAGCTCCGCGTGATAGCCTACGCCAGTAGAGGCTTATCGAAGAGTGAGAAAAATTACCCAACTCACAAGCTGGAGTATCTAGCCTTAAAGTGGGCGATCTGCGAAAAGTTCAATGACTACCTCTACGGTACAGATTTTACTGTTCTGACAGACAATAATCCGCTCACCTATGTCCTTACCTCCGCCAAGCTTGATGCAGCAGGACATCGCTGGTTGGCTGCCCTGTCAACTTTCAGATTCAACATCAAGTATCGAGCAGGACATACCAACAGGGATGCGGACGGTCTGTCTCGACGGCCGCAGGCTCCACCTCAGGAAGACGAGGACTTCATACAGGAGAAAGAGAGGATCGAGGCGATGGCAAAGCGCATTCTAGAGGGGGAGGAAAAGGAGATTCCCACAGATGCCATCTCTGCACTCTGTCATCGTCATACTGTCACCTCCCCACAACTTCCTGTTCTCGCAGAGTCCCTCGCCACAGACGCTTCATCAGTGCCTGATTTGTTTGTTAGCCAAGGCCAAACCACTCTGCCTGGCATGACAAAGGAATGTTGGCATAAGGCACAAAGGGAGGACCCTTCAATAAGGAAAATCATCGCCTTTTTGGATGGCGCACGGAAGCCCAGTTTCAAAACTGTAAGCACCGAAGAGCCTGAGGTCAAATTGCTCCTCAGAGAATGGAACAAGCTTGAAATCAGAGATGGCATCCTCCACAGAAGGTGCTTTGATCGAGGAGACATCATCTATCAGCTTGTACTGCCTGCACAGTATAGAGACAGAGCTCTTCATGGGTTACATGATGAAGTCGGTCACCTGGGACCTGAGCGTGTGCTAAGTCTGGCTAGAGCTAGATTTTATTGGCCAAGGATGAAAGAATCCATCGATAAGAAATGTCAAACCTGTGGAAGATGTACCAGGAGGAAAGCTCAACCGCAGAGAGCAGCACCTATGGTAAACATCAAAACGACTTACCCATTACAGTTGGTCTGCATGGACTATCTGTCCCTCGAACCTGATAGCCGTGACACCCGGAACATCTTGGTCATCACTGACCATTTCACGAAGTTCGCAGTGGCAGTGCCAACAAAGGATCAAAAGGCCAGGACGGTCGCTAGGGCCCTTTGGGAGAACTTCCTTGTCCATTACGGGTTCCCTAGCCGCCTTCACAGTGATCAGGGGAGGGACTTTGAATCCCATACGATCAAAGAGTTGTGTTCGTTGATTGGAGCGGATAAGGTCCGCACAACACCCTATCATCCCCAAGGGAATCCTGTTGAGCGCTTTAATAGGACCCTGTTAAGCATGCTCGGAACCTTGGAGGAGAAGGACAAACAACACTGGAGAGATTTTGTTAAACCCCTTGTACATGCGTACAATTGTACGCGGAATGACACAACGGGGTATTCCCCATATGAGTTGATGTTTGGCCGGCAGCCGACCCTCCCAGTTGATCTCATCCTGGGCACCAAACCTCTCACTGAGACTCATAAGACACATTCAGAGTATGTGCAGAACCTGCGTCAACGCCTCCATGAAAGCTACGCCCTGGCAGCTGAAAGTTCCAGGAAAGCAGGAGAGAGGAACAAGCTGCGGTTTGATGCCAAAGTCAGAGCTGCTGAACTGGTTGAAGGTGACCGTGTCCTGGTGAAGAACGTCAGCGTGCGCGGAAAACATAAGTTGGCTGACAGGTGGGAGCGACCTGTTCATGTTGTCGTGAAACAAGTTGATGGTGGACCTGTGTACGTTGTCAAACCTGAGAAGGGCAGTGGGCCGCACCGTACCCTTCATAGAGACCTGCTTTTGCCCTGTGGGTTTCTGCCTGTTGAGGAGCCTCCAGAGCAGAGACCACAGCTGAACAAAGGAAGGAAAATGGCTTTGAGGAGCAGTAAAGTGAGGAATCAGCAGGCGGAATGTGATGTGGAGGGGGATTTGACAGATGAAGAGGAGAATGATGACGTTTTTGAGAGATCACCACAAATCACTTTGTGGGGACCGTTTGTTCAGGAAATGGACTGTGTAGCCACAAGACAACCCCTGATCTCACTCAGTCCAAACCCTCCTAACATTCACTCACAGCATTCACTCAGTCCAAACCCTCCTGACTTTCACTCACAGCATTCACTCAATCCAAACGCTCCTGACTTTCACTCACAGCACTCACTCACATCCAAACAATCAAGTCCTGACCAGTCAAGCAAATCTGTAGATCCACCTTTTGCTCAATCTACGGATTATGTCGTTTTAGACATTCCAGAGTGTGATACACTTGAAGAGGATGGGAGTGGAAACAATTCACTAGTTCACGAGGAAAATGAGATGGTCCCCTCTGGACAGCAGCATGAACCCGCCCCTCAAGGGCCTGAAGAGGATATAAATGTTGTCCAAGAATACCACTCAGAACCCAGACGTTCTCACCGAGAGAGGCGAGTTCCACATAAGTTCACCTACGATGAGTTGGGAAAACCCTTGATCCTTGCCATAACCTCATTTTTTGAAAGCCTGCAAGATATTATTGTTGCCCCAGTGTCTAGCAGCCCTTATCAAGTGTCTTGTAAGGTTTAATGTGCATGCAGGGACTCATGCAGTAAGAGGGGGAGGATGTAACCATGGTTAACAAAACACCCGGTTGTTTATAGTTAATAATTTGTATTTGTATATGTATTAATGTTAAAGTATTTTCTAATATAGCTCATTGTTGGTGTTTCCATGAGAGGAAACCAGTGAACAAAGCCTCCCCTGTGGACAAAGCCGTACAGGTGGTACTGTCTCTTTAAGTCAGGTGGCAGTTTTGTGTGCAAGTTTCAGTGAGCGAAAAGCTGTGCAGTGAGCATCTCACCTCCGCACCGATCTTTGGGAGTCCCTCTCGACGATGCCTGGTGTGCTGTCCGAGTAGCTGGAAGAGGAAAAGAAGAAGGAGAACTGATATAAAACGAAAGTTAGAAGTCAGAAACCTAAAGACGGAGAGACAGAGGAGACCACCGGAGTGCCGTTGAGTTCGAGTTGGACGACGTGGAAGAATGTAAATAATAGAAGTCCCGGCTGGTTTTTCGTAGAGTCCTTCACCTGGGTCCTCGGTTCGCCTGCTGCCATCCATCCTCGCCTTCATCTCCAGCTCCATCCTGGTTCCCCCCCGGTCATTCACACCTCCATCCCCATCTTCACCCCCCCCAATACTCCCCCTGGACACTCGTTAATAAGAGGGCGGTAGGACTGAGTGCACTCATTTTATTTATTTATTTTTCTCATTAATTTGAACTTTTGGGACACTTTACTTTTGGGACACTTTATTTTTACAATTTACATTACCTGAGATCTCAGAGGTTTTTCTTTTATTATTTTCATTTTATTTTGGTTAAAGGAAAAAAATCAAAGAGACATTTGAATAACTGTGAACAAGATTGTAATGGTTACATTGTGGATTCTGTACATTCAATTTGTGTCACTTACCTGTTGGGATCATTGCTGCAAAAGATACTCAGTGAGTCCAATATAACTTCTTTAAACCTGCAGTCTGTGTTTTGTGTAGTTCTTGGGGTAGGTGTTACAGGTCTGAACCTAGCAATCAGCCTGCTATCGATCAGCAGTCTCCTCATCGGACCTAGAGTAAGTTAACCCTCATTGTCTTTGATATAATGTTGCCTTAACAGTAAAGGTCAGTAATACGGGTTACAATAGCAAATATTTTCTTTTCTTTTTTCAGGTGTGAAGTGTGAACAGTTGACCCAGCCAGCCTCTGTGACTGTGCAGCCAGGTCAACGTCTGACCATCACCTGTCAGGTCTCTTATGCTCTTAGGAGCTACTACACAGCTTGGATCAGACAACCTGCAGGGAAAGGACTGGAGTGGATTGGAATGGAAGCTCCTGGTAACCCTTCATACTACAAAGATTCACTGAAAAGCAAGTTCAGTATGAGCTTAGACTCTTCCAGTAAAACAGTGACTCTAAATGGACAGAATCTACAGCCTGAAGACACTGCTGTGTATTATTGTGCCAGAGAGTCACAGTGACACAAACCATGAGTAGAGCTGAACAAAAACCCCTCAGTGACTGAACAGTTATAACATGAAGCCACCAGAGGAGGAGCCCTCACACCACTAATGATTTCATACCAGCTCACTCATGTACAAAGAAAAAACAAAACAAAAAACAACACATACAGTGTAGATCCAACCACAGACAGAATGACTTTTAAAAGCCTTTCAAAATCAGAAATATGTTATGAATTCATCATCAACAACTGTGATTTTCACTGAATATTCAGGATGGTCTAGACCATCACCATTATTTCTGCCTGAAACTGACCAATTTATATTTGTGATACCAACACTAACTTTGGTTACTTTGGTTTGGTTCTAACTTAAACAACCAAAAAAACCCCACACATTTTTACATTAAAGGGACAGTATGGGACTTTAATGGCTTTTTATTGACAAAAATCAAATAGGCTATCGCTTTCATAATACGTATTTCACTGAAGTGGAATCACACCAGCATACAAACGAAAGCTTTCTTGTACCTTAGAATGAGTTGTTACCAGTCGTTACAAATATACAAAGGACCTTGGCTGCCATGTTGAATCGCCATTTTTTACATTCAGTGTCAGCGAGACCGTGGGTAACCACAAACTCACCTCACCAGAGCTGTCGGCCCGGGGAGAAAGTTTTCCAGACAGCGCCTGTTAAAACTGTCACCACTTTGTGGGCTAGTGTGAGGAAGGACGGAGGCACTGATGTTGCATTCAGGTGCAGTCAGACACCTGAATGACGCCGTCGACAAACCAACTGGATGTTATTTTACTCGACGAGAGAAAGATGGTAAAATGTGGGTCAGGTAAACAATACGACATTACCATGACAACACATTGTCATGCCGGTATTGTTTTGCCTCGTGCTGGCGGACCATTTCTTATAGGCTTGTTTAACCTGCTACATGTAGCGTCTGTTGTTTTTCTGACTTCTGCCCGAGTTTACGTAAACGCATCATCAAGAATACGTTCCGACATGCAACCGCACCGCTAGATGGGGGTAAATCTCACATACTGGGGATATTTTCAGTTTATTTTGGGATATGAACCAAAAAGGCTGTTTAATTTGATATGAACCAAAAAGGCTGTTTAATTTGAGTCAGACATTTCCATGAGGTCAGGGGCCAGCGGGGATTGTGAATCTCAATATAATTGTGATCACTGCGGTTGACATCATTTAATAGACTTTTGTTTTGGTGTGCATATTTATCTTATCTGACACATGTTGTTGTTCCCACACAATACAGGAATAGAATAGTTTTCATGAGTAATAATTTCCCAATAATTGCCAGGGTCACCCCACCTCTCTCCTCGCAGTGAGGAGGAGCCAATGCAAAACTTAGAAGTCTTCCACCTCTATGACTACAGTACACAGAACAGTGGGCACACAGTTTAACAATGGACAGGATTGCTGCTGTTAACTCTCACCCTTCACTGTGGGAGAGCGTAGGTATTATGTATTACAGTAAATATGAAACATTTCATTGTATTTAAAAAAAAAAAAAATTATTACATGAATATATGATGTGACGATCTGGAAAACAAGCTTAGTGCAGAAAATGTCTGTTCCTCAAGAAATAATAATATATTTTATCTTTCCACTTTAATCTTCGGTGAAATTAAGATTTTGTTGGCAAGAACAAAAATACACTGTCAGGACATCTCCAAAGGCCAAAATTTCCCATTCCACCTCCCAGCTTGACATACATGTATTGACATGTTTTTTTAATTTTTTTTTTTTACTAAACATCAGAATGGGTATTTGTTACAGAAATTTAAAAATTGACATGATGTGTGAGGTGTTCAAAGTCTAGATGATTTATGAGCTAAATACTCAGCCTTTATAACAGCCCTATCAATATAGATTATCCAGCAAAATAGAAAAATTAACCATTTTGGAAAATGTAATAATTTGCTTTGGTGCCAATAATAAGATGAGAAGAGCTCAAACACTCTCACAGTGAACTGATTGTGTTTATCTTTCTTTTACTTTGGAAACAAGTCTGAGGCTTGTTATATTCCATCATTGTCCCTCATTATGCAAAGTGAACTTCCTCACAGTCTGATATAAAGACTTGACATCATGCCGTCAGCTACAGCAAAAGAAGAGAAGCTCCCATCAGATCAGCTCCAATACCAACCATGTTCTCTGTAGCTCTGCTGCTGCTGCTGGCTGCTGGATCCTGTGAGTCTTGATCCATCATCTTCTTTTACATTATAACTTGATTTTTTATAACAAAGGATTTTCTTTTTTTTAAACAGGTGTGAAGTGTGAACAGTTGACACAGCCAGCCTCTGTGACTGTGCAGCCAGGTCAACGTCTGACCATCACCTGCCAGGTCTCTTACTCTGTTAGCAGCTACCGCACACACTGGATTAGACAACCTGAAGGGAAAGGACTGGAGTGGATTGGTGGGAAATATACTGGAGACAGTGCACCATACTACAAAGACTCACTAAAGAACAAGTTCAGTGTCAGTTTAGACTCTTCCAGCAACTCACTGACTCTAAATGGACAGAATCTACAGCCTGAAGACACTGCTGTGTATTTCTGTGCCAGAGAGTCACAGTAACACAAACCATCATTAGAGCTGAACAAAAACCCCTCAGTGACTGAACATCTGTAACATGAAGCCACCAGAGGAGGAGCCCTCACACCACTAATGATTTCAAGTCCATCACTGAGAAAAAAAAATCTGTCGATGAAAAATAACTTGTAAATATTATGTTCTCAATAATCAATAAACAATACACTGTCCGCTCCCGTTTCATGTGTCAGATTTGCCCCAAAGTATATTTTGTTGATCTTTTGCCTTTAATTGATATTGCAGACAAGAGAGACAGGAAATGGAGAGGGAGAGATAGGGGGAATGACATGAAGCAAAGGGCCACCGGAGTCATACAGGGCTGGCTGCAGCAAGGACTATGACCTCTGCATATGGGGCGCCTGCTCAACCCACTGAGCTAAACGACACCCTGAAAAACTGTAGTTGACAAATTTTCTTTTCTTAATTAAAGTCAGTCATGTCAGGATCCAGCTGTAAATTGTGATTCCTAATATACCAGTAAATATGATCACTGGTTGACATCGTCTTACTTCATCTTTTGCTTTGGTGTTTGCTCTGTTTTTTTCTTATTCACTTGACCGATGATTTTTTTTTTCTGAGGCAATTGAAAAGAGAAGAGTTCTACTGTTCGTGAATAAAACTTGTATATTCCAGTGGTGGCCAGGCTCACTCCACCTCTCTCCTCCCTGGAGAATCTCACACACTGACCTGTACAGTATTGGGATTCACACTCAACAGCTATTTTATGGCCTGGATCAGAAAGGCTCCTGGGTAAGGACTGGAGTGGATCGCCTGGCATGACAGTGGTAGTGGCAGCAGAAGATTCTCTCAGTCAGTCAAAGGCCGGTTCACCATCTCCAGAGACGACAAAAACCTGCATCTTAATCTTTTGGTTTTAGACGCCAAACTATAACTAATATCATTCATATATCACACACAAAAATTTCCTAAACTGGTTATATTGAATTAATTACTTTTGGTTCTCTCCAAGCTACGTTGTTCCCATACACCAAACACATTGATTGGTAACTCTGAAGTGTCAGTCACCTAACAGTACAATGCGAATGTGAGTTTTGTTTGTCTCTATCAGGCCCTGTGACATAGGCTACTGGGCTTCTTCAATTCCTGTATGAAACAACTTGCAAAATAAGATCATGTCAGTCTGTCCTTCACATGGATCAGCTCCATCAAAATCACCTCTGAAAAGTGGTGAACCGTCAAGTGTCATCATTGATATTGGGTCTACTCAAATTGAAAATATGGTCATAGGCATTGAAATATTTCCATGGCCAAAAAGATATTGTCTTGAATTCGTCTTATTTCTATAATTATTCTATTTTGCATAGTAAACTAGTAAAATCTAAAGAAAGACACTAAAACAAACAAATAGGTTTCAGTTCCTCCACAGCTGCTCTTGTCTCAACACCCCTGGTTTCACTGTGCCTTCAAACACCTGGAGCCACTAAAAGTCATAAATGCAAACTCATAGTCCAGCCACAAAACATGAACATTTTTATACTATTAACATTATTCTGGTCACTAATGTAAATGTAAAGGTACTTTATTTGTCACATATACAGCTAGTACAATGAAATTCTTTCTCTACATTTAACCCATCCCTGAGGAGCAGTGGGCAGCCACGGTTCGTCGCCCGGGGACCAACTCCAGATCTCCACTCCAGCCTTTGGTCCGGGGCGCTGACTGGATTAAATAGGATTAAACTAGTTGACATGTTTTTAGTGGTGGGGGAAACCCGAGTACCAGGAGGAAACCTACGCAAACTCCAAACAGAAAGGACCTCGGCGGTGGATTCACACCTTGCTATGAGGCTACAGTGCTAACCACTGCTCCACCATGCTGCCACTTCAAGTCACTACCAGATACAACAGACTCTTCTATTGCCTCCAGTCAGACCAACATTGGTGCTTCATGTTTGATTCTATGCAAACTCAGTGAGCTTCCTTGTTCCTCAGCTATAAAAACTTGAGATCAGACTGTCAGTGGAGTTCACAGCTCATCAGCTTCATCATAATAAACCATGTTTTCTGTAGCTCTGCTGCTGCTGTTGGCAACTGGATCCTGTGAGTCTCTCTGGATTTGTCAACATCAACATTAATTATTTGAATGTATAACTTGATTTCTATTCTTTTATTTTTTTTAAAAAAATTTTAAATTTTTTTTTTACCAGACTGTGAACAGTTGACACAGCCAGCCTCTGTGACTGTGCAGCCAGGTCAACGTCTGACCATCACCTGTCAGGTCTCTTATTCTATTAACAGCTATTGGACAGCTTGGATTAGACAACCTGCAGGGAAAGTAATGGAGTGGATTGGACATGGATGTGTTGGGCAAACCAAATATTACAAAGATTCACTAAAGAACAAGTTCAGTATCGACTTAGACTCTTCCAGCAACACAGTGACTTTAAATGGACAGAATATGCAGCCTGAAGACACTGCTGTGTATTACTGTGCCAGAGAGCCACAGTGACACAAAGCTGAACAAAAACTACACAGTGATGTGACTGAACAGTTGTAACATTGAGTCACCAGAGGAGGAGCCCTCACACCACACAAACAGGCCTCCCTGGTTACAGACACTGTGGTGTTTGTATCTTAAATTTCCAAGCATTTTTTCCCAATTTGACATGATCACTGGAATATTACCAGATGTATTCTGAGTGAGAAAACTGCATATCACTGGATTTGGCCTTCATCAGTACGGTACAGAATTTACAGTCAGTTGCTCACAGGAGGTGATATTTTCATTGACTGAAAACATTACCCCCAGTATCCCCTTTTTAATGCATGGTTTTCTTTTATATCATCATACACATTTTGATATCAAAATATATAAAAAACAATTCAACTTCATTTGTGTCTTGACATGATTCTGACTGTAATAAAAGTTATAAATAGAGTTAATTAATGAAACAAGATACATTCTCATAAGAATCATGTTAATTACATGATATCAGTTGATTTAACTCTCTCTCCTCCCTGTGAGGAGGAGTCAATGCAAAACTCAGATCCACCTCTACTTATGTGACTGCAGAGAGGATGACAGAGAACAGTGGACACACAGTTTAACATGATGGACTATAGGACAGGACTGCTGCTGTTAACTCTCTGCTGGACAGGTCAAGAGATTAGCACATCATACATTTAGCAAGTCATAGTTTGTATTTGTATGACCAGTTCATCTAATTTTATTCTCTTGACAGGTGTTGATGGTCAGACTCTGACAGAATCTGAACCAGTGGTTAAAAGATCTGGAGAATCTCACAGACTGACCTGTACAACATCTGGATTTACATTCAGCAGCTATGGGATGAATTGGGTCAGACAGGCTCCTGGAAAAGGACTGGAGTGGCTCGCTTATATGTATAATAGTGCTAATATCTACTACTCTCAGTCAGTCCAAGGCCGGTTCACCATCTCCAGAGACAACAGCAAACAGCAGGTGTATCTGCAGATGAACAGTCTGACGACTGAAGACTCTGCTGTTTATTATTGTGCTCGAGAGCCACAGTGAGTTCAGTTGGTTAAACAGCTGTACAAAAACCTCCAGTTCTACTTTTTTTTCATAGCTTTCAGAGCTCTTCAGCTGTATTTATGATTTATCTTTTACATACTTTTTAAACTCTCCCTGAGAACAGTCCACATCAATTAATAAGAAACATAATATAATAATAATATATATATAATAATCACAACGCAGACTAAATTCAAAACATTAAAAACACAAACAATAGAAACATTTTAAGAATTTTCATTAAATTATATCTATGTGGAATTCAAAAAATAAATAGACCGATAACATTGTTCCCTTGTATGTAGTAATTATGGTAGCCTACTTCTTCTTCTCTGATGTTGTGTTAATAAATCATTTCCTCTTAGGAAAATGAACGTATCCTGCTGCACAATTGAGAGTGTCCTCACTCATGGCATCTTGACATGATACAAAATGGAACAAAACCTTACATCCTCATCAGCTTTACACACTTGATGTCGTCTCTTCAGGTGGTTCAAGAAAATGACTGATTATCTTACACATAGTCAGGCTGGAATTGGTAATATTTTAATTGGGCATTTAGACAAAACTTGAAAACTTCATTCAAAATAGGCACTATTGAACACAAGTGATAAAGTCCAAACAACAACTGCACTGTGAGAGATTGTAAGACTGATGGTTTGCTCTGTTGCAGCTTGAGTGACTGTCCATCATCAACTTTGTTTTCTTTGTCTGCTGAGATGAACACTGTCTCACATTATCTATGGCAAATATAAATAAAAAGCTTACTTACTTTAAAACCTGCAGATATTTCACCACATTGTTTCCCACTTGTGTAATTTCTCTCATGCATTCTGTCTTTTCTTTGAAATTATATCTATTTTTTAAAATGATCTCCCAAATGATTTATTGTCAACAAAATCAACAAGGAATTAAAACAAAATTAAAACTCAGATGTCTTTATGTGACTGCAGAGAGGATGACAGAGATCAGTTGACACACAATTTAACATGATGGACTAGAAGTATCTGCAAAACATATCTCAGATATCACATTCATAAGGCCAACGCCATGATCTGTGAGATTTGAGCTTACCTAAATCTAATCATTTCATTCTTGAGTTGAAGTGAATGTTTGCAACAAATCTGAAGAAGTGTGACTGAAATATCATGTCCATGAGGATGTGATGGAATGGGACATCGTTACATGAATAATGTCATTGTAAAGTTTGTCTTACAAACACAATAAACAGCAAACTGAACTAAACGTCAATACTGTACACCTGTAAATACCACTGATGCTTCATATGTTTGATGCAAACTCATTCAGCTTCCTTGTTCCTCAGCTATAAAAACTTGAGATCAGACTGTCAGTGGAGTTCACAGCTCATCAGCTTCACCATCAACCATGTTTTCTGTAGCTCTGCTGCTGCTGTTGGCAGCTGGATCCTGTGAGTCTCACTGGGTCCAACATTTATTCTTTTTCTGTATAACCTAATTGATAGCAAATATTTTCTTCTTTTTTCTTTTTTAACAGGTGTGAAGTGTGAACAGTTGACACAGCCAGCCTCTGTGACTCTGATGCCTGGCCATAGTCTGACCATCGCCTGTCTCTTATTCTGTTAGCAGCTACTACACAGCTTGGATCAGACAACCTGCAGGGAAAGGACTGGAGTGGATTGGAATGGAACGTGTTGGGCAAACCAAATACTACAAAGATTCACTGAGGAACAAGTTCAGTATCAGCTTAGACTCTTCCAGCAACAGAGTGACTCTCAATGGACAGAACGTGCAGCCTGAAGACACTGCTGTGTATTACTGTGCCAGAGAGCCACAGTGACACAAACCATCAGTAGAGCTGAACAAAAACCCCTCAGTGACTGAACAGTTGTGACATGAAGCCACCAGAGGAGGAGCCCTCACACCACTCATGATTTCATAGTGATTTCATTGCTCTTTGTTGTTTTTAGCCCTGTGTTGCTTTTATGTGTGGCAAGGTGAAGAGGGACCGGACGGGCTTCGAACCCCAGACTCCTGAGTAAGAGTCATGTGCGCTAACCAGTGGGCCAAAGGGACATCCCCTTGGCCAAGTAACCTGGGCACATGATCAATTGGAGGCATAGTGACAGGACCACCACTGTCACATATGCATGAAAAGTGACATACAAATAAAATTTGATTTGATTTGATAAACATTCATAGGCAATTCATGCAATTACTGGTATACATTGTCGGTTTTACTAGGATTCTCTTGTGAGTAAACTTCATTACCAATATTACTTGACAAAAAAACAAAACAAAACAAATAAAACAGTAACAGTTGTACAAAAACCTACAGGTATTTTTTTTTTTTGCATTACTCACCTTTATCATGCCACATGTTATTCATATGCTACACTTAAAGGTGATATATGTTTAAGTTATTACAGACCAGATAAATAATTTCACATTCATTTTGTTCTCTCCAGGTTCAACAATTTGCTCTCTCAACACCCCTGGTTCTCTGTGTCTTCAAACACCTGCAGCCACAAAAATAATAAATGCAAACTCACATTCCAGCCTCAAAACATGAATGTTTGTATATTGTTAACATGATCCTGGTCACTGTCACATCCTCAACAAGTCAGTCTAGCACAAAAAACATTATAATGTAAAAACATACTGATAATTGTGAGTTTAACTGTGAATAAGGTCTCTTACTGAATCAAGATCCATGTTTCAGTGCTGACACATGTTACCAGTGACTGTGTGATAAATGATGATTTCCTGACATGTTTTCACTCTGCAGATATAACGCTGGACAAGCTCTTCTATTGGCTCCCATCAGACCAACACTGATGACTCAGTGAGCTTCCTTGTTCCTCAGGTACTGTATAAAACTTGAGATCAGACTGTCAGTGGAGTTCACAGCTCATCAGCTTCAACATAAACCATGTTTTCTGTAGCTCTGCTGCTGCTGTTGGCAGCTGGATCCTGTGAGTTTCTCTGGATTTGTCAGACTCAACATTTCTTCCTTTACTTTACAACCTAATGAAATTTCTTTTCTTTTCTTTTCTTTTTTGTTTTTTACCAGGTGTTAAGTGTGAACAGTTGACACAGCCAGCCTCTGTGACTGTGCAGCCAGGTCAACGTCTGACCATCACCTGTCAGGTCTCTTATTCTATTAGCAGCTACTGGACAGCTTGGATCAGACAACCTGCAGGGCAAGCTATGGAGTGGATTGGATATGAACGTGTTGGCTCGACCAAATACTACAAAGATTCACTAAAGAACAAGTTCAGTATGAGCTTAGACTCTTCCAGCAACACAGTGACTCTAAATGGCCAGAATCTACAGCCTGAAGACACTGCTGTGTATTATTGTGCCAGGTACACACAGTGACACAAACCATCAGTAGAGCTGAACAAAAACCCCTCAGTGACTGAACAGTTGTAACATGAAGCCACCAGAGGAGGAGCCCTCACACCACTGATGAAAGCAATGGAGACAGTAGATAATAAAGAGGCTCATTTAGTATATTACCTCTTAACTTTAATAAATGCCTTCATCACTTTCAAAGCTACGGAGCTTTAACCTTTATTAACTGTTATTTTGCACCAGATCACTGAGAAGAGCTGTCAATGAACAGCAAGTCATTTTGAGTGAATATGCAATGAACCAATACACACTGCCATTTATGTTTTACAAAAAAACAAAAACAAAATATATTTAACATCTGAATAAATGATATGAGTCCATGAAACTCGAACGGACTTCCTGGACAGAAGCCCCTCCCCCTCCATGAAGTCCTGATGCAAATGGTCAGTGTGAGCAGTGTACTTGTGTCCTGCTGACTGCTCTTGTAGCTTGTGTGGAGCATCAGAGGTCACATCTCCAGCCTCAGGATGATGAACTCACTCACTCTGCTGCTGGTTGCTCTCTCTCTGTCCTGTGAGTTCTCCTGCTCCTTCATGTTTCTTCTTCCATCAGACAACATTGACTGATCAGTGACACCAGAGAACATCACAGGTGACTGTCTCACTTTCCTCTGTGCTTTCTCTCAACTTTCATCTCATCAGGTTGTACAGGTCAGAGTATGGAGTCCATTCCCTCCAGTTCAGTGGTGAAAAGACCTGGGGAGACTCTTGATCTCTCCTGCAGAGGATCTGGTTTCACATTCAGCTGTTGTAGTATGAGCTGGATCAGACAACCTGCAGGAAAAGCTCTGGAGTGGATGGGTCGCGTTTATAGTGATGCAAGTGGAACAGAGTATTCAAGCCAAATGCAAGGACGGATACAAATCACCAGAGATAACAGCAACAGCTTGGTCCATCTGAGACTGTCCAACTTAAGGCCAGAGGACTCTGCTGTGTATTACTGTGCCAAACACTCACAGTGGTTTAAGTGAACACAGAGGCTGTACAAAAACTCCACAGTCTTTTTTACAATGAACTACAGGGGACAGCAGAACATAAGGAGAAGGAGTGTGGCAATTCTCTATGATGTACTGATGTTGTGTTATTAAATCATTTCCTGAGAACTCTTTGGAAAATCAATCTATATCCCAATGTTTCCTAGTATGTTTTTACTGCTGCACCATTAGAACGGCCTCACTCATGACATCTTGATACGGTTTAAAATGGAACAAAATTATAAATCCTCATCAGCTTCACATGCTTGATGGCCTCTCTTCAGGTGGTTCAAGAAAATATAAAAAAATAAATCAGTAATATTTTGATATTGATATAATACATGTGTTCATTTTTCTTTAACTTTAGAATCCAAAGCTTGTTATATCCCATCAGTGTCCTTCATTATGCAAAGTGAACTTCCTTCCAGTCTGATATAAAGACTTGACACCATGCTGTCAGTTACAGTCGAAGAAGAGAAGCTCCCATCAGATCAGCTCCAATACCAACCATGTTCTCTGTAGCTCTGCTGCTGCTGCTGGCTGCTGGATCCTGTGAGTCTCTCTGAGACACAGACACTGACAGTATGATCACAGCTCACTGACTGTTTATACTGACTCAATATTCAACATGTTTTCCTCCACAGGTGTGAAGTGTGAACAGTTGACACAGCCAGCCTCTGTGACTGTGCAGCCAGGTCAACGTCTGACCATCACCTGTCAGGTCTCTTATTCTCTTAGCAGCTATGCAACACATTGGATCAGACAACCTGCAGGGAAAGGACTGGAGTGGATTGGAAGGAGGGGAGACGGATGGACAACATACTACAAAGATTCACTGAAGAATAAGTTCAGTATTGATTTAGACTCTTCCAGTAAAACAGTGACCCTAAATGGACAGAATCTGCAGCCTGAAGACACTGCTGTTTATTATTGTGCCAGAGAGCCACAGTGACACAAACCATCAGTAGAGCTGAACAAAAACCCCTCAGAGACTGAACAGTTGTAACATGAAGCCACCAGAGGAGGAGCCCTCACACTACTGATGAGTTCACATGGGTCTCTGAGAAAAACAGTCTTTGTATCACATTTTCCCTCCATTAGTTGTTTACCATAATTTATGCAGTTCAAGTGCAATCTGTGTTGAAGATGTTTGCGTAACAATTCTGTTTTTCAGAGTTGGCTGAAACTTTCCTCCCTCAGTGCTTGTTGCTGTAGTTTTTCTAGCTGGCTTTTTAAAACACACAATTATGATTTTATTATCCTGGCAGTAAACCCCCCCCCTCCCAAAACATATATATAAAAAAACATATTTAGCCTCTGGGAACACCCAAAGTGTGTATAAGTGAAATCTATACCTAAGGAGAATAAATAAAGGGGGAGGAGTCAATGCAAAACTCAGATGTCTTCCACCTCTACTTATGTGACTGCAGAGAGGATGACAGAGAACAGTGGACACACAGTTTAACATGATGGACTATAGGACAGGACTGCTGCTGTTAACTCTCTGCTGGGCAGGTCAAGAGACTCACACATTTTTACATGGTCTTAATATTTGTCTCCACTTCAATTAAGGATTTTCTTTTCTTTTTATTGTCATACAGGTGTTGATGGTCAGACTTTGACAGAATCTGAACCAGCTGTTAAAAGACCCGGAGAATCTCACAGACTGACCTGTACAACATCTGGATTCACACTGAGCAGCTACCCCATGAACTGGGTCAGACAGGCTCCTGGTAAAGGACTGGAGTGGATCGCTTTCATACACACAGGCAGTTCTCATATCTATTACTCCCAGTCAGTCCAGGGCAGATTCACCATCTCCAGAGACGACTCCAGCAGTAAAGTCTATCTACAGATGAACAGTTTGAAGACTGAGGACACAGCTGTTTATTACTGTGCCCGAAGAGACACAGTGACACAAACCATCAGTAGAGCTGAACAAAAACCCCTCAGTGACTGATCAGTTGTAACATGAAGCCACCAGAGGAGGAGCCCTCACACCACTAATGATTTCAGTCCTGTATCCGGCCTACTGTATCGGTCAAGAACAGACTTTTAATTTAAAAAAAGTTTTTATTCAATCAGAGAGCAACTGTTGTCATCAATTTAGATACACTGCCTCATGATCACTAAAGCATGTATGTGTATATTCCCATAACTTATTATACTACAAATACAATTAAACTTTTTAACTTATTTTAATAGGTCGTTATCAAACAAAACATACAACTTCAGAAAGTGATTCTTCCATCTCATCAATATTTAAAAAAGCAATAAAACAAAATGTATGAATCACATCTTCACTAAACAAGTATTGTAATGTAATGTAATCTCCAACGATGCTTTTGAAGTAAGATATGAGTTGTAGGCTGTCTTGCATTTTTCTTTTGAATAAACTTGAACAAATTATGATTCCACTATTTCAACTTCTGAAATTTTTTTCTTTCTGACTGTAGATTCATATTTTGTCAATCTAAAAACAGGATAGGTAGGCAGGTTTTTTCCATGTGAGGAGGAGTCAATGCAAAACTCAGATGTCTTCCACCTCTACTTATGTGACTGCAGAGAGGATGACAGAGAACAGTGGACACAGTTTAACATGATGGACTATAGGACAGGACTGCTGCTGTTAACTCTCTGCTGGACAGGTCAAGAGACTCACACATTTAACATGGTCTTAATATGTGTCTCCACTTCAATTAAGGATTTTCTTTTCTTTTTATTGTTGTACAGGTATTGATGGTCAGACTCTGACAGAATCTGAACCAGTGGTTAAAGGACCTGGAGAATCTCACAGACTGACGTGTACAACATCTGGATTCACACTGAGCAGCTACGCCATGGACTGGATCAGACAGGCTCCTGGTAAAGGACTGGAGTGGATCGCTCTCATAGGCACTTCCAGTTCTCCTATCCGTTACTCCCAGTCAGTCCAGGGCAGATTCACCATCTCCAGAGACGACTCCAGCAGTAAAATCTATCTACAGATGAACAGTCTGAAGACTGAAGACACTGCTGTGTATTACTGTGCCCGGCACTCACAGTGACACAAACCATCAGTAGAGCTGAACAAAAACCCCTCAGTGACTGATCAGTTGTAACATGAAGACACCAGAGGAGGAGCCCTCACACCACTGATGATTTCAGTCCTGTATCCGGCCCACTTTATCAGACAAAAAAAAAAAAAAGTTTCTTAATTCATTCAGAGAGCAACTGTTGTCATCAACTTAAAGCATGTATGTGTATATTTCCATGGTGGAAACTTATTACACTACAAATACTATTAAACTCTTTAACTTAACAACTTTGTTATCAAACAAAACACAGAACTTCAGAGATAGTCGGGCGCATTTATGAAAAAAACCCCCACCTAACCCTAAAAAAAAATCTAACAAAACATTTCTCAGTAGTTATTAGATGTCCTTAATAACATACTAAAAGTTTACCAAAGTTTGACCACTAGAAAGGTGTCATTTTCAAGATGGCGTCCTAATGTAAATATAATGGGTTGAAAGCCCGGAGAGACACCCCAGGTGAATAGGGGGGTCACATTTTTAACTAACAGGTATCACCATGAAACTTCCCAAGTTCATCACTTACATTAAGACAAGCGTTTTTTGTAGTACAAGTTTTGTCAAATGTTATGTTTAAATATGTAAATGAGGCAATAACTAATTAAATATGCGCTAAATTGCATACTTTTCCAGATCCACTTCCACACACCAAACCTCCCAGTTTGATCATTTTCCATATTCTGAAGGTTTTTAAAGAGGGGATTGTTGATATATCATTCACAACCTCATTTAAACAATATTTTAGTCCTGAAAACATGGCAAAATTTGATTTATTTAGGGCTGGTGACTATTTTCTCATTTACAAAGTGATAAAAAGAGATATCCAAAATCCCCTCAGTAAAACCTTCTTACTCTAATGTTCTAATGTGTCAACAAAATTGTGAAAAGTGGCTTTATCCATTAAGTTTTTGGTTCTGGAAAAGTGTGCAATTTAGTGCATATTTAATTAGTTATTGCCTCATTTACATATTTAAACATAACATTTGACAAAACTTACTTACTTGTAATACAAAAAATATTTGTCTTAAACTTGGGAAGTTTCATGGTGATACCTGTTCACCTGGGGTTTCTCTCCGGGCTTCAACCCATTACATTTACATTGGGACGCCATCCTGAAAATGACACCCTCCTCGTGGTCAAACTTTGGTAAATTTTTAGTATGTTATTAAGGACATCTAATACTATAAAGAAAAACTACCGAGAAACCTTTTGTTTGAATTTTTTTGGAGTCAAGTCATATTTGCACCCGACTAAAAGTGATTCTTCCATCTCATCAATATTTAAAAAAGCAACAAAACAAAATGTATGAATCAATCTTCACTAAACAAGTATTGTATGTTATGTAATCTCCAATGATGATTTTTGTAAGTAAGATATGAATTGTATTTCTTGCATTTTTCTTTTGAATAAACTTCAACAAATTATAATTCCAATATTTCAACTTCTGAAGATTTTTTTTTTCTGACTGTAGATTAATATTTTGTCAATTTAAAAACAAGATAAGTAGGCAGTTTTTTTTCCATGTGAGGAGGAGTCAATGCAAAACTCAGATCTCTTCCACCTCTACTTATGTGACTGCAGAGAGGATGACAGAGAACAGTGGACACACAGTTTAACATGATGGACTATGGGACAGGACTGCTGCTGTTAACTCTCTGCTGGGCAGGTCAAGAGACTCACTGATCTCAAATTGACATATTTCCTGTAGTTAGTTATGCACTAACTTAACCTGTGATCTTTTGAAATGTCTTTACAGGTGTTGATGGTCAGACTCTGACAGAATCTGAACCAGCTGTTAAAAGACCTGGAAAATCTCACAGACTGACCTGTACAGTGTCTGGATTCTCACTGAGTAGCTATTGGATGCACTGGGTCAGACAGGCTCCTGGAAAAGGACTGGAGTGGATCGCCTGGAATAGTAATGATGGCAGCAGCAAAACCTACTCTCAGTCAGTCCAAGGCCGGTTCACCACCTCCAGAGACAACAGCAAACAGCAGCTGTATCTGCATATGAACACTCTGAAGACTGAAGACTCTGCTGTTTATTATTGTGCTCGACACTCACAATGACTGAAGCTGGTTGAACAGCTGCACAAAAACCTACTCAATTCTGGTCTGAAATAAACCTAATGCTCCTGTTTATTTCACATTGTGGAAGGCATCACAGTTGAAATGCATATATATTTTTTTTTCTTTAAATTGTTAACTGTGTTAAATGTGTGATTGATAGTCTTAACACTGCAGATGAATGTGAGATAATATGATCAGTTTTACACAATAAAAGAGTCGACACAGTTACCTTTTTCCCTTTGTGGAAAATAAATAAAGTCAATACATGAAAAAAATACTACCCTAATAGACAGTGTGCTATATTTTTTATTTAAACTTAAGGATTAGAGTGTGTAGGATGATTTGCTGAAACAACGTTGAATTGTTGATTTGAAGAAACAATTTCAAAGCATATAATATTAACAATGTTGAGTGAAATTAGAATGAAATCATAAACAGATACAATAATGTAAAGATAAAGGTACTTTATTTGTCACATATACAGCTGGTACAGTGAAATTCTGTCTCTGCATTTAACCCATCCCTGAGGAGCATTGAGCCATGGTGCGGCGCCCGGGGATCAACTCCAGATTATGAGCCAGTGCCTTCGGTCAGGGGCGCTGACTGGAGGATTAGCTATCTGACATGTTTTTAGTGGTGGGGGAAACCGGAGTACCCGGAGGAAACCCACGCAGACACAGAACTCCACACAGAAAGGACCTGGGCGGCCGGGGATTCGAACCCAGGACCTTCTTGCTGTCCGCCCCACGGTATGGTGACACAACACTGATTTAATTCTATGCAAACTATGAGCCCTTGTTCCTCAGCTATAAAATCTTGAGATCAGACTGTCAGTGGAGTTCACAGCTCATCAGCTTCACCATCAACCATGTTTTCTGTAGCTCTGCTGCTGCTGTTGGCAGCTGGATCCTGTGAGTCTCTCTGGATTTGTCAGACTTAACATTTTTTTATTTTTAATTTCATAACTTGATCAATTTCAACAATATATTCTCTTTTTCAAACAGGTGTGAAGTGTGAACAGTTGACACAGTCAGTCTCTGTGACTGTGCAGCCAGGTCAACGTCTGACCATCAGCTGTCAGGTCTCTTATTCTGTTAACAACCATCACACACATTGGATCAGACAACCTGCAGGGAAAGGACTGGAGTGGATTGGAGCTGCACGTATTGGAGACACTTCAATCTACAAAGATTCATTGAAGAACAAATTCAGTATTGACTTAGACTCTTCCAGCAACACAGTGACTCTAAATGGACAGAATCTACAGCCTGAAGACACTGCTGTGTATTACTGTGCCAGAGAGTCACAGTGACACAAACCATCAGTACAGCTGAACAAAAACCCCTCAGTGACTGGACAGTTGTAACATGAAGCCACCAGAGGAGGAGCCCTCACACCACTGATGATTTCAAGACCCACTGAGAAAAAATCTGTCCATGAAAAATAGCTATTATAATAAATATTATGTTCTCAATAATCAATAAACAATACACTTTCCGCTCCTGTGTCATGTGTCAGATTTGACCCAAAAGTATACATACATATATATATATATATGGAAATGGGGAAGGAGGGGGAATGACATGCAGCAAAGGGCCACCAGAGTCAGGATTCAATACAGGGTCGGCTGCAGCAAGGACTATGACCTCTGCATGGGCGCCTGCTCAACCCACTGAGCTAAACGACGCCCTGAAAAAATGTAGCTGACAAATTTTCTTTTCTTAATTTAAGTCAGTCATGTCAGGATCCAGCTGTAAATTGTGATTCCTGAGACAATTGAAAAGAGAAGAGAAGAAGAGCCCTCACACCACTAATGATTTCAGTCCTGTATCTGGCCTACTGTATCAGTCAAGAACAGACTTTTAATTAAAAAAAGTTTCTTAATTCAATCAGAGAGCAACTGTTATCAGTTTAAATACACTGCTTCCTTTTTGATTATTTTAAAACCATTTTAAGTTTTTTGTCAAATTCACAAAACCTGTGCCATTTCCCAAGGCTCTCCTTCTGCACAGCACCAGCAGCTCAATGCACCTCTGGAGAGTGGGTGGAGACAGCGCTGCTCTGCACCCACTCAGCCACCCCCGCGCACCGACCCCCCTACGCTCGCTGACAGCTGGACACTGTACAATTACTGTTCAGCACGTTTAGAGTAAATATACTATATTCGATGGAAATATAGTCCTTGCTCGTGGTGCAAGCTGCTCGACCAGGTTATACCTGTTATACCCTAACAGCTACACTGAGCTATCAAGCGTTTCTTCTCTGAGCCAGATGCACAGCGGGGTGGGAGCTTGTAGGACTAGTGCCCTCCTCTGTTGTTGTGACACGTCAAACCCAGTCTCCTGGAAACTGCCAGTTTGCGTCTGCCATTGATTCACAGCAATTTGAAGGCAGAAAAACTCAGAAATGTAATTCTGCACTTCCTTTTCTGTTGTTATGTCCTCTAACACAAGATAAATGCCACAGGAACATGTGAAAAGCACGAAAAACACAATTTTCATGGGAGGGGGTCTTTAACTTCTTTTAATAGGTTGTTATGAAACAAAACACACAACGAATGTGAATCCTCTCAATATCTAAAAAAGCCAGAAAATAAAATGAATTCTCTGAATCACATCTTCACTAAACAGCAGCTCTGAGAATCTTCATGGTCATTCACAACACTGGAATTCAAAATATTGTAATGTAATGTAATGTAATGTAATCTCCAATAATGATTGGAGTTGTATGTCTTGCAATTTTCTTTTGAATAAACTTTAACAAATTATGATTCTAATCTTTCAATTTCTAAAGTTTTTTTTTTTTTTTTTACTGTAGATTCATATTTTGTCAATCTTAAAACGAGTTAAATGTAGGCAGGCTTTTCCATGTGAGGAGGAGTCAATGCAAAACTCAGATTTCTTCCACCTCTACTTAAGTGACTGCAGAGAGGATGACAGAGAACAGTGGACACACAGTTTAACATGATGGACTATAGGACAGGACTGCTGCTGTTAACTCTCTGCTGGACAGGTCAAGAGACTCTCTGATGTTGATAAAGTTGATTTTAACAATAATGTTAAAAGCTTAAACAATTGACTGTTCATTTTTGTCCTCTTAACAGGTTGTGGTGGTCAGACTCTGACAGAATCTGAACCAGTCGTTAAAAGACCTGGAGAATCTCACAGACTGACCTGTACAGGATCTGGATTCACATTCAGTAGTCACAGCATGCACTGGGTCAGACAGGCTCCTGGAAAAGGACTGGAGTGGATCGCTTATATTAGATATGATAGTGCTCTTATCTACTACTCTCAGTCAGTCCAAGGCCGGTTCACCATCTCCAGAGACAACAGCAAACAGCAGGTGTATCTGCAGATGAACAGCCTGAAGACTGAAGACTCTGCTGTTTATTATTGTGCTCGATATCCACAGTGAGAGGAGTTTGTTAAACAGCTGTACAAAAACCTCGAGTCCCACTTTTTTCATTTTCACAGCTCTGTATTTAACATTTATCTTAAATAATTTTCAAACTCTCCCTGAGAATAGTCAACATCAATTAATAAGAAATACGTCACTATAATAATTACAACACAGACTAAATCCAAAACATTAAAAATAGAGACAGAAATATTTCAGGAATTTTAGTTAAATGATATCTATGCAGAATTGAAAAATACAATAGGATATGAGTTTTTAAAACATTGTTCCTTTGTACATAATTAGTAGTAATTACAGTACTTCATCTGATACTGAGATTATTTTACAGTTTACTCCCCTGTACCACTGTTATCCAGTCAGAAAAAACAAACAATCATTAAATGTGTGAAATGTTGTCATAAGTGCTGTATATTAAGACTGATTAATGGCTGAAAGCTGTTTCATGAGATCAAATTCACCTTGGCCTTTTACCACCAAAGTGTAAACAGTTACTTGGTTAACATTTTTCAGTATTTGAATATTGGTTCAGAGGTTTTGTGTAATCCTTCTGACAAACAATCTATCCAATAAACTGGCAGAGGTTAAAGCAGAAGCTCTTGAGTGGAGACAGTTAAAAAAGAAAAGAAAAAAAGCAACAGTGGTTGATAAAAAAAAACAAAAAAACAGTCAACCAGTTATGAAACAATCACACATGATTTAAAAAACGGTGGTGAGGCTTGTGTACTTTCTGGACAGAAGCCCCTCCCCCTCCATGAAGTCCTGATGCAAATGGTCAGTGTGAGCAGTGTACTTGTGTCCTGCTGACTGCTCTTGTAGCTTGTGTGGAGCATCAGAGGTCACATCTCCAGCCTCAGGATGATGAACTCACTCACTCTGCTGCTGGTTGCTCTCTCTCTGTCCTGTGAGTTCTCCTGCTTCTTCATGTTTCTTCTTTCATCAGACAACATTGACTGATGGTCGGTCAGTGACACCAGAGAACATCACAGATGACTGTCTCACTTTCCTCTGTGCTTTCTCTCAACTTTCATCTCATCAGGTTGTACAGGTCAGAGTATGGAGTCCATTCCCTCCAGTTCAGTGGTGAAAAGACCTGGGGAGACTCTTGATCTCTCCTGCAGAGGATCTGGCTTCACATTCAGCTGTTGTAGTATGCATTGGATCAGACAACCTGCAGGAAAAGCTCTGGAGTGGATGGGGCGCATTTATAGCGATGCAAGTAAAACAGACTATTCTAGCCAAATGCAAGGACGGATACAAATCACCAGAGATAACAGCAACAGCTTGGTCCATCTGAGACTGTCCAACTTGAGGCCAGAGGACTCTGCTGTGTATTACTGTGCCAAACACTCACAGTGGTTTAAGTGAACACAGTCTGTACAAAAACTCCACAGTCTTTTTTACAATGAACTACAGGGGGCAGCAGAACATAAGGAGAAGGAGTGTGGCCGTTCTATAAACAGATACACATGGTGCACTGATGTTGTGTTAAGAAATCATTTCCTGAGAACTCTTTGGAAAGTCAATCTATATCCCAACAGCTCCTATGTTTTTACTGCTGCACCATTAGAACGGCCTCACTCACGGCATCTTGATAGGGTTTAAAATGGAACAAAATCATAAATCCTCATCAGCTTCACACGCTTGATGGCCTCTCTTCAGGTGGTTCAAGAAAATGAAAAAATGAAAAAATAAATCAGTAATATTTTGATTGGACTTTTCTGTCCAGAGTGTTGAATAGCTTCCATGTACATGAAACTTCAATAGTGCCAAATCTTTAAAGATTCATTAGAAATAAACCTCATGGAACACAAGTCTAAACAGCAACTGCACTGTGAGCAATTGTGCTATATTATTTTATTCATCTAATCCCTTATTATTATCAAGCATTACAAAGGTCACATTTGAAAACTGACATGTTTGAGGTTTTCCATGTCCCTTTCTCAAGTCTGCATGATCTGCACTGGCACGGTTCATGTACAGTAAAATTGAACAATAACTTAAGAAACACTGAGCTAAACACGTAGTCACTTCTCACACTGACCTGTACAACCTCTGGATTCACATTCAGCAGCTACAGTACAGGATGGTCTGGGTCAGACAGGCTCCTGGAAAGGAGTGGATCCTTCTAAGCACAGTTCTCACACCACTAATGAGTTCACACTGCAGAGAGACAAAGGCATTGCTGAATAGATGTTTTATTTGATTGAACACTTTAAATGCATAAAGAAAATGTCACAATGTGTAACTGGACAATAAAAAGAAACACTGTCAATTCAGTTCAGTTTATTTGATAAAGAGGGACTATGCCAATTTGCGTTCAGTGAGAGGACAGAAGAGCTCCAATCAGTTCAGCTTCAACATCAACCATGTTCTCTGTGCTGCTGATACAGCTGCTGGCAGCTGGATCCTGTGAGGAGCTTTCAGTGGATTCACTATAATAAACGCCTTAGAAACACTGAATGTTCAGATGAATTATGGAGATAATGTTGATTTGTGTTTCCACAGGTGTGTACAGTATTGATCTCGTCCAGCCAGACTCAATGGTTGTGCAGCCTGGACAGTCTCTGACCATCACCTGTCAGGTCCCTGGTTATTCTCTGACTGATAACAGCTACGCAACAAGTTGGATCAGACAGCGTGAGGGAAAACCTTATTGAATGGATTTTAAGTTGTTGGGGAAGAAGCAGCTTTTATCAATGTTAACGCTCTGAAGAACAAGTTTCTCTATCACAAACACACTTCTACTAATTCTGTGACATTAACAGGAAAGAGTCGGCAGCCTGACAAAGCTGTGTATTACTGTTTAGTGTTTACACACAGGGACACTGAGTAAGCTGACTGAACCTCTAGCAGTTAAAACATTTGTCCGTAAGGGAAAATTATATTTTATGACTTGAAAAAAGGGAAACAACACAAACATGAAACTCTAGACTGGGTCACAATGGAATTAAAATAGCACAAGTAATAAGTAATGCAAAAGCGATTTCCTGCCATGTTTTTTATTTTACAAATTTAATTAAACTGAACAGTCTACAGTATTCTTTCACTCCAGTCAGACCAACACTGATGCTTCATGTGTTTGATTCTATGCAAACTCAGTGAGCTTCTATGATCCTCAGCTATAAAAACTTGAGATCAGACTGTCAGTGGAGTTCACAGCTCATCAGCTTCACCATCAACCATGTTTTCTGTAGCTCTGCTGCTGCTGTTGGCAGCTGGATCCTGTGAGTCTCTCTGGATTTGTCAGACTCAACATTTACTCTTGTACTTTACAACCTAATGAAAATGATTTTCTTTTTTACCAGGTGTGAAGTGTGAACAGTTGACACAGCCAGCCTCTGTGACTGTGCAGCCAGGTCAACGTCTGACCATCACCTGTCAGGTCTCTTATTCTGTTAGTGGCTACCGCACACATTGGATCAGACAACCTGCAGGGAAAGGACTGGAGTGGATTGGAAGTGCACGTATTGGATACAGCACATACTACAAAGATTCATTAAAGAATAAGTTCAGTATCGACTTAGACTCTTCCAGTAACACAGCAACTCTAAATGGACAGAATCTACAGCCTGAAGACACTGCTGTGTATTACTGTGCCAGAGAGTCACAGTGACACAAACCATCAGCAGAGCTGAACAAAAACCCCTCAGTGACTGGACAGTTGTAACATGAAGCCACCAGAGGAGGAGCCCTCACACCACTGATGATTTCAAGACCCACTGAGAAAAAATCTGTCCATGAAAAATAGCTATTATAATAAATATTATGTTCTCAATAATCAATAAACAATACACTTTCCGCTCCTGTGTCATGTGTCAGATTTGACCCAAAAGTATACATATATATATATATATGGAAATGGGGAAGGAGGGGGAATGACATGCAGCAAAGGGCCACCAGAGTCAGGATTCAATACAGGGTCGGCTGCAGCAAGGACTATGACAAGACATATTTCCAAAAGTCGTGGAGTTCTGATTTTTTTATCAGTGGTTCGGGGGCCCAAGACGAACGCGTCGATGTGCTTTTGGTCCTGATCGAGCCATTACTTTTCAAGAGGCGGGGCATCAAACAGCCGCATTCCTCTGTCTCCTGGAGGCCGCAGTTTCCATAGAAACCAACCGAATGACTTGAAACTTGGCCTGTGGACTCATGGTAACGCCTTTATCCATCACCCCGACACCCAACTCTGTGGGAGCATGGGAAAGCCAAGTGGCCCCCAGGGGCCCCCAGTGCAATGGGGCCAAAATAGACTGATAGAGGACTCTCTGATATACAACATATCAAAAATTCATGATGATGCCTTAAAGTGTGTGTGTTTTTTTAGGATTCACTTTGATGTTTGACCCCTGTGACCTTTGACACTTACCATGGCCATTTTGGACACTTCTAAGTGGAGCAGAGCTCTGATATTTGGCACTGTCAATCTGCTCCAAGGTCTTGACTGGAAACTAAAATTTCAGCTTCCCAGCTCAAAGTATTGGTGTTTTAGGCCTGAAATAATAGCAGAAAATCGTCAAATTTCACATGAAAAGTTGACCTGTGACCCCTGTGAAGGTCGGACGGGTCTGTAATTGCAAACTCTGAATGGCCTAGGCCTCTGATACACCTCTGAACGTTTCAGCATGTGGAAGTTATTAAAGAATAGGCTATATGCTGCACTGGCTGAAATCCAGGAAGTAGTGGTACTTCCTGGTTGGTACTTTCTGAATTTCAGAAATTTTCAGATTTTTTATTTTTTGTCAGACACACCTCGATCAATCAGTTTGCCAGTCGTGTAAGACAGGACATAAAGGAGCTGGCTGAAATTCAGGTAGTACCAACCAGGAAGTAGCACCACTTCCTGGATTTTCAGCCAGCGGCATATAGCCTATTGCTGTGAACGGAGCCAGTTTGTCCAATGTAAAACCAGAAATAAAGAAGCTAAAGTTCAGGAAGTGGTGTAGCTGTGCATAAACATTACTACAGTGGATGGGTTCATGCTATGGACACTATATTATGAGCTCAGGTTCCTATAAGGGAGGATGGAGAAGGGGGGAGAAAGGTTGTTTTCTGGAGAGAAAAAAATATATAGGACTTGATCTGAATCACTTGGACTTTGTTCAGAAAGCGCTCTCAAACTACTCTGATTCCTCACTGTTTATTCACATTTTGTTTAATTAAATCAACATGGCTTAATTTCGCCATTTTCGCATGGCTTAAAGACGCCCAAAGCGGGGAGCACAGTCGGATATCGTTACAGGATGAATAAAACACAATTTGCTTTCATTCAACATATATTTAGAGAGTAAAACATACATTTCTCGCTAGAAATCCTAAGCTGAATAAATATAACGTTCAATATGTACACATTTTAACAGATTCAATTTGCCAAATAAAACATTATTTGAATTCGTTCAACATAGATTTTGAAAGTAAAACACACATTTCTCGTTAGAAATGTCATAAAAGTATGTTGAAATGATGTTTTTTCGGCCAAAACGCTGAATAAACATTTAACTTTTATTAAATCCAGCTCAGTGCGTCGTTGCAGCGAAAACAGGTCGGCTGGATCACTTTACTCTGAGCGTCACATATCGCAGCGAAGGGGGTTGCATTGGAATGAATTGAAATCCCTGCTCGTCACCTCATGACGAAAAACGGGTACCTAATGAGTCAGGCATGTGACGATGAGGGACAGTGACCGTTCGTCAGGGTGTTGACGCACTGGGAGTGAGAACGTGTTGGTTCTCAATAATCAATAAACAATACCGCTCCTGTGTCATGTGTCAGATTTGACCCAAAAGTATACGTATACATAATACATATACATATGGAAATGGGGAGGGAGAGATAGAGTCAATGACATGCAGTAAAGGGCCACCGGAGTCAGGATTCAATACAGGGTCGGCTGCAGAAAGGACTATGACCTCTGCATGGGCGCCTGCTCAACCCACTGAGCTAAATGACGCCCTGAAAAAATGTAGCTGACAAGTTATGTTTTCTTAATTTAAGTCAGACATGTCAGGATCCAGCTGTAAATTGTGATTCCTGAGATAATTGAAAAGAGAAGAGTTCTAGTGTTCATGAATAAAACTTAAAGACTGTGAATTCCAGGTTCACTCCATCTCCCTCCTCCCTGTGAGGACTGAGGAGGAGTCAATTCAAAACTCAGATGTCTTCCACCTCTACTTATGTGACTGCAGAGAGGATGACAGAGAACAGTGGACACACAGTTTAACATGATGGACTACAGGACAGGACTGCTGCTGTTAACTCTCTGCTGGGCAGGTCAAGAGATTAGCACATCATAAATTTAGCGAGTCGTAGTTTGTATTTGTATGACCAGTTCATCTAATTTTATTCTCTTTACAGGTGTTGATGGTCAGACTCTGACAGAATCTGAACCAGTGGTTAAAAGACCTGGAGAATCTCACACATTGACCTGTACAGCATCTGGATTCACATTCAGTGACTATGGGATGAATTGGGTCAGACAGGCTCCTGGAAAAGGACTGGAGTGGCTCGCTTATATGTATACTAGTGCTTACTACTCTCAGTCAGCCCAAGGCCGGTTCACCATCTCCAGAGACAACAGCAAACAGCAGGTGTATCTGCAGATGAACAGTCTGAAGACTGAAGACTCTGCTGTTTATTATTGTGCTCGAGAGCCACAGTGAGAGGAGTTTGTTCAACAGCTGTACAAAAACCTCCAGTCCTGGTTTTTTTCATAGTTTTCACAGCTCTGTATTTAAAGGTGTACAGGAAAGAAAACTGCATTTGAGCCCACTCTGGGTCATAAAATTAGTGTAAAAACTCATCTAAGAGACGATGTAGGCCAAACTTTGTGCAAAATTCTATTTTTGAGTAAATCCGGGATGAAAGTGTTGTATTTTTTTTTCGCATTGGACAATGCAGGCGCACGGATTATACGTCAGCCTGCTCACGATTCAAAAGCCACTGATATTGGATCTGTCATCCGTCATTCAAACGTCTAAACACGCACACACACACAGAGCTCGGACTCGCCCCAAGCTTCGAATATCCCGCCATAGGTAACGACCAATCAAATCTGTTAAATTTACTCGGGTAAAGTCGTGTTGCAGCTCGGCACAACTCGGCGCGACAAACGGAACAAACGGCCATTTCCGTACACCTTTAATATTTATCTTATATTCTAAACTCTCCCAACAGTCAACATCAATTAATAAGAAATATAATAATCACAACACAGACTAAATCCAAAACATTAAAAATAGAGACAGAAACATTCCAGGAATTTTAAATAAATTATATCTATGCGGAATTGAAAAATACAATAGGATATACGTTTTTAAAACATTGTTCCTTCGTACATAATTAATAGTAATTACAGTACTTCATCTGATACTGAGATTATTTTACAGTTTACTCCCCTGACATTAAGTGTGTGAAATGTTGTCATAGGTGCTGTATTAAGGATGATTAATGGCAGAAAGCTGTTTCAGATTCACCTTGCCTTTTACTACCAAAGTGTAAGTAGTTACTTGGTTATCATTTTTCCGTATTTGAATATTGGTTCAGAGGTTTTGTGTTTATCTTTCTGACAAACAATCTGTCCAATAAACTGGCAAACAGTCCCTGGTCAAAGAAAAATCACCATATTCATTATAGGTGAGCTCTTCTTGTTTAAAGCAGAAGCTCTTGAGTGGAGACAGTTAAAAAAGAAAAGAAAAAAGTGATTGATAAAAAACAGTCAACCAGTTATGAAACCATCACACCTGATTTTAAAAATGGTGGGTTTGTGTGCTTCCTAGACAGAAGCCCCTCCCCCTCCATGAAGTCCTGATGCAAATGGTCAGTGTGAGCAGTGTACTTGTGTCCTGCTGACTGCTCTTGTAGCTTGTGTGGAGCATCAGAGGTCACATCTCCAGCCTCAGGATGATGAACTCACTCACTCTGCTGCTGGTTGCTCTCTCTCTGTCCTGTGAGTTCTCCTGCTTCTTCATGTTTCTTCTTTCATCAGACAACATTGACTGATGGTCGGTCAGTGACACCAGAGAACATCACAGGAGACTGTCTCACTTTCCTCTGTGCTTTCTCTCAACTTTCATCTCATCAGGTTGTACAGGTCAGAGTATGGAGTCCATTCCCTCCAGTTCAGTGGTGAAAAGACCTGGGGAGACTCTTGATCTCTCCTGCAGAGGATCTGGCTTCACATTCAGCTGTTGTAGTATGCATTGGATCAGACAACCTGCAGGAAAAGCTCTGGAGTGGATGGGGCGCATTTATAGCGATGCAAGTGGAACAGAGTATTCTAGCCAAATGCAAGGACGGATACAAATCACCAGAGATAACAGCAACAGCTTGGTCCATCTGAGACTGTCCAACTTGAGGCCAGAGGACTCTGCTGTGTATTACTGTGCCAAAGAGTCACAGTGGTTTAAGTGAACACAGAGGCTGTACAAAAACTCCACAGTCTTTCTTTTACAATGAACTACAGGGGGCAGCAGAACATTCTCTATGATGCACTGATGTTGTGTTATTAAATCATTTCCTGAGAACTCTTCGGAAAGTCAATCTATATCCCAACAGCTCCTAGTATTTTTTTTCTGCTGCACCATTAGAACGGCCTCACTCATTGCATCTTGATAGGGTTTAAAATGGAACAAAATTATAAATCCTCATCAGCTTCACATGCTTGATGGCCTCTCTTCAGGTGGTTCAAGAAAATGAAAAAATGAAAAATAAAAAAATGAATCAGTAATATTTTGGTTGGACTTAGCTTCCATGTACATGAAACTTCATCAGTGACACTTTTGAAAACTGACATGTTTGAGGTTTTCCATGTCCCTTTCTTTGGTCTGCATGATCTGCACTGGCACAGTTCATGCACAGTAAAACTGAACACTAAGATAAACACGTAGTCACTTCTACAGCCTTGTCAAAGATAAATAATCCAGTGCAAAAGGGAAAATTATTTGGATGAAACAATATCATTTGCTTTGGTGCCAATAATTACTGTAAATGAGAGGAGCTACATGTGTTCATTTTTCTTTAACTTTGGAGTCAAGGCTTGTTATATCCTATCAGTGTCCCTCATTATGCAAAGTGAACTTCCTCCCAGTCTGATATAAAGACTTGACATCATGCTGTCAGTTACAGTAGAAGAAGAGAAGCTCCCATCAGATCAGCTCCAATACCAACCATGTTCTCTGTAGCTCTGCTGCTGGTTGCTGGATCCTGTGAGTCTCTCTGAGACACAGACACTGACACTATGATCACAGCTCACTGACTGTTTGACTCAATATTCAACATGTTTTCCTCCACAGGTGTGAAGTGTGAACAGTTGACACAGCCAGCCTCTGTGACTGTGCAGCCAGGTCAACGTCTGACCATCACCTGTCAGGTCTCTTATTCTGTTAGCAGCTATGCAACACACTGGATCAGACAACCTGCAGGGAAAGGACTGGAGTGGATTGGATGGAAATATACTGGAGACTCTTCCTACAAAGATTCACTGAAGAACAAATTCAGTATCGACTTAGACTCTTCCAGCAACACAGTGACTCTAAATGGACAGAATCTGCAGCCTGAAGACACTGCTGTGTATTACTGTGCCAGAGAGTCATTAAAGTGATTAAAAATACACAAACTGCATTAATGTCATCTGATCTTATATCTAACTGTAGCTGTTGTGGAGTCTTGTGTGTCTTCAATCACCCACTGTCACTGGTGTGCAGACTCAGATAATCTGCAACAAAATAAATACCGCATGTTATCAAATAGATAGATAAAACTGGCAGTCAGTTGAACACTGAATGGGTCTACTGTTGATGAAAATGCTAAACCTAAATTTCAAGAGTAATGAAGAATAATTTCCTTTACCTTCCCCTTTAACTGGGTTTATATTGACATTTAATGGGTCCCTCAGTGACCAACACTCCATTCCCTGAGTTTGGTGTTCACTCACTTGTGTCCTATACAAAGTACTAAACATGTAATTTGAAAAAAAAAATCTGACTTTAATAAACAGAGATTGTGAATAGAAGTGTTCCTTTTAACACCATTTGACAAATGAATAATTTCAGTTATACTATTGATGACAAACATGGATGTTAAATGCACTTTTATCACCAACAGTAGACCTCCCATCACTTGATGATGTACTTCACTTTGATTACTCAGAGGTACAGTACATATTACCCATGAGTTTACAGTCCCTGGTCATCACATGACACCTGACTACACTTTTCCCCTGAAAAACAGCCTCGGACAAAATCATTGGAATAGCGTTAATTACAATCCTGAGTGCAGTCATCACATGTAGGCTAAGTTGTTTACCTTATTTAAACTCAGATGTCTTTATGTGACTACAGAGAGGATGGCAGAGATCAGTGGACACACAGTTTAACATGACAGACTCGAAGTATCTGCAAAACATCAGAAATCACATTCACAAAGCCAGCACCATGAGTTGTGAGGTCATTGCGACTGTTAAAGTGAATGTTTGCAGCAAATCTGGAGAAGTGTAACTGAGATATCTGACTGAGATATGCAGTATGAGGGTATGATGGAATCTGACATTGTTGAATGAATAAAGTCAGAGTGATGTTTGTCTTAATAATAAGAGGAACATAGACATTTAGTTCAGTTCACTGTTTATTGTCAAGTCTTACTGATACACCTAATGCTTCATGTGTTTGATTCTATGCAAACTCAGTGAGCTTCCTTTTTCCTCAGCTATAAAAGCTTGAGATCAGACTGTCAGTGGAGTTCACAGCTCATCAGCTTCACCATCAACCATGTTTTCTGTAGCTATGCTGCTGCTGTTGGCAGCTGGATCCTGTGAGTCTCTCTGGATTTGTCGTATAACATTGGTCTATTTACTTTGATGATTTATAGAAAATAATGTTTCTCTTTTACCAGGTGTGAAGTGTGAACAGTTGACACAGCCAGGCTCTATGACTGTGCAGCCAGGTCAACGTCTGACCATCGGCTGTCAGGTCTCTTATTCTGTTGGCAGCTACCACACAGCTTGGATCAGACAACCTGCAGGGAAAGGACTGGAGTGGATTGGATCTAGGCGTCTTGGAGGGGACACATACCTCAAAGATTCTCTAAAGAATAAGTTCAGTTTCAGCTTAGACTCTTCCAGCAACACAGCAACTCTCAATGGACAGAATATGCAGCCTGAAGACACTGCTGTGTATTACTGTGCCAGACAGCCACAGTGACACAAACCATCAGTAGAGCTGAACAAAAACCCCTCAGTGACTGAACAGTTGTAACAGGAAGCTACCAGAGGAGGAGCCCTCACACCACTAATGAAAGCAATGGAGACAGTAGATAATAAGGAGCCTCATTTAGTATATTACCTCTTAAATTTAATAAATGCCTTCATCACTTTCAAAGCTACAGAGCTTTAATCTTTATTAAAGCAGATATCAGTGGAATGTTTTTGTTAATATAAGTCCTAAATAGTCAGCAATCACTTACATGGAGTGTTTCAGCCGAAACATGAGTCTCTCCTTCACTCTGCTCTGCTGTGAACCCAGGAGAAAATTTTCCTTGTGGGATACAAGTGTTATCCAATGAGGAGAGAGAACGGCATGAAGGGCTGTGTGTGCAGCCGAGGGGTGCGCGTGAATGTGGTGACGTAGGGACGAGGACCAATAGATCCATGACGAGGGCGGGGGCTGCTAACTCCATCGCCTGAGAAGAAGTAACAGTTGTACAAAAACCCATAACTCTGTTTTTTACTCACCTTTATCAGTGGCCGTTATAGTGCTCTTTCACTGGCAACAGGTCAGAAAAACGGTGGTGCGTTCAAGGAAACTCGTAACTTGTGTTTTTCCTTCCTGTGAAGTCATACCAGTTCGATCTGGTACGAGTTCACGGGTCGGAAGTTACGAGTGGCCGTTATAGTGAAACTTCACAGGCAACAGGACGGTAAAAACACGAGTTATGGGTTACCTGGAACGCTACAAAGTCATAGTCATGACTTGAAGCTGTAACTTGAACGCAGCATTAGCCAAAACGGCCGTACCACTGATATCTGCTTTAACCTTTATTTTACACCAGATCACTGAGAAGAGCTGCAAATGAACAGCAAGTCATTTTGAGTGAATGTGCAATAATGAACCAATACACACTGCCATTTCTATTTTACTAAAAAAACCCCAAATTTATTTAACATCACAATAAATGATATGAGTCAATGAAACTAGAACGGACTTCCTGGACAGAAGCCCCTCCCCCTCCATGAAGTCCTGATGCAAATGTTCAGTGTGAGCAGTGTACTTGTGTCCTGCTGACTGCTCTTGTAGCTTGTGTGGAGCATCAGAGGTCACATCTCCAGCCTAAGGATGATGAACTCACTCACTCTGCTGCTGGTTGCTCTCTCTCTGTCCTGTGAGTTCTCCTGCTTCTTCATGTTTCTTCTTTCATCAGACAACATTGACTGATCGTTGGTCAGTGACACCAGAGAACATCACAGGTGACTGTCTCACTTTCCTCTCTGCTTTCTCTCAACTTTCATCTCATCAGGTTGTACAGGTCAGAGTATGGAGTCCATTCCCTCCAGTTCAGTGGTGAAAAGACCTGGGGAGACTCTTGATCTCTCCTGCAGAGGATCTGGCTTCACATTCAGCTGTTGTAGTATGCATTGGATCAGACAACCTGCAGGAAAAGCTCTGGATTGGATGGGGCGCGTTTATAGCGATGCAAGTAAAACAGACTATTCAAGCCAAATGCAAGGACGGATACAAGTTACCAGAGATAACAGCAACAGCTTGGTCCATCTGAGACTGTCCAACTTAAGGCAAGAGGACTCTGCTGTGTATTACTGTGCCAAACACCCACAGTGGTTTAAGTGAGCACAGAGGCTGTACAAAAACTCCACAGTCTTTTTTACTGACTTTAATGAACTACAGGGGGCAGCAGAACAAAAGGAGAAGGAGTGTGGCATTTCTATAAACAGATACACATGGTGCACTGATGTTGTGTTAAGAAATCATTTCCTGAGAACTCTTCGGAAAATCAATCTATATCCCAACAGCTCCTAGTATGTCTTTTTTGCTGCACCATTAGAACGGCCTCACTCATGGCGTCTTGATAAGGTTTAAAATGGAACAAAATATGTAATATTTTGATTGGACTTTTCTGTGTTGAATAGCTTCCATGCACATGAAACTTCATCAGTGCCAAAGATTCATTAGAAATAAACCTCATGGAACACAAGTCTAAACATCAACTGCACTGTGAGCAGTTGTGCTATATTATTATATCTAATCCCTTTTTATTATCAAGCATTACAAAGGTCACATTTGAAAACTGACATGTTTGAGGTTTTCCATGTCCCTTTCTTAGGTCTGCATGATCTGCACTGGCACGGTTCATGTACAGTAAAACTGAACAATAACTTAAGAAACACTAAGCTAAACACGTAGTCACTTCTACAGCCTTGTCAAAGATAAATAATCCTGTATAAAAGGGAAAATTAACAATTTGGATAAAACAATATGATTTGCTTTGGTGCCAATAATTAAATGAGAAGAGCTAACTCTTAATACATGTGTTCATTTTTCTTTAACTTTGGAATCCAAAGCTTGTTATATCCCACCAGTGTCCCTCATTATGCAAAGTGAACTTCCTCCCAGTCTGATATAAAGACTTGACATCATGCTGTCAGTTACAGTCGAAGAAGAGAAGCTCCCATCAGATCAGCTCCAAAACCAACCATGTTCTCTGTAGCTCTGCTGCTGCTGCTGGCTGCTGGATCCTGTGAGTCTCTCACAGACACTGACACTGACACTATGATCACAGCTCACTGACTGTTTCACTCAATACTCAACATGTTTTCCTCCACAGGTGTGAAGTGTGAACAGTTGACACAGCCAGCCTCTGTGACTGTGCAGCCAGGTCAACGTCTCACCATCACCTGTCAGGTCTCTTATTCTGTTAGTGGCTACTACACACACTGGATCAGACAACCTGCAGGGAAAGCAATGGAGTGGATTGGATATACATGTGCTGGCTGCACTCCCATCTACCCAGGGGGCAAAGCAAAAAAACAGACACGGAGCGTTGTAAAAGGTTGTCCACCAGAAATGATATCTAGGACCTTCAAGGATTAAAACCTGGGTGGACAACCCATTTCCTCAGAACTCTTTAGAAAGTCAACCTACAGTACTGAAGGCTATTCCAACAGCTCCTAGTGTCTTTCTACTGCTGCACCATTAGGATGGCCTCACTCATGGCATCTTGATAGGGTGCAAACTGGAACAAAATCATAAATCCTCATCCTCTTCACACGCTTGATGGCCTCTCTTCAGATGGTTCAAGAAAAGAAAGTAATAAATCTGTAATATTTTGATTGGACTTTTCTAAACAGAGAGTTGAATTGCTTCCATGTACATGAAACTTCATCAGCTCCAAATCTTTAAAGATTAATTAGAAATAAGCCTCATGGAACACAAGTCTAAATAAAACTATTATTTTTCAGCACTTTATGCTAAATTATTTTATTTATCTAAACCCATTTTATAAAAATGTCTTTAGTTCAAAAGTTACATTTGAAAACCAAGTTTGAGCCTTTCTACTAGCTACTTTTTAGCTACAGGCTGTCTCCAAACAAGGCAACACCTCATAGTGAAAACCTCCATGTTAACTGGCCTCATTAGAATACATTGTAATTTCTGGATCTTCAAAATGAACAGATAGAGAGAAAATTAACAATCTGGGGAAAAAGTGGGGGCTTTTGAGATAATTAAATGAGAGGACTCAAATGGAAGCTTTTGAATTAAAGAAATGTTCAACATGTATTAGGTCCCATAGATGTCCTCCATAAAGTGCTGAAAAATGAACTTCCTTTCCAGTTTGATATAAAGACTTGACATCATGCTTTTTTTGTCTTTTTTGGGATGTTGAGGGTGATATCTCCCAATCAAGTTGCAATAAACCATGTTCTCTTTTTTTCTGCCTTCCTGGCTGTGTCAAGATACTCTCTGAGACAAATTGACAGTTGATCACTATTTATGTTTTGTAGTACTCAATATTTGCATTTACATACTTTTCCAGCCACAAATGACCCAAGAAACAGTTGACACAGCCAGCCTCTGTGACTGTGCAGCCAGGTCAAGGTTGTCCATCCCAGGTTTTATTCCTTGAAGGTCCTAGATATCATTTGGATCAGACAACCTGCAGGGAAAGGACTGGAGTGGATTTTCCAAAAATGTTCTTTGCCCCCTAGGTAATCTATAAAGATTCACTAAAGAACAAGTTCAGTTTCAGTGTAGACTCTTCCAGCAGCACAGTGACTCTAAATGGACAGAATCTACAGCCTGAAGACACTGCTGTGTATTACTGTGCCCGAAGAGACACAGTGACACAAACCATCAGTAGAGCTGAACAAAAACCCCTCAGTGACTGAACAGTTGTAACATGAAGCCACCAGAGGAGGAGCCCTCACACTACTGATGAGTTCACATGGGTCACTGAGAAAAACAGTCTTTGTATCACATTTTCCCTCCATTAGTTGTTTACCATAATTTATGCAGTTCAAAGTGCAATCTGTGTTGAAGATGTTTGCGTAACAATTCTGTTTTTCAGAGTTGGCTGAAACTTTCCTCCCTCAGTGCCTGTTGCTGTAGTTTTTCTTGCTGGCTTTCTAAAACACACAATTATGATTTTATTATCCTGGCAGTAAACCCCCCCCCACAACATTTTTTGCATTTTTCTTTTCAATAAACTTGAACAAATTATAATTCCAATATTTCGCCTTCTGAAGATTTTTTTTCTGACTGTAGATTAATATTTTGTCAATACAAGATAAGTGTAGGCAGGTTTTTTCATTGTGAGGAGGAGTCAATGCAAAACTCAGATGTCTTCCACCTCTACTTATGTGACTGCAGAGAGGATGACAGAGAACAGTGGACACACAGTTTAACATGATGGACTATAGGACAGGACTGCTGCTGTTAACTCTCTGCTGGACAGGTCAAGAGACTCACATATTTTAACATGGTCTTAATATTTATTTCCACTTCAATTAAGGGTTTTCTTTTCTTTTTATTGTTGTACAGGCGTTGATGGTCAGACTCTGACTGAATCTGAACCAGCTGTTAAAAGACCTGGAGAATCCCACAGACTGACCTGTACAACATCTGGATTCACACTGAGCAGCTACGCCATGGACTGGGTCAGACAGGCTCCTGGTAAAGGACTGGAGTGGATCGCTTTCATACACACAGGCAGTTCTCATATCTATTACTCCCAGTCAGTCCAGGGCAGATTCACCATCTCCAGAGACGACTCCAGCAGTAAAATCTATCTACAGATGAACAGTTTGAAGACTGAGGACACTGCTGTGTATTACTGTGCCCGGCACTCACAGTGACACAAACCATCAGTAGAGCTGAACAAAAACCCCTCAGTGACTGATCAGTTGTAACATGAAGCCACCAGAGGAGGAGCCCTCACACCACTGATGATTTCAGTCCTGTATCTGACCTACTGTATCGGTCAAGAACAGACATTCTACTAAAAAGTTTCTTAATTCAATCAGAGAGCTGTTGTCATCAATGTAAATACACTGCCTTGTGATCACTAAAGCATGGATGTGTATATGAGCTGTCAATGAACAGCAAGTCATTTTGAGTGAAATATGCAATAATGAATCACACTGCCATTGCAGTTTTACTAAAAAAAAAGAAGATATTTAACATCACAATAAATGATATGAGTCAATGAAACTAGAGCAGACTTCCTGGACAGAAGCCCCTCCCCCTCCATGAAGTCCTGATGCAAATGGTCAGTGTGAGCAGTGTACTTGTGTCCTGCTGACTGCTCTTGTAGCTTGTGTGGAGCATCAGAGGTCACATCTCCAGCCTCAGGATGATGAACTCACTCACTCTGCTGCTGGTTGCTCTCTCTCTGTCCTGTGAGTTCTCCTGCTTCTTCATGTTTCTTCTTTCATCAGACAACATTGACTGATGGTCGGTCAGTGACACCAGAGAACATCACAGGTGACGGTCTCACTTTCCTCTGTGCTTTCTCTCAACTTTCATCTTATCAGGTTGTACAGGTCAGAGTTTGGAGTCCATTCCATCCAGTCCAGTGGTGAAAAGACCTGGGGAGACTCTTGATCTCTCCTGCAGAGCAACTGGCTCCATATTTTACTGTTGTGGTATGCATTGGATCAGACAACCTGCAGGAAAAGCCCTGGAGTGGATTGGATCTGGCCAAAGACCTGCCAGTAACAATGTTTATGCCAGTAGTGTGAGAGGACGAATAGAAATCACTCGAGATGAAACTAACAGCATTGTGCATCTGAGACTGTCCAGCTTAAGGCCAGAGGACTCTGCTGTGTATTACTGTGCCAGAGAATCACAGTAGTTTAAGTGAACAGACAGGCTGTACAAAAACTCTCCAGACATGTTCTTCAGAGACCTGCAGGGGGCAGTAGAACAACAGCAACTAAAAAGGGCATGACTAAAAATTCACAGCCACAGATTTTTTTTTAGATTATCTGTATACCAATGATTTCTTTAGTGGTGTCAAATGAAGGTAACACTGAGCCACATGATCAGTTATATTATAATGTGTTTTTTGAAGATTCTAATGTCTTCTGTGATAATCTGTGATTATATACGGTAGTTATTATACTGTTAAATGCAGCCAGAATGAATGAATTGCACCATTTCTGTATTTGTCAAAAAGAGAGAATGAAAGAAATAAAATAAAGATTTTTTTTTTTTTAATTTAATCTAAGTTTAATCTAAGAAGAAGAAAAAAACCTTAAGTGCATGTGTGTCTAAGGTTCGGTATATCCACAACTGTCCTCAGCTAATCTAAACTGATTAAAGCTGTGATAAAAATGTTGTTGTTGTTTGTGTTTGGTCACTTGATCAGTTGGATAAACACTTACATTACATCAGTTTGATTGATCAAATATGAGTGGACAGATGCTTATTTACACATCCAGTCGGTGTGTAGTAACACTGTCTTTCACTCTGTTAATCAGATTCAGTCAGAGCTTCATAAAAAAAAGCAAGGGGCTGCTGCATTCACAAAAAACTAATGAGAGTGGCGTGAACCAAAAAAAAGTGAAAATATTGGTCAAACAACTTGAATATACAACTCAATTACAGTGATTTGTTTTTAACATGAATAAAGGTGAGGTTGATTCAAGGTTCACAATATTCATTATCATCAAACAAAGCTGCTTATTATTGTGCACAACAGCCACAGTGACTGGAGTCTTGACTCACTTGAGCAGCTGTAAAAAAAATCTGCTGCAGATCTTTACTTATGAACTCACAGACCAGGATAAATATGTTTTTTTTCTATAATCTAGATGAAGATTGTCATAAAATTGTTTCTGTTGTTTTTCACATGTTCTTCAAATACACAAATAGATTTATCAGTGGGACGTCAGTCTTACCTCACTGGGAATCACAGGATGGTTTAAAAGTAAAATTTAAATACTCATAAGGATGCAAATTGATGCTGCTTATAAGGAAGTGAGGTGTGTGTGTGTGTGTGTCAGTGGGTTGGTCAGTGAGAGGACATAAGAGCTCCCATCAGTTCAGCTTCAACATCAACCATGTTCTCTGTGCTTCTGATACAGCTGCTGGCAGCTGTATCCTGTGAGGAGCTTTCAGTGGATTCACACTAATAAACACATTATCAATACATACAGCCAGACTCAGTGGTTGTGCACCCTGGACAGTCTCTGACCATCACCTGTCAGGTCTCTGGTTATTCTCTGGCCAGTAGCAGCTACGCAACAGGTTGGATCAGACAGTGTGAAGGAAAACCAATGGACTGGATTTTCCATCGTTGGGGAGGAGGCAGCTTTTATCAAAACGATGCTCTGAAGAACAAGTTCCTTTATCACACACACCCTTCTACTAGTTCTGTGACATTAACAGGACAGAATCTGCAGCCTGAAGACATAGCTGTGTATTATTGTGTTTGCACACAATGATATAAACAACCAACAGACCTGTACAAATAGCCAGAGGCTCAAAGGAATGACCCCCCCACATACACACACACAGTGAAATTTAATTACATGAGAGCATGAATAAATAATTCCATAGAGAGGGCTTTCTGAAATATATACATACAATAGTTTTTGTTTGACTTTAAATTGTTAACTGCTCAATCAACATTGAATTAATGTTGATTTGAGGAAACAATTTCAGAGCATACAATACAGTATTAACAATGTTGAATGAAATTAGAATGAAATCATAAACACATAAAACAACATGGTACACATTCTTCTATCGGCTCCAGTCAGACTAACACCGATGCTTCATGTGTTTAATTCTATGCAAACTCGGTGAGCTTCCTTGTTCCTCAGCTATAAAAACTTGAGATCAGACTGTCAGTGGAGTTCACAGCTCATCAACTTCACCATCAACCATGTTTTCTGTAGCTCTGCTGCTGCTGTTGGCAGCTGGATCCTGTGAGTCTCTCTGAATTTGTCAGACTCAACATTTCTTCTTTACTTTTTAACTTAATTAAATGATTTTCTTTTTCTTTTTTTTTTTAGGTGTGAAGTGTGAACAGTTGACACAACCAGCCTCTGTGACTGTGCAGCCAGGTCAACGTCTGACCATCACCTGTCAGGTCTCTTATTCTCTTAGCAGCTACTACACAGCTTGGATCAGACAACCTGCAGGAAAAGGACTGGAGTGGATTGGATATAAATATACTGGAGCTTCATACTACAAAGATTCACTGAAGAACAAATTCAGTATTGATTTAGACACCTCCAGTAAAACAGTGACTCTAAATGGACAGAATCTACAGCCTGAGGACACTGCTGTGTATTACTGTGCCAGAGAGACACAGTGACACAAACCATCAGTAGAGCTGAACAAAAACCCCTCAGTGACTGAAGAATTGTAACATGAAGCCACCAGAGGAGGAGCCCTCACACCACTAATGATTTCAGTCCTGTATCTGGCCTACTGTATAAGTCAAGACCAGACTTTTACTGTAATTAAAAAAAAAAAGTTTGTGAACAACTGTTGTAATCAATTAAAATACACTGCCCCATGATCACTAAAACATGAATGTGTATATTATTCCCACAGTGGAAACTTATTACACTCCAAATTTAATTAAACTATTGAACTTATTTTAATAAGTTGTTACCAAACAAAACATGCAAGTTCAGAATGTGATTCTCATCAATATTTGAAAAAGCAACAAAACGAAATGTATTCCCTGAATCACATCTTCACTAAACAGTATCTTTGACAATATTCATGGTCATTCACAACTGGAATCCAAAATATTCTAATGTAATGTAATCTCCAATGATGATTTTTGTAAGTAAGAATATGGAGTTGTATGTTTTGCATTTTTCTTTTGAATAAACTTGAACAAATTATGATTCCAATATTTCAACTTCTGAAGGTTTTTTCTGACTGTAGATTAATATTTTGTCAATCTAAAACAAGGTAAGTGTAAGCAGGTTTTTTCCATGTGAGGAGGAGTCAATGCAAAACTCAGATGTCTTCCTCCTCTACTTATGTGACTGCAGAGAGGATGACAGAGAACAGTGGACACACAGTTTAACATGATGGACTATAGGGCAGGACTGCTGCTGTTAACTCTCTGCTGGGCAGGTCAAGAGAGTTTATTTGATATTGAGTTGAATATCTCTTAAAAGTGTTGCCAAATTTACAACAATTGACTCTTGTTTATCTTGACAGGTGTTGATGGTCAGACTCTGACAGAATCTGAACCAGTGGTTAAAAGACCTGGAGAATCTCACAGACTGACCTGTACAGGCTCTGGATTCACCTTCAGAAACTTGCACATGCACTGGATCAGACAGGCTCCTGGTAAAGGACTGGAGTGGATCGCCTGGCATGACAATGTTGGTGACAGCAGGACATCCTACTCTCAGTCAGTCCAAGGCCGGTTCACCATCTCCAGAGACGACAGCAAACAGCAGGTGTATCTGCAGATGAACAGTCTGAAAACTGAGGACTCTGCTGTTTATTATTGTGCTGGAGGTCATTCCACAGTGACTTGAGTTGGTTCAGCAGCTGCACAAAAACCTATTAACTCTGAATTGTCACAACATATTAAATGTAATAAAACTCTACAATACTCAGTGGAACAGCTCAAGCTAATAGCATGAAGCCATCAAAGGAGAAGCTATCCTGATATCCTGATATTTCATTCTTGCATTTCAACAGAACCAGCCTCTGGATTTTCCTCTCAGTTCTTGATTTAGTTGAACAGGAACTGTTTTTTATCAGTTTAATACTTTCCAGAATCTTGAGAAACATCACTCTTCACTTCCCCACAATAAAAACTGAATAACATTATTCAACATTACAGTAAACTGACAATTTCCCTTCATATAGTCACAGTCCATCAATACACAGATCAGAGAGTGTCCTTTCGTCAAAATCAAAATCAGAAGGGATTTCCAGAATGAGAAGCCTCACACAGTTTTAGTCTCACACACTGTTACACACTTTATAGATAGAGTAGATGATTTAAGTAAGAAGGAACCTGTTGAGGGTTTTGCAAACACACAAAAGCGGAAAAATCAAAGTGTATAATGTTTTGAGGAGCAGATTTAAAACTCTGAAGGTGCCTTGTTTGGGATCTTGAAGGGTGGACCATAAAGAAAACTGCTGAATTATAGGTCTGGATGTAAAGGAGGCCTACAACATTTCACCTACAGAGAAGAAGTGAGATGAGCAGAAACACAATTTCTTTTCAATGTAAAAACAGGAGAACTGTCATATGGTGCTCAACTGATAAGTCTGTTTCGACCATGGCTCCAAAATGATGATGATTTTATTACTTTTTTTGTTGTTAACAGTAACAAGGATAATAAAAACTTTTTGTTGCTCAGACAGCTGCAATCACCAATGTTGATATGGGACATTAACAATGTTGTTATTTATTTATATTTACCAGTTCCATGTATCAAATCCTGCAGCTGTAGCTATATAGGCCTACTGTATTAGATCATAAATAATCAAAGTTCATAATTCAGTTGATTTTAAAGCCCCCCCCCCCCCCCCCCCCCCCCCCAAAAAAAAAAAAAAAAAAAAAAAAAAAAAAAAGAAGAAAAAAAAAGAAGAAGAAATTAACTGCTGCTTCATTAAAAACAAAACAAAAATAAAATGTTTTGTGTGAGAAGTTACAGGAAGACAACTTTGGAAAGCAGAGATCATTTTTTGATTCTGCAGATATAACAACACCTAGCAAGTCTCTCCTCGGAGCTCCAGTCAAAGCCCTTCTCTGCTCCAGTCAGACCAACACGGATGCTTCATATATTTGATTCTATGCAAATTCAGTGAGCTTCCTTGTTCCTCAGCTATAAAAACTTGAGATCAGACTGTCAGTGGAGTTCACAGCTCATCAACTTCACCATCAACCATGTTTTCTGTAGCTCTGCTGCTGCTGTTGGCAGCTGGATCCTGTGAGTCTCTCTGGATTTGTTGGATTCAACATATTTTTTTTTCTGTATAACGTAATTGAAAGAAAATATTTTCTTTCTTTTTTACCAGGTGTGAAGTGTGAACAGTTGACACAGCCAGCCTCTGTGACTGTGCAGCCAGGTCAACGTCTGACCATCACCTGTCAGGTCTCGTATTCTGTTAGTGACTACTGGACAGCTTGGATCAGACAACCTGCAGGGAAAGGACTGGAGTGGATTGGAGATGCAAAGGTTGGAGAGACATCAGACTACAAAGATTCACTGAGGAACAAGTTCAGTGTCAGCTTAGACTCTTCCAGCAACAGAGTGACTCTAAATGGACAGAATCTACAGCCTGAAGACACTGCTGTGTATTACTGTGCCAGAGAGTCACAGTGACACAAACCATCAGTAGAGCTGAACAAAAACCCCTCAGTGACTGAACAGTTGTAACATGAAGCCACCAGAGGAGGAGCCCTCACACCACTGATGATTTTACATGTCACTGTTAAAAAGTTTTTAATCATATTTAGTGACAAAGGTTCTGAAGGAACATGAATGAAACAAAATCTTTTCTTTTCTTTATTTAAAGTAAACATAAATCAACTTCACATTTTACAAAAAAAATACTCTTTTATGTGGAAATGATAAATTCATCATCTTGACTTTGACTTTGCCCTACCTGGATACAATTATCAAATCAGTCACTATCAGACAAAAATGGATATAACCATTGTTCTTTATTGACACAATCTGTTAAACAAGAAGAAGAACAAAAGTGTTTTGACACAAAAATAGTCTGGCTGAATTAAAGGAAAGACTATAAACACTTTACTACTTCATGGGTAAAATGGTAGAAATAGTTAAACGATTTTAAAAAATACTGAGTGTTGAGTTGAGCTGTAAATTAAAACACTCACATGTTGTATTTGTCATTGTATCAATGACATTGTTTGTACATTCAGAACATTATGTAAAATTAATAATGAAAGACAGATGATGTAAACAGCATGTCTTCAACTATTTAATTGAGCCTCACACACAACATCAATTCTCCAGTCTGACAAAAGAGTAACTGAACTGTTGCCTTTACTTTTTGTATATTTTAAATTTTGCAAACTACTGTAATGGGAAATTGTGGTGTTAACCCAAAGTACAAGTGATGTACAACCATATTTGGAGGTGAACTTCCTTTCACGTTGTGGGACGTTGTAATTAGTTAATCCCTTTGATGACATCAGTGTTAGATACATTAGACAGAGTCCACTAAGGACAGGTTAAAGGTTACAGCCAGAGAAGCTCCTACGAGTGTCCTGTGGAAATTTACAAGGGATTGTTGTGTCTTGGAGGTGAAGCTAGGCCTATATTTTGTCTGCTGCTATGTGTTTTGGGAAACTATAAGTTAGCGTGCCTGAGAACATCTTCAGGCCACTCACTCAATGACTGTACTCCTGTTCGGTTGTGTTTGTGTTTTGTGTGTAAGATATCCTTTTTTGAATACTTTATTGACCAAACAACATTTTTTGCCACCACACTACGAAAAGGAGGAGTCAATGCAAAACTCAGATGTCTTCCACCTCTACTTATGTGACTGCAGAGAGGATGACAGAGAACAGTGGACACACAGTTTAACATGATGGACTATAGGACAGGACTGCTGCTGTTAACTCTCTGCTGGGCAGGTCAAGAGACTCTCTGATGTTGATGTTGTAGGTTGATTTTAACAACAATGTTAGCAGCTTAAACAATTGACTGTTCATTTTTATCCTCTTATCAGGTGTTGATGGTCAGACTCTGACAGAATCCGAAGCAGTGGTTAAAAGACCTGGAGAATCTCACAGACTGACCTGTACAGGATCTGGATTCACATTCAGCAGCTCCTGGATGGCCTGGGTCAGACAGGCTCCTGGAAAAGGACTGGAGTGGATCGCTAATATTAGATATGATAGTGCTGAAATCTACTACTTTCAGTCAGTCCAAGGCCGGTTCACCATCTCCAGAGACAACAGCAGACAGCAGGTGTATCTGCAGATGAACAGTCTGAAGACTGAAGACTCTGCTGTTTATTATTGTGCTCGATAGCCACAGTGAGTGGAGTTTGTTAAACAGCTGTACAAAAACCTCCAGTCCCACTATTTTCATAGTTTTATTTATCTTCAATACCTTTTAAACTCTCCGAGAGCAGTCAGCATCGATTAATAAGAAATATGTCACTATAATAATCACAACACAGACTAAATACAAAACACTAAAAACACAAACAACTGGGTAGAGCTGCCGCCCCGTGTCGAGGCTCAGTCCTCAGTGCAGGCGGCCCTGGTTCAAGTCCCACGTCGGACGGCCCTTTCCTGCGTGTCATTCTCCCACTCTCTGCCTCCCCATTTCCCGTCTCTCTCTCGACTGCACTATCAATTAAAGACAATAAAAGCCCCAAAAATATACTTAAAAAAAACAAAAAACAACAGAAACATTTCAATAATTTTTGTTAAATGATGTGGAATTCAGTAGGATATGAGTTTTTATAACATTGTTCCTATGTACATAATTACTTCATCCTCTTCTGAGATTATTTTACACCCCTGTTAATACATAATTTAGAAACAAAAACCCAGTGTGAAATGTTGTCATAAGTGCTGTATTAAGACTGATTAATGGCTGAAGGCTGTTTCATGAAATCAGATTCACCTTGACTCTTTATTACCAATGTGTAAACAGTTACATTTTCTGTATTTGTAGAAATTCCTTGTTGAAATGTTGCAATCCCTGGCCAAAATCATGATTCATAAGGTCATCACACCCTTGACCTTCCAATAAATTTACCCCTGTATGAGTGGTTTCTGACATACAGTATGAGATATTTATTAATGAGATATTTTTGCACAGGATGGACAGACAACCAAAAAGCAAGTTATACCTATAGGTTGGAGACAATACAGTTCCTTATTGATGTGAACTAACTTGCATTCAGATCCTTCACTTAACTAAATGAAAAACATTAAGCGGGAATCAGTTTTACTGGGCCATTAAGCTAATTCTGGAAAATTGAGGAAGCTGTTATTTGTTGTTGTTCACAGTTGACAGAAAAGTGGTATTTTTAAATGCAGAGACACTTTCAAAAAGTCATAGATCATGAGTATGTATGAAAATGAATGTCATATCTAATGGAAAGCTGATTTCCTGAAATGTTATTTTTACTGAACAGTCTCTAGACCAACACTGATGCTTCATATATTTACTTCTATGCAAACTCGGTGAGCTTCCTTGTTTCTCAGATATAAAAACCTGAGATCAGACCGTCAGTGGAGTTCACGGCTCATCAGCTTCACCATCAACCATGTTTTCTGTAGCTCTGCTGCTGCTGTTGGCAGCTGGATCCTGTGAGTCTCTCTGGATTTGTCAGACTCAACATGCATTCATTTTTTCATTCACTTTATATCACTTAATTGTTTATAACAGAACATTTTATTTTTTAACAGGTGTGAAGTGTGAACAGTTGACACAGCCAGCCTCTGTGACTGTGCAGCCAGGTCAACGTCTGACCATCACCTGTCAGGTCTCTTATTCTGTTAGCAGCTATCGCACAGCTTGGATCAGACAACCTGCAGGGAAAGGACTGGAATGGATTGGAGATGCACGTATTGGATACAGCACATACTACAAAGATTCACTAAAGAACAAGTTCAGTATCGACTTAGACCCCTCCAGCAACACAGTGACTCTAAATGGACAGAATCTACAGCCTGAAGACACTGCTGTGTATTACTGTGCCAGAGAGTCACAGTGACACAAACCATCAGTAGAGCTGAACAAAAACCCCTCAGTGACTGAACAGTTGTAACATGAAGCCACCAGAGGAGGAGCCCTCACACCACTGATGATTTCACACCGTGCCAGTTTTTAATCATATTTAGTGACAAAGGTGCTGAAGGAACATGAACAAAAAAAAAAACTTTTTTCTTCTTTATTTAAAGTAAACATAAATGAACTTCACATTTTACAAAAAACAGTTGTAACATGAAGCCACCAGAGGAGGAGCCCTCACACCACTTATGACTTCACACCAGGTCAGACAGAAATGGGAACAGTATTTAGATCCATCCACGGACAGACTGACTTAAACACCTCCAGAAAAAGACCCTGAAAATCATCAGTGTAGATGAGATTGCACCCCTAAGCAATTTGACATCAGCAAGCTGAGCCATTACAGAGTCATCGCAGCATCAACTGTTCTTTTCAAGATGCACACCCAATTGTCCAGAGGACCTAAAAACACTGCTTCCCCCATCTCATCACCCGGGCCGAACCACCCAAAGGGAATCACAATGCCATGCATTGATGTTCCCGAGATCCAACACCAAATGCTGTGTCAGGAGCTTTGACAGGAGGTTGCAATGACAGGAAACCACTCGATCCTGTTAACAAGGAAGCTCACTTCTAATTCTTAATAACTGTTTTCATCACTTTTAAAGCTGAGACATATTCAATTTAATCTTTATTAACATTTATTTTGTATCAGATCATTGAGAAGAACAGACAGTAATTTTCAGGGAATATGCAATAAAGAATCAATACACATGGTCATTTTTTGTTACACTAATAAATCTTACATTAAATTTACAAAAGAAAAAAGAAATTGACCTCACAATAGTGAATACATGAAATGAAACGAGTCAATGAAACTAGAACAGACTTCCTGGACAGAAGCCCCTCCCCCTCCATGAAGTCCTGATGCAAATGGTCAGTGTGAGCAGTGTACTTGTGTCCTGCTGACTGCTCTTGTAGCTTGTGTGGAGCATCAGAGGTCACATCTCCAGCCTCAGGATGATGAACTCACTCACTCTGCTGCTGGTTGCTCTCTCTCTGTCCTGTGAGTTCTCCTGCTTCTTCATGTTTCTTCTTTCATCAGACAACATTGACTGATGGTTGATCAGTGACAAACATCACAGGTGACTGTCTCACTTTCCTCTGTGCTTTCTCTCAACTTTCATCTCATCAGGTTGTACAGGTCAGAGTATGGAGTCCATTCCCTCCAGTTCAGTGGTGAAAAGACCTGGGGAGACTCTTGATCTCTCCTGCAGAGGATCTGGCTTTACTTTCAACTGTTGTACTATGAGCTGGATCAGACAACCTGCAGGAAAGGCTCTGGAGTGGATTGGAATTGGATTCTCTTCTGCCAGTAGAAACAACTATGCCAGCAGTGTGAGAGGACGTATTGAAATCAGAAGGGAAGACAGCAACAGCTTGGTCCATCTGAGACTGTCCAACTTGAGGCCAGAGGACTCTGCTGTTTATTACTGTGCCAGAGAGTCACAGTGGTTTAAGTGAACACAGAGGCTGTACAAAAACTCCACAGTACTTTTACAATGAACTACAGGGGGCAGCAGAACATATAGGAAGAAGGAGTAATGGCAGTTCTCTATGATACACTGATGTTGTGTTTTTTGATCAGGTGTTAAAGATTAATTTCCTGAGAACTTTTAGGAAAATGAACATATTCCAACAGCTATAGTGTCTTTCTACTTCTACACCACTGAGAGTGTCGTCACTCATGGCATCTTGATGATACAAAATGGAACAAAACCTTACATCCTCATCAGATTCACACCCTTGATGTCCTCTCTGCAGGAGGTTCAAGAAAATGACACAGAATTGGCAATATTTTAACTGGACATTTCTAAACAGAGATTTAAATAGCTTCCATAATTTCATCATTGACAAATGATAGTCCCACTGAACACAAGGAATAAAGTCTATAATAAAATAAAATGAAAAAAGCTTTCTTGACATTAAAACTTGCAGATGTTTCACCACATATTGTTTTCCACTTGTATAATTTCTCCCCTGCAGTCTGTCTTTTCTTTGAGATGATGTTTATTTTTTTAAGTGTCTTTGATGTGTTGATGAAAAGAAGGGACACGTCTTCACTTGTATTCAAAATGAGTTTATTTACAAGAAGAAGAACAGGGAAAGCAGTCTGATGGCTCATTTCTCTGAGCACCCAAGTGTTAAGGTTAAGGGTTAGGGCTACTTACTGTACATCGGAGAAATGGGAGGTCGGACTAATGGACGTAAAAAAAAAAAAAGAAAAGAAATGTATGATCGGAGAAATGGGTGGCTGGACAGACGTCATGTGCCCGAAGAACAGTGTATAAAATTGAACTGACAAAGACATTATTTCAATCATACTTTCCATGACGAAAATTGATTTAAAATGTTCATTTATCACCAACAGACCTCATTCTTCAGAGGTACAGTATATTATCCATGATGAGTTCATACAGTCCCTGGTCATCACATGACAACTAATCATACTTATTGCTTTTCTCTGAAAAACATCCTCGTACAAAATCATTGGAATAGTGTTAGTTACAATCCTGAGTGCAGTCATCACATGTAAGTTGTTTACCTTCTCTTTAAACTCAGATCAGAGAGCATGACAGACATCAGTGAACACACAGTCCAACATGATGGACTCGAAGTAGCCTATCTGCAAGAGACATATCTGAGATATCACATTTACAAGGCCAACACTGCGATTTTTGAGGTCACTGCAACTGTGAGCTTACCAAAATCTAATCATTTCATTCTTGAGTTAAAGTTGCTTAACTCAGTGTTTCATGATTCTGTGCAAACTCAGTGAGCTTCCTTGTTCCTCAGCTATAAAAACTTGAGATATGTGGAGTTCACAGCTCATCAGTTTCACCATCAACCATGTTTTCTGTAGCTCTGCTGCTGCTGTTGGCAGCTGGATCCTGTGAGCACAGTTAGTAACACATTTATCAATGGTTGTGCAGCCTAGAAAGTCTCTGACCATCACCTGTCAGGTCTCTGGTTATTCTCTGACCAGTAGCAGCTATGCAACAGGTTGGATTAGACAGTGTGAAGGAAAACCAATGGACTGGATTTTCCATAAATGATTTAAAGCGATATTCCGGCGTAAGTGAAAGCCACGGTCAAACACACCGTAATACCGAGTCAGACCCCCCCCCTCGAGAGATCAATTTCCCCGACCGCTAGATTCACGAGTTCCACCAACTTCAGCAAACACCGCACTATCGCCACACACGGCGCTGCGCGGATCCACTGTCTAACCGCAAAACGCCACTTTTAGCCACAAATAATGCTCAGAACTGCACCAAAGTTCATCAATAGTACATTACAGGGTCCCAGCACGTAGTACGAGCCGTCAAACATCCGCTAGCTTTGCCTGTTTTCTTCAGCAGACACAACTCACCTACTTCTCCTCCTGGAGCCGCTTGCTGGTGGAGAAGCCCTGACGAGTGGATCACCGAGTGCAGCGGAGCTAAAGAAAACAGGTAAAGCTAGCGGATGTTTGACGGCTCGTCCTACGTGCTGGGACCCTGTAATGTACTGTTGATGAACTTTGGTGCAGTTCTGAGCATTATTTGTGGCTAAAAGTGGCGTTTTGCGGTTAGACAGTGGATCCGCAGAGCGCCGTGTGTGGCGATAGTGCGGTGTTTGCTGAAGTTGGTGGAACTCGTGAATCTAGCGGGTAAATTGATCTCTCGAGGGGGGGTCTGACTCTGTGTTACAGTGTGTTTGACCGTGGCTTACACTTACGCCGGAATATCGCTTTAATACTTTAGAAACATTTCTACTTGAAAACTGACTCATGTCCAATTTGAAATTTGTGAAAACAGTTACTTTTATCTTTTACTAATATAAAAAACAACAAACCTGCACATGCAAAATTGATGTATTTTCAGTGTGTTCTCAGACATGCTCAAAAAAACTGTAGTTGACATATTTTCTTAGTTTACTTCAAGTCAGACATGTCAGTATAGCTGTAATTTATATGATCACTGGTTGACATCATCTTACGTCGGACCGAGATCGGGCGTTCCACAAACAATACACTAAATACAGTAGGCTACTGTTTATGAATGAAACCTGACGATATTCCAATGATAGCAGGTTCACCACACCTCTCTCCTCTCTGTGAGGAGGAGTCAATGCAAAACTCAGATGTCTTCCACCTCTACTTATGTGACTGCAGAGAGGATGACAGAGAACAGTGGACACACAGTTTAACATGATGGACTATAGGACAGGACTGCTGCTGTTAACTCTCTGCTGGACAGGTCAAGAGATTGGAGATTCTCTGCTCTCACTTGACATATAATTAGTTTTTCTGTAAATTAACCGGTGATTTTTAAAAATGTCTTGACAGGTGTTGATGGTCAGACGCTGACAGAGTCTGAACCAGCTGTTAAAAGCCTTGGAGAGTCTCACAGACTGACCTGTACAGTGTCTGGATTCTCACTGAGCAGCTACTGGATGCACTGGGTCAGACAGGCTCCTGGAAAAGGACTGGAGTGGATCGCTGCTGAAACTAGCAGCAACACAAACTACTACTCTCAGTCAGTCCAAGGCCGGTTCACTGCCTCCAGAGACAACAGCAAACAGCAGCTGTATCTGCAGATGAACAGTCTGAAGACTGAAGACTCTGCTGTTTATTATTGTGCTCGACACTCACAGTGACTGAAGCTGGTTGAACAGCTGTACAAAAACCTACACAACTATGGTCTGAAATAAACCTGTTTATAGTGAAGGCATCAGAGTTGATATATATATAGTTTTTGTTTGACTTTAAATTGTTAATGGTGTTAAATGTGTGATTGCGTCATCAAATTGCAGATAAATGTGAGATAATATGATCAGTTTGACACAATAAAAGAGTCAACACAGTTTACTATTCTTTACCTGTTTCCGTTTGTGGAAAATAAATAAAGCCAATACATAAAAAAAAAAATACTACCCTAATAGACAGTGTGCTATATTTTCATTTTAACTTAAGGATTAGAGTGTGTAAGGACAGATGATTTGCTGAAACAACATTGAATTAATGTTGATTTGAGGAAACAATTTCAATGCATATAATATTAACAATGTTGAATGAAATTAGAATGAAATCAAACATAATAACACGGTACACATTCTTCTATTGCCTCCAGTCAGACAAACATTTGTGCTTATTTGATTCTATGCAAACTCAGTGAGCTTCCTTGTTCCTCAGCTATAAAAACTTGAGATCAGACTGTCAGTGGAGTTCACAGCTCATCAGCTTCACCATCAACCATGTTTTCTGTAGCTCTGCTGCTGCTGTTGGCAGCTGGATCCTGTGAGTCTCTCTGGATTTGTCAGACTCAACATTTACTCTTTTACTTTAAAACCTAATGAAAGCATTTTCTTCTTTAACAGGTGTGAAGTGTGAACAGTTGACACAGCCAGCCTCTGTGACTGTGCAGCCAGGTCAACGTCTGACCATCACCTGTCAGGTCTCTTATTCTGTTAGCAGCTGGTACACAGCTTGGATCAGACAACCTGCAGGAAAAGGACTAGAGTGGATTGGGAGGCGATATACTGGGTCTTCAGACTACAAAGATTCATTGAAGAACAAGTTCAGTATTGACGTAGACTCTTCCAGCAACACAGTGACTCTAAATGGACAGAATCTACAGCCTGAAGACACTGCTGTGTATTACTGTGCCAGAGAGTCACAGTGACACAAACCATCAGTAGAGCTGAACAAAAACCCCTCAGTGACTGAACAGTTGTAACATGAAGCCACCAGAGGAGGAGCCCTCACACCACTGATGATTTCACATACTGAATGTGCTCTCACAGATGTTGAAAATGAAACTTTTTAATCCATCCAAATTAGAAATAATACACAAATGATGCTGAAGCTTTGTGTAAAAATGATCAAAATTAACAAATGTTTTCATAACTTTAAAAATAATTTATCTTTAATTTAGTTTAATTAAATTTGAAACATGATAAAGTTAGTAACACATTAATCAATGGTAACAGCCTAAGAACCATCACCTGTCAGGTCTCTGGTTATTCTCTGACTGATAGCAACAGGTTGGATCAGACAGCGTGAACGAAAACTAATAATTTTTCAAATGATTTAATACTTCAGAAACATTTCTACTCGAAAACCGACCCATTTGTGAAAACAGTTACTTTTAAAAAAAAAACAAAAACTCAAAACTGATTTTTTCAGTGTGTTCTCAAACAGGCTCCTAAAATCATTCAGAACATTTTTCTAACTTTAATTCAAGACAGATGATGTAAATATCAGCTGTCTTCAATTTGTGATTTAATATAGCCACTGGTTGACATCATCTTACGTCATCTTTTGCTACTGTATGGTGCTTATTCTGTTTTTTTCTTTCCTTTCTTTTGACACATTTTTTCCACAAACAATGTACACAAAATAGAGTACTGTTTATGAATGAAACCTGAAGATATTCCAATGATAGCAGGTTCACAGCACCTCTGTCCTCCCTGTGAGGAGGAGTCAATGCAAAACTCAGATGTCTTCCACCTCTACTTATGTGACTGCAGAGAGGATGACAGAGAACAGTGGACACACAGTTTAACATGATGGACTATAGGACAGGACTGCTGCTGTTAACTCTCTGCTGGACAGGTCAAGAGATTCACTGATGTTGATAAAGTTGATTTTAACAACAATGTTAGAAGCTTAAACAATTGACTGTTCATTTGCATCCTCTTGACAGGTGTTGATGGTCAGACTCTGACAGAATCTGAACCAGTGGTTAAAAGACCTGGAGAATCTCACAGACTGACCTGTACAGGATCTGGATTCACATTCAGTAGTTACACCATGCACTGGGTCAGACAGGCTCCTGGAAAAGGACTGGAGTGGCTCGCTTATATTAGCGGTGGTAGCAGCACATCCTACTCTCAGTCAGTCCAAGGCCGGTTCACCACCTCCAGAGACAACAGCAAAGAGCAGGTGTATCTGCAGATGAACAGTCTGAAGACTGAAGACTCTGCTGTTTATTATTGTGCTCGACATCCACAGTGACTGGAGTTGGTCAAACAGCTGTACAAAAACCTCCAGTTCTACTTTTTTCATAGTTTTCACAGCTTTGTATTCATTATTTATCTTGAATATTTTTTAAACTCTCAGAGAAGAGTCAACATCAATTAATAAGAAATATGTAACTATAATAATCACACAGACTAATTAATAATTAAAAAAACACTAATAATTCCAAAACACTAAAAACACAAACAACAGAAACATCTCAAGAATATTTGTTAAATGATATCTATGTGGAATTCAAAAATACAGTATGTACAGTAGGATATGAGTTTTTAAAACATTGTTCCTATGTACATAATGAGTAGTAATTAAGGTACTTCCTCCTCTTCTGAGATAATTTTACAGTTTTCAACCCCCAGTGTGAAATGTTGTCATAAATGTTGTATCAAGACTGCATGCTCAAGGCTGTTTCCTGAGATCAGATTCACCTTGACTCTTTACGACCAAAGTGTAAACAGTTACTTGATTAACATTTTTCCATCTATGAAGAAATCCCTTGTTGAAATATTGCAATCCCTGGCCAAAACCATGATTCATAAGGTTATCACACCCTTGATCTTCCAATCAATGTGTCCCTGCATTATAGTGAATGCTTTCTGAAATACAGAGAAATTTATTACTGAGATATTTTGTGCACAAGAAGAGGATGGACAGCAAGTTATACATATGGTTGGAGACAATAAAGTTCCTTATTGATGTGAACTAACTCGCACTCAGATCCTTCACTTTGTTTTGTTTTTTTGATGCAGAGACACTTTCAAAAAGTGATAATGTAAGTGATAAGTAAAGTCATATCTAATGGAAAGCTGATTTCCAGAAATGTTATTTTTACTGAACAGTCGCGACTATCGGCTACACTCAGAACAACACTGATGCTTCATGTGTTTGATTCTATGCAAACTCAGTGAGCTTCCTTTTAACACAATCCTAGCCACTGTCATGTTTTCAACAAAGCATTTCATAACAAAATAAATATAACAGATATGATAATGCCGAACAGACAGACTCTTATATCGGCTCCAGTCAGGCCAACATTGATGCTTCATGTGTTTGATTCTATGCAAACTCAGTGAGCTTCCTTGTTCCTCAGCTATAAAAACTTGAGATCAGACTGTCAGTGGAGTTCACAGCTCATCAGCTTCACCATCAACCATGTTTTCTGTAGCTCTGCTGCTGCTGTTGGCAGCTGGATCCTGTGAGTCTCTCTGGATTTATCAGATCCAACATTTACTCTATTACTTTACAACCTAATGAAAGCATTTTCCTTTTTACCAGGTGTGAGGTGTGAACAGTTGACACAGCCAGCCTCTGTGACTGTGCAGCCAGGTCAACGTCTGACCATCACCTGACAGGTCTCTTATTCTGTTGGCTACTGGACAGCTTGGATCAGACAACCGGCAGGGAAAGGACTGGAGTGGATTGGGAGGCGATATACTGGGTCTTCAGACTACAAAGATTCATTGAAGAACAAGTTCAGTATTGACGTAGACTCTTCCAGTAAAACAGTGACTCTAAATGGACAGAATCTACAGCCTGAAGACACTGCTGTGTATTACTGTGCCAGATACACACAATGACACAAACCATCAGTAGAGCTGAACAAAAACCCCTCAGTGACTGAACAGTTGTAACATGAAGCCACCAGAGGAGGAGCCCTCACACCACTGATGATTTAGTTCACTGTTGAAAAGTAAGTTTTTAATCATAGTGTTACTGAGAGGCAGCGTCCATGAAAATGTGATGAAAATGGACATTGTGGTATGAATAAAATCAGAGTGAAATTTGTGTTTACAGTAAACAATGAAGTTAAACATCAATGCTTCACACAAGCGCTCCTCAGTTACATATTGTACAAAGTATCTTTTTATCACTTTAATTTGAGTCATTGAATATTACGTTTTCTGAGTGAATATAATGAATATAATTATAGTGAATATAATTAATACATTGTGTATTTACTGGCATTCGCATTATGGCATTATGGCATTATGGTTTAACACTAAATTTCTTCAGTGACATTCATTAATTCGGGAGGTGATACAATTAAGTTATTTTCAAGACTGAAAACATTCGTAATGACACCCAGCAACATTACATTCATATTTTTTTTCATGTCATATTATGTTAAAATAAAATAAAAAACACTGACTGTGCTTAGTAATGGAAGTAATGAACAGAGAAACAGTAATGAAAATAGAGAGATCCTCAGACGATATGATATGATGATCAATAGATTTACTCTCTCTTCCCTCTATGAGGAGGAGTCAATGCAAAACTCAGATGTCTTCCTCCTATACTTATGTGACTGCAGAGAGGATGACAGAGAACAGTGGACACACAGTTTAACATGATGGACTATAGGACAGGACTGCTGCTGTTAACTCTCTGCTGGGCAGGTCAAGAGATTATCTGATGTTGAGTTGAATCTGTCTTGGTGTTGCCAACTTCACAACAAGTCACTGTTTTGCTGTTTGTCTTGACAGGTGTTGACGGTCAGACTCTGACACAATCTGAACCAGTGGTTAAAAGACCTGGAGAATCTCACAGACTGACCTGTACAGGATCTGGATTTTCACAAAGATTCAGCTACTATTACATGAACTGGATCAGACAGGCTCCTGGAAAAGGACTGGAGTGGATCGCCTGGCATGATGATGATGGCAGCAGCACATACTACTCTCAGTCAGTCCAAGGCCGGTTCACCATCTCCAAAGACAACAGCAAACAGCAGGTGTATCTGCAGATGAACAGTGTGAAGACTGAAGACTCTGCTGTTTATTATTGTGCTGGAGGTGCTTTACACAGTGACTAGAGTTGGTTGAACAGCTGTACAAAAACCTTCATCTCTAATCTGACACTCAACCCTCAGGTGGAACTGTCTGTGACATGAAACCACCAGAGGAGAAGCCCACCCACCCACCACTAATGATTTCACTCCAATTCATTTTCTACACAGTTCATGATTTAATTGAACAAGAACAGCTTTCATCAGTTCAATACTTTGACTTTCCAGTCTTCAAAAAATCAGTCTATAAAATCCCATGGTGAAAACAGAATAATACTACTGCATTTGCCATTAATCCTATAAATCTGACAGGTTTGCTTCCAGTGGTCATAATCAGGACCTTCAGAGAAAGTCTATTCATATCAAATACAAAATAAAACAAATAGGACCCCCTCAATCAGTAGCATCACATACAGTAGTTTAGTTTTCAATGTAACACACTGCATAGATGGAGTAATTGAGTTAAGCAAGAAGGGGCCTGTTGATAAATGTATTGATGATGATGATTTCATTTTATTTGTTGCTCATATCAGTAACAAGCAAACAAAACTTTTGTTCAAATATCTGTAATCACCAATAATGTGTAACTGTTATAATGCTGTTATTTCACAATATTATATCATATTATATTAGATTATAGCAATTTCTTTCAAATCTTGCAGGGGTATTAGTACAGTAGATGCAAGGATAATTTAAATGGTATAGCTACTTATAAAATCAGAGACAGTTTGCTAACACGTTGTCATTCTGCAGATATAACAACACCTAGCAGTCTCTCCTCTTAGCTCCAGTCAGACCAACACTGATGCTTCATGTTTGATTCTATGCAAACTCAGTGAGCTTCCTTGTTCCTCAGCTATAAAACGTTGAGATCAGACTGTCAGTGGAGTTCACAGCTCATCAGCTTCACCATCAACCATGTTTTCTGTAGCTCTGCTGCTGCTGTTGACAGCTGGATCCTGTGAGTCTCTCTGGGTTCATCTGACTCAGCATACTCATTTTTTTTCATAACTTAATTGTTCATAACAGAACATTTTCTTTTCTTTTTTTAACCAGGTATGAAGTGTGAACAGTTGACACAGCCAGCCTCTGTGACTGTGCAGCCAGGTCAACTTCTGACCATCACCTGTCAGGTCTCTTATTCTATTAGCAGCTACTGGACAGCTTGGATCAGACAACCTGCAGGGAAAGGACTGGAGTGGATTGGAGTGGAACGTGTTGGGCAAACCAAATACTACAAAGATTCACTGAAAAGCAAGTTCAGTATGGTCTTACAGTCTTCCAGCAACACAGTGACTCTAAATGGACAGAATCTACAGCCTGAAGACACAGCTGTGTATTACTGTGCCAGAGACTCACAGTGACACAAACCATCATTAGAGCTGAACAAAAACCCCTCAGTGACAGAACAGTTGTAACATGAAGCCACCAGAGGAGGAGCCCTCACACCACTGATGATTTCACAGTAGCCCATCATACAACAGATTTTATGTAAACGTAATAACTGTTTCTTAATTCAATCAGAGAGCAATGGTTGTCAAATACACTGCCTCATGATCACTAAAACACTATTCCCACTTTAGAAACTAATACTCTTGGAATCTCATTTACCTGTTCTCATTAGCCTTGTTTTTAATCCGGGAGCCATCAAGACACGTATCTTCAGAAAGTGTCTCTTCCATCAAATCAATATTGATAATGCAAATCAAAGACAACTGCACTAGTCAGCATCTAGGAAATGATGGCTTCTGTATATGTAAGTAATATTCAATTGTATGTCTTCTGAACATTTTAAATTAGGAATTTGATCTTTCAATTTCCTTTATTTTCTCTGTAGATTATTTATCTAACAAGCAGGCACGTGCAGGCAGGTGCGGACTTCCATGTAAGGAGGAGTCAATGCAAAACTCAGATGTCTTCCACCTCTACTTATGTGACTGCAGAGAGGATGACAGAGAACAGTGGACACACAGTTTAACATGATGGACTATAGGACAGGACTGCTGCTGTTAACTCTCTGCTGGGCAGGTCAAGAGAGTCACTGATCCTGAGTTGAAATCTGTCCTAAAAGTGTTTCCAATTTACAACAATTGACTGTTTTATGTTTACTTTGACAGGTGTTGATGGTCAGACTCTGACAGAATCTGAACCAGTGGTTAAAAGACCTGGAGAATCCCACACACTGACCTGTACAGGATCTGGATTCACATTCAGCAACCATGAGATGGCCTGGGTCAGACAGGCTCCTGGAAAAGGACTGGAGTGGATCACTTATATTTACAGGGGCAGTGGCAGGTCACAGTTCTACTCTCAGTCAGTCCAAGGCCGGTTCACCATCTCCAGAGACAACAGCAAACAGCAGGTGTATCTGCAGATGAACAGTCTGAAGACTGAAGACTCTGCTGTTTATTATTGTGCTCGAAACCCACAGTGACTGGAGTTGTTAGAGCATCTGTACAAAAATCTAAATTTCCATATTATGTATTGTGATATATTAGTAGTTTTATATTTGTTGTGGTGTTATGATTTCATTCTGGGTCACTGTTGAAAAGAGAAAAAACTTCTAAAATGAAGTAATGGAGATAAGGAACATGAATCACACAATACCTTTTCACAATATAATTAAAATACGTGATCCATAAGACAGATGATCTTTGGCATTTTCAGAGAACACAAGAAATATTTATTTTATTTGATAATGATAAATGCATAATTGTCATGGATTTTTGACTTTGCCCAAAAGATCTTTACTCTTAACTGACACAATCTGTTGGAAAATAGAAAGAAAAGAAATTACATGTTTTAGTTTTAGCATGAAATCAATCTGGAGAAATTAAGCAAAGTTTATAATTTTAGTTAAAATAAGGCTATTTGATAAGTTTTAAAGACATTCATGGTCATGGGAGAAATGATACAAGTCACTGTATTAGTGATATTGTAAAGCTCTTTTTTTAATTTATTTATTTTTATTTAGCACATACAAACAACATGAACAATCAACATGACTGGGATGTGCAAAGGGGAGGTATGAAACCCAAAAGGCTTATCTGAAAACCTCATCCACATGTCAAAGTCAGAGCATTATGCATATTATTAATTAAAGAACACACAATATGAATATTAATTTTCCAGTTTAACACAACAGTGAATAAGATCTGCTGACTTGGCTTCTTGTTAGTTTGCAGTTTTGCAACCCACAAAATAACCATGCTTATAATGAGGTATAATGCAGTTATAACACTGTATAACTATAATTATAAACACTCATAAATGATCATACTGCTTTATTACAATAATCACAACACATTATGAAGCATTTTATCTCGGCTTAAAAGGTCAGGTATTATGATACGTTATAACTGTTAGTAACTGGCTGAAAATGCTCACATTTATGATGCTATATAAACGTGTATATCATTATAAACACTCCTAAATCACATTAGACTTTATAACAATAACCATAACACATTATGGAGCATTATAACTCTATTATACTAAGACCTTATGAGCCATTATAAAATGATCTATGATGTCTTATGCTTATTGTTATAAAGCCTTGTGATAATTAGTGAGTGTTTATAATGATATGCATACACGTTATAACACATTATAACTTTATTAATAATGCATTATGAATGTGGGCATTGTCGGTGAGTTACTAACAATCTCGTGACCTAGTTCATTCTGTGCCTGGTCATCATATGACACCTGCTTTTTCCTGAAAAACTGACAGATAAGAGTGGATGAACAGTTTAACACGGACAGATGTATAACAAAGTGTTACTGAGATATTGTGTTCATGAGAATGTCCCCTTGAGAATCCCCCTCCCATTTTTAAGTTTTACACACATACCACCCAAAAATGTTGATGTGTTTGATTCTATGCAAACTCAGTGAGCTTCCTTGTTCCTCAGCTATAAAAACTTGAGATCAGACTGTCAATGGAGTTCACAGCTCATCAGCTTCACCATCAACCATGTTTTCTGTAGCTCTGCTGCTGCTGTTGGCAGCTGGATCCTGTGAGTCTCTCTGGATTTGTCAGACTTAAACATTTACTCTTTTACTTTACAACCTAATGAAAGCATTTTCTTCTTTAACAGGTGTGAGGTGTGAACAATTGACACAGCCAGCCTCTGTGACTGTGCAGCCAGGTCAACGTTTCACCATCACCTGTCAGGTCTCTTATTCTGTTACTGGCTACTGGACACACTGGATTAGACAACCTGCAGGGAAAGGACTGGAGTGGATTGGAAGAGGAATTCCAAGCTCTTCAGTCTACAAAGATTCACTGAAGAACAAGTTCAGTATCAGTGTAGCCTCTTCCAGCAACACAGTGACTCTAAATGGACAGAATCTACAGCCTGAAGACACTGCTGTGTATTTCTGTGCCAGAGAGTCACAGTGACACAAACCATCAGTAGAGCTGAACAAAAACCCCTCAGTGACTGAACAGTTGTAACATGAAGCCACCAGAGGAGGAGCCCTCACACCACTGATGAGTTCACACCAAATCATTTTATCAGTCAAGAAAAAGACTTTTATGCATGTTTCAATAGAGCAACTGTTGACATTAATCTAATTACACTGCCTCATAATCACTAATGTATGTATTCCCAATCCCATAGTGCAAACTACTATCACTTATAATCTTTTCATGCAATTATAGCCCACTTCTCGCCATTAAGTGAGAGAGAGCCTCTGAAAACAAAACAACTAATCTTATGAAATACTCCAAACAACATTTCTGATTATCTCCTAATTTAAATTATCAATTGTTTTGGGTTACTTTTATATTTAGCGAGTAAGCAGCATGAATGATATTCAGCATTGAGTTAAACGTTCTTCATCATTATTACAATTTAATCAAATAACACCAAACTGGAATCTAATGTAATGTGACCTAATCTAATTATAAATTATGAAAATGTTGTCTTATATATGTAGCACCCTACCCTAAGAACTGAGTACACTATTTATTCGGAATCACCTTTAATATTAGGGCGGGCTCTGGGTTCTTAAGTTTTGTTGGTTGGTGCCGTATTAACCTGTACTGATTAAATGTAACTAACTCATTTTCCTTTTCAGATGATAAGGTAAGTAAATAAAAGATTTGGTGCCTCCACTTAGTAGAACTTAAAAATGTAATAAGTGTAAAGCCTACTAAGAATAAAGAAATAAATTCAAGTGTAACTTGTCTTTTTATACCAATGAAGTATTGACACACAGCAAGTTATTTCTCATGTAATACAGGGAAACAATATCTTTCTTATGTAAAGAAACTCTCAATACCTAGTGTCACTTATTATTCCCTGAATGCAACACACTTTTCAAAATCTCACATTTATAAACAATTGTGTGCACACAACCCAAAAAAATAAACGGTGCAGGCCTGAATCGCTGCTCGGGATCGGTGGGGTCTCAAATCGTATGACCGCTTCACTTAATCAAGCAAAATAAAATTCAATGAGTTAATCCAGTGTATTTGTGATTGTTCGTACTCACAGTCTGTCCTCAGTCAGTTTGTATGGGTTTGGTGGGAATGAGGATGAGGGGATGAATGTGGGGGAATGAATGAAGAGGGAGAGAGGAATGGAGAATCCGGGGACTGCTCACTGGTCACACACACTCGGCCTCCGCCGCTATCAATACACAAAAAAAGGCCCAAGATGTGTTGTCCTGGTCTGGATCTCTGACGAGCATACACACACGGCTCTAAATCACTCATATTCATAGTCTCTGTGCACATTTATGAGCTCAGTCCGAGTTCACATAGCATACTACAGCAACACACATTAAACACAGTAAACTTAACGTGAGGCTACTACAGTCAACATGTGCTAAATCACTGCTAGCATATTCACACAGGCCACCCGCTCATCACGGTTAGCGTTCATAGTCACTACAGTAGTAAAACAGTCCGTATTACCACAAACACGCATCAGTATGACCCTGTTCCGCTGCTAAACTCTGCATTTAACACTGGACACAAAGGAAACACTCGTACTGTAGCACATGCTACATTGCATGTAAACATTCTTCACCTCGTGTGCGTCTCGTCTCTCTCTGTTGTTTTCCGCATCTCCCAGGTGTCCCACCCCCTTAGCCTGCCTGATTGGACGATCGTTCCCCCCCAACCATAGCAACCCAGCAGACTGACAGGTAGAATGAGGATATGACAAATAGCTATGTCAGATACACTGAAGTAAACAAAATAAATTATTTACATTATATAATATCAACCATTGTTATTCTTTTAACCTTTTGTATATAATGTGAACTTACATGGCTTTTCTGTATATTTTTAAATGACAAATAAATACATTATAATGAAACTAACTTATTAACAGAACATATTTATTGTCAAGTGCTTTTTAATATAGACAGGGCTACATATATAATAATTCTCAGGAAAAAAACAAACAAACAAAAAATGCCTCAACTTCTTGAGATGTTTTTCAAATTGTAGATTCATATTTTGTGGATCTAACATTGAGGTAAGTGGAGGCAGGTTTCTTCCATGTGAGGAGGAGTCAATGCAAAACTCAGATGTCTTCCTCCTCTACTTATGTGACTGCAGAGAGGATGACAGAGAACAGTGGACACACAGTTTAACATGATGGACTATAGGACAGGACTGCTGCTGTTAACTCTCTGCTGGGCAGGTCAAGAGACTATCTTATATTGCGTTGGATATACTGTATCTTAAAAGACATTGTCTGATACTGTGTTGAATCTGTCTTGGTGTTGCCAACTTCAGAAAAAGTCACTGTTTTGTTGTTTGTCTTTACAGGTGTTGATGGTCAGACTCTGACACAATCTGAACCAGCTGTTAAAAGACCTGGAGAATCTCACAGACTGACCTGTACAGGCTCTGGATTTTCATCAGCATTCAGCAGCTATTACATGAACTGGATCAGACAGGCTCCTGGAAAAGGACTGGAGTGGATCGCCTGGCATCATGATAGTGGCAGCAGCACATCCTACTCTCAGTCAGTCCAAGGCCGGTTCACCATCTCAAAAGACAACAGCAAACAGCAGGTGTATCTGCAGATGAACAGTCTGAAGACTGAAGACTCTGCTGTTTATTATTGTGCCGGAGGTTATTCCACAGTGACTGGAGTTGGTTGAACAGCTGTACAAAAACCCCCATCTCTAATCTGACACTCAACCCTCAGGTTGAACAGCTCTGTCTGTAACATGAAACCACCCGAGGAGAAGCCCACCCACCACTAATGATTTCACTCCAATTAATTCATACACAGTTTGTGATTTAATTGAACAAGAACAGCTTTCATCACTTCATACTTTGACTTTCCAGTCTTCCAAACATCAGTCTATAAAATCCCATGGTGAAAACAGAATAATAATGCATTTGGCATTAATCCTGCAGAAACTGCAGAGGCTTGACCACAGTACCACAACTCACTTAGTACAGCGACTGACAGCTCAATGTCAGCCGGAGTGTGTACGTCTTTATAGGTATTTCATTTTGTTTTTCCTTTACATTGGAAACAAATCTGAAGTTTTTTATCCTATCAGTGTCCCTCATTATGCAAAGTGAACTTCCTCCCAGTCTAACATAAAGACTGACATCATGCTGTCAGTTACAGTACAAGAGGAGAAACTCCCATCAGATCAGCTCCAATACCAACCATGTTCTCTGTAGCTCTGCTGCTGCTGCTGGCTGCTGGATCCTGTGAGTCTCTCACAGACACTGACACTATGATCACAGCTCCCTGACTGTTTATACTGACTCAATATTTAACATGTTTTCCTCCACAGGTGTGAAGTGTGAACAGTTGACACAGCCAGCCTCTGTGACTGTGCAGCCAGGTCAACGTCTGACCATCACCTGTCAGGTCTCTTATTCTGTTACCGATCGCACACATTGGATCAGACAACCTGCAGGGAAAGGACTGGAGTGGATTGGAACTGCATGTACTGGATGCACTTCATTCTACAAAAATTCACTGAAGAACAAGTTCAGTATCAGCTTAGACTCTTCCAGCAAAACAGTGACTCTAAATGGACAGAATCTACAGCCTGAAGACACTGCTGTGTATTACTGTGCCAGAGAGACAAACACAGTAACACAAACCATCAGTACAGCTTAACAAAAACCACTGAACAGTTGTAACATCCACCAGAGGAGGAGCCCTCACACCACTGATGATTTCACGCCAAATAATTTTATCAGTCAAGAAACAGACTCTTATGTTTCAATAGAGCAACTATTGACATTATTACACTCCCTCATGATCACTAATGTGTCTAGGCCTAATCCCAATTCCAGAGTTCAAACTATCATTAATAATCTTTTCATGCAATTATAGCCCACTTCTCTCCATTAAGTGAGAGAGAGCCTCTGAAAACAAAACTAATCTTAACTGGTAATGAAATACTCCAAATAACATTTGTGATTATCTTCTAATTAATAATTGTTTTGGGTTACTTTTATATTTAGCTACTGAGCAGCGTGAATGATATTTAGTATTGAGTTGAATGTTCTTCATCATTATTTAATCAAATAACACAAAATCTAATGTAATGTGATCTAATCTACAGTATAATTGTAATTATATAATTATGAAAATTCTGTTTTTTCTTGTGAATAATCCTCATGAAAACCAAAAAAATGTTTCAACTTCTTGAGAGTTTTTTTTTTCTAATTCAAGATTCATATTTTGTGAATCTATTAGGTAGCTAAGTGCAGGTTTCTTCCATGTGAGGAGGAGTCAATGCAAAACTCAGATGTCTTCCACCTCTACTTATGTGACTGCAGAGAGGATGACAGAGAACAGTGGACACACAGTTTAACATGATGGACTATAGGACAGGACTGCTGCTGTTAACTCTCTGCTGGGCAGGTCAAGAGACTCTCTGATCTCAAATTCATGTGTTATTACTTTTGCACTTTTAAATCAACCTGTGATGTTTTAAAATGTCTTGACAGGTGTTGATGGTCAGACTCTGACAGAATCTGAACCAGCTGTTAAAAGACCTGGAGAATCTCACACACTGACCTGTACAGTGTCTGGATTCTCACTGAGCAGCTATTACATGCACTGGGTCAGACAGGCTCCTGGAAAAGGACTGGAGTGGATCGCCTGGAATAGTAATGATGGCAGCAGCAAAACCTACTCTCAGTCAGTCCAAGGCCGGTTCACCACCTCCAGAGACCACAGCAAACAGCAGCTGTATCTGCAGATGAACAGTCTGAAGACTGAAGACTCTGCTGTTTATTATTGTGCTCGACACTCACAGTGACTGAAGCAGGTTGAACAGCTGTACAAAAACCTACACAACTGCGGATGGACTAAACCTTAATGCTCCTGTTTGTCTCATAGGAAGGCATCACAGTTAAAATGTTCTTTTTCTTTGACTATATCATAAGCATCAGATAAGATATAATATGGCAAATGTGTGATTGTGCCATTGTCTTTAAACTGTTGATGTGAGAGAATATGGACAGTTTTACATAATAAAAGAGTCAAAACAGTTGACTGTATTGGAAAATAAACAAAGCTGAACACTGATCATGCAGGAAGAAAACCATAACTATGAATATAATTGTATTGTGTTTTTTTCAAAACCAATAACAATTAATATAAATCAAATAAAAATATACATTTTCTTACTCAGACATCTGTAAATACAGTATCATCATGTAACTGTTATTGTGTTGATTATTATAGAACCTTGGCACAGACATTATTTACCATGGTTTAATTGTTTCCCTTTGTGGAAAATAAATAAAGTCAATGAACAACTAAAATACTGCCCTACAGTGTGCTATATATTTTTTAAATCTTGTAAAAGTAGCCTACTGTAGAATATGTAAGGATGGATGATTTCTTAAAACAAACAAAGAACACATACTGTATTGATCTGAACAATTTTCAAAGCATATAATAATGAGGTTGAATGAAATTAGAATTAAATCATGAGCAGATATAATAACACACATTCTTCTTTTGGCTCCACTCAGATGCTTCATGTGTTTGACTCTATGCAAACTCAGTGAGCTTCCTTGATCCTCAGCTATAAAAACTTGAGATCAGACTGTCAGTGGAGTTCACAGCTAATCAGCTTCACCATCAACCATGTTTTCTGTAGCTCTGCTGCTGCTGTTGGCAGCTGGATCCTGTGAGTCTCTCTGGATTTGTCAGACTCTGCACTTCTCCTTTTACTCTATAACTTGATCATTCATGACAAAACATTTTCTTTTTAACAGGTGTGAAGTGTGAACAGTTGACACAGCCAGCCTCTGTGACTGTGCAGCCAGGTCAACGTCTGACCATCACCTGTCAGGTCTCTTATTCTGTTAGTGGCTACTACACAGCTTGGATCAGACAACCTGCAGGGAAAGGACTGGAGTGGATTGGATCCAGGCGTCTTGGAGGGAACACAAACCTCAAAGATTCTCTAAAGAACAAGTTCAGTATTGACTTAGACTCTTCCAGTAACACAGCAACTCTCAATGGACAGAATATGCAGCCTGAAGACACTGCTGTGTATTATTGTGCCAAACACTCACAGTGACACAAACACAGAGAGCTGAACAAAAACTCCACAGTACTTTGTAAATGAACCACCAGAGGAGGAGCCCTCAGAACTAATGGTAGTTCTCACAGTTAAACTGATGCTGTGTTTTTTGATCAGGTGTTAAAGATTAATTTTCCTGAGAACTTTTAGGAAAATGAACATATTCATCAAAAGATGAACTTTGTGTCTTTTACTGAAATTGAGAGTGTCCTGATCTTGATTAATGCTTTGATTTTTGACAAAATGGAACAAAACCTTACATCCTCATCAGATTCACACACTGATGTCGTTTCTACAGGCGGTTCAAGAAAATGACACACAGAATTGGCAATATTTAACTGGGCATTTCTAAACAGATATTTAAATAACTTCCATAATTTCATCATTGATAAATGATTGTCCCAAAAAACAAAAAATTCAGTCTTGGTTAATGACAAAACTGTGTATTAGTCAATTGTGATTCTCAAATTAATAAAATTGTTAAATCAGAGCTGTGAAAAAAGCTTTCTTGACATTAAAACCTGCAGATGTTCCACCACATATTGTTTTCCACTTGTATAATTTCTCTCCTGCAGTCTGTATTTTCTTTGAAATGATGTTTATTTTTTCAACTGTCTACTGTGGTATATTGCTGTGACTGATAAAAAACTCTCTGAGGACAGGTCAAAATTTTCTTGTTGATAACTTGTATTCAAAATGTTTACAAGAATAAGAACAGGGGATTTTCCGACAGTTATTAAAGTCTGATGGTCAGACTAACAGAATCTGAACCAAGTGTTAAGGTTAGGTTTGGAAGGTCCCAAGGGTTAGGGATACTTGTTCACTTAAGCAGAAATGGGAGGTCGGATGGATGCTCCTGGAAAAACCAGAAAAGAATGTATCTGACAAATGGGTTGAATTGGACAGACGCAAACGCTACTCTCAGTCTGAACAATGTTCAAAAAGACAACAGCAAATCAGCTGGAGCATCTCTGATGCCAGTGAAGAGATCTTGGATTTAGATCCGACAGGCTCTAAAGAAAACATGTCCAATGTCTGAAGTAACCTCACCGATTCATACTTTCCTTCAGTTCCAACAAGGGCACACATACAAAGAAGAACATAATGTTAAAGCAAAACGTTCAGGTGGATAATACACTACTCTACAAAGTCATTTTGTCAACAAAATGAACATAAAATTAGAAAAATCTCTCTGACCTTCAAAAGAGAGATTTGTGAATTGAACTAACAAAGGCATTATTTCAATCATACTTTTCATGACAAAAATGGATTTAAAATATTCATTTATCACCAACAGACCTCCCATGATGTACCTGACATTGATTCTTCAGAGGTACAGTATATTACTGTACCCATGATGATTTCATACAGTCCCTGGTCATCACATGACTCACTGCTTTTCTCTGAAAAACATCCTCAGGGAAAATCATTGAAGGGATTAATTACAATCACAGTGTAGTCATTACATGTTTCAGTTGTTTAAATAAACTCTTTAAACTCAGTCGACTTTGACTACAGAGACAGTGATGACAAAGATTTTACAGTCCAACTGTGATGGAGATCCAACACAAATCTGCAAAAAACATATCTGAGATTGTCACATTTACAAGGCCAACACAATTTGTGAGGTCACTGCGACTGTGACTTCTTAGAAGTGAAATCATTTCATTCTTGAGTTAAGTTGACAAACATTTTTTTCATGGTTCTATGCAAACTCAGTGAGCTTCCTTGTTCCTCAGCTATAAAAACTTGAGATCAGACTGTCAGTGGAGTTCACAGCTCATCAGCTTCACCATCAACCATGTTTTCTGTAGCTCTGCTGCTGCTGTTGGCAGCTGGATCCTGTGAGTCTCTCTGGATTTGTCAGACTCAACATTTACTCTTTTATTTTACAACCTAATGAAAATGATTTTCTTTTTTGTACCAGGTGTGAAGAGTGAACAGTTGACACAGCCAGCCTCTGTGACTGTGCAGCCAGGTCAACGTCTGATCATCACCTGTCAGGTCTCTTACTCTCTTGGCTACTACACAGCTTGGATCAGACAACCTGCAGGGAAAGGACTGGAGTGGATTGGAGTGAGAAATACTGGAGATTCACTCTACAAAGATTCACTCAAGAACAAGTTCAGTATCGACCTAGACACCTCCAGTAAAACAGTGACTCTAACAGGACAGAATCTACAGCCTGAAGACACTGCTGTGTATTACTGTGCCAGAGAGTCACAGTGACACAAACCATCAGTAGAGCTGAACAAAAACCCCTCAGTGACTGAACAGTTGTAACATGAAGCCACCAGAGGAGGAGCCCTCACACCACTAATGAGTTCACATACTCAAGGTGCTCGATATGTGAGAAGATAGAAACTGAATGTTAAAAATTAACAAATGTTTTCATAACTTTAAAAACTGACCTATTGGCCTTAATCTGCTCAACATTTGTGAAAAAAGTAGTAAGTATAATTTGAAATAGCACATTTAATACTGTAACACATTAATCAATGGTTGTGCAGCCTGGACAGTCTCTGACCATCAGGTCTCTGGTTATTCTCTGACCAGCAGCTATGCAACAGGTTGGATCAGACAGTGTGAAGGAAAACCAACGGACTGGATTTTCCATAAATTATTTAATACTTAAACATTTCTACTTGAAAACTGACCCATGTCCAATTTGAAATTTGTGATAACAGTTACTTTTATATTTTACTAATGTAAAAAACAACAAACCTGCACATGAAAAACTGATATATTTTCAGTGTGTTCTCAGACATGTTCCAAAAAATATAGTCAGAATGAAGTCAGACATGTCAGTATCCAGCTGTAATTTGTGATTCCTAATATGATCACTGGTTGACATCATCTTACGTCATCTTTTGCTTTGGTGCTTTTTCTGGTTTTCTGCTTTCTTTTCTTTTTTTATCTGACACATTTTTTCCAAGAACAATATACACAAAATATAGAGTACTGTTTATGAATGAAACCTGAAGATATTCCAATGATAGCAGGTTCACAGCACATCTGTCCTCTCTGTGAGGAGGAGTCAATGCAAAACTCAGATGTCTTCCTCCTCTACTTATGTGACTGCAGAGAGGATGACAGAGAACAGTGGACACACAGTTTAACATGATGGACTATAGGACAGGACTGCTGCTGTTAACTCTCTGCTGGACAGGTCAAGAGATTCACTGATCTCAACTTGACATATAATTAATTTTGCAATAAATTAACCTGTGATCTTTTGAAACGTCTTTACAGGTGTTGATGGTCAGACTCTGACAGAATCTGAACCAGCTGTTAAAAGACCTGGAGAATCTCACAGAGTGACCTGTACAGTGTCTGGATTCACACTCAGCAGCTGGTGGATGCACTGGGTCAGACAGGCTCCTGGAAAAGGACTGGAGTGGATCGCTGCTGAAAGCACTAGTGGCCCCAAGTACTACTCCCAGTCAGTCCAAGGCCGGTTCACCACCTCCAGAGACAACAGCAAACAGCAGCTGTATCTGCAGATGAACAGTCTGAAGACTGAAGACTCTGCTGTTTATTATTGTGCTCGAGACTCACAGTGACTGAAGCTGGTTGAACAGCTGTACAAAAACCTACACAACTCTGGTCTGAAATAAACCTGTTTATCTCACATAGGCATCAGAGTTGAAATATATAAAGTTTTTGTTTGACTTTAAATTGTTTACTGTATTAAATGTGTGATTGTGTCTTCAAACTGCAGATACTGTAAATGTGAGATGATCAATTTTTCACAATAAAAGAGTCAACACAGTTTATATGGTTTACCTGTTTCCCTTTGTGGAAAAAAAAGTCAATACATTAAGAAAAAAAAAACACAACCCTAATACACAGTGTGCTATATTTTCATTTAAACTTAAGGATTAGAGTGTGTAAGGACAGATGATTTGCTGAAACAACATTGAATTAATGTTGATTTGAGGAAACAATTTCAAAGCAATGTTGAATGAAATTAAAATGAAATCATAAACACTTACAATAACACGGTACACATTCTTCTATTGCCTCCAGTCAGACCAACATTTGTGCTTCATGTGTTTGATTCTATGCAAACTCAGTGAGCTTCCTTGTTCCTCAGCTATAAAAACTTGAGATCAGACTGTCAGTGGAGTTCACAGCTCATCAGCTTCACCATCAACCATGTTCTCTGTAGCTCTGCTGCTGCTGTTGGCAGCTGGATCCCGTGAGTCTCTCTGGATTTGTCAGACTCAACATTTACTCTTTTACTTTACAACCTAATGAAAGCATTTTCTTTTCTTTTTTTTTTTTTTTACCAGGTGTGAAGTGTGAACAGTTGACACAGCCAGCCTCTGTGACTGTGCAGCCAGGTCAACGTCTGACGGTCACCTGTCAGGTCTCTTATTCTGTTAGTGACTACTGGACACACTGGATCAGACAACCTGCAGGAAAAGGACTGGAGTGGATTGGAATGAGATGTTTCATCTCTGGAGTTTATTTACAAAGATTCACTGAAGAACAAGTTCAGTATCGACCTAGACACCTCCAGTAAAACAGTGACTCTAAATGGACAGAATATGCAGACTGAAGACACTGCTGTGTATTATTGTGCCAGGTACACACAGTGACACAAACCATCAGTAGAGCTGAACAAAAACCCCTCAGTGACTGAAGAGTTGTAACATGAAGCCACCAGAGGAGGAGCCCTCACACCACTGATGATTTCACATCCCAATCAGGAGGAGTCAATGGAAACTCAGATTTAGTCTTGTTCCAAATCAGAATAGAAACATGTTGCAACAATTATCAAAATTAACATAACTTTAAAAACTGATCTATTGGCCTACATGTTAATCTTTAGATCTCCATTTAAAAAAGAGTTTCAAAACTATAATTCAAAATTATACTTAAGAATCTTTAATCAATTTTGAGCCTGAACAGTCTCTGACCATTGTTGAAACACTGCAGCTATGCAACAGGTTGGAAACAGAAGTGAAGGAAAACTCAACAACATTTTCTGAATTATTTAATACTGAAAATTTCAATTAAAATTAATGTTTTCAATTTGAATTTTTATAACAGTATATTTTCAACATTTTTACAATAGAAAAAATCAACATTCTATCTTTCTTTGGTGTTTCAACTCATATTGTTTATTTTCAGTTTGGTCTCAGGCAGTGTTTTAGCTCCAAAAACTGTAGTTGACATATTTTCTTAGTTTACTTCAAGTCAGAAATGTCAGTATCCAGCTGTAATTTGTGATTCTTAATATATGATCACTGGTTGACAACAAAAAAAAAAAATGTCATTTTTGCTTTAGTGTTTTTACTTTTCTTGTATTTTGATTCATTTTTTTCCAATATAAAATAGAACAAATAAATGAAATAAGAAATTCCAATGATGCATTCACATAATTAGATTTCCATGTGAGGAGGAGTCAATGCCAAACTCAGTGAGCTTCCTTGTTCCTCAGCTATAAAAACTTGAGATCAGACTGTCAGTGGAGTTCACAGCTCATCAGCTTCGCCAACAACCATGTTTTCTGTTGCTCTGCTGCTGCTGTTGGCAGCTGGATCCTGTGAGTCTCTCTGGATTTGTCAGACTCAACATTTACTCTTTTACTTTACAACCTAATGAAATTGATTTTCTCTTTCACCAGATGTGAAGTGTGAACAGTTGACACAGCCAGCCGCTGTGACTGCAGCCAGGTCAACGTCTGACCATCACCTGTCAGGTCTCTTATTCTCTTAGCAGCTATGCAACACATTGGATCAGACAACCTGCAGGGAAAGTAATGGAGTGGATTGGATGGAAACACACTGGAGCCTCTAACTACAAAGATTCACTAAAGAACAAGTTCAGTATCGACTTAGACTCTTCCAGTAAAACAGTGACTCTAAATGGACAGAATCTACAGCCTGAAGACACTGCTGTGTATTACTGTGCGAAAGATTCACAGTGACACAAACCATCAGTAGAGCTGAACAAAAACCCCTCAGTGACTGAGTTGTAACATGAAGCCACCAGAGGAGGAGCCCTCACACCACTAATGATTTAGTTCACTGTTGAAAAGTGAGTTTTTAATCATAGTCTAATTGCACTGATTCAAAATGGGGTATTTGACAGTGGTTCCTGTCACTATGCCTCCAGTTGATCAAAATGAGGCTAAAACTTGAATCAAAATGTCCCTTTGGCGACTGGTTAATCGTGCAGAAACTGCAGGGTCTGGAGTTCGACAGTACCACAACTCACTTAGTTGCCACAGTATGAATAAAGTCAGAGTGAAGTTTGTGTTTCAGTTTATTTATTTAGGACAATGCACAATAATTGGAAACAAATTGCTGAATTTTTTATCCTGTAAGTGTGCCCATTTAGCTCAAAGCTAACTTCCATCCGCAGTCCTCACATAAAAAATACAGACTGTAAATTACAGAGCATTATAGTAATAACAATAGTAATAGCAATCAATACAAACCAATTCTCTGAGCTCTGCATGCATCTGGTGCGCTGCTGGCAAATAACCTCACAACACATCAATATAAGCTCATCCTGAAGCAATGAAAGAACAGATAAAGATTAGCACAGACAGGCAAATTAGTCCACAGGTTACAGTGCTGAACACTAACCATTGCTTTGCAGCCTCTGTGATAGTGCATCCAGGTCAAGTGCTGGAGTATTCAGCAGTTATCAATATTCTGTTAGAGAAACGAGGATTGGAACAAACAAAACAGGATATAAAAAAAAACAGAAAATCTAGGTGATTGGAACTCAGGTACTGGAGCATAAATACAAAAGATTCAGGTGTTAAGCAGGTTACAATTACATAGTTATTGGTTTACAACAGGTACAGTGATCTAAATGGACAGGCCACAGCCCAGCAAGCCACCTGGGTTAAAGTGCACACAGTGTTAGCAGCAGTTATAACAATAGAGAATAAAACGATAGAGAATATCATAAAAAAAATTGGTGTTAGCAGCTGTTACAGTTATAAAAATCAGAAGTGAGGGGACAGATATCTGCGTTAACAGTAAACAATGAAGTGAACTGAACATCAATGCTTCACACAAGCTCTCCTCAGTAACGTATTGTACAAAGCATCTTTTTTATCACTTTAATTTGACTAATTGAATATTATCATATGTATTTAGAGTGAATATAATTAAAAGTACAACACATTACTGGCATTCGCATTATGGTTTAAATTTCTTCAGTGACATTCATTAATCCGGGAGGTGATACAATGAAGTTATTTTCAAGACTGAAAACATTCGTAATGACACCCAGCAACACATTGTTTAATTGTTTCAAATCAACTTATCATGAAACATTTATATTTTATCTTATGTTAACTTAAAATATAAAAAAAGACTGTGCTTAGTAATGGAAGTAATGAACAGAATAAAAGTAATGAAAATAGAGAGATCCTCAGATGATTGAGGATATGATGATATCAATTGATTCACTCTCTCTCCTCTCTGTGAGGAGGAGTCAATGCAAAACTCAGATCTTCCACCTCTACTTATGTGACTGCAGAGAGGATGACAGAGAACAGTTGAACCACAGAGTTTAACACAATGGACTATAGGACAGGACTGCTGCTGTTAACTCTCTGCTGGGCAGGTCAAGAGATTCATATAACATAATGTTATATTTCACATGATTTCACGTTTCACATAGTTTTTATGTATCTCAGCAGCCAATTGAATTTCATGTTTTTGTCCACTTGACAGGTGTTGATGGTCAGACTCTGACTGAATCTGAACCAGCTGTTAAAAGACCTGGAGAATCCCACACACTGACCTGCACAACATCTGGATTCACATTCAGCAGCTACTGGATGGTCTGGGTCAGACAGGCTCCTGGAAAAGGACTGGAGTGGATCGCCTGGCATGACAATGGTGGTAGCACCAGCAAATCCTACTCTCAGTCAGTCCAAGGCCGGTTCACCATCTCCAGAGACAACAGCAAAGAGCAGCTGTTTCTGCAGATGAACAGTCTGAAGACTGAAGACTCTGCTGTTTATTATTGTGCTCGAGAGCCACAGTGAGTGGAGTTGGTTAAACAGCTGTACAAAAACCTCCAGTCCTGCTTTTTTCATATTTAACATTTATCTTCAATATTTTTTAAACTCTCCCTGAGAGCAGTAAGCATCAATTAATAATAAATATGTCACTATAATATCACGACACAGACTAAATCCAAAACACTAAACACAAACAAAACTTAGCTCACCGCTGTTTATTATTGTGCTCATGACTCACAGTGAGTGGAGTTAGGGGAGCAGCTGTGTAAAAACCAAGAGCTCAATTTTGAGCTTTTCACATCCAAATCACACCATACCTAAAATTAATATATTTCACAAAATGTTAATCCTCTCCACGTTCTATTTGTTCCCACACACCAAACACATTCATTGGCAACTCTAAGACACCAATGAGTGTTGTTTGTCTCTGTCAGAAACTGTGACAGATAATAGATACTTTGAAACCATTTGCTAAATAAGATCATGCCAGTACTTCACAATGGGCTTCATTAAGAGCATCTCTGTGAAAACATAGTGGTGATCTCTCAAACTGGTAGAAATTCTAATTAATTTACTACAGAGAAACATGGATTTCAAATCTATTCTGTATAGTCACAGACAATGAAATATTTTCATTGGTGAAAAGATGGGCATTATTATTTTTTTGAATACCGTAATTATTCTATATGAAACTAAAAAAAAAACATCAATACAAATAAACAAGTTTCAGTTCCTTCACAGCTTCTCTTTTCTCAACTAGTTTTTCTGTCTTCAAACACCTGCAGCCACTAAAAGTCATAAATGCAAACTCACATTCCAGTCACAACACATGATTTTTATACTATTAACACAATCCTCATGTCTTCGACAAGTCATTTCATAACAAAATAAATATAACAGATATGATAATGCTGAACAGACAGACTCTTATATCGGCTCCAGTCAGACCAACACTGATGCTTCATGTGTTTGATTCTATGCAAACTCAATGAGCTTCCTTGTTCCTCAGCTATAAAAACTTGAGATCAGACTGTCAGTGGAGTTCACAGCTCATCAGCTTCACCATCAACTATGTTTTCTGTAGCTCTGCTGCTGCTGTTGGCAGCTGGATCCTGTGAGTCTCTCTGGATTTGTCAGACTCAGCAAAAACTATAGTTTATTTCATGACTTCATTGTTTATAACAGAACATTTTCTTTTTTCACCAGGTGTGAGGTGTGAACAGTTGACACAGTCAGCCTCCGTGACTGTGCAGCCAGGTCAACGTCTGACCATCACCTGTCAGGTCTCTTATTCTGTTAGCAGGCACTACACAGCTTGGATCAGACAACCTGCAGGGAAAGGGCTGGAGTGGATTGCAATGGAATGTGTTGGGTACACCAAATACTACAAAGATTCACTGAGGAACAAGTTCAGTGTCAGTTTAGACTCTTCCAGCAACAGAGTGACTCTAAATGGACAGAATCTACAGCCTGAAGACACTGCTGTGTATTTCTGTGCCAGAGAGTCACAGTGACACAAACCATCAGTAGAGCTGAACAAAAACCCCTCAGAGACTGAACAGTTGTAACATGAAGCCACCAGAGGAGGAGCCCTCACACCACTGATGAGTTCACGCCACCTCACCATGCTGTACAAGTCAAGAAACAGACTTCATATAAATGTACTTTAATAAAAATTTCATGATCACTAAAACACCATTCCCACAGTGGAAACTTACAGTATAACACTTGGAATCTCATTTACCCGTTAACCTTGTTTTTATACTGTATGCTGTCATCAAGACATGAATCTTCAGAAAGTGTCTCTTCCATCACATCAGTATTAAAATGGAAAACAAGAAGAAAACAAAACTGCACTAATCAGCATCATTGATAATCTGCATGTTCATTTTATACATTCCAAGGACACAAAACTAGTTGTAATGTAACATAATCTACAATTATGGCCTTTATGTCTTTTGTCTTCTGAACCTTTTAAACTATAATTTCTTTTTTTTTTCTTCTGTAGATTAATATTTTGTACATCTAACAACCACGTAAGTGCAGGCAAATGGCTTCTATGTGAGGAGGAGTCAATGCAAAACTCAGTTGTCTACCTACTTATGTGACTGCAGAGAGGATGACAGAGAACAGTGGACACACAGTTTAACATGATGGACTATAGGACAGGACTGCTGCTGTTAACTCTCTGCTGGGCAGGTCAAGAGACTCTCTGATGTTGATCCGACATATTTTCATTTGTGCTCCAGTGTCATGATGACTGACATGGATTTTTGTTTCATTTTCCAGGAGTTGATGGTCAGACTCTGACTGAATCTGAACCGGCTGTTAAAAGACCTGGAGAATCTCACAGACTGACCTGTACAACATCTGGATTCACATTCAGCAGCTACAGGATGGTCTGGGTCAGACAGGCTCCTGGAAAAGGACTGGAGTGGATTGCTTACATTAGCACTTCCAGTTCTCCTATCTATTACTCCCAGTCAGTCCAGGGCAGATTCACCATCTCCAGAGACGACTCCAGCAGTAAACTCTATCTACAGATGAACAGTCTGAAGACTGAGGACACAGCTGTTTATTACTGTGCCCGAAGAGACACAGTGAGAGACAATGATAGAAGAGTCATACAAAAACTACTTCCTCTATCAACATAGAAACATTCATTTGTCTCAGTCACTTATCTTGTGGTACAGTACTGTACTACTGATTGATTATATACAGTAATATATAACATAATATTATATCATATGATTAAATATAGAATGATTTAATATATATATGAATAATTAGTTCATAATAGAGTTAGTAGAATAATAAAGTTGGTTACCCAGCTGTCCAAAAACCTAGAATGCTCATATTGCTGATAATCAAACCATAATTTGTTGTATTCTTTTTTCTTTTAACCTTTTTTTTTTTTACATTTTAAAATACAGTAATATGCATCTCTTCCCTGCCTGTTCAAAATAATAGAAAAACAACCTACTCTCATTTTGTGGGCCTAATAAAATAATGTTTCACAAATACTGTATGAGCTTTCTCTATTTTGCTCCACATTGGAACACATCCATGTGACCACTCTCTGTAAGGTCTCTATATGCAAACTCAGAAATCTTCTTTAAAACCTGCAGATACTTCACCACATTGTATTCCACTTGTGTAATTTCTCTCCTGCATTCTGTCAGCATTTTCTTTGAGAAAATGTGTACAGTATTTTGTAAAATATCTCCAAAATCACATAATGGTCAACAAAACTGACATTGAATTAAAAAAAAAAAAAAAAAAAAAATCTGTGTGATTTTACCAAAGGGGTAACACTGTACTTGATGCCTACAGTAACACATTATAACCATACTTATAATGAGGTATAATGCAGTTATAGCACAGTATAACCATAATTATAAACACTCCTAAATGATCATAATGCTTTATAACAATACAGTAATCATAACACACTATAAAGCATTTTCGGCTTATTATAATATGTTATAATTGTTAGTAACTGGCTGACAATGCTCACATTTATGATGCTTTATAAATATAGTCATAATGTGTATTGTCTTATAAACATGTATATCTATCATTATAAACACTCATAAATCACATTAGACTTTATAACAATAACCATAACAAATTATAGAACATTATTTACTCTATTATACTAAGACCTTATAAGCCATTATAAAATGATCTATGATGTCTTATGCTTATTGTTGTAAAGTTTTATGATAATTAGTGAGTGTTTATAATGATATGGCATACAAGTTTATAAGCCAATTCTAACACATAACTATATTAATAATGTATTATCGATGTGGGCATTGTCGGTGAATTACTAACAATTACAACGTGTTATAAGACCTGACCTGATAAGTCATGAAAACATACTTTATAGTGTGTTATGATTATTGTTATAAAGCATTATGATCATTTCTGAGTGTTTAGAATTATACAGTGCTGTCATTGCTTTATACCACATTTTAAGTATGGTTATAATGTGTTATAGAGATATGGCGTCTAGTTAAGTGTTACCAAAAAAAAATCAAAAATCAAAATGTATCGCCAACAGCAGCCGTCATACTGGATGATGTTAACTCTGTTTCTTCAGAGGTAAAGTATCTCGTGACCTAGTTCATTCTGTCCCGGGTCATTTTGACACCTGATCACACTTATTGCTTTTTCTGAAAAACTGACAGAAAAGAGTGGATGAACAGTTTAACACGGGCAGATGTATAACAAAGTGTTACTGAGTTCATGAGAATGTGATGGAAAGGGACATTGTGGTATCAAATATGAGAGAGTAAATGTGTTTTTGTTTTGTTTTTGTGAACTGAACTAAACAACCCCCCTCCCATTTTTAAGTTTTAAACATATACCACCTAAAAACATTTGTGCTTCACATGTTTGATATGCAAACTCAGTGAGCTTCCTTGTTCCTCAGCTATAAAACCTGAGATCAGACTGTCAGTGGAGTTCACAGCTCATCAGCTTCACCATCAACCATGTTTTCTGTAGCTCTGCTGCTGCTGTTGGCAGCTGGATCCTGTGAGTCTCTCTGGATTTGTCAGACTCAACATTTACTCTTTTACTTTACAACCTAATGAAAATGATTTTCTTTTTTAACAGGTGTGAAGTGTGAACAGTTGACACAGCCAGCCTCTGTGACTGTGCAGCCAGGTCAACGTCTGACCATCACTTGTCAGGTCTCTTATTCTCTTGGCAGCTACACAGCTTGGATCAGACAACCTGCAGGAAAAGGACTGGAGTGGATTGGAATGAGAAATACTGGTGATTCATACTACAAAGATTCACTGAAGAACAAGTTCAGTATCGACCTAGACACCTCCAGTAAAACAGTGACTCTAAATGGACAGAATCTACAGCCTGAAGACACTGCTGTGTATTACTGTGCCAGACAGCCACAGTGACACAAACCATCAGTAGAGCTGAACAAAAACCCCTCAGTGACTGAACAGTTGTAACATGAAGCCACCAGAGGAGGAGCCCTCACACCACTAATGATTTAGTTCACTGTTGAATAGTAAGTTTTTAATCATAGTGTTGCTGAGAGGCAGCGTCCATGAAAATGTGATGAAAACGGACACTGTGGTATTAATAAAATCAGAGTGAAATTTGTGTTTACAGTAAACAATGAATTTAAACATCAATGCTTCACACAAGCGCTCCTCAGTTACATATTGTACAAAGTATTTTTTCATCACTTTAATTTGACTCATTGAATATTACGTTTTCTGAGTGAATATAATTAATAGTACAACACATTGTGTATTTACTGGCATTCGCATTATGGTTTAATACTAAATTTCTTCAGTGACATTCATAAATTCGGGAGGTGATACAATTAAGTTATTTTCAAGACTGAAAACATTCGTAATGACACCCAGCAACATTGTTTTATTGTTTAAAATTGAACTTATCATCAAACATTCATATTTTTTTTCATGTCATATTATGTTAAAATAAAATAGAAAAACACTGACTGTGCTTAGTAATGGAAGTAATGAACAGTGAACAGTAATGCCAAAAGAGAGATCCTCAGATGATTGACGATATGATATGATGATCAGTTGATTTACTCTCTCTCCTCTCTGTGAGGAGGAGTCAATGCAAAACACGATGTCTTCCACCTCTACTTATGTGACTGCAGAGAGGATGACAGAGAACAGTGGACACACAGTTTAACATGATGGACTATAGGACAGGACTGCTGCTGTTAACTCTCTGCTGGGCAGGTCAAGAGACTCTCTGATGTTGAGTTGAATCTGTCTTGGTGTTGCCAACTTCACAACAAGTCACTGTTTTGCTGTTTGTCTTGACAGGTGTTGATGGTCAGACTCTGACACAATCTGAATCAGTGGTTAAAAGACCTGGAGAATCTCACAGACTGACCTGTACAGGATCTGGATTTTCACAAAGATTCAGCTACTATTACATGAACTGGATCAGACAGGCTCCTGGAAAAGGACTGGAGTGGATCGCCTGGCATGATGATGATGGCAGCAGCACATCCTACTCCCAGTCAGTCCAAGGCCAGTTCACCATCTCCAAAGACAACAGCAAACAGCAGGTGTATCTGCAGATGAACAGTCTGAAGACTGAAGACTCTGCTGTTTATTATTGTGCTGGAGGTGATTTACACAGTGACTAGAGTTGGTTGAACAGCTGTACAAAAACCACCATCTCTAATCTGACACTCAACCCTCAGGTGGAACTGTCTGTGACATGAAACCACCAGAGGAGAAGCCCACCCACCACTAATGATTTCACTCCAATTCATTTTCTACACAGTTCATGATTTAATTGGACAAGAACAGCTTTCATCAGTTCAATACTTTGACTTTCCAGTCTTCAAAAAATCAGTCTATAAAATCCCATGGTGAAAACAGAATAATACTACTGCATTTGCAATTAATCCTATAAATCTGACAGGTTTGCTTCCAGTGGTCATAATCAGGACCTTCAGAGAAAGTCTATTCATATCAAATACAAAATAAAACAAATAGGACCCCCTCAATCAGTAGCATCACATACAGTAGTTTAGTTTTCAATGTAACACACTGCATAGATGGAGTAATTGAGTTAAGCAAGAAGGGGCCTGTTGATAAATTTATTGATGATGATGATTTCATTTTATTTGTTGCTCATATCAGTAACAAGCAAACAAAACTTTTGTTCAAATATCTGTAATCACCAATAATGTGTAACTGTTATAATGCTGTTATTTCACAATATTATATCATATTATATTAGATTATAGCAATTTCTTTCAAATCTTGCAGGGGTATTAGTACAGTAGATGCAAGGATAATTTAAATGGTATAGCTACTTATAAAATCAGAGACAGTTTGCTAACACGTTGTCATTCTGCAGATATAACAACACCTAGCAGTCTCTCCTCTTAGCTCCAGTCAGACCAACACTGATGCTTCATGTTTGATTCTATGCAAACTCTGTGAGCTTCCTTGTTCCTCAGCTATAAAACGTTGAGATCAGACTGTCAGTGGAGTTCACAGCTCATCAGCTTCACCATCAACCATGTTTTCTGTAGCTCTGCTGCTGCTGTTGACAGCTGGATCCTGTGAGTCTCTGGGATCTGACTCAGCATTTACTCATTTTTTTTATAACTTAATTGTTCATAACAGAACATTTTCTTTTCTTTTTTTAACCAGGTATGAAGTGTGAACAGTTGACACAGCCAGCCTCTGTGACTGTGCAGCCAGGTCAACTTCTGACCATCAACTGTCAGGTCTCTTATTCTATTAGCAGCTACTGGACAGCTTGGATCAGACAACCTGCAGGGAAAGGACTGGAGTGGATTGGAGTGGAAATACTGGAGCAAACCAAATACTACAAAGATTCACTGAAAAGCAAGTTCAGTATGGTCTTACAGTCTTCCAGCAACACAGTGACTCTAAATGGACAGAATCTACAGCCTGAAGACACTGCTGTGTATTACTGTGCCAGAGACTCACAGTGACACAAACCATCATTAGAGCTGAACAAAAACCCCTCAGTGACAGAACAGTTGTAACATGAAGCCACCAGAGGAGGAGCCCTCACACCACTGATGATTTCACAGTAGCCCATCATACAACAGATTTTATGTAAACGTAATAACTGTTTCTTAATTCAATCAGAGAGCAATGGTTGTCAAATACACTGCCTCATGATCACTAAAACACTATTCCCACTTTAGAAACTAATACTCTTGGAATCTCATTTACCTGTTCTCATTAGCCTTGTTTTTATACGTCGCCATCAAGACATGTATCTTCAGAAAGTGTCTCTTCCATCAAATCAATATTGATAATGCAAATCAAAGACAACTGCACTAGTCAGCATCTAGGAAATGATGGCTTCTGTATATGTAAGTAATATTCAATTTTATGTCTTCTGAACATTTTAAATTAGGAATTTGATCTTTCAATTTCCTTTATTTTCTCTGTAGATTATTTATCTAACAAGCAGGCACGTGCAGGCAGGTGCGGACTTCCATGTGAGGAGGAGTCAATGCAAAACTCAGATGTCTTCCACCTCTACTTATGTGACTGCAGAGGGGATGACAGAGAACAGTGGACACACAGTTTAACATGATGGACTATAGGACAGGACTGCTGCTGTTAACTCTCTGCTGGACAGGTCAAGAGAGTCACTGATCCTGAGTTGAAATCTGTCCTAAAAGTGTTGCCAATTTACAACAATTGACTGTTTTATGTTTACTTTGAAAGGTGTTGATGGTCAGACTCTGACAGAATCTGAACCAGTGGTTAAAAGACCTGGAGAATCCCACACACTGACCTGTACAGGATCTGGATTCACATTCAGCAACCATGAGATGGCCTGGGTCAGACAGGCTCCTGGAAAAGGACTGGAGTGGATCGCTTATATTTACAGGGGCAGTGGCAGGTCACAGTTCTACTCTCAGTCAGTCCAAGGCCGGTTCACCATCTCCAGAGACAACAGCAAACAGCAGGTGTATCTGCAGATGAACAGTCTGAAGACTGAAGACTCTGCTGTTTATTATTGTGCTCGAAACCCACAGTGACTGGAGTTGTTAGAGCATCTGTACAAAAATCTAAATTTCCATATTATGTATTGTGATATATTAATAGTTTTATATTTGTTGTGGTGTTATGATTTCATTCTGGGTCACTGTTGAAAAGAGAAAAAACTTCTAAAATGAAGTAATGGAGATAAGGAACATGAATCACACAATACCTTTTCACAATATAATTAAAATACGTGATCCATAAGACAGATGATCTTTGGCATTTTCAGAGAACACAAGAAATATTTATTTCATTTGATAATGATAAATGCATAATTGTCATGGATTTTTGACTTTGCCCAAAAGATCTTTACTCTTAACTGACACAATCTGTTGGAAAATAGAAAGAAAAGAAATTACATGTTTTAGTTTTAGCATGAAATCAATGTGGAGAAATTAAGCAAAGTTTATAATTTTAGTTAAAATAAGGCTATTTGATAAGTTTTAAAGACATTCATGGTCATGGGAGAAATGATACAAGTCACTGTACAGTATTAGTGATATTGTAAAGCTCTTTTTTTTTTTTTTTTTTTTTTTATTTAGCACAAACAAACAACATGAACAATCAACATGACTGGGATGTGCAAAGGGGAGGTATGAAACCCAAAAGGCTTATCTGAAAACCTCATCCACATGTCAAAGTCAGAGCATTATGCATATTATTAATTAAAGAACACACAATATGAATATTCATTTTCCAGTTTAACACAACAGTGAATAAGATCTGCTGACTTGGCTTCTTGTTAGTTTGCTGTTTTGCAACCCACAAAATAACCATGCTTATAATGAGGTATAATGCAGTTATAACACTGTATAACTATAATTATAAACACTCATAAATGATCATACTGCTTTATTACAATAATCACCATTATGAAGTTTTTATCTCAGCTTAAAAGGTCAGGTATTATGATAAAGTTTTTGTTTGAACTTTAAAATGCTCACATTTATGATATTAAATGTGTGATTCATTATAAACACTCCTAAATCAAACTTTATAACAATAACTGTAACATGTGGAGATTATAACTCTATTATACTAAGACCTTATGAGCCATTATAAAATGATCTATGATGTTTATGCTTATTGTTTAAAGCCTGTTAATTAGTGAGTGTTTATAAAGTCAATACATTATAACACATTATAACTTTATTAATAATGCATTATGAATGTGGGCATTGTATTTGAGTTACTAACAATCTTGACCTAGTTCATTCTGTGCCTGGTCATCATATGACACCTGCTTTTTCCTGAAAAACTGACAGATAAGAGTGGATGAACAGTTTAACACGGACAGATGTATAACAAAGTGTTACTGAGATATTGTGTTCATGAGAATGTCCCCTTGAGAATCCCCCTCCCATTTTTAAGTTTTACTCCAGACCAACAAAAATTTGATGTGTTTGATTCTATGCAAACTCAGTGAGCTTTCTTGTTCCTCCTCAGCTATAAAAACTTGAGATCAGACTGTCAGTGGAGTTCACAGCTCATCAGCTTCACCATCAACCATGTTTTCTGTAGCTCTGCTGCTGCTGTTGGCAGCTGGATCCTGTGAGTCTCTCTGGATTTGTCAGACTCAACATTTACTCGTTTACTTTACAACCTAATGAAAGCATTTTCTTCTTTACCAGGTGTGAAGTGTGAACAGTTGACACAGCCAGCCTCTGTGACTGTGCAGCCAGGTCAACGTCTGACCATCACCTGTCAGGTCTCTTATTCTGTTACTGGCTACTGGACACACTGGATCAGACAACCTGCAGGAAAAGGACTGGAGTGGATTGGAATGAGAGTTCCAAGCTCTTCATACTACAAAGATTCACTGAAGAACAAGTTCAGTATCAGTGTAGACTCTTCCAGTAAAACAGTGACTTTAAATGGACAGAATCTACAGCCTGAAGACACTGCTGTGTATTACTGTGCCAGAGAGTCACAGTGACACAAACCATCAGTAGAGCTGAACAAAAACCCCTCAGTGACTGAACAGTTGTAACATGAAGCCACCAGAGGAGGAGCCCTCACACCACTAATGATTTCACACCAAATCATTTCATCAGTCAAGAAAAAGACTTTTATACATGTTTCAATAGAGCAACTGTTGACATTAATCTAATTACACTGCCTCATAATCACTAATGTATGTATTCCCAATCCCAAAGTGCAAACTACTATCACTTATAATCTTTTCATTCAATTATAGCCCACTTCTCGCCATTAAGTGAGAGAGAGCCTCTGAAAGCAAAACAACTTATGAAATACTCCAAACAACATTTCTGATTATCTCCTAATTTAAATTTTCAATTATTTTGGGTTACTTTTATATTTAGCTAGTAAGCAGCATGAATGATATTCAGCATTGAGTTAAACGTTCTTCATCATATCATAATTTAATCAAATAACACAAAACTGGAATCTAATGTAATGTGATCTAATCTAATTATATATTATGAAAATGTTGTCTTGTTTTTTCTTGTGAATAATTCTCATGAAAACAAACAAACAAAAAGTGGTTGCTTCTTGAGATGTTTTTCTAATTGTAGATTCATATTTTGTGAATCTAACATTGAGGTAAGTGGAGGCAGGTGTCTTCCATGTGAGGAGGAGTCAATGCAAAACTCAGATGTCTTCCACCTCTACTTATGTGACTGCAGAGAGGATGACAGAGAACAGTGGACACACAGTTTAACATGATGGACTATAGGACAGGACTGCTGCTGTTAACTCTCTGCTGGGCAGGTCAAGAGATTATCTTATATTGCGTTGGATATATGTGACGTGTTACATCAAAAGACATTGTCTGATACTTCAAATCTGTCTTGAGATTTGCCAATGGAAAAATTAGAAAATGAGTTTGTCTTGAAACCCTTGATGTCAAAGTAATACATTTGAACCAGTTTTAAAAGATATGGCCATTTGAATCTCACAGACTCCTGTATTCTGTTCTCTGAGATTTTCCATTCAAAGTTTTTGAACTGGATCAGACTCCTGGAAAAGTCTGTTCCTGTATCACGATAGTTACACAGCACATCCTACTCCCAGTTGTCCAAGGCACCATTCACCATCTCAAAAGACAATCAGCAAACAGCATGTGTTTACAGATGAACAGTCTAAACTGAAGACTCTGCTTGTTTATTTTTGTGCTGGATGTTTTTAAAAGTGACTGGAGTTGTGTTGAACAGCTGGTTTAGCATTTAACCTCCATCTCTAATCTGAGCACTCAACCCTCAGGTTGAACAGCTCTGTCTGTAACATGAAACCACCCTGTTAGCGTCGAGAAGCCCACCCACCACTAATCTGTTTCACTCCCTGCTTAATTCATACACAGTTTGTGATTTAATTGAACAAGAACAGCTTTCATAATCCAGCGAATCAGATGAAGTCTTCCAAACATCAGTCTATAAAATCCCACGGTGAAAATATTTAATAATTGCATTTGCAACAATCCTCAGAAACTGCAGAGGCTTGACCACAGTCAACTCACTTAATCATCATTTACTGGCCTTTTCTCAATTACCTGAACTGTGAAACTTTATAGGTATTTTTTTGTTTTTCCTTTGAAATTGAGAAAAAATAAATTTTGATTTTCTATCAGTTCCCATTATCAGCTGATAATCTAAAATAGAACGACTTGACATCATCCGTTACTCATTTTGATAGAGAAACTCCCATATCTTCCAATAAAATGTTCTCTGATACTGTGTTGAATCTGTCTTGGTGAGTCTCCAACACTGACACTAAAAGTCACTGTTTTACTTGTTTGTCTTTATATTTAACATGGTCAGACATCCCTGTGAGAATCTGAACAGCAGCCTGTTACTGTGCAGCCAGGTCAATCTCACAGACCATCACCTGTCAGGCTCTGGATTTTCATCAGCATTCAGCAGCTATTACATTGAACTGGATCAGACAACCTGCTGGAAAAGGACTGGAGTGGATTGGCACTGCATGATACTGGATGCACACATTCTACAAAAGTCACTGAAGAACAAGTTCACCATCTCCAAAGACAACTTCCAGCAAACAGCAGTGTATCTGCAATGGACAGAATCTGAAGACTGAAGACTCTGCTGTTTATTATTGTGCCAGAGAGACAAACACAGTTATTCAAACCATCAGTACAGTTGGTGAACAACATCCACCAGAGGAGGAGCCCCATCTCTATGATTTCACACTCAAATAATTTTATCAGTCAAGAAACAGACTCTTATGTTTCAATAGAGCAACTGACATTAGTTACACTGCCCACCCATCACTAATGATTTCTAGGCCTATTCCAATTCCAGAGTTCAAACTATTTGTGATTAATAATCTTTTCATGCAATTATACCCACTTTCTCATTAAGTGAGAGAGACTTTCAAAACTAATCTTACTGTAACTGGTAATGAAATACAAATAACATTTGTGATTATCTTCTAATTAATAATTGTTTTGGGTTACTTTTATATTTAGCTACTGAGCAGCATGAATTATATTTAGTATTGAGTTGAATGTTCTTCATCATTATTTAATCAAATAACACAAAACTGGAATCTAATGTAATGTGATCTAATCTACAGTATAATTGTAATTATATAATTATGAAAATTCAGTTTTGTCTTGTGAATAATTCTCATGAAAACCAAAAAAATGTTTCAACTTCTTTTTTTTCTAATTCAAGATTCATATTTTGTGAATCTATTAGGTAGCTAAGTGCAGGTTTCTTCCATGTGAGGAGGAGTCAACTTCCTCCCATGTCTTCCTCCTCTGACATATGCTGCAGTTGAGGATGACAGAGAACAGTGGACACACAGTTTAACATGATGGACTATAGGACAGGACTGCTGCTGTTAACTCTCTGCTGGGCAGGTCAAGAGATTATTTGATCTCAAATTCATTTGTTATTACTTTTGCACTAAATTAACCCCTGATGTTTTAAAATGTCTTTACAGGTGTTGATGGTCAGACTCTGACAGAATCTGAACCAGCTGTTAAAAGACCTGGAGAATCTCACAGACTGACCTGTACAGTGTCTGGATTCTCACTGAGCAGCACACATTGGGTCAGACAACCTGCAGGAAAAGGACTGGAGTGGATTGCCTGCAATAGTAATGATGGCATGCAGCTTCATTACTCCCAGTCAGTCCAAGAACAAGTTCACCACCTCCAGAGACCACAGCAAACAGCAGCTGATCTGCAGATGAACAGTCTGAAGACTGAAGACTCTGCTCTTTATTATTGTGCCACGAGACTCACAGTGACTGAAACCAGGTTGAACAGCTGTAACAAAAACCACACTGAACAGTTGGAACATCCAAACCTTAATGCTCCTGTTTGTCTCACTGAAGACTTAACACCAAAAATTTCTTTTTCAGTCAAGAAACTATATCATAAGTTTCAATAACAATTAGGCTAAGTTGACATTATTACAACTGCTATATGGCAAATGCGTGATCGTGTCATTGTCTTTAACCGTTGATGTGAGAGAATATGGACAGTTTTACATAATAAAGGAGTCAAAACAGTTGACTATATCGCAAAATAAACAAGGCAGGAAGAAAACCATAACCATGAATATATATATTTTTTTCAAAACCAATAACAATTGAAATAAATCAAATAAAACTATACATTGTCTTACTCGGACATATGTAAATATCAACCGTCATGTAACTGTTATTGTGTTGATTATTATAGAACCTTAGCACATACATTATTTACCAAGGTTTAACTGTTTCCCTTTGTGGAAAATAAATAAAGTCAATGAACAACTAAAATACTGCCCTACAGCGTGCTATATTTGTGTTTAAACTTGTAAAAGTAACCTACTTTATTTAGAGTGTGTAAGGATGGATGATTCCTTAAACAAATATTGATTTGGGGAAAAAATGTTCAAAGCATAATGAGGTTGAATGAAATTAGAATGAAATCATGAGCAGATATAATAACACACATTCTTCTTTTGGCTCCAGTCAGACCAACACGGATGCTTCATGTGTTTGATTCTATGCAAACTCAGTGAGCTTCCTTGTTCCTCAGCTATAAAAGCTTGAGATCAGACTGTCAGTGGAGTTCACAGCTCATCAGCTTCACCATCAACCATGTTTTCTGTAGCTCTGCTGCTGCTGTTGGCAGCTGGATCCTGTGAGTCTCTCTGGATTTGTCATATCCAAAATTTGTCTATTTACTTTGATCATTTATGAGAAACATTTTTTCTCTTTTAACAGGTGTGAAGTGTGAACAGTTGACACAGCCAGCCTCTGTGACTGTGCAGCCAGGTCAACGTCTGACCATCACCTGTCAGGTCTCTTATTCTCTTAGCAGCTATTACACAGCTTGGATCAGACAACCTGCAGGGAAAGGACTGGAGTGGATTGGAATGAGATATACTGGAGCTTCATACTACAAAGATTCACTGAAGAACAAGTTCAGTATCGACTTAGACTCTTCCAGCAACACAGCAACTCTAAATGGACAGAATCTACAGCCTGAAGACACTGCTGTGTATTACTGTGCCAGAGAGTCACAGTGACACAAACCATCAGTAGAGCTGAACAAAAACCCCTCAGTGACTGAACAGTTGTAACATGAAGCCACCAGAGGAGGAGCCCTCACACCACTAATGACTACAAATCTGTAGCTACCATCTCTAATAGTTTTCCCCTACTCCAGCAATATAATGCCAAGGCACCAAAGCCGACTGGGCCTATCTTCTGTCTTGAAAGAGTATCAGAAACCCAAGTCGAAAAGGTGATTGACACACTAAAACCTAAGTGGTCAAAAGATGTGTATGAAATTGACTCATCTATGATAAAGGATCTAGCCTCTTCGATGACCAAACCCATCACCCACATTGTGAATATCTCATTCACCCAGGGTCAGGGGAATTTCCCTGAATACTGGAAGCCGGCAGCTGTTGTTCCCATTTTTAAAGGTGCCGACCCCTACTCAGTTTCAAACTACAGACCCATAAGCATTCTCCCTGTCATGTCCAAGGTTATAGAAAAATTAGCAGCAGACCAACTAATTTCTCATCTTAACCTCAGTCAGCTCCTTCATCCCATGCAACATGGCTTTAGAGCTCACCACTCAACAGAGACGGCAACTGTCTATTTTATCGAAAGGGTCAAGTCTCTAATGGACAGAGGGGGTGTGGTTGGTGCAGTTTTTTTAGATCTTCAAAAAGCCTTCGATACTGTTAACCATAACATCCTCCAGTCTAAATTTCATCAATTTAATTTTTCTCAGTTAAATCATACCTCACTGCCCGATCTCAGTGTGTTAAAATACAAAATACAAATTCTACTTTTAAAGATCTTACGACAGGTGTTCCCCAAGGTTCAATCTTGGGTCCAATTCTTTTTAGTCTCTATATTAATGACCTACCAACTGTTTGCCAAGGCTGCGAGGTTATTATGTATGCAGATGATACCGTGATTTTTGTGAAAGGTAAGGACCACTCTGAGGCTGCTTCACAGCTAACTAAGGTCATGGTAAACATATCAAACTGGCTGAATAATTGCCACCTGCAACTCAATACCTCCAAAACTGTTGCCATGTTCTTTACCAAAACAAAAAAATCATATACTGAACCTGATGTTACTATTTCTGGACAGAGAATTCAAATTGTAAACAAATACAAGTATTTAGGTATTATGTTGGACAGTAATCTCACTTTTACATATCATGTGAAAAAAGTAAGCAATATTCTCAGAGTCACACTTGGAAATTTCAGGCACCTTAGAAATCATATGTCTACAGAAGCTGCAAAAATGTACATGTTTTCTCTCATATTAACTATTGTCTACCTGCCTGGGCCACTGCAACCTCCACTACTTTAAATCCGTTAATAGTATTATACAAACAAGCACTTAAAATTCTGGATAAAAAATCAAGAACTTTCCATTAGAAAATATAGGCTCCTAAGCTGGAACAATCTGGTTTTCTTCAAAAATTGCTGCCTCATATACAAAATCCGTCACAGCTTAGCTCCGCCTCCACTATGCAGCCTGGTACAATTTAGATCACCTGTAACAAGTAGTACAAGAGGGGCGGCTAGAGGAGATTGCGAGATCCCATTTAGAAAAACTCTGTTTGGTCAGTCAGTGTTTTCCTGTAGGGCAGGCAAAGAGTGGAATGCAATACCACAAAACATAAGAGAGTCCATTTCATACGGTGCATTTAAAACCAATCTAAAGATGGTTAATAGAAAACCACTAGGCCCTTAATCTCCTGTACATGGTTTAACTAATTAAGTGTAATTTGATATGTATATGTAGTTCTTATTGTTGAAATGAATATTCTCCTATCTGAATGGAGGAGGTATACATCACTGTGGAGTACTGTAGCCTACTGATGTTGCTGCTGTTGTAAATATTGTGCTATTTGTCGAACTGAATTTGCTACCTTTATTATAGGTCTCAGTGCCATGTTCCATCCGGCAGGGGGACTGCCAACGGAAATTAGCCTATTGGCTATAATTGGGTGCATTTACTTTTTTTTTTTTTTTTAAATGTTCATTAATGTACACTGTCCCTCTTGAACAAATAAAGGAAAAGGAAATACAAATACAAGTACAAATACATTCTGGGTCACAGTTGAAACTAAAGAAAAAGCCTTTAATATAAGTAATGAAGATAAGGAACTTGTATAACACAAATCATTTCGCAATACATTTAAAGTCAATGTACATGAATCATCAGAAAGATGAACTTTGGCATTTTCAGAAGAAATGTTTAGTTTATCTGATAATGATTAATGCTTTGATTTTTGACATTGCCCAAAAGAAATTTACTCTTTACTGACACAATTTGTTGGAAAAAGAAAAGGAAAGTGTTTTAGTTTTGGCACAAAAACAACCTGCCAAATTTAAGTAAAGTTTATAGTTTGGGTTATGGGTGCTTAGCTATAAGACATTCATGGTCATGGGAGAAATTATAAAATTTGTTAAAAGAAAAAAAAAGTTCAGTGTTGGTTTGAATGAAGAAACACTGTTGTATTAGTCAATGACTAAGTGATAATGTAAAGCTCATAAGTTAGAACATCATGTATATTGTTAATATCAGAGCTGTGAATAAAATCTGAACTGCTGACTTGTCTTCTTGTTAGTTTGCAGTTTTGCAACCCACAAAAAAGGAGGAGTCAACGCAAAGCTCAGATGTCTTCCACCTCTACTTATGTGACTGCAGAGAGGATGACAGAGAACAGTGGACACAGTTTAACATGATGGACTATAGGACAGGACTGCTGCTGTTAACTCTCTGCTGGACAGGTCAAGAGACTCACTGATGTTGATTGGACACAGTAATTCCTTTTGCAGTAACCTAATTTTTGATGTTTACAAATGTCTTGACAGGTGTTGATGGTCAGACTCTGACAGAATCTGAACCAGTGGTTAAAAGACTGGGAGAATCTCACAGACTGACCTGTACAACATCTGGATTCACATTCAGCAGCTACTGGATGGCCTGGGTCAGGCAGGGTCCTGGAAAAGGACTGGAGTGGGTTTCTACTGTCAGAAATGATGGTGGCACAAATTACTACTCTCAGTCAGTCCAAGGCCGGTTCACCATCTCCAGAGACAACAGCAAACAGCAGGTGTATCTGCAGATGAACAGTCTGAAGACTGAAGACTCTGCTGTTTATTATTGTGCTCGAGACTCACAGTTACCAAAAATGTTCCAGCAGCTGTACAAAAACCAAGAGCTCAATTTTTGGCCGTACAAACCAAAATCATTGCATACTGTATACATAAAATTCATATATCACAAAAATATAATGTATTTCATAAACTGGTTATATTGAATAAGTATCCTTTGTTCACATTCATTGCATTACTTTGTGTTCTCTCCAGCTCTATAATTTGTTCCCACACACCAAACACACTGATTGGCAACTTTTAAGTGTCATTCACGTGAATGTGAGTAGTGAATGTTGCTTGTCTCTATAGTGCGTCTCAGCACTGCTGTTTATTATTGTGCTCGAGACTCACAGTGACTGAAGCAGATTGAACAGCTGTACAAAATCCTGTCCCTCTACTTTCAAGTTCACTGAGGATCTGTCAGACTCAACATTTATTCTTTCTTTGGATAACTTGATCAATTTTAGTGTAACATTTTCTTTCTTTCTTTTTTTTTTTTTTTTTTACCAGGTGTTAAGTAAACATTGAAGCCAGCCTCTGTAGTCAACGTCTGAGCATCTCCTGCAGTTCTCCTAAAGTAGCACACACAGTACCACATCAAACAGACTTCAAATGTTAATAATAATTCAGTCAAAGAGCAACTATCAATTTAAATACACTGCCCCAACACTATTGCCCAGAGTGGAAATATGTAACACTTGAAATCTCATCCTCACTGAGAGTGAGAATGAGATGTTTGATAACAGTGAGTCATGGTTATCAAACATGAATCTTCAGAAAGTGTGTCCTTTAACAAAATGTAGGAAAAAAGAAAGAAAAGAATCACAACTGTATTAATCAGCATCTTTGGCATCTCATGGTCATTTTACACTATCAAACAACACAAAACGGAATCCAATTGAATGTGATATAATCTAATCTATTATTATTTGTTCTAGATCAATATCTAAAAATGAGGTAAGTGCAGGCAGGTTCTAGCTTTCATGTGAGGAGGAGTCAATGCAAAACTCAGATGTCTTCCACCTCTACTTATGTGACTGCAGAGAGGATGACAGAGAACAGTTGACACACAGTTTAACATGATGGACTACAGGACAGGACTGCTGCTGTTAACTCTCTGCTGGGCAGGTCAAAAAATTATCTGATCCTTCTTTGAATCTGATTTTAGGACATACCAAAAGTCACTGTTTCTTCTCTGCCCTTTACAGGTGTTGATGGTCAGACTCTGACAGAATCTGAACCAGTGGTTAAAAGACCTGGAGAATCCCACAGACTGACCTGTACAGGATCTGGGTTCACATTAAGCAGTTACCACATGGGCTGGGTCAGACAGGCTCCTGGAAAAGGACTGGAATGGATCACATGGGTTCATAGCTCTGATGGCAGCAAACGCTACTCTCAGTCAGTCCAAGGCCGGTTCACCATCTCCAGAGACAACAGCAAACAGCAGGTGTATCTGCAGATGAACAGTCTGAAGACTGAAGACTCTGCTGTTTATTATTGTACTCGAGAGCCTCACACAATGAATCAAAAATGCTGAGCAGCTGTACAAAATCCTACAGCAATTTCAGTCTGGAAGAACCTCAACGTCATTATTATTATATTTCATGATATTCAAATTTAAAATGTATTTATTACATGACATATTTTACTTCACTTTTACTTTATGAACTACTATGTTATCTGCATCTGTCTCTTCTGTTAGCAGCTACTGGACATTGGATCAGACAACCTGCAGGGAAGGACTGATAGGGATGAAATGTACTAGATGTTCACACAGAGGTTCATTAAAGAATGAGTTCAGTATTGAGTTAAACTCTTCCAGCAACACAGTGACTCTGAATGGACAGAACGTGCAGCCTGAAGAGACACTGCTGTGTATTACTGTGCCAGAGATCTACTGTGACACAAACCACAAAAACCCCTCACTGAAGAGTTGTAACATGAAGCCACCAGAGGAGGAGCCCTCACACCACTTCTGAAGAAGTGAAGATAGTGAGATGATGAAAATACTGTAGTGTAAGTATGTCAATTCACATATTTTTTCAGATGTGTGGTGTAAACAACAGTCAAATGTTTCTTTGTTCTCTCTCTTGCTTCCTTTTATGAAAATTAAAAATAGATATGATAATGGTGAATACACAATAAATGAAATATATGAGTCAATGAAACTAGAACAGACTTCCTGGACAGAAGCCCCTCCCCCTCCATGAAGTCCTGATGCAAATGGTCAGTGTGAGCAGTGTACTTGTGTCCTGCTGACTGCTCTTGTAGCTTGTGTGGAGCATCAGAGGTCACATCTCCAGCCTCAGGATGATGAACTCACTCACTCTGCTGCTGGTTGCTCTCTCTCTGTCCTGTGAGTTCTCCTGCTTCTTCATGTTTCTTCTTTCATCAGACAACATTGACTGATGGTCGGTCAGTGACACCAGAGAACATCACAGGTGACTGTCTCACTTCCCTCTGTGCTTTCTCTCAACTTTCATCTCATCAGGTTGTACAGGTCAGAGTATGGAGTCCATTCCCTCCAGTTCAGTGGTGAAAAGACCTGGGGAGACTCTTGATCTCTCCTGCAGAGGATCTGGCTTCACATTTACCTGTTGTACTATGAGCTGGATCAGACAACCTGCAGGAAAAGCTCTGGAGTGGATTGGAATTGGATTCTCTTCTGCCAGTAGCAACGCTTATGCCAGCAGCGTGACAGGACGAATAGAAATCAGTAGAGAAGACAGTAACAGCTTGGTGCATCTGAGACTGTCCAACTTGAGGCCAGAGGACTCTGCTGTGTATTACTGTGCCAGGCACACACTGGTTAAAATGAGCAGAGAGACTGTACAAAAACTCTCCAGAAAAGTTCTACAGAGACCTGCAGGGGGCAGCAGGTCACCACAATCTGAACAACAACTGAGAACAGCACTACACTAGCCTATACTTTCCAGCCTCTCTCTCATAATGGTTTTGCAGGAGTTAAATTAACCATGCAGTAGTGTGACAGAGAGCCACACAATCATTTACATTTTCTTATCATCTGCAAATATACTGTTATTATTAATACTTTTTAAATGCAGCCAGGGCACTGAATGAATTACATAAGTCATCAAATTGCTGCTGAGTTTTCTACACAGTGGGGAAATTATCTGTTGTTACTTTTGATCACTTGGATCAAAAGGATAAAGTTGTGAACATTCACATTTCATCAACTTGATCGATTAAACATGAGCTGTTAGTGGCTTATTTATACATCCAGTAGTCTAATAATTGTGGAGTAAAGAGGGATTCAAAACTTCATCAATGCAACAGACTGCCGCATTCACAAAAACGTGCTGTGAGAGTGGTGAGAGTGAGCAACACAGTCAGGCAATATGAAAATAATTTACAGTGTCAAATGAATTGTTCTTTACATGAAAATATAAATATGAAGTTTGAATTAATGGTCAAATTAATCATGATTATCATCATCAAAAACAAAAACAATAATGAAATGGATTAACTATTTTCCTCAGACATATGATATGGTCTGGATAGATAGCTATTTGAGGAGGAGGGGACAATGCAAAACTGACATCATCAGTCTTTATACTTATGGGCTGAAGAGCAGCAGACAAGAACTGAGTTTCTCACTGAAGAGAGTGCAGAGACTATTGTCTTTACAATGTTCAGACCTGATTGTTTGGTTGTTTGCCTGATTCTGTTTTGTACCGTGGCTGGTAAGGATCATACTGTACAACTCTTTGTGACTAACAACCTGATAACATGAGGAATATGTGACTGAACTAATGAGCTGTTCAACTTCCTGCAGGTACTGAGGGTCAAACACTGACTGAGTCTGAATCAGTGGTTAAAAGACCTGGAGACTCCCACAGACTGACCTGCACATATTCAGGGTTTGGTAGTCATTATGACAATGCATGGATCAGACAGGCTGCTGGAAAAGGACTGGAGTGGCTTGCTTATATTAGCAGTGGTAGCAGCTACATCTACTACTCTCAGTCAGTCCAAGGCCGGTTCACCATCTCCAGAGACAACAGCAAACAGCAGGTGTATCTGCAGATGAACAGTCTGAAGACTGAAGACTCTGCTGTTTATTATTGTGCTCGAGAGTCACAGTGACTAAAGTGTGTTGAAGAGCTTTACAAAATCCTTCAGTACTCGTCAGACTCACATTTACTCAAATGATTGATGTCCTTGTTCAAATGTAGCTGCTGGTTTCACTGCTGTCTAGTTTGGAGTTAAAGGTGTATTTTCCAATATGAAAATAATTCACCAAAAATTTTCCAGATCATTTAGTCTTTTTAAAATAATGTCTTTTTTCGCAATTTGATTTATTTTTCTTGAGATGTTAAACAGCATAGCAGATTTCAAGTTGACATTCAGAGAAACAAAATGCTGGTGGATAGCAGGTCCAGGTACGTCTGAATGGATCTGGGCCACGGCTGAGAACAGTGATCGTTTTGTTCTGAGTCCTTATGGCTAGTTTTGTAAGGCACAGTGCCTCCGTATCAGCTGTGTGCATCTCTTACTGTTTATGGCTTTGTTCACAAATTCTCTCTCCCTCTTTCTTGATGTTCTTGGCATCTCATTTTTATAATCATGTATTTACCATATCAGAGACAAACCTTTGCATCTGACATAAGAGTTACTATTAAAGTATGAGTGAGTAGTGAGCCTTAACTTGAACAAATAGTGTGACTCAAAAACCAGACAAACAACAACAACAAACCCCCAAAACAAAAAGTGCGGTGACTGAAAACTGTGTTAACTTGTTTATGAATATACCACCTGATAGTTAACTCAATTGACTGAAAAACATTTGTATTAAGGGGATTATGTTTCCATCTCTTTTATTCCTACTGTTTTTTTTTATTTTTTTTATTTACCCTCTCTCCCCTGACACCCTGAAAACTATTTAACTTATGAATATATTAAGAGAGAGGTTTGATTTCAACATCACAAATACTTAGATTCAAAAACTGTCAGTCTTCAGTGGTGGACTATCCTTGATAAAGGCAATCTGTCCTCATACATCCCATGTGAGGAGGAGTCAATGCAAAACTCAGATCTCTTCCACCTCTACTTATGTGACTGCAGAGAGGATGACAGAGAACAGTGGACACACAGTTTAACATGATGGACTATAGGACAGGACTGCTGCTGTTAACTCTCTGCTGGGCAGGTCAAGAGATTCACATGTTTAAACATGGTGATTTTTTTTTTTTCATCTTCTGTCATTTGTCAGACTCCTTTAATTGATTTTTTTTCTATACAGGTGTTGATGCTCAGACTCTGACAGAATCTGAACCAGTGGTTAAAAGACCTGGAGAATCACACACATTGACCTGTACAGCATCTGGATTCTCATTAAGCAGCTACCACATGGGCTGGGTCAGACAGGCTCCTGGAAAAGGACTGGAGTGGATCGCCTGGAATAACAATGGTGGCAGCACCAAATACTACTCTCAGTCAGTCCAAGGCCGGTTCACCATCTCCAGAGACAACAGCAACCAGCAGCTGTATCTGCAGATGAACAGTCTGAAGACTGAAGACTCTGCTGTTTATTATTGTGCTCGAGAGCCACAGTGACTGGAAATGGTTGAGGAGCTGTACAAAAACCTACAGTACAATGTTGACCTTTCAGGTTGTTGGAGTCAATCAATATTATTTACATACAATTTCTAAATATACTTTTATTTCTATTAACAATATTATACATTAAGTGGCTCTTCTGAGGTAGGCAGCTTTTTTTTGACAGTATTAGGCAAAAACTTACACACTAACCTTGAGGATAATGTAAATGAAGTGATGTGAAAAAAGATCAGACGTCTGCGTCTCCCCTAGGCTCTGTTTTCAGCCTGCAAAGAATCTATCCGTGACGGTAGATTTTGACCAATCACAGAGCAGCAGCTCTTATTCGTATTATTTTACACAAAATATACTGTAAATACTATGTTGTCGTTCATGTGTTCAAACAGGTTTTTCTTACCCATGACTCGGACATTATAGAGGATAACATTGAAAAAAAAGAAAAGAAAAGAAATTTCGGCAAGTTGGTTGGTTAGGGAGGAGAACAGAGAAGCTGCCTGGCCGATCTTGGCCGATGAGCTCAGCTCCCCGGCTGCAGCCTCTGTGACGAGCCGCTGCTGCTGCTCGTGTGTGGCTCTGCACTCCTCCGAAAAATGTCGGAGCATCTACAGACGTTATTAGGAAAAACTGACAGATTGGGAATCTAAACCGTCACTTTCTCGCATGAAAAAATATTGAAACGTAAGAAAGTGACGTTATTTCTCTACTCGCTGCTCATAGACGGACTGGCGGAGGCGATGAGAACCGTGTCGACTCAACTCAAAGCTTTTTTCTAGATTTCTGCCTACCTAGCATGTATGTTTATAATACACATAATTTGCATGCAACACATTTTGATAATAACAAGTGAGTATTTCTTCCTGCATTTACCCAACCTCTGAGTAATATTAACTAAATCACCAAATGATGTTTTTTTTAATGCCTTTTTTTGTGAACTACATCAAATACACTACAGCAGAAAATGTTGAATGGAAACTGAGTCATAATTTATTGTCATAATCTGAGTTAAATCCATCCTTTTACATTTCAACTTGATCATTAATAATAAAGCATTGTTCTTTCACAATAACAGGTGTGAACAGTTGACAAAGCCAGCCTCTGTGACTGTGCAGCCCAGTCAACATCTGACCATCAACTGTCAGGTCTCGTATTCTGTCAGCAGCTAGTGGACATATTGGATAGAGAAACGGACTAGAGTGGATTGGATGGAAACACATTGGAGGCCTCAGTGACTGAAGAGTTGAAACATGAAGCCACCAGAGGAGGAGCCCTCACACCACAAACACTCAGACACTCAGCAGCAGCTATATGGCCTGGATCAGACAGGCTCCTGGAAAAGGACTGGAGTGGATCGCCTGGCATGATAGTGGTAGTGGCAGCAGGAGATTCCACTCTCAGTCAGTCCAAGGCCGGTTCACCATCTCCAGAGACGACGCCAGACAGCTGCTGTCTTTGCAGATGAACAGTCTGAAGACTGAAGACTCTGCTGTTTATTATTGTGCTCGAGACTCACAGTTACCAAAAATGTTCCAGCAGCTGTACAAAAACCAAGAGCTCAATTTTTGGCCGTACAAACCAAAATCATTGCATACTGTATACATAAAATTCATATATCACAAAAATATAATGTATTTCATAAACTGGTTATATTGAATAAGTAGCCTTTGTTCACATTCATTGCATTATTTTGTGTTCTCTCCAGCTCTATATGTAACATATGGGACGCTAGGACCCAGGTTACCAGGTGGGGGAACCTAGCAACAGCAGCTCACAGCATATGAGAGTAGGATCTCGCGGGACCTTGCAAATCCACGTTTGTTCACGTTTGGCTCACCCACGTCCATGCGCCTGTTGCCGGCGTCGTAGGTCAACAAGAAAAGAGGTACAGACATTTCCTGTATTTATATGTTATGTATTTATATGTGTTTTCATATGGAGTTTACTTACTACCTGTTATATTTTAAGGTGTCTGTTGGTGCCAGGAGGGTTAAGAGCTCTGTAGCTATTTTACCTTGTACCTCGCAGCAGTCTAGTAAGGTGGGAACCAATAAGAATAATATACTAATGTATTGTTAATTGTATTGTACGGTCTGCTGCATACACCCTTTGTTTTAATTTGGTAATTTTGTTGTATTTATAGATAACCAGCACTTTATGGCAACCAGCACTTTACGATGACCAGTAGTGGTCTAGTGGCTGTACATTAGCCCACCTGATGTGCTGCATCTTAGCTTGACAAGGTATGAGGGACCAGGCATATCATTTGGGTTAAGTTGGAATAATATGATTGAACTGTGTGTAATGTATTGATTTTGTTTGTAGGCTGAGCCGGCGACATAATCGGCGGGGCAGCCACTGTTCTCTCCTCCAGACATTTTTTATACAATTGTTGTTGCCTCCATTTTGTTTTTGTTTTGGTTTCATTACACTTATATCTTGCTTGAGACCACTCACCTTTTCCATGGTGTTGTAGAGCTTAGTGTTTGCATTAGAAGTGTGCAGTGCCTTTGAACCTTTAAGTGTGTAGTGATTTACAAGTGTGCATTGCCTTTGAACCTTTAATTGTGTAGTGATTTCAAAGTGTGCAGTGCCTTCGAACCTTTAAACTAACTCTTCACCTGGTTATGCGTTAGGTCCCATCCTGGATATTGTGATTGTGTCCAAGACAAATATATTGCATTTTATTACCTTTCAGACATTGTGAAATAAATCTATTTTTGTGTATAACTTAAAGAGCCTCTGTTTGTCCTTGCCATAGGCATTTACCTGAGTGGGGACTGTTGGTTGTAAGTTAGTCACGCTGCAACATAAGTCAGGGTCTCTCCCCTTTAAAGAGAGTGGCGTTGTCATACACAAGTAACTATAGTGCCGGTCACATTTGGCGTTGCTGACAGGATAGCAGAGGTTTTTTTTTTTCTCAGTGTGATTTTTTTTGTTTTGTTTTGTTTTGTTTTGTTTTTTTGGAGGCACTGAGGTAGTGGAGGAAGAGGACAGTGGTTGCCCAAGAGAAGACCCAGAGGACATCCACCGCACTCTAGCTGCAACACCGCCCTCTAGCTGCGACCCCAAACCACCAGCGTTTACAAACGCAGTGGACATAGACATTGTTCTTGGGTGGGGGGGATTGTTCACCCATATCCAATAGCCCAATTGATTGTTGGGTGTTGTGTTTCTTTCTTTTTTTTCTCCTTTTGAGAAAGCCAATTAAAATGTCTGAATCAGAGGAACAAATCAGAGCTTTGACTGAACTTGTTCAACAACTAAAAGCAGAGAACAGTAGACTCAAAGATGGGGGCAATGTAACCGCAAATGTAGAGGCCTCTGGGTCGGCTGGCCATCAGCCATCAATCAGTAGTGATTTAACAGGGCGAGTATACATGTATGCACCAAGAGAAAGGAAATGTCCACGATTTTCAGGAGACGTAGCTCGGGATGGGTTAACTGTAGAAGACTGGGTGGAGGAAGCAAAAAAATCACTGTTTGTGCAACACACACCGGCCGAACAGGCAACATTTCTTTGCGACCTGTTAGATGGGGAAGCTAAGCGGGAGGTAAAATTTAGCTCTCCAACAGACATAGCCACACCAGAGGCTATTTTTACAGTACTGCTTGATAACTTTGGGTGTGATCAAACATATGTGAGTTTACAGAGACAATTTTTTCAACGCCGGCAACAGGATAATGAGTCCATACGTGAGTTTTCCCATGCTTTGTTGCATTTGATGGAACTACTTAAAAGTAAAGATCCAAGGGGGGTTTCAAATTCAGATCTGGTGGTTCGTGACACATTCATTGAAAACGTACGTGACACCAAATTACAGCGTGAATTGGCCCACGTGGTTCGACAGCATCCTAACCATTCCTTTAGAGATGTACGTAGTGCAGCTATCAAATGGGAAAAGCGTGGCCCCTCAGCTTGTGGACAAAGAGCACGAGCATACTCCTGTGATTCAAATGCGTCAGGACAAAGTCAAGGTGATGTTGACACCAACGCCATTGCTGCTAGATCCAGTGATGAGCTGGCAGAACTGAAGGAGTGTTTACGTAAACAGCAGGTACAATTGGATGCTATTCTTAAACATTTAGGCTCTTCGTCCACCACCCCTAATTACACAAGCCCCCAGGATCCCTCCAGCAGCAACAGGCCAAAACATTACCAGTTCCAGCCAGATGGAAAGCCAATATGCTTGCGTTGCCATAAGGCAGGTCATATTGCTAGATTTTGTCGGGTTGAATTGGGTGGGGCCTCTGGGGGGGTGGGATCACGTGGACGTGGCCAATGGGTGGGGGCAAGAGTGAACACAATTGAGCAGCAGGAAAACTAGCGCCCTCTGGTGTTGGGAACCCGGCACCAGGAGGGGGATTTGTGGGTTCAAAACAAACAAGTCTGGCATCCCGGCTAATTGGACGCTGTCCAGTAGTGAAGATCAGAATAGGGGGGGTGGAGGTGCCATCTTTGCTGGACACTGGATCAATGGTAACTACTGTAACACAAACTTTCTTTGAACGACACCTGATGCCACAAACAGATGAGCAACTGAAATCTTGTACGTGGCTCCAATTAACAGCAGCTAATGGATTAGATATTCCATATTTGGGATATGTGGAGTTGGATGTTGAAGTCCTCGGCACTACCCTCCCACAGATGGGCATCCTAGTGGTAAAAGACCCCCCTGACCCAGCTTCTCAACAAAGGAAAACTGTAGTACCCGGTCTGTTGGGGATGAACATTATCAGTGGCTGCTACTCTGTCTTATTCAGCGAACATGGTGACAATCTGTTTTCTTCTCCTTTAGTAAAGCAAGCTGAGAGAGAATGGGGGCGCGCATTGTCAGAGTGCCAACAGATGGACCGCCTCTTGCAGACCGGACACGTAGGGGAGGCTGTGACACCACCGGGACCAGCAATTCGGATACCAGCGGGTTCCCTACAGTTCATCCAGGCCACCTGCAACCAAGGCCCAGGCCCTGCTCTTGGTACTGTATTGCTGGAGCCTCTGCCCTATGGAAAAGGTCGGTTACCCATGAACCTGCTCATATCTAGTGCTCTCCTCACTGTTTCCAGAGGAATTGTCAATATCCCTGTTGTTAATGTTGGTGAAGAAGACCAGTGGCTGAGATCAAAAACAGTATTGGGTACGTTACATTTGGCCGACCTGCACTCCTCTTCCCAAGCTGTACAGGTGGAGGAGCAGACACAAGACGAAGGCCGGCAGGTGGTATTCATCCAGTCCACGGCAGCAGAAACCCTTTCCCCCTCCCTCCTCCCCGGCCTGAGCGAACTGAGTTGGCCCGACCTCCCTGTTAATGATGCACAAGCAGCCAAGAGTTTGCTGACAAAGTACCGAGACGCATTCAGCTTGGATGATGGGGATTTGGGCTGTACCGACCTGATCCACCATGAGATCCCACTAGTGGACGACGCTCCGGTTCGCCAGCGGTACCGTCGTCTCCCCCCATCTCAATTCTCACTTGTCAAGTCTCACATACAAGAACTGTTACAGCGAGGGATTGTGAGGGTGAGTTCCAGCCCCTACTCCTCCCCCATTGTAGTTGTACAGAAAAAATGTGGTGACATTCGGCTTTGTGTCGATTATCGACAACTCAACGCCAAGACAAGGAAAGATGCATATCCGTTGCCACGCATTGAAGAATCTTTGGATGCTCTTACTGGTGCCAAATGGTTCTCAACACTCGACTTGGCAAGTGGATACAACCAGGTACCAATGTCGGAGAGGGATAAAGAGAAGACAGCATTCTGCACCCCGTTTGGCCTCTTCGAGTTTAACAGAATGCCATTTGGTCTGTGTAATGCGCCAGGAACTTTCCAGCGCCTAATGGAACGCATCTTCGGTGATCAGAGTCTTCAATCGTTACTACTGTATTTGGATGACATCATCATTTTTTCCACATCCTTCAGTCAACACCTGCAGCGGTTGGAGATGGTCCTGAGTCGGCTCCAGCAGCATAACCTGAAACTGAAGATGTCTAAATGCCATTTTTTTCAGCGAGAGGTGCGATACCTTGGTCATATCATCTCCCCTGCTGGCGTGGCAACTGATCCAGAGAAGACCAGGGCAGTGGCGGAGTGGAAACGCCCATCCACCGTCACTGAGCTACGTGGATTCTTGGGTTTTGCCTCCTTCTACAGACGCTTTGTAGAGGGATTTGCAAAACATGCAGCTCCGCTCCATCAACTGGTCGGACAGCTAGAGGGGAGCAAGAAAAAACCAAGGTCAAAGGTCAGTGTCAAGTTGGAAGAACAGTGGAATGAGTCATGTGAAAAATCATTTCAGACACTTAAAAACAAGCTTGTCACTACTCCCGTCCTCGGCTACGCTGACTTCAAGAAACCCTTTATCCTAGAAGTGGATGCTAGCCACCAGGGCCTGGGTGCAGTACTTTCTCAAGAGCAGGATGGAACCCGCCGGCCTATCGCATTTGCCAGCCGGGGGCTTAGACCAAGTGAACGAAACATGTCAAACTACAGCTCCATGAAATTGGAATTCCTTGCCTTAAAATGGGCCATCACAGAAAAGTTCAGGGAATATCTTCTGGGGACGACCTTCACTGTGTACACAGACAACAACCCCCTGAGCTACCTCCAGACAGCCAAACTAGCAGCTGTAGAGCAACGGTGGGCATCCGAGCTGGCCAGTTTCAACTTTGACATTAAGTACCGCCCCGGGGCCGCCAACCGCAACGCTGATGCCCTTTCCCGTCAACCCAACACCCCGGCAGTACAGTCCATTTCTGACATCGCACCTGGTTTTAGTATTCCATCACATATGACTGACTCCAAAAGACATCCTCCCACACAATCACAGCTCATCGCTAACGTCATGGCCGTGGACGCAGCCCCAGTGAGGGAGAAGGCTGACCTGCAGGCCCTGCAAACCACAGACCCAGTGATCAAAGCATTCCTCCCCTACTGGAAGAGAGGACGCCCCCCAAACAAAACAGAACGGTCTAAAGAACCCGACCAGGTTTTGGAGCTTGCTCGACAATGGAAGAGAATCAGAGAGAAAGACAAGGTGCTCTACAGAGAGGTACAGATGCCCCCAAGCCGACAGACGGTTCATCAGCTGCTATTACCAAAAGCACTACAAACAGAGGTACTGACCAGTTTACACGACAACCATGGCCACCAGGGGGCAGAAAGGACGATAGCTTTGGTCAGAGAAAGATGCTACTGGCCAAATATGCGTTCAGACATTGACCAGTGGTGCAAAGAGTGTGAACGTTGCATCATTGCTAAAGCAGTGCGTCCCTCAGTCCGGACATTCATGGGACACCTGACGGCCGCCAAACCTTTAGAGGTCGTCGCCATTGACTTTACCACTTTAGAAAAAGCCAGTGATGGGAGAGAGCATGTCTTGATCGTGACCGACGTTTTCTCTAAATTCACGCAAGCATATCCAACATCAGACCAGAAGGCCCATACTGTTGTTAAAATCCTCACAGAAAAGTGGTTTTACACCTATGGAGTGCCAAAAAGAATTCATTCGGACCAAGGCCGCAACTTTGAAGGTGAACTACTCAAACGCCTTTGCCAGCTGTATGGGATTGCAAAAAGTAGAACGACCCCTTACCATCCAGAGGGGAATGGACAATGTGAGAGGTTCAATCGAACCCTTTTTGATCTTTTGCGCTGCCTCCCAGGAGAAAAAAAGAGAAAATGGCCTCAATTGCTCCCCCAGTTGGTGTTTGCTTACAATACAACAGTTCACCAGTCAACGAGTCATTCACCATATGAACTGATGTTTGGTCAGAAGCCCCAGCTACCTGTTGATCTACTGCTGGGACAAGCTGATGAGGAACCAGCTGCAATTACACCAGACGACTGGGTAACCAAGCATCAAGATCACTTGGCTTCTGTGTATGTGGCAGCTAGAAAGCATCTGGAGGCAGCTGCCACAGCCAGGGAGCAGCGCCAACCCCCACCAACTACAACCATCCTCCCAGTCGGCACCCTGGTTTACCGGAAGAACCATGTCCTAGGAAGAAAAAAAATCCAAGATGTTTGGGAATCAACAGTCTACCAAGTGGTAAAATGCCTGGATAATGTCGGCACAGTATACAAGATCCAGCCCCGATCCAACCCAGGACAACAGAAAACTGTTCACCGCTCTGAATTAAGACCAATCACTGAGAGAGGCGTGTTGGTCTCAGAACCACTAGTGCCCCCCCCTTCCCCCAGACAGAGGGATGAAACCCCCTCCTTAAGAAACGCTAGCGAAGAGGAGGACAGCAACACCAGCTTCCTGTCAGGCTTCATCAGCTCTCCCTGTAACATCAGCTCTACAGCCGAACAGGAGCCAGCCCCCGATCTCCAGCCCCCAGAGACCAGCCCTGGGTTCATGGAGGAACCTGCAGGGCCCCCGCAGAACAATCCCCCTCCTCCTGAAGGGCCAGAAACAGCCCCCCAGTTGTTGTTGGGATCAGAGGTGGTACGGCGCTCCCACCGAACCACAGCTGGGCAGCATTCAAACCCATTCCGCCTACCCCAGCCCCTAATCCAACGGCCCCCAGACCCTAACTAATGTTACTGCTATGCAAAGTGAGTTAAGTCACCGGGACGGTGACCTTTTAAAGTGGGGGTGTATGTAACATATGGGACGCTAGGACCCAGGTTACCAGGTGGGGGAACCTAGCAACAGCAGCTCACAGCATATGAGAGTAGGATCTCGCGGGACCTTGCAAATCCACGTTTGTTCACGTTTGGCTCACCCACGTCCATGCGCCTGTTGCCGGCGTCGTAGGTCAACAAGAAAAGAGGTACAGACATTTCCTGTATTTATATGTTATGTATTTATATGTGTTTTCATATGGAGTTTACTTACTACCTGTTATATTTTAAGGTGTCTGTTGGTGCCAGGAGGGTTAAGAGCTCTGTAGCTATTTTACCTTGTACCTCGCAGCAGTCTAGTAAGGTGGGAACCAATAAGAATAATATACTAATGTATTGTTAATTGTATTGTACGGTCTGCTGCATACACCCTTTGTTTTAATTTGGTAATTTTGTTGTATTTATAGATAACCAGCACTTTATGGCAACCAGCACTTTACGATGACCAGTAGTGGTCTAGTGGCTGTACATTAGCCCACCTGATGTGCTGCATCTTAGCTTGACAAGGTATGAGGGACCAGGCATATCATTTGGGTTAAGTTGGAATAATATGATTGAACTGTGTGTAATGTATTGATTTTGTTTGTAGGCTGAGCCGGCGACATAATCGGCGGGGCAGCCACTGTTCTCTCCTCCAGACATTTTTTATACAATTGTTGTTGCCTCCATTTTGTTTTTGTTTTGGTTTCATTACACTTATATCTTGCTTGAGACCACTCACCTTTTCCATGGTGTTGTAGAGCTTAGTGTTTGCATTAGAAGTGTGCAGTGCCTTTGAACCTTTAAGTGTGTAGTGATTTACAAGTGTGCATTGCCTTTGAACCTTTAATTGTGTAGTGATTTCAAAGTGTGCAGTGCCTTCGAACCTTTAAACTAACTCTTCACCTGGTTATGCGTTAGGTCCCATCCTGGATATTGTGATTGTGTCCAAGACAAATATATTGCATTTTATTACCTTTCAGACATTGTGAAATAAATCTATTTTTGTGTATAACTTAAAGAGCCTCTGTTTGTCCTTGCCATAGGCATTTACCTGAGTGGGGACTGTTGGTTGTAAGTTAGTCACGCTGCAACATAAGTCAGGGTCTCTCCCCTTTAAAGAGAGTGGCGTTGTCATACACAAGTAACTATAGTGCCGGTCACATATAATTTGTTCCCACACACCAAACACACTGATTGGCAACTTTTAAGTGTCATTCACGTGAATGTGAGTAGTGAATGTTGCTTGTCTCTATAGTGCGTCTCAGCACTGTAACAGACTGCAGATGATCAATTATGAAACCACTGGACCACTTCACCTCTGAAAAGTGGTGATCTGTCGGGTTGGCATTATCGATCTACGGTCTACTGAACCTTAATATAAACGTTTCATGGTTCTGAATGGTCATAGACAAGAAATATTTCCATTTGCAGAAAGAAAATGTCTGTCTTCTTTCTATTAATATTCTATTTTACAAAGTTAACATGAATCTAAAGAAAGACACCATTACAAACAAATGGAGTTTCAGTTCCTTTACAGCTGCTCTTCTCTAACAGGTTTTTCTGTGTCTTCAAACACCTGCAGCCACTAAAACTTATAAATGCAAACTCACACAGTTCTATGCAAACTGATATTAGCTATATATCACTCAGGAATCAGAATGTTACACCTCATTTGATTGGATGGAAATACACTAGGCCCTCAGTGACTGAACAGTTGAAACATGAAGCCGCCAGAGGAGGAGCCCTCACACCACTAATGATTTCACACCAGCTCATCACATTAGTCAAGAAACAGACTGAATGTTATAAACTGATGTCATAATTTCAAATACACTGCCTCATGCTTTCTCAAACATTATTCCCCATTGGAAACCGCATAATCCACCATTATCAAACAAGACATTAATCTTCAGAAAGTGTGTCCTTCATCACATCAATGTTAGAAATGCAGAAAAGAAAAAGAAAAAAAAAATCCTTGAAACACAACCACGCTAATCTGTGTCTTTGACAGTCTCCATGGTCATTTTACAATAGGCCTATCAAACAACACAAAACTGGAATCCAGTTTATTGTTACAGTATGTAATGCCATTATGTCCGTATTCAGTTGTGTCTTGTGAATAAACCTTATGGAAAATGAAAATGGTATCAGAATATTACACCTCATTTGATTCACTTGAAATCACATTTAACTTCTCTCCTCTTTCTTTCTCTTTTCTTCAAGTTGTCCAAGTCAGAATATGTCTAGCATTAAAACATGAAAATATAGGCCTATTCTAATTGGGCTCTTCTAAGGTTTGAGTTGCTTCCATGATGCAAATCCCTAATCCTTTGTCTATTTTTTTCCCAGAGAAGTGAGATGTGGCATGTCTCTCTTTGAGGAGGAGGGGTCAAGGCAAATCTCTGATCTACTCCATCTCTACATATGTTGCAGAGTGAAGAACAGAGACTGATTCACTGACAGACACACAATGAAGAAAGGAGTGAGACTATTTCTTGATTCAACAATGATCAGAACTGATTATTGGGTTGTTTTTCTCATCCTGTCAATGATCTGGTCAGGTATGGACATCAACTCTGTCTGTGATCACCATTCAAAGAAAATCTGGCTTTTTTATATAGAATCTAATGAGACGTTTAACTTCCTGCAGGTACTGAGGGTCAAACACTGACTGAGTCTGAAGCTGTGGTCAAGAGACCTGGAGACTCCCACAGACTGACCTGCACATATTCAGGGTTTGGTGGTAATTCCTGGAACGCTTGGATCAGACAGGCTGCTGGAAAAGGACTGGAGTGGGTTTCTACTATCAGTGATACTAGTACTTATACCTACTACTCTCAGTCAGTCCAAGGCCGGTTCACCATCTCCAGAGACAACAGCAAACAGCAGGTGTATCTGCAGATGAACAGCCTGAAGACTGAAGACTCTGCTGTTTATTATTGTGCCCGAGAGTCACAGTGAATGAGGACAATTCAGCAGCTGTACAAAAACTTGCAAAACACATCTTTTGAAGTGGAACAATTTCTTTCACTACATTTCAGTGTTATGATAAAAAATTGCGGAAATTTGGTTCCGCAGAACAAGCCTGGAGAGGTAACATGCACCATGGTTTATTCTCTATGGTGAGAGAACAGAACACAGAGCTACACAGCAGATAGCAATTCAGAGTAGTGCCCCAGAACAGAGATTACAGTCTGATTTCCACCACAAATATTTCAAAAACGAATGAAAAGTATGCTAAGCACAAATTGAAAAGCAGTGATTAAAAATACACAAACTCCACTCATTTCCTCTAATGTGTGTGTTTTCAATTATAATCAATCACCTGCAAAATTATTTTAATTAGTCTTATTCATATTATTATTATAGTTTTTACAGAAACTAAAGAATGACTCCAATGTAAACAAATAAGTTGCCGGATCTTCACAGCTGCTCATCTCTTAAAGGGATAGTTCAACATTTTTGGCAAACTGGCCCATCGTCATGATCACTATAGTCATAGCAATAGGTTTGTTGCCTTTATTTGTCGGTGCAAGCTATTTTTAGAACGACCTGTGTCATTCCCCCCTCTCTGCCTCCCATTTCCTGTCTCTCTCTCAACTGTCCTGTCAATTAAAGGCAAAAGCCTAAAAATATACTTTAAAAAAACCCTCCTTTCTCTGTGTCTTAAAACACCTTCAGCTACTAGAAGTCATAAATTCAAATCCACAGTCCAGCCAAAAAACATGAAACATACTAATATGATCCAAGCCCCTGTCACATCTTCAAAAAGTCAGCTTATTACAAAAAAACATAATACTGTATGTGAGTTTAATTGTGAACAATGCAACTTATTGAGAAATGATCCATATTCAAGTTACCAGTGAGTCTGTGGAAAAAAATAATTTCACTCACTGCAGTTATAATAACGCTGAACAGATTCTTCTATTGGCTCCAGTCAGACTAACACTGGTGCTTATGTTTGATTCTATGCAAACTCAGTGAGCTTACTTGTTCCTCAGCTACTGTATAAAACTTGAGATCAGACTGTCAGTGGAGTTCACAGCTCATCAGCTTCACCATCAACCATGTTTTCTGTAGCTCTGCTGCTGCTGCTGGCAGCTGGATCCTGTGAGTCTCTCTCTTATTTTATGTCATAGCCAATATTACACTTCATTGTTTATAACAGAACATTTTTCTTTTTACTGTAAACAGGTGTGAAGTGCGAACAGTTGACACAGCCAGCCTCTGTGACTGTGCAGCCAGGTCAACGTCTGACCATCACCTGTCAGGTCTCTTATTCTGTTACCAGCTACTACACAGCTTGGATCAGACAACCTGCAGGGAAAGGACTGGAGTGGATTGGAATGAGAGTTGGAAGCACTTCATACTACAAAGATTCACTAAAGAACAAGTTCAGTATCGACTTAGACTCTTCCAGTAACACAGCAACTCTCAATGGACAGAATCTACAGCCTGAAGACACTGCTGTGTATTACTGTGCCAGAGAGTCACAGTGACACAAACCATCAGTAGAGCTGAACAAAAACCCCTCAGTGACTGAACAGTTGTAACATGAAGCCACCAGAGGAGGAGCCCTCACACCACTGATGATTTCACATTAGTTCACTGTACCAGTCAGGAGTGAAACAGTCCTACAATGTATATAAGATTCTTAATTTGACTGTGTGAAAAAATAAATGTGACAGTGGTGGTCCTGTCACTATGCCTCCAGTTGATCATGTGCCCTGGCTACTTGGCCAAGGGGATGTCCCTTTGGCCGACTGGTTAGCGCACATGACTCCAACCTGGGAGTCTAGGGTTTGAAGCCCGCCCGGGCTCTCTTCACCTTGCCACATAAACAAACAAAAAAAACAAAAAAACTTCCAATCCATCACAATTAAACTAGATAACAACTCTTTTTTATGAATGGTAAAAAAAAATATTTGATTGAAAAGGGATGAATATTATTTCAGTTTCCACTATGAACAGACTATAAACCAGATGTCAGTCAAACTTTTGACATGCGACCGCTAGTCTGTCTGATATCTGTTGTGATTGTTTTGTCAATTGTAGTGAATGGTGTAGAAGAATATTTCTAATGCAAAATTTCATCATACTTAACTTTTTTTTTTTGTATATTTCATTTCTCCACCAATTGTAAAATGTTGAATATAATAGAGAATAAGTTGGTACAAATGGAGGTTGCATGAGGGAGGAAAACACTGACTTCAAACCTCTGCAAACACTGAAACCTCATAAACCTACAAACTACTGTATACAGTATGATGTAATCCATGATAATGTCATAGCACTGATATTATCATGGCTGCTGTCTGTCACTGTAATATTTGTGCAATCAAAAAAAAAAAATTGTGTGAAATCTGAAAAAAAACTCAACACATTTGTTAAAATAAAAAACTGTGAAGAGGATCATTACATTAGTTATAACCACTGCTTAGTATTAATTGTGTCATATTTTAATCATCCATGATACAGCACTAGACCTTATTCTTGAACCACCATCAGGGTTGGGAGGGTTACTTTAAAAATGTATTCCAGTACAATTACAAATTACCTGTTAAAAAATGTAATCAGTAACGTATTCTAAGTACCCCAAAATCAAAGTAATGTAACTGATTACTTTTAGTTACTTTTGGATTACTTTAATACCAAACATATGCAAATTAAGTCACGCAGCCATCACGCTTCAATTCACGATGACCATAGATGTATTATACATCCATAGACCGTTACTATAGGCTAATGCATCCATGCCATAGACTAGATCACTCTGGAAACAGGAAATGAAACGCACCGAGCATCCGGTCCTTTTCAAAATAAAACACAATGGAGGGGAGGGTAGCTTCAGGGCTTTGGTAGCTTATCACAGTTTATCACGCAAGAAAGTCACAACAAACAGGTTTTGCACAATGGTTTGCACTTTGCACAGATAAGCTAAGTCTTAAAATTTGTGCAACACCTTCTCATCACAATCCACACCATAGTAGCCTACACAGATCAGCTGTAAAGCCCAACTCATCCTGATATTAATCCACACTCAAACCGAAGAAACAGTAATGTGAACTGTACCAGAGACGTTCTAATATTGACTGTACTCAACAAGCTATTATTACAAGGTTTACAACAGATGTGACAGACGAGCTGCTGCGCAGTGTATGTGTGTGTGTGTGTGTGTGTGTGTGTGTGTGTGCGCGCGCGCACGTGCGTGTGTAAGAAAGAGAGAGAGAAAGTAGGTAAAAGCTGCTAGCTGTTAGCTGACCGTGCTACCGTAGCTCAGGCGTCGGTCTCGTCAGGTAAAAGCCGCCGTTTATTCCTCAGATGAAGCTCATGAAGTTGTTCTCTGGTACAGTTATCCATCACTGTTGTTGAATTAGCCGCTAAACTGCTGGACGATTCACGAAAGCAACGTAAACGTACGTGCCGCTCACACTCAGTAGAGTTACGTCATGAGCAGGCTTGGGGAGTAACGGAATACACGTAACGGCGTTACGTAATCAGGATACAAAAAAAAGGTAACTGTAGTCCGTTACAGTTACAGAAAAAAAACCTGTAATCAGATTACAGATACATTTGACAAAAACGGAGATTACTTATCTGATTACTTAAAACATTTTTTAAATCAACCACGGGCTGTAGAGCGGCCGTAGTAGACACTCGCCGTCTAGTTTTATTTCAGAGATGATCACAGACAGAGCTCCTCCTCTTCTGCCTGTGCGGTGTGTGTGTGGCGTGCATGTGGCGTGTGGCGGAGGCTACGCACACTACGCTGCCTCATGACGTAACTCTACTGAGTGTGAGCGGCACGTACGTTTACGTTGCTTTCGTGAATCGTCCAGCAGTTTAGCGGCTAATTCAACAGCAGTGATGGATAACTGTACCGGGGAACAACTTCATGAGCTTCATCTGAGGAATAAACGGCGGCTTTTACCTGACGAGACCGACGCCTGAGCTACGGTAGCACGGTCAGCTAACAGCTAGCAGCTTTTACCTACTTTCTCTCTCTCTTTCTTACACACGCACGTGCGCGCGCGCGCACACACACATACACTGCGCAGCAGCTCGTCTGTCACATCTGTTGTAAACCTTGTAATAATAGCTTGTTGAGTACAGTCAATATTAGAACGTCTCTGGTACAGTTCACATTACTGTTGCTTCGGTTTGAGTGTGGATTAATATCAGGATGAGTTGGGCTTTACAGCTGATCTGTGTAGGCTACTATGGTGTGGATTGTGATGAGAAGGTGTTGCACAAATTTTAAGACTTAGCTTATCTGTGCAAAGTGCAAACCATTGTGCAAAACCTGTTTGTTGTGACTTTCTTGCGTGATAAACTGTGATAAGCTACCAAAGCCCTGAAGCTACCCTCCCCTCCATTGTGTTTTATTTTGAAAAGGACCGGATGCTCGGTGCGTTTCATTTCCTGTTTCCAGAGTGATCTAGTCTATGGCATGGATGCATTAGCCTATAGTAACGGTCTATGGATGTATAATACATCTATGGTCATCGTGAATTGAAGCGTGATGGCTGCGTGACTTAATTTGCATATGTTTGGTATTAAAGTAATCCAAAAGTAACTAAAAGTAATCAGTTACATTACTTTGATTTTGGGGTACTTAGAATACGTTACTGATTACATTTTTTAACAGGTAATTTGTAATTGTACTGGAATACATTTTTAAAGTAACCCTCCCAACCCTGGTCATGAGGCAGCGTAGTGTGCGTAGCCTCCGCCACACGCCACACACACACCGCACAGGCAGAAGAGGAGGAGCTCTGTCTGTGATCATCTCTGAAATAAAACTAGACGGCGAGTGTCTACTACGGCCGCTCTACAGCCCGTGGTTGATTTAAAAAATGTTAAGTAATCAGATAAGTAATCTCCGTTTTTGTCAAATGTATCTGTAATCTGATTACAGGTTTTTTTTCTGTAACTGTAACGGACTACAGTTACCTTTTTTTTGTATCCTGATTACGTAACGCCGTTACGTGTAGCTATTCCGTTACTCCCCAAGCCTGACCACCATACAGTATAACAAATTCTTCTGATGACGGTCTGTACCAGTGTTGGAAGGGTGGCATAATAATTTATGTAATTGTTGTCAAAATATTCAATCTTTAAACGTTCATAAAGAAAAAAACATCATTTTCATTACTGTTAATGTTGAGACCATTGGGCACTGAATGAAATTGGGCAAGCCGAGGCAATTTCTGGAGATTTCCATTCTGCAGATAATAACATAATAACAGACCAACACTGATGCTTTATTTGATGCAAACTCAGTGAGCTTCCTTGTTCCTCAGCTATAAAAACTTGAGATCAGACTGTCAGTGGAGTTCACAGCTCATCAGCTTCACCATCAACCATGTTTTCTGTAGATGATGCTTTCTGTTTTGTCCAGGCCCTTTCACTTCATGGAGCTACCTGCAGTCACACTGGTGGCAAAGTTTGCGCTGCTCCCAAAACCACCTCTAATCCTCATTTAGACAGTGTTCCTGACAAGTTTGTCAGGGTATTCTTCCTGCTTGTGTTGCTATGTCTAGGCAAGTGAACGATGAAGCCACTGTGTCTGACCCATTTGATCTTTCAGATACATTTATGGCAAAAGGTGATCTGGATTTGACTGGGTTTGGTAAAGCAATGCCCTCTCGTGCTCAGTTGGTGTTGGAACAGAAGGCAGATCTCACTCTGTGCAGTCTGTTTAAAGAACCTGTAGCAGAGAATGACCTTACTGATGAGGCTTGTAGTTACCTTCCTTAGTAACAGGGTTTCGATGAGGAAGTGGACATCTCCCAAGTCTCAAGCCAGAATGACTGGAGCAGTGCATTTCAGTTTGTTGCTCAGTTTCAGGACTGAGATCCTGCCTCATGATCATTGCCTTCCTGGTCACCTTGGTGGGAAAACTAAGGCATTTCTACTGGCCTGGTATTAAGACTGATGTTTCCCTGTATGATAAATCCTGTCATGTGTGCCAAATGGTTGGCAAACCAAACCAAAACATCCCCACAGCTCCTCTTCACCCCTGCTGATGGGGAGCCCTTTGAACACGTTTTGATCAATTGTGTTGGACCTCTGCCATGCTGCAAATCCAGCAAACATTTTAAGGGTGGGGGTGTTACATGTCTTGTGTTATGTTCATGTTATGGGTTTGCCTGCTTGTGCTTTTGTTCAGGCCCTTTCACTTCCTGGAGCTATACTGCAGTCACATGGCCCCCTGCTTAAAAGAGCAGGCCACACCCCCTTCTCCCTCGCTCACAGACCCACCGACAGCAGGCCAGGTTTCAGCCTTCCTGGCTGCTCATCCCTTTATTCTGTTTTCTGTTGTTTTCTTGTATAACTTATACTGATACTTAGTTTGGCCCCCTGGTTTCCTTGTATTGCTTTCCGAGAGCCAGAGATGTAACACTAATGAAAAAATTTAATTGAATTCACTTGTTCATAAAATAAATGAAAAATGGCACAATCTAGATGCTAAAAATACTGTGGATATGTTAGATCATTATAAAGAAACATCTTGTCAATTTGTGATTTAATGAAACAATGTCAAGTCTCTGTCTCCTCTGTGACCATTATGAGACCCTATAAGATCTACTGTTCTCATTGAGCTGATTGAAGTGACACTTGAACTCTTGTCTGAAGTAAACTTGAATGCTCCTGTTGCCTCATACAATGGATGGTTTTGAAGTTAAAGGTTTCATTTTTCTTTGACTATAGAGTGTGAACCATCAGCAGCTCCATCAGCGGAATAAAGTCAGTATGCAGGATGCATGTGGCAGGTCCATGGATTCCGAATGTGTGGCAGCCTGCGCGGAAGCACGAGGACGTGCTTGTGAAAAGAGGGGGAGAGATGTGACAGTTGAGGTTCCTGTCACTATGGCTCCAGTTGATCATGTGCCCTGGCTACTTGGCCAAGGGGATGTCCCTTTGGCCGACTGGTTAGTGCGCATGACTCCGACCTGGGAGTCTGGGGTCGAAGCCCGCCCGGGTCCCTCTTCACCTTGCCACATTCGCAAACTCACTGAGTTTCCTTGTTCCTCAGCTATAAAAACTTGAGATCAGACTGACTACAAAGATGCATGTATGAGTGTAACTTTTACTAATAAAACAAGAACAACCAATAAACTCACCATGCACTAACACATGAAACACTATGGCAACTTTACCAAAACGTGCTGCTGCTGCTGTTGTTCAATACAACATACTGTACAGGAATAGAAAAATAATACTGTTCATGAGTAAAAATTAATAATATTCCATTGATGGCCAAGCACTACACCTCTCTCCTCCCTGTGAGGAGGAGTCGATGCAAAACTCAGATGTCTTCCACCTCTACTTATGTGACTGCAGAGAGGATGACAGAGAACAGTGGACACACAGTTTAACATGATGGACTATAGGACAGGACTGCTGCTGTTAACTCTCTGCTGGACAGGTCAAGAGATTCATATAACATGATTTCACATTTCACATAGTTTTACTTTTTATGACTCTCACCAGACAATTTCACTTTATGTTTTTATTCTCTTGACAGGTGTTGATGGTCAGACTCTGACAGAATCTGAACCAGTGGTTAAAAGACCTGGAGAATCTCACAGACTGACCTGTACAACATCTGGATTCACATTCAGCAGCTATGAGATGAACTGGGTCAGGCAGGCTCCTGGAAAAGGCCTGGAGTGGATCGCTTATATTAACAGTGGTGGTGGCAGCAAATACTACTCTCAGTCAGTCCAAGGCCGGTTCACCATCTCCAGAGACAACAGCAAACAGCAGCTGTATCTGCAGATGAACAGTCTGAAGACTGAAGACTCTGCTGTTTATTACTGTGCACGAGAACCACAGTGAGTGAAGTTAGTTGAACAGCTGTACAAAATCCTAGCTACTGACCTTCCAGGATGATAGATCCAACAGATAAAGTATTGCATTTATGTATAATGAGCTATTTTTCTACTTTAAAGGGATAGTTCACCCAAAATTCAAATTTCACTCATTATCTCCTCACCCTCATGTCGACTAAGAGCTGTGAGAATTTTCAGAGTCCTCCGTTCCTTCTTTGAGTTACGGGGGGGTCCACGCAGCAGTATTTGTCCATATAATGGTTGTGAATGGACACCCCAGGTTTCGTTGTCCAAAAAGACACACCAAAAAACATCCAAATACCTCCATGCTGCTCGTCTGTAATGTCCCTCTTGTATTGAAGCCCCGACATGAAAAATTGTTCCGAACAAAATTAAATGGGTCTATATTTTAAGCTTGTTTGTAGCGGAAGCTCCCAGTGTCTCAGTTCACTGCTCTTCCTGTGTCAGTGCAGTTCTCACGTGATTTGTACTGACAAATACAGAACATCACATAATTTCTTAAAATGAAAAATTGCTTAGCTATTCTCTGGTATGAGACTTGGTGTTATAGGCCTATTATAATCGTGTTGTATAATCATATGGTGCTGTATTACACCATCATATATGACCATACACCATTCCTTCTTCAGATAATGATAATTACCATTAGAAACACTGACCTAACCCTTTAATAATTGTTTTCAATACATTTAGTGTTAACAATTCATCTTAAAATACCTGTTTTGTTGAAACAATTTTAAAATATTACATTAAATACGAAAAGCTGAAGCAATTTCCCTATGTTTCCAACAAGCAATAACACAGTACAGATTCTTCTATTGGCACCAGTCAGACAAACACTGATTCCTCATATATTTGAGTCTATGCAAACTCATTCAGCTACCTTGTTCCTCAGCTATAAAAACTTGAGATCAGACTGTCAGTGGAGTTCACAGCTCATCAGCTTCACCATCAACCATGTTTTCTGTAGCTCTGCTGCTGCTGTTGGCAGCTGGATCCTGTGAGTCTCTCTGGATTTGTCAGACTCAACATTTCTCTTTTTATTCTATAACTTGATCATTGATGAAAAAACATTTTCTTTTTTTACCAGGTGTTAAGTGTGCACAGTTGACACAACCAGCCTCTGTGACTGTGCAGCCAGGTCAACGTCTGACCATCACCTGTCAGGTCTCTTATTCTGTTTACGACCATCACACACATTGGGTCAGACAACCTGCAGGGAAAGGACTGGAGTGGATTGGAGCTGCACGTATTCACTTCGTTACAATCTACAAAGGTTCTTTAAGGAACAAGTTCAGTATTGACATAGACTCTTCCAGCAACACACTGACTCTAAATGGACAGAATCAACAGCCTGAAGACACTGCTGTGTATTACTGTGCCAGAGAGTCACACAGTAACACAAACCATCAGTATAGCTGAACAAAAACTCCTCAGTGACTGAACAGTTGTAACATGAAGCCACCAGAGGAGGAGCCCTCACACCACTGATGATTTCACACCAGCTCCCTGTTGAAAAGAAATAAAAATTCTAGTGATGAAGATGTTAAAAGAATATAATTACAGTTGCACAAAATGTTTTCAAAATATATTTGAAATCCTTTAAAATATATTTAAACCAAAGGTAAATGATCAACCATTTTAGGTTGATGTGACACCCTCAGGCAGTCTAGAAGGTTTATTTAGGTGGAAATTAAGATACTTATACTGTATGTGATAATGAACTGCAATTTATTTATCATTGAGCCATAAAAATATATAGTAATCCCTATATTTCAAATGGACAAATAGAATTCCTAAAATTCCAGAGTCAAGTCAAGTTTTTACTGACATGACCTGGTTGATGGGAGGCCACCGAATTTCACAGAATAACAATAATTTATTAAAATAATGACTATAATGAAAACTGCAAGTATGTGATGTATGTCTATAGATCAGTAGTGTACATGTGGTTGCCTGGCAGTGTGTGCTTGGATGTGGTGTACACCAGAAAACATAAGTGGCTCAGGTGATCCTCCATGATGTCTGAGAGAGAGCAAACAATGGGGAGGCTGGGCTCACATAAACTTGGAAGAAACCAGTTATTAAAACAATCCTAGAATACAACTAACATCCTGGACCCGTCACAAATAAGTAGTCAATGTACAGCTTGTATGGCAGTATAGAAATAACTCGACATACAGCCATTATTGTCAAAATGACTGGCAACACAAGAGAGTACACCTCACTGTGAGCATGTCCAAACTGTGCCCAAAGTTTTAATATTTTGTGGGATCACCATTGTTAGCTTGGGCATGGAATTCACCAGAGCTTCACAGGTTGTTACTGGAATCTTCTTCCACTCCTCCATGATGAGATCACGAGCGGGCTCATGCTCTGCTTCAGAATGTCACACATTTGGAATATCTGATTTAATATCACAAACTAATGACTTAACATGTTTTATTTTGTATGGTACTGCCTGAATCTTGTTGATAAAAAAAAAGCCTCTGGTTGCTCACAACACAAACAGGTGCTCCTGTACATCTGTTTTCCATGTTCCCTTTTTAGAGGGAGGTCTATGCAAACTCCTCATTCATTATAAACACAACATCAGTTACTGTCAAATCACTTCAGGCAGAAGAGCTGGCACTGTTTTATTCTTTCAGAAACCACTTAATTGCAGACTTCAATGAAATGATGATTACCTGGAGTTTATTGTTTTTAATTACAATTCATGGTAAGATCATCAACGAAGCTACAAAGTAAACTCATATGTAAATGCTACAGATATTTAAGTGTAAAATGTAATAATCCATGGTTCTTTACTTATAGGGGTTTGGAGTGAAATCAAACTGGACCAACCTCCATCTGAGGTAAAAGGACCTGGAGACACAGTGAAGATTTCATGTGTCACATCTGGTTATACCATGACAAGTTATAGTATACACTGGATACGGCAGAGGTCAGGGAGAGCTCTGGAGTGGATGGGGTGGATAAACACAGCTACAAGCACTCCGAGCTATGCCAGCTCCTTTCAAAGTCGTTTTAGTTTTACTCAAGATGTTCCCAGCAGCACTCAGTACCTCCAGATCAACAGTCTGACAGCAGAAGACTCTGCTGTTTACTTCTGTGCTCGACAGCACAGTGACAGAGGATGATGGAGGAGCTGAACAAAAACCTCCAGTCAACAAGTCTGTGGAGTACAATGACACCTGGGTAGCAGCATTTAAATATATATGTTTACATTTTAGTAGATACTCATTACTTTTTATTTTAACAAATTTTATGGTCCTTATTCATTTCATTGGTGTCAGCTGTTCCAAGACTGTACATTTCCCCAAATAAAGGAAAATCTTATCTAATCTACCTCAAATAAAACTTCAAGAATAAATTACGGTTGTGTGGCTGACTATGCATAGCAGTGCAGCCAACCAACTAAAAGTTTTATGTTCATATTATTGTTTCTGGCTTTTGCTTTCTGATGATTTTATTTTCAATATCACATTAAAACAGATGTTTTGGAATCAAGAATACAATTTTATTTTGATATTATCTGATTGATGCTGTATTATATTTTCTTGCCTCCATTTGCTGGAAGTTGTGTCTTCTTTAAATAAATGTTACCAGGTCCTGTGTTGTCCAACAAGAACAAGTTTGACCCTAGCAGATCCCATATTCATGAGAACAATGTCATTATTCTGTCAGTGGACATCACAGATACTGTTAGATGAATGATAAAATAATATCAAAACAAGAGTTGTTCATAACAATTCCCTCAACCATCTCAATATCCAAGATAGAGAAACTTAAACAACTCTTATCAAAAGCTGATATGGAAAGAATGATGGCATTGTTGAGGTATTTGTTATTTTCTATCTCTAACTCAATTCTTCTTGTGAGGAGGAGTCAATGCAAAGCTCAGATGTCTTCCACCTCTACTTATGTGACTGCAGAGAGGATGACAGAGAACAGTGGACACACAGTTTAACATGATGGACTATAGGACAGGACTGCTGCTGTTAACTCTCTGCTGGGCAGGTCAAGAGACTCTCATTCACGTATAATTAAGTTTTCAGTAACTTAATTTGTAATTTTTTCAAAAATGTCTTTACAGGTGTTGATGGTCAGACTCTGACAGAATCTGAACTAGCTGTTAAAAGACCTGGAGAATCTCACAGACTCACCTGTACAACATCTGGATTCACACTCAGCAGCTACTGGATGGGCTGGGTCAGACAGGCTCCTGGAAAAGGACTGGAGTGGATTGTTGCTGAAACTAGCAGTGGCCCCAAATACTACTCTCAGTCAGTCCAAGGCCGGTTCACCACCTCCAGAGACAACAGCAAACATCAGCTGTATCTGCAGATGAACAGTCTGAAGACTGAAGACTCTGCTGTTTATTACTGTGCTCGATTCTCACAGTGACTGAAGTTGTTAGAGCAGCTGTACAAAAACCTACTCGTCTCTTTAGTGGAAAAGCCCAGGCATTCAAGTTTTATTTGCTCTAATTTGAGAATGCATTTTAAAAATAATACATGTATTTCTTTCCTATACTTTCTGTCATATAAATCATACCAAATACATTCAACAAATGAAACAGCAATTTCTGTGAATCAAGACAAAAATAAAATGAAGTTCAAGTGAGTGATTAAAATGAACAATGAATTTGAAATAACTATGTCAGGAAGTGTAAAGTGTCTCTGATGCTAAACTGTCTCTCATATCTTATATTCTCATTGTGTATTTTGATTTGAATGAACTACTATAATTCCTATATTAAATCTGATCATTTTTGCCTATTGTCACATCTGATTCGGATCATTTTCTAGTTAGGAAAAACACATCTTTACACCATTTACATGGTTCTTACTACATATTTTTTGTTTACAAATGTAACACTGTTTTCATTTGTTCAAACCAAATGTGTCTGAGTAAACTAAATATATTGTTTGTTATGTATCGTTTAAAATCAAAAGTAAATACTGAAATAGACTGTATGGATACCAGAGATTTTATCACCAATGGTGCTGGAGTGTCAATTTATTAAACAAGTTTTGTTATGTACTGGACACAACTTGTAATTTTGATGATCATTTTAAATATTACAATAGAGCAAATAAAGAAATACCATATGAAACAAGCAGTGATGCTTTCACATAATTAGACTTACCGTATGTTATATGCAAACTCAGTGAGCTTCCTTGTTCCTCAGCTACTGTATAAAACTTGAGATCAGACTGTCAGTGGAGTTCACAGCTCATCAGCTTCACCATCAACCATGTTTTCTGTAGCTCTGCTGCTGCTGTTGGCAGCTGGATCCTGTGAGTCTCTCTGGATTTGGCAAGAATTCCTCTTTTGCTGCACAACTTGATATTTTATAACAAAACATTTTCTTTTTTAACAGGTGTGAAGTGTGAACAGTTGACACAGCCAGCCTCTGTGACTGTGCAGCCAGGTCAACGTCTGACCATCACCTGTCAGGTCTCATATTCTATTAGCAGCTACTGGACACACTGGATCAGACAACCTGCAGGGAAAGGACTGGAGTGGATTGGAGATGCAAAGGTTGGGGGCACGTCAGACTACAAGGATTCACTAAAGAACAAGTTCAGTATCAGCTTAGACTCTTCCAGCAGCACAGTGACTCTAAATGGACAGAATCTACAGCCTGAAGACACTGCTGTGTATTACTGTGCCCGAAGAGACACAGTGACACAAACCATCAGTAGAGCTGAACAAAAACCCCTCAGTGACTGAACAGTTGTAACATGAAGCCACCAGAGGGGGAGCCCTCACACCATGATTTCACACCAGCTCACTGAGAAAAACAGTTTTTAAAGCTTATCATGTTTTCTATTCACGAAAATCGATTATACTATATGCGCAAAAGAACAATAACAACCACACCAGGTGCAATAGCTATTGTGTGGGAAAGGGGGGGGGCGAGCTGTAAAATGTCTGTGATGCTGCTGAGGAGGTGTGTGTGTGTGTGTGTGTGTGTGCGTGTGAGTGTGTGTGGAGGAGGAGGAGGGTTCTGATCTTAAAACAAAAAGTAGGCTACTAATAGAGTGACGTATAAGTCGCATCAATTTCGCCTATCTGTTCACATTGCATTGGGAAACAATCAGATCTGAATCTGATTCAGGAGCACTTTATTATGGAAGTGGCCTGAGTCTGATTCGAAAATGTCAGACTCAGTGCAACTTGTGCTGTTCACACAGGTTTCTAGGATTGCAGTGTGAACACGTGTGAAATTAAATTAGATGAATTAGACAAATTGCTTTTTATTATTCATTAGAAACAAGATCTGAACCAAAAGACTGGAGACTCGGCTGCTGGGTATTTCTTTGGTCTAGTTTTTACAAAAAAGTAGCTTGTAGATGGTGTAATAATAGTACAAGGAAGATTTAATTTAGGTGATTTTTTTCAAGAATGTTTTGCATATTGTTGAATATTTAATTTTTTTTTAACCAAAAATAAATATTCAACAATATGCAAATGAATGTTCCTCATAAAGAAGAGAAGTGAGGGGACAGAAGAGCTCTCATCAGTTCAGCTTCAACATCAACCATGTTCTCTGTGCTGCTTATACAGCTGCTGGCAGCTGGATCCTGTGAGGAGCTTTCAGTGGATTCACACTAATAAACACATTAGAAACACTGAATGTTCAGATGAATGATGGAGATAATGTTGATTTGTGTTTCCACAGGTGTGTACAGCATTGATCTTGTCCAGCCAGACTCAATGGTTGTGCAGCCTGGACAGTCTCTGACCATCACCTGTCAGGTCTCTGGTTATTCTCTGACTGATAACAGCTACGCAACAGGTTGGATCAGACAGCGTGAAGGAAAACCAATGGACTGGATTTTCTATCAGTGGGGAACAAGCGGCCTTCGTCAAAATGATGCTCTGAAGAACAAGTTCAGCTTCAGCAGAGACACTTCAGCCAGAACAGTGACTATAACAGGACAGAATCTGCAGCCTGACGACACAGCTGTGTATTACTGTGTGCGTTATCCCACAGTGATGCAAACCACCGAAGGACGTGTACAAATACCCAACAACATGAGACTCACACATGAATATTGATAATAATCTGATGAAAAGTTTATGGAACTCTTTTATGTCAAATTAAACAGTTTACTGAGAAACAGTTTTGTTTTCTTCTGTCTATTTAGCTCTCGCACTGTAAAGAAATATGACATTTATTTGTTGACATTATGCACGTGGGAATGAAAAACAAACATTTAGACATGTACTGTACAAAACCGAATGGGACGAAGGATGGTTAAAGAACAAACAAACAAACAAACTGGGACAGACCAAGCCAGAGATTGGAGGGTGGAATTACAGAGGGGGTGTTTAGCCGCTTTATTGGGTATTGGAAATGAAACAGAGAATAAAGAGGTTGATATGGGGGGGATGTAAGGTAGTGTTTTAAAGAATCAGCTCTGGACAAATTGTATGAATGGTGCATGGTGTGACTTGTCTTTCATGGTGAATGTAACTTTTTCAAAATTTGAATGTTTCGCAGATTGTTCTGTTTTTCCAAATGAGTAAGATTTTTTTTTTTTTTTTTTTTTTTGGCCATGGTTGTGGAGATATGGATTAATGTTTGATGATGTTTTGGGATTGGTTAATGAGAGAGCAACAGAGAGAGGTCACCAAGGCTACGGTGGGGTGGATTGGGATGCTGAGGCCGAGGATCTTGGATAACTCTCCCATGACCTCCGACCAAAACTGTCTAACTGAGGGGAAATACCAAGTGCATGGGGGTAGTTGTGTATTATGGCTGGACTATCTTGTAATGTGTGTTTAAATGTCCATTAATTTAAAAAAATAAAGTATGAAAACCACATTTGTTTTACTTGAAACATTGTAAATAGTTAAGTTTCTTTTGAAACTCCTCCAGTGTTCAGCCGCAATTTGATTTTTACATTTTTCAACTCTTGTTGTTGTAAAGATCCTCATCTTATGAAAATGAATCTGTGTGTCACACATTCCTCTACTAAACCTGCAGAGGGAGGTCTAAATGCAAAGTCTCTGTTCCTTATAAACACAGCAGCTTGTCATAAGACTGAGACAGCTTGATCTGTTTCTGATCAGACAGGGCAGTGTTTAAAACAACATGGACAATACATGTGTCTTTTCTTTAATATTCCTCGTTTCTATTCATGGTGAGAAGATCAGCTCTACTTTACTTCCCTTGTAAATGTGCAACATGACATTTATGTTGGATAATGTTCAATGTTTCTTTTTCTTACAGGAGTTTGGAGTGAGATCAAACATGACCAGTCTCAGTCTGAGGTGAAAAGACCTGGAGACACAGTGAAGATGTCCTGTGTCATATCTGGTTACAGCATGACAGAATACTACATACACTGGATACGACAGAGGCCAGGCAGAGCTCTGGAGTGGATTGGGAGGATGGATGCTGGTAAAAACTCTGCAATCTATGGCAGCTCCTTTCAAAGCCGTTTCTCCATGACTGAAAATGTTCCCAGCAGCACTCAGTACCTCCAGATCAACAGTTTGACAGCAGAAGACTCTGCTGTTTACTTCTGTGCTCGAAGAGCCACAGTGACTGAAGACAGGGCAGCAGCTGCACAAAAACCTCCACAGACAAGTAGCAATGTGGCGTGACTCACATGTCGGTTTTCTGACAACAGATTTATTTGCAAAAGTATTTACATAATGTATTTTGTATTTGTTTTCAGCTTAAGTAAGTTTTTACCTTCTGTATGATATTATGGCTATGTTAACAGAAAAATGTAATTACAGTAAAACAAACAAACAAACAAGACAATTTTACTTTCAAATTTGAAAAAAAAAACCCATCTTACTTGCTCCTTGACATTTACTGTAATCACCATTTTAATTGTAAAATTCAGATGTTTGTCCACCCTATTTTGTTTTTCTGTGACAGAGCTTCAATAAAACAATTTGTCAGGAAAGACTGTAGTTGATTATTTTGAACAAATCATTTTCTTTCTCCTTTAACAGATGTCACGTGTGAACAGTTGACACTGACTGACTGTGCAGGTCAACGTCTGACCATCACCTGCCAGGTCTATTATTCCGTTACAGCTTAGGTCAGACAACCTGCAGGGAATGGACTGGAGTTGATTAGAATCAGAAGGATCTTGATGGGTGTATACAGTAATACAACAACTTTAAATGGACAGAATCTACAGCCTGAAGACGCTGTTGCGTATTACTGTGCTAAACACAGAAACCATTCTGACAGTCCACAGTCTTTTTCTTTCCTTACATACAATCTGTGATATAACTGGTTTTGTTGACTGAAAACATGACAAATCCTGACAATGTCATTTTCAAATTCTGAAAGAAAAAAATCTAGCATATAAATACATGAGAGTGAAAGATATAAGGCTGGACAAAAAACAACAACACATTTTTACTGCAAAAAATAGAAATTATCCAATATCCAGCTATTAGAATATGTATGTAGCAGAAACAATGAACACATTTGCATATTTTCATATTAATGTCTAAAGCTTGTATTCCAGTATGTCCAGTACCCCCCCCCCCCCCCTCCACACACACACACACACACACACACACACACACACACACACACACACAGACGCCACTTTAGTGACAATAGGGACATTTTAATATTCAACAATATGCAAATGAATGTCCCTCATAAGGAGAAACACACACAGTGTTTGTCAGTGTGAGGACAGAAGAGCTCCCATCAGTTCAACTTCAACATCAA